>OZ004347.1:25164276-27593278 GCA_963924445.1 Philereme transversata
TACACACCTACATACACCGCACATACGCGTACATTTTATTTGTAGTTTAGTCTTTGTAGTTTTTAAGTTATTAGCCATAATAAAAACTAAACTTTGACCAAATTCACAGGGTACACTAGTGACCCCACAGTGCTGAAATTTGGTATGCGTGTAGCTTTAGTGACACAAATATAGGGAAAAGTCTGAAAACTAGAATAACTGCAATTTCTATCCCAAAAAAGTGTAACCTACGAGTATTAACATGAACTCCCGTTACCTGTAATTTGAATTAAACGGTAGGTCAAGTTTTTTAGTTATGCATTTCGTGGCACTAATTTGGTGGTTAAAGATTGAGTTTATTAAATAGTTTTAGGAGAGACTCGCGAGATCTTAGCTCGGGGCGAACCACTAGTCTCATCTTGATACCTTCACGCGTTCCTCTAAAAAAGGGCCTGGGCGAAGTGATCCTATATAAGGATTCCTTTTGAGGTAGGTAGTCCTTTTGATTAGTCACGTTTAGGGTTCCGTACCCTAAACGTGACTAATCTGTTTTAAAAGTCTGTTAAAAATAGCGGTAAGTAAGGTCCTCTATCGCATCATGCAATAATGATCTCTTGATTATGTATGCAGCCCAAAGTACCGTTAGGCGACCGTAAGGACTCCACGACTTGCAATCGTGTATTTTGCAATTCTGTGTTTTGTTCAGATTCGCACGAAATAAAGAATGTCTCTTGGCTCGCTTGAGGCATACAGGAGTAAACCCTCATGCGCCTGTAATTTCACCGGCAATCCTTCAAACCGAAACACAGCAATGCTGCTTCGCGGCAGAAATAGGCCATCAGAAGTATAAATCCACTTCCATTGATAGATGTTACATAAGAAAGAAAGAAAGATGATTTAAATTATTGGACATAAAAATTAATAATAAACAGTACATGCAAACATTTATATAATAACTAGCTGACCCGCCAGTGGCTTCGCACGCGCGTGGTTTGAAATTAAAACATTACCCTCCTGCGAAGTCGGGTAAAAGTAGCCCAATCCCAGTCTCAATCTCACAGTCTATAAGTTTCTTCTAGGAAAGCGTGTACCATCGTAGACTGCATCATACATGCCTATAATTTATAGCCTACATCTATAATTGATTTTGCAAAAAAGTTGAAACACATATTTCTTTATTTCTTACCAAAAGCCTAAATATGAATTCTCAGATCCCTAACTTGAGAAATTATGGATTGCTCATACAAACTTTCAAGCCCTATTTCACCCCCTTCAAGATAATTTTTTGAGTCAAAAGATTGCCTATGTCCTTCCCCAGATAAAATCTATCTCCTTGCCAAATTTCATTACGATCCGTTCAGCCGTTTAGTCGTGAAAAGGTAACAAACAGAGTTACTTTCGCATCTATAATATTAGCATGGATAAAAATAAATTAACAGTACATACAAGAACACAAAACAAACATTTATTTTATACCTAATTATTTTTAACACTAGGTATGTTGTGTGTTTTAGCCGCAAAAAGGCAAAATGTTACAGATTCAGACTGTGTGCTTACAGCATTTGCAAATGGTTTACGTATTTTTGCATATATTAAACAACTGGAAGGCAAAGTTTACACAAGAGAGCGTAATGTAAACATTTGCTTACGTAATTAACTTTCAGGTAAGTACATAGTAATGCAAAACTTTTACATCATTTTAATGAGTCGCCGTCGTACCGAGAAGTTTTATGATCACAAAAAGAATGATGAAAAACTTCTCTAAAATACTAATAAGTAATGAGGTCTCTAAGTCGACTTGGGCAAATCGGCGTTGTATGTATGTATGTATGTCCGAGAATAACTTTCGTAGCGTTTATCCGACCGAAATTTGGTATATAGGTAGATAGTGATGGCACAATTTTAGTGTGACTCAATGAGCTAAAAATATTGGGGGGTTGTTGAGATATTGGGGTTCAAGGGTAAAAAAAAATGAAAATGAGACTATTAGGTCAAGTGGAACGTCAAATGAAAGGTCTTCATTAGTAAATTTGAACGCCGTTTTTATTTTTAGAGTAATTTTAGTAGTTTTTGAGTTATTAGCCATATTAAAAACAAAACTATGACAAAATTCACAGGGTACACCAGTGACCCCACAATGTTGAAATTTGGTATTCGTGTAGCCTTACTAACACAAATATAGACAAAAGTCTGAAATCCAGAATAACTGCATTTTGTGACCCAAAAAAGACTAACCAATCAACAAGAACCCACGTTACATCTAATTTGAATGAAACTGTAGGTCAAGTAGGTTGGTTATGCATTTCGTGGCACCAATTTATCAGTCAAAGACTAAAGCCGGCATGCACAAAGATCACTAAACATGTTTAAATTTGAAGTATTTGTGTGATTTGACAACTCCTTAAATCATATTTAGCCACTAAATTCGTTTAGGCATCGTTGTTCAAGTCGCCCTAAGAATAATATTTATTTTGGGAGGTACGCGAGATCTCAGTTCGGGGCGAATCACTAGTAGTAATAAGAACTTTGTTAAAAATAAAATTAGAGTCTAAATATACTAAGGAAGACCTTTCATTTGATGTCCCATTTGACCTAAGTCTCATTTTAATTATTTTTTACCCCTCTTAAACCCCAATATCTCAACAACCCCCCCAACATTTTTAGCTCAAATAGTCATACCGAAATTGTGCCATCACTACCTACCTATGTATCAAATTTCACGATGATCGGATCAACGCTTCGGAAGGTATCCTCGGACAAACAAACATACATACAACACCGATTTGCCCAAGTTAATTTAAAGCTCTCATTTCATACATTACAACTACTACGTGCAAACACGTCACGCACACGCCACGTAGACGAGTTCAGTGAGCACAAGCCTTTACCCATATTTTTTTATTAATCCAACGTCGATACTCTACGTTTTTTTGCAAACACGTCATAAAGAACGCATTCAGAGTGAATCAACCGATGAACGCCGCGCGGCGGATGGAAATTAGCTTTGGTTTCCAAGAAACAGGAAGCCAAATGATTATACTTTGAGATTCCGCTTTGAGATTTTACGTCAATTATCCTGTTTTAGGGCTACTGACAATTCAATAAAAAAATACGGCGTCAGTAACTTCTGTCTGAATCTTTGCATAGTAAATATATATCATCACATCACATTAATATTATAAATGCGAAAGTTTGGATATTTGTTTGATTGTTACTCAATCACGTCATAATGGCTAAATTTCTATAAAATTTTGTATGTCGATAGATTATGACCTGGATTTTTTTTTCTGATGGACTAACTCGCTGTTGGCCTCTGAGGCCGTGACAGCTTAACCGAACTTTTGGCGAGCGCAGATGGCGCTCAGCCCAGTAAGTTATTTAGGCAACTAGCGCAAGGGGACCACTTAGGTACGAGCCTCGGCTTGGGCTGTTGCCGGGGTGGGGATAGGAGAGAAACGCCCGGGTACATGTATGTACCTCGTATAGGCGGCGACTGAAGGGACTCGTCGACCTCGCCGGCGAGGTCGGTGTTTCTGTGAAGTGTTTGCTCTGTCTGATGTAGATGACTCAGCTTCCGCATTAGCGGAGGTGATTTCGTCATCCGGGTCTCCGAGAACGTGTCTCGGACGACGGAGGATTTTGTTGGCGGGCGGATCCAACGGGTAGACCGGAATGGTGTGTACCAAAGGGTTCGGATGATTGGAGGCAAGTTCATAAAACCGCTTGGAAGCGAGCTTCATGAACCTGGCTATTGATTCTAAATTATGACCTGGATTGACACATAGGCTACTACTTATTGACAAACCACGCGTGCGAAGCCGCGAGCGGAAGCTTGTTAAAAAGTAAATAATTTACGATAAACATAAAGATGAATAATTACTTTGTTTTATAATTGAAATAAACATATCATAATAAGTACATAGTAAATGGATATTAGTTTTTTGTTGAAAAATTACTTTTTCAAAACAAGCTTTTATAAAATGCATAATCGGAACCGCAAGCAGATTCAAATGAGCCCAAACACTAGTAGCCCACTACATTCAGAAGTTCCGTTGTCTAGCATCCGTCTCCGTCATGACACCACCTCCATGGTACTATATTATTGCATTGTCACCGAAGTGACATAATATGTATATGTATTCGAAATTTCAGCTCGGTCGGTTGAGGGGAACGGGTTTAAAATTCAGTTGCAAGATTCCACCCGGACAAACATACATACATTGCGTTAATAAAAAGCTTGTAAAATTGACAATTATTTATATGTTTAATAAGATGAACAATTACTTTGTTTTATACCACATACTCTGTGTAAACATGTAAACTGTACTTTAATGTTAAAATGTTCATTGATCATACTTTATTCTATAATTTTTAATTACAAAAAAGGGCCTACAGTAATCAGTAGTTTGCGATGCTCGTAAAGGGCAAACAAGAATAACATAAATAAATATTGCTGGACATTTCACACAGCGCTATCTAGCCCTAAACTAAGCAGAGCTTGTACTATGGGAACCAGATAACTGATAAAACACTTATATACTTTGTTTGTAAATACATCATATAATATATAGAAAAACATCCAGACACGAAACAAATATCTGTAGATCATGCAAACATTTGTTCCGTGGCGGGAATCGAACCCGCTACCTCTTGCGTCTCAGCCGGCTATACGCCCACTGCGCCACGGAGGTCGACAAAAGTATAAAGTGCCATCACCTAGTTTTTAAGACCTTAGTCACAAAAAACCAGTGAAACGACTAACGAAGTAAAATTTCTAAGAAAGTATTACCATTAATGATCTTGTTCCTCATATCATAATTCCTGGAAACACCATGTGACCCACATGGGGTTTCCAGGAACTTGCCAATAAGAGGCAAGATACAATATATGTATTTATTTGCATAAACAAGTGTACAATAAGGTCTTAAAAACTAGGTGATGGCACTTTATACTTTTGTCGACCTCCGTAGCGCAGTGGGCGTATAGTCGGCTGAGACGCAGGAGGCAGCGGGTTCGATTCCCGCTGCGGAACAAATGTTTGAATGATCTACATATATTTGTTCTGTGTCTGGGTGTTTTTCTATACAGGGTGTGGTGTAATGAGTGGATAATAGGGTACCTGCGGGTAGGGGCCATTGTGGCGGTTCAGAAAAATATTTGTTATGCTCAGTAAAAGTGCCTCGGTTTTCGAGATATTCGACATTTTCGAAATTTAAGAAATATTTCACCCTTCGTCACTATTTTTGGCGCCAAGACTGCAAATGATTTTTTTTTTCTATCTGTTTTTTGTATAGTATTCTTGGATAGATGTGCTATCGAATGGAAACTATTATTTTTATAACACAAGCACAGTTATGTTTTTAAAATAAGATTTCACTAAAGTTTTACTTGCTTTCGTTTGTTTTCCTGACCTTTACCCTTCTGTGGTGTAAAAAAATGTATGGTCACTTGAATGCCAAATTTTAAAAAAATTAGCCTATTTCATCGAGATTCCGAAAAGGTATATTACATATCATTGTCACAACTTGATTCAAAATTAATTCCTACCAAACTTATCAAGGCGTAATTTAAAGAAATATTTTTAACTATTATTAGCAATAATTGTCTACTGTTCGCAGAACTACTAGTAATTCTTGGAACAGATTGGTTCCCGGCCCAGCGGCAATCGACACTATGTCTATCTTGCTCTTTCATGCTATGAGTGAAAGAGAACTATCGTTTCGCGTAACGCATTTTTATGATTTTCGAGTCAGTGTGCTATCATACTACTCCCGTACAACAACGTGTTATCCTGTTTTGGATTGATACTCGTCGATTTTGTGCAGTGATTTCGGACTTTGTTTTGCCTAGCGATTTGGACGTCTTAATTTTGTGAACCTAACGATTTTGTGCTGTGATCTCGGACTTGATTTGCTTTGTAACTTGGATTTTTTGGTATTGCATATTGATTGCAATGCCTCAGCTATACACTGCGTCTGAATATGCGCAAATGCATTTAATCTACGGCGAGTGTGGTGGTAACGCCAATCGAGCAGCAGCACTGTATCGGGAAAGATTTCCCAATGCACGCCATCCCGATTATCGTGTGTTTATTCGCGTACACAATGCTTATGGGAGCGTGGCGTCTCCTGTAATCCGGCTTCTCGGAGGTCGGGATGGGAGGATGGTTTGAGGTCGGGAACCACTGGTGCTGCGCGTTCCATGTTGACTGGACGTCCACACTAAGCCTGGTATTAATATGGACCGCCCGGAGGAGTCTGGGCGGTGCAGGTTATCTAAGGAGGTGCGAACCGGCCAGGGGGGAAACCCAGCAGCCAAAAGTACAAAAGTACAATGCTTACATGGAAGGTCGAATTCCTGGAAGTGGCATCGGTGGCACGAGTTCTGGGAGACCACAAGTACATAATGAAGAGGACGTACTTGATGAAATTGCTGCTGATCCGACCACATCTGTGCGCGTAATAGCCTCTAATACTGGCATGTCAGCAAGAACAGTGCACCGAATTTTAAAAAGAGAAAAATTACATCCTTTTCACTACCAGCGCGTGCAATGTTTGCAGCCAAGAGATTACCCTGCACGAGTTGCATTTTGCCAAACAATGCTGAGAAAAATGAACGCTGATCCCGATTTCTTCGATAAAATTTTGTGGAGCGACGAATCCACGTGCAAAAAAGATGGGTATTTTAATATACACAATCTGCACAGTTGGCAGCGTACAAACCCTCATTTGGCCAGAGAAGACAGGTCCCAGTACAAGTACAAAATTAATTTATGGACTGGAATTCTAAATGGCAAAATCATCGGACCATTCGAATTGTCTGGAACATTGACTGCAGAAACGTATTTACATTTTTTACGGCACGAACTTCCACTTTTATTAGAAGATGTTTCATTAGAAGATAGAAGAAGAATGTGGCTGCAGCACGATGGTTGCCCCGCTCATTACGCCCGAAATGTTCGACAATACCTCGATGAAACATATCGTCGACGATGGATCGGTCGTTTGGGGACAATTTTGTGGCCACCTCGTTCACCAGACCTCAACCCATTGGACTTTTTTTACTGGGGATGCCTTAAAGAAAAGGTTTATAAAGACCCAATCAATACAGTGGACCAGCTACGGGAGCGTGTGCGATTAGCTGCTCAGAAAATCACAGAGCAAAGAATTGCGAACAGGATTAAAAGATCTTTTATCAAAAGGTGCAGAGCATGCATCAGAGCACGTGGTGGCCTTTTCGAACACCTATTGTAATAGTAAATTTAATAAATGAAATGCATTTAAAATTTATTGTTTCGTTTTATTTCATTACCGAATTTTAAACTAACGTTTTTAGGTGATTTTAAGTAATGAAGTAAATTTTAGTACTATTTGTAATTTTATAATAATTAGCTCTACCCATTTTAATAGGAATTACTTTTGAATCAACTTGTAGAAATACCATGTAATATACCATTTCGGAATCTCGATGAAATAGGCTAATTTTTTTAAAATTTGGCATTCAAGTGACCATACATTTTTTTACACCACAGAAGGGTAAAGGTCAGGAAAACAAACGAAAGTAAGTAAAATTTTAGTGAAATCTTATTTTAAAAACATAACTGTGCTTGTGTTTTAAAAATAATAGTTTCCATTCGATAGCACATCTATCCAAGAATACTATCCAAAAAACAGATAGAAAAAAAAATTTCATTTGCAGTCTTGGCGCCAAAAATAGTGACGAAGGGTGAAATATTTCTTAAATTTCGAAAATGTCGAATATCTCGAAAACCGAGGCACTTTTACTGAGCATAACAAATATTTTTCTGAACCGCCACAATGGCCCCTACCCGCAGGTACCCTATTATCCACTCATTACGCCACACCCTGTATATTATAAGTATCTTTACAAAAAAAACGTATATAAGTATTCTATCAGTTATCTGGTTCCCATAGTACAAGCTCTGCTTAGTTTGGGGCTAGATAGCGCTGTGTGAAATGTCCAGCAATATTTATTTATTTATCATTTATCAACCGATTTAGATAATTGGACCCTATTACTAAGACTCCGCTGTCTGTGAACCGTTATAGTTAGACAGTTGAAATTTTCACAGATGATGTATTTCTGTTGCAGCTTTAACAACAAATACTAAAAACAGAATAAAATAAATATTTAAGTGTGGCTCCCATACAACAGACATGATTTTTTGCCGTTTTTATAGATAATGGTGCGGAACCCTTCGTGCGCGAGTCCGAGTCGCACTTGGCCGGTTTTTATTTTTATTGAACCCGTAACCACCTGCATCTCAGCTAGCCGCCCACTGCGCCAATGATGTCCCAACAGATGTTATATAAGAAACAATAGCATTATAAACCTTCCTACGTCAATAAACCGATGTCTGCAAACAATATGTTTGCCAATTTAATTGACCTTATGTAATTACCAGTACTATATTTAGCTTGGACATCTGAATAAATACGATTTGGGTTATGTATACAGCGGTGGTAACATAGGTAATTATGATCAGGCTCAGTTAGAGCCGATAAAATTTGTTACGCCGAGGCTGTTACACAATAAGTAATAGTCGAAATTTCTCGATGGCTCTCGGTTTACCTACTGTGTCACAGAATACGTAATACTTGGTAAGGAATATACCTACATGCTACGTTTTTAGAATAAGGAATGGTTGTTCCGTCGAAACACCGACCCTTTCCTGGAACTATCCACAGCGTTCGAGTGTTGTGAACAGTGCGCGATATAAATAGGCCGGAAAGATGGCCGGAAGAGTCAATCTGGATTTGGCTATACGTGCGAACATTTCGGTGACTTTTAGTGCAACGATGGTGTTAACCAGTGTGTTGTGATTACTCGTGACTAAGTTCGTGTATTCATCGTTTGAGTGTTGAATAAAAGTGTTATTTTGGTTAGATTGATTCTAATTATTTTATCCCGAACCCTCAGTTCGTAACAATATAAATATAAATAAATAAATATTGCTGGACATTTCACACAGCGTTATCTAGCCCCAAACTAAGCAGAGCTTGTACTATGGGAACCAGATAACTGATAGAATACTTAAATACTTTTTTTTTTGTAAATACATACTTATAATATACATATAGAAACATATCCAGACCCGGAACAAATATCATAAAAAACATAAAATATCTTTAAAAGGTGTTTCTTTTTTTTGAAGCAACACTTCTTTTGACGCGTTTTGAAAAAAATATATGAGTAAAATTTTAACGATGCGCGTGCACACCGACAGTCAAAAGGTGACATGATAAAGTTAGCTGATAACTGTCTCATGCGCGCGCATACTCGTACCGACAGTGAAAAAGCGATATGATGAAGTTAGCTGATAACTGATGCGCGCGCACACCGACAGTCAAAAAACGACATGATGAAGTGAGCAACAAACAAAGAGTTGTGGCATACGGGATGAAATTTTTATAGTATAACTTCTTACGTGCGTACATAAGTACACACACACGTTTTTTTTAACTGGATAGATCTTCGTTTGAGCACAATCTTACCTGATAGTAAGCCATAATGTGGTCTAAGATGAAGCGCGAATATCTAGAAGAAACCTATTTACTCTTACCATAAAAAGGCCTGGATTGTATTCTTCAGAAAAAACAGACGAAGGTAGTGTTCCATACCTTAGCTGCACGCATTAAGAACGTAGAACCACAAGTAACTTTTTAACAAAAATATAATAGACATAACCAAACTACTGAACCGATTTTGATGAAATTTAGTCTAAAACCAATCTGAAAGTATATCCTTTCAAATAAAAACCGACCAAGTGCGAGTCGGACAACGGCAAAAAAATCTCATTTGTTGTATGGGTACCACCCTTAAATATTTGTTTGATTTTAATTTAATTATTTATTTTTAAAGTGAACATATAACTAAATATTCTGTGAATATTTCAAATCGTCTACCTGTTGCCGTTATCAATATCGAGCAAAAACGACCAAAAAAATCACGTTTGTTGTATGGGAGCCCCCTTAACTATTTATTTTATTCTGTTTTTAGGGTTTGTTCTTATAGCGGTAACAGAAATACATCATCTGTGAAATTTTAACTAGACAGATAGTGATAGTTCTAGTGATAGACGCTAGCCTGATAGAGGCCGTGACCGCCTGGTAACAGTCGGACAGACAGACAGCGGAGTCTTAGTAATAGGGTCCCGTTATACCCTTTGGGTACGGAACCCTAAAAACAATTATCTAAATCGGTTGATAAATGACGGAGTTCTGAGGTACCAAACATAAAACCGACTTGTATCCATCCAGAACTTTTTTGTTTACTTAAGTAAGCGACATTTATTTCGCGATCTAAAAGAGGTGAATGCCTATAAATATTTTGTGTTAAACATACAAATTTAAATGTATAGGTATATTAAAATAAACGAATTCACATTAAAAACAAAAACGATTTATATATTTTTTAGAAAACTTCCGTTTTTACGATTAGCATTTTTTCCTTCCCAACTGACGATATGCGTATCGAATTAGTTAAGTCTTATTATTGTCAAAAGACTACCAATTGTGTACATTAATTAAACTTGTGCAAATTTTAATTAAAGTAGTTTTAATAAGACGCGTAATAAAGTATTTTGTAATCTATCTACTTAGGTGCGTATCTAAACAAACTAGCCGGATTAAAGAGTATATCTAATACGTAGTACTAATCCTAGTAAATCTATGATTAGTTAGATAGGAATAGGTATCTTGTTTAAAATGGCGATAGCGAGTGATATGAGCTCACTAAGAATGCTCTTGTAAATAGGATGTTTTTTCCGATAGAAGCAAAAAAACGATACGAATAGAGAAAGAGAAGGCAAGCTTTTGCCCAGAAGTCGGATACAAAGGGCTCTTTAGATTTTTATAAAGCAACAAGTCGACTACACAAAAAATATAACCAACTTCTAAATCAAAGAAAAAAAATCGGAAACTGAACTCATAAATAAAAAGGCGTCAATGAATCCTCCACTTAATTTTTAAAGATCTTTCTAATAATACCACACGGGTGAAAGCTTATTTTTTTTTCATCCCATCTTTAACTCCAAGGAAATTTTAAAATTATTGCATCGCAATAAAACTTAAATAACATCATCCTAAAGTTAAACTCCCATCAATTAGACCTACCTACATCAAAATTGGTGCACACTGTATAATTGAACCTCACTTTTTGGTATAGAATTTGAATTCCGCCACAAATGAGGATAAAATCACACTAATAATATAAATGCGACAGTTTGGATGTTTGTCTGTTACTCAATCACGTCGTAACAGCTGAACCGATTTCGATAAAATTTTGTATGTACGTAGATTATAACCTGGATTAACATAAAGACTACTTTTTATCCCATAAATCAGGTCCCATTGGATAAAAATGGGGTGTCAAGTCAAGTTGCAACTGCGAGTTTATCTTTATTTCTAGGTTTAGTACATTCAGTAGTGTAACGTATACGAAGTCGCGGGCAGAAACTAGTAATTAATATTTTGATTCCAGTTGGAAACGCCATCTGATAAAAATATGCACAATAACGGAAAATCCACGTTATCAATCGGGGAAATAAGTTGACCGCCTTCCTTCATATTATAGAACGCCTATTCCAATCCACCAATGGGGCGACTTCGACAGTGCTGTTTGTATGGAAACGAGATAAGACTTTTTTTTTACACAAATAGATTTTCGTTTGACCACAATCTCACCTGATGGTAAGCGATGATGTGGTCTATGATGGAGCACGATGACCTAGAAGACACCTATTTACTCTTATCTTAAAGATACCTGGATTGTATTCTTTAGGAAAAACAGACGATGGTAAAGTATTCCATACCTTGAATGTAGAATCAAAACAACTGTTAACAAATTCACTCAGATTTAAAATTGTCTCAGACTAAACTGCGAGAATTGGGTCTTCCTTAATCTTGTTAGAATTGTATGTTATGAACCAAACATAAAATGGGGTTTCAATGGTGAAATTACAGGACGCAGGGCAGTGCAACGTAATGCACATTTCTAACGTGCGTGACCTACGAGGCAGTTCTCTGTTATAGGCGATGGTTACCACTTAACATCAGGTGGGCCATAAGCTTGTTCCATCTCCATGTAGCATAAAAATATCGAGTCCTGGAGAATGACCTAAGGTAAAAGAAGTGTCAAAAAAGAAGTGCCAGGTACTATTTTGTCTCGCGCGTGAAGTTTTTGCGCCCAAATATAGCCAGTATAAAGTGATCAAAGTTTAAACTTCTTTTGACAGTGGTTCCACCCGCGGACAAAACCCTCCGGCGACCGAGACACGTTCTCGGAGATCCAGATGACGAAATCGATGAGATTTCTGAGTCATCTACATTAGACAGAGCAAACACTTCACAGATACACCGACCCCGCCGGCGAGGTCGACGAGTCCCTTCAGTCGCCGTCTATACAAGGTAAAGACATGTACGTGGGCGTTTCTCTCCTATCCCCATCCTGGCAACAGCCCAAGGCGAGGTTCGTAGCTAAGTGGTGCCCTTGCGCTAGTTGCCTCATCAAAACTTACAGGGCAGAGCGCCATCTGCGCTCGCCGGCGTCCGATGGCGTCGGCATCGACATGCCGATATGAGTATCGAATGGGCTTGATGTTACGCACGGTATACAAAAATGTAAATCATGCCAAACAAATCGTATAAAACTGCAGTTGGCATTTTTTTTATTAAACTTGATACTCTTGCGCTGTATCAAAAGAGGTTTTATCGGATACATAAATATCAATTGTTAGAGTATACCAGCAATATTTGTAAATCTGTAAATCTACACAAGTTTTATTATACCTTTTACTACGTCGTAAAAAGGTAATAAATAATTGTATTTTAATAGCATTATTGAGATTCTATAGATTAATACTGATTAATAAAATAAATCTACAATTGTAAAAAACTTTTATACCTGTTAGCTGGTACATAATATATACAAATGTGAGGATTACACAACCATCGAGCATTCTTTAGTTAATCATTAAAAAGAAAAAAACTGTCGTAAGGGCAGCAAGATTTGTGAGTGGAGACCAAACCCTGGCACGCGTAGCGTCATATAGATAAATAGATAGATAACGCTTTATTTGGCGACCTCTGTGGCGCAGTGGGCGAAAAGCCTAGCTAGGCTGAGACGCAGGAGGTTGCGGGTTCGATGCGGAATGTTTGCATAATCTACAGATATTTGTTCCGGGTCTGGATGTTTTTCTATATACTATAAGTATTTACAAAAAAAAGTATATATGTATTCTATCATTCATCTGGTTCACCTAGTACAAGCTCTGCTTCGTTTGGGGCTAGATAGCGCTGTGTGAAATGTCCAGCAATATTTATTTATTGTACATCACACTTCAAATAAAAAACAAATAGCAATACACGCAAATACTTGTGGCGATCTTATCGCTAAAAACGATTTTTTCCAGACCTTTGGATGGAATGGATTTCACGAGAACGTTATAAGACGGTAGCTTTTAATAATTAAATAGTAATATGACTTATGATATGACCTATAGAAATCTATACTTAAGGGAACCCTATGCTCAGCAATGGACATCCTATATCTGATTAAGATGATATATTCTTCTATATTTCTATATGGTTCTCGAGTCTACATACTGGAAAGCAGAGACTAGGAGAACCCACTAGACAGAATAATGCAAGAGAATTGCTATGGAAATCTATAGGCGAGGTTTCATCAAAGTTAAGGTAGGATAAAAATTACTTACAAAAATTATGGCATAGTTTGGCTTCCTTGTGCTCTGATGCTGCCTGTCCTTGCTAACCGCTTCCCGATGGTCTGAACGTGAAAACCAATCCTCTGCAGCGCCTCATGATCTAGAATCTTCCTTCCATCAAAGAGGTAGGCCGGCTTCATCATAACTTCATATATCTTTTTAAAATTTAACTCTTTAAACTCATCCCATTCCGTACAAAGCACGATTGCATGGGCTCCAGTGACCGCTGAGTATGCTGTATCATGGATTTCTACACATTTTTTTATATCTTCGTGCTCTGATTTCACATAGGTACCGGTTAACTCATAATAAATCTGTTCAGGCTCTACTTTTGGGTCATAAATGTGTAGTTTCGCTCCTTCATCAAGCATAGTTTTTGACACATGAATAGCTGGTGACTCCCTTGTATCACCAGTGTTTTTTTTGAATGAGAAACCGAGTATTGCTATTTTTTTATCTGTGACCGTATTGAATAATGACTCGATGACTTTACGAGCAAACCGAGTTTTCTGAAACTCGTTTAAGCTGATGACCTGCTGCCAGTATGCTGCAACTTCAGGTAAGTGTAAGCATTCACATAGGTATATTAGGTTTAGTATATCTTTTTGGAAACAACTGCCTCCGAATCCGATGGATGCTTCGAGGAATTTTGGGCCGATACGGGAGTCTCTGCCGACTGCTCTGGCTACTTCAGCTACATCGGCACCTGTTGCTTCACACACAGCTGATAAAGAGTTGATGCTTGATATTCTCTGAGCTAAGAAAGCATTTGCAGCTAGCTTAGACAGCTCGGAACTCCAAGTATTAGTGGTAAGGATGTTTTTCGCAGGTATCCAGTGCTCATAAACCCAGCACAGTTCTTGTATTGCTTTCTGACCATCTGGAGTTTCTTCCCCACCTATCAAAACCCGATCAGCCTCAACCAGATCAACTATAGCTGTGCCCTCAGCTAAAAACTCCGGGTTCGATAGGATCTGGTACTCAACCCCTGGCTTCGTGTTTGCTCGGAGGATCTTCATGATAATTTCAGCAGCTCTGACAGGCACTGTGGACTTTTCAACTACTATTTTGTTACTTGTGGCCAGATCTGCGATCATTCTCGCTGCGCTTTCTACATATTTTAGATCTGCAGCCCTGCCTTTTCCGTTTCCAACTATTTTCGTTGGTGTGTTCACCGAAATGAAGATCAAATCTGCTTCTTGAATACCTTTTTTTATGTCAGTGGAGAAAAATAGGTTTCGCCCGCGGCATTGTTTCACCACGTCGTCTAAACCAGGCTCGTAAATAGGCAGTTTATCGGAGTTCCATTGTTTTATCCGGTCTTCGCTTTTATCACACACTGTTACCCTAATATCCGGGCATTTTAGAGCAATTACACTGCAAGTCGGCCCGCCAACGTACCCAGCTCCGAGACAGCAAATTTTCTCAATAACCATTTTCACGTTAGAATTTAGAACTCGCGTACACGAAAGACTAGAGGTACTGAATGTAGCGGCGAAACTAAAGGCCGTAATTAGTATCGTAATCAGTTTTAATCACTAGTTTTATTTAGTTTTTAGTGATAACAATCTTTTTATGATGATGCGTGTGTGTCTGAGCGGCGGGAGACTGGCGCACGACGAAGCCCCGGGGCGTAATTAACGGGCCGCGAAGTTTCGTCGGAATTTTATTGTAAATGCACAGCCCAGCCTCGATGCAATCACACCTCGCGAGGCTCGCGAACGCGAAGTCATTGACATTTTGGTCTAGTGATGTGTATTGTGTATGATCAGGCTCAGTGAAATGAACAGTAGCATCTTTTACTGAACAGAAAACTGAATAGACTCTTTTAGAATTGGTCGAGACTGTGTTTTCTTTATGGCTGCGGGTAGAATAGAGTAATACTATTGTAACGGACGATCAAAGACGGGGAAGGATCGAATCTAGATTTGAAATGTATATTAGGTAGTTTTAAGATCGAATCAGATTTAAATGTTAACAGGTAGCTAAGATTGTAACAGTTTAAACTTGTAAAGGTCAAAAGAGTGAGATAGCTACATGTAAGTCCCCGTCTAACTTTGCTGGAAACTTCGATGCATTAAGAATTATATAAAACGATTTGTGAATGCGTGAATTACGATCCCCGCACCATGGCTAGGGCGAGGAGTAGATTTGTATAAAGATAGACCGTTTTCAAGCAGAAATTTGTGATCATTCAAGAACGCGATTTATACCTTGTAAACTAGCAACTAAGAAGAAAAATAAATACAGTCCACTTTTGCACCGAGTCTATCAATGAAGCCTGGGTAGGACCTCTACAAGTTTTGGTCCTACGAGCCGGATGAGCCGTTCCTACAAGTTTTGGTCCTCCGACCCGGATAAGCTGTTCCTGAGACGACCGGACCAGTTGTTCCTGCGGAGCCGACAAGACCCGCTCCACTGGGTTTCAAGAAACAGTTACATCGTATAACCACTGAAGAGACGGCGCGGGCTTGAAGATCACCCAACGGTGCGACGAGCATCGTTGTCAAGACCGGCGCAAGGGCACGGGGTGCCTGAAGATCACCCAACGGTGCGACGTGCGACGTTGTCAAGACCGGCGCAAGGGCACGGGGTGCCTGAAGATAAGCCCGCGTCCGTTGAAGACGACCGAACGAGGACGTCACCCGAAGAGTGAAGACCCCCCACCCCCTTACGTGGCTGGTCCACGGCCCGTTTATTCCGGCCACCTAACGGTGCCAAACGGTCGGAATAGCGGGTAAACGCCTTAGGGCGGTTTTAGTGTTAGTGTTAGGGACCGCTAGGTAGGTAGGGGCATCAAGTGCTGAAGAAGATGACCACCAGGAGCCCACCAGTGACGAGGGGGAAGAAGGCTGCACTTCGCGTCTACGAAGACTACCCCGCGTCCCCGTCCGAACCCGCGCTTCCGAATGCTCCCGTTGAGCCGCGACCCGCCGAAGCGGGACCCTCCTCCGCTCGCGTAGCGTCAGAGACGACCGCGCCCGCGCCCGCGACCGAGGTAGCACCGCGAGTGACCGCACACGCCGAGCCCGAACGCCGGCGTGCCCCGTCCGTCCGCTCGCAACGCTCCAGCGCCAGCGCGATAGCAAGGATACGGCAAATTGAATTTGAAGCTGAAGAACGACTTGCCGAGATTAAGAGGCAAGAGCTCCATATTCAAGCGGAACTTATAAGGAAGAGGTTGATTGCCGAAGTCGCTACAATACGGGAAGAAGATGAACAAGAAAGCATCCAGGGCACGGGTGCACGGAACGGAGCCCTAGACACAGAACACAGAATAGAGGACTGGCTCCAACGCCATCATAAACGGGGGGAGCCAGAACAAGTGACGGATCAGGATACCAGGTATCTCTCATCGACCACGAGAGAACAGAATACGGAGCGGTATCCTCCGATTACGAACAATCGGGTCACTTTTGAACCACGAACACTGCGAGACAGATCACTCACGCCGGACCGAACGCGAGACAGAGGGATTGATCGGTTAACGGAAGCCATAGAGAAGATGGCTCACCGTAGACCACCTCCGAGACAGACGTACGACCTACCTGTATTCGGAGGTGCTGCGGGGGATTGGCTACCGTTCAAGGCAGCCATGAAGGAATCGACGACCATCCACAAGATCTCATCGGCTGAGAATCTAGCGAGGCTTAGAACATGCCTGAAAGGCGAAGCCCGTCAAGCAGTGTCGGCTTTGTTATACACTGCAACCGAACCGGCAGTTATAATGAAGACTTTGGAGCAGTGTTACGGTCGCCCAGAGATGATTATAGACAACGCGTTAGAAGAGATTAAGAAGCTACCGCGACTGGGCGCGACCGCAGGCGAGTTAAACGCTTTCGCCATCAAACTACAGAACGTAGTAACCGCCATCTCTTGTATGGACCAACGCGGCTACCTGCAGAACCCGATGTTTGCGCGACAGGTAGCCGAGAAGTTGACACCGCACATCCGATCGAAATGGTGCGACTATGCAGAGGAATTCGGCAGCCGAAATGAACCAGAAATATTGACGCTGTCCCAGTTCCTGATGAGAGAGGCAGATCGCGCAATGCGATACGCGTATACAGCTACGCCTTCGCAGAGCACCTCAAAGGCCCGACCTACAGAGCAGCGACCCAGGGTGAACGAACGAAATCGTGGGTCGGTGTACGCTACACAGAACGCGGCATCGGAGGAGGAAGCCTCAACGAGACAAAACGCAGCAACGGACAAGAACGAGTGCCGTTGCTGCGGGGGCGACCATAGAACCGTCGAGTGTAGAAAGCTTGCGGCGATGCCAGTAGACAAGAGATGGGAATGGGCCAAAGAGACAGGCATATGTTTTCGCTGTCTGAGCAGCAAACATAGACGCTTTATGTGCAAGAGCAAGCGATGCGGAGTAGGTGAATGCACACGTCCGCATCACGCACTGTTACATGCGCCGAAAATAAGGAACGAGGGTGCCAGTGAGCAGGGCCAGACCGAAGAATCAGCCATCACTGCATCTGCGCATGTAACAGCAAGGAATCAAGTCCTACTGAAGGTGTGTCCAGTCGTGATTAAGGGCAGTAACGGCATGAAAATGAATACGTATGCGTTACTGGACGAAGGATCAACGATAACTCTGATCGATGAAGAGATCGCCGCGATGATCGGAACGGAAGGCCCGACAAAAGCCTTGAACATCGTGGGGGCTACGACTAGTCAGAGGGAACCCGAGAGCCGGGTAGTGGATATCGTGATCCGAGGACACAAGTCGGACTCACATCGGATCACAGCACGCACTGTGAAGAACCTGACCTTAGGAAATCAACTCGTCAGTACCGATGTGTTAAAATACGCGCACTTAAGGAAACTCCGTCCAGAAGCCGTGTGCTATGCGTCAGCGAAGCCACGCATACTCATCGGGGCCGACAACTGGCATCTTATCGTGACAAGGAAGCTTCTGACAGGGAAGAGAAACCAGCCAGCTGCATCACTAACGCAGCTGGGATGGGTTATCCATGGATCAATCCCCAGGAGCACAATAAGACAGCAGGAGACGGTACTACACGTCCATACGTGCCAAGGTGTCCAGAACGGACATACTTTAAACGACCAAGACGAGGAATTAAGCAAGCTCGTGAAAGCACACTTTGAGATAGATGCTTTGGGCGTTTCAATTAAAAGAAAGCCAAACGCAAAGGATGAGCGGGCTCAAAGCATTTTCGACAGAACAGCGAGACGAGTGAACGGTCGTTTTGAAGTGGGACTACCTTGGGCCAGCGATGAGGTGAAGATGCCGCCCAGCTACGACATGGCCATACGACGCTTACATGGGATCGAACGTAAGATGGACAGATCGCCGGAGTTTAGAAGTGCATACACCGCGCAAGTAGAGAAGCTGCTAGAAAAGGGATATGCAGAAAAAAGCGAGGAGGAACAGAGTCAGAACGAACGTCTCTGGTTTCTCCCTCACTTCGCGGTGACAAACCCCAACAAGCCGGGGAAGCTTAGAATGGTTTTCGATGCAGCCGCGCGCGCTAATGGAACATGTCTCAACGACGCGCTGCTGGACGGACCAGATCTACTACAGACATTACATGGCGTCTTGTTTCGCTTCAGAACGAAGCCGATCGCGGTCACTGCAGACATTCGGGACATGTTCCTGAGGGTGACCATAAGACAAGAGGACCGTACAGCCCAACACTTTCTATGGCGCGGCGACAACCGAACAGATCCACCGCAGAAGTACATGATGAAGTCCATGATATTCGGAGCGAGAAGTTCTCCATTTCTGGCTCATAGCGTCAGGAACAGGAACGCGAAAGATCACGAGCGGACACACCCGCTAGCGTTTGACGCTATAACTCGGAACCACTACATGGACGACTGGGTGGACAGCTTTGCAACGGAAGAGATAGCCGCCAGAGCTATAGCACAAGTGCAAGAGGTGCATCAACAAGCGGGTTTTGAACTTGCAAGCTGGAGCGCAAACCGTGAAGGCTTACTGGATAGTATTACCCCGGAGAACCGAGCGCATGCACCAAAAGAGCTAGCGGCCAATGCACATGTATATGGCAAGACATTGGGTATTCTTTGGATTACCGACACGGATGAACTCACCTTTAACACTGCCATGCCTCGCGTACCTGAAGATGTTAAGAATGTGGCACGAACACCAACAAAGCGGGAGGCATTGGGTGCAGTTATGTCGTTGTTCGACCCACTAGGCCTGCTGAGTCCATACACGATTACGGCGAAGATCATGTTACAAGAGTTGTGGAAAAAGAACGTGGATTGGGATGAACCTTTGCCAGCCGAGGAGGCGGCGACATTTTTTGAATGGCAAAATAATTTACGCTACGTCGCCGACCTAAGACTGCCGCGATGTTACGACGCAAGACCAGACATAATACAGCGACAACTTCATGTTTTCTGTGACGCCAGCGAGCAGGCGTTCGCTGCGGTCGCGTTTTGGCGAAATGTCAGCCAAGACGGCGTGAGCATCGCTATAGTAGCAGGAAAGGCAAAGGTTGCGCCACTAAAGGCACAGAGCATACCACGAATGGAGCTGCAGGCTAGCTTAATCGCCGCTAGACTTGCCGCGGAGATTGTCAAAAGCCACGACTTAGAAACAAATGTAACATTTTGGAGCGACTCAAAGACGGTGCTACATTGGATTAGGAACGACGAAACGAGATTCACTCCGTACGTGGCGCACCGACTCGGGGAGATAGCAGAGTTAACTCGCCCAGAACAATGGCGGTGGGTGCCCACAGCGCTTAACGTAGCAGACGACGCAACGCGATCGGGGAACACTCAGCTACGGAGCGACGATAGATGGTTTACGGGACCGGCGTTTCTATTTGAAGACGAAGAACGTTGGCCTGTAGAGGTTTCATCGCCACCAGAACAAGACGAAGAGAGAACATGTGCAGCGCACGTGAGCCAGGGATCAACGCTCATCGACATGAGCAGGTTCTCATCCCACGAACGGTTAGTTCGCACGCTGGCCCACGCGCTCACATTTTTAAAGAAATGTCGACGACGCGGTGGGCAGCTTGGGATGGGAGAACTGCGGGAGGCAGAACGCCTGCTCATCAGAGACTCGCAGCGAGCATGTTTCCCTGACGAAGTCCAGCGCCTGAAGAAAGGGATGAGCGTCGATCGAACGAGCAGGCTGTACCAACTCGACCCTAAGTACGGTGACGATGAAATAATAAGGCTGAGCGGTAGGATCAACGCCGCTACAGTACCGGATCACCTAAAGGATCCACCCATTCTGGACGGAGCGCACCGCTTATCACGTCTACTGATCAGGCGGGAACATGAGAAGAATAAGCACGCGGGCAGAGAACAGATCGTGAATAATCTGCGCCAGCGATTTTGGATACTGCGGTTGCGTCCGGCGGTCAGAACGGTTCTGAACGATTGTACGCTGTGTAAGATAAGGAGAGCGAACCCAAAGAAGCCAGTAAAGGGTGACTTGCCGAGGATTCGCCTAGAGATGAACACGAGGCCGTTCACTAACTGCGGCATCGATTGTTTTGGCCCTATGTGGGTGGCGATCGGGCGGCGCCGTGAGAAGCGATGGGGTATGCTCTTTACGTGTCTGGTAACGAGAGCTATACACGTGGAGCTTATAGCGAGTCTCAGCACCGACTCGGCTATTATGGCTATCAGGCGAATGGCTGCCCGACGGGGGACTCCTCGTACAATCGTGTCAGACAATGGAACGAACTTCCACGGATCGGAAGTGGAACTAAGAAAGGCGTACGAAGAATGGCTCCCAGGCCTAAAAGAGTACGCACTCAAACAGCGGATCGAGTGGCGGTACATCGACCCTGGTGCGCCAAACCAGGGGGGAGCCTGGGAGCGAATGATAAAAACGGTGAAGAGAGCCCTAGCCATCACCTTAAATGAACGTGCCCCGCGAGAAGAGGTATTGAGTACGTTAATAACAGAAATCGAGCACACCGTAAACTCGCGGCCTTTAACGCATGTACCCGTGGACCCAGAGGAAAAGGAAGCTTTAACGCCGAACCACTTTTTATTGGGGACGGCAGTAGGTTTGCCATATGTGGGAGACTGCGACGTAGCCGACAGAAGGACGTGGCGCGCCGCACAAGCTCTGGCAAACTCCTTTTGGAAGCGCTGGATCGACGAGTACTTGCCTACGTTGGCGCCGCGAGGCGACGTCAGAAGACAGCAAGAGAACATCAAAGAAGGGGAGGTCGTCATAATCGCGGACGGTTTGCTACCTCGGAACGTATGGCCGCGGGGCCAGATCGAGCGCGTGATTACGGGTCCGGACGGAGTAGTTCGGAGCGCTGAGGTGCGGACGCGGGGAGGCGTTTTCCGGAGGCCAGTGAGAAGGTTGATCGTCCTCCCGATTGAATAAGAAGGCTGCGAGGATCTGCGCCGGGGGGAGACTGTAACGGACGATCAAAGACGGGGAAGGATCGAATCTAGATTTGAAATGTATATTAGGTAGTTTTAAGATCGAATCAGATTTAAATGTTAACAGGTAGCTAAGATTGTAACAGTTTAAACTTGTAAAGGTCAAAAGAGTGAGATAGCTACATGTAAGTCCCCGTCTAACTTTGCTGGAAACTTCGATGCATTAAGAATTATATAAAACGATTTGTGAATGCGTGAATTACGATCCCCGCACCATGGCTAGGGCGAGGAGTAGATTTGTATAAAGATAGACCGTTTTCAAGCAGAAATTTGTGATCATTCAAGAACGCGATTTATACCTTGTAAACTAGCAACTAAGAAGAAAAATAAATACAGTCCACTTTTGCACCGAGTCTATCAATGAAGCCTGGGTAGGACCTCTACAACTATACTGGTGGTGGTATTTAGATAAGACTGAATAAGTAACGAAAACTAAAGAATTCATATTTTTGCATCTGATAAATAAGTACCTAAACAAATACAAATATTTATTTCGGTAAACTTAATTTAGGATAGGTACCTACATTTCATGGGTTTGGGATCGTCTTTTAAACATAAAATACCTGTGTTAGAGGGTCTCGGTATTCCGTAGCACAGGTTATTTGGATTAAGTACATATAAATATATATTAGACTATTAATATTACCTTCTCACTGTACGGTAAACCTACACAATGCGTGGACAGTTTATACAGTACCTAAATGTATATGTATAGCCTGATGTGTAGCCGTGGGTACTTAATTAAAAGACGCAAAAACATTAACCCTTTATTTTGCGTGATTTCTTCAGTACCTAATAAATACTTGTTTATGTTGCCGATATTAATTCCGAATACATCTTCTGTCTCCTTCTGAGTCGGTATCGCCCAACCCTACTAACGTCATAATGACGTTAATGTGTTTATTTAAAGAGATAGTTTTGCGCGTAAAAACAGCTGTTATTGAGCTAAACAAAATTGATAAAAATCCGCAATACGAACCTATTGCATTCTAGTAGAATACCTACAAACATTTAACTCACAGACATAGGCTATAAAACATGTCTAAAATAAATTTTAAATGGGTTTTTAGTGTACTTTTTTCTCACAATTTTTTTTGAAGGAGCTTACTTAATATCTCAATCATACTTCGTAAACTTTAACCATAACAAAAACAATCTTGTCGGATGGAGGATTTCGCGATAGATTTTTCTAATTTTTTCCTAAAAATGCTCGTTTGTCGGACATGTCTTACAAAAAGGGACCTATGCCCTCTATTTGGTGACCTAAGTGCTGTAAGATTCACCAGTAATCAGCTGCTAAATGCTACTGGAATAGAGGTGTGTTTTCGCTCATAAAACGTAGGAAATGTTCCTGCTTGATTCTCTAATGTACCATTTAACTGCCTCCTATTCATACGGGATTTACCTAGGTATTATAAATCTAACATAGACGTCTTTCTAAGATCCGATGTGAAGAGGAAATTGCAGATAAAAGTTAGGTAGTTGGGTTTTAACACAAAATAGATAGGATCAGAAATTAACTGTTTTGTTTTCACTTTTACTTAAAATGTAACTTCCGTTTAATTTTGTATAACTTTTCTTTTATTTTGAAAATACTTAGCTAACTAAACAAACAAGCTCTCTTTAAATCTTATATGCAAAAACATGTTATATAATGATAATAAGTGTTTAAAGATATTTTTTATTAGATATAAGTACTGTTCGTATTCCGAATAAAATAAAATAAAATACATTTAGTACAATGAGCGAAAACTATCGCACTTACACATAGCAGCGATCAAGTCAGTCGAAGCTATAAGAAATTGGATCCTCATATACGCACGTCTATACTAAACATAACTTCTTAACTTTTGTTCCTATTCTGTGGTTTTAGAACTAGGTACGTAGATAACTAAAACTTTCCAAAAGTCATCCAATTTCAAGATTCTCATCGAAAATAGACAAAAAGATATGTTAAAATAAATTTAGGTTATTATAAACAATATAGGTACAATACAAACGAGAAATTAAAATAAACTGGCCGTACATAACACCGCATATTTTAGTTACCTACTAGTTTCTTATTAAATAAAAGAGGCCGTAGTTTAGTAGTGAAAAAAAAACAATTGGTTCTGGGAACACTTTTCTTTTTTGCAACAAACTGGTTTAAATACTTTTTTGATTTGTTTGTTCTTGATGAAAAGTTATGTGTTATACGCGAGTGTAAGCAATTAAAAATGCCCAGATATTTTGGCATACGAGCAAGGGCGCTAATCGAGGATGTAATAGATCGCTTACAGCCCTCGTATAACAATATTATTATTCTTTATTTATTTTTCTATTCACCATCACCCGATGGATGTTGGGGTAACGAGAATGGATAAGATAAGGAATGAGTATATTAGAGGAAGTTTGAAAGTAGCGCCAGCGATAGAAAAGTTGAGGAGTAAGAGGCTAGCGTGGTATGGACATGTTATGCGGAAAATCATGTGACTAAAGGAGTGTTAGATATGAGTGTGGATATAGAAGTAGAGGAAGGCCGAAGAAGAGATGGTGTGAGGAAAGGGCAGGAAGAGTTTCTAATACAGGGACTTTACTCATTTTGGTTTCAGATTATAGAAAATGATGGCTTGTCTCAAGCAGTGTGCAAATCATGCTTGAAAAGCATCAAAAATATCCTAAACTTCAGAGAAATAAGCCAAAAAACCGATGAAATTCTCCGAAGCCTTAAAATGCACATCAAAATTGAAAATAATTGTATCTACGATGATATTATCAATGAAAACGGATCGATAAACCAGTTTTTAAGTGATCCTGAACATTATTCTGAGGCTCTTAAATCGAATTATGATGAAAAAGTATTAAATATCGGTATTACTGATATTAAAACACTTAATTCCAGTGATGGTAATGTTAATACCACACTAACCAAGCAAAAAAAGAAAAATCCCCAGAAAACTCTAACAGAATACAAAACTGAAAATATGAGTGAAATTGAAATCAATAATGCAAAATCATCCAATAATACTATATGGGATATAAAATACAAAGAAATTCAAAAGAAATTGACCATTGAAGATTTGGAATCGTCTGGTTCCGAAGGATTTTCAACAGAATTTGATGAGTTGAAATTTGATGTGGAATTATCAAATAACAAAACAGTTTTAAGAAATTCAAGCAGATTGTCTAAAATTGAGAAATGTCTTAAGTAAGTAGAATGGTATCTCACTATGGGCCTCATAAGAAGGCTCGCGGTCGCCAAGCGTGCTATGGAGAGGGTATGTTTGCTGTTCCTCTACGAAATGCAATCACGAATGTGGAGATCCGTAAACGAACCAAAAGCACAGATATAACTACGAGGATTAGCAAGCTGAAGTGGCATTGGGGTTCATAGCTCTAAAAACTGATGGCCGTTGGGGCAGAAAGGTTGCAGAGTGGAGACCACGCACTGGAAAGTGTAGCGTAGGATGGCCCCCCACTAGATGGAATGACGACCTAATAAAGGTTGCTGGGAGCTGTTGGGTGCAGGCTGGACAAGATCAGCCGGGGAGGCCTATGTTTAGCAGTGGACGTCCTATGTCTAAAATGATGATGATAATAGTAGTAGAGCTCCTTCTGAAAGAGTTCGTCCGTGGAAGTACTACCAACATACCTATTTTACCCGCCAGGCAGTAACTGCAATAGTGTGTGAGAGAGGTAATGATTTTAGGCGCCATTTTAGTTTCGTTTCTTTAATCGACGTTGCGGGTTCGATTCCCGCCGCGGAACAAATGTTTGCACGATTTGTCTGGATCTTTCTCTAATATTATAAAAATGTATTTTAGAGATTGGTTTAATACCGGTATCTTGAATATTTATCCAGAAATCGATACATTTCTGATGAACAACTTTTAAATCGCCTTTCAGTTTAACATGATAAATGAATATGATTTGTTTACCTATTTTATACAGGCTGTTTCATTGATGTTTTAGGACTTGAAATTAAGGTGAAAATTAAAAAAAAATATGGTTAAGAATTTGAAAAAAAAAATTGCAACAATACTAGCCATCAGCCCTACCCGTGATTTAAATTAATGTCGTAAATGCGGTGACACGCAGTATATAAGTACTTTATCAGTGATTTGGTACCCATAGCTTTGCTTAGTTGTGGCTAGATAGCGTTGTTTGAAATGTCTAGCATTATTTATATATTTAACCGAATATGTGTTACAGGTCTATAAAAACAAATGAATTAAAAGAGAGTCACAAAAGCAAGTTGATCTACAGTGTATTTAAGGTATGTTATTAATATTTTAATGACCTAGAAATTGAGATACTTGGAGCTCCCCCCTCCCCCCCCCCCATCCCCACTTATGAGTGAAACCTTTTAAGATTTAGATTGGCAGTAGTAGAGTTGGAAAGTACTACCCCTGAACGCCACCGTCCTATATCATACGTATTAATTTTTCTGTGGTACAGATAATTATTGTTTACATACATGCAACCTGTTGTTTTTTTATCCAAAAAACTATATTTGAATTTTTGTGCCTACACGCTCTGTTGACTGGTTGGTGTATTGACCGGGCCGGATATTGACTGGGCGGGGTCATTGAACTAGCGGGGTCATTAGGTATATTAGGTATAACCCTAGATAATAAGCTTCAATGGGGCCCTCACATTGATGGGTTGTCGAAGAGACTTAGTTCTGCGGCATACGCAGTCAAAAAGATCCGTCTTTTTACAGACGTAGACACAGCTAGACTAGTTTACTTCAGCTACTTCCACAGCATTATGTCATACGGTATACTGCTGTGGGGGAGTGCTGCAGATATAAACACCGTTTTTGTGCTGCAGAAGAGGACTGTTCGTGCAATTTATAATATGGGCCCCAGAGAATCATTACGCAATAAGTTTAAAGAAATAAATATTATGACATTCCCTTGTCAATACATCTATGAAAATCTAATGTATGTTCACAAAAATATTAATTTGTTTAAGAAAAATAGCGATAATCATAATTTTAATACTAGAAATAAAGATAAACTCGCTGTTGCCACTTTAGACTCCATAAATTTAGTAAATCGTTTAAAGGGCAATGTGTACGCTTTTATAACAAACTCCCAAGGGATGTACAAAAATTGACAATTAACAAATTTAAAAACGTAATTAAACAAAATCTTTATAAAAGAGCCTACTATAAAATATCGGATTATTTAGATGATAGAGAAGCTTGGGATTGAAATTGCTCCAACTCGTTCAAAATGTTACAATTTAGACGTAATTTATGTTCTGTATTATGTATTGTAAAAGGATCATTAAAAAAAACAACCAGCCTTGTTTCTTGCCTTTCTTTCCTAGCTTGGTCGCGAAGGAACAGGCAGTAAAATTGACGTTTCAAAGTGATCCTTGTGATTTTAATGAATAAAAATATTTGTATTTGAATTTGAACTAGCGGGGTCGTTGAACGGCTTGTAGTAACTTTATAGTAATCTGTGGCATCGTACAATATGCTAGTTCTCTAACATTTAGTCGATAAAATTATCGAGATTTTGATAGTAAAACAAGAAAATTTATCGAGAATTTTTTTGTTTGCTTAGAAACCATCCTTTTAATATAATTAAGTAATTTGAATTGCAATACATTAGATTATTATTTATTTTATTACAGGAAAAGCATAAGGTGTACATGGCGTTAGCAGTAAACCCTCTTAGTAGAGCCGGTTTGGAATGCAAGAAATGTCGTAAGGTCCTGGCTGATAAACCCAGCTTTTTGACACATGCCAAAACACATTTTGAGCCGAAGTTCAGTTGTGAGGTAATTTCTCAAACCCACTTTACAAATTGCAATATTCAGTGCACTAAATGCAGACAGTGTGTCTATCTGGCTAAGTATATTTCATCATCATCATCATCATCACATCAGCCACATGACGGACGGCCTCCCCCATAGATTTCCAGAGCAACAGATCTTGTGGGGCATCCAACGGCTCCCAGAAACCTTTATTAGGTCGTCATTACTTCTAGTGGGGGGCCGTCCTACGCGTGCTCTATACTCGAGGACCTTTCTGCCTCAACGGCCGTCAGTTCTTCTAACTATGTGCCCTCCCCGCTGCCACTTCAGCTAACTAATCCTTTTGCTATGTCAGTGACTTTGGTTCGTCTACGAATCTCATTTCTGATTCGATCTCGTAGACCAAGCATAGCCCTCTCCATAGCACGCTGATATACAACCTGTTTTGTTGAGTACGACTTTAATTTAAAACGAATCGCATTAACCTATTTTAGAGGTGGGTTTAATACCGGTAGTTTGAATATTTATCCAGTAATCGATAAATTTCCAATAAACAATTTTTGACGTAGATCGACGGCGCCTTCGCGACGATGCCGCTTAGTCAGTTTAACAGGTACCTGTTGTACTCACTAATGAATAATGAATACTAATGGATATGATTTGTTACCTAGTTGTTTGAGGTTGTTTGAAAATTCATTTTTTTTTATGAAAATAAATTTGAAAAAATACTATTATACAACAATAATAGCTAATAGCCCTACCCGTGTTTTCATTTAATGTCGTACATAACAAAACACGTAGTATATGCATAGTGTAAATTTACACTTGTCTGAATTCGGAGTCTTTCTTGCAATGTTAGTTTGTTTGTTTAGGTCAAATGTTGCATCTGAATTTTAAACCAGTACCCCCCCCCCCCCCCCCCCATAATGTATTATAGTAGGCTACTAGTGTTTGGGATCATTTGAATCTGCTTGCGGTTCCGATTATGAATTTTATAGAAGCTTATTTTAAAGTAATTTTTCAGCAATAAGGTAGAGTTAAAAGCCCTTGGGCTCTTATAGAATAAGTACCTACCATAAGTAGTATATATTTTAAGGGATGGAACATTTCACAAGTAGCATGTGAAAAATGATTTCAAAAACCACTTTCTCTTCTCATCGTAAATCGGTCGCAGTCTTTCGGGTCTGCTACAAATCACAGTCGTTCGCATTTCTTCGGAGTTCATCGGGTGTTTTCGTTCCCGTGATTTTTCACATGTGAAATAGCAATGATAAAAAATAATCATATGATCTTATGAATATTTATATATGTACAATATTTCAAATACAATTGGTTGATTGTTTAATGAATAAATGAAATGAAATTAAATATGATTTAAAAATAGCAATCATTTCCATGCCTAGTTATAAGTTGTTATTGTAGCGAAAATATACATTTTTTTTTACTTTTCAGGCTTGTGGCAAAAAGTTCCACTCTTCTAACCACATGGCGTACCACCAGCAGCGTCGGCATGGTAGAGTGAAGCGGCTGGCGTGCAGCCAGTGCGGGTTCAGGGCCGTCGATAAAACCACGCTATTGGTGATAATCTGTTCTTAATAAAGAGATGTAATATTTCATGCTGGATATTTCACACAGCGTTCTCTAGCCACAAAACACTAAGGCTCTATCTACATTGCCAGGGAATGGAAGTTATTAATAAAGAATTTTCATTTTTGATTAAAAAAAAACTAGTTCTGACTAGCGTAATAGATGGCGCTGTCTAGAGAGACGCCGCTAAAAATTATGATTTATATGCCAAAATCTCAAAGACTTGATATCAAAATTTGTCTAAAACAATCTCACTTTGTCAGATAAACAAACACAAATTTTTTTTTATGCCATGTTTCTCGGAAAATAATGTTATTACGGTAATTGACATTGACAATTCCCTTTCCTTTGCATGACAGAGTAACGCCATCTGTTAGCAGTTACAAAAACATGACCGTGAAAACCCCTCATTGACATAAACATCATACTAATATTATAAATGCGAAAGTTTGGATGTTTATTTATTTATTTGTTTGTTTGTTACTCAATCACGTCGTAACGGCTAAACTGATTTCGATGAAATTTAGTATGTACGTAGATTATAACCTGGATGAACACATAGGCTACTTTTATCCCATAAATCAGTTCCCATGGGATGAAATACGAAGCCGCGGGCAACAGCTAGTTATATTATAAAAATGTTTACTGTCGTTGGTAGAATCACGAGCGCTTAGAGCACACAGGCGAGCGGCCGTACACGTGCGCCGAGTGCGGCGACACCTTCCGAATGCGGCGCGCCATCTCGCAACACATGCAGACGCACTTCGGAGTCAAGAACCAACAGGTAGCCCTCCAATCTCATTCTAGGGGGGAGGGGGGAGGGGAGGAATATACTGCGGGGGGGATATGGACCCCCCCACTAGATGGAACGACGACCTGTTATAGTTTGCTGGAAGCCGTTGGCTGCGGGCTGCACAAATCGGTCGCTTTGGAAATCTATGGGGGAGGCATATGTTCAGCAGTGGACGCCCATTGACTGATATGATGATATTTGTATTAAATAATGTTTTTTTAGTAAGACAGTAAGAAGTAACAGTACAGAGGGTTTCAGAACATGTTAAACACACACAGCGCAAAAACCAAATTGTTTCAATTTAGAGAAAACAATTTTTCAAAATTGTTGCATTTTTCCCCCCACTATACACCTTAGAAACGTGGCCTACGATGCACTGGCCTATGTCCATCAATTTGAGGCATACAGGTGCGGAAGCTAGTAATAATTAAATAAATATTACTGGACATTTCACACAGCGCTATCCAGCCTCAAACTAAGCAAAGCTTGTACTGTGAGACCCAGATAACTGATACAATACTTATATACTTTTTTTTGTAAATATATATGTACTTATAATATACAGACAAACATCCAGACCCGAAAGAAATATATGTAGATCATGCAAACATGTGTTCCGCGGCGGGAATCGAACCCGCTTCCTTCTGCGCCACGAAGGTCGTCTTAAATTATCTATTTCTGCCGCCAAGCAGCATTGCTGTTTCGGTTTGAAGGGTATGGTTGCTGGTGAAATTACAGGCTCATGAGGCTTTACACCTGTATGCCTCAAGTTGCAGAGCAATGCCCGTATCTAAGGTGCGTGACTTACGAGGCAGTTCTCTGTTATAGGCGATGGTTACCACTTAACATCATGTGGGCCATAAGCTTGTTCCATCTCCATGTAGTATAAAAAAAAGACAGACAGAGTTACTTTCGATTTTTTATTATTAGTAAGAATATTAGTATATATGTATTAATTATATTATTTTAAAACCATCTCAAAATTATCAAGCCTAGACGGGACTCACTATCTGAATCATCTCACTAAATTCGACCCTGACGTGACAGAGCCCGGTAGCACAATTGGTTAGTGTATCCTCGTATCAAGAGGAAGGTTGCAGGTTCAAGTCCCGTCTAGGCTTGAAAATTTTTGAGATAGTTTTAAAATCTTGGAATTTTCCGTAAGTGTTCGGAAAACACTATAAAAATAAAAATACTATTAGGTATATGTATTTTGACGACCTCCGTGTATTTACAAAAAAGTATGTAAGTATTCTATCAGTTATCTGGTTGATTATTAGTTTGGGGCTGGATAACGTTGTGTGAAATGACCAGCTATATGAATTTATTTAATGTATGTATATTTGCAGTGTGACCGGTGTCCGGCCATGTTCAAGAACTCGGGGGAGCTGTGGAGCCATCAGGACAGGGTGCACATCATGAACTACACATACCCATGCTACCTGTGCTCTGATGTGTAAGTACTAGGCCATGCAATTATCGATACATTTCGATAATCGATAATCCTTGATTAAAACGGGTATTTATCGCGTATGTACCTTTTTTATTTGCAACACAGTTGAAGCATCCGGATAATAAATAAAAAAGGTACATACGCGCTAAATACCCGATTAAATTAATAATTATGTAGTGATCGCGAAAGTTTGAAAAATACAATCGATAATCCGCTAATTTTGGGTTTTTTACGATAAATACCGAGATTTCTCGGTTTTTTCAGTAGTATTTAAATTTTTCGATTTTAACTGACTTCGAAAATTGATTTCTTAGTTCATTTATACTCTTACTTACAATCTTGACAATCGTTTATTTTCTAAAAATCAAACCAAAATCATAACCTCGTTTTTGCTTCACCGTAGTCGGGTCAGTACCTAGTATGTATAAATGAGTATCCATAATAATGCGAAAGTAACTCTGTTTGTTACCTTTTCACGACTAAACGGTTGAACGGATCGTAATGAAATTTTGCAAGGAGATAGATTATATTCTGGGGAAGGACATAGACTATCTTTTGTCTCGAAAAATAATCTTCAAGGGGTGAAATAGGGCTTGAAAGTTTGTATGGGCAATCCATAATTCCTCAAGTTAGGGATCTGAAAATTCATGTTTAGGCTTTTGGTAAGCAATAAGAAATGTGTGTTTCAACTTTTTTGCAAATACATCCCTAAAGGAGAGGAGAGGAAGGGGGGGGGGGGGTAAATTAAAATTATGAGATATTCTTTAGATGCACTTACTATGTACAGTTGGTATATAGATAGATTGTGACCAGGATTGGGACATAGGCTACTTTTTACCCGACTGCGCAGTAGAGTAATGTTTTATTGACAAACCACGCGTGCGAAGCCGCGGGCGAGTCAGATAGTAATGTATAATGTTACAGGTATAAAGGCGGTGCGGCTGTGAAGAAGCACCTGCTGAATGCCCATGGTCTACCGATAGACCAACAGATGAAGGTCAAATGCGTTAAGATCAGAAGGTAAGGATTTTTTTGACGTAAATACATTTTTAAATTGTTTCCATAGTGGGGGACAATTCAAAAAATGAGTGATACCAAATCGGGGATACAGTTTGGTGTTGCAGCTACATATCTATCATCTCCATACAAATGTAATTATACCACTGGATAGCTAAAGGATCAAAGAATTCGTTACGCTAAGTGAGGACTGTGACGCATCGCGCGCGGTGGAGGGGGAAGCGCCGCCATTTTGAAGTCATTTTGCTGCGTTTCGAGATTACCTTTTAGTATAATAATAAATATTACTGGACATTTCACATAGTGCTATTTACCCCCAAAGTAATCAGAGCTTCTACTATGGGAACCAGATAACTGATAGAATAGTGTTACGCCGAGGCTGTTAAACAATGAGTAATAATCGAACTTCTCGAACGCTTTTGTCTTGCTGTGTTATTGTTGTTATTGTCTGCGGGTGCGCACAATGGGGATTGGTCGTTCTGTCGAAACACCGACCCCTTTCCTGGAACGATCGAGATCGTTCTCGAACAATCGAAATGTGCGCGATATAAATAGGCCGGAGAGATGGCCGGACAGTCAGTTAGTCAGTCTCAGCGAGGCCCTGGAGGACTGACGTGGAGAAGGGTCTCGCGTGAACAGTAGTTGTTCGCGAGTCAGTCTGGATTTGGCTATACGTGCGAACATTTCGGTGACTTTAAGTGGTGCAACAGTGGTGTGAATTAGTGTGTTGTGATACGTGTGACCAAGTTCGTGTATTCATCGTCATCGTGTTGAATAAAAGTGTTATTTTGGTTAGATCGATTTCCATTATTTTATCCCGAACCCTCAGCTCGTAACAATATATAGATAAACATTCAGACTCGGAACAAGTATTTATAGATCATGCAAACATTTGTTCCGCAGCGGGAATCGAACCCGCTACTTCCTACGTCTCAGCCGGCTATTCGCCCACTGCGTCACGGCGGTCGCTAAAAGGTTCGAGTATGATCCGAAGGACTTTTTAGTGTCCGAATATGATTATAACATACATAAAATAGCGTATTAATGTTAGATGTTAAGTGGTATTGCACGCCAATAAGAAAGTGTTTAGATACGTGCCCTGCGATGCACTGCCCTGCGTTCATCTTGAGGCATACAGGTGTAAAGGATCATGCGCCTGTAATTTCACCGACAACCATATCATTCAAACAGAAACATAGCAATTCTGTTTGCAGAAATAGGTATGGTGGTAGTACTTCCCCGGGCGAACCCTTTCACAAGGAACTCTAGTACTCTTAAAATTTGTTTTTTACCTCCAACGCGAAAAGGGGTGTTATGAGAAGCCTGTGGTCTGTGGCATCATAGTTCATAAACGGATGGACCGATTTGGACACTGTTTTAAGGTCATAGTAGACATATCAACTCGGAAAGGGATCGTCACCGTATCGCCTTTCACCTTGTCGTTGTCCAGGCGTTAATCTAGAATAAGCACGTAATCAAAGCGGATCAGCAGCTCCTTGGCTGCGGCTAGGCGGCACCAGTTGCACCGCTCGAGTACGGAGACGTAAGCGCGCCGGACCGCGGTTGTGCGCTTGTCCCGAGGCGACGCGATTACGTTACGATTCCGTGTGCGTTGCAGGAGGGAGTTTCATACAAATAATACTGAACGGCTCTATCCCACCACCTTCGCCTGGGCCTTCTACGCGAACGTTGGTCGTTGTAAAAAAACTATAAAATAAACTTACAAAAATTAATAATAATACACAAATATAAAGTAGGTACGGAACCCTCGGTGTGCGAGTTGTACTAGTACTTGCCCAGCTTTGTTTTTAAAAGAAACCTAGTTGAACTGAGGTTTTCTTAGCTATTTCCATGTTAGGGTGTTTTTCAAATTATTCTATTGTTTCAGAACTGAAGCCTCTTCAAATACTACCAAATTAAAAGCTGCAAGCAAAACATCTTGAAGCTATTCCCAAACAGAGGCCGAACGAGTCGACAGCGGAATATGAATAACTAGCTCACACGCCCCGACTTCGCACGGACTAATCAACATCCAATATAGCACTCATTTTATTATGTTATTTTTGATTAAACTATTTTTTAAAGTTCGGTAAAAAATGTAAACAAACAAATGTCACTTTTCAACCTGTAGTATGTAGGTATGTATGTATGGTATGTAACGAATCTTTGAACTTGATTTTTTTTTGTTAATCACACTAATTCTAGGGGGGGGGAGGGGGAATGAGATAATTCTATTGTACACCAAGTAGAATGCAGAACATAATTTTTCACAAATAGTTTTCGTATAATGGATGAATTTTTTTTTTTCAAAGTAAGTACTGCTCAATAACATTTTTATTATTTATTTATTTTTTGTTTTCTTCTGGTTTGTTTTGTAATGAATTGTTGTTTTATTCGGTATTTTCTCCTTTATTTTGTCTACATGTTATTTTTATTTTAAATTTTCTATTAGTATTGTCTTTTCAGATGATATTGTCGTCATCTAGGCCCTATCAGAAACCAGCGCTGCATTGTATCCACCGTGGTACGAAACAGCTTATGCTGAGACAGGGACCATTTTGTCCCCACGCAACACCATCATTCACTGTCTGAGTGAAGCTTGCTTTTTCCTTTGTTTTTATTGTGTGTGATGTCATGCGGGTTCAAATAAATGTATTTTCTTTCTTTCCTTCTTATCGCAAAGCTGCAAGATTATCTTAAGATCTGCACTGACGTCCCGCATAGAGGAGTATTGTGCATTACCTATTCTAACCTGACCCCAGCCATCCTAACATCTTGAAGTAACGGAGTAGGACTGTGGGTTGGTGGCAGCAGTTTACCAGTCCCCGAGGTGGAAGATGATGACCCGTCTTCAATCCAGCTTCGTGTGTGCGTACAGTACACCAGTACGTACTCCACTGTCTCTTCATGCTGTGGACATCCCCGACACAGTCTACTGTCCCTATCTTCAGGAATATCACACTATTCTTAATTATTTTCTACTTTTTTATACTGGATAGATCTTCGTTTGATGGTAATCTCACCTGATGGTAAGTGATGATGTGGTCTAAGATGAAGCACGAAGATCTAGAAGAAACCTATTCACTCTTACCTTAAAGAGGCCCGGATTGTATTCATTAGGAAAAACAGACGACGGCAAAGTGTTCCATACCTTAGCTGTACACATCAAGAACGTAGAACCAAAACGGTGTGTGCGAATGGGTGGTATATTGACTAGGTATGGCTGGTACTGAGCCGTGCGCCTGCTTGTCCTTTGATGGAAAGGAGATGGCGGGATCAGATCGTATAGTTCCTGGGCACATTCCCCGAAATGTATTCTGTAAAAGAACTTTTTAGTTCGGTTATGTACAAAAGCGGGTTTTTTTATTTATTTTTTACTTTTATTTTGTCTTTGGTCTGATTCGTGCTTTCTTTGTATTTTTCAAATTTTTTTGTTAATGAGTTTTTTGTTAATAACATGTACTGATGTGTGTGTTCGATGTTACAAATTAATGTTATATCTACATAGGTTGCCAGGAAGAAATCGCTTTCAGCGATAAGACCGCCCATTGTACTATGTTTAGCATTTATTAGTTTTAACTATTCCTGGTGTACAATGAAGAATTATTTTATTCTAATGGCGAGAGTTAGTAAAATAAGAAAGGGGGTAAATCGCGAAGACCGTAGTAGTTTTCTATTCATTATTATCTTAGTAATAAGTAACTTTATTACTACAAAAAAGTTAAACACTGCGTAACGCGTGTTTAAAAAATTCCTTACCAATTTTAGTATAGGTTTTTTTAAAATAGTGTTTAAATTTTTTGTGGTATGACCCTAAGTTGTTAAATAAAAAGTCGGAAATAATATTAGAATATTTTATTTAATATCTTATATTACAAACCTATTTAAAACTAATTACACACAGAAGTAGAACTCCCTGCCGAAACCTATACACGATATTTGTCATCTTAGCTTGCTGTGTTAAGGCCGCTGTACACTGAATGCGTACGCATAGACGTGCACGTTCCACTGTATAGTACACATTCGGTGTGCAGTGGCCTTTAGGGTACATTGCCGCGGAACAAAATGGAAGCAAATTTATTGGCTCGTATCTAATTTGTACGTTGCACAATTAACTTAAAGTTCATTCTGCTATGTACAATTCCTTTAAAAAATTAGCTTCAATTCCATTCTACTTACAACCGGACACATTGAGGTTAGGTTTTTGTACCAACCGGACTATTGACACCGGAAAGTATCAGTATTCGGTCCGAACTACTGACACAAGAGGGGAAGATCAGATAGGGGTTTCTCCGCAGAGCTCAGCAAGCAAAAATAAAAACGATTTTTGTTTTTTTTTGGTATCAACTGGTATCGGATATTGACATCGGAAAGCATCAGTAGTTCGGTCAACACTACTAACGGTGGAAGGGTGCTTTTGCCAAGGTCTAGGGTTCCTCCGTAGAGCCCAGCACGGCCCCGCTGTACGCCAGATCCCAGTAATGTTCCACTTTGTATTTAGAGAAGTGCTCTCGCGCCATTTTTTCTGTTGGCATCACCTGGAAAATAAATAAAATGTATTTTGTCGAAAGTGTTTGATCAGTGTGTGTTAACAGTGATCGGATATTCGGATGGATATTTACCTAAAGTTGATTTTTAGCTAACAAATTATAGTAGCGGCTTCTCAGAATACTTTAATTAAAAATGCATATTGGTTTAATGTTAAATAAAAAAAAAAGGTAAAGCAGGTAGAATTTGCACACCATCTCACCATCTCTCTTGCACACTTACAAAATGCTTATATTCCCTGAGGTCTAATAAGAAAAGCAACCATATTACGTTGCAACAAGGCATTATGTATACCTATGTGCTAAAGTGTGCGTTTTTTATAGAATGTGAATTTCTTTAGACTATATGAGGGATGAATGATATACTATAAAAACTTATGCAGCTTTAAGGGATGTCTAGGTTTAGTAGATAAATAAATTTAAAAAAATATATAAAGATTTGTTGATCCCGGAATCTCGGAATTTTTTCGATAAAAAATTGCTATCCATACAAGCCAACTTTTAACTTTAGGTAAATATGCATCTGTTTATCCGATCTCAAGTGATGACATATGCCACAGAAACGTAGAACGTTTGCCATTTCATAAATTCTTTCACTTTTTATCCAACTGCGCAGAAGGAGGGTAATGAATGAATGAAAATTCTTTATTATACCTTACAAGCTAAACACAACAGATATAAAAATAAAAAATAAAACAAATAAATGTAAGCATAATGGGCGGTCTTATCGCTTAACAAAGCGATCTCTTCCAGACAACCTTTGGATGGAGAGGATCATTGCTTAATGGAAGATTGGCTGAGGTGTAATAAGAATAAACAATAATAATAATAATGTAATAAGTAATGTTTTTATTGAAAAACTACGAGTGCGACACTGCGGATTGGCCTAATAAAGTAAGAGTTTTTTGTTGCTCATTTAAAAATTGCCCATATGGATCCATTTCTGATAATTAGGCCGACGATGTTACATATGAAGTGATATTTTGGTTAAATTGGTTTTATTTATTTTATCCGGAACCCTCAGCTCGTAACAATACTTATGTATATTGTGTTATTTTATTGTAGGTTATCAGCGCTCTCCTAAAATTTAGTTTTTGTTTTGTTAATGTACACCCCTTCCATTATTGTAATGTTACAAAAATCTTTTCCATCCAAAGGTGTCTGGAAGAAATCACTTTTAAGCGATAAGACCGCCCATTGTATTTTTTATGTTTGTTTCTTTGCGGTGTACAATAAAGTGTTTTCATTCATTCATTCATTCAATATACCTTGAATTTAATATCTCCAAAGGCTCTTTGCTGCACCACTCCCTCCCACACCAGATGGCAGGTGTTGGGCACGTCGTTGCCATCATTGTCTTTCACCGTGTCCTCCTCCCACTTTATCCGGTTCAGCATCAGTCTGCAAATACACGTTCAATTACTAGCTTCTCATCCAGGGACTAATTAAAGGATTTGGGGGAGACCATTGCTCAGCAGCTGTGGGACAGATAGGATAAAAACAAATTCGTCCGTGGCCCTGCAACGCGTGGTATGGCAATAAGAAGTATCCTGTACCGTAATCCAAGTTATAATGGCTTCGCATGCGTTGTTTGACAAATGAAAGTAGCCTATGTGAATCCAGGTTATAATCTACATACATACAAAATTTCATCGAAATCGGCTCAGCCGTTACGACGTGATTGAGTGACAACAAACAAACATCCAAACTACATTAATTTTATAAATACGAAGTTTCGATGTTTGTTATTCAATCACGTCGAAACGGCTAAACCGATTTCGATTTGTATATACGTAGATTATAACCTGGATTACCATATAGGTTACTTTTTATCCCATAAATCAGTTCTCATGTGATAAAAATGGGATGTCAAAGTTTCAGATAAAAAGGATATGTATTTTAGCCCCCCAGAACAACGTGGGCGAATCTGCTGGCAACAGCTAAGTTAATAATATTAGTGTTATTATGTATTATTTTAAAGTAGGATTTTCCCTAAATTATTTCAAGATTTTATAAATGAAAAAACAAAATAAATCGTTTTGGAATATGTAAATCAATCCTTTTGATATGATTCTTCACTTGACCTCGTAGCCTTATTTTGAAATGTTGACCCCCACCATTTTGGCTCTTTTGGCCAACAAAATGAAAATATTATATATTTTTTTTTATTTGCAGTTGACGAAGGTCCGTATTTATTATAACTACTCCAAATTTAAAGCCGATTGGTTCAGTAGTTGCTGAAGTTGCAGTTGAAGCTGAGACAGACGGACGGACAAAGTCACACCGTAAGGGTTCCGTTTTTATCATTTTATCATTTTGAAGGCCTGCTACATGATCGTAGGGGGAAGTACAACATGGAGAGTAGCTAGGGATCGCAAGAAATTAAAAAAGCTGGAGGAGGCTGTTTATCACCAAAAGCGGTCTTTGCACATACAATTAATTGATCGACCGAAGCAAAATCTCCAAATCAACTTGAGCAAATCGGCGTTGTATGTATGTATGTATGTTTGTCCGAGGATAACTTACGAAGTGATGGCACAATCCTGGTGTGACTAAATAAGCTAAAAAAGTGGGGGGTTGTTGAGATATTGGGTTTCAAGACGGGTAAAAAAAATCAATATGAGATTTAGGTCAAGTGCGATGTCTAATGAAAGGATTAGCACATTTCAACCCCGTTTCTATTTTTAGTTTAGTCTTTGTAGTTTTTCAGTTATTAGCCATAATAGAAACTGAGCTTTGACGATATTCACAGGGTACACCAGTGACCTTACAGTGCTGAAATTTGGTATTCGTGCAGCTTTATTGACACACATGTAGGGAAAAGTCTGAAATCCAGAATAACTGCAATTTGTACCCCAAAAAAGTGTAATCAATTAATATGAACTCCCGTTACCTGTAATCTGAATGAAACCGCAGGTCATTAGTTGGTTGTTCATTTCATGACATTATTTTATAAGTCAAAGATTATGAATAACATTATTTTAAGTTATTGGGGAACCTCGCGAGATCTAAGTTCGGGGCAAACCACTAGTTCTTTGTAAGTGGTTAGTTATACCTCTTGTACTTAGCGGACTGCTTGGGGCCCCCCTCCACGACCAGCACGCAGCACCCCCTGTGCAGCACCACGCTGCCCGTCATGTGGAGCTGCGACGCGTTCACCTCCACTTTGAACTTCGCTGAGGCGCACTCGAACAGGTCCCGGACTCTGTTCAAAAAATACAGTTTCAACATATATGTAAAGGTTGTCTGGAAGAGATCGCTTTTAGCGATAAGACCGCTCATTGTACCATTATTTATTGTTTATTTCCTTTGTTACTGTATTTTTATTTGGTTTGCAATAAAGAGTACTTATATCATTCATTCATTTAAAATATCCCACTAATATTATAAACGTGAATGTTTGTATGGATGTTTGTTACTCTTTCACGCCGGAACGGCTGAACCGATTTCGATGAAATTTGGTATGTACTACGTAAATCATAACCTGGATTAACACATAGGCTACTTTTTATTGGTAAACCACGCGTGCGAAGCCACGGGCGGAAGCTTGTTTTATACATATATATATATTTTTTTGCATCAAATAAGGTTTTAGACAATTTTCTTAAAACTATGCAGTCTAGCTGTTGCCCGCGACTTCGTACGCGGCTAAACTCTCTGTTGCCAATTGACTTGACACCCCATTTTAATAAAAAAAAGTAGCCTATATATTAATCCAGGTCATAATCGACGCACATACTAAATTTCACCGAAATCGGTTAAGACGTTACGACGTGATTGAGTAACAAACGTATTAAAAAATAAACAAACATGCAAACTTTCCATATATAATATTAGTGTGATGATATTATATTGTACAAATTACTCACCTATATACCGAGACATGGACTCCCACAGTCGTATCTTCTCTGATTTTGCGGTCTACCTAGAATAGAAACAATATATAAGTAACCAAACTGAATCATCGTATCAATACACTATTTTAGTACATTACACGTCATTTGGAAATAACATAAAACCTGAAAAATGTTTTTCACGCCATCTGCTCGACAACGTCAATTTATATGTCATGTAAACCTCACCGAAAGCAGGTAATTAAATCCCTACGGCTGAGCCGGGAGTAAAGTTGTACTGAATTTAATTAGCGAGGCGTGATTTGAATTTGGAACCTCATCTGTTTTAAAATTTGAACCGAAGAGTTCAGTTTGAACACAATAACAACTCATTTGTAAATGGAACTAACCTCTGCACAAAATGCACCAACCTAGATTTGGTTTTTATTGTCTCGCAGAAAATGTGAAAAGTAGAGTATTCTCCTCGTGGATAAAGCTGTCTGCATCTTGAACGTGCTTATATCCCTGTCTGCGCTCAGGATTCTTGTAACTCTCTCGTTCCCCTCGTGAGTTAACTCTAGAATCCTTCGTTACGTTCGGGTTTCAATATAGCGCCCGTGACGCAAGTCACTGCTTTATCCCCTCGTTTAATAATCTACAATTATCAGCAAGGTTAGCATAGCGTTTTCCTAATCTCATTTTATTTGACAGACGACCTACGTGGCGCTGTGGGCGAACAGCTGGCTGAGACGCAGGAGGTAGTGGGTTCGATTCCCGCCGCGGAACAAATGTTTGCATGATCTACAGATATTTGTTCTGGGTCTGATTGTTTTTCTAAATATTATAAGTATGTATTTACAAAAAAAAAGTATATAAGTATTCTATCAGTCATCTGGTTCCCATAGTACTAGCTCTGCTTAGTTTGGGGCTAGATAGCGCTGTGTGAAATGACCAGCAATATTTATTTATTTCATTTATTCATATCCTCTGACAAGTTACATGTCAGATTAACAAACAATACAAAATATGTCACATGGTTACATAATCAAGAGAGATAACTTTCAACTAATACATTGTATAAAAAGTCAAAAGTAAAAGCGAAACAGTTCTAAATAATAATAATAACAACTTATATTAATCTACAAAAGCATCGTCAAATTGTAAATCAACTCTTCGAATAAACGACAGAACTCTCTTCTGTTCCTTAGGAAGCGCTCGCTTTGCTCGCCTTTATATCCGAGGGGAGCTACAAAATACAGATTGTAACTCGCTTTGCTGTCTAGCCAGCTTATCTTCTCTCTTCTATTTTCTAATAAGTGCTCTCGCTTTGTTCACCTCTATTGCCTTAGGAAGCTACAAAATACAGTGTCTCGCTTCGCTCACAAATCCCTTACCTTCTCTCTCTTCTGTTCCTTGGTAAGAGCCCTCGCTTTGTTCGCTTCTAGATGCGTTTTCTGTCTCTTAGCGATCTGCTCACGGACTTTCGCCTCTATAGCCGTGGGGTCTTGCACTGCCTCTGTGCCCAGCGCTCGCATGAGATTTGATATCCTAGAAAATAAAGGGTAATCTAAATTAGTGAGGTATATAGGTGCACCAAAAAAGGGGGATGATTAAAATTGGACATCTTTTCATAATAAAGTAAAATTTATATTCGAAATATAGTGATTGGTCATGGAGGTCGTATTTCATTATCGCATATTAAGAATGTAGCCTATAAATAAGAAATAAAAATAAGATTTTGTCGTGGAGACTATATTTAAATTTATTTATAATTTGAGATTGTATAATATATAGATATTGATATATGTATATAGATGTAGATATTAATATTTCGTGGTATTAGAAATAATATTTTTACGATATTTTATATTATCTTATTTATTCTGTAATCAATTGCTACTGTTTAATTATTTTGTATAGTTATACTAAGACCTGCTGATGTATTTACTATGTTCTAGCGAATATACGGTATCTTATCTTTAATTTAGCGTATTATGAATGCAGTAAGACTCATCCTATTTTCAAATTTACTTACGGCCTTCACATTTACGGAGCTGTTATCGAGTTTAAAATGATCAATTTTCTGAGCATGAGTGATGTAATAGTAGATAATTTTTTTGGTTTTTACAACAATAACAAAATGAAAATTCAAAGTTTCAACAACAAAATACAACAAATGTTTGTATTTTGGATGTACATATTCATAGAATGTAAAAATGGACACAAAATAAATATTTTTGTATTTGTATTATTAAGGGCCCTCGCTTAGATAAAGCAGTGTCTTGCCTCACGGGCGCTATATTGAATCCCGAACGCAACGAAGGAATCTAGAGTTTACTCGCGAGCGGAGCGAGGGAGTTACTGGAATCCTGAGTGCAGAGAGAGATATAAGCACGCCCAAGATGCAGACAGCTTGATCCACGAGTTGAATACTCTACTTTTCACATTTTCTGCGAGACAATAATAACCAAATCTAGGTTGCATTCTGTGCAGAGGTTAGTTCAATTTACGAATAAGTCTCTTTGGTTCAAATTTTAATAAAAATGAGGTTCTAAATTCAAATTTCCCTGGCCCTGCGGGCATAATGAAATTCAGTACAACTTTACTCCCGGCTCAGCCGTAGGGATTTAATCACCTGCTTTCGGTGAGGTTTACATGACATATAAATTGACATTGTCGAGCAGGTGGTGTGAAAAGTGTCTTACCTAAGTTTAGGCTCCGGGGGGGCTTCTAGTCCCAATCTGACTTTCTCTTGCTCCTCTTTCCAGGCTTCGCGTCGACTCTGTCGCCTCAGCTTTTTTCGTTCCTTCTTCGTTAAGAACACTGGCATGTACGTCGGCTTCAGAGGCTCCGCTGTTCTCAAAACAAAAACACTTATTAAGTTCTAGTTATTAGTACTGTTATGTTTGTCTGTGTGTGTATACTGTTGTTGTGTCTAGCTTCAGTGGTTTCTATGGTTCGCCCCGAACTGAGATCTCGCGAGTCTTTCATAAAAACAAAATAATATTATTTGTAATCTATAACTATCAAAATAGTGCCACGAAATGCATAACCAACTAACTTGACCTACAGTTTCAGGTCTCGTATAGGATAGCCTTATTTAGTTTTTTTTTACACCTCTTGAACCCCAATATCTCAACAATCCCACCACATTTTTAGCTCATTTAGTCACACCAAAATTGTGCCATCACTACCTACCTATATACCGAATTTCACGATGATCGGATTAATCGCTTCGAAAGTTATCCACGGGCAAACAAACAAGCATACATACAACGCTGATTTGCCCAAGTTGATTTGGAGATCTCGCTTCGCTCGATCAATAATAAAGAATTTTCATTCATTCATACTAGGCGCCAACGCTCCTGGCAGACGGCGCCATAAAACGCGGGACAAACAACGTTGATATTTAGACGATTTTTTGGAAAAGGGTTCTTGTTGTTTTTTATGTGTAACATCTTTCCTCTCGGTTTGTGGGAGTGATTTTGGCAAAAAGGACGGAAATGTGTAACAGGAAACCGGGGAAGCGCACGGTGGTGAGATGTTACACATCATATGCGACTACTGTCTTTTCACACGACCCGATTTTTTATTTTTATAGCAGCGTGTAAACCGTCAACGCGAGTACAGTCGCGTAGTGACTGCACGTGGACGATTTATTGCAACGTGGATTTTGTACCGAACATACCACCGCCAGAAAAGGAAGTCAAGAAATTATTGGGTTCATCCGATTCACATGAAAAGAGAACAGTGTGGAGCATTCTATACCTTATTTCCAGACCTACTATTTACGACACGAGGGTGTCAGACAAAACGAGTCGCGCTTTCCGTGGTTGTACCTGCGCGACTGGCTGCCGGTGCGTATGAACGCTTGTGCGTGTTCCATACACCACTGTGAGTCTGGCGTGCACCCGGCGACCGCTTGCCGGCCAAATTGCACCGGTAATTAATCGTAAATTAATCAATTTACTAAAATACATACGTTAAATAATACATTTAAACTGCCATTTATGATTTTCCGAAAGTTGATTAACTATCTCGAAATTGAGAATTGTATCAGTTTTCTGGTTTGCATAGTACAAGCTTTGCATAGTTAGGGGCTGGATATTATTATTTGAACGCTAAATGTGTTTTTGAAACTGTGGATCAAGAAAACTGCCGTATAATAGGTTGGGGAAAAAGTCTTTTCGCATTATAGTATGTATGAACTTGTAATAAAATCTCTTTGGTTATACTATTTGTATCTGGCTGGTTTTGGTATCATTCAAAGTTTAAATTTTAAAGAAGATAATTCCAAATTCAAATTAGGAAAATGTGTGATTTTTATTTGTTTTTCGTACTGTAAAGATGAGTGAATCTTATGAAGAAATTCGATACATTTTAAAAATTTACTACAAAAAAGATAAAAATGCAACGGAAGCCGCGAAGAAAATTTGCGATGTTTATGGACCTAGTGCAGTGTCTGTGAGAGTAGCACAAATTTGGTTTATGCGTTTTCAATCCGGAAATTTTGATTTCAAAGATGCACGTCGCTCTGGTCGGTATTACGGATAAAATTGATGCCATTTTTGAAAAAGTGGAGCAAGATCGGCATATCAGTAGTTACGACGTAGCTGAAGAACTGGGAATTGACCACAAAACAGTTTTGACGCATTTGAAAAAACTGGGTACACAAAAAAGCTCGATATTTGGGTACCCCACGAGCTCACTGAAAGAAACCTAATGAACCGTGTACTCATTGGTGATTCTTTATTACGACGTAATGAAACCGAACCATTTTTGAAGAAGCTGATAACCGGTGATGAAAAGTGGATCACGTGCGACAAGAACGTGCGAAAAAGGTCGTGGTCAAAGGCCGGTCAGGCTTCACAGACTGTGGCGAAACCCGGGTTAACACGCAACAAGGTGATGCTGTGTGTGTGGAAGGGCATTATTCATTATGAGCTGTTACCACCAGGCAGGGCCATCGATTCTGAACTCCACTGCGAACAACTGATGAGATTAAAGCAAGAAGTTGAAAGAAAGCGGCCGGAATTAATCAACAGAAGGGGTGTGGTTTTTCATCATGATAATGCTAGACCTCACACATGTTTACCCACTCAGTAAAACTTAAGAGAGTTTGGCTGGGAGGTGTTAATGCATCCGCCGTATAGTCCTGACCTTGCACCTTCAGATTTCCACCTGTTTCGGTTTCTTCAGATTCTTTAGGCAGTGTCAGGTTAACATCACGAGAGGACTGCCAAAACCACTTGTCGCAGTATTTTGATCAGAAGCCCCAAAATTTCTATAGCAATGGGATCATGTCCCTACCTACAAGATGGCAAAAAGTTACCGAACAAAATGGTACCAACATACATTAGTTAAATGTAAATAAACTATATTAAAAAATGTTTTGAATTTTCTTAAAAAATGCGAAGAAACTTTTTCCCCAACCTAATATTAGGTCTTTACCTATGAAATTGCCGTTTTGTATGGAATAAGTGAAAGTACTTATTTTATTAAACTTCTTTATTTCTGTTATTCAAAGTAATCACCCATGCAATCGACGCATCTTTGCCAACGCATTGGCAGTTTATTGATGCCCTTCTTGTAAAAATCAGCTGGACGGGAGGCAACAAACTCTTCAAAGGCATTTTGTACTGCCTCTCGGGAATCGAATTTTTTACCCACTAAAAAGTTGTCTAAATTTTGGAAAAAGTAATAGTCGGTAGGTGCAAGGTCTGGTGAGTATGGCGGATGAGGGAGAGCTTCCAACCCCAGCTCTTGCAGCTTGGAGACTGTCTGTTGTGCAGTATGGGGTCGCGCGTTGTCGTGAAGGAGCAGTGGGGACGACCGATTGACCAAAGCTGGTTGCCGATGTGCAAGCTTCTCCATCATTGTCTCTAGTTCTTCACAGTACACATCTGCAGTAATGCTCATGCCGTTTTGTAAAAACCTGTGGTGAATCACACCCGCACTAGACCACCAAACAGTGACTACCACCTTTTTAGGGGTCATTTTTGGTTTAGGGCATTGCTTTGGTGCTGAACCAGAATCTAACCAACTTGCTGAGCGGTTTAGATTGTCGAACAAAATCAATTTTTCATCGTACGTAACAATTCGGTTCAAAGTTCCTTCATTTCTTTGCCTATTGAGCAGCGCGAGGCAGGTCTCGACGCGTACGTTGCGCTGGCGATCGTTAAGTTCGTGGGGCACGCATCTATCGAAGTTTTTTTACCTTGCCTATTTGTCGCAAATGGATCAAAATTGTTTTGATGCTAACATCAAAAGCTGCTGCTAGCTCAGCTGTAGATTGAGTTTCGTCAGCTTCCACAATCGCCTTTAATTCATCATTGTTGACCAAAGTCTCCGGATGACCACGAGCTTCATTTTTCAAGTCAAAATTTCCAGAACGGAACCGGGAAAACCAATAACGGATTGTGCGTTCGTTTGTACAGTTATCTCCGTAAACGTTTTTGATGTTACGTGCCGTTTGTGTCGCGTTGGTGCCACGACGGAACTCATATTCTACAATTACACGAATTTTTAAAGTATCCATTATGACGAAAAATGTTCAAATGTAATGAAAATATAACGCTAATCAATAAACGAAAGACTGAGTTTGTAAAAAGAATGTCATATTTTTAAAACAAAATTAATTTGAATTTAGAATACAAAGCCATTCCAAACTTTTTTTCTATTTGAAATTACCAGTACTGAAGAACGGCAATTTCATTGGTAAAGACCTATTATTTAGCACAATCCCGATAAATAATACTTTAAACTAAAACATTTTCCTTATTAATTGTTTACGAGAACTTTGCTAATAATAGACTAATATTGAATATTATAAAAGCGAAAGTTAGTTAGTTTGTTACTTTTCACGACTAAACGGCGGAACGGATCGGAACGAAATTTGGCAAGGAGATAGATTATATCCTGGGGAAGTTCATAGGCATCTTTTTTGTCAAAAAATAATCTTCAAGGGGTGAAATAGGGGTTGAAAGTTTGTATAGGCAATCCATAATTCTTCAAGTTAGGGATCTGAAGAAATAAATAAGTAGGTACGTGTTTCAACTTTTTTGCAAACTCATCCCTAAACGGGGGGGGGGGGGGGGGAGTAAAGTAAGGGGTTAAAATTATGACTTTAGACGCACTCCCTATTATACAGTTGGTATATAGATAGATTGTGACCGGGATTGGGACATAGGCTACTTTTTACCTGACTGCACAAGAGGAGGATAATGTTTTATTGACAAACCACGCGTGCGAAGACGCGGGCGGGTCAGCTAGTCTGGTATATAAACGATAATTGCTATTCAATTACTTTATTCTTTATACGTCGTGACTTTAGTCATATTGTGGGAACAAAATTTTATTTGTATTCAGTACTAGTGAATTTTATATTAAAATGTAATAATACTACTCTAATCTACTTGAGTAAAGCATTTGTCCCGTCACCTTATGCTATAAAATAAATTGGTTAAGCGCGTGTCGGACCTCGCACAGTGAAGGGGTTTTTAGTCAGAACGGCTGTAAGTAAATTTAAATACAAAGTTGGTTTTAGTATTTTTCAAACTATCGCGACAGGTATTTATCGCGTATGTACCTTTTTACAAATTTTTAACGTCGCAATAACAAACAAAAAAGGTACATACGCGATAAAGACCCGTTTAAATCAGTAAAGTATCAAGAGGAAGGTTGCGGGTTCAAGTCCCGTCTAGGCTTGAAATTTTTGAGATGGTTTTAAAACTCTTGGAATTTTTCGTAAGTGTTCGGATACAGTTATTTATTTTTATTTATTTATTTATTTATTATTTAATACAATAAAAAAATACTATTTGAAATAAGCAACGCGACATCCTTTGTCAATGTACTAAACTACAACGAACTGAATACTTCCAAACATTCTCATTTAAATTATTAATGTGATTAATGATATAATAATATAGTTTCAGAGTGAACACACGTGATTCTGAGTTCAAGACAGAATTGACAAGAAAACAACAAGCGATTTGAATTGATCCATTAACATAAGGATAACTTTAACATGTTAGAACCAGTTACATTTTTAGTAGGACTTGCGACCCTTTGGGCTCAAATTAACAACTACGGTATTGATCCAAATGACCAAGAGCTGAAAGATATTCGGGTGAAAAGAGATACAAGAGGTCAACTCTATGGATCACAGAACAACAAAGAATCTGTGATTATGAAATCGATTTTCAATGGTATTGAAAAGGATAGAATGAAGAGGCAATATAATTATAATGGATATAATGAAGTAATAATACCAATTGCGAACTATCCGCCGAATAGTCCATATTACTCGCAAAACACTGCTGGAGTTTCGTATTATTATAATCCCTATAATGGAAATAATAATAATGCAAACTCTAAGCCAAGCTACAGAAAACCACAGCAGAAAAGTGAAAAATTAACCATTCCCAGTACCGGTCCAAATGTTTATAATCAAAGAAATCATCATGGGAATCAAGGATCAAAAAATAATTTCTCAAATACCGCATACGGTAATAATCAGTCTGTAACCCCGTTAAACAACGGAGCTAACATCAATAATAATGGTTATAATAATACGCTAAATAACGGAAATAATAATAGAAATGATACTAAAACTATAAAAAGGATCAGTTTTATTGGTGGTATAGGATGTCCTGCCTTCATGAAATCGATCACGATATCAGGAACACCCATTTGTATTGATGAAGATTATTAATTTTTTCTACAAGGTTAGGTTTTAGGGATTGTCTAAGAAAATGGTGAATAGATAATGCCCCTCGCTTTTTTTGTGCGTACAAATACTTCGCCCCGCTAACCCTTTTCCATCAGAGCTGCGCTGAGCGCAAAATGCTTGAAAAAAATCAAGCAATCCTATTAGTGAATTTTTTCATCGCTCACTATATAGGGGACGTCCATTAATTAAATAAATATAAATATTGCTGGGCATTGCACACAGCGCTATCTAGCCCCAAACAAAGCAGAGCTTGTACTATGGGAACCAGATAACTGATAGAATACGTATATACTTTTTTTTTGTAAATACATACTTATAATATATAGAAAAACATCCAGACCCGGAACAAATATCTGTAGATCATGCAAACATTTGTTCCGTGGCGGGAACTACCTCCTGCGTCTCAGCCGGCTATTCGCCCACTGCGCCACGGAGTTCATCAATTACGTGAGGAGAGATTATTTTTATTTTGTGCAATAAATAATTTTTATTCATTCATGTATGTCATGTGAGGTTTTTTCCCGTGAACACTTAGTAAATACAGTTACAATAGGCCTCATGGCCCCAGGAAAAAAACACGAAAGACATTATATTTGTATGTATAATAAACCCCATTTTTTTATCTACGGCAAATCCAAAAGGAAGGGTTATGTCTTTAGCTATGTATGTATGCATGTATGTATGTTTGTATGTATGTTCCACCGTAGCGCCTAAATTACTCATCCGATTTTAATGAATGAGGTGTCAATCGATTCGTTATTATGGTCCAGGTAACTAAGTCGGGTTTCAGTTTTTAAACCGATTGCTTGTTAGATTAATTAATCATAGTTTAATGTGTTCACAACAGGAAATTATGATGTAAATAAATTATATTTTAATTATGAGTATATTTCATTAATTTAAGTTACAAGAACTTCATAATATAATTATTATCCTTATATATTCTGAGAAACATCGATAGTAATATGACTAAATAGGTAAAATTAGCGAGTTGTTTAATTATTTTATACAGACTGTTTCATTGATATTTTAAGACTTGATACTGAATTGATTTTAAAATGTAAAATTATCTTAGGTAATGAATTTGAAATAACCTATTTTACAACAATACTATCCATTAGTCCTACCCGTGTTTTAATTTAATGTCGTATATAACAAAACACGTAATATTTTTATCATAATAATTTAGGTTTATAGTTGGTTTATCTTTAGGTATATATTTATGTTGGCGTCTGCCGATTCCTACGCATAAATCTGGCACCCGACCAGCACCGCCTCGTCGCTCGGCGTCCACTCGTACTGTAGACACGTGGTGCACGGGTGGACGCAAGGATCACTTTGAAACGTGAATTTTACTGCCTGTTCCTTCGCGACCAAGCCAGGAAAGAAAGGCAAGAAACAAGGCTGGTTGTTTTTTTAATGATCCTTTTACAATACATATCAATAAAGAAAATAAATTACGTATAAATTATAACATTTTTGAACGAGTTGGAGCAATTTCAATCCTAAGCTTCTCGATCATCCTAATAATCCGATATTTTATAGTAGGCTTTTTTATAAAGATTTTGTTTAATTACGTTTTTAAATTTGTTAATTGTCAATTGTTTGTACATCCCTTGGGAGTTTGTTATAAAAGCGTGCACCTTACCCTTTATACGATTTACTAACTTTATGGAGTCTACAAAGCGAGTTTATCTTTATTTCTAGTATTAAAATTATGATTAACGCTATTTTTCTTAAACAAATTAATATTTTTGTGAACATACATCAGATTTTCATAGATGTATTGATAAGGGAATGCCATAATATATTTTTTTAAACTTATTGCGTGGACATCGCGTGGTCGACGATTTTCAGAGTAGGCTGCCAGCGATTGGCACCAGACACGTCACTCGCGGTCCGCTAGGGGCTCGTGCGTTGGCACTGCGCAAGGCAAGCGTGCGACCAGTGAGTACATATAAATAAAAAAGTAATAGTACCTAGTATCTACATATAAATAATCTCGGCGCTACGGAGTTGATGTAGTGACTGCATATCCGTACAAGTCCATATAAAGAATAGTAACCGCACGAGGCGAGGTGGGTCGGGTGCCGGGTGGCTCTAATGAGCTGTGACCTTTATTGACAAAGCCCCTGTGCAGCTGCAACTGCTAGACATGTTATAGTATTAAGTTTAGATTTGTTAATGACAAGGTCTCTTTACAGCCGCTATCATTAATTAATTTTTTTCAAACATGCTTGGAAATTTGAGCATTATTTTGACAACCTTCTTCGAGATAAATCGAAATTGCTGTACTGGCCAAATACATGCGAGCAGCGGCCGGCTAAAGTTGTATGAAAATCCATATCTGTCGTGGTTTAGCGGCCAAATAAATTACATAGTAAACTCATATTTGTCTTGTAATTTAAAAATGGAACCATCTTTTACTCCGAAACATGCCAACCAAGGAGGTAACTTATCAAAGGTTTTATTTAAATTTCGAACTGGCTTGCAAATAGAAAGCTGTTATTTAAAAAAAAATATTGTTGTTCGTCATTGATTTTGAAATGTAATTGTATTTATTATTTTACAATTTCCGCGCATTATTTGAGATAAGTACTATACAAGCCTTGGCCACAACTAGGCATTGATGGACTTACGTATGTGCCTCGGCCCACATTTACGCGTTCGTCCATCAATGCCTATTTTGCTGGCCGCTGCAGTAATATACTGTTACGCCGAGGCTGTTAAACAATGAGTAATAATCGAAGTTTCTCGAACGCTTTTGTCTTACCTGCTGTGTTATTGTCTACGGTTGCGCAGGATGGGGAGTGGTCATTCTGTCGAAACACCGAACCCTTTCCTGGAATGTTCCAGATCCTTCTAGTGTAGTGAATTGTGTGCGATATAAATAGGCCGGAGAGATGGTCGGACAGTCAGTCTGGATTTTGCTATACGTGCGAGCATTTCGGTGACTTTAAGTGGTGCAACAGTGGTGTGAATTGGTGTGTTGTGATACGTGTGACCAAGTTCGTGTATTCATCGTTTTAGTGTTGAATAAAAGTGTTATTTTGGTTAGACTGATTCCCATTATTCTATCCCGAACCCTCAGCTCGTAACAGTACTATAATTTTATTATTATTTCTATTATTTATTCTTCTGTCATAGCCAGTATACAGCCACAACTAAAATATGATTGTATAATATTAGATAAATGATTTCCAAATCATCCTTCGTATGAAGTTGACTCAACTAAGTGTTCTATATGTCTCTATGGTTTGAAATAAATATGAAATACTAGCTGACCCACCCGCAGCTTCGCGCGCGTTGTGTTCCCAATAAAAACATTACCTACCCTTCTTTTGTGCAGTCAGTTAAAAAAGTACCCTATATCCTAGTCATCATTTATTTATATACCAAATTTCATCGATATCGGTCCAGCTATTTAGTCGTGAAAAGGAGTTCCAACAACCAGAGTTACTTTCGCATTTATAATATTAGTATGCATTAGGATTATAAGTATAGTTTATATTATTATTACTAGTTAATTCATCCGGATTCGCACGGAATTAGCTAAGCTAAATTAGGTCAATATTTGGCACTCACTCGGGGCTCTTAACTGCTGTGGGTGCTCCACCAGATTCGTAACAGCATCCTCGTTTAAGTTGTCAACTAAAAAAGAAAAAAAACAATAATTATTATAAATACAAGATTTATCATTTTATTGGTGTTTCGACCGACAATGTTTCGGTTCAATTCGTGAACCTTCATCAGGGTGAGTGCGATTAGTTCGCGATCCAAGCGTTTGTTTATAATAATGATTGAAATCAATCACGAAAGATTTAATAATAAGAAAAAAAATATGAAAAAATAAATAATGCTGGACATTTAAGAGAGTGACCTCATTAGTGCGTTGCGTTATCGCTGTGTCGTTTTACATAATATATATTTTTAGTGACGTATTAGTTTTAGCGACGTTTCAACGGATCGAGGGTCGAGAGACGAAGCGGGGGCAGGGTGATGCGCTGCGCTGCCGGAGCTCCGGTGCGAGGCAGACATGTTCCACTGCTAGAGGGGCAATCAAGGGATATATCCAGAATCTTTTATTGTTTCGGCGGCGGCGTAACAAAAGTAATAATAAAACACGTTTGTACCGATCCATTGTCGAATGAAGATTGCAATCCACACTGAGACGCTGCGCTGCGATGGCGTGCGTCACCCTACACACGTTGCAACGCAGGTGTGGCATACAAAGCGTTGATCAGTTGCGACAACGCAACGCACTAATAAGGCCTCACCCTTAGTGTGTAAGTATGTATTGCTCACCGATATCGTCCTCGCCGGTGTGACAAGCGGCGACTCGTTGCGCTTCGCTTCTATAATCTGTGTTTCGCTTCGCTTCCCTCTCTTCAGGTGTCATCAGTATAACACTGTCCCACCTAACAATCAAAACCAATAATAATACATCAAAATACATTTATAAACCATCTCATAAATTTCTAAGCCGTACAGGACTTGAACCCGCCACCTTTCTCTTGATACGAGGATGCGCTAATCAATTGGGATAGTTTTTTTTATTTTTTCCTATATTTATCTGCCATCGGCTCATTTAGCCATAATCAAATTTCATTTCATTTATTCATCAAACTAGCTGTTGCCCGCGACTTCGTACGCGTTACACTACCATATGTGTAGGTAACTCGCTGTTGCAACTGGACTTGACACCCGATTTTTATCCCGTGGGACCTGATTTATGGGATAAAAAATAGCCTACATGTTAATCCAGGTTATAATCTACGTACATACTAAATTTCATCGAAATCAGTTTAGCCGTTACGACGTGAAAGAGTAACAAACAGACATACATACATACATCCATACATACTTTCGCTTTATTATAAGCTAGGTACAGGTTAAGATAATAATGTCTTAAAACCAATGTAAGATTTAACTAGACACAAGGTTCTCGATTAACAATGCTTTTTAGATATTTGAGTCACTACGTAAATTACTTTAGATACTAACACAATACAGTGTCTCACTTCTCGTCAGCCGTGAAGTAAAACATACGCAAATACTGTTTGATTAGAGAAATTCAATTCAAATTCAAACTTCACTTGATCAACAATTACCAAAGTCACTAACGAACTAAACACTTACCATTCAATATCGGGCACTTTATCGGAGTCGGGCGTGTCAGCCGACAATAAGGCCAATTTGGTCGCCGATGAGATACCAGTCTTGCGTGCGATTTGAGATATCTCGTTTTGAAGTTTTTCTAGTTGCGCCTGTAATAAAATAAAACAAATAATATATTTTTTATTTACACCCAACAATAAACATAGTTTTTATTTACAACCAACAATATATATAATTATTATTTTTTTTACCCCATAAAATAAACATAGTTTTTTACTAAGAAAACTATTGTGATTTATTACAATCATTATTATGTGCGGGATTTATCAATAATTCACGAATTGGACCGAAACATTGTCGGTCGGAACACCGATAAAACGGCACGTGATAAAAAGGCGCAGCGGCCGTCAAAATGTTCCTTATTTGATGCATCCACTGTCATCCTATGGGCGACGCGCGCTAACACGCTACAAACGCGATCCTTGACTATGACCTATGATTTTTTGGGAATCTACGGCGCCGTAATCTTGTCGGTGAAAATGCACTTGGGGTCCAGAGCAGGCTGGCAAAATGGTAGGAAAAACTGGAGAGTGTTGGATTGAAGATCAGCAGAACAAAAACCTTTGGTGGTCTCTCCAGTTTTGCCAATATTGCTTTGGATGGTATATCCCTACCAGTCTGCTCTTCGGTATCTTGGGTCATTGATCCAAAAACGAGGGCGACATAGACCGGGACGTCAAAAATATAATAAATGCGAGATGGATGCAATGGCAACAGCTTACAGAAACAACTTGCGGTCCTCGAATGCCCCTTGAACTGAAGGGAAAATTTATATGACGATCATAATATCTGTCGTAATGTATGGTTCTGAGTGTTAGGCCACGAAAGGGACAGATGAAAGAAAAGTGCACGCGGCGGAAATGCGATGGATGTATGGGTTAACGAGATAGGATAAGATAAGGAATGACTATATTAGAGGAAGTTTGAAAGTATATAGTGGTAGAAAAGTTGAGGAGTAAGAGGCTAGCGTGGTATGGGCATGTCAAGCGGTCACGGAGGGAAGAAAATCATGTCACTAAAAGAGTGTTAGATATGAGTGTGGATGGATATAGAAGTAGAGGAAGGCCGAAGAAGAGATGAATGGACTGTGTGAAGAATGATATGGGTAGGAAGGAAGTGACAACGGAGATGACGGCTGATAAGAGAGATGTGGAGGAGGAATACGTGTTATGCCGACCCCACGTGATGGGGGAAAAGGGGAAGAAGACGCCGCCGTAAACGCACGTTCGGGAAGTGCGCGACGTCTGCGCGTTAAAAATACGCCGTATGCATTGGCCTTAAGGAACACTATCTAGTCTGCCCTGCACTCTTACCTTCATCCTCAGTCTCTCTGCCATCTGCGTGAACTTGCCCGGTTCGTGGAACTTGAGGGGGCGCCTGGCGCGCGCCGCGGGACGGGGCGCCAGCCGCGCGTCCTGCCATGAGGAGCTGCTCGTCACCTCCTCGGTGATCTGTCCTGACAGCTGCGCTTTGAACTCCTCCCGCCGTTTCGCTCTGATGTTTGCCTGCAGGTTATATTTATATTAGACACGCCCCCGGCCCCCCGGCTTTCCGGATTTCAAAATATGTACATATAAGCTGTTGCAATTTAAACTACAAATAAAATAAATAAATATTGCTGGACATTTCGCACAGCGCTATCTAGCCCCAAACTAAGCAGAGCTTGTATTATGGGAACCAGATAACTGATAGAATACTTATATTCTTTATTTTTTTTGTAAATATATAGAATAACATACCGGAACAAATATCTGTAGATCATGCAAACATTTGTTCCGCGGCGGGAATCGAACCCACTACCTCCGGAGTCTTAGCCAGCTATTCGCTTACTGCGCCACCGAGGTCGTCATATGACGGAGTACATTTTTGAGACCATAAATAAGATTATTTATTAAATTCACAAACTTATTTTTGAGTTTTTGTGCCTAACATGTAACCAGGCACTATCTCCCTGCCGTACGCACCGTACACGCTCTGTTTACTGGTTGGGTGTAATGACCGGGTCAGGTCATTGACTGGGCCGGGTCATTGAACGAGTGGGGTTGTTGAACGGCTCGTACTAACTTTTTAGTAATCTGCGGCATCGTATACGCTAGTTCTCTAACATTTCGTCGAGCAGCATTTTATCGATTTTCTCGAGACTTATAATAAAACAAGAACATTTTATGGATTATTTTTTGTGGAGAAACCATCTCACTAATCCGGCACTATTAAAAACTAGGGGGTGCCTGATTATTGGATTTTATAAAAAAAATTATAACTATGTAAATAAAATATGTGCGCAAGCGCGGAACGGGAGTAGAGAGGGGTGAGGGAGGCGTAAGCGGAGGGTGTCGGATTATTGGACGTACCGGTTTACTGAAGTGCCGGATTACTGAGACTCTACTGTAGTTTAAATTGCAACACATTATAGAGTCGCATGGTTTTGAGTTCACACAAAAATCCCAATTGAATTCAAAGTTTACCTTAAGTGTGGGCGCAACTTGAGTCAGCTGAACACGTTTGCCCGTCGTATCAATGGTGCGACCCTCGCGGTCCAGGATCAGGGGCGCAGGCCCCGCCGTGCCTTGTAGAGCTCCGCCTGACAATACAAGCATCATTTTGATGTACAAATAGACATCAACATTTATTTGATACTATAGTACACTTATAGGGAGCGTCCATTAATTATAGGTTGCGTCATGTAAAAAGAACGCTGGAAGAGCACCGGCAAGCATGTGGCGCACATGACCCGCCCGCCCCGCGCCGCACTTCCACCAAATAGACCGATAAATCACCTACTGCGCAGCTTGACCGCCAGCGTTCTTTTTACATGACGCGACCGATACGTGAGGTGTTCATGGGGGGGGTCTCAGCAAATATCACGTAGTTTTTTTCTGTCTAAAACAGTGTGAAGTTGCGAGATAATTGAAATAAAGCCTCTCAAAAAAATAAACCTTAAATAAGTCCAACGCATTAAACCCTATGAATACAAATTTTGAAAATTCAATTAAGACGAGGGGGTCGAACCAAATCTTGCGTTATTTCACCAGGGGTGGGGGGTGGGGGGGGGGGTCAAAAAAGCCTCGTGTAATTAATGGACGCCTCCTAATACAATACTTACAAACAAACAAGTAAATTACTGATTTTATTTATACCACCTGGAGATGCAACAAGCTATGGCCCACTTGATATTAAGTGATAACCATTGCCTATAACAAATATACGTGCCCTACGATACACTGCCCTGCGTCCATCAACTTGAGGCATATAGGTGTAAAGCCTCATGTGCCTGTAATTTCACCGGCAACCATACCCTTCAAACCGAATTAGTGATACTAGGTAAAAATGATCACGGTTATTAACACATTAATAAGTTTTGTAATAAATATTTTTTTATAATTTTAATTGTTATTTTATTACGTAGGTCAAAAGGAACTTACCAGCCAGTTTCCTCTGTATCCTGGCTTGCAGCTCAGCTATCTTCTGCTGCTTCTCCAACTCCTCAGGAGTCAGGGGCGCTGGAGCTGTAAAACATTCATTCATCAGTCACAGAATATCCGAATGCTGAACATAGGCCTCCCTCGACTAGCGACCGGTCTTGCACCCAACGAATCTCAGCAATCTTTCTTTCCATCTAGTGCTCGCTTTCCAGTGCATGGTCAACCTTTCTGCCCCAACGGCCGTCAGTTCTTCTAGCTCTGTGCCCCGCCCACTGCCACTTCAGCTTGCTAATCATCTGGGGTATGTCAGGGACATTGGTTTTTCTATGGTTCTCCTCATTTCTGATTCGATCTCGTAGATAAACTTCCGAATGGAATGTGTAAATCAATCTCTTTGATGATACCCCATTTGACCTAGAACCCCGTTTTGAAATGTTAACTCCTACCATTTTGGCTCTTTTGGGCACCAAAATTAAAATATTTTTGAATTTACTTGCAATAGAGGAAGGTTAGTTTCATTTAGGTTCAGTAGTTGCTGAGATAATTAGCTGTGACAGACGGACGGACAAAGTCGCACCATGAGAGGGTCCTCATTAGTACGTTGCGTTACGTCGTCGTAACGGATCAACACATTGTATGCCACACCTGCGTTGCGACGACGCACGACGTCGCAACGCAAGAGGGTGACGCACGCCGTCGCAGCGCAGCGTCTTAGTGTGGATTTCGTCTAATTTGCCCCTCTAGCAGTGGAACATGTCCGCCGTCGCACCGGAGCTCCGACAGCGCAGCGCATCACCCTCCCCCCGCTTCGTCTCTCGATCCTCGATCCATTGAAACGTCGCGAGCGACGTCGCAACGCATAATGTTCCACTAAAATATATGTAAAACGACGCAGTGTTGACGTTGCGACGACGCACTAATGAGGCCTCTCTCTTAGGGTTCCGTTTCTACTATTTTGGTTGGGAATACTAAAACGATCAGATTATGTTACTTACTAGGTTTAGAATAGAGTGAAGGTTTAATAACGCTCGGCGGCACGGTACTGTTAGGGCCCAATTGAGCTTTGAGCAGTTGAGCTTGACTCGCTGCATTGGTGACAGCTTTAGACGGCCCTTTCAGCACTGCCAGGGCTTTCTTACGCTCCTCTATCTCCTTCTGAGCGTTGGCCATCATCATCTGAAACATTTACCAATATTTATAGATCAAGCGAAGCGAGTTCTCCAAACAACTTGAGCAAATCGGCGTTGTATGTAAAAAAGACTCTTAAGAAAAAAAAACTATTAGTTATATTATCAAATTTTAAAGAAAATCGACTAAGTTTAGGTGAGTAATTCGATATAAAACTTACTGCCTACTCTTGCAATAGACATCCAAAAATAAAAGCCGATTTGATATCTCTTTCGGAAATGGCTGCGGGTTTTGGGTTAGAAAAGGACAACAAGAGATATCTCGAGACGTCACCAATACCGTATCTGTGGTTAGATAGCAAGCATTATGCTTGCACAACATAAGTTTAATAAAGTGTTTGTATTTACATGCCAAAATAAATTTCACATTTCTATGGTAAACATTCCACAAATTTATTTATTATGCTCTTCAAAATAACCCCTTTCATTTTTGTGCGTATATTATCAAACACCTTATATAGGTAGGTACTGATGGCACAATCCTGGTGTGACTAAATGATCAAAAAATGTTGGGGGGTTGTTGAGATATTGGGGTTCAAGAGGGGTAAAAAATAACAAAATTAAACGATTAGGTCAAGCGGGATGTTTAATGAAAGGTCTTCATTAGTACATTTTTAATTAAATCCTTATTGTTTTTGAGTTATTAGTCATAATAAAAACTGAACTTTGTCAAAATTCACAGGGTACACCAGTGACCCACAGTGTTGAAATTTAGTATTCGTGTAGCTTTAGTGACACAAATGTAGGGTCATGTGATCACACACATGGCTTCAGTTTACCCATGATCATGGTGCATGCAACTGCGTCGAAACATCGGGATACCCAAAAACTCACAAATCATGGTAAATATCCCGTTTTTAGAATAAATAAAAATTATTAAACCTAAAGTTGTAATGTAAAAATGAAAGAATGAAAAATAAAATTGAAAAAATGTAGCTCACCTTAATTCTATCCGCACTGAGACCTGTCTTACTCCCAGAGTTGTCATCTGGCTGGCTGGACGGCTCTGAGCCATTCTTCTTTTCTTTCTCTTTCTCATCTCTGTGTTTATCTCTCTTCTCCTCTCGACGGTCATCTCTCTCTTTCTCATCATGTCTTGATCTGAAACATTTATTGGTATAAGTAAATTTATTTATCAAAATACCTCAGTGTCTTAATACTAAAGTCTTTGATCCTATCATCTTTCTGCACCAACGGCCATCAGTTCCTAGTATACAGTGTAGTATCTCTTACCTTTTGATATCCTTATCCTTATCACTGGACTCATGTTTCCGCTTCTGTGTCTTGGATGAGGAGACTAGCTCCTGGGCGAGTGCTAACACCTTGTCGGCTAGCTTGCTCGCCTTCTTAGAGTCAATATGTGATGATAGGCGGTCAATGATCTTACGACGTTCGTAGCTGGAAAAGTTAAACAAAATTAAGTAACATAAGATAAATTTATTTAGGGCTTTGTAGTTTTTTTTATTTGTAAATCATAGGCTAGCGTTTAACCACGATCTTGCCTGATGGCACGCGATGATGCAGTCTATGATGGTACACGCTTGCCTAGAAGAAACCTATTCACTCACGACTTGAAGACCCCTAGGTTGTAGTTATCAGGAAACACAGACTCAGGCAAGGTGTTCCACTCCTTGGCGATGCGCATAATAAAGGTGGAAGAGTACAGCTTTGAGTAGATGGATAGGAGGTATGTCTACCATGTAGCGGTGGCGCATCGCGGAGCGTCTGGTTTTCCGATGATAGAATGGAGATTGTGGGATTAGGTTGAAAAGCTCCTAGAGCCTCTAGCTGGTATTTCGCTGATCCGTCTAAAAAAATTCAAAACAGCGCCAATACCGCTACATCTAAGCCTTAAAAATTATTAACACAAAATTATGGCTTGGAATTGTAATGGAATACAAATCATCAAAAACATCTGAAAAGAATTTTTGAGTTTGCAAATCTTTGTGTAAATCAGTGTAATGTAGGACACATTCTTAATCATAATTCAATTATACAACTAAGTTAGCTTCAAATTACACATCAGCCTACTTGGCTAGATTGTAATAAAATTAGAGAACATAGAAATTGTGATACAAAAAAAAAAATCTTTCATAGGTTTTTCCATCGCCACAAACAAGAGGGGAGGAAGACCTATAACTACATGGATGACAAATGTCCAAAACGATTTGGCTTTACAGAAGACGAGACGAATTGGCAAAATACATAGCACCTCATGATTAGGAAAGTCAACCTCAAGTAACTGGAAAAATACAGACAAAGAAAGATTTGCACACTGTTTTTTTTTTTACAGAAAATGGAGTTGAAGAACTTAAAGGTATGTAACACATTATCAGTTAAAGAAAAATGCTATTATACCATACTTTAATACCTACATTCCTATAGTTTTTACTGAATATGGAGACTTTTTTTTTATTGATGCTAGCAAGCGCTTGACCATTACTTCACCTGGTGGTAAGTGATGGTGTGATCGAAGATGGAGCATGGATGCCTAGAAAGAACCTATTCACTATGGACTTGAAAACTCCGAGATTATACTGGTTATAGTGAGTTCCACTCCTTACTTGTGCTAACAAGAAAAGTTGAAGCAAAGACCTGGTAAGGGTGGTATTTTTCAAACTTTCACGATCACTGTACATAATAATGTAATAAAAATAGGATATATGTCCTATTTCTATTATATTTGTCATCGTACAATATAGGTCGGGATAACAAATAAAAATAGGAAATAAGTGATAAATAACCGTTTTAATCAATAATCAGGTATGGCTGGTACTTCTCGGTACGTCTACTTGTCTGGTGGTGGAAGGGGGAAGGAGGCATGAGGTCATAAAGATCTTGCGCACATTCACCAAAATTAATCTTGTAATAAACTAAGTCTGGCTACTCGGCACCTGTGCTCTAGACTTTGTAAATTGGCTTCCAATAGGGAGCCATCACCAATGACTACGAGTAAGACATTGTTTATTTTCACCCATCTACGGCAAAGCCAAAAGGAAGGTTTATGTTTTAAGCAATCCATGTATGTATCTTTGTATTTACCTATGTTCCACCGTAGCGTTTAAGCTACTAATCCGATTTTGATGAATGAGGTGTCAATCAATTCGTTATTATGGTCCAGATGAAATAGGCTGCCATCGCCGTACGTATTACGTAGTAGGGTTATAGTTTATAAAAAAACTTATATAGTTTGTTGTCAAATAGTTACAGTGAGAATTCATTGTTTTTTTATTTTTATTATTCTTAATTCTTATTAGACGGCTAGGTTAGTCTAGTAGAGTAGTTTTTAGTGGGAAAAGCTTACCCGTTGTTCAAACAGGAGGAAACAGTAGACAACACAGAACTATCAGACTTTCCTAAAGTCCGGTATATCGCGCGGTCCAGCGAAGACCGGAGATCCTCAACCTCCCGCCGCGATAGCTGCAGCGCCATCTTCAACCACAACGAGATTACAAGCAAATAACCCAAAATACAATCACTTGAACACCTTTGGAGGTTATGTTTTTACCTTTTTGATTTACTGTTCTTGTTACATTTCAATGTTAAACGAATTAAAAATCAACAGATTAAAATGCAATTTCGCGACTAATGTCGTAATTTATGCTTAATTTGCAAGAAATTTTGGCAAGTTTCACGATTTTTAAAGTGACAAAACTGACGTAAACAACGATCATAGCCAATTTTAATTTCGGGGTTAGGGGGGGGAACTCGGTTCTTCCTTCGGGTTCGGGCTGCCCTGCCATAATGCGGCTAAATATTTTCCCTAAATACAGTTAATTTCCATATAACGTAAACCGAAGACTTTTTTATTATTTTCATGACCTACCTGGTTAAACTACTAAATAATAGCGGTTTTATTAAATTAATTGATAAAATTCTAAAGTTTTTTACGCTGTTAATAAGTTACTTTTACTCCATTAGGACCTATGGCCCACCTGCCCTCATGTCCTTTATGCCCAACCACCTGCACACCAGAAGACTGAGAGGCAAGAGAGAGGGGTGTGGAAGTTGCTCTCTATTGGGCTAACAAAATTTAGAAGTCAAACAGCTATTGACACAAAAAAAGAATTAGAACCTATGTAAAAATAAATCAAAAAATAAAACATACAACAACTTAATAGGAACTAAATTTTCGGAGCTTAGGAGGCTAGGTTGTAATAAAGGTGACGGTCCCTTGCTCATGGATTATAAGATTGTCGTTAAAAAATCGTTTGTATATAACTGACACTGTGATATTGTTTTAGACAAATTTTAATATTGGGTTTTTGAGATTTTACATTTAGACCATATTTTTGCGACGTATTTCTGGGCAGTGCCTAGATGGCACGCTATTACGCTAGTTGGGACTATTTTTTTAGTCGAAAATGAGATGCCATTGTTCCTATGTAACGCCAACATAAATATTCCCTATTAATATGCATAACTTTTAGAGTATGGTAGGTTTTCTGCATTGTCTATGGATTTATTAAGATCCGTTAAGTTCTACGCAGCTTTTCAAAAAACTTCTCCACGGAGAATATTTTATATTTTGATTACTAAGGCTTTCAAACCAAAATAATGCTATTAGCCATAAAACATACAGCAGTGTTTGAATTAAAATGATTTATTTGATTTTATAACACGTTTAATAAAGAGGAAGATCTACAACTTTTAAAAATGTCGGTGCTTCGTAGATCGAAACGTTTTAGTTTAGTTGTTTGTTTGACGTTGAAAAGGTTGAGACCGCGTCGTTTATTTTTAAATAAACATTTTATGATACTGAAAAACCAATCAAACCAACTGCTCAAACTGCACCTGTTTCTCCCAGAAATATATTATTGAACATCAAATCGTTTAGATTATCAAAACATAAACATAACCTCAGTATGTCCGACGACGATGATGTTATCCTTGTGAAAAGGTCGAAGAATATCCACTATGGTTCTCTGGAAGAGCAAGAGAAGGCCCGGCTGGCAGCCTTGGTGGCTGCCGCGAAGGAAGGACCTGCAGAAGAAGAAGGGCAGGAGTTGGGAGATGTACAAATTTCAAATGGTATGTGTACAAAATGGAGTGAAATACTGGCCATTTATGTAGTCCTGACTCCTCACAAGGATTCGTGGATCGTGGGGATAACTTTTTGGAGGTTTTTTTTTAAATAACCTATACTGTCCCACTGCTGGGCAAAGGTCTCCCCCATTTCCTTCCATTCCTTGCGTTCTCCAGAAATCTCCTGCCAGTCAGATTGGAACCCATCCAGATTGTGCGCCAACGTTTTCGTGGTCTGCCTCGTTGCCGTCGTCCTGTAGGTTGCCAGTCAGTGGATATCTTAGTCCACCTTTCAGGGTGCATTAGTGACATGACCTGCCCAGTCCCATTTGAGTCTTGCAGGTTTTGGAGTATGTTTGATATTATTGCTGATTAATGCTGATAATGTTTAAATCACACTGTGTTGAAAGTAGAGGTGTAAAGGTAACGAAAAAAAACGTACCCGTGTGTAATTAGTGTATACGTAAATAGTGTAATACGTTGGATTTACGTTATTATGCGTCGATTATAATGAAAAAGCAACAAATAGGTGTCTAAAACAAAACTGAAACAGTGTCTGAAACTGAAACAGTGTACATAGGTACCCATAGTACGAAAAATGCGAGTCACTAAATGCATTTGTGTGTAATGTTTCTTTACTTGGTACTAGATGGCGCACCCGTTACTCAGTACCGAATACATATGGTTGCTACAGCTCTTAGTTGAAAGTCTCATATGTTCACTTTTGTAGTGTATGTCTTATTAATTGTCAGTTATAGAGTTTGTTTTAAATGTGATTATTGAAGTAGCAGAAACTATAGTTTCTGGTAGTATGTTCCAATTATGGAGCACCCTCTTACTGAGGAAGTTATGTCCGGTCAGTGTGTTACAAGGAGGACGATTTAATGTAAGTTTGTGTCCTCGGGATGGTCTTAAGTGCTGTTTCATTGTGTAGATGTGTGGGTCGTTGTAGATGTATGATTTTCTTTCTTTCGATATAGTAAAATGATAAAACGACGTAAAACGATGTAGCAAAAGTTTGATCTATGATTTGTTTCCCAATGCCTCGAACATTTGTTTGTGTGGATCTCGACATTTTAAACATGATTACATAGTCTGACGCTTAGTATTCTGTTCAAGATTAAAATCTCAATTGAATTAGGAATTGACCGTTCCAATCAACAGAGAGGCAGTCCCTGTAGATGTGTTTCTCTTTCAGAATACATGGACCTTGAGGACGAGGTGTCCAGAGACAAGAAGGCGCTGCTCGAGGAGTTTGAGAGGAGACGAAAGGCTCGCCAGCTGAATGTATCCACAGATGATGATGAGGTAAAAGACTATACCACCACTTGGAACTCAACCTGTATACTTTCTTATATTAAACAAGCTTCTGCTTGCGGCGTCACAAGAGAGAACTGTGAATAAAAAGAAAACAATAAAATTGCAAGCTTATTTACTTCCTTTCACATAGCCTATGTCATTCTTGTGATTCGGACGATTCCAATGATACATTTGTCACAATCCGTCAAGCAGTTTAGCCTTTAGTTACGTTCTACACAATGCACCTTGTCTCACCGCCGGCGAGGAGAGAGAAGCGAGTAGAGATAGAAACTAGAAACGAGTTGTCTCGCAGCGAGAAGCGAGTGTGTGGTTCCTATAGTTATCTCGCTGGGTTATAAAGCGTTATAAAGCCAGTGCGACGAGCGATACTCATTATTTCACGGCGTGTGTTCTGACCGCCAAGCGAGCATCGCTGAGCGAGTGTTGTAGTCGCTGTGACAAAATAGTGGAGAACAAGTGCTTGCCAGCAGTGTGAACGGCCAGCGATCAACTATTAATATACATGTTGCTTTTACTGACACGTAATCTATATCTTTTGTTCGTTTCTTGAGCGAGAAGTTGATAGCTAATCGTTTACTCGCCGGCGGTGAGACAAGTGCCTAATGAACATCCCCTCACTTGAGATGAGAATAACCCTAATTTTTTTAAATAATTTACATTTATTTCTACTTAATCTATAATAAAATGTATTCAATTCAGGCAACAACAATCCATAGTGTTAGTAAAGACTTATCCACATAGGTATTTGTTTAAAAATAATAATCAATTGACAATCACACTAATATTGTAAACTAGCTGTTGCCATCGGCTTCGCCCGCTTTGTTCTAGGGTGCAAAATACATATATAAACTTTGACATCCCATTTTTATCCAATGGAAACTAATTTAGGGCATAAAAAGTAGCCTATGTGGTAATCCAGGTTATAATCTACGTACATACCAAATTTCATCGAAATCGGTTCAGCCGTTTCGACGTGATTGAGTAACAAACAAGTGATGAGTAATTAATTGATGATGGAATGGTTTCCTATGTCATCATTGCTTGAATACAGTCTCTGTAAAAGGAGCTATATAATTTATCGGCCACTGTGTTTAGTGTATGTGATAGATGGTGTTGGTATATATTTATTTATCTATACTGATATTATAAACTTACTACTATCCATTCTAATTGTAGGTGCGGAGAAGCCTCAGGCAGCTGGGTGAGCCCGTGTGTCTATTCGGAGAAGGACCAGCCGAGAGGAGGGTTAGACTGCGAGATCTACTTAGCTAGTAAGTAACATACATAGCATATATATCATATCACCTTGTCATATATATAAACTACAAGCTTCTGCTCGCAGCTTCGCATTGTCTCATTTATTTTATCGACCCATCTGGATGGTTGGCGATCCCTGTTTTTATAATATTCTCTGAAGTATTGGACTTTAGTTTGCTTGTGAATTTCAGTATTGGAAACTCAATCTAAGAGTGTGATGCGTGTTATCCACCCTAGAATCTCTCTGCCACAACGGCCGTCAGTTCTTCTAGCTATGTGCTCCGGCAACTGCCACTTCAGCTTGCATAGCCAAGCATAGCCTTTTCCATAGAACACTGAGTGAGAGGACACATTGGTTAAAAATAATAATAATAAAAAAAATCATAAAAAACGTTAATTTCAGAACAGACACGATCCATAATTTTTGTTAATAAACACAGAAAATTCTTACTTAGAATTATTGTCAAATGTTTGCGTGATCATCTGTAGATTTGATTGATTGAAAATACTTTATTGCACTTATAAAACTAGTACAAAGGCGAACTTAATGCTAAACAACATTCTCTTCCAGCTAACTTTTGTGTATTGTAGATAAAGATGTGTAGGTAGTACACAGAAACGGGAACAAATGAAAATTTGCACAGGACTAATAAAAATAGCATAATATAAGGTACATACTAGGTACATAAATAAACCTACTTAAATACTTTTTATGATAGACTGAACTCTACCAATATCAAATAAAAATATATACTTAACAATAGAATAAGTGGTAAGGAAAGATTAAGTTGCTCATTTTTGGTCGGTTTGGCCAAGGTGCCTATAGATTCTCAATCTGAATGATATTTGTTCCGGGTCTGGTTGTTTCTCTGTATATTATAAGTATGTATTTATAAAAAAAGTACATAAGTATTCTATCAGTTATCTGGTTCCCATAGCTTTGCATTACATACATTTATGTATACATTTCACAAAGCGCTATCTAGCCCCAAACTAATCAGAGCTTGTATTATGGGAACCAGATAACTGATAGAATACTTATATACTTTTTTTTATTAAATACATATTTGTAATATATAAAAATACATCTAGACCCGGAACAAATATCTGTAGATCATGCAAACATTTGTACCGCGGTGGGAATCGAACCCAGGGGTTGTCAGTCAATTAACAATTATGTATTATCAATTAAATACAATCAATTATATACAATCAATCAATATCTTCCAGCCTTGGAGAGGATGCTATAAACAAAAAGTTGGAAGAGGAGGAGGCTCGCATGTCGCTGACGCGCGCACGCGAGGGCACCTGGTACCACGAGGGACCCCCCGGGCTCCGAGCGGCGCGGAGGGCCATCGCGGCTTACAGTCTGCCCAGGGCTAAGGAACGGTGAGGCCTAATATCAAATCTAAATATTTTTATTCTATAAAGATACATTGCTTTTATATGTGGAAAGGTTTTACAGAATATTATCATATTATCACGGTTGCCGGTGAAATTACAGGCACATGAGGCATTACACCTGTATATCTCAAGTTGATGGACGCAAGGCAGTGCATCGTAGGGCACATTTCTAAGGTGCGTGACCTACAAGGCAGTTATCTGTTATAGGCGATGGTTACCACTTAACATCGGGTGGGCCATAAGCTTGTTCCATCTCCATGTAGCATAAAAAGAACACCCTTGGGAATAATAGTGTATTTGTTATTCAGGTTAGCAAAAGCCCGTGAGGAGTTGAAGCTGGCAGGCAGTGTGCGCGCGGCCGCCAGACAGGAATCACAGCGGAAGGCTTCAGCCATGTCCATCTACTGCAGTCAGGTATGTCTTTAGCGTAGCTGATGATGACCTTGCATCATCATCATCATATCAGCCATAAACGTCTATCGCTGAACTTTGCTATAATTATTTGTTTAACATAATTATCTATAATAATATATACAGTGTTTGTAACAAAACTCCTCCGAAACGGCTTGACCGATTCTTATGAATTTTTTTGTGTATATTCGGTAGGTCTGAGAATAGGACGTAAACTATTTTTCATACCCCTATGTGATAAGGGTGGTCCCCAAAATTTATTTTTTAATTTTTAATTTTTTAAGATCCGGCAGTAAAACACACATACAACCATACATTTTCACCCTTCTACCACCAACGCCTATTTTTTAATAGCGATGTTTGTACATTAATAATTTTCTACTTTGAATATAGAGATAGTAGATTATAGTGGGTACGTGCACAGAAAAGGACATTGGAAAAAAATTTAAATTAACTCAGCTTAGCAACACAAAATTTATTGATTCTAAAACGGTACTATGTTCGCGGGGTCAGCTAGTAATATATAAAAATCTCGTGTGTTTGTGGTTGCACTCCTCCGAAACGAGTCGACCGATTTTAATGATTTTTTTTTGTATATTTGGTCGTCAAGTATTTTTCACCCTCCTACCTCCACCCCCCATTTTAAAGCGCGTTTAGTATTTTTGTATAACGAATATCCATATAACTTAACCGTCGTTCATTGACGTGAAGTGTTTTATATAGTTTTTATCCCGAAGTTCCAACGGGAACGAGAAATTTCAAGAGTGCGAAGCCGCGTAAATTACGGCCAATATAAATATATATCTTAGTGATTAAACATACATGTTATAATACTTAAAACTATATGCTGACACATTAACATAAGGTGGGCCGTATGCTTGTTCCATCTCCACATAGAATAAAAAAACCTGCCTCCGTATTTCCAAAGCGACTGATCTTGTCCGGCCTGCTCCCAACCGTTACCTAGTGGTATGTATATATCTCGAAGAACTGACGGCCGTTGGGCTGAATGGTTCTCGAGTAGAGACCAAGCACTGGAAACCCCCGCGGTTAATAGTTTAGTATATAATAGGACGGTCCCCAAGAAGACGGAAATACGACCTGATAAAGATTGCTGGGAGCCGTTGGGTGTAGGTCCTGGGGCTGATATGATGATTATTATCTATACTAATAATATAAATTCGAAAGGAACTCTCTCTGTCACTGTTTGTTTGTTACGTTTTCACGACTAAACGGCTTAACCGATTTCGATGAAATTTGGTATAGATTATAACCGGGGTCGGGACATAGTCTACCTTTTAACCGACTGCGAAGGAGGGCAATGTTTTTTATTGACAATGCTCGCGTGCAAAGCTGCAGGCTTAAGTATTAAACTTTAAATTTTTTTTTTCAGATCGGTGACACGCGTCCTATAAGTTTCTGCAGATTCAGTGGTGACAGTAAAATGCTCATTACTGCTAGCTGGTGAGTCATACTACGTGTTTTGTTATGTACGACATTAAATGAAAACACGGGTAGGGCTAATGGCTAGTATTGTTGTAAAATAGGTTCTATTCATATTCATTACCATAGAAAATTTTAAATTTTCAATCAACCTTAACATAACAATACTAAAATCGCGATTAATAAATGGAGGATGGGGGTAGGACGGTGAAAAATACTTTGCTCATACCCACCAAATATATTTTTTTTTTATTCAAATCATTCTACCCATTTCGGAGGAGTGCCACCACTAAAACCGTGATACGAGATTTTTATATATTAGAAGATAAGTATGTATTTACAAAAAAAAAAGTATATAAGTTTTCTATCAGTTATCTGGTGGCTAGATAACGCCGTGTGAAATGTCCAGCAATGTTTATTATTTATTTATGGTCCTTAGGTCCGGTCTAAGCAAGGTATGGTCCATCCCGGACTGCTCCGAGCTGCAAGTGCTGAAGGGACATACTTGTAATGTGAGCGGGGCTGCCTTCCACCCCGCCGCTGTGATGCCGAACCACTTCCAGAGAAAGGTAATTGATAAATAATATATAAATAATTAGCTGTTGCCCGCGACTTCGTACGCGTTACACTACTAAATGTGTAGGTAATCCAGAAATAAAGTTATACTCGCTGTTGCAACTTGACACCCCATTTTTATCCCATGGGACCTGATTTATGGGATAAAAAGTAGCCTATGTTGTAACCCAGGTTATAATCTACGTACATACTAAATATCATTGATTAAAATATAAACTTATTGCTAGTGACGCCAACAAAGAAAAATACCATTTAGCCAGGAATCGCTGCAATAGGGTGTGTAGGGATGCTCAACGCCGTCATATTCATGCCTCTGTTTCTAATAACGATCCATCTAAAGTCTGGAAATTTCTAAGAACACTAGGAGTTGGCAAATCTCGACATGATACCATTCCAAATGATCTAGACATTGACTCTCTTAACAAACACTTTTCGTCATCATCCAATATTGATTTGGATGTTAAAATGAACACTCTTAATTATCTTTCCTTGTTGCCAACTCCTAATTATTCTCCTTTTGTCTTTAGTCAATTCACCGCATGTGATGTTAAAAAGAGCATTCTGTCAATTGTTTCAAATGCCATGGGTAGTGACAATATTGGACGGAATATGTTAGTTCCAATTATTGATGAGGTGCTTCCAATAATTTGCCATATTCTCAATTTTTCTACTTCATCTAGTTCTGTTCCACTTTTGTGGAAAGAAGCGCATATAATTCCACTTCCTAAAAAGTCCAAACCCACTTCCTTTACCGATTATCGTCCCATCTCTATCCTCCCATTCCTATCAAAAGTCCTTGAACGTCTCGTCCACAACCAGCTTAGCTCCTTCCTTATCACAAATACCCTGCTCAATCCTCTTCAATCCGGTTTCCGTCCTGGTCATAGTACTGTAACCGCACTTGTCAAAATCACGGATGATATAAGATCGGGCATGGAGAACGGCTACCTTACTATTCTGACACTGCTCGACTTTAGCAATGCTTTCAATACTGTCGACTTTGACGTACTGCTGGGTTTGCTTCGCTCAATTAACATATCTCCATCGGTGGTTGACTGGTTTCGCAGTTATTTGCACGGACGCCGGCAACGGATACGTTGTGACGATTCCTTTTCGTCTTGGTGTTGTACATCAGCCGGTGTACCGCAGGGTGGCGTCTTATCTCCTCTTCTTTTTGCACTTTTTATAAATTCTATTTCTCGTCAACTCACTTCTTCCTACCACCTTTATGCAGACGACCTCCAAATTTACACACAGGCTCCACTTAATGAGTTGCCTGATGCGATCGCCGTCACTAATAATAATCTGCTTTTTATAGGTGAATGGAGTAAGGCTTATGGATTAAGAGTTAATCCTATTAAAACACAGACTATCATACTGGGAAGTTCTCGTACCCTATCGAAAATCAACTACACAACACTCCCTCAAATTAAGTTTGATGATGTAACTGTTCCCTACTCAAAGGTTATAAAAAATTTGGGCATCTTCATGGATAGCTGTATGTCGTGGGGTCCTCAGCTCGAATCTGTGAGTCGGAAGCTATTTGCCTCTGCTGGTTCGCTCAAGAGACTGCGAAACTTTCTTCCGATAGCTACTAAAATTGCGCTTGCACAATCTCTTCTTCACCCAATTTTAGATTACGCTGATTCCTGCTATCTTGACCTCATGGAGGAACAGCTCAATAAGCTTGAGCGTCTTCAAAATTTTTGCATAAGGTTTATTTTCGGACTCCGGAAATACGACCACATCTCCGAATTTCGTAATAAACTCAAATGGCTCCCCATTCGACTTCGCCGGAATACTCACATCCTATCCCTCCTTTTTAACATCCTTCGTAATCCGTCCATACCTTGTTATCTGAAGGAACGCTTCGAGTTCCTTCATTGCACAAATTCCCGAACACTCCGATCCTCTGAAAACCTCCTTCTCAAAACACCGATGCATAGAACCAGTTTCTATGCAAACTCCTTTTCCGTCCAAGCTGTCCGATTATGGAATGCCTTGCCGGTCTCCATTAGAAAATCCCCCTCACCTTCCGTATTTAAAGCTAGACTCAAAAACTTTTACCTCCATGAAGAGTCGTGATTATTCAACTGATCTATAATATTATTGATATATGTATATATTAATATATGTATGTATGTATGTAAGTACATATTTATTTATTTTATATATGATACTTACTTATTTAAAATTATTTATGTACCTATTATTTATGTATTTAAGGTTAAGTAATTTTTCTTTTGCTATTATTAAGTTTATTCTTTTTACACCTCAGCCAATCTTCCATTAAGCAATGATCCTCTCCATCCAAAGGTTGTCTGGAAGAGATCGCTTTGTTAAGCGATAAGACCGCCCATTATACTTACATTTATTTGATTTATATTTTATTTTTATATCTGTTGTGTTTAGCTTGTAAGGTATAATAAAGAATTTTCATTCATTCATTCATTCATTCATCATTGAAATCGGTCCAGCCGTTACGACGTGATTGAGTAACAAACAAATAAATAAACAAACATCCATACTTTCGCATTTGTAATATTAGTGTGATAAATATTTCACACAGCGCTGTCCAGCCCCAAAGCTTTGCTACTCTTAACCCGGCGTGCGTAAGGTTCAAATTCGTAACACCGAGCGTTAGGTTGGGTTTTTAGAACCCGAAATGGATAGGGGGAAGTGGGGTAGATTGATGCAGAAAAATTGAAAATGAAATAATATGTGAATAAACGTTATATTTTTGATTAATTTTCAAGTCAACATTTAGCTAAATGTATAAATATCATAATGCCAAGGATAAAAATAGTTTAAGTAGTAAAAGAAAATGATTAGTACGTTTTTTGTAAAAAATGGCTTTTGAATCATTCTGCCCCACGAACGGGGCACTTAGATACATCACTTGGGGCACTTTGATACAAAGTGGGGATTGTATGAAATTGATTAAATTAAAACACCTTTTTTTTACACACTACTGAGAAGCCCTTGGCATCATCTCACCTGATGGTAATTTAATTAAAATTCAATTTAATTTGGATCACTTTTATGGAAATAATACTTTATTATTGTGAAAATATTGTAATCAGTCTTACAAAATACTTGAAACTTAACTCTAAAAACTCTAATACGTTAACAAAGTAGTAAACTTAAGTCATATTATTAAGAACGCTTGTATTGCTATTTTTATTGCACATTGTATGCACTTAAATCAACTGAAAAAGTATACATAGAAGATGTTCGAGCTGTGCCCTTCGTACAATTTGGTTTAGCCAAGTGTAAAACAACATCTCTAAAATCAACGCTTGCTTGGTCTTCTACAACAGGAAAAACAAAAATATAATACCTTGGATTTTTTCTAAGATAAACGCTTGATATTCAGTCAAACTATATTTAAAAACGACTTGCTACATAATGGACTACAGATTTCTTTTCAAATTTAATAAAAAGGAAATCCCCAATATTTATATTTTCAGGATTAGGAATGTTAAACTTTCCACCTCCTTCGTCTGACTCTTCATCATCGTCATCATCACTTAATTTCAATGACTCATTCTCACTGGATTCCGAATCTGACATTGGCTTCAAACGAAGACAGACTTTTTTCTTTTTAGATTTTTTAGTTTCTGTAAGTCCCAATAAGTTTCTTGCTGTTTTCAGCTCTTTTGCTCTTTGCTTCATCAATTTAACTTCTCGTTTTCTTTGTTTTTCTTCATGTAATATTTGTAACCGATTTTTTTCTGGTGTGTCAGTATAAACCCGGGATTTTCCTTTTTCTCTTCCTTTTTTAGATGTCTTTTCATTCAAAGCCTTTTTTGGATATGGTCTTACAGCTGCTGGAGACATTGTCTTATTATTAGTCTATATTAGATTATTATTATTAGTATTAATTATTATTGTATTAATAATTAATACTGTATAATAATATATGTGTGTGTGTTTAATAATATTGTATTAATAATTATTAATTATAATTATTATTATTATTAGGATTATTAATAGTTATTTTTCGGCTGCTTTTCTAATAGATAATACTTTCGAAGAAACTTCGGATACGGAGGTCTTGATTCTCTCTTCATCTAAACTGCGTCTTTCAGTCTTGGGCTTGTATATGCGCACCATTTTCTGAAGACAAAATAAAATACCTATGTAATTTTAATTAAAAATATTTTACAATTTTTATGGGGGCACATTGATGCACATCAATGTGCCCCGTACTTTGCTGTATCTAACTGCCCCAAATTATTTTTTTCAAATTGCAAATTATACAAAAGAAACCAATTAAATTATATTGAATAAAATACTAAATCCATAATATCAGACGCCCAAACTTACCTTTGGTATATGTAGATCCTCACAAGATGGTAAAAAAGACCAGGGAATCACTTATACATTTGATGTCTTTTTTTAGTCGGCCGCACTTGAAACACGTTACGGCTTGTAATGCGCCAACAGCTGACTGGCTGTTGAGGCGAACGAATAGGATGTGTTCACACATTTCTATGAGCGTTTAAGAGATGGTAACACTTGAATACATTCAACCGATTATTCGATAATGCTTGTGTATCTATGTGCCCCTTGCATCATTGTGCCCCCCCTCCCCCTACTGAAGAAAATCTATTAGTTTACCATTTATTATTATTTTTTATTGAGTAGTATGTTTATTTAGTCTTCTTTTTATATTTTAGTAAATATAATCTAGAAATGTAACAAATAGTATTAGTTATTTTGTTTATATTAACCATAATCAACATTTTAGGTACATATTTTTCCTGTAGGGCTTTAATGAACCGCATTTCATTTATAAACTAAATGAATTCGGAGAAAAGTTGAACATTTTAATAGTTTAAATGTTAAGTCTGAAATTATGACAAAAAAAAAAATTAAGGTAAACTATTGGTTCGTCCCGAACTGAGATCTCGCGAGTCTCTCAAAACATAAAAAAAATATTCTTAGGGCGACTCCCGCAATGATGCCTAAACGTATTTAGTGGGTAAATATGATTTAAGGAGTTGTCAAATCATACAAATATCTAAAATTTAAACTTGTTTAGTCGCTAAATACGTTTAGGAATCGTTGTGAAAGCCGGCCTTAATCTTTGATCAATAAAATAGAAATGCATAACCAAGAAAACTTGACCTACAGTTTCACTCAAATTACAGGTAACGGGAGTTCATGTTAATTGGTTACTCTTCTTTTGGGTAGGAATTGCAGTTATTCTGGATTTCAGACTTTTGTCTAAATTTGTGTTATTAAAGCTACACGCATACCAAATTTCAGCATTGTGGGGTCACTGGTGTACCCTGTGAATTTTGTCAAAGTTCAGATTTTACTATGGCTAATAACTTAAAAACTACAACGTTTAAACTAAAAAAAAAGAGTGTGTGTACTTATGTACACGCGTTAGAAGTTATACTTCTTTGGCGTATGGAAAAATAAATAATAAATTATTAGTATCACCGTCGCATATGAAATTGATTTAATAAAAACACCAAAATAATATTTATTTATTCACACTGTTTAATTGTACCCTTACGAAACACGTGTTCTACATATAAAAATACTAGAATATACAACTTGAACATAGTTATCAATTTTCATACCACCTAGAACTAACTGCATGCTGTTAAATTTAGGTGTCGGTGTGCGCGCGCATCGTAAAAATTCACTCTCATCATTTTTCTCCATCGCGCCAAAAGAAGTATAACTTCAAAAAAATTGGGGTCGATATATACTCACAAATAAATAAATAAATAAATATTGCTGGACATTTCACACAGTGCTATCTAGCCCTAAATTAAGCAGAGCTTGTACTATGGGAACCAGATAACTGATATAATACTTATATACATTTTTTTTGTAAATACATACTTATAATATATAGAGAAACAACCAGACCCGGAACAAATATCTGTAAATCATGCAAACATTTTGTTCCGCGGTGGGAATCGAACCCGCTACCTCCTGCGTCTCAGCCGTCTTTTAAGGTTATTTTTGGTTAAAGGTATTTTTGAGGTCGTCAAAAATACCTTTTATTAGACGTGCCACTTGATCGGATAGTTCCATTTTGGTTATTTTTTACCCCTCTTGAACCCCAATATCTCAACAACTCCCTCACATTTTTAGCTCATTTAGTTACACAAAAATTGTGCCATCACTACCTACCTATATACCAAATTTCACCAATGATCGTATAAACGCTTCGAAAGTTATCCTCGGACAAACAAATATATATACATACAACGCCGATTTGCCCAAGTTGATTTAGAGATCTCGCTTCGCTCGATCAATAAGAACATAAACTTATAGCTTGGCAAAAAAGAGTAGAAAATCCGGAGGCCGCCACTGTGCTGCTCTTATGGCAACCCGCTGTGACCGTATAGCGTACGCGTACCAACCTATAGTCTTGATACTTTTGTTACTATTTTTTTGTACATATAGTTTATTTATTAAAATCAGTAAATATCATTTAATTAAACAATAATTTATTACCTAAAAATAAATATATTATGCTAGTAGGTAATACTGTGTTTTTAAAATTTTCTCTCTATTTTTTTCTAGGATTAAAATAAGACGCAGATACAATGTTATTGTAATTAATCTAATATATTTTCCTCCAAATATTCCACCCCCTCCATTTCATCCGAGTCTTGGCTAGAGTTAGCCGCATATTCGTCTAAATCGTTCTCCGATTCAGAGGAACTACTATCGTCTTCGAGGTTTATTATAATTCGCTCCATGTCTTCGTACATAGTTAGTTCCCGCTCGTAATAATCTTTTTCTATTTTGATTACATGCTGGCATGAATTCTTCCAATCTTCCTCCGTAAGTGATTGGAATGCGCGCTCAGCTGCTTCCTATAAAGACGAAACATTTTAATTAAACCTTTATCAACATTAAAAGTAAAACATCAATATAATCTCTCTCAATATCATACTTTAATAAGCCAAACTGTACCTTTATGTCGATCGAGCCTACATTTTGGGCTGCAATTTTATGTTTCGCTATTCCCCAAATCAGCTCAATAGGATTCAGATCACAGTGGTAAGGTGGAAGTCTTACCACTGTATGTCCATGTTCTCCTAACAGCTCGTCTATTTCAAATTTCGGCTCGGGCTTGTGCCGTTTGACCATCAACAGCTGTGGCTTTTTCAACGACACATCAAATGGAATTCCATTTTTGAATAACCATTCCTTTATATCGGCTACTTTAGTAGCAGAGGTAGGCGCTTTGTTCAATACCACGGAATGATACGGCGCATTATCCATTACCACAATAGATGCAGGTGGTAAATTTGGAATCAACCTATCTTCAACCCATTTTTGAAAATTGGTTTTATTCATTTCCGAATGGTAGTCGGCATTTTTATTTGTTCCAGTAAATATGAGCAAAGCATTAGGAATAAACCCTTTTTCACTGCCAGCATGAACAATAATATAGCGTTTACCCTTTGAAACATTCTGCTTTACTCCACTTACATCAATCGACTGCCAGCACTTTTTTAATTTATACGATTGGTGAACGTAGCTTTCATCGAGGTAAACTATGGGCTTTCTAAGCTCTTCGGGCAAATTTCTATTGCTGATAATTTTATTTAAATACGCTGCCCGTTTCGCTGCTATATTCGGCCGTTCAATTAATGCACTTCTTTCTGACTGACATCTTTTATATTTGAATCCTAGGGCGATAAGTATTTTCCGTAAATGCTCACGGCTTCCGTCATATCCCAAATCTTCTCTTACTACTGGCAGTAAGTTTCGTAAGGTTGGTACCTGAAAATAAAATAACTATGTAAAAATTTTAAATTTGAAAGTTGCAGTGACGTGTCAAACGAATGAACACTGCTAGTACGTATTATTTATTCAGTTAAATTTTAATACCAATAATAATAATGATAAATGTACCTGTTTTCTCACAGTGTAAAAAAATTGAACTTTTTGTCTGATGGCACATAAGTCAAAGTTATCCAACTGTTTTTTAGGACGACCTTTTCTATTTTTTCCGGGTGTAGAAAATACGCCTTTGTTTCGATCTCCTTCCAGCACGACTCTTCTTACAGTGCTTACTGATTTACCTGAGGTGAATAAATAAATATACAAACAAAATATTAATAAAAATACATTTTTGGTAAATTTCTAATTGTAATGATTTTCATTCAACAATAAAGTTATGTAGAAATCGAATTTAAATTTAGGTACATATTGCAAAGTACGCCACTCAAGTATCAACACTGATCTGTCGCACTATACCAAAGTAATGTTAGACAAAATGTAAACATAACCTATGTGCTCGATGATTATTGTTCAAAATTCCACTTATTTCGTATGCAAGCTATTCAAAACAGAATAGCATTCATCAATTTACACATAATTCATCTAAAAACAACAATACAAACAGTTACATACCTGTCATATCAGCGGTTCTTTGGTAAACATCGTTGAGATCGGTAAGAATGGTTTTGGCCTCTTTTTCTGCCAAACATCGCCTATAAACCTTATAAATAATTTGTCTGCCAGCACTTCGGATGGTTTTATTCATTTTTAAGTTAGTTTTATCACGCTTTTATGGCACAAATTATAAATTGTATAAACTTCCGAACTTTGTTTACTTCAAACAATTCAAACGTCATCATTTTTTAAATGTTGCCAGCAAACAAAAAAATTAGTTCCGTTTCTACTCATTTTTGCCAAACTATAGGTGTGCGAAATAGTAACACCGAGCGCTAGGTGGTTCAAACTCACCCGCCGAACACTTTGATAACTTCGAATTTCCTCGCCGAACCTAACCTCCCCCCGCGCAGCTACTCAAAGGCAAAGCGGTATTTAACGCACCAAATTCAAAATATCGACGACTATTAGATACCTCGGGTATATTACACCCAACCTTACGCTCGCTGGGTTAAATGTATACTTGTTTAATTACTGATTGAAATGGGTATTTACCGCGTATGTACCTTTTTTATTTGTTATCCCGACGTTTCGACTGTGTTGCAACAGACGTGGTCGCGGGCAAACTTTCAGACTCAGAATTGTTTCAGTTAGAGAACAGTAAAGAGGAGACTCCTGAAGTGATGGAGTCAGACACAGAAGGCGGGGCTGAAACCTGCGCCATGGCTACCTGCGCGTACGACGGTACTGTATATCTGTGGAACTTTCTCAGGTAAATATAATGTGTTCCAATTTATACTAATTATATTAAAGGTGGAGGGGAGGCCGAGAACTGGGCATCAAAATAGGGGACGTCCACCAGCGAGATGGGTCGACGACATCAATAAGACCGTGGGCCGTACGTGGTTCAGACTGGCACAGGATCGGGAAGAATGGCCTATGCCCAGCAGTGGTTCGACACGGACTGAGAATGATGATGATATTAAAGGTACTGTTTTTACACAAAAAAAAATAAAACTAAATGTACAGTAGAATCCGTTTATTATGACTCCGCCTATATTGACCTACCACACATAAAGTAATTACAAAGCGAAGTTTAGTTTTCATATAAAATTCTTTGCACCAAAGTCGGATATAATGACATGTCGCTTATAATGATCCATTTTTAATAAATTATGTCCGGTTATAAGGACAGACATGATTCTTAACACCTTCGGCAGTGGTCGGGAGGGTCTGTGACACCCGACTACGTTCGGCGCATGCGTGGCACGTGGCTTGTTTTTGTTTTGAGTCTTATAGTGGGTAATTGATAGTCGAAGGTCATTGTTTATTAGTGATTTGTGAATAAATGACATCTCAACGTCGTCGTAAAGCATTTACGATTGAGGAGAAAGGCGCAATAATATGCAGACTAGAAAATGTAGAATAAAACTCATCTCTCGTAAAGGAATTTGGGGTTGGTCATTTGACAAACAAAAATAAATTGTTTATTTTTTACAAAATGCTTAGTATGACGTGTTTGTCATTTCCCTTCGATGCCATTATAAACGGAATCCATTTTTGTATCTATAAAATTTATTGTTTTACTATCAAAATTTCGAGAAAATCGATAAATAGTTGCTCGACGAAATGTTGAACTAGCGTATTGTACGATGCCACAGTATACTAAAAAGTTAGTACTAGCCGTTCAATGACCCCGCTCGTTCAACAACCCGGCCCGGTCAATGCACGAACCAGTCACAGGTTGGGAAGTACTGTTCTAGAGCATGACATTTGTAGTGTATCTTATATCAGTGTTTAGTTTTCTGTATACTATGTGTTTTGTTATGTACGACATTAAATAAAACTACGAGTAGGGCTAAATGGCGCTGTAAAATAGGTTTTTTCAAATACATTACCATATTTTTTTTAATTCTTAATCAACCTTAATATCAATGAAACAGCCTGTTTAAAATAGGTATACAAATCATATTCATTCATCATGTAAGTAGGTACCTGTTAAACTGAGTAAGCGGCATCATTGCAAAGGCGCCGCCGATTTACATCAAAAATTGGTTATTGGAAATGTATCGATTACTGGATAAATATTCAAGCTACCGGTATTAAACCCACCTCTAAAATCAGTTAATACTATTCCGGATGGGTGTTTTAAATTAATGTCGTTCATAACAAAATAGGTTGTATACTCAAATAGATGAAGTATGGTCGATAATATTGTTTCAGTGAGTCCCCGATGGCGTCGCTCGAAGGCCACGGGCCGAGTCGAGTGGCGCGCGTGGAGTTCCATCCGTCGGGCCGGTTCCTCGCCACCACCGTCTTCGATAACTCATGGAGACTGTGGGACCTTGAGAGTGGTGAGAATTACTTTTATTTAACTTAACGTATGTCGCACATAGCTCGAAGAACTGACGGCCGTTGGGGCAGAAAGGTTTTAGAGACCACGCACTGGAAAGCGCAGAGTGGGACGGCCCCCCATTAGATGGAAAGGCGACCTGATAAATGTTGCTGGCAGTTGGGGGCCGCACATTACGGTGTTTTATTAACAAAATCTCGAGAAAATCGACAAAATGCTGCTCGACGAAGTGAGAACTAGCGTATTGTACGATGCTACAGATTACTACGAGCCGTTCAATGACCCCGCCCGTTCAATAACCCCGCATAGCCAATGACCCCGCCCGGTCAACAGGGCGCGTACGGCAGAGCGGCAAGTACCTACATGTTAGGCACAAAAACTCAAAAATAAAATTGTTTGAATTAAAAAAACATTATTATTATTATAAATGATTTATTATTTAGTAAATATACTCTGGCCACATGACATGGTGATGACAGGTGGAACAGGGTGCTGACTGAGTGGTGGCCCCGAGATGAAACCAGAAACGCAGCTCGTCCGCCGGCAAGATGGCTCGATGACATTATAAAAATCGCAGGTCATATGTGGGTTAGAACAGCGCGGCAGCAGTGGGATGAGAAGATCTGACGATGATAATGATGAAATAAACTCTACATTGTCTAAAATATAGGTACTCCGTTATAATTTGTAGTTCAAATTGTAAGACCTTATATATATATATAATAAGTTAATTATATACTCTTATACTTTACTAGCTGACCCTGCGAACTTCGTACAGTCTTGACATGCATATGACGCGGGCTGCCAATGTCGCCCCGGTACTGTCAATCGTTCATCATTAGCTGCATCTATGTATGAGAAAATGAATTTTCTTCATAATTTCATTTTGCGTAAATTCATAATCCCATCATAATCGGTCCAGCCGTTCTTGAGTTATAAATGGTGCAACTAGCCCGACTTTGTTTTATATATATATGAGATTTTACATTCATAACTATATTTTTTTTAGCTAAAGAGGTTCTACATCAAGAAGGCCACGCGAAAGCTGTGTACAGCATCGCGTTCCAAGCAGACGGCTCACTCGCTGTTACCGGGTAAGAAAAACAATACCGTTCAAGTGTAAGCGAGACTCGCGTCCCCGGGGTTCCGTAGTTACCTATTTTTAGAAGCTTTTACTTAGCTTGCAATGTTTGTTAGTTCGTTTTGGTTTTGATTTTTCAATCAGGAGCCAATCCACTTAACATAAAATAATAAAATTCGAGTATCTAGTCTCGTTAGGTTCAATGTCCTAAACGGTATTCACGTAATTGACAATACAATGGTAGCAGTTGACTGACATGCGATTATACAGTTTATTGATCGAGCGAAGCGAGATCTCCAAATCAACGTGGGCAAATCGGCGTTATATGTATGTAAGTATGTATGTATGTTTGTTTGTCCGAGGATAACTTTCGAAGCGTTGATCCGATCATCGTGAAATTTGATACATAGGTAGGTAATGATGGCACAATTTTGGAGTGACTAAATGAGCTAAAAATGTGACGGGGTTATTAGTGCAATAAAGAATTTTCTAATCTAATCTAATGTACTGTTGTTGGACAGCGGCATGGACGCGTTCGGGCGCGTGTGGGATCTGCGGACGGGGCGCTGCGTGATGTTCCTCGAGGGGCACCTGGGGCCGGTCCTCGCAGCGGACTGGGAGCCGCAGACGCCGAGGCTGGCCACCGCCGCCGCCGACCACCAGGTAATAATAAAAATAAAATAAAAATACCAGGTATTCTTTAGATGCACTCCCTATGTACAGTTTGTACCTATAGAGATATATTGTGACCGGGATTGGGACGTAGGTTACTTTTTACCTGACTGCACAAGAGGAGGATAATATTTTTATTGACAAACCGCACGTGCGAAGCCGCGGGCGGGTCAACTAGTTGAATATATTTTGTCATTCTGCTCCATTAATATTACAATATTAGCTTGATATAAATAAAGTGTATAATCGCATGTCAGTCAACTCATACCATTGTATTGTCAGTTTGTTAATTTTACTATTTTAAGGGAATTGGCGCCTGAACGTTTGTATAGGAATCGAACCACCTTAATAACGTGAACTTAAAGAAATGTGAATAAAGATTATTTATCGAAAATTCTTGAGCTGTTAAAGTTCTTAACAACGATTATAAATTAAGATGGTTGGTTTCAGGCTAAAATATGGGACATGAGGAAGCGCTCCTGTCTGTACACGATACCTGCGCACACGCATCTCATCAGTGGTACGTATTATCTTTTATTTTCATAAAAAACTTGTATGTACGTTTTGCAGTATTAGAATATACATACTAATATTATAAATTACAAAGAAACTGTATGTTTGGTGCGCTTTCACGACTAAACGGCTGGACCTATTTCGATGAAATTCAGTAATTAACTCACTAACTAAATAATCACGTGGTGTTTTTAGCAACTTTTTAATTTTTCGCAGACGTGCGGTACCAGCGCAGCAATGGTCACTTCCTGATGACGTCATCGTACGACAAGTCCGTGAAGCTCTGGTCCAATCCCAGTTGGCATCCGCTCAGAACACTCTCTGGACATGATAATAAGGTACAATATCGACTGCACTTATAGAGGATATATTAAATCCTGATATATGAGGTCGCGTCATGTAGAAAGAACGCTGGAAGAAGGTGGAGGGGGTGCGTTTGCGCATGGGTACACTCGCGCACGAAAGTACTAGGCCTTTTGTCTTATTTTTGAACTAGCCTTTCGTTCGCGGCTTCGTATATTGGTTATTGGTAGGTACATTAAAAAATATAGGTAGTAGAATATCATTAAATAGAATTAAAAATATTTTGACCGCCAGCGTTCCTTTTACATGACGCGACCTATACTAAGAATCTGTATTCGCGCTTACACTTAGGCCTTTCGCGAACTACGAACCCCATACTGCAGTCTCTGAGAAAAACCTCGGCAGGAAGACCATTCCACAGTTATCATGTTGTATTTAATCGTTGTGATTTTTAGAAATTGATATATTTCGATTAAAACAATTTAGATGTAATTTATTTTCTGTATTGTTATGTATTCTAAAAGGATCATTAAAAAGAACAACCAGCCTTGTTTCTTGCCTTTCTTTTCTGGTTTGGTCGCGGAGGAACAAAAAAAAATCAATATTGATCCTATAACTCCGTAATTAGGTCGGATCCTAATTAAATTTCAGTACTAATCGACGGATCCAATATAGCTCTCATTATAGATTTATGTTTTAACTCTATCCGTTTAATACATAAAAAGTGTCCCACTAGCTATAAAAAAAATAAAAATTGTTTATTTCAAGTCATACATGTTACAAATCGAAAATATATTAAATAAATATACCGAAATCAAAACAAATTAACTAAATTAAATTAATATTATACAATTTAATTATAATTAAAATAACAACACACAGAGAGGCATACACATACATACATACATACATACTCGTACGCGGACACGAGGGACTACCAGTGACTGGTGGCTATAGGTCCTACTTAATGCCCTATGACTCCGTAATAAGGACGGATCCAATTTTGATTATATTACTAATTGACGGATCCAATATTAAGCTTCATTCATTGAATTAAGGCATTCTCCCTAGACAAGTGTTCCCGCTGGATAGAGACACACGTCGTTGATTGTGTTTTTTTCTTTTTCAGGTGATGAGCACCGATGTATCTTTCGATAATAAATATATTGCGACGTGTTCCTACGATAGGACATTCAAACTGTGGGCGCCCGACCTCTCTTGAACATATCTATACAATATCATAGCCTTCCCCCCCCCCCCCACACTTGTTTGTCAATTGAAAGCAGCTGATGTCACAATTCAGGGATCCAATTCACGTAACATAAAATAGTAAAATTCGAGTATTTACTCTCGTTATGTTAAATGTCCTAAATGGTATTCACGTAACTGACAATACAATGGTATGAGTTGACTGACATGCGATTATACACTTTATTTATATCAAGCTAATATTGTAATATTAATGGAGCTGAATGACATATAATAATGGAGATATAATCCAATCTCAATTGGATCAACTGTCGATATGTTTTTAAAATTGTATTACGTGAGTTGACCCTGGTTTATAGTCTATCTGAACCAAATTCCATCGAAATCGGTTCAGTCATTTAAAATTAAAAATGTACTTTCGAATTTATATTATTAATATTATAAAGAAGTGAAAATTTGTGAGTTTATTTGGATGTAATCTCATAAGCTACTGAATCGATTCTGAAAATTCATTTACTGACAAAAAACTACAATATCCCTGAGTGTATTAAATTTGGATAAACAACCGTGCGAATCCGGGGCGAGTTAGTTAGTTATTTTTATAAGTACCTTCAATTTGAAGGAATTGATGTGAATAAATTATGTAAAAATAAATTGTTTTTTTTACTATAATAATCTATTTTTTTTTTTCAAGAATTTAGGTTTATTGAAATACCTTGTGTTTATCTAGGTTTAGTTATATCTATGTCCAGAAATTTAAATTAAACCTACAATAACTGTTTGTCCGTATTACACAAAATTTAACTGGAAGAGAATGCTATTTGGCAATAAGTTTATACCACGTGGAGATGGAACAAGCTTATGGTCCATCATATCAAGTGGTAACCATCGCCTATAACAGAGAATTGCCTCGTAGCTCACGCACTTTAGAAACGTGCCCTACGATGCACTGCCCTGCATCCATCAACTTGAGGCTTACAAGTGCCTCATGTGCCTGTAATTTCACCGGCAACCCCTTCAAACCGAAACACAGCAATGTTGCTTGCGGGCAGAAATAGGTATGGTGGTAGTACTTCCCCGGGCGAGCCCTTTCACAAGGAATTCTACTCTTACAATTTTGTGCAAGAAACCTAAATAAATAATAGATTCTATTACATTCCGATTGTGGAGTTGGCTGCGGGGGGCTATCAGATGCGGACACTTGCTATTTTTACCCAAATATGGCAAAGCCAAAAGATGGATTATGTTTTTAGCAGTCACAACATTAAATGCAAAGGAGGTACGATTCCTGCTGCGGGACAAATGTTTGCATGATCTACAAATATTTGTTTCGGGGTCTGGATGTTTTTCTATATATTATAAGTAAGTGTTTACAAAAAAAAGTATATAAGTATTCTATCAGTTATCTGGTTCCCATAGTACAAGCTCTGCTTAGTTTGGGGCTAGATAGCGCTGTGTGAAATGTCCACCAATATTTATTATTATTATTTATGTCTGGAATACTGTTCGCCTCTGGGACGGATCAGCGGAATACAAGCTAGAGGCTCTAGATTCAATTGAGAGAAGAGCCAAGAAGCTCATTTGCAATGACGAGTTCGTCGAAAGGTTGCAAGCCTCTTGCTTTTTTATCGGATACATTTCGGAGAGTGTGCTGCGGAGCTTTTCAACCTGATCCCACCATCCCCATTCTATCATCGGACAACCAGACGCTCCGCGATGCGCCACCGCTACATGGTAGACATACCTCCCATACGCACAAAGCGGTACTCTTCCACCTTTATTATGCACCGCCAAGGAGTGGAACGCCTTGCCCGAGTCTGTGTTTCCTGATAACTACAACCTAGGGATCTTCAAGTCACGAGTGAATAGGTTTCTTCTAGGCAAGCGTGTACCATCACTGTATCATCACGCGCCATCAGGCGAGATCGTGGTCAAACGCTAGTCTATAATAACTAGTGGTTCGCCCCGAACTGAGATCTCGCGAGTCTCCCATAAAAACAAAAAAATATCGTAAAATTCGTAATCTTTGACTCTCAAAATAGTGCCACGAAATAAATAACCAATTTACTTGACCTACAGTTTCATTCCAATTACAGGTAACGGGAGTTCATGTGAATTGGTTACTCTTTTTGGGGGATTGCAGTTGTTTTGGATTTCAGTTTTTGCCTATATTTGTGACACACGCGTACCAAATTACAGCACTATGGAGTCAATGGTGTACCCTGTGAATTTTGTCAAAGATTTGTTTTTATTATGGCTAATAACTCAAAAACTATACTAAAAATAAAAACGGAATCGAAATGTACTAATGAAGACCTTTCAATTGACGTTCCACTTGATCTAATACATAGTCACATTTTATTTTTTATTTACCCCCTTTAAACCCCAACATCTCAACAACCTCCCAACATTTTAGCTGATTGAGTCACACCAAAATTGTGCCATCACTACCTACCTATGTATCAAATTTCACGATGATCGGATCAACGCTTCGAAAGTTATCCTCGGACAAACAAACATACATACTTACATACATAGAACGCCGATTTGTCTAAGTTGATTTTGAGATCTGGCTTCGCTCGATCAAAAAAATGTACCTACATACTCCATATTCAGTAAAATCACACTAATATTATATATGTGAAAGTTTGGATGTTTGTTTAATTATTTGTTTGTTACGTCGTAACGGCTGAACTGATTTTGATGAAATTTGGTATATACGTAGATTATAGCCTGGATTACCACATAGGCTACCTTTTATCCCATAAATCAGGTTACATACACATTTAGTAGTGTAATGCGTACGAAGTCGCGGGCAACAGCTAGTTTACAATAAGTAAATATCTCCATGTGTTCTAGTCAAGCGTAGTATTTTTCAAAGATGGCGTTTAAATAATTGAATTGCGTACCAACCTTAAATTCAGTATGTGGATAAAGATACTAGGGGGTAGTCAGAGGCAAGTCCAAATAATAAGCCATATAATTTTCATCATTTATTCGTACAGCAATGTACACGGTGTGCGTTCGCACAGACACAATGCAAACAATATATACAACTTGAGAAGTACAAAATTAATTATACTAACAAACACACATAGTGCGACGAACGAAAGAAGTTACTGGCATTTGTGCAAAATCCCTCCTATTTTAAATGACGTCACAAGCCCCCATTTTTACCAAATTTCGTGATACTAGGTCAACGGGAACTACCATATAGGTTTTCGACCCAAAACTAGAATTGTCAATTTTGGTTAAAAGCAAGGTCTCAAGTAAAGGTAAAATTCCGAAAAATAAAAGAAGTTGAAAATTAAGGTAAATTTTGGTACTTTCAAGTTTTCGCGATAATCTAAATTTGCCCATATCTTTTTATCGTGTTAATTTAGGACCTTGATTTTTATACGCCTAATAGAGACTATAGACCTCAGTATCCGGTATAAATTTCAACTTGCTAGGGCCACCTGTTCCTGAGAAAATCGGTGGTGACGCACGGACAGACGGACAAGAGAGTGAACCTAAAAATGGCAAAGGCGAAACTAAAAATAATATTATTTTAACTAAAATAAATCTCACTCACTCATTTTATAGTAACTATACCTCAATAAAAAAAATTATAAAATTTGTATTGAATAAATGATTGTCTACATTGTCTTCATATAAATTATAATACACAAGGTGTTCCAGAACTAGTATGTTATCCCAAGGGGAACGATTTTTAGACACGTGAACAATAAATGTTCTACGTGTGAATCGCTGATTTTAATTGGAGAATCACTTGGATAAAATCAGCTGATTTCGGTTAAAATTCTGTTTTTCAACTGGTTTAGGTCTAACACCTTAATTCAAACATTACGTTTAAATATAAGGTTAGTTCTAGCTATAAAGTCCAAGATGTTTATCCTCAAAAATAAAATTATTAAATGACATTTTTTCTATTAAAAGTTGTTAATTTTCATGGTCGTAATCATCCCGTACAGGCTTTAAATACTAATTCCGGGACACCCTGTATACAACCTCTTTTGTTATGTACGACATTAATTTAAAACACACATCCGGAATCGTATTTACAGATTTTAGGGTTTAATACCGGTAGCTTGAATATTTATCCAGTAATCGATACATTTCCAATAAACAATTTTTAACGTAAATCGGTGGCGCCTTTGCGACGATACCGCTTACTCAGTTTAACAGGTATCTAGTTACTCGATGAATGATTTGTTTACCTATTTTATACAGGCTGTTTCATTAATATTTTAGGATTTGTTAATAAGTAAGGTTGTTTAAAAATTTTAATTGTTCGATGGTAATGACTTTGAAAACAACCTATTCTACTACAATAGCCCTACCCGTGTTTGTATTTAATGTCGTACATAACAAAACACGTAGTATCTGGGTCAACGCATAAGAATTGCAATGCACCGGGGCAATGTAGCTAGTGTCTTGGAAACACTTCCGCCTCGTACTGATCTGTAGTTGAGCTATCTACAGATCGTTTGCAACGATCTTTCAGCATTTTGTATGCAAGAGATATGTAAACAATCGTATATTCTTTGTGTTAATTAAATACAGGGTGTAATGAAACTCAAAATTAAAGTTCTTATCGATACGAACAACATTTCTAATGAATTTTCGTAAGGACAATGCCCCCAGTTATGTACACTTTGTACCATCAACTCTTCCATTTATTTTTGAAAAAATATTTACTTAAATCAAGTATTTCATTTCAAACGTTCGTCACACATACACCAAGAAATCTTTTAAAATATTCAAACTACAAATTTAGCTAATTTTATAGATAGGGGAGTTATTCGAAATATTTAAGAAAATTAAATAAAAACACTTAAATAACAAGAAAGGATAAAAATAAAAAAACGGCCATTAGTGCTGTGTACACACTATGATTTTCTGAATTAACAGACACTATAAAATTACCACACAACTTCGATACGTCAATAAAAAAAGAATCCTAATTTTTTTAGGACAATATAAAATCAAATCATTATTTTTTTATCAATATCGTCACATCTTATAAAATAATAATAATCAAATTGTTATTCACATTCAAATCAAAAAGTTATCAGGCAAGATTAAAATTAAATATTTTTTAAATTTGCGATTGACCTTGACATGACACCTCATGCAGTATCAATTCGTCCAAATAATCAAATAAACAAAACATTAAATATTCTGAATAACCCCTTAGAAAGAATTTAATTAGATTTATAACAACATAACTAATATTTACAAGTTTTATAAGAAACGAATTACATAAAATTGTTCCCGAACTTTCGTTTCTTTTTTTTTATACATTGAGAGATCATAGATTTAGGCTAACAGTTCGATTAATCGAGATATCGATAATTCGAATGATTAATCGATCATAACTCCAACCTCTATCAACTTGAAAAGAATGTCTACAAGATGTAATCTTACCGAAAAGGGGATGAATTTACTAAAAATTTAATTCGTATTTGCCTAGATTTTTTTAACTCCCTTGAATTTACTGGTTTTTGAACTTCTTGCCTTGGTTTAGACTTATTTGAAGAATTTCGAATTAACAAAATCAATTACCAACTTACTTTATTTATTAGCTTTACAAGCTTACTGCACGCCCCTTAGTGGGATAGAGTATAGTGAAACTAATTTACATTAAATGTGACATCTCTCTGTATAACCTATTGCAATAAATTATTGTGATTATTATATTAATATTAACATTATTAATTTATTTTATTTTTACCAAAAACCAGTATCCGAATTTTACAAAGATATTTTAATAAAAAAATTACTTAATAGTTCAAAAATGCTTCCATATTTTTTTGTAAAATAACCCCCTTTAGGGATTTTCAATTATCATACATACAGCTGAAATTGTTTGTAAAAACGTCATTGTTATATTTCATTAATCGAATATGTCGAGTTGATCATTCGAATAATCGTCAATATTAACAATTCAATCGAGTTAGGATCGAAATTAGTCGAAATTTGGTTATTTTGGTCGTAAAATTTAAATACATTTAAACACAATATTTTACAGAAACATTCAGTTCTACGACGAATGATGCAAAAACTTATATTTTAGAACATCGAATAATTATAATCGATAATCACTGAACTAATTTTGAGCAACGAAAACCTGCCTAAATTAAAAATAAAAATCCGATCAAAATTAGCTCAGCCATTGTTGTCCAACTACTAATTTACAAATTGACATTAATTAACTACTTTTTATTAGAAAAGTCTTTTTTTCAGACTTTGACAACATCAATACATCAATAATCGATTATTATCGATTTTAGAATCGAATCGGAATGTTAAGCCCCTCACTATCGACAGAAATATGACATGTCTTCAACAGGTATGAACTATGAACACGGTATGAACTGCTTACGGAGATCGATATTACATCTAGATACAATGGTCAAGGGGTCAATTATAACCAAATACACGTGATCAAAGAAAAAACAATCCTATTATTACAAATGCGAAAGTAATTCTGTCTTTGTTTGCTTGTTACATTTTAAGGCTGGGCCGATCTTGGTGAAATTTGGTATATATAGACTAGCTTCCGCTCGCGGCTTGGTCTCAATCCAGGTTATAATATATTTATAAACCAAAACTCATCAAAATCGGCTCAGTCGTTACAACGTAAAAGCGTAAGAAACAAACACTTTATTTATGATATGAATATGATACCTGGATTGAGATATAGCCTACTTTTCAGGACGAAGCAGCGGGCGGCAGTTAAGATCTTCGATTCCATATAATCTTCTCTATCCTAAAGTTTTCTGGTAGAGAACGCTTTTTAACGATATGACCGCTCATTATACAACATAGGTTATGAGTGACGGACAGTCAAGAACCAGATAGCTGGTCGTATACATGTCTCTCTTAAGCATTTGACGGTCATTTAGACGCTTCGATACTTTATTTGTGAAAGTCTAAAATTGTAAATTACGCTTTTCGCGGTAGCACTAGTGCGAAGAACTGATTTGTTTGAGTCCATCGCAAATATACAAAATTGTGATCATTAAGTGCGCGCTTTTGTAATATTTTTATTTTTTAAGTTCAAATTCTTTACGCACTCTTGACTTGGGGAGTAAGCTGGTGAATGCGTGACGAGAGCGTTACGAAAAGTGTGATCGGGCGAGGCGGACGGAAGTTGAGAGGGAGATATAAGTTAGTATAGATTACTGTAGGGGCAAGAGAAAGAGGTGCTATAGAAGTTTTACTTCAGTCGTGCGATCTAAAGCACACTCGTTTTTTATAGTGTTATCCGAACACATACGGAAAATTCCAAGATTTTAAAACCATCTCAAAAATTTTCAAGCCTACACGGGATTTGAACCCGCAAACTTCCTCTTGACACGAGGATGCACTAACCAATTGTGCTACCGGGCTCTGTCACGTTAGGGTTGAAATGATTCAAATTACGACTAACGACGATGAAGGTTGCGTGTTCAAGTCCCGTCTGGGCTAGAACATTTTTGAGATGGTGTTAAAATCTTGGAACATGCTTTTATATCGTAAGCCTAGATCTTAGGAAAGAAAATACAATCTATTCTGCTGAATACCGCTTTTTAAATTTAAAGTGTGGTCGCGTAGATTTGGTTATAATTGCAATCAGTGCTTGCTGCCTATCCCTGCAAGAAACAGGTGTTTAAACAGGTTTAAATATACAGTCAGTGTTTTCAATTTGTGCACAACTTTGGATAAAATTGGTTTAAATAAAAGAATATTCGTTTAAAGTAATAATATAATAATTATTTACAAAAAATCAACCAAAAACTTTCGAAATCGATTCTAATAGTTGTACCAAAGGTGGCCATAGTACCTAGGTTCAAAAAAAACGGATTTTACTACAAAAAAATTAAACACTGTTTAGTACGTGTTTAAAAAAATCCCATACAAATATTGGTAAGAATTTTTTTAAACAGTTAACTATTTTGTGGTAACAAGGTAGATATTTATAAAGTGATTAAAATCACAATCATTTTGAAACATCAATTTTAAACATTCCACTGTAACCAAGCCACGTAAACAAAATCTTTATAAAAGAGCCTACTATAAAATATCGGATTATTTAGATGATAGAGAAGCTTGGGATTGAAATTGCCCCAACTCGTTCAAAATGTTACAATTTAGACGTAATTTATGTTCTGTATTATATATTGTAAAAGGATCATTAAAAAAAACAACCAGCCTTGTTTCTTGCCTTTCTTTCCTGGCTTGGTCGCGAAGGAACAGGCAGTAAAATTGACGTTTCAAAGTGATCCTTGTGATTTTAATGAATAAATATTTGAATTTGAATAATACAATTTACAATTGTATAACCACGTTATACTAACATACCTATAAACCACTCCAGTTAAACTAGCTATCTATTAAAAAAAATCACATCAGAATCGGTCCATCCGTGGGGACTGCGACTCCACAAACGCACAAAGGCGCCAAACAGCCCTCTTCTCTGATCCATTCCGTCCAAAGGTTGTCTGGTAGAGATCGCTACTTAGCGATAGGACCGTCAATTTTAGATATTCATTTGAATAAATGAATTGAATAAAGTATTATCTATCAGTTAGATAGATCTGATTTGATCAAAATTCGCTAATAATCAGATTAATTTTGATCGGATTTTGAATTCAGATAACTAAAAAACTCCAGTCAACTGAACTGATTTTGATGAAATTTCTATGGGACCAATCTGAAAGTATATTCTTTCAAATAATAATAATTTTCCAAATCGGAAGTGACGGAGTTCCGATGTTAACATTAAAAAAAACCGGTTGACCGGTTGAACCGGTTTTTTGAAATCAAGTAATATGGCAATACTAGGACATCCTGTAAGACCTAGATATTAGTGAGAACGACTTCTCCCTTCCACGTTTCATGACCCCCCCCCCCCCCCAGCCTTTGGTACCACTATATTTTTATCTAAAGCGCTCACAAATTAATAACAATGATCGCACATTAATATGACTTAAAAGAGTTACACAGTGCTTCGGAATACGTATGATAACCCGAAAAAGACAATTTAAATCACCCAATAATATAAATGCGAAAGTTTGGATGTTTGTTTGTTACTCAATCACGTCATATCGGCTGAACCAATTTCGATTAAATTTAGTGTGTGGATAGATTATGACCTGGATTGGCACATAGACTACTTTTGACTGACAAACCATGCGTGTAAGCCGCGGGCGGAAGCTAGTTTACCATATTTCGGATTAACATAGATATTTCAAAACACGTATAATAGTTTGAACACAGCAAATTATTTTCAAAACGGTCATACTGACTAGAAAATTAATTCTTCGTAGTAGGATTCGCAACACCCATATTTAACAGATGGGAATAACCCCTAAACTGGTTGACCATAGCTTCTCTGTACGCTGCAATCTGTCTGGGGTCTATCTGACCCCCCATCAACTGCCTGGGGTCCATCTGACCCGCTAAACTGTATAAAGCCATGTAAGGGTCGAGGAACGAGGAGACAGGTGGTTTCTGTGGCTCCTTCTGGCTCTCACGAGAGCTCGTGGAGTGGGCGGAGCCCGTAGGGGAGGGGTCATCACGGATTTGGTAGTTGGGGACCACGATCGGGGCTTTTTTTTGAACTTTCAAGTCCTTAGGGGGTGTTGGAGTCTTTGCTACGAATTTCCCGTTAGATGACCGCTTTTGGGGTCGAATGGGGTCTTTTTTGGGCGGGGTTTGGGCTTTGTTTACTAAAGTTATTTCTAAATTAGACCCGACGACAGCTTTTCCATCGACAATTGAATAATTTTTAGCCATATTTGGGGTATTTTGGGGTTTAGACGGCGAGGGGGCCGTTGGTACCCTAACGATTTCAACTGCAGGTTTCGTCAGCTTACAAGTAAGATCTAAGATATCCTGGGGTTGGTTAGGTGGCGTGGGGGTCACTTGTACTCTATGGGGTTTAATAGGGACCCCGTGGAGTACATGTGGGGGCGGCATGAAGGGATCTTTAGGGTTCCCGTAGACAGTTTTCTCTGGACTAGAAGACCCGAAAATTGAGGTCGCTTGGATTACTCTGGGGGGTTGAACCCCGTTGGGGTACGGGGCTACCACGACGGGGGGGTTGTAGTACCCGTAGAGCTGTGAGGCCATTATTTGTTGCTGAACCGCGGGGTTTAGTAGAATAGGATTGGGGGCTAAGACTGGGGCTACTGGGGAAGCCCAGGTGGGAGGGAGGGGGGTTACTTCAAGGCCTCTTTCTTTGAGGATGTCGAGGCGTTTCTTTTTGGAGTTGGCATCGGGGCTTTCTGTTTCTGGGTACTCGTCCAGGTCGATGATCTCTGGCGTTTTGGGCTTGTAGGGTACCTGGGAACAAGATCATTTTATAGAAACACTAGCAGACCCGCCCGCGGCTTCGCACGCTTGAAATTTCCCGTTCCCGTGGGATCTTCCGGATTAAAAACCATACAAAACACTCTTGTCAAAGTGACGCGACACTTCATGTAAATGACTTCACGTCAATGAACGACAGTTAAATTATATGGATATTGTTTATACAAGAATACTAAAATCGCGATTGAAAAATGGGGGGTGCGGGTAGAAGGATGAAAAATACTTTACGACTTCATACCTACCAAATATACAAAAAAAAATCATTCAATACTTTAAATAGCCCCTCTCGTGCGAAATTACTTGGATTTTATTTTTATGTTTAAAAACGCGGGTAGTTAAAAATGTTGGTGTTTACCTCTACTATCTCGTCGTCGCTGTTGTTGCCGGTGCTGGCCGTCACCGCCGGAGGATGGTGGATGCCGAAGTTGGTGATGGGAGGGGCTGAGTTCGGAGGCGCGGGGGGTGATGTGGCGAGCGATTCCGCAAGAATAGGGTAATTTGTTGGAGCTGCAACAACATAATATTACATTCATTTTAAACTTAATTATAATATGACCGATTTGACGTCTATCACTTTGCATGCCGCGACAACCTTGCACAAACGTCTACATACCACAAATATATCTATATCTCTTCTCTAATATATAAAACAAAGTTGAGTTTGTTTGAACACTTATAACTCGAAAACAGCTAGACTGATTTTGATAGTGTTTGATTTGTTGTATTTGCCTCCGTCCCAAGTCCGAATAACCATTAAAATATCGGAAAAATTCACGGAAAAAGATATAATGAAGATAATTAATTTTCTGATAGATAGATGCAGCGGGTGACGTACATTGACAGCCCGCGTCATATGCATGTCAAGGCGGTACGAAGTTCGGCGGGTCAGATAGTGGTAACGCCATCTTTCGACGATATAAGGTAACTCTTCCCAATTCCTTGTCTATTCCAATATTTTTCCAAACCCTACCCGCGCGCCCCAAAATCTGGTATCATGGCGCTAAACTATGAAGACAAGCAGAGTCGTCCCCGCACCGCAGCGCGTAAAAGTCGAGTTTTTGGACTAGTGTACGCGACCCGCTGAATTCCACCGCAAATACTTAATTAAACCGTGTTTTACAAAAGGCATTAACTATAGCCTCAAACTTCATGTGGTGTTGCTGAATTTACTGACTCCTGGTGAATTAGTGAAGGTGTGCGCAAAGGAGCGTTTTCAGGCTGCTTCAAGGATCCCGAAAGGTCAGTGGGCGCATTCCTGATTCCTATTTTGTCATCCCGATTTTCCAGGAGTTATCTTATGGGCTGTAAAAAGCCAATTCGAAGGCATAAGATCCGCAAACGGCTTCACCAGATAATGTCAAGTAATTATTATGTTATCCATACATTATAACAATGAATATAATTAATATGCATCAAGTTTCACTTTATATTGAAAAATTACACACAGAAACACTAGTTAATCCTGGATCAAAATTTCGATGAGACGATATTCCAATGTCGTATTTGTCAGTTCTGTTATGCGTTGGTAGTATTTTGAGAGCTGTCACTATGCGCTATATTAGGCCTTCAAGTTATACCTTACTCGCTGACCAATCCGCAACTTCGCACGTGTAGTTTTGCAATAAAAACATTACCCTCCTTTTGCGCAGTTGGGTAATAAGTAGCATATCATTTAAAAAGACACCCGGGAATAGTGTAGCTTCCCAACGGCGAAAGACTTTTTTAAATCGTTCCAGTAGTTTCGGAGCCTATTCAATGCAAACAAACAAATCTTTCCTCTTTTTAATATTAGTTTTATACCGTATATTATAATTAATTGGATTCAGAAATAAATGGTACTTCGATGTAACTACTCGTTTATATCCCGCTCAACCCTTGAACCCAATCTCGAAACGCAGCACAATGACCTCAAAATGGCGGCGCTTCCTCCACCGCGCGCGATGCGTCACAGTCCTCACTTAGCGTAACGAATTCTTAGATCCTTTAGCTATCCAGTGGTATAATTACATTTGTATGGAGATGATAGATATGTAGCTGCAACACTAAACTGTATCCCCCGATTTTGTTATCATTCGTTGTTTGAATTGCCTCCCACTATAGAAGCAATTTTAATAACGTTTTCACGTCAAAAATAAATAGCGTGCTTTACCAGACAACTTTTGGATGGAACTATGTGGAGAGTATCCTGTAATGTAACTTACGTGTGTTGGGTGCGGTGGCGGGCAGCGCATTCTGGCGTGTGGGTTTGACTCTCACGGCGCGCAGCGAACTGCGACCCGCGGGACGATGCGGCGTCTGACAAATACAATCATAATTATTATGACGACCTCCGTGGCGCAGTGGGCGAATAGCCGGCTGAGACGCAGGAGGTTGCGGGTTCGATTCCCGCTGCGAAACAAATGTTTGCATGATCTACAAATATTTATACCGGGTCTGGATGTTACTGTATACAACCTGGTTTGTTATGTACGACATTCATCTAAAAAACACATCTCGAATAGTATTAACTGAATTTAGAGGTGGTTTTGATACCGGTAGCTTGAATATTTATCCAGTAATCGATACATTTCCAATAAACAATTTTTAACGTAAATCGGCGACGCCTTTGTCGGTCGCTTAGTCAGTTTAACAGGTACCAAATTATATGATGAATGAATATGATCTGTTTACCTATTTTAAACAGGCTGTTTCATTGATATTTTAGGACTTGATATTAAGGATGTCTGAAAATTTAAAATTTTCTATAGTAATTAATTTGAAAAAAACCTATTTACAGCAGCATCCATTAGCCCTACCCGTGTTTTCATTTAATGTCGTACATTAGATACAAAAGCGTAACGTAAAAGTTCACACGCCTCCATCTTGACGACTGATCGAGGCGCACAGGTATAGTTAAAATTACGCTTAACGCAAGACAAATTGAAAGTTGGAGACGCAAGATGAACATGGACAACACACTGGTGTCGACACAGCTTTACAATTGTAAATGTGTTAGGAATGGCGAAGTACGAACGTTAACTGTGCCTAGGGTTACCAACTTTTTTTTATCAAATACAGTATTTTTGAAGTTACTCTAAAAATATTTATGGATGGCAAAAAAGGAAAAAAATATAGTATGTGGTTAAAATATTTATTTTTTAAATTAATAGTTTTTGCTGCTCTGCGCCTTAATAATTATTTTTAAGAAAGCATTCATATGCTTGATGGCAGTCCAAATTTAACTTGAAAAACACCATTAATTCTACTTTTTATAAATTTAAACTGGCCCTGTTACGCTCATTTCTTCATTTTGTCTTCATGACAGAAAATATGCGTTCCGCTTTATGCAAAATATAGTAGTTAAGCCTACTATAAGTATTTGTACCTAATATAGTAGATACTATATTATATAGTAGGGTTGGCAACCCTAGCTCTGCCAAACTAGATATAAGTCTAGCCTTTAGCTTGTGTCTACTCGAATTATATATTAAAAAAATGTATGTGGTACCTAACACAGTCGCAAGGTTTAATCCGAGTTGTCTTCTTGTGATAATACTCGCAGAAATTATCCCACTAACGCGAAAGTTTGTATGGATTTATGTGTGGATGTTCGTTACTCTTTCACGTCGTAATGACAAAACCGATTTCGGTGAAATTTGGTATGTACGTAGATTATAACCTGGTTTAACACATAGGCTACTTTTTGTTGCCAAACCACACGTGCGAAGCCGCTGTCGGAAGCTAGTTATAAATAAACTGCTTACAAAATGCTGTTTCTTTGTGACATACAACTTTTGTTTAACACTTGTATTGTGTGTTTTATTACCTGATCTAAAGGCGTTCCATTGTGCACGTGTCCATTAACACTAGTAGGGGGGTACGGCGCGGGGAGGGGATGCATTAGAGTCACGTCACCTGGGTACTCGTGGGGACCTGAAACAAATACATAGTTTAATTAAACATAACTTTGGCAGTTCGTCATATCATCTTTGTGATATTATCCTATCTTACCTTTGTCAGGTGCCATCCAGCGGGGATTTTCGCGGTCTATCAGTGAGTGCACTGACTTCACAGCTAGCTTCGACAGGTCGTGTTATTATTTTTGTCATATTATCTTATCTTACCTTTGTCAGATGCCATCCAGCGCGGCTTGTCGCGGTCCATCAGTGAGTCCACTGACTTCAAGGCTAGCTTCGACAGCTCGTCTTATTATCTTTGATATCTTATCTTACCTTTGTCAGGTGCCATCCAGCGCGGCTTGTCGCGGTCCATCAGTGAGTCCACTGACTTCAAGGCTAGCTTCGACAGCTCGTCTTATTATCTTTGATATCTTATCTTACCTTTGTCAGGTGCCATCCAGCGCGGCTTGTCGCGGTCCATCAGTGAGTCCACTGACTTCACAGCTAGCTTCGGCAGCTCGTCCTTAGGAAGGGACGCGAGGAACTCCAAGTTCAGCTCTGATGCTGGCTTCGAGGTTACGTTCAGGTGTTCTTCTTTTATTTCTCCTGGAATGAGGAAAAACTTTATTGAAAACAAGATTTCAGACTTTTTGGGCAATATTTCATCAACCAATTCTAAATGTATCTAGGTATGCTCATAGTACATAACAATTTAATTTAAAACATTTATTTAAAACACACATCCGGAATCGTATTAACTGATTTTAGAGTTGGATTTAATACCGGTAGCTTGAATATTTATCCAGAAATCGATACCTTTCCAATAAACAATCTTAACCTTAAATCGCGGCGCCTTTGCGACGATACCGTTTAGTCAGTTTAACAGATATCTACTTACACGATGAATTCATGATTTGTTAACCTATTTGATACAGGCTGTTTCATTGATATTTTAGGAAGGTTGTTTGATAATTTAATATTTTCGATGGTAATGAATTTAAAAAAAAACTTTTTTTACAACAATAATTAGCCATGACCTGGCCTTGTGCCCCATGCGCCCTTATAAAAAAACCGTCCCTGGTGGTATAAGTAGCTGACCTGTCTCGTTGTCGACATGTTTGTGCGGGGAGTGCGTGTCTCGCAGCGGTGAGTCGCTCACGTGTATGGTGTCTATGGGCATCGTGATGCCGTTCACTTTGGAGCCGTTTCTACGCTCGTGGTGCTCGAAGGCGAGGAGATATCTACAAAAAACAAAGTTTTAAGAATGCAAAACTTGACCTCTGTACACAATACAAATAGCTATTCTTTAGCTATTTGACAATGCCCATCTACAGCAGCTATAATCTTAAGTACTAATTAAGACGATATGTAAAAAAAAATTAACCGCTAAGTAACTGTCGTATTCAATAACGAAAAATGGCACTGATTTCATATTTAAGCAATATTTACTTGAGGATTTAAACTACATAAATGAAAGTGAAAAACGCAATCGGTGAAACTTTTTTCCATACAATTATTTGTCAAAATCGGCTCTTCTAAAACACTAATATCGTTCATTCTCCGACTCTAGAAAAGATTTAAAGTATTTTTTTACACAATTGTTGGTTCTCGTGCAATTCGAGATTTTATGTTTTGTCGCTTACGTCATTTACTCCTGCGACAATGCGGCGCGGCTATGATGTATGTTTGTGTCGTTCTTCACCTAAGCAAGTAAATAGCACTGTCATTTTTTTGCATTTCCGGATGATCCGCCCAATCGTCATCGAAATTAAATTTGTATATCGTCTTAGTTTGGTGTTTAGATGAACTTTCGAAGACGCGTCTTCATCTCTCACAGCCGTAAGCAGTACCGGGCTTTTTGGCCCTTTCCTGCGGAGTTCTTACCGCCCCCCGTTTCAACGGGGGGGTCATCGGGTCGGCTCGCGGAGCCTCAGGTTTGCTACTCACGCGTTACTGGCCGCCCGATGCTCACTCCGCAGGGAGGATCGTCGGTCGGTCGCCGCGCAGGTACCTTCGTTGGGAGATGGGTAGGGGGAAGGGATGAGGGAGGGATACCCCGGTCTGACGACGCCTGGTCCTCGTCAGTGTCTGTGGCCAGTTCCCGCGGGTACGGCTTACTCTTCGGAGAAAACTTTCGTGATTGATTTCAATCATTATTCGCGCCGAATAACGTCTCGCCTCGCACTACGCGCCGCAGCCCTCTGCGCACGAGTCGACGGGCGCGGTGGGGATTGCGTCAACGATCGCCCATCGTTGACCATTGTCGGTGGAAACACCGATAAGACGGTACGTGATAAATCCCTTATTTATAATAATGGTCTATTAAGATGCTTGTCTGTTTCTAGCACCTCCAAAATAATGTTGCGATGTGGTACTAGGTGGATAAAGCCTATGTAATTATTTAAGTATTATTGAAATAACCAAGTGTTCAATTGTGTGCCTGCGGTTTGAATAAATGAGTATACAGGCAGTACAGCAGCGGATTATAGCGGATCTAGCCATAACAAAAAGTTTGGTTAATTTAAAAGTTTGACTCTTTTACCGAAATGTATGGAAAAAGTTTTTCACGATTTCTGACATTTCTAGTACTCAAACCTCAGTCGATCCAGTAGAGACTTTGATCCTTATAAGAAACAGGATCGATTGGCATCAAAAAAAGTTTTTGTGTAAAATGACAATTGTCTTGCTGACTGTACATTTTTTCCAAAATCTGTGAATGCAGTTCAGAATATCTTAAAAATTTAAGGATAGTCTCCTAAAAACGTTTTCGTGTAACTATAACGGTTAAGGTACCTGCCCTTACTGGACCGTCTCAAAAATTCACCCTGTTTAAGTATTCTGTATTAGAGTATAAAGGTGTGCAATAAAGAATTATCTAATCTAATCTATTAAGTTTAGTTATCAGATCCGTTATCTGGTTTCCATAGTACAAGATTTGGTTAGTTTCGGGCTAGATAGCGCTGTATGAAATGTCCAGCATTATATGTAAATTACCGTTCGTAATGCCTCCTCGTGTAGACAGGTTGGTCCGTGAACAGAACCCGCCACAGTTTGTGTCTGCAGACGGCATCGTACCCGCCCCGTGACGTCACTATACTGTACACGGCGCTCAGGGTAACTGGAAATTAATAGTACATTGTTACACAAGGGCTGTAAGCGATCTATTACACCCGTATAAGACATAACTTTTCATCTCGAATGCGAGGAAATTAAAAAAGTTTTTGTTACAATTTGTTGATAAAAAGAAACTTTGCGTTCCCGGTATCATCTAGTTTTTTAGGGTTCCGTACCCAAAGGGTAAAACAGGACCCTATTACTAAGACTCCGCTGTCTGTGAACCGTTATAGTTAGACAGTTGAAATTTTTACAGATGATGTATTTCTGTTGCAGCTATAACAACAAATACTAAGACCAGAACAAAATAAATATTTAAGGGAGCTCCAATACAACACACGTGATTGTTTTGCCGTTTTTATAGATAATGGTACGGAACCCTTCGTGCGCGAGTCACTATGGCCTCTTTCATTTTATTTAGAAGACCTCCGTGGCGCAGTGGGGAAATAGCCGGAGATGCAGGAGGTGGGTTTGATTCCCGTCGCGTCTGTATGTCTTTCTATATATTACAATTATGTATTTACAAACAAAAAAAAGTATATAAGTAATCTATCAGTTATATGGGTTATATAATACAAGCTCTGCTTAGTTTGGGGCTAGATAGCGCTGTGTGAAATATCCAGCAATATTTATTTATTTATTAGAAATAAAGATTTTGACTATGCCAAAAGTTTTCATACTCTTTTGTCGCTACGCATGTTAGCTCAACTGGTGACAGGGTATCTTTGTGAGATTTATACGACCCAAGGTGTACACTAACGGTGAGACTGCTCCACAAATTGAAAGTCGCCTAGTGAGCAATGGGAAAGGGCTATGCTCGAAATTTCTCTGAAGGATAGAATCCGAAACGAGGTTATCTGACAGAGAACCAAGGTGATCGACATAGCTCAGAGGGTCAGCAAGCTGAAGTGGCAGTGGGCCGGTCATATCTGCCGCAGAACCGATAACCGTGGGGCAGCCCCACTTTTCCAATCCGGGGCAGAAACTTGATGTGGCGCTCCCTTCAACGCTGGAGGGATGAGAGTTACGTTTGAGAGACGGGGGGGGGGGGGGGGGGGGGGGAATATGAAACACGCACTTTTAATTTCCTCAAAGACACATTTTATGTCATACACATTAGACAGGGAATCTCCGTCAGCTAAAGGAGCTGTTTTCTTACGTTGTTAAAAAAACTTGCGAAATTGCCGCCCGGGACATGTGCCCTAATTCCCCCCCCCCCCTAGATCCGGGGCTGCTGTTGGGGTAAACATGTTCTGGAGTGGAGACCACATCTAGGCAAGCGAAGTTTAGGACGCCCTCCGGCTGGAGTGACGATTTGCGCGCTGTGGCTGCCAAAGATTGGATGAGAAGAACTGAGGGTCGGGCTCAATAACGGATCCTAGGAGAGACCTACGTCCAGCAGTGGACTGCTCATTTTTAATAAATTATAGGCTAGCGTTCGACCACGATCTCGCCTGATGATGCAGTCTACGATGGTACACGCTTGCCTAGAAGAAACCTATTCACTCGCGGCTTGAAGATCCCTAGGAAACACAGACTCGGGCAAGGCGTTCTACTCTTTGGCGGTGCATAATAAAGGTGGAAGAGTACCGCTTTGTGCGTATGTCTACCATGTAGCGGTGACGCACCGCGCTTGGTTGATGTTGATGAAGGTGTATGGTACTCACTATGTTTAAGTGTGACAGCCTTGCTCAACGACTCGTTCCTGTCCTTGTAGAAGTGTTTGAGGCGTCGGAGGAAGTCCCTCTCTTCATCCGCGAAGTACTTGCGCTCTATCTCCTCGCCCGAGCTGGTCTTCTCTGGGCCGTTGCGGAGGGAGAGGCGACGGGGGCCGGTGGGGGGAGTCTGGACGGAAAGATAACTTTTAACTTAGAAAATTTCGTGTTTTTCATTGTAAGAATATTCTATGTCTGTGACCTTGGTTAATCTATTCCATATTTCTGGTTCAATCTCGTAGAGAAACATCAAGTTTAGCCCTTTCCATAGCACGCTGAGCGACCGCGAGCCGTCCTCATGAGGCCCATACCCATAGTGAGAGGACCACGTTTCTGTTCCAAATGCCATCGTATGGTTGCCTGCGCAGAGTGAGCACAGGGACTGCGTCTATTGTATTTTATTTTAATTTAAGTTTGTGTATTAGAAATCCTACACAAATTATTTAAATTAAACTAAATCACTGGTAACAAACATGCACTTATAAAAGACTCTCGTATTAAGACACTACAGGTGTATTACGCGGTAAAGCCTCATGTGCAAGTAAAAGCAAGTTAACAAACTTAACGCAGTGCGATTGCGGTGAATCTGCACAGTCAATCTAAGTCAAAGTCAAAATCTTTTATTCATTAAAATCACAAGGATCACTTTGAAACGTCAATTGTACTGCCTGTTTCTTCGCGACCAAGGCAGAAAAGAAAGGCAAGAAACAAGGCTGGTTGTTTTTTTAATGATCCTTTTAGAATACATAACAATAAAGATAATAAATTACGTCTAAATTGTAACACTTTTGAACGAGTTGGAGCAATTTCAATCCCAAGCTTTTCTATCATCTAAATAATCTGATGTTTTATAGTAGGCTTTTTTATAAAGATTTTGTTTAATTAAGTTTTTAAATTTGTTAATCGTTAATTTTTGTATATCATTCGGGAGTTTGTTACAAAAGCGTACACCTTGCCCTTTAAACGATTTGCGAATGCATTTTAAACGAATGCCCTTGCCACTGTGCCCTTTGTGCCCGAACACCTGCACGATGAATAACCGCCTCACCTAATGTTATTGTCGTGCCCAAACACCTCTCCAACATACTATAAACTAAAACATCTCTTGACACGCGAAGAAGAAGAAGAAGAAGAAGAATAGCAAGTTACTTACGGCATTAGTATAGGGCTCTGGTTTCTCATCCTCACTGGAGCGCGACTCAGGGGATTGAGTACGGGACCGTTGCTGCCGCCGGCGTCGGCCCCTGGGCCTCCCCTTCAGCTTAGGAGCCAGGTGGTTGCAGACGAACTCGTGTCCCTCCAGTTCTGGGTATTCGAAGGTATCCTGGAATAAAAGTCATTTGTTTCAGAGTTTTTTTATTATTAAATAATGCTACGAAAGTCCAAAGTAAGGTTACATTCATGCAAATTATATTTATGTAAAACGATACCTACACTTATATATAGAACACCTTTACAAAATAATCTTTACATACTATTTACATTCAAATAGGACAGTAAATTAACTTTTAAGATGTGATCTTTAACGAGCACAGTCAAGAGGGGGACTCTTCTAACATAGGTTAATGCAACTTAAAAAAAGACTTCCCAACCCTAGTTATTAATGTCATCATCATCATCATCTCAGGCAATCTGCACCCACTGTTGGTTATAGGCCTCCTCTTTATTACGCCATTCTTTCCGGTCCCTTGCGAGTCTCATCCATTGACACCCAGCTACGCTTTCAAAGTCATTCGAGCTACGGGCGGGTGGTCTGCCTTTTGGTCTACGAGCATCCCTCGGCCACCACTCTGTAATCGCCTTCGTCCAACACCCGTCATCCCTCCTAGCCAAGTGTCCAGCCTATTTCCACTTCAGCCCTGCGATCCTCATACCAACGTCCGCAACCTTTGTGCGACGCCGGATTTCAATATTGAGTATGTGGTCCAAGAGTGATATACCGAGCATGGTGCGCTCCATTGCCCGTTGAGCTACTCTAATGTAAGAAATACTATTGTAGTAATAGTAATATCTCTAGTTAATGTTATAAATGTATATAAGAATAATAAAAGATTCTTGATTTTGATTTGATTTCGTTGATTGACATAGCCCAAAGGATAAACATGCTAAAGTAGCAGTGGGCGGAACACATAGCTCAAATAACTGATGACCATTGGGGCAGTAAGGTTCTCGAGTGGAGACCACGCACTGGAAAGCGAGCCGTTGGGTGTAGGCCGAACAAGATCGATTGCTCTAAAAATCTATGGGGAGATCTATGCTCAGCAGTGGACGTTTTATGGCTGATATGATCACGAAAGTCCAAGACGTCGGAATCAGTGGTGCAAGTCAAGTGGAACTGGGCAGGATACTTGGCTGGACAACGTGATGGCAGGTAAAGCAGATCTTTGACCGAATGGTGGCCGTGGATAGGCCAAAGAAGTCCGGGATGTCCATTTGGGCTGTGGATCGACGACATAGGAAAGGCTGAAGAAGGCTTTAGGATGCACGCAGTATAACATGACTGGGACATGATATGACGCACATGACATGGTGTTTAAAAACATAAGGCCTATACCATTGGGTAATTATGAACGTTAGATGAATAAAGTCTGCTTAAATTAAACTCATTCCTCAACCATTTTTTACGTTCGAATTTCTTCTAAGAGTCTGCAAGCCCTGAAGAGCTTGCGCTTAACTTGCATAAGTGGCATCTTCAACTGTCTTTACTAACATAAGTGTTCAGTTTTGACTCCCTACCATTATAAACGATTGTTCTATCCTCAAATATCACCTAGAATAAGTACCGAGGATATGAGGACACCACCACGCCACCATCAATCCCTAGGCACCATAATCTCCAGCTGACCTACCTTGCAGTACAGTATAAGAGTGTTGTTAGTAGGCGCCGCGTACCCCCCCAACGCGGCGAGCAGGGAGTCCCTCAGCCAGTCCCCCTGCAGCCCCTCGAGTCTGGCAGCCGCGGCGCGGTAGCGGCAGTACCGTGGGTATGAGAACACCACCACGCCAGCATCATCAGGGTCTATCTCTGGAAAAACAAGTGTAAAGTTAGTCAAACTAAAAATTCTTTTGTGTTTTCTTTCAGTTGGTCCTTTGTGTGAGAACGAACCAAGAGGATTTTAAAACATAGGCGGAGGCTTTCGGCGGTACCTCCAAGGTTGGCTAAATCCGACAAACTGTCTCAGGTCATGGGTCCGGCAGTGTTCAATCGGATTCTAAAACAGGTAACCGAAGCAAAAACACACACACACAGTTTATGTATATAAATGTCATCTTTCTCAAAATAGATCGCATGTTTTCACTCACCAATAGTGCTTTTCTCCTTATCAATATCACTGAAGTCCAGCTTCGTATGATGGAGGGGAGCCGAGTCCGCTTTGGCCTCCGCGGGCGGTGCGCACGCGCCGCGCCACACTGCACGCATGCCCCATGTCCAGGACTCGCCGGTGCAGATCCAGCTCAGAAGATCCTCAGCCTTCAGGACCACCTTGTCGTTGATAGCCAGAACCTCGTGCTGAAAAAGACAGATTTTCTATTAGATATTCTATTTTTACTTCAAGGAGTTAGGATGGGTTAGATTAGAAGGGGGGTAATGCACAATACACCCCAATGCGAGACGTCAGTGCAGATCTCTTATTCCCCCCACCCTAGAGTTAGAATTAGAGTTAGTAATCATTGACCTGAAGACGGTTCAGACGGTTTTGTTAACCCTCAACACGAAAAGAATGGTGTTACATGTTGACAACCTCCGTGGCACAGTGTTTTCTATATATTATAAGTATGTATTTAAAAAAAAAGGTTTCCACCAGTACAAGCTCTGCTTAGTTCGAGGCTAGATAGCGCTGTGTGAAATGTCCATCAATATTTTTTTATTTAAGTTCAATCAATCAATTTATTTGTTTTATTTTTTTAGGATAAGATGTCGTGCTTCAATAATTGTCAAAAGTAAGGATAAAAAATTGTTTGCCGTCACGCGTTTTACATTAATTATAAATTCTTTCAATAACCATCAATTTAGATAACATCTTCTAGGCGTCCCGCGAGGGCAACATTTTTTTTTATACGACCTTGAGATGGAACAAGCATATGGCCCACCTGAAGTGGTAACCATCGCCTATAACAAAGCATTGTCTCGTAGGTCACATGCGTCCATCAAACTTGAGGCATACAGGTGTAAATAATCCTCACGTGCCTGTAATTTCACCGGCAACCATACACTTCAAACCGAAACAGCAATGCTGCTTGGTGGCGGAAATAGGTATGGTGGTAGTACTTCCCCGGGCGAGGCCATTCACAAGGAACATAACTGAAAACAGTGCCGACAGAACTGAAAACTTGAACAATTACGTATGTATTATTTGAATCGTCAGGAACGGTGTCGGTAACGGTAACAGTGTCGCGAGTTCAATGGTTTTTTCCCATCACAAAAATATGCACAACGCGCCTAAAGAAGTTTTCACTTCAAAAACTTTATCAGAAACATCTCATAAAAGTTAAGGTTTATATATTATCAACGATAAATTGATTTAAACCTGTCTATAATTTACATATTTTAAAGTTCATTTTGTCAGTTGTCTGCAGTAACCGATAATACGATAACAATGCCTCATAATTATGATATGACGTCACCCACTGATGTAATTTTAGTGTGAAGTAATTTCATAATTCGACCTTTTACTTGCAAAATATGAATCAAATGTGTCAGTTGCGGCGACAGATATACCTAATAATTCCAAATAATTGATCGAGCGAAGCGAGATCTCTAGATCAACTCGGGCAAATCGGCGTTGTATATGTATGTTTGTTTGTCCGAGGATAGCTTTCGAAGCGTTTATCTGATCATCGTGAAATTTGGTATATAGATAGGTAGTGATGGCACAACTCTGGTGTGACTAAATGAGCTAAAAATGTGGGGGGGTTGTTGAGATATTGGGGTTTAAAAGGGGTGGAAAAAATCAAAATGAGACAATCCGGTCAAATGGGACGTCTTATGAAAGGTCTTAATCCGTACATATCAACTATGTTTTTAAGCCTTGTAGTTTTTAATTTGTTAGCCATAATATAAACTGAACATTGACAAAATTCACAGGGTACACCAGTGACCTTACAACGCTGAAATTTGGTATTCGTGTAGCTTTAGTGACACACATATAGGCAAAAGTCTGAAATCCAGGATAACTGCAATTTCTACTCCAAAAAAGGTAACCATATACATAAACTCCCGTTGCTTGTAATTTGAATGAAACTGTAGGTCAAGTACATTGGTTGTGCATTTGCACGTGGCGTAATAAAATATTATTAGTCAAAAATTATGCATACATAAATATTTATTGTTGGGAGACTCGCGAGATTATTCGTGGCGAACCACTAGTTTAATCTAGTTTACAATTTAAGCTACCGCCGCGGCTTGCACGCGTATTTTGTCAAGAAAAACATTACCCTCCTTCTACGCAGTCGGGAAAAAAGTAGCCTTTGTTTCAATCCCGGTCATAATCTATCTAACTCTTTTTGTGCACAAATAGATAACACAATTTTACTAAAAACGGGACATTAACAATGATCTGTGAGGACAAAAATGCTTACCGACAAAATGGGCATGACCAAAGGCGAGCTTAACCCTAATAAAAGTGTTCTTCCAGCAAATCTTTGTGGATGGAGATAGTTGATTACAGTGATGGGTACGTGCCAAAAAATTCTATATACAATTTCATCGAAATTGGTCCGGCCGTTTAGTCGTGAAAACGTAACAAACAGACAAAGAGAAAGTTACTTTCGAATTCACAATATTAGTTTGTGAAACTGGATACCTAGAAAAGATTTACGTAAATAATTAAATATTATTAATAAATCTGAGTAAGCACAGCCCTGGGATATAAGTGGGCGGACGGTGGAGGGGGGAGGTCAGGGCCGGACTCAGGGCGAACTGCTCAAATCAAGTCCAGACCTCTTCTATTTTGATTTCCATCGGTTTTAAAATTAATTGATTTAAAATACTATAATGCACAAATAAAAGCACAAAAGCTAACAGTGTTATCTTCCAGATAACCTTTTGTGTATTAAGAATAAGATAAGATAAATATTTATGCTAGATACCACACAGAAACAATTATCATCATTATACGAGTCTCAGGACGTCTACTGTTGAACACAGGCATCCCCCATATATTTCCAAAACGACCGATCTTATTGTTCAGGTTATCAGGTGGGCTTGCGCTGCGCTTTCTTGTCCGTGGTCTTTTTGCCTTTTTGCCCAAACGGCCGGCAGTTCTTCGACCTACGTACCCGGCCCACTGACACTTCAGCTAGTTCTTCCTTTGTGCTTTATCAGTGACTTTGGTTGACACAAAATCAATATAACACTAAAACTAAAAAGGCATTAGAATGGGTGGCCTTATCGCTGAGAACGACGTCTTACAGATAACCTTTGTGTAAAAAGAAAAACATGTGTCGGTAGAGCGAAATGTTAACAAGTTTCTATTAATTGGAGGCTTTATACGTATTTTAATGAATTTTTCATCTTGTTATATTAGCTTAAGTTGGTAACCCTGTAATTCAATTTTCTATTGTGTTTAATTTTAATAAATCTAAGATTAAAAATGCGAAAGTAACTCTGTTTGTTTGTTACCTTTTCACGACTAAACGGCTGAACGGAGCATAATTAAATTTGGCAAGGAGATAGGATATATCCTGGGGAAGGATATAGGCTACTTTTTACCCGATTGCGTAAATGGAAGGTAATGTTTTTATGTAAAAACAACGCGTGCGTAGCCGTGGGCGGGTCAACTAGTGTTTGACATATATAAGTATTCTATCTGTTATCTGGTTCCCATGGTACAAGCTATGCTTAGTTTGAGGCTAGATAGTGCTGTGTGAAATGTCCAGCTTTATATATTACTTATGCCACTTGTGTCATGAGAGAAATAAATTAACATTCAAACAAACAGTGTGTTCCGTATCCAGTACGGCTGTAATTATCTAAATCTTAGTCATATTAAACAAAGCACTATTATTTTCAAACTTTGACCTTAAAATGGAATTGTAGAAATGTTTTTAATAGACTAGGTACATTAACTGCATTTGCACGCCAACTAATAAGGTAAAACATGTCTGAAGCCAATCACACTAATATTACACATGCGAAGATTTCGATGTTTGTTTATTTGTTTGTTACACAAGCACGTCGCAACGGCTAACCGATTTCATAAAATTTAGTATGTACGTAGATTATAACCTGGATTAACACATAGGTTACTTTTTATCCCATAAATCAGGTTCCATGGGATAAAAATGGTGTGTCAAGTCAACTTGCAACAACGAGTTTAGCTTTATTTCTAGGTTATCTACACATTTAGTAGAATAACGCGTATGAAGTCGCGGGCAACAGCTAGTTAGTAATATTTATCCCCTGTTGTTATGCATATTTACCCATATTTGCAAATTCATAAATAATCTACACTTAATATTATAAAGAGGAAAGATTTGTATTTTTGTACGTTTGTAACGAATAAACTCAAAAACTATTGGTTCGATTTCAAAAATTCTTTCGCCATTATAATGCTACATTATCCTGAGTAACATAGGCTATATTTATTACTAGAAAAAACTAAGGATCCCTACTAAAAACTTCAGTAAAAACCTAAGGTATAAAAAAATTTGCCATAAAAATGTTTAAAAAATACATGTCCGTGTACAAGCCGGGGCGGGCCGCTAGTTTTCAATAAATATTACTGACCCCGCGAACTTCGTACCGCCTTATAAATTGCCGCATTTTTATGTTGGCCTATTAGCTGAGTTAAATTCAGTTTTATTTTTAGTTTTTTACTCCAATGTCTTTTTCTGTGCTACTTGCTCTATATAAGCAACTATCTTCAAAGGTTTGCTGATCATTTATCGACCGCCGAGAGTAAAAAATTATTGAAGTACTTATATCACTATAAAAAATAGGGGTTGGTGATAGAAGGAAGAAACTTTAGGGTTGTATGTATTTTTTATCATAATAAAAAAATAAAAATATTTTTTTTTTTTGTACAAATAAAATAAAGTTTTTTGGGGTGGACCACTTATCACATAGGGGTATGAAAAATAGTTTACGTCCTCAAACCTACCAAATATACACAAAAAAATTCATAAGATTCGGTCAAGCCGTGGACACGGGAATTTTATACAGGGTGTTTGGTAATATACGCACAAATATGAAAGAGGTTATTTTGATAAGCATAATAAATAAATTTGTGAAATGTTTACCATAGAAATGTAAATTATTTTGGCATGTAAAAACAAACACTTTATTATACTTATGTTGTGCTATTGCATAATGCTTGCCATCTAACCACAGATACTGTAACGTCTCGAGATATCTCTTGTTGTCCCTTTCTAACCCAAACCCCGCAGCTATTTCTGAAAGAGATATCAAATCGGCCTTTATTTTTGGATGTCGATTTGATTCGATATAAAACTTATATATCGAATTAATCACCTAAACTTAGTCTATTTTCTTTAACATTTGAAAATATAACTAGTAGTTTTTTTTCGAGAAGTCTTTTTTTATGTTTTGAGAAACCGTCACTTGAATATCGTCCGTATGTTGCCAAACACCCTGTATACTGACGATATTCAAGTGACGGTTTCTCAAAACATGACTTTTGCACGACGATATTTATATGTATTTGTTTGGAAAACCAACAGCTAATTATACATAATATGAAAAACAATAAATAAAAGGAAGCCAATACTAGGTTTTCACGACTAAATAACATAATAAAACACAATAAAAAAATCTAAACAAAGTGGTTATTAATAAATAAAAAAGGAAGTTTACGTAAAAGATACGATATAAGATCATATAAGATATGTGAGACCTTAGTTTATAAAAAGACTTATATATCATATTTCTAGCAAATAATTTTATTTTGATATCAATTTATACAAAACAAAGTAGGGTTAATTACACCATTTATAACTCAAGAACGACGGGATTGATTTTGATAATCTTTTATTTGTTGGATTTGTCTCCGCCCCGATTAGCAGAATAGTGATTAAAATATCGGAAAATTATGAAAAAAAATCATTTTCGCATACATAAATGCAGCTGATGATGGCCGATTGACAATTCTACCGGAGTGACGTACATTGGCAGCCCGCGTCATATGCATTTCAAGGCGGTACGAAGTTCGGCGTACAATTACAATATGTGCTGACGTGGGTACTTTTTAGGTTACAATAATAGCGGTTCAACGATATCCTTAACGATCCAACCCGCATTGGAAAAAAATCACCCTCATCTTTCAAAATTATAGGGGAGGAACCCTAAACAAAAAATATTTTTCAGTTTTTATTTCATAATTTACTAAGCGTCTATAAACGCAAGATTTCCGCTTATCAGCACTTATAGTCTACTAATAAAACGGCTGTAACAGATCTGACAGACAGACAGAAATGGAGAAACATAAGGGTTCGTTTGACTACGGATCCCTAAAAAATATTTTATTTATGAAAATGTAAGTTGGTACTTATTTATTACAAGATTACTTATTAATATAAATATCTAAGATTTACGTAAATAATTAAATATTTCATAACAAATTGGCGGCACAGCCCTGGGTTATATAAAAATGGGCGGTGGGTTAAGGGGGTGAGGCAGGGATGTACTCAGGAATTAATGTAGGGGTGGCGTATGGGTTTATTAATGTGGTTATTTATTGTGCTAGCGATTGTACGAAATAATTGAATTAATAATGTAGTAGAGAGTACAAACAAAACAAAAAATATTGCTGGACATTTCACACAGCACTATCTAGCCCCAAACTAAGCGGAGCTTGTACTATGGGATCCCGATAACTGATAGAATACTTATATAAAATTTTTTTGTAAATACGTACTTTTAATAGATATATAGAGAAACATCCAGACCCGGAACAAATATCTGTAGATACTGCAAACATTTGTTCCTCGGCGGGAATCGAACTCGCTACCTCCTGTGTCTCAGCCGGCCATTCACCCACTGCGCCACGGAGGTCGTCAAAGTATTTTCTTTCTTCTAGTGTAGATATACTGATACCAAATCGATTTCATTACTCCATTTTTAGAGGCTATAAAAATAATATACTTATAATATAATAACATTTGTTGTATGTTTTATAATCGTATTTTGTTGTTTGCTACACGAGTAAGCTCAGTTCACAAATTATTTTAAAAATTGTTAATGAATAAATTAATTATGAATACTTTTTAAGCTTTAAAAAGCATAATTCATTTTTTGAAATTATTATTTTTTTTTATTTAAATTATTTGAATAAATTAATTATGAATACTTTTTAAGCTTTAAAAAGTATTCATAATTCATTTATTTATCTCGAAAAGCACAATTGTAGTACAAAAATTCGGTAGATGGTAGCACTTAGCCCCTATAGCAGCTAATCCTGAGTCCAAATCTGCGTCATTCTAAATGAAGGGAGGGGGCTGAACTAAAATTGCTTTCAAATAAGTAACCAGCCCGCGGTGGTATTACGGTAAGCCGTCTCGATTCTATATCGCGACGATATTGTAAAGATCTTGATTTTATTAGAATTTGTATGGTTTTGTTATTCTAAGTAAATTATTCGAATACTTTTGGGGTTTCAGATATTTTATATTAAACAAGCATTCTGTTAAATTCTTTCTTATTTAATGTACCATACGACCTAAATACGGTATTATTCTTAATTAGTCTAATTACCTACTGAAATCTAGTCAATATAACAAATAAAATTATTATAAATGTTGAATCCATACTATTATTTTAAATTCAAAAGTAACTCTGTTCGTCAGGTTTTTACGACTAAACGGTTGAACCGATTTCGATGAAGTTGGATATATAGACATAGACAATCATTTATCACTACATCAGTACACAATATAAATACATTTTAAAACATAGAAAAGGCAAAAAAATAAACAATAAAATGTAAGAGAATTAACCAACAACAAAGAACTAGGTACGTTCTATATGAAAAGATGGCCGGAATTGAGGCCCACTTTTTATTTTACCCAACTCCGCGAAAGGAAGATATGTTTTATTCCAAATTTCATAAACACTCGACAAATCGTAAATTCCACCGAACGGCGTGCAACCCAAAAACGATATCCAGAATAGGCCACTCAATTTACGCTGGCATTTTGTGAGAATGTTCTAAAGTAATTCACCCTATATGCTAACGAAATCGTCCAGTCCGTTTGTTTGTCATCGATATTATGACATTGTATGATTAAGATTATTTTTTAGATTATCAGCTGATTCGAAGACGAACCAAAGTCGCGGACATAGCACAAAGGATTAGCAAGCTGAAGGGGCAGCTTGCGGGGCGCATAGCTCGAAGAACTGGCCGTTGCGCCAGAAAGGTTCTCGAGGAGACCACGCACTGAAAAGCGCAACGTACAACGGCCTCCCACTAGATCTATAGACGATCTGATAAAGGTTGCTGGGGGCCGTTGGGTACAAGATCGTTCGCTTTGGAAATCTATGGGGGAGGCCTATGTTCAACAGTGGACGTCCAGAGGCTGATATGATGATGATGATTTTTGTCTGATATCTTTTTGGGTACAAACACACTAATATTATAAATACGAAAGTTTGGATGTTTGTTTATTTGTTTCGCAATCACGGCTGACCCGATTACAATGCAATTCAGTATATAGATAGATTATGACCTGGATTAAAGCATTGGCTACTGTTTATTGACGAACAACGTGTGCGAAGCCGCGAGCAGTAGCTTGTAAAGAACAAATTCAAAAGCATCTCTGTTTGTTGCCGTTGAATCTATTTAGATAAACAAGTTAAAGCAGATATAAAAATCAAAGAGGAGGACTTGGCTCTTGTGGACACCGCCGTATTCTTAGGTATAAGCCTAGATAATAAGCTTCAATAGGGCCCTCACATTGATAAGTTGTCGAAGAGACTTAGCTCTGCGGCATACGCAGTCAAAAAGATCCATCTCTTTACAGACGTAGACACAGCTAGACTAGTTTACTTCAGCTACTTCCACAGCATTATGTCATACGGTATACTGCTGTGGGGGAGTGCTGCAGATATAAACGCCGTTTTTGTGCTGCAGAAGAGGGCTGTTCGTGCAATTTATAATATGGGCTCCAGAGAATCATTACGCAATAAGTTTAAAGAAATGAATGTTATGACATTCCCTTGTCAATAAATCTCTGAAAATCTGATGTATGTTCACAAAAATATTCATTTGTTTAAGAAAAATAGCGATAATCATGATTTTAATACCAGAAATAAAGATAAACTCGCTGTTGCCACTTCTAGACTCCATAAAGTTAGTAAATCGTTTAAAGGGCAAGGTGTACGCTTTTATAACAAACTCCCAAGAGATGTACAAAAATTGACAATTAATACATTTAAACACGTAATCAAACAAAATCTTTATAAGAAAGCCTATACTATAAAATATCGGATTATTTAGATGACAGAGAGGCTTGGGATTGAAATTGCTCCAACTCGTTCAAAAATGTTACAATTTAGACGTAATTTATTATTTTTATGTATTCTAAAAGGATCATTAAAAAAAACAACCAGCCTTGTTTCTTGCCTTTCTTTCCTGGCTTGGTCGCGAAGGAACAGGCAGTAAAATTGACATTTCAACGTGATCCTTGTGATTTTAATGAATAAAAATATTTGACTATCACTTTGACTCTGTATATAGATAGATTAAGATCGGGATTGAGCCATAGGCTACGTTTTACCCGAGTGCGCAGAAGGAGGTTGATGTTTTTATTTAAAAACCACGCGTGCGAAGCCGCGGGCGGCTCAGCCAACATTAGTATAGTACAGATTAAAGAAATACACATAATTAAAGACAGAATACAAGCGAAACCCTAGGCAACTGCTAGTCAATGTTACTAATAAAAAATTCCTGCCCTACTTTACCAAATCCTATATAAACACAGTAAAGTGAAACGTCTGTTTGTTTCTTTACAATAGCACTAACAACATAACACTAGGTTAAAACTATAAGGGCAATGGGCGGCCTTATCGCTGAGAACGATCTCTTCCAAGCAATCGTTGGAACTAAATTTGTAGATGATTCCCCAAGACATCCTCTTACTCTATCCTATCCTATGCAGATCCGTGAAGATATCCCACAAGGGGATAGACAGAGGCAAGTCCAAATATAACGTTTGATACACGCCCACTTATTGCATTCACGTGACAAGATTAATAAAGATTTTCATTCATTCATTCTAGAACCTTTACAATAGAATAGAATAACGTAAACCATGAATATGTAAAGAACTAGTTAATGCTAAATACATTACTATGGGCGGCCTTATCACTGAAAGCGATTTTATCCAGGCAACTTTTGGATGGAAAGTAGGCCTACCTAAAGAGCGAAGCAGTAATGGACAGCGATGCACAGAGTCAAATTATAAAAAAGAGAATTCAAATCACACTAATAATATAAATGCGACAGTTTGGATGTTTGTTTGTTACTCAATCACGTCGTAACGGCTGAACCGATTTCGAAGAAATTTAGTACGTACGTAGATTATAACCTGGATAAACACATATGCTACTTTTTATCCCATAAATCTGTGCGAGTCTGACTTTATTTCTAGGTTACCTACACATTTACTAGTGTAACGCGTACGAAGTCATGGGCAACAGCTAGTAATATTATAAAACTGTACTTATAATCCTAATACATAAATAAATACCTAAAGACTAATATATACCCAACTAATAACCTAAATCATTAATATGCATACAAATATTCTAAAACGGAGACAATTCAAATAAATAATGTAGCAGGAGCCTTATTTTGTTTTTATGAACGCACGCCGATGACGTAGCGATCGGGGAAATAGGGAACGCATCTTTTTGCCTCTGCCGAGCGAGAACGCAACACGTGCGAGCGAGAAGAGAGATTCGCCCACGCCACCGCGAAGGACGCGTCGGCTCCGTTGACTTTAATTATTTTATTTCGTGTTTACCATCATATTTGTGTACAATCACTGTTGCTACTTGTTTATCGTGTCTCAATATACAGTTTTACCAATTGATCGTGTGCCGAACTCATTTATTCACGCCCTGAGAGAACCGCCTTACAGTGACGCCCAACTCGCGGGCACGATCAAATCAGTGAAACCCACGAAATAACGAAAGAAACTAACAGTGCAGTGTACTTATCGCGAGTGCAGTTATCATAGGACATCCTCCGATAGTGGCATTCACGGGCACTTTGAGAAAAGTGCATAAAGCAATAGGATCCGGCACACACGCGGGCGAGTCCACTTCCGCCCGCCGCCGCTCCCGACGCGACGCTTTCCTACACGTAAAACGGGCGAATCCAACGTTCCCGCCAACGGTTATACCGGCCTGGAAAAGTGACGAACGGAAGATAGAGCGCTGCCGGTCGCGTGAGAAACGGATCATCACCGAGCTGTGCGCCTTACACGTTCTACCGGCCAAGGATATTACCAACGTGCGAAGATTTACCGCCTTCATCACCCAAGCGACCGAGCGAGATTATGCCGCCGAAGAAACGCATTGGCAGAGATGACGCGCAGGAGTCTGATACCGATAGTGAACCGAATTGCACGGAAAAGGTGACAAACGTGACTATGTCTGAAAGCATGTTGCAGACATTGGTCGCTAATATTTCGAGGAACCAGATCGAAGCGAACCAAGTCCTAATCGAGAATATGTTAGCGAGTAACAAAGAATTGTTATCAAACGCTTCGTCGCCGAGACCCGAGGGGCAGTTTCACCCGTCGCCGCCGCCGCAAAGCGGTAACTTTGTGAAGTGTACGGCGCGTTTCAACGGCGAGTCGAAGGACGCGGATGAGCTCGAGGCGTTTATAGACGCGATCGAGGTATTCCGCGATTGCACCAACGTCAGCGACGAGAACGCCCTACGCGGTTTGCCTATGCTGCTGGTTGGCGAGGCAGCCGTCTGGTGGCAGGGTGTAAAGGCGTCCGTGTCGGCGTGGACCGACGCCCTGCAGCGACTTCGCGGGATGTACGGAGTGCCGCGACCCGCCTACAAAATCTTCCGCGATATATTCGCGACGGAACAAACAAGTGAACGTGCCGATGTGTTTGTTTGTAAAGTGCGAGCTTTGTTGGCTAAATTACCGTACTCTGTTTCAGAAGTGATGAAACTCGACATCGTGTACGGGTTGTTAGACCGTAGAATAAGAAAGCGCATATCTCGCGATGGCGTGGACGACTTAGAACAACTCGTAACCAAGGTCAGGTTAGTGGAGGAATCCTTGGCGGAGGTAAGCTCAAATCGTATTGCTAGTAACAGTAGCAGTGCATGCCCCGTTAACCCGTTCGCTACCGCGCGGAGTATTGTCAACCCGGCGATTGCCGCAGGCTCCTGCTCGACCCTAGAAAAACCTAGTTCTAAGTCGTTACCTGAATTACGCGTAGTAGGTTCTTCAGATAACCGGTCCGCACTTAACACGAAGCGTAGCTTCAATGAGGTACATAAGCGTGTGCGACCGAAGTGTGGGTTTTGTAGAAGATATGGCCACACAAGTGATGAGTGTCGTAATAAAGAAGACAAATCTAACGATAGTGCAGGCAGGTCTTATATCAGCCCAGCTAAGTCTAGTAATAGTGCCCAGGTGCGTTGCTACGGATGCGGTCAGTTGGGAGTGATTCGGTCTAAATGTGAAACATGTAAAAACACTCCCAGCGATAGTAAATCTAACTTTTGCAGTGCTTATGTGAATGATAATGACGACCCACGCCCCCTAGTGGAAATAAAAGTAGCAGGTCATGTAGGTGTAGCCATTCTAGATACAGGGGCAACCCATTCAATCGCAGGGCCTTTATTATACAGCTTGTTAGTTGATGCCGGAGTTGAATTTAAGGAAACATCCCGTACCATAGCCTTCGCTAATGGTACACAACATTTATATAAAGCACTTGAGTGCGAGGTTAGTGTCAACTTAGGAGGCCGAGCTATACCTATCTCGTTCATGGTACTTCCGGATGCACAGACCCGGACTCTTTTGGGTAGAGATTTTATTATGAAAGCCTGCATAATGCTAGACCTACCACAAAGTAGCTGGTGTTTTAACGATGACCCCCAGAAATGGTACCCGTTTATTACCAGCTTTGACTTATCTACAGCTAGCGGAACGGAGCTGATGAAGATGGAGGCAGCCAACCTGATGCTGAGGGACGACGAGGGCACCAAGCTGACGTCAGACCAGCGGGGCCAGCTAAACGCCCTACTTGTGAGGAGAGCCGACCGCTTTGCGAAGGAAGGGCCTCCGACCGAGTATGCAACACATCGGTTGAAGATTAATGCTAGCCAGGAACCCGTCGCAGCACCCCCGTACCGGATGTCCCCTGGTAAAAGGGCCATCCTGGAGAAAGAATTACGGAAGCTCCTGGATGATGATGTCATAGAGGAACGCGATTCACCATGGGAAGCCTGCTATGCCGAGATAGATCTTCTTTCGAGGAGCCCGAAAGATGTTCGGGAGAATCAATTAAAGGATCCCGAAGTACGGAAAATTATTGAAGACCTAGAGGACACTGACGATCCGTTTAGGGGGAGAGGTTGGTCAGACCGAGGTTTCATAATTTCCGACGGCATCTTATACCGGTACGGACCGGACGAATGTGAAGAAGAGACCGCATGCCTAGTAATACCAGAGCATGAACGTGAGAAGCTCCTTGCAGAATACCACAACGCACCCACGGCTGGACATTTTGGAGTCGAGCGAACGCTGGACCGACTGAAGGGAAAATACTACTGGCCTGGGATGCGACAGACTATAACAAAGTACCTCAAGACCTGTATTGATTGCCAGAGATACAAGGCAGATAACCGGAAACCGGCTGGCCTGTTGCAGACACCCGCAGTGAACCGCCGCTTTGAAGTCGTTGCCATCGATCTCTTCGGACCCTTACCTGAGACCGCTGACGGCAACAAGTGGATTCTGATAGTGGAAGACACATGTTCCCGCTGGGTGGAGGTATTCGCCCTACAGAAGGCCACAAGTGCCGAATGCGCCAAGATCCTTATTTCAGAGGTGTTCCTGAGATACGGAATCCCGCGTCGAGTTCTGAGTGACAACGGAGTCCAATTCATTAGTGAGGTCATGCAGCAGGTATGCCATACATTTGGTATTTCTCAGTCACTCTCGCCGGTGTACCACCCGCAAGCGAACCCTGTGGAAAGGAAGAACAGAGATCTGAAGCCGCAACTCGCCATTCTTGTGGGGAAGGACCACAAGAGTTGGGACGCCCATCTAGCTGCGGTACGATTCGCGATGAATTCCGCAACCACGAGCAGCACGGGGCACTCTCCTGCGTTTCTTACTTTTGGTCGTGAGATACGAGCGCCAGTCGATGTAACGACAGATATGCGCGCCGTCATAGAGAGCGACAACGCCGTGACGAGCCTTACCCCTTACCTTCGACGGATGTCGAATGCGCTATTTGAAGCCAGGGAAGTGCATGAGAGAATACAGGCAACGCAGAAGCGTTTCGCAGATGAAAGTCGACGCCCAGCGCCTGATTACATTCCAGGAGACCTCGTCCTCTTGAAAACGCAAGGAAGCAACGACGCAACCCGAGGTCAGACGCCCAAGTTCCTGCCTCGACGAGACGGTCCATATCGCGTCAAGGAAGTTGTGAGTCCATCCACGTATATCTTGGAAACGGTAAGTACTGGGCTTATTTTAGGCAGATACCACGTCTCCCAATTGACCCCGTTTGTAGGCGACATACCACCGCTACCCGTTCACGAGAAACGTAGGCGCGGTCGACCCAAACGTTACCTGAACTAACCCAGACGCGAGGGCGCATAGTCTAGGTTAGAGGGGGAGGTTGTAGCAGGAGCCTTATTTTGTTTTTATGAACGCACGCCGATGACGTAGCGATCGGGGAAATAGGGAACGCATCTTTTTGCCTCTGCCGAGCGAGAACGCAACACGTGCGAGCGAGAAGAGAGATTCGCCCACGCCACCGCGAAGGACGCGTCGGCTCCGTTGACTTTAATTATTTTATTTCGTGTTTACCATCATATTTGTGTACAATCACTGTTGCTACTTGTTTATCGTGTCTCAATATACAGTTTTACCAATTGATCGTGTGCCGAACTCATTTATTCACGCCCTGAGAGAACCGCCTTACAATAATAAATTAAACGTGTGTGTGTACGTAAGAAGTTATACTTCTTTGGCGTAACAGAACAAAAATAGCTAAAGATTTCATCCCGTATGCCACAACTCTTTGTTTGTAGCTAACTTCATCATGTCGCTTTTTGACTGTCGGCGTGCGCGCGCATGAGATAGTTATCAGCTAACTTCGTTATGTCGCTTTTTTGCTGTCGGTGTGCGCGCGTATTACAAAAATTTTACTCTCATAATTTTGGCCAAACGCGCCAAAAGAAGTGTATAACTTCAAAAATAGGTAACTTAAATTTAGCTTAAAAGAGTGCTGTGAAGGAGCCCGTCTCATTTCTACTGGCAAAGCAGCCTTTGTGCCCCAACGGCCATCAGTTCCTCTCAGATTAGCATATCCGCAGGACAGACAGTCAATCTGTCAAGCCACCCCCGGTGTTTTCCTTCACCGTTCTGAGAGAATAATAAACGTTCAAAAAATGCATCGGGAACCCAAAAACAAGCGGTTTGTATTTACAATTATTTAACATAAATGTATGTATGTATAGTTGGACCACGCTAAGTCTGCATACGGAATGGTAGAATTAAATTAAGTATTCACTTGAGCGAAAAGTATTTCTATACTAATAAAGAGTCTTTAATTATTAAGTACATATATTCTTTTTACACCTTGGCCAATCTTCTATTAAGCAATGATCCTCTCTATCCAAAGGTTGTCTGGAAGAGATCGCTTTGTTAAGCCATAAGACCGCCCATTATGCTTATATTTATTTGTTTCAACTTGAAAGGAATTTAGAAAGAAGAATAAAAAAAAGCATGTGTGCAATTCACACGTGGTAGAAGTGAAACCTTCAAATACCACGCGCATGTGCTTGGGACCTACCGACTCACTCTCTTTCTCTCTCCTACTTTCTACCTTTGTGTATCTTTCTTTCTCTCTCTCCCTCTTGCGTTGGAATATTGGACGCTACTCGTTGCTAACGCTCGCGCTGGCCTGTAACAGGTATACTACGCGCATGGGTTCGAGTGCCACGCATTCACTCTCGCTCTGTCTCTTTCTATTCCCCCTCCCCTGGAGGTTTCAGGTAGGGATCGCTACATAGCGATAAGACCGCGAATGGTATACATTCATTTGAATAATGTTAATTTTAATTATTTTTTTGTTTATGGTGTGCAAATAAAGAATTATAGCTCTATCAGTTTGGAAGCTAAATTATCCCCGAGCGCTATCACACTAATATTATAAATGTGAAAGTTTGGATGTTTGTTTGTTTGTTCACGTGACGTAAATCACGCCGTAACGGCTGAACCGATTTCGTTGAAATTTTGTATGCATCTAAATTATAACCTGGATTTTAACACATAGGCTACTTTTTGTAGACAAACAACGCGTGCGAAGTCGCTGGCGAAAGCTAGTAGGCTATATTTTATTATAAGATAAGTCAGGGTTCCAATACAAGCTTAAATATATTATATGATTATCTTTTAGCTTGTTTTGGAACCCTGACTTAATTGTCGCGGAGGAGGGCGTTGGTATCTGCGACATATTATCGGTTCACTCTTTTAAAATTTCACTTAAGAAACTATTGCTTTCACAAATTACTCCATCAATAGGTAGTCGTTCTGGGCCTACATTTAGTTTGATTTATTTGCAAAGATTACTTTTGTTCTGTATGTTAAATTAATAAGTCCTGAAAATTGTTGTATATTTAATATTTTATTCATTTAATAATTTGCAGACATTTGTTGTTTATTTTACTGTTATTTTAGATCTCATAAATAGTCTTGCTGTAATAAGTTATGTGCATTGTTTAGGAGTTATTGTGGAATAATATTTTATTTAAAAAAATATTTTGTTTTTTGTGAATCTTGTAAACTTTTATATGTTAAATAATAATGTCAACGCGTGTTTCTATTTTCTGCTGCTCACACGCACTAAAGGCCTCACATAATACCAGCGCTACAGTAGCTATATGTTACAGTGGCACACCGCTGAGTGACGACCTATTTTGTTGTTTTGTATTTGGTATAAGTATAACTTTTGTATTCATAGAATGTAAAAATGGACACAAAATAAATATTTTTGTATTTTTATTACTCATGCTGGTATCATCGTTTTCATTTTTGTAATTACACCCTTGTTAAACTGTTTAAAATAAAGATGATTATGATTCTGAATTATGTTCTATTTTGATAAAATCTGCGCAATGCTAATTGTATCATATTTTAGTGACAAATACAAAAAAACAGACATAACGTAATACTTGTAATTTTATAATCTACTATTCCATCAGTAATAATAATAATAAAATAATAAATCGTTTAATTCGGACTGATGCAGGCACACCGTGGTCGGACTATACGTATACACACATAGACAGTCACTCACACACTCGTAGATATAGATTTGTATAAACAATATGTGTGAGTTGTTTGCTTCAACAAGGTGAAACTATAGAGGATGATGATTTCAAAAATGCCTAAAAATACATTTTGTGAAAATTTGCATTATGTTTTTGGATAAAATTTTGTGTTTTTTTACGTATTAAAGCGTGCTGTTTTTTTATGGATGATTTTTAATTCTTTGTATTTTAGTGCAACTATCGGATAAGACTTTAAAATTACTGTACAGCTAAAACTTTAATGTGGAATCTAAAGTATTTTTATAATTTCGATTATCACGTTATTATAATAATGGAAAAATCAGAAAGCCATTATTATTATTGTCAGTTGACATTTAACGTGCAAAATTAAACACACACAACACATTCAATAGCCCTCCATGGCGCAGTGGACGAATAGCCTGCTGAGACGAAGGAGGTTGCGGGTTCGATTCCCGCCGCGGAACAAATGTTTGCATGAGCTACAGATATGTTAAACTCCCGTTACATGTAATTTGAATGAAACTGTAGGTCAAGTTAGTTGATTATGAATTTCATGGCACTATTTTGATGTCAAAGATTCCAAAAAGAAAAAAAAAATATGGGAAACTCGCGAGATCTCAGTTCGGGGCGAACCACTAGTTATATATTATGTTGTCCCTACACTATAACAATGAGTATAATTAATATGCATCAGGTTTCACTTTATATTGAAAAATTGCTCTCAGAAACACTAGCTAATCTTACATCAATATTTCGACAGGACGATGTTACAATGTTGTATAGATGGTTCTGTTGTTCATTGGTAGTATTTTGACACCTGTCAAATCCAACCTATTAGAATTAATGAAAAAACTTTATTGTATACAATAAAAATAGAAGACAAAGCAAATAGTGCAATGGGCAGTCTTATCGCTTGAAGCGATTTGTTCTAGGTAACCTTTGGGTGGAGATGATTTCCTTATATAGATTATATTCATCATCATCATCATCGTATCAGCCACAGCACGTCCACTTTTGAACATAGATAAATATTATTATAGATTATATATTATTCCTTACGTTTATTAGCGGGTTCGATTCCCGCCGCGGATCAAATGTTTGCATTATTTACAGATATTGGTTCCGGGTCTGAATGTTTTTCTATATCCCACTAATATTATAAACGCAAAAGTTTGTATGGATGTATGTATGGATGTTTGTTACTCTTTCACGCAAAAACTACTGAATGAAATTTGGTATGTGTGTAGATTATAACCTGGATTAACACATAGGCTACTTTTTAGTGACCAACCACGCGTGCGAAGCTGCGGGCGGAAGCTAGTATTACATATAAGTATGAATTTACAAAAATAAGTATCTATATAAGTATTCTATCAGTTATCTGGTTTCCATAGTACAAGCTCTGCTTAGTTTGGGGCTAGATGGCGCTGTGTGAATTGTCCAGCATTATTTATTAATTTATTATTTAGATTTCTACGTGTTTAATAAACTAATTTGTTCAAACATCATCCTGTACGCGACATGTGACACGCACACACAAGGCCGCACTCACACGCGGGCAGTGATAGCGTCGGATCTATTCGGTGCAACGCCCGAGCTAAGGGTCGGTGCTCACCGGCGAGCCGCCCTGGACTAATTTCAACAAATTATAACTCATTTTCAATTAATTATTAAGTTTATTAGTTTTTGTTATTAGTTTTTTATTTAAATGAATACGTATAAACGAAATATATCATCAAACCTTATGTATTAAAAGAAATATTATAATACAAGTTCAGATTTCTGACTGATCTATGAAATAATCTAGAAATGAAATAATATTATATTTAGTGTGTGAAATGTGGTTATATTACAAGATATCAATTTTAGTTTTCGCTTAAGCCAAGCATGCGCTTTAAATTATATTTAAAGTTATATTAATTACTATAACGTCACTAGTATTTCTACAACTGCTAATGTATGTCATTGCCAATGTCATTCAGTAACAGTAGCTAATTATATACAACAGAATGTAGAGCTATTGTCAGTTTGTCATCTTATAAATGGACGACCTTGTAACTGGCGAAGCTTTGATGTAATTTTAGTATTTAGGAATAATAATTATATTTTCAGAGTACACATAATTATAAATAAATAATAAATAAATAGTACTGGACATTTCACACAGAGCTATCTACCCCCAAACTAAGCAGAGCTTGTACTATGGAAACTAGATAACTGAAAGAAAACTTATATACTTTTTTTTTGTAAATACATACTTATCAATTATAACATATACATAACTAAACATCCAGACCCGGAACAAGTATCTGTAGATCATGCAAACATTTGTTCCGCATTGGGAATCGAACCCGCTACCTCCTGCGTCTCAGCCGGCTATTCGCCCACTGCACCACGGAGGTCGTCAAAATTAACAATAATATATTTTTTATAATTAGTTAAAATACTTATTTGATTTTGGATTAATTTGTGATATATGAATACATTTTTTTCTTATTGTCTGGTAGCTGTTAATAAATTTATGTTGTCCTTATTTGATTGTTTTATATTAAGTGTGTATTTTCTATCAATCTCTATAATAATACATTGATGTAAAAACTAGATAATACTGTATTATACTGGACGTATTTACATTTGTTTTCGAAATGATGAATAATACAATCATTTATTGCAGATAATAAAATAGTTACAAGAAGGTTAATTAACTTATTCTATGGCCCATATCATACCTTAAAATGAAATATATTAATATTAACAAATTAATGTATTATTAAAAAATTTTTTTTTTTTAACGAATTTTCAAATCAATATATGTGAATAACAATATTATCATAAATACTAGGTACATTAAAATTTAAAAAATCAGAAATTGTAATCCACATAACGAATAGCAAAGTCGTCATTGTGCACCGCGCCTAACCGACATAAATTCTCAATAACACGAAATGGCGGCGCGGGGCGCGGGGGGACACAGGGCCGGATCGAGGCTAGGGAAGTTTATTATTATTATTATTACTTTTAAATATACAAACAAATCCATTTATATTTTTTGGTATCAACAAATTATAAAACTAGTTACTATTATAACTATATATAAACTTTGTTTAACCTTCTCCTGTAAATAAATAATAATGCTGGACATTTCACACAGCGCTATCTAACCCCAAACTAAGTCAAGCTTATACTATTGGAGCCAGATAACTGATACTTACAAACTTTTTTTATAAATAAATACTTTTAATATATAGAAAAACACTCAGATCTGGGACACATATCTTAGATTATACAAACATTTGTTCCGCGACGGGAGTCGAACCCGCAACCTCCTGTGTCTCAGCCGGCTCTTCGCCCACGGCACCACAGAGGTCGTCATGTCTGTCTGTCTGTGGCAGGCATCATAGTTCCCGAACGGAGCTTCACCATTTTTTTGATAGAAGGTAATAACTGGTCGCGAAGGAACAGATTTTAATGAATAAAAAGATTTGATTTTATTTGGCTGGGATGTTTTTTAGTTATGCCAGTTTTACGAGTTTTCTAAGTGTCTAAGTGTCGGGGTTTTTTTTAATTTTACTTGATATAAAAAAAATAAGTAAATTGACAAATTGTATCAACTTAACAGAATGTGACACTACAGTGGAATCCTATTTTCCTCCATTACTCTGTTAGGAATACATAATGACTAATTAAGTGACGTAATAGTATGTGATCGCTGTAGAGCCAGTTAAATAATATTTCATTAATAACGCGTCCGCAAGCAATGGACAACTCATAAGAATCAAAAACTTTGTCATAAATTCATAGTACGTATCTTCTAACTTATCGGCCAAAACGAGATTTGAAGAAAAATAAATTGCCCAAATACTCAACTCAGCTACAATCGACAAACACCAAGGAAAATAATGAAGTTTTTAATGTTTATATTTTGTAAGTATTTGCATGTTTATTTTTAATTATTATTATTTTAAATAATTATCTGGTTCCCATAGTACATGCTCTGCTTAGTTCGGGGCTAGATAGCGCTGTGTGAAATGCCCAGCTATATTTAATTCCAAAATACTTGTGCGCCGCAAGACAAAATCTAGCGTTTATATAAAATATCTACCACCTAACATTGTATCTAGATTTACAAGGAATAAATGAAATTAAATGAAAATAAAGTTCTTTTAAATAAATCAGTCGCGAGTAAATAAGTTTCTTCTAGGCAAGCGTGTACCATCGTAGACTGCATCATCGCGCGCCATCAGGCGAGATCGTGGTCAAACGCTAGCCTATAACCTATAAAAAAAAACTACTTCGTCACTGAGCACTGTGCCAAAAAGGAGGTATTGGCTCAGCATTATGCTGAACAATATTACTCAGCGCTGCTAGTCGCATTGACGCCGAACGTTTGAAAAACGCGCACGCACGCTCTTCAAACGCTAATGTAAACGGGGCCTTATCTTCACTCGTATCACTCGGCGATCACTTCTTATTCGTTCAGTTTACGCGTATTTTCAGAACGAATAACACATTCTGTTAAATAAAGGTAGCCTATAATTTATAAACAAAAAACCCCTGTTTCCTTCATTTTTAGACGATCTTTGGTAAGATGCTTCCAGGCTGGTGGTCATTTTTCTGCTCAATAACTAAATGAACCTACTGTAGCAACGCAATGCAATTCATGGTTTACAGTTATAAACCCAATCTATTCGAGTAAATTAATTAAGAACCGGATAACAAATTGTTATCCTGCTTTTAGTAGTTAAGAAATCGGTTGTATATTAGGTAAACATAATCACAATTGTTTATTTGGTAAGAATATTACACGTCATAATTTTATAAAGTTTAACTACCTAAATACAACCGATGGAAGTCGTCGACTTATCAGTTGTATTTGTATATTAGAGGAATTTGTGTAAGAATATAATGGGTTATAAGCATTCTTATTTTTTACCAAATAAATAATTGTGATAATGATTACAAGATAATTGAATAAAAAACATAGTCAACATGATAATGATACACAACATGTAAATGATGATGATATGAATTATAATTTAACCTAAGTTTCTAAATTTTTATACCGATTATTACCGATAAGTACATTTTCAATTCCTCGCTATGCAGTATTTAATACTAGATTACTTCCTAGGCACCCGTTGTTTGACTATAAAAAGTAGCCTATTCCAGGTCACAATCTATTTTTATACAAAATTTCATCTAAATCGGTTCAGCCGTTACGACGTGATTGAGTATTAAACAAAATATGTTTTAGAGAATTCTCAAATCATACAAATACGTCAAATTTAATTATGTTTAGTCGCTAAATACGTTTAGGGATCGTTGTGCAAGCCGGGCTAAGTGAATATTATTTTGAAAAATAATTTTATTCTTGAAACATCCGCTATAAATTGAACATGATTTTTAATGTTAGCTGCACTTTGAAATTGATTATGTGAATCATCAGGTTAACAGTACTCATCGAAAATAAAAAATAAGATTGTCAATCTGACAGGTGCATTCTGAATTGCAAAAATGTCAATAAAAGGAATAAAAGCAGAGTATAGCTGAGTGCGTCTCTGCCGAAAAGCAGTGAAAGATGAGAGTTGGGTCGAATACAACGATACAGCAATCTTGATACTTTTAACTCCTTGAATCGTTACGTAACTTGGCGACTAAGGTTTTTTGATATTATTTGGCATGGTAAAAACCCGCCCGGATTTTAATTTTTAACAAAACCTAATGTTTATCCTATAACAATCAGGGATAGTGTAGCTCCCTATCAGTTCATGCATTTTCAGAATCGGTTCAGTTGTTTCTCAGATTACCCCCCACAAACATACAAACAACAAACTCTCCCTCTTTCTAATATTATACTATAGACATTGAGAGGTGTTTACATTTAGAAATTGAAGATGATTTATGGTGCCTATAAATCATGTTGATGCCTAGCTGGATGAAAGTCGCAGTTTTAGGGACAGGACTTGGTTTTTTTACATAATAATAAATAATGATAATGCTGGACATTTCACACACCGCTATCTAGCCCCAAACTAAGCTTGTACTATAGGAACCAGATAATTGATGGAGTTTTTATATACAGGTTTTTGGGGTTCCGTACCTCAAAAGGAAAAAGGAACCCTTATAGGGTCACTTTCTTGTCCGCCTGTCTATCTGTCCGTCTGACAAGACCCTTTTTCTCAGGAACGCGTGGAGGTATCAAGTTGAAATTTAAGATAGAGTTGTAAAAAATCAAGCTTTTAAGTTAAGGCAAACAAAAAATACGGCCATTAATGCCGAATATTATGACTCGCAAATAAATAGAAACCTGTAGTGAGCTTTCCGTTGCACTAGAATCATGAATTTTGCCAAGTAGCGTATTATAATATTAATACTCTCTTAAAATAATTAACAATTAATTATAACAGATATTATAATAAATCATGAACTACATATACATGTTAATCTGGCCGATAACTTAATCAGTTCGTAGGGGTTATGATATTTTATCAATTATGAATTAAAGTTGCTTATCTCATATTAAACGAGAGGTGACTGACACTGACATTATTTAATTTCCTTAAGCTCCAAGAATTTGATGAACTTAAATATTTTCTGGATTTTAAATTTTATTTTATACGAGCCGACTCGCCTGTCGAGGTGGCAGTCGGGCTAAACCAGATAACTGATAGAATATTTAGAAACATTTTTTTTTGTGTAAATACATACTTATAATATATATAGAAAAACATCCAGACCCGGAACAAATATCTGTAGATCATTCAAACATTTGTTCGGCGACGGGAATCGAACCCGCCACCTTCTGCATCTCAGCCTGCTATCACCCACTGCGCCACGGATATCGTCTAAACAAAATGAAAGAGGCCATCAAGTAGTAAAAACATCAATGGATACCGGGAACGCTAATTTTTTTTTAGCAACATCGTGTAACGAAAACTTGTTATATTTTTGCTTGTTTGGTTAACTTGTCTTAATTTCCTAGCATTCGTGAATGAATGAAAATTCTTTATTACTTACAAGCTAGACACAACAGATATAAAAATAAAATAAGGTAACAAATAAATGTAAGCATAATGGGAGGTCTTATCGTAATGAAAACTTATGTGTTATAATCGGGTATAAGCCGTCAATAACACCCTCGATTAGCGTCCAGGCGGGAATCGAACCCGTTAACTCCTACGTCTCAGCCGGCTGCGCCTACTGCGCCACGGAGGCGGAGGAGATCGCCAACAATATCGACTCTTCAAATCCGACATATTAGATTTCCACGAGTTTAATTAGAATTAACAGAAAACCCGTAAAAGTAAATCAAGTTTCAAGACTGCTTAGCCACAGTCAACAACTGCTCACGAAGTTTCAAGGCATAACACAAAAGGGTATATGTACAAAACTGTACGTTTTCGATACGAAGCAATTTGAACTTTACTTAACAGTCAATAAAGACCAAATCGATTGTTGTTTGATTAACTTATTAATATACCTAGCTTATACAGAATTTGGGAGATTAGGAAACAGTGTTTTTTTTTATTTTAACTTTTTTGCCTTCGTTTTTATTTGAGTTTATTGCAAGCTAGTGCTGTGCATACTGCATAGGGCTGTGCATTTTAAATTAATGATGCTAGAAACTATTTTTCTAGCGGATTGGACCATCTTAGCGCTTAAAAGAAATGGCTGGAAATAACGGAGGGGAGGCCTTTGCCTAGAAGTGGGACACAGAGGCTTGAAAATGATAATAATAATGCTAGCAAAGCTTGTACTATGGGGTAACTGATACAATAATAATAATAATCATCCATAAATATGTAAAGAAACACCCAGACCCGCAACAAAATAAATATTGCTAGACATTTGACACAACGCTATCTAGCCTTAAACTAAGCAGAGCTTGTACTATGGGAACCAGATAACTGATAAAGTAGGTACTATTTTCTTTTGTAATACCTACCTATAGTGTATAGAAACACAACCAGACCCGGAACAAATGTCTGTAGATCATACAAACATTTGTACCGAGGCGGGAATCTAACCCGCTACCTCATGCGTCTCAGCCGGCTCTTCGTCCACTGCGCCACGGAGGTCGTCGAAAATTCATACTAATATTATGTATCTTTATAATATAAATTCGAAAGTAACTCTGTCTGGTTGTTAAGTTTTTCGTCTAAACGGCTGGACTGATTTTGTTGAAACTTGGTACCTATACAGATAAGTTATGAGCGGGAGGGTAATGTTTTTATTGACAAAACACGCGTCCGAAGCCTGAGGTAGTAGCTAGTTGAATATAGAGATACTTGTGAAAGGGTTCTCCCGAGGAAGTACTACCATCATACCAATTTATGTCACCAAGCAGCATTGCTATGTTTCGGTTTGAGGGTATGGTTGCCGGTGAAATTACAGGCACACCTGTATGCCTCTTGATGGACGCAAGGCAGTGCATCGTAGGGCACGTTTCTAAGGTGCGTGACCTACGAGGCAAAACTTTGTTATAGGCGATGGTTACAACTTAACATCAGGTGGGCCATATGCTTGCCCCATCTCCAGGTGGCGTAAAAAACACCACGCGTGCGGACAGTTCGCTGCGCCTGTAGAAGTTATTTTCTATGGAGTGTCAGATGCCTGGTTTTAATTTAATATCTTTAACTACCATAATATTTGTTACCGTGTTATCTTTTCAGACAAATATTACAATCGTATTGTTGATGAAAATGGACACAGTTGTCAACTTGTTATTATGAATAACAATTGTCCTAAAAAGGAAACACAGACATGTGCTATATGAAAATAACTAACCCAATTCATTGTTCTATGTAGGAGTCATGACTAGAGTTTGATCTTATTAAAGAGGTTAAGCCGAAAGGAGACCGAATTATTCGGCTTTTCTGGTAGAGAATATTGACTAATTGAGAACGTTTACATTTGTCAATTTCAAATTTTACATTTGTCAATTTCAAATTTTACATTGTCAACTACCGATTTTAATAATTACACTATCCCAGCAAAGCTAAATCAGCGATTTCCTTGTCTACTCTTCGAAGAGACGACAAAGCTATGTCGATTCTTTGGAAATTGTCTTTGCCCCGAGCACGCTCAATAAGATTCCTTCCTAGAAAAGAGAAGGATACTGTCTATAGCAACGTGCTCGGCGTTGTAGAGTACTGTCGAGGAAGTATCGATAACGTTTCTTCCCGTTTACTCTCGCAATCGCCGCGCTCGAAACTGTCGACAAGTGTCTTCTGTCTTCCGAAAAATCACATTTGATTCAAGACAAAATCCTTCTCTACAGTTACTGTGCTAGGGCCTACTGGTAGAGAGTATTGAGAAAGTTTACATTTATCAATTTTATTAGTATTGCCCCCACTTACTAGCTGACCCGATACTACTTCGCACGGATTTTTTTGAGTTTGATTGTTTTTATGTAATGTATAATCTCCGGAACTACTGAACCGATTTTGATCATTCTTTCACTTATAGAAAGCTACACTATTACTGAGTGCCATAGGCACTTATTTGGATAATAATCAGTGAGAAGCCGGGGCGGGTCAGCTAGTGATTAATAAATTTGTTCAAAATTCAAAAAATATTTATTTTCTAGAAATATGGTAGGTACATAAATTATATTATAATACTTTTTTTATACGACATTGAGATGGTATATATGGCCAGATGTTAAGTGGTAACGATCCGCCTATATAACATATAGATAACACGGTAACAAATATTATGGTAGTTAAAGATATTAAATTAAAACCAGGCATCTGACACCCCATAGAAAATAACCTCTACAGGCGCAGCGAACTGTCCGCACGCGTGGTGTTTTTTACGCCACCTGGAGATGGGGCAAGCACATGGCCCACCTGATGTTAAGTTGTAACCATCGCCTATAACAAAGTATTGTCTCGTAGGTCACCTTAGAAACGTCCCCTACGATGCACTGCTTTGCGTCCATCAAGAGGCATACAGGTGTGCCTGTAATTTCACCGGCAACCATATCCTTCAAACCGAAACACAGCAATGCTGCTTGGTGGCAGAAATAGGTATGGTAGTAGTACTTCCCCGGGTAAGCCCTTTCACAACATCTTTTTACATTATACTTATCACATTATTACTTTATACCTTAGTAGCTTCCGCCCGCGGCTTTGCACGCGATGTTTGTCAACAAATAGAAGCCTATGTGTTAATCCAAAATAATCGTGAAGGGGGTTAAAAGTTTGTATGGACAAACCATAATTCCTAAAGTTGATATTAAAATTCATATTTAGGCTTTTGGTAAGAAATAAGTGTATCAACTTTTTAGCAAAATCATCCCTAAAGGGGGTGGGGGGGGGGGGGGGGGGGGGATTGTGGCCGGGTTTGGGACACAGGTTACTTTTTAGCCGACTACGCAGGAGGGCAATGTTTTTATTGACAAACCACGAGTGCGAAGCCGCGGGCGGGTCAGCTAGCATTATTATAATATACAGGGTTACAGGAAAAATCGTGCTAGATCCGTTAAGGGCGTGGAGTACCCATCATTTCTGACTTATTTCACTATGAAACACCCTACCCTAAACTTAACCCTTTTCGAGATATTCGACTTTTAATTTTTTTATTGAAAATTGCCGATTTTTAGGCTACTAAATTTATTTTTGTTTATTTTGTGTATCTTATTATTATTATTATTGCATTTTTACATGTGTAATAAGATGCTTTAGGACGTCAATCATTAAAATAGTGCATAAGTTAATTGAATAGACCATAGTAGACAAGTGAAAGTTAAGAAATAAAAAAAAATATTAGAAAGTTTATTTTTCTCTAAGGGATATCTAAAAAAAATATGATGGCAATGGTTCGGCAGATGTTTTTTAAAATATCTACGTAATCTACGTTTCATCAGCTATCTAACGAGGTATAATAATCTAGGGTTTTATTCAAATGCATTGAAAAAAATTTAGTTTTATAGGCGACAGTGGAGAAGAAAATTTATACTTAGCCCTAAAAAGTAAAATAAAATAATAGGTAAGCATGAAATGTCATTTATTAAAGATTTTCACACAACTTTTTCTTATTCTACAGTTCATGTTCAACATGGCCGCCTCTATTTCTGATACATTGTCGCATCCTTCTACGGAGACCAGTCTTTACTACTCCAGTGGTTAACGTGGTCCTCATTTTATTGGCTGCATCCACAATCCTTTCTCGTAAGTCTTCCACAGACGAAACTGGATTCGGCTCGCTGTACACAAGACTTTTCATGCACCCCCACACGTGAAAATCCATGGGGGTTAGGTCCGGACTTCTTGCTGGCCATGGCAACGGTCCACCTCGTCCTATCAATTTGTTCATCTTGTTGTCTTGTTGACCAGTTGTCATATCTGAGAGCAGACTTAAGTGATTTGCTGGATGATCTGCCACTCAACCTGATCAGGGACATGTGGTTCCAACACGATGGCTGCCCTGCCCATTTCAGGAGAAGTGTCAGAGACTGGCTGGACACAAATTATCCAAACAAATGGATAGGACGAGGTGGACCGTTGCCATGGCCAGCAAGAAGTCCGGACCTAACCCCCATGGATTTTCACGTGTGGGGATGCATGAAAAGTCTTGTGTACAGCGAGCCGAATCCAGTTTCGTCTGTGGAAGACTTACGAGAAAGGATTGTGGATGCAGCCAATAAAATGAGGACCACGTTAACCACTGGAGTAGTAAAGACTGGTCTCCGTAGAAGGATGCGACAATGTATCAGAAATAGAGGCGGCCATGTTGAACATGAACTGTAGAATAAGAAAAAGTTGTGTGAAAATCTTTAATAAATGACATTTCATGCTTACCTATTATTTTATTTTACTTTTTAGGGCTAAGTATAAATTTTCTTCTCCACTGTCGCCTATAAAACTAAATTTTTTCAATGCATTTGAATAAAACCCTAGATTATTATACCTCGTTAGATAGCTGATGAAACGTAGATATTTTAAAAAACATCTGCCGAACAATTGCCATGATATTTTTTTTAGATATCCCTTAGAGAAAAATAAACTTTCTAATATTTTTTTTATTTCTTAACTTTCACTTGTCTACTACGGTCTATTCAATTAACTTATGCACTATTTTAATGATTGACGTCCTAAAGCATCTTATTACACATGTAAAAATGCAATAATAATAATAATAAGATACACAAAATAAACAAAAATAAATTTAGTAGCCTAAAAATCGGCAATTTTCAATAAAAAAATTAAAAGTCGAATATCTCGAAAAGGGTTAAGTTTAGGGTAGGGTGTTTCATAGTGAAATAAGTCAGAAATGATGGGTACTCCACGCCCTTAACTGATCTAGCACGATTTTTCCTGTAACCCTGTATATACATAGTGTGTGATTTTGGAACGGCAAATAAATTCGGGCTAATTTAGGCCGAAGCAAAGTTATCAAGCACTAGTAGTTATGCCATGAATAATCAAGATGGCAGCTTCTAGTATTTTTTCAAACTTTCGCGATCACTGTACATAATTATTGATTAAAACGTATTTATCGCGTATGTACCTTTTTTTATTTATTATGCCGACGTTTCGGCTGTGTTGCAAGAGGCCAAAACTGACAACCCGTGACCACGCCTGTAATAAAAAAAGGTACATACGCGATAAATACCCATTTCAATCAATAATTATGGCAGCTTCTAATCAGCAAATGATGTACTTCTGTTAGTGTGATATCCGTTTACTGTTACGACAAATTGCTTGGTTACCAAATGTACGCTTAAATCATTAAAAAACCCCCACCCCTCCCTCCCCCATTAAGAAAATTGATATTTGAATTTAATTTTTGATCGAGCGAAGCGAGATCTCCAAATCAACTTGGGCAAATCGGCGTTGTATGTATGTATGTTCGTTTGTCCGAGGTTAACTTTCGTAGCGTTTATCCGATCATCATGGAATTTGGTATATAGATAGAGAGTGATGGCACAATTTTGGTGTGACTCAGTGAGCTAAAAATATTGGGGGGTTGTTGAGATATTGGGGTTCAAGAGTGGTAAAAATAAATGAAAATGAGACTATTAGGTCAAATGGGACGTCAAATGAAAGGTCTTCATTAGTACATTCAAACCCCGTTTTTATTTTTAGTTTAATTTTTGTAGTTTTTGAATTATTAGCCATAATAAAAACAAAACTTTGACAACATTCACAGGGTACACCAGTGACCCTGCAATGCTGAAATTTGGTATTCGTGTAGCTTTAGTGACACAAATATAGGCAAAAGTCTGAAATCCAGAATAACTGCCATTTGTACCCCAAAAAAAAATTACCAAATTACAAGAACCCCCGTTACATCTAATTTGAATGAAACTGCAGGTCAAGTAAGTTGGTTACGTCATTTCGTGGCTCCAATTTATTAGTCAAAGATTAAAGCCGGCATGTACATTCACGCACGGAGATTCGCGAGATCTCAGTTCGGGGCGAACCACTAGTTTATGTAGCGTATGATAAGATAACGGTTTTCTTTAATTATAAATTCTTTTAGTACCATCACATTTATCGGGCGTCATCCATAAATATGTAAAGAAACACCCAGACCCGCAACAAAAAAAAAAAATATAAATAAATATTGCTGGACATTTCACACAGCGCTATCTAGCCCCAAACTGAGCAGAGCTTGTACTATGGAAACCAGATAACTGATAAAATACTTATATACATTTATTTTTGTAAATAATATATAATATGTATATAGAAAAACATCCATACCCGGAACAAATATCTGTAGATCATGCATACATTGGTTTCGTGGTGGGAATCGAACCTGCTACCTCCTGTGTTTCAGCCGCTATTCGCCAATGTTCGGTTGTGTCAAATGGTTTTAATAAATGAGTACGAAACAAAGTAATAACACTCCCTCTGTTCACTGGAGGTTAATAGATGGACCTAGGATCAGAAATAGGTCATCCGGGAGGCTCCTCCCCCCCCGAATATTCCAGTTAAATCTACCTCCCGGTCAGTAATCTGGTACGTACCGGTTTACGGGCGGCACCAAGGAATAAGAAACTAGCGATGTAATCCAAGATTCATTGATTATATGTTTTATCAGACTTCAAAAAAAGATACACGATTCTCAATTTGGTTGTTTTTTTTTGTTAACTGTGAACTCCGATTTGGAAAATTATTTGAAAGTATATATATATATACTTTCAGATTAGTCCCGTACAAATTTCATCCAAATTGTTTCATTTCATTCATTCATTCATTCTCAGCCCGTGTCGACCCACTGCTGGGCATAGGCCTCTCCTTGTTTCTGCCACTCTTCCCGATCCTGTGCCAGTCTGAACCACGTACAACCCACGGTCTTATGGATGTCGTCGACCCATCTCGCTGGTGGACGTCCCCTATTTCGATGGCCAGTTCTCGGCCTCGAAATTGTTTAAGTAGTTTTTTTTTCTGTTATATAAATTTATATTATAATTATTTTTTGGGCCAACATTGTAACAGATTGGGTACCGGAAGATGGACAGCGACGTCGGGGTCGACCGCGAAAGCGTTGGCGTGACGACATCAATGGATTCGAGAAGGAATGGTGGGAATCTGCTAAGGATCGTGATAGAAGGAGTTGAGGGAGGCCTTTGCCCAGCAGTGGGAAAATGTAGGCTAGTTAAAAAATATAAAAATAAAAAATTTTATATATTCAATTTAGATATGTTAACCTAAATTGGTTAAAAATTACTTGTTGTTTCTAACTATTTGTAAGATATATGTAGGTATAAATAAAAATAGGAGTAAAATAAAAGCCAAGTTCCTCGATCCGTATAAAAGTGTTGAATTGTGATTTATGTTTAATAAATGCGTAGATATATTAAAACGCATTTATTAAACACTGATCACAAAAAAAAACATTCCTTAGGTATTTATAACATGTATTTTTTAAAACATGTGGATAACGTTGTGGGCTACTTTATCAATAACTTATACATTTCCTGTTTTTTTTTATATTTTATTTTTAAAAAATGTTCATTTTAAAAATTACTTACAGGGATTGTATTTAAGCCATATAATGTAGTTGTTTGTTGTTTCGTAATATCCCCAAAATTTCCGCGGATGAGCAAGAGAGGAGCGTTGCCCGCTCCGTATAACAGCTGTATCCGCTAATCGCTCAGTTCATGACTCAGACCATTGCTACCTATTCTATTATTAGTGCTAATCGATAAACGGACTTAAATGTGACAGTAGTCAGTTTGTACATTTTACGACTTAACTAGTTGTTTATTCTGTACTAGCTTACGCCGGCGGCTTCGCACGCGTGGTTCACTTCACTGATATAGCACAAAACTAGCAAGCTGAAGTGACAGTGGTGAGGGCACATAGCTCGAAGAACCGACGGCCGTTGGGACAGAAAGGTCCTCGAGTGGAGACCACGCACTGGAAAGCGCTGCGTCCTCCCACTAGATCGAAAGACGATCTGATAAAGGTTGCTGGTACAGGATCGGTCGCTTTGGATATGTGTTCAGCAGTGGACGTCCTGTGGCTGGTATTATGATGATAATGATTCAAAAATTAACATAACCATACTTCGGCAGTCGGCCAAAAACTTCATTTTGACCTTGTGTTGACTCATGCAATAAAACTAAATATTCATTTTCCTTATTCAAGGGACGTAAATACAATACGTTTTATTCACCTAATACTTGCTCATTTAAATTTCATTAAGTGTTATCTGCCCTGGTATACTATCGCCGGGGCCGATGGTACTTATTTTCCCATCCGCCCCGTTATCGGACGGCCGGGACAGATATATAATAATAATAATAAAAAATTGAGTTTTTAACCGATTTCAAAAAAAGGAGGAAATTCTCAATTAGGTTTTTTTTAAATAACTGTTACCTCAGAACTCAATCATTTATCTGAACTGATTTAGATAATTATGTTTTTATTTGAAACGATATACTTTCAGATTGGTCCCATAGAAATTTCATCTAAATCGGTCCAGCCGTTTAATCGTGAAAACGTAACAAACAGACAGAAGGACAATTACTTTCGAATTTATAATATTAGTATAAATGGATAAAATAATAATTATTTGTATTATGGTTGGTTTTTAAGAAGTGTAGACGATGTTCGTATAAAGTTATCGCGGATTTTAGTTTAGTAAAATCGATGTCATATTTTCACTAAAATCTTGATACATGTAAAATCGATAAAGCGCTCAAGTATCAAACGGTAGCGGTCGGCGTATAACGGACGGAATCCGGAGTCGCGCGTCGCTTACGAAATGTTAGCGCGTACCACAAGAATAAAGCTGAAAATGCACTGAAAATCAACTGGTTTGTTCTTGGTTATCTATACTCATACAAGCTTCCGCCCGCGGCTTCGCAAGCATTATTTGTTAATAAAAATATAACCCTCCATCTGCGCAGTCAGGTAAAAAGTAGCCTATGGCTTAATTTTGGTCATGATCTATCTGTACACCAAAGGGGCATGCCCACTCTCCCTTGTAAAAAATGCTGTCACTGCACACACTTGAAACTAATTGCTAATGATTCTAGGCTTAGTTAGTAATAAAAGAGCTAAGAAGTTAGTTATAAAAAAGTTTACTATAATGAGAAAAATCAGTTTTTATTTTTCACAAACAACCAGTTTTACATCACTGTATTCAACTACAACTTAAATAGTTTATTATTGTAATTATAACGATTCCTAGATAAATTATGATATTGATAATTACTATCAATTTAATCGTTTAAGCTTTAAGTCAGCAAACAAACAAAAATACGCGAGAAAACAAAAGAAACGGCCACAGACACAGATCACAGGAAACGGCTTGTGTAGGTACTTGTTTGTGAATGACGTACGCGCACAGTCATAGGGATTGGTATATCGACCATCGACTATTATCCGAAATATCGATTTATCGGCGCAAAATAATCGGTCAAATGGAGCAATCGATTATATTTAATCTCAAGGCGCGCGCGCACAGAAGTGCCATTTTTGACATCGCGCTCCTATACAATCAACAGACGGGGGCAATTATTCCAGTAAATCAAAATTCAATATTTTAATGCAAAGAAATAATAATCATCTGATTCTATTGAGCAAATGTTGAATCGAATTAAAAGCGAGTTTATTTCGATTCAACACGAGCGCCACAGATAAATACAAAAATATACCTACCTATTTACTTCTGAAAATCAGATATTTAGTGTGTCAGGGGTGTAATAAGGTAATAAAATGTACGAAAAATGTAAGTACCAATTGTAACCAAGCGAAAAAAAAATTTACTTATTTACCTTTGGAGATGTTTAATAGAATTCATTATGTATTTCTGTGTTGATTTTGTAAACTTGGATTGAATAGGTAGTCGATATCGACTATCGTTTGAGTTAGTTCTTAATTCGATGATTTGGGAGGAATAACGAGTGATAGGTGCCTACCTAAAAAATATCTCATGTCTGTGACATTAACTCGTCTCTGCATGGCCTTATGCAAAAATCGTGCGAAGCTTCAACCTCTCATTTGTTGATCGAATTAAAATCGAGATAATGCTACAGATAAGCCGAGTTATTTTTTTTCCGCTTTTTTTCTCTCCACTGGTTAATCCTAAAGCCATCTAGAAGGTGGCGCTGAGATCAACGGCCCGCCGATTATGATCAAGGTTCGCTGAGAGCGAGAGGATTTAGATCAATTGCGGTGCGTCAACAGCTGAGCGCAAATTCAGCGCGCACTGCGATTGGCTGAGATTATCTCGCTCGGGCGCTCGCTACCAGCGCGAGTCAAGCATAATACCACCCCCGGGTTAATTAAAGAGAAAAAAAAAACGATTTACAAAACGCTCATTGGGAAACAAATATCGTTTTGGTTTCGTACTTCTGAAATCGGTGACCGATTTTTCGTGTCAGTGAAAATACAGTCAAATAAATCGATTGTTTTATTTATGGTCTTTTATCAACAATCGATGATTGTCTCAGAACAACTCTGGCTCAACACTAATGTTTGCAACTGGAGGCAATTTGCTACCATTTCATTTCCTGTCGTTTTCATATTCATTATTATTTTAAAATATTGTAGGATACTATTCGTGTTAATCGATTGATACGTAGATTAACGAAAAAATATAACATATTTTTTGGATGAACGTAATTTTTTGTGCAGTTGACAGCATTATATGGGCATGTCCCTTTAATCCGTTAAGCCTTGAAAACGTAACAAACAGACAGACAGAGAGACGAGCTCGTTTTGAGATGATTTTAAAAATCTTCAGAGATATTAACTCTATCCATGAATCATCCATAATCTTAATTTTTCGTTAATTAATTTTTATACCGAAAAATATAAATGCAGCTTCTAAAAATGCAATCAGCGATTAATTTATATCGTATTTTTTAAATTGGACAGATCTGTACCGCTTATAATTTTAATAGTTATTTCCTGGTTAAAACAACTGGATAACCTGTAACTATGTACACTTAACATATATTAAAAAAAATATGTTAATAGGGTTATTAACATAATATTTTTAAGAATTGACCGACCCAATTTTTGGAGCCAATAATATTTTCGAAGACTCGTAGTAACTTAAAAGTCAGATGAAATAAAATAAGGACTGCCTCCTACATAATAATAATCCATAATTAAGTAAAATTTCAATTTCAAAACTCTTTGATATTCAATTAATCAACTAATTTGTTAAAATTCTTATATTTTTTGTTTAAAAGTTTTAATTTTATTTATATTCCTAAGTTCTAAGTTTTTTTATTTTGTTATAATAGCTCCAACTTCCGAATGAACTGGCAGGATCTGGCTCTGGACCGTGACAGGCAGTGGATAAGTGAAAGGAAGAAGATGAGGCCTTTGCCCAGCAGTAGGACAGTACGGGCTAGTAATAAATAAATAAATATTGCTGGACATTTCACACAGCGTTATCTAGCCCCAAACTAAGCAGAGCTTGTACTATGGGAACCAGATAACTGATAGAATACTTATATACTTTTTTTTTGTAAATACATACTTATAATATATAGAAAAACACCCAGACACGGAACAAATATCTGTAGATCATGCAAACATTTGTTCCGTGGCGGGAATCGAACCCTCTACCTCCTGCGTCTCAGCCGGCTATACGCCCACTGCGCCACGGAGGTCATCATAGAAATAGAAATGTTACATCTTTCTGTATAACCTATATTCTGTCAATAAATGATCATGAATATGAATAAAAAAAATACAACATCAAAATTTTGTTAATTTTAAATGCAAAATTAAATTTAAATACTTAGCATTTGTAGCCTTCTCCGACCGAGTCGTGTTAAGTAAAGCAAGCAAACGAAGCAAACCCGAGGGCACAGGGCTGTCTCAATATTTTATTTTATTTACATTTTATTGTTATCTATTTTAGATAAGGTTTCAGTTAATATTTTATCCATTTAACATAACAAAAATATTTTGAAAATAATAATGAGACTTCACACCTGTATGCCTCTGGTTGATGGACGTAGGGCAGTGCATCGTAAATCACAAATCATAAAATAATTTATTGTGAAACATAGGTATTATTGTCAGGTAGATACATATTAAATGTTCACTATGATTACCAAATATATTGGTGTACAAAATTAGAATGGTGTAAATCCAATACAATATAACTTGCAATCTATTTATATTTTTTCTTTGTGCACGATGATTATTTTCCGAGGAATTTGAAATTAAAAAAAACCATTTGTGTTTGTTTATCTGACGAAGTGAGATTGTTTTAGACAAATTTTAATATTGTGTCTGAGATTCTGGGATATAAACCATATTTTTGGCAGCTTATCTCCATACAGCGCAATCTATTACGATAGTTGGAACTAGTTTTTTAAATCCAAAATGAAAAGCCCTCATTCCCTTGGTCCATGGGGTACCGGGGCCCATCGCGTTTTCAAACTTCTTTCTCGGCGTCTGGTCTATGCGACGTGTGATCCGAGAGCTGGCGCTTATCTGGGGCAATGCATAAGCATTGCAATTCAGCGGGGCAATGCAGCCAGTGTCTTGGGGACACTTCCGCCTGGTAGTGATCTAGAGCAGTTGAGCTATCTATAGATCGTTTGCAATGGTCCGTAGATGATTCAACTGTTTCTTCTGTATTTTAGGATCACGTCATCACACTAATATTATAAATGCGAAAGTTTGGATGTTTTTTATTTATTTGTTTGTTTGTTACTCAATCACGTCGTAACGGCTGAACCGATTTGGATGAAATTTAGTACATACGTATATTATAACCTAGATCAATACATAGGTTACTTTTTATCCCATAAATTAGGTCCCACGGGATAAAAATTGAGTGTCAAGTCAAATTGCAACAGCGAGTTTAGCTTTATTTCTAGGCTACCTACAGATTTAGTAGTGTAACGCGAATGAAGTCGCGGGCAACAGCTAGTATAAAATAATTGTATATTATTTCTAACGAGTAATAATAATAATAATAAAGCGCGTGGCAGCCCTGGCGCGGCGAGTATGCGCCGTCCGATATTTTTTCACTGACGCCGAAAAAAACTATAGAGTCGAAACACAATGAACAATTATTTATAATACACGATTATAACACATTTCAGTTTATAATCCCGTATAACTTCGAAATTTAAATAAAATACCTATTAAATAATCTAACTAGTGACCGACCGAAAGTTCGGTTTCGGTTTCGGTTTCATCCAGTTTCGGCCAAGAAATCTAGTTACGGCCTTAGTTCCGGTTTCGGCCAAAAAATGGCTGAAACTTTCGGACGCGCCGAAACTTTAACTATTTCGTGAATAATTCAAGTTTCGGCGATTTCGATCATTTGATTTGTTACAAATGTTACAACACAATATATGTTTGGTTACTATATGTTTAATTGTCCTGACATAGGTAATTTTATTTCCTGACATATGTTTTTTAATAAGTGACATTTGATTTATGGTTTTTTTATTGTACATCCCGGATGGGGAATGTGAGCCACTCTAATATTATTTTAGTTGGGGCCTGTTTGGCCCACACAGCACGGAAGACCATATTATCTGTACCTACCTATGTATATGTACTAAATTTGAATCATGGATTTATCGTGGTTTTGCCTGTGTTCCTTTATATAATTTTTCTTTTCTTTTTAATCATTTATAATCTTTATGTAAGTAGGTATGTTTGTTCTGTTCTGAATGGTCTGTCCTGTATGTGTGTCAAATAAAAGTATTTTCTATCTTTCCTTCTTTTTTACATACTTAGTGACTGTTCGTTTTATTTATGTCGAAATTAAAGTTTGCTGTGTACTCAAGGATGCCTGGAAGAAATCTCTGTCAGCGATATGGCCACCCCTTGTGCAAACTGTGATTTAAAAGTGTATTTTCTTTTTAATTTTAATTTTGTGCAATACGATATTATCCATCGATGACCTAATAGAGGTTGCAAGAAGCCGTTGAGTACAGGCCGCACAAGATCGCTTGAAAGCTATGGAACGTCTTATAGCTGATATGGTGATGATGAGGATGTAACGACATTTAGTTTTTATATACTAAGTTTAAAAATTAAATTAGCGCTAAACATAAATTCATTTGAAGGATGTAAATGGCCACTCTGTACATTTTAGAGCCTGTGCATACGGCGTATTTTAAACGCGCTGATGACGCGCAGATGACACGCTAACGCGTGCAAACGCGATTCTTAACTTAAACATTACCCTCCTTGCGCAGTCGGTTAAAAACAGTCTAAATATAAACATTTACTATCTATATAATTAATTATATATTTATGATTTCTAAAATCATTACGTTTTTCTGCCAAAATAGCCACAATCTATAATCATCATAATCTATTTATATCAAACTAGCTTCCGCCCGCGGCTTTGCACGCGTGGTTGGTCAATTACAAAAAATAAAACAGTTCTCTGCTAAATTCACATTCTTCAAAATCGCGACGTTAAAATAGTAGTTAAATTTTTTGAAATGATCTAATTTTCTTAACTTTTCTTAACCTTCTACAAAGTATAAAAAACTTAAAAAAAAAGATGAATGAAAACGGTAAAGTCGCTCTCAAGTTGACCAAGCGTGAGCTAAGCGTTGAGAGAGTTGGTCCAAGAGCTGACCAAGTTGGCATGGTGTGACAAAGGGAAACAGGGATTCATTTTTATACATACCTACTTATAGATTTCATCGAAATCGGTCCAGCCGTTAAGTCGTGAAAAGGTAATAAACAGAGACAGACAGAATTATTTCCTAATTTATATTATTAGCATGGATGATATTTTGGGAATCTACGTCGATCGCCTTAAACGCCCGTTCGTGTAACGCGCCCCGTCTGCGCGTTTTATATACGCCGTGTGCATAAGGACCCTTAACTTCTTTTACATACATCGTTTAAAAAAACCTAAATTCGGACCTACTCCCTAATCGCTGCCACACCATTCAACAAAAGACAGAGAGATAAAAAAAACAACGTCTCCATGCCTCCGTATTGAGCACAACAATCGTCTGTCTCGCTCGCACCCACCCCTCTCCCTCTGCAGTTCGAAGGGTTCATAACGCGTTTATGTATGTACCTAGCTGATAATGGTAATTTGTATCGATTACGTATCTCGATGTATTAGTAAATATAGTATTACCTATTTAAAACTAATTATCGGTTTGAGAAACCTGGTCGCGGCAATATCCGATAAATTTTTTTTTACAAATCGTCTTTATTTTTACAATAGATAGATAGACTCTTTATTGCACATCAAACAAAATTAAATATACATATGTACATAGAAATATTCAAAAATAAAGGTAAGTGCAATGTTCGGTCTTATCGCTAAAAGCGATCTCTTCCATACAACCTTTGGATGGACAGGACAAAACAAAATCAAAAAGATAGGTAGATAATAGGTACTTTATTTTACACTGTATTAAAATTAACAAATAATATCTGATAAAGGTCGTTGGAGGCCGATCGGTCGCTGGTAGCTGGAGATCTATGGGGAAGGCCTATGTTCAGTAGGCATGGAAATGATTGCTATTTTTAAATCATTTTTACATGATCATAATGATTATTTTCCAATCTCTGCTATTTCACATGTGAAAATTCACGGGCAACGAAAACGCCCGATGAATTCCGAAGAAGTGCGAACGACTGTGATTTGTAGCAGACCCGAATGACAGCGACCGATTTACGATGAAAACCGAAAGTGATTTTATTAGAATGATTTTTAGCAGATTATGCGAAGGAAAATAGCAGCTGTGATTTTTGATAGAGCGAAGCGAGATCTCCAAATCAACTTGGGCAAATTTGCGTTGTATGTATATATGTATGTATGTATGTTTGTTTGTCCGAGGATAACTTTCGAAGCGTTTATCCGATCATCGTGAAATTTGGTATATAGGTAGGTAATGATGGCACAATTTTGGTGACACAATGACCTAAAAATTTTGGGGGGTTGTTGAGATATTGGGGTTCAAGAGGGGTAAAAAAAATGAAAATGAGGCTATTAGGTCAAATGGGACGTCTAATGAAAGGTGATTAGTACATTTGAACCCCGTTTTTATTTTTTGTTTAATTTTTGTAGTTTTTGAGTTATTACCCATGATAAAAACTAAACTTTGACAAAATTCACAGGGTACACCAGTGACCCCACAGTGCTGAAATTTGGTATGCGTGTAGCTTTAGTGACACAAATATAGGCATAAGTCTGAAAGCCAGAATAACTGCAATTTCTACCCCAAAAAAGTTAACCAATTAACAAGAACTCCCGTTACCTATAGTTTGAATGAAACTGTATGTCAAGTTAATTGGTTATTCATTTCGTGGCACTATTTTGATAGTCGAAGATTACGAATGATATTTTTTTGTTTTTATTGAAGACTCGCGAGATCTCAGTCCGGGGCGAACCACTAGTTATGATAACGATAAAATCATATGATTTTTCACATGCTACTCGTGAAACATTCCATTCCTAATGTTCAACAGTGGACGTTCTATCGCCGATATGATGATGATGATGAACTATTACAAATAAAATAGCCGGCTGAGACGCAGGAGGTTGCGAGTTCGATTCCCGCCGCGAAACAAATGTTTGTATAACCTACAGTTAATTGTTTCAGGTATGTATGTTTCTGTATACATACCTATATTACAAGTATGTATCCACAAAAAATATTTAGAAGTATTGTATCAGTTATCTAGTTTCCATTGAACAAGCTTTATTATAAATACGGGATTTATCACGTACCGTCTTATCGGTGTTTTGACCGACAATGTTTCGGTTTAATTCATCACGAACGATGAAATCAATCACGAAAGTTTTCTAAGTAACAAAAGCACAAGCTTTGCTTAGCTCGGGGCTAAATAGCGCTGTGTGAAATGTCCAGCAATATTTATTTCTCGATGGTAAAGGATATAATGATGTTTAGGTATGAAAAGTATACACGTATCTCAATTATTTTCTAACTTTTCTCGCCTTAAAATATTATGTTCCTCATTACGCAAAGGTTAACTGGAAGAGAATGCTTGCTAGCATTAAGTTCGCCTATGTACAGACACATTAATTGTGTTCAATAAAGAATTTTCAATCAATCAATAACGAAGACTTGGCACATCTTAATTATATAAAACAAAGTCGGGTTTGTTCGAACACTTATAACTCGAGAACGGCTGGACCGATTTTGATGACTTTTGATTTGTTGTATTTGTCTCCGCCCCGAATAGCAGAATAACTATTAAAATATCCGAAAAATTCACGCATAATAAAACTATGAAAAAAAAATCATTTTCTCATAAATAAATAAATATTGCTGGACATTTCACACAACGCTATCTAGCCCCAAACTAAGCAGAGCTTGTACTATGGGAACCAGATAACTGATAGAATACTTATATACATTTTTTTTTGTAAATACATACATACTTATCATATATAGAAAAAACAACCAGACCCTGAACAAATATCTGTAGATCATGCAAACATTTGTTCCGCGGCGGGAATCGAACCCACTACCTCCTGCATCTCAGCCGGCTATTCACCCACTGCACCACAGAGGTCGTCGCATCATACATAGATCCAGCTAATGATGGCCGATTTACAATTCTACCGGGGCGAAATATTGGCAGCCCGCGTCATATGCATGTCAAGGCGGTATGAAGTTCGGCGGGTTAGCTAGCTTAGTATAAATTATAGTCTTCTTTAAAACACAAGTTTACAAAAATATGTATTATTTAAATACTCGTTAGTCATATTATATTATACATTCACGACTGTGACCCGTCGCAAGGTTGTTTCGTACCAACAGAGAGTTACAGACTATCTACTCGATAAGGTATTAAAGTACAGTCAACCAAATAGATACATATTTAAAAATAACGAGTAACTTTTTAACAACAAAATACTAGTGGTTCGCCCCGAACTGAGATCTCACGAGTCACCCATAAAAACAAAAAAATATTATTTGAATAATAATTCTTTGACTATTAAAAATAGTAGCATTAAATGAATAACCAAATAAGTTGTCCTACAGTTTTATTCACAATACAGGTTCATGTTTGACGACCTCCGTGGCGCAGTGGGCGGTAACCGGCTGTGACGCAGGAGGTAGCGAGTTCGATTCCCGCCACGGAACAAATGTTTGCATGATCTACAGATATTTGTTCCGTGTCTGGGTGTTTTTCTATATATTATAAGTATGTATTTACAAAAATATATAATATATAAGTATTCTATCGGTTATCTGGTTCTCATCGTACAAGCTTTGCTTAGTTTGGGGCTAGATAGAGCTGTGTGAATTGTCCAGCAATATTTATTATTATTTATTATGTCATTGGTTACTCTTTGTTGGGGTAAAAATTGCAGTTATTCTGGATTTCAGACTTTTGCCTCTATTTATGTCACTAAAGCTACACGCATACCAAATTTCAGCACTATGGGGTCACTGGTGTACCCTGTGAATTTTGACAAGGTTCAGTTTTTATTATGGCTAAAATAACTCAAAAACTGCATGGACTAAACTAAAAATAAAAACGGGATCGAAATGTACTAATGAAGACCTTTCATTTTGACGTCCCATTTGACCACATAGTCCCTTTTTTTTTTTTTTTACTTCTCTTGAACCCCAATATCTCAACAACCCCCAAACATTTTTAGCTTATTTAGTCACATCAAAATTTTGTCATCAGTACCTACCGTGGAACCTTACAACTTTGCCCGCTTTTTTGCTTATTTTAAACATAACTCAAGAACCATAGACTTGATTTTAAAATTGCATATACAGTTATTTAAGGCTAATTTAAAGGAATAATTCTTTAAAACTTAAATAATATCATCTTAGATTTAAAGCATCAAAAAATACAGTTAAATAGGTGGGCAACTTTATCTGCCATTCCTTACAAATTTGCCCACCCTCAAAATCTCAGCAACAATAAGCACTATTGCTTTGAAAATAAAATATGTAACGAATAATGGTGTAAAGATGTAAACCATCTCGAAAACAGACAAAAACATCTTTCTTTTTTTTTATTTATTGAGGTGGGCAATGTTGAAATACCTTCCAAAGCTATTTTCATACAAAAGACATGAAGTGCTAGGGTTGCTGCGAAATAAAAATCAGGTATTTTATTGCACCAGGTGTTTTATTCGTACAAATTATTTTTATTAATTAAGTATGCCAAATGGCAAGATTGTACCTACACAGGTAAGCAATAATGTCTTAACAAAATTAAATATCCTATGGATATTTAGTGTCCAAGCGCTGCTCCGGTTTCTTTACAAGTTTTATTTGTTTTGCGTCAATGGATGGCTCAGGGAGTCTTTTTATATTTAATAAAATAATAAAAGACTCTCAGCGTCATCTATTGGCACGGTAAGGAACAAAACTTATAAACAAATCTTAGCGGCGCTTATACAGCTGGAGATCACTATTAATTATAATTATGAATAAACTTAACCTTTGGATAATTAGAGATCAGTTTTTTAGAGATACTTATCCAAAAAATTAAGGATAATCCAGTAACTGCAGAGAGGTTACTTCATGACCTATTATTATAAAAAAAAATTGGCGTATAATAGGTCATAATGTCACCTATACCTGCGTACAGGATTATCCTTCATTTTTTGGACAACCTGTATAAACTTAACAAAATAGCAATGAATCATCTGAAGTTATTTTAACGTTTAAACAATACTTTCCAAAACAGGCAATTCAAAAGTTACCTAATTAAACTTTGAATTAAGAAAAAACAATAATATACTATATCTAAATCAAAAACTCAAAACGAACATTTTTGAAAAGCCCAATGGGTTGGACCAATCTATTAAAATAATGCTATTGTATCCTACAGTAAAAACGTAAAATATTTGGATGTCAGCATATCACTATTAGGCTATGTACAAGTACCTGCTCAAAATATTCCAAAAATATTTTAAATTCAAATATATTATACGCCAAAAAATTACAATCAAACAATCTAACTTTTAAATTCGTAGGTTGAATCAAAAAGGACATCAATGTCATTTACAGCAAGCAAGTCATTGGTTATAACCAGTCGTAAATTATACGAGTGATGATGATTTATTGAATGTTGTAATCACATAAATTTATCTTAAAAATTAATTGTCCGCGCCGAGAAATATTTGGTTTTGGTAAAATCAGAAGAATATCATCTGGGTGGTCCATTTCGCATACATCATCTATGTCTGGGTAAGTAAAAACTAATCCTTTTGAATTTTTCGAATTTTTAACTTTCCTTAAAAATTTGACTGTAGGAATATTGTTAGTCACTCTTAAAATGCGCCCGACATAGTGTTTCAGACTCTTCTTCGTTGCAAACTTGGCAACAACCCAATCATCTTTATTGTAGTTATTATCTGCGCAGTATAGAACGTCACTGCACCCAAATGGTACAACATCTGATTCTGGATCCATATTTTCTGTCCCGTTTTGTTCTTCAAGAAAAGCTGTGAGATATTCATCAAATGTTCCATCAAATGAATCATCTGTGTTTTCTATGCTCATAGTATCTGAAACTTCGGAGCTTGTTTCCATTTTCAAGTTTATCTTCTTTTTTACAGCCCTCTTCTTTGATTTTGCCTTTTTTTCACGCTTCGTTACCTTATTGCTTACTTCTGGTCTTTCTTTACTTGCAGTATCATCTTTTGTAAAAAAATTGCATTTTGTCACTTTTTTCTGAACTCTTTGACTCTCTGAATTTTTAGAATCATTTCTATTACATTTTCTTGTTGCGTCAATTGATGTACTCGGTTCATCACTAGTATTTTTTTCATAAATATTAACTTCATGTTTTACTCCTTTTCGTTTTTTCATGGGAGCCAATTTCATCTGCAAAGCTGAATGTCTTATAATGTCTGCTCCGCTTAGAAGTTTTTTAATTTTGTTTACTTTTTCGGGACATGTTTTTTTGTTGTCAAAATTTACCTTTTCATTAGAGATTATTAATTTTTTTGTCAAATTGTTTTTTAAGTTTTGGGTGTCCGATATTGCACCTGATTTTAAATTTTTATATTTAATATACGTGTTGAAGGAATATCTTTGAGTGTTTCTTCCAAATTGTTAAAATATTCAAGGAATTCATCCACTGTTTTCTCTGCTCTAGCCAATTTTATATTTTGACAGCTTCTCGTTGTCAGTTTTGATTCATGCCTTTCCATGAAACATTCTACCCATTGCTTTCCGGGAGGTTGGTTGTTAAAGATTTCATCACGACCATTTTTTTTAAAATAACCATGGACTACCAGCCTTAAATCCAGCTTCGTTAGAGGACAACCAAAGTCCGCTGCTGCAACTATAACTTTAACAATGTTTTCCTCTTCTTCCTCAGATAACAATGTAGGTTTCCCTACATTTTTTGGGTGATTCTCTTTTTGTTTGTTTAATAACGTGCGCCGTGGTATGCCGAACTGGCGTTCGGCTTCTCTTGAAGACATTTTTTTTTCTTTTATATATTGTACCGCCAAGTCCAACATCTCTTTTGTGTAGTTTTTGTACGGTCGTGCACCTACACGTCTACGGCTTTTTTTTTTCGTTGTTTTGGCCATCCTGTAGAAAAAAAAACTAAGTAGGGACATTTATTTTCATTTTGTGTAATAAAGTGTTTGAACTAGCAGACCTGCCAAATATTTTTGGTTAGGTATAGTGTCCCACTACTGGGCAAAGGCCTCCTTCCCACTCCATTCGATCTGCCAAATTTTGTAAAACCTAAGCTTAGCGCCACCTATTCATTGAGTCCAGTTGCGAATCTAAGCCATCAAAGGTAAGTACAAATATGACTCACAATCTTTACCTACAAAAAAAATGAAAAACCTTATCTGTGTTTACATATTTTCCAGATTGAAAAAGTGACAACCCTAGCACCTTTTTTAGGGTGGGCAATGTTGCAAACTCTTTGCTACACAGTTGCTTACAACTTTGCCCACTTGTTTTTTTTCGTATTAAAGACCGCTAATACGGTAAAACCAGAACAAAATTAATCGCTATTCAATCAGTTATGGGCACAATAACTTAAACTCACCTACAATAATTATTTTGGATACAGCACGATTCAGCACGATCAACAAAATTGGCACCACCTGCGTAGACCTTACTTGGACAACTGCTGAGAGCCAACTGAGTGAAGTTAGGAACACAACGGATAATTTGTGTGGCCATAAAGATGTCGAAGATTGCACGAAATGTTGAAAAATGTAGCCATTAAAGAAAAAAAAAGGGGTACGACTACTTTTAGTTAATTTTCGGTTTTGGGCAAAATTGTATTCCGAGGGCAATGTTGTAAGGTTCTACGGTACCTATGTATCAAATTTCACGATAATCAGATCATCGCTTCGAAAGTTATCCTCGGACAAACAAACATACATACATACAACGCCGATTTGCCCAAGTAGATTTGGAGATCTGGCTTCGATCGATCAACTATTTGTCATTTTGACAGTAACGGTAGAATAGATAACTTAACCCATGTCTGGTAGAACGCAATGCAGCTCGTAAACCACAAGGCATATATCGATCAATCTATACTAGCTGTAGCCTTCTGCTTCGGACGTGGACTTCCTTATTTTTAACACTCAATTCAAAAAACTAATGTTATACAACCTGTTTTGTTATGTACTACATTAATTTAAAACACACATCCGGAATCGTATTAACTGATTTTAGTGGTGGGTTTTATACCGGTAGCTTGAATATTTATTTATCCAGTAATCGATACATTTCCAATAAACAATTTTTAACGTAAATCGGCGGCGCCTTTGCGACGATGCCGCTTAGTCAGTTTAACAGGTACCTACATATATGATGAATTAATATGATTTGTTTACCTATTGTATACAGGCTGTTTAATTGATATTAAGGTTGTTTTAAATTTAAAATTTTCTTTGGTTATACATTTGAAAAAAAAAACTATTTTACAACAATACTACTATGAGCCATTAGCCCCTACCGTGTTTTCATTTAATGTCGTACATAACAAAGCACGTAGTATAATTATACCAATAATTGAATACCTAATGCTGGACATTTAACACAATTATCTGGTTCTCATGGTACAAGAGCTCTGCTTAGTTTAGGGACTAGATAACGCTGTGTGAAATGTCCACTCCTGGTATGTCAATAAAAACATTACCCTCCTCCTGCGCAGACGGGGATAAAAAATCTCCAAATCCTGGTCATAATCTATTGTATCTACACCTAATTTCATCGATCGTAATTTTTAATAATTTCTCATTTGTTGTTCGCCAAAAAAAGTTGTCAGCCCTAGTAGGTAGGTAGGTACATATTAGCCATGTTTGTATTGGCCTGTTAGCCTCATTTTGATAAGGTTTTATGTCTGTGATAACAATACCTTGCGGCGGTATTTGCCTCTTTGAAAATAAAGCAACTATTGTATTGGGTCTGGTAAAGATTGTCACTTTTTTAGCCCCCGGCTAAGAAAGAGAAGTTATAAGTTGAAGGCTTTACCGTTAATCAATACAAATCTATACTAATATTATAGATAAATAAACTGTTTTCATGATCTACAGATGTTTGTTCCGGGTCTGGATATTTTTCTATATATTATATGTATGTATTTACATAAAAAAGTAGGTATATATGTATTCTATCGGTTATCTGAGGGCTCATTCAAGTTACAGTTGATTAGCAATGACGCTCGTCGATAAGTCCGAAAATGTATGGGATTTGACACATGCTATAGAAATACCACGTGATACAGCGACAACAAATGTATGTAGAAATCGAATAGATTCGCAGCGAATGTAATTTGGCTACGGGCCCAGGTTCCTATTGTACAACTCTGCTTAGTTTGGGGTTAGATAGCGCTGTGTGAAATGTCTATTATTATTATTATTATACCTACTTCAGCTACACATGACTGTCATTCAGTTTTAATTACTTTTTAAATAAAACGAGTAAACCCTGTATTATCATATAGCAAGAAGGAGAAATTACCTCTGAACATTGATATTTATGCCACTGAGACTCCAAGCATTGTAACTCGGCTATACTAAAGGAAATCTAATAGGTCCGATTTGACGTCTACCATTTTGCATGCCGTGATAAATTTGGACGAACATCTACACAATAAATCGAAAAATCAACCACATAAAGCCAAATAAATAATATTGATCGAGCGGAGCGAGATCTCTAAATCAACTTGGGCAAATTGGCGTTGTATGGTATGTAAGTTTGTTTGTTTGTCCGAGGATAACTTTCAAAGCGTTGATCCGATCATCCTGAAATGTAATACATAGGTAGATAGTGGTGGCACAATTTTTGTGTGACTAAATAAGCTAAAACTGTTAAGGGGTTGTTGAGATATTGGGGTTCAAAAGGCGTAAAAAAAATTTTTATGGGGATTTATGGGATAAAATATAGCCTATGTGTTGATCCGGGTTATAATCTACGTACATTCTCAATTTCATCGAATTCGGTTTAGCCGTTACGACGTGATTGAATAACAAACAAATAAATAAACATCCAAACTTTTGCATTTATATTATCAGTGTTATTAATACCATAATTCAATCACGTTATGGTCAACTGTCGTTATGTTTTTAATGTTAGGTACGTGAATTGAACCCTGTTGTTCGTTGGTAGTACTTTGTCACTTGCTAGATCCGACCTACTACATTCAAGAGACTTTTTAGTGGTTCATAAGTTTTTTTTTATTTATTCGACTAAATTTATATACTTTTAGTAATACATAAAGCACTGTACAACCTTAAAGGTTTGTCTCGGTGCTTGGAGACACTCGAGCCGCTACACATTATTTAACTAAAATTAGTGTTTTAATGTAAACAATCGTGTGAACTAGTTACACGAATTTAACTAGTACAACATCAATTTAGTGTTAAATGTTATTTTGGTTAAATTAATTTGAATTTATCTCAAACCCTCAGCTATTAACAATAATAAAATGGATTAAATTGAATACAAGTTGCAATGTTATACCAATCAACAGTACAGGGCAACCTTTAATATACGCACACAAGCGCATCTAATTTTATATCATCTCACACACGCACAATATCAACAACACGCCATTTGAACCAACACTTTATTACCACTGCTTACGGTCGATGTTTCCAATTGCCGGAGTTACGTCCTTACGACTTGGAGAAAAATTTAATGCTATAACTAGGGTTGCCAAACTCATACTAATACTATAAATTCGAATGTAATTTTGTCTCTGTTTGTTACGTTATTACGGCTAAACGGCTCGTCTGATTTCTATGAAATTTGGTATACAGATTATAACGGATCGGGACAGAGGAGGGTAATGTTTTTATGACATACCAACCACGCGAGCGAACCCGCGGGCGGCAGGGTTAGGTATAGGTATAAAGACAGATAAAAATGTATAACTTCTATGCAAAATGCATGTATCAAAACAGAAAGTTGTTAGAACTTGCAAATGCCGTGATTTTGACATCGACAGTCAATAATCTCCTTTATTTAATGGCAACATGATAATTTAAGTATTACATTTTTATGTTGGCAAATATAGCTCGTGAGTCGCAAGGATTGGTTATCGACAAGAGCCAATCATGAACGACAACCTATGTCCAATGAGATCATTTTATTGATTTTATTATCGCGGCGGAGATGATTTCATAGCTGCCAGTTACGCAGACAATTCTCTTTTAGCAGCCGACAAGATCACACGTCTTAAATAAAACCAGCCAAGTGCGAGTCGGACTCGGGCACGAAGGGTTCCGTACTTACTATTATCTATAAAAACGGCAAATAAATCTCGTTTGTTGTATGGGAACCCCATTTAAATATTTGTTTTATTTTATTTTATTATTTATTTTTAAAGTAAATATATAACTAAATATTCAGTGAATATTTCAAGCGTCTACATGTTGCCGTTATCAATATCGAGCAAAAAAATCACGTTAGTTGTATGGGAGCTCCCCTTAAATATTTATTTTATTCTGTTTTTAGTATTTGTTGTTATTGCGGCAACAGAAATATCTGTGAAAATATCAACTGTCTAACTACCACGGTTCATGAGTTACAGCCTGGTGACAGACAGACAGACAACGGAGTATTAGTAATAGGGTCCGTTTTACCCTTTGGGTATGGAACCCTAAAAACAAGTACAACTGTAAAAGTTTAAATTGTTACTATCCTCAGTACATTCTGTAACCTGTATTTGTATTTGAATAATTAAATATCGTTTAGAATTAATATTCCGGTGTTTTTATTCAGAAATCTTTATCTTTATCTTGCCTCTGACTACCCCTTGTGGGAATCTTCTACGCGTACTTTACTGAGTAAGAGATCCGAGGATGTCTATAGGTGATACACTTTGAAGATAAGATAGAAGTCATTTATTTAACCATGTGCTTTATTTTGACCAACTATTAATGTTAGAAATCTTGAGGAGCCGCGTCGTGTCTAACGGTAAGTTCGCAACTACCACTCCCTCTGTGTAAAACAATTATCAAGCCGGTCTGCATCCTTCAAACTTGTCTCTATTAACAAAACATATAAAAATCGCCAACAGATGGCGTGACATGTATCGGAATGCAACAAAATAAAATACAATAACAGCGTGTGTCGTCTACAATCCACCCTCTTAGTGCTGAACTGAGCCGACAAACATATTAGAAATCAAATGAATACAAAAAGTGTCAGATCAGCACTAACATTCCGTTGGTGCAAGTAGTGCGACACGCGTTACCGGGCGGCGCACCAAACCAGTGCGGGTGCGCACGTCCACCATTCGCACGCGACCATCATCACCCGCATGGGTCGCACTCACCACTCCGTGCCGCCAACATCCACGATCTAAATTAGGTTCCATTATTAGAACATAGTCCCCATCTCGCAATGCTCTCTGATCCCTAAACCATTTCTGCCTCGGAATTAAAGTAGGGAGATATTCTTTAACCCATCGCGCCCAAAACATATCGGTCAACCTTTGCGCTAGGCGCCATTGTTTTCGCAGACATAGATCGTCGTTATCATACCTACCAAACACGGGACCGTTCGATGACTTACCTAACAAAAAGTGATTAGGCGTTAAAGCTTCAGGGTAATTAGCGTCACATGAAACATGTGTAATAGGGCGACTATTAACTAGGGCTTCTACTTCAGCGAATAAAGTAGACAGCGTCTCAGGGTGTGGAGCGCGTTCCTTAAGAACGACTTTCAAGGCCGTTTTCACCGTGCGTATCATACGTTCCCAGGCACCACCTTTCTCAGGGGCCCCAGGGGGTATGAACCTCCACTCGATACCTCTTACGGTACCGTCTTCACGGAGTTTACTCTCATTGAGTTCGGATAGACTCCGCTTTAACTCGTTATCTGCGCCGCGCAGGTTCGTCCCGTTATCTGAGTAGATAACGCTGGGCGTACCGCGGCGAGCTATCATACGTCTGAGCGCCATGATGGTGGAGTCTGTACTCAGACTCTCACTAATTTCCAAATGAATGGCGCGTACCGTTAGGCACGTAAACATTACGCCGTACCTTTTTACTCTTTTTCGTCCGATAGTGACCTCCATCGGTCCGAAAAAATCCACCCCCGTGAACGTGAATGGGTGTCGATTGTGCTGCAGACGAGCAGCTGGCAGGTCCGCCATACGCTGTGGCTGCGGTGTCGCGCGCCGGTATCGGCAGAACAGGCAGCGCGCTGCGACCGTGCGTACGGTAGGACGCAGCTTCAAAATCCAGTAGCGTTGTCTTAACTCGTTAACTACAAGTTCGTGGGCACCATGCATAGCTTTCTTATGATAGTATTCGACTAATAGACGAGTTATTTTGTGACGACCATCGAGTATGGTGGGTCTCATAGTCAAGTGGGATACACCTTCGACTTTATCGATTCGACCGGCTACTCGTAACACATTAGTGTCGTCTAAATAGGGTGTCAATGTTAACAAACGACTGTTTGATAACAAAGGCTTATTTTGCTTGATAAGCTCAATGTCTTGTGCGAACGAATCCTGTTGAGATTTACTCAGCAGAAGAAGTTCAGCTTCGTTCATGAGTTCAACATTCAAACAAGTATCAATTCGTCGACATCGTCTGATAAACAATAAAATTCGAGCGGTTACTCGGACGAGTCGTAACCAAGACGAGTAGTCATTTTCGTTAGGTAAGGAATATTCAACGACCTGAGTCGTGACCACATTCAAGCTCCTTTGTTCGAAGACTACATCTGGTGATGGCTTCTTTGTGGACTTACAATCCTTAGGCCATGCATCTTCAGGTTGCCGTAAGAATTGTGGTCCTAGAAACCATACGCTATCGTATGTCAGAGGCGGCGTGTCGTCTTTGGTAGCTATGTCAGCTACATTCAACTTAGTTGGGACGTATCGCCACTCTGATAACGTCGTGAGCTCATCAATTTCACCTAAGCGATGAGCTACGTACGGCTTATAGCTTCTTGGATCGCTACGGATCCATTGTAAAACCGTTTGTGAATCAGTCCAAAAGTACCGTTTATCAGCCTTCATATTTTTATGTTCCCGCTGCAGTGAGTTCGCGAGGCGTGCGGCTATGAGCGCGCCTTGCAGCTCCAGTCGAGGAACTGACACAGGCCGCAGTGGGGTCACTCGGCTCTTACTGGCGGCTAGACAAACCAATACATTCCCGTCTGCTCGAGTAAAACGCCAATAAATAACTGCGGCGTAAGCTTTAATAGAAGCGTCACAAAATATGTGCAGTTGTTTATTTACAATAGACTCGGCACTTCTATCTATACCTATCTCTAACTGATAGCACTGAGTCCAACTATCAGTATTGTTATACCACCTAGGTATACGTAGGGATTCTAAAAGTTTTAATTCATCGAGCCACTTCACCCATTTGGTGTGCTCATCAGAATGGATGCGGCATTTCCAATCAACTTTAGATCTGTGCACGTCTTGAAAAATGATTTTACTTTTTATAACAAATGGCGACAAAAATCCGTGTATGTCGTAAAGAGACATAATAATGCTAAGCATGTTAGCTTTCGTAGGTGGCGTAGAACCATTTAAAATATCACTAGGAATTCTGTCAAGCGAAATCTGAAACCCAAATGAGTCGTCCGCAGGATGCCATATCAAACCTAAAGTGCGCTCACTCGTATTCATGGCTCCATGCTTAAACTGCACAGCTGTGTGCGCGAGCGCTTCTGTAGGAATTGAATCTAAAACCGGTTTGCTATTACTCGACCAACCTCTTATTTCAAAGCCACCTTTAGCGTGAATAAAAGTTATGTCTTTTATTAATTGAATAGCCGTACTCTCATCACACGTAGAATAACAACAATCATCCATGTAGTGGCTATTCACAATTACATCTACAGCCTCAGGATTTATATCCTCGTATTTCAAGGCATTTTTATTTTTGACATATTGGGCAATGAAAGGCGAGCATGTTGCACCGAAAATTAAACTTTGCATAAGACAAACTTTAATCGGACCATTCGATTCTTGCCACAAGAACCGAAGAACATGCTGGTCTTCAGGGCGAATTTTAATTCTGAGAAACATATCACGAATATCCCCAATAATTACAATTTTATTCTCCCGAAATCTTAGCATAATTCCGTATAATGAATTATACAAGTCCGGTCCGGTTAATAAATAATCATTTAGGCACACACCGTCTACCTTAGCGGCGGCGTCAAACACTAACCGTAACTTATCTGGTTTATTAGGATTCTGAACACCAAAATGTGGCAAATACCAAACATGATCAGCTGAGAGGCTGTTATCAGTTAGTTCTCGAGCGTAACCATTATCTATCAATTTAGATATTTCTTTCTTATACCTATCAGCGTAGTCAGCATTCTTATGGAGTTTCCGTAACAATAACTGCTGACGCGAGTAGGCATTGTTGTATGAGTCAGGCATCATAAAATCATCCTTTTTGAACGGTAAACCTACTTCCCATTGATTACCTACCTGACGGGCTGTGCTATCTAAAATATCAATAGCGCGAATATGATCTGTATTTTCACGAGATACGGGTGAAATACCAGTCAAATCAAAATTAAAGGAATTCTTAATCAGGTCATTAAGTTCGCTGAGTTCAGACATATCATTATCACGAGAGTGTGCGAGATGAAACACATTTTGTTCACTTACTCTGGACTTGGTGGAGGAGTGAGTGCGGCCACGGTGGAAACCGTGGATGGTCCATCCCAACCGACATCGTGATGCGTACAGCGAGTCCCTGTCTCCATGTATAACCTCGAGAGGAGCTATTAGGAAATAATTATCCTCACCAATTAACATTTTTGGCTTTGCACTTGCATTGGTGCAAATCATATGTTTGATATGCGATAAGTGCGTGCTATTTACACTATTCAAGATAGACAAATTTTGTGAACACAATTTTAACTGAGCACATCTACGTAACTTACAGTCATAACTAATATTGTCCTGTCCCGTTATTTTTACTCTTACACTAGGCACTTCTGATTGGTACACTGACAAACCGAATGCATCAGTAAACTTTATAGGACGCGCACTAACACACTCTAAGCCTAGGGTATCTGCCAGCTCGGCATCGATCACTGACACTTCAGCACCATCGTCCAGAAGTGCGTAGGTATTCACTACACCTTTAGGGCCACGTAATTGAACCGCGATCACTTTCAACAGTGCGAATTCATCCGGGGCGATGCTCGCGTCGTCACTATCTCGAGCGAAATGCATCATAGACGCATCGGGTGCAGTTACAGGTACAGGTTCCGGGTTTACGGTCATCTTATCAGTCGATTGTGACGTCATCTCGGGTTTCGTCCAGTGTAGCAGGCGGTGGTGTGCCATGCCACAGTTATCGACGTCACACATTGGTGCGGGGCACGTATCTTTATTGTGTCGAGTTAGTAGACAACAATAACATAGGCCGCGCGTTTTTACAAATCGCCATTTATCTCTTCGCATTGCTCGTTTGAATATGCGACACTCTGGTAGGGTATGAGTGCCCTTCTGGCAGAATCTACATACATTATTATCAGCTGTTGCAGCGACAGAAGATGTGTAGACAGTACGATGACGATACTTGTCTTCAGTGCGCTTTGTAGGAGCGTCCATCGGCTTCTTGTCTCGCGGAGGTATACATCCGACGACTGATAACATTTCAGCTTCTATCTTTAAGAACATAGCTAGTAGTTCGAGCTTCGATCTGCCTTCGCGTAGACGATTGTAGGCAAACTCCGTCCATCTACCTATCAGGGTGCTCGGCAATTTTGATATTATGGCTGCAGCGAGCTCTGGACTTCGTAGGTAGTCATTCTGGTGTAGTGCGCGTATTGTAGCCACGCAATTGTTGACTTTGACGGACAAGTTTATCAAGTCATGTTGATAACAAGTAGGTAACGAAGGTAGCTTTTTCAATTGCATCGTTATGTTGCTAATAATAATATCAGCTCGGCCAAACCTTAGTTCAAGTGCTTCTATAACTGCTGACGGCGGAGTGTTGCCGATCAGCAAGTCAGTCACTGCTTCCTTGGCTTCACCTCGTAGAGATTTACGGAGTCTCCACAGGTTCTCACTATCACTGAATCTACACACTCGTGACGAATCATCATAGGCACTTTTAAAATGTAGCCACTCAATACAGTCACCACTGAAGATAGGTAGCTCTCGTGGCGTGGCAAGGCGGCTCAAAAGTTTATCTTCGTGCTTTGATGAAGACTGGGTCATCAGATCCTTCAACGTGTTAGCTAGTTGTTGGATACTGTTGTTGTGCTGGACTGGTGATGCACAGTTCGTGTCCAGCCATTTCTCCACGTTATCGTGCACTTCATTCTCGCTGGGGAGGGATGAACAATAGGTACCAACTTTTTCATCTGGAGCTACATCAGTGCCGACATGATGAGCTTTTTCACTCTCCTGGTCGACTTTGGCAAGGTCAGCTTGTAACTTCTTGTCAATTAACTCCATCTGAATCTTGGCTTTTGCTTCCGCAGCTTCTAATTCGAGTTGTTTACGACGTGCAACTGATGACGTAGTAGATTTCTTAGTCTGAATAGTCGTTTTTGAAGCACATTTCGAATGCTGCTCAGTGTCACGCGCTGACATCTTGCACGGTACTGGCGTCGATACGTGTCCTTCCCGCGACGATAAGAGATCATTGGTGCCGCTAGGAAGAATCAACTTCTTCAACTCTTTCTTCATAGGTGTGCCTTCCAACTTGTTGGTTTTCATATGTTCCTGGCGTTGACGGCGAGTAAGAACCTTCGATAATGGCGTCACGCCCGACATGATGGTATTTCGCAGTTCACTGATTTTAAATCTGGCTCTGAAGGACCATATTATAGGTGATACACTTTGAAGATAAGATAGAAGTCATTTATTTAACCATGTGCTTTATTTTGACCAACTATTAATGTTAGAAATCTTGAGGAGCCGCGTCGTGTCTAACGGTAAGTTCGCAACTACCACTCCCTCTGTGTAAAACAATTATCAAGCCGGTCTGCATCCTTCAAACTTGTCTCTATTAACAAAACATATAAAAATCGCCAACAGATGGCGTGACATGTATCGGAATGCAACAAAATAAAATACAATAACAGCGTGTGTCGTCTACAATGTCCATGGGGATTAATAATAGAAAAGTACAAGATGTCATAATCTATCTATACATATACCAAATGTCATCGAAATAGGTCCAGCCATTGAGTCGTAAAAACGTAACAAACAGACGGATAAACAGACAGGAAGACAGAGTTACATCAGTATTTTTTATATAATTTATATAATTATAGGCTAGCGTTTGACCACGATCTCGCCTGATGGTGCACGATGATGCAGTCTACGATGGAACACGCTTACTTACAGAAACCTATTCACGAATCTATTCAAGAATAATTTATAATATGTATTAGTAAGTATGGTTGACAACCCTAGCGTATAATATAACGTCAGTAAGAACCTAATCTGATATTTGCTTTACGATTTGCTTCTTTATCCCGTAAGTGCAAGATCGAAAATCCAATACAACTCTATCGTACGTGTGCATACAGTAATCTTTATTAGCATGGAATAAGGTTTGATTTGGAGTGCATTATCGTGGGGGGAGGGGGTGTAAGGGAGGGGGGGGGGGTGAATAGGAAATGACGTAATGCATCCAATTAATAGTTTTTATTTATATTGTAGTGGGTTTTAGTCGTTATTTCGACAATTGATTTATTTATGATCCCATAAAGGGGTTAACCACGAAATAGAAACAGAATTACAGCTTACTATAACTTGCGAAAACAGAAAAAATATATTCGACCGACTTGATCCGAGATCCTCGTACGCGCGCGTTCGTTTGTGCCTGGATTCGCTAGTTTTAATTAACTTAGTGACTTAATGAAAGATGGGGGCGATTTTTTTGATACAAGTTTGCGTACGACACTCGCTTGACCGTTGTAATAGAAATCTAGTTTAATTGGGTTGGTTCTTAGCTACGCGTGATTAAGATTAGGTCAGCAGATCTGAAGATTATCAGCGCTTATCCTTGTTGAAGGGATCTCAGCTGTAAAAGGAAAAATACGGGTTTTTAACCATCAGCCACCATCGGCCCGACTGAAAAGCCGTAAGGCTTCCACCAATCCACCAACCCCACGGACAAAAGCCCGGCCGTAGCGAGACTTGAATTATGGTCCTCCCATCATACTGCCCCTCCTGATTACATTCCGGCTACAAGCTGCAGTGACCAATTTGGCAAGTCCCTAAACCGCCAAGTGGGGCTACATCGATGCATTCCGGAGCCAGTGCCACTGCGGGGCCACCTTAAAACCAATGGCCCACCTGCTCTCATGTCTTCTGTGCCCAACCACCTGCACACGAGAGGACTTGTACCAGGCAACAGAGAGGGTTGTGGAAGTTGCTTAGAAGTCAAACAGCCATTGACACGAAAGAAGAAGAAGAAGACGGGTTTTTTAAATGATCGAGCGAAGCGAGATCTCTAAATCAACTTGGGCAAATCGGCGTTGTAGGTATGTATGTATGTCCGAGGATAACTTTCGAAGCGTCGATCCGATCATCGTGAAATTTGATACATAGGTGATGGCACAATTTTGGTGTGACTATGTTGGGGGAGGGGGTTGAGATATTGGGGTTCAGGAGGGGAAAAAAAAATTAAAATGAGACTATTACGCCAAGTGGGACGTCAAATGAAAGGTCTTCATTAGTACATTTAGACTCCATTTTTATTTTTAGTAAAGTCCTTATAGTTTTTGAGTTATTAACCATACTAAAAACTGAACTTTGACAAAATTCACAGAGTACACCAGTGACCCAACAGTGCTGTATAATTGGGTATGCGTGTAGCTTAAGTGACACAAATATAGGCAAAAGCCTGAAATCCAGAATTACTGCCATTTGTACTCCAAAAAAGAGTAATCTATTAACATGAACTGCCGTTACCTGTAATTTGAATGAAACTAATAGCTAAGTAAGCTGGTTTTTCATTTTGAGTCACTATTTTGATAGTCTTGACGACCTTCGTGGTGCAGTGGGCGAATAGCCGGCTGGGACGCAGGAGTACAAGCTCTGTTTAGTTTGGGGCTAGATAGCGCTGTGTGAAATGTCCAGCAATTTTATTTATTTATAATCGGAGACTCGCGAGTACGGGACGAACCACTAGTTATTTAATTTATAGTTTTAGATATTTCTTTTTATTGAAAGCTGTCAATACGACCTGGAGATGGAACAAGCATATGCCCCACCTGATGTTAAGAGTTAACGAACGCCTATAACAAAGCATTGCCTCGTAGGTCACGCACCTTAGATACGCCCTACGATGCACTGCCCTGCGCCCATCTTGAGGCATACAGGTGTACAGCCTCATATGCCTATAATTTCACCTGCAACCGTACCCTTCAAATTGTAACATAGCAATGCTGTTTCGCCCCTTGAAGACTGAGGCCACGGACAGTGGGTTCTGTCGCGGATGTCTCAGGGAGGAAGAGACAGTGGAGCACATGATGCTTCACCAGACGGCCACAAACGATACCAGACTGAGAACGGGCCTGCAAGAGGACATCGAATCTTCATCCTCCTCCAACACCGCCATAACATACACGGACTGCTAAAGCTGCTGCCACTAACCTGAGCTAGGATGGCTGGGGTCAGGTTAGAAGGGGGGTAATGCAGATCTTGTCACGTCCTTGCATGCCCATCCTGCTCTGCCACCTGCACGATGGGGCAATTAATAACCTGCTCCGACGCTGCCATGAACGTGGCGACGTACTGCTCAAAGTGGCTACAGTCTTGAGATATCGACACGATAGAAGAAGTGCAGATCTTATTCCCCCACCCTAGAATTAGAATGCTGCTTAGCGGCAGAAACAGATATGGTAGCACTTTCACAAGAAACTACTACTTACACAAGAAACTCTACTACTCTCAAGTAAAATAAAAATACTAACTATAAAACATATCTCATAACTAGCATGGTTAGTCGTTTAATGCAACGGGGCCAAGGTTAGCACTCATCGTTGATTACAAAATAGCCGTCCAGATAGCAACACTAAAATATTTCAAGAATTTTTTTCTTATATTGTTTAACTGGTAACTTCTTTTCGTAGATAGATATAGCGTTTATTTGTACATTACCCTCATATCATTCCCCCATTCATATATCATTTCCCAGGATATAATCTATCTCCTTGCAAAATTTCATTACGATCCGTTCAGCCGTTTAGTCGTGTAAAGGTAACAAACAAACAGAGTTATGTATGTATTATACATATAAACCTTCCTCTTGAATCACTCTTATCTATTGCTGAAAACTGCATTAAAATCCGTTGAGTAGTTTAAATGATCTAAGCGAACATACAGCGGAAGCGATTTCTTCATTTTATACTATGTAAAGATAAAGAAATCGAACAAACAAACCTAATATACATTTATATAACTTTTGAATATATCATGGTTATAAACACTATTTGTTCTAAAACGAGATACCATGATTTATGAGTGATGATTTTGGGATACTCAAAACTCACAAATAATGCTAAATATCCTGTTTTTAGTACAAACACACATACTATTATTAACAAAAAGACTCTATGACAAACAATTTAGAAATATACAAAAAAACACAAAACAGACAAAGTATATAAAAACGAACACAATAAAATGTGTGCGTTGCGGTGTGACAAATTGGCCATAGTAAGTATTTTTAAAACTTGCGCGATCACTGTACATAATTACTGATTTAAACGGGTATTTATCGCGTATGTACTTTTTTTTATTTGTTATACCGACGTTTCAAAATAAATACCCGTTTAAATAAGTAAAATGGTCATAACATAACTAACGAATAATTTGCTTAACCCCCGACGCGAAAAGGGGTGTTGTTAGTTTGTCGTCTATGTCTGTCTGTATCAGGGATGTTGCGGACGCAGATTTTTAGACATACGCGGAGGCGGATGCGAATTTTTGAAGACGCATCCGCGGATGTACATGCGGATGCGGATCTTAAGATTTTTTAAGAAACTTCGTTTTGGTGCAAAGTTAAAACAAAACATATAAACTTTTAACTGCTGCAATTATCGCAAGTAAACAAGTTATGATTGATTTACGAGATACAAATGATAAACAATAACAAACGCGTCGGATCTTGTCACCGAAGTCTTCGCTATTATTGGTCAATCAGTACGTGGCCACGGCATGCGTCACTCGCAAGCCCCACCCAATTTGTTTCTTGTTGCGACCTGCGATGCATCTGCATCCACATGAACATCCGCATCAATTATTGCAGATGCTGGTTCAAATGCAGATGTCCAAATCGATGCAGAGGCTCCGCATTTGCGGATGCATGTTGCGGTGGCGTGTTTTTTAAAATAGAAAACTAGTTCAACTGGGGTGATCTCTAGCTATGTCAGCTTTACGTGGTTTTAAGGGTTTTTATTTTAATGTATGATGGCGAGTCGGAGGTTTTTTAAATTTTCCTTTTTTTATATATATATGCCTAAACTACTTGAATAGTGAAAAAAAATACAATATCAAAGTACGTTTAACTATTTATAGACGACTAGCTGACCCGCCCGCGGCTTCGCACGCGTGTTCGGGTAAGAAAGGTCAATCTTTTATATACCAAATTTTACCGAAATCGGTCCAGCTATTTAGTCGTGAAAACGTAACAAACAGACAGAGACAGAGGGACAGAGTTACATTCGAATTTATAATAGGTATTAGTATGGACATTGCCAAACGACTTAATATACAATTCAGAATAGGTAATAAATAAATATACACACGATAACAAAAGTGTGTTAAACTATTCATAGACGATATCTGTTTTGGTCGCGAGTGTACCTCCTTAAAGTAATGCCAATATTCCGAGTGGCGTAGGAGGTACGGTTCGCAGATAAACGAACAGTATTCTATCCAAAATGAGAGGTGTTATAAGTGTCTCAGTGTCTGTGTCTATCTGTGGCATCGTAGCTCATAGACAGACAGAGACGTTTGTTTTTTAATCAATCACGTCGTAAAGGCAGAACCGATTGCGATGAAATTTGGTATATAGATAGATTATGAACTGTATTAAATCATAGGCTAATTTATTGACAAACTACGTGTGCGAAGCCGCGGGTGGAAGCTACTAAAGAATAAAGCTTATTTAAGTTTTTTTAAAGCGTTGGCGTGACGACCTTGATGCGTTAAAAGCTGATGAGAAGTGGCAAATGATCGAGACATATGGTGGAACATGGGGGAGACCTTTGCCCAGCATTGAATAATATAATTATGTCAAAGTACAACATATAAGCTGAATACTATATAAAGCGAAAACGCGACTCCTTGCTGCTGATATTTATGTATTTTATATAGCACTATTTAAGTAGGTATACATACATTATATTATATTTTCTTGTATGTATGTGTATATAGTATACCTTCACTGTTTATTAATTTCCATATCACCTATTTATCTGTTTAATGGTGCTACGTCAAGGTTCTACGTTCGTGAAGTCACTCTGGTCTTGTCTGAAAACCAGCGCTGCTACACATGCACATGTGTACAGCATTATGCTGAGACAGTACCATTTGGTTCATGCACGTGGTGATTATGGATAAACCTACATCTTTGTATCTTCTTTGTATCAATTGTATTTTGTTATATCTTTGTATTTATATTGTGTTGTGTGTTCATATTGTGTTATCATTGTGTTATTTAGTAAGTAATGTTATCTGTAAGAACCTGTGTATGTCCAATAAATTATTTTTCTTTCTTTCTTTCTTTCTTTCATTAGGAAAGTATAGGTTAAGAAAAAAAAACAATTCTTTTTTCTGACGCTACACAACGACTGACTTCGATTTCAGATGGCTCACGGAGCAAAATAATAAAAAAGTACCTTCCATTCCAACGGTTTTGCAGAAAACGTTAAAAATAGCAGTTTTCTTGCTTTAGAATCTAATAAATTGACATTAAACATAATCATCCATAAATAATATGTAATGAGCGTGTGAAGGAAGTCACCAGGCGCGTTCAGCTTGCATGGGCAGCTATCGGAAAACTAGATGACATACTAAAATCAACGCGTATTCCACAATGTCTTAAAACACGTCTCTATAACCAATGTGTCCTGCTAACTATGACTTATGGTGCCGAGACATGGAGGCTCACGAAGGAGGCTGTGCACAAAATAAGTGTAGCACAGAGAGCCATGGAGCGCGCCATGCTCGGCATCACACTCTTATCGAGTTCCCAATACCGAAATTCGCAAGCAGACTAAAGTACAAGACGTCAGCAAGCGAATATTGAGGCTCAAGTGGAGTTGGGCAGGACACTTGGCCAGACGTAGTGACGACAGGTGGACTAAGGCACTAACAGAGTGGAGGCCGAGACTGGCCATCGAAATAGGGGACGTCCACCAGTGAGATGGGTCGACGACATCAATAAGACTGTGGGTCGTACGTGGTTCAGGCTGGCACAGAATCGGGAAGAATGGCAGAAACAAAGAGAGGCCTATGCCCAGCAGTGGGTCGATACGGACTGAGAATGATGATGATGATGAGCGTGTCAGACCACGCACAGTGAAAGGTCTTCTGAACTACGGAACCCCATAGTGTTTAGAACTATTCAACGATACCCCAAAAGATGGGGTGTGTGAGTAAAAATAAAATCTCCATACACCATCACTTACCATCAGGTGAGGTAGTGGTTATGTGGTCAAGCACTTGACAATAAACAATAAAAAAATGGCCGTCACGTGACACCCGGCAGATGTAAAACATCTAAATTGATACTTATTGAAAAAATGTATAATTAAAGAAACCCGTTTATAATCATCTTATTTTATCACACGCAATATAAATACACGTACTTTTGACATTTGACGGCCCAACGGCCCAACGGACTTGGGACTTAGGAAAAATAATCCAAATCCAAAACATCTGATATCTTACCCCTATTATAATAGACCTCGCCTATTGGACGCATGCCGTCACGGCGTGATGGTATATGAGTCGGTGTTGTGGTAACCACTGCATTACCCAACAGGTTTTAATTTTTTTAATTTTTATTTATACCATTTGGAAATGGAGCAATCTTATGGCCCACCTGATTTAAAGTGGTAACCATCGCCTATAACAAAAGTACTGCTACCCTGCGATGAACTGCCTTGCATCCATCAACTAGAGGCATACAGATGTAAAGCCACATGTGCCTGTAATTTCGCCGGCAAGCATACCCTTCAAACTGAAACACAGCAATGCTGCTTGACGACAGAAATAGGCATGGTGTTAGCACTACCCCGGGCGAGCCCTTTCACAAGGAACCCTGAGACATACGGGTGAAGTCTTACATGCCCGTAATTTCACTCATACCCTTCAAAATCCAATAAAATTAATATTTTATGATTTCTATTATCCAATTATGTGAAAGTATTTTACAATCTATTAGTCGTTTAGTTTTTGACGTATTTAGGTTTAAGGTTACGTATTGTTTTGATTAAATGAAAACGGTTCATTTTAGGCGTACCTTGTTAAAGAGTGAAAGTAGGAAGGAGTAAATCTTTGACCGAATGGTGGCCAAAAACAGACCTAAGAAGCCCAGGACATCCGTCGGCGCGGTGGGTCGACGACATTAAGAAAGTCGCGGGCAACTCCTGGATGCGCGCAGCACAGGACCGGGAGGGTGGCGTTTACAAAGGGAGGCCTACACCCAGCAGTGGGTACTTATGGGCTGTGGATGATGATGATGATGATACCTTGTTAAAAGTCAACTTTACCTTGTACAACTGTCTCAGTCACTCCATGCGAAAATACCCGCAGTGCGAGAAGGACTAATTCGAAGCGTGCGAGCGAAAACCAAAATAACTAGTGGTTCTCCCCGTACTGAGATCTCGCGAGTCTACCAAAAATAAAAATAAAATATCCTTCATAATCTTTGACTAATAAAATAGTGCCACGAAATTAACAACCAACTAACTTGACCTACAGTTTCATTCAAATTACAAGCAACGAGAGTTCATGTTATTTGGTTCCTCTTTTAAGGGGTAGAAATTGCAGTTATTCTGAATTTCAGACTTTTTCCTAAATTTTTTTCACTAAAGCTACACGAATACCAAATTACATCACTTTGGGGTCACTGGTTCACAGGGTAGTGAATTTCGTCAAAGTTCAGTTTTTATTATGGCTAATAACTCAAAAACTATAAGGATTCAGCTAAAAATAAAATCAGGAAATTTGATATATAGGTAGGTAGTAAATGGCACAATTTTGGTGTGACTAAATGAGCTAAAAATGTTGGGGTTGTTGAGATATTGGGGTTCAAGGGGGGTAAAAAAAAAATGAAATCGTGACTATTAGGTCTAGTGGGACGTCAAATGAAAGGTCTTCATTTGTACATTTAGACTCCGTTTTTATTTTTGGTTAAGTCTTTATAGTTTTTGAGTAATTAGCCTTGAAAACTGAACTTTGACAAAATTCACAGGGTACACCAGTGACCCCCCACAGTGCTGAAATTTGGTATTCGTGTAGCTTTAGTGACACAAATATAGGCAGAATAACTGCAATTTGTACCCCAAAAAAGAGTAACGACATTATATACGAACTCCTGTTACCTCTAATTTGAACGAAACTGTAGGTCAAGTTAGATAGTTATTTATTTGGTGGCATTATTTTGATAGTCAAAGATTGCAAATAATATATTTTTGTTTTAATCGGAGACTCGCGAGATCTCAGTTCGGGGCGAACCACTAGTTATTAATATTTGATTTAAAATGTACTGAACTCGTTCGACGATTGGCGACACCCGCTTAGCCGGTTTATTATTTTATTATAGCAATAAAATCAATAGTGAAAGTAATGAAATATCTTCTCGAGGTACAATTTATGAAACATGGCGTCTATTATTTGCACGATCTTTCAATATTGTTACATAAGTACATATGTTTTGCATCCATATTTTTCTTACGTAGGTATATTTAGGTATTAGTAATACCGAGTTTTAGACCGGCCACATAATCAAAATTTAAATCCATACGAAATTATAAAATGAATCGATCGGAGTTAGTAAAACGTTTAACGGGCAAGGTGTACGCTTTTATAACAAACTCTCAAGTGATTTACCTACAAAAATTGACAATTAACAAAAATATAATCGACTTAACCAAACCACTGAACTGATTTTGATGAAATTTCTATAAGACCAATATGAAAGTATATTCTTCCAAATAAAAAAAGAAATTTCCAAATCGGTTGTTAAATGTCGGAGTTCTGTGGTAGAACCTCCGTCACAACAAACAAAGTATGGATTTTAAAGTTTCTCTTGTAAGTTAATCTAATTCTTTGAGAAATGTAACCTAAGAATAAATGAAAAGCTAGAATTAGTTCTTTGTTCAAAGGTCTAGGCTAAGAGACAAAACTATGAATTATTTTATTCAAATGTTGGCATCATTAAAAAATATAATCGGGCAGGTTGGCAGCCCTGGGCTGTAGAGCGCCGCGTCACTGGTAAATAATTGCTAAACTGGAAAACTGTTGAGACTTCCTTCATTTTAATACAGGGGGCCAATTTTCCATTAAAACCCTATGTATTTCATTAAGCATATATTTAACAAGCTACAAATTTAGGGAAAAAAATCTTAACGAATAACTAATCCATTAACGAAGCTCCCCCCACCCTAGGTAATTCACGTAATACTAATTTAATTAACGACAGCTAACCCAAACGAGTTTCAATATATAATCGAATATATTTTGGCATTCTGCTCCACTAATATTACAATTTATAATATCATCTTTATACTCGTAATTATAATGTATAATCGCATGTCAGTCTTGACGTGAACACCGTTTATGACATTTAACATATCGAGACTAGATCGAAACTTGAATTTTACTATTTAAAATTACGTGGCCTTCTGATCACATGTTATTATTATTATTTGGAGCCTTTACTGTCCCACTGCAGGACAAATAAAATTAAAAATTGTTTATTTCAAGCCAATTGACTCGTAAAGGTTACAAATAAGAGGAAATAGAAATTCGAAATTAAAATTATTACAAAATCAGTTAATTATATCAGAGTATATACGTACGCGGACATGAGGGATTATCAAAGGCCTCCCTTCCTTCCTTTATCTCCACTAAAGATCACAACATGCTTGTGATCTTGAGTAGAGTGAAATCAAAAAATTTAAATCCCCGATTCTTAAAAAACCCGTCATCAATTTCCATTTTACAGCTGAGATACCTTCACCAAAAAGGATAAATGCTGATATTCTTCGGATCCATTGACCTGATCTTCACACATAGCTAAGAAAGACCCTAGTTCAACTATCATTTTATTAAAAAAAAAAACCGCCTCCTGATTAGCATGATAGGCCTCCTGCCTGATGTTAAATGGTCACCGTCACTTTAATAATAAGGCAAATCTTTTACAGCGTGTCACCGAATTTACGACATTAATTTAAATCATGAGTAGGGCTGATAGCTAGTATTGTTGTAAAATTGTTTTTTTTTTCAAATTCATTACCATGAATTTTTTTTAATTTTCAATCTACCTTAATTTAAAGTTAAAATAAAATACAACAGCCTGTATAAAATAGGTAAACAAATCATATTCATTCATCATGTATGTACCTGTTAAACTGACAAAGCGGCATCAACGCAAAGGCGCCGCCGATTTACCTTAAAAATGGTCTATTTGAAATGTATCGATTACCTACTGGATAAATATTCAAGCTACCGGTATTAAACCAATCTCTAAAATCAGTTGATACGATTTATGCATATGTGTTTTAAATGAATGTCGTGAATGCGGTGACAGACTGTATTGACATTAGTTCCCATGAAGCCGAGTCACTTTAACGTATCGGAATCGAATACATGACATCCACGAAGTATTAGATCAGAAAGATATCGCTGCAAATAACTGAAAACATGATTTGGATGGCAATATCATTATTTATATCTATGTACTGATGTAATCAAAAGAAATTAATTTAAGCATATACAACGGGTCACCGAGGGGGGGGGGGAGTATTTTCTTTTAAAAATGGGCCACGAAGTATGGGTATGTTCAAAATACCTTCAAAATACAATATATTTATTTGCATAAACAAGTGCACAATAAGGTCCTAAAACTAGGTAATGGCAACTTATACTTGTTTGCCCTTTACGAGTATCGTAAATTACTAAAGGGCACTTTTTTACAATAAAATAAACTAATGATGAACATTTTAACAATAAAGTACCTACGTTTACATGTTAATACAGAGTATGTATGTATGTATTCTAAAACAAAATAATTGTAATTGTTCATCTTATCTTATCACACTACAGCCCCGGATCAAGGGAAGGAGGGATGGAGGGGGGGACAATATCGGAGGCGCCGAATTCTTCAATAAAATTTCAAAATGCACTTTGCATCTAGCGCACGTCGTACTATCGATTGCTTGTTCCACATCCGTGGTCCACCTACTTAGTTCACCTGGCTGCTCATTTGATTTGGAACGCTTCGAACCCCCCCCCCCCCTTCCAACCCCTCCCCAAGGGGGACGCCAAATCAAGTTTCTGCCCCGGTAAGGAAAACATGTAGATCAGGGGCTGTTACACTATAACATCACATCACACTAATATTACAAATGTGAAAGTTTGGATGTTTGTTTGTTACTCAATCAGATCGTAACAGCTTAACCGATTTTGATGAAATTTGGTATGTACGTAGACTATAACCTGGATAAACACATAGGCTACTTTTTGTTAACAAACAACGCGTGCAAAGCCGCTAGAAGAAGCTAGTTATTCATATAAACATAACCAAACAGACAGACAGAGTTACCTTGGAATTTTTAATTGATCGATCGAAGCGAGATCTCCAAATCAACTTGGGCAAATCGGTGTTGTATGTATGTATGTTTGTTTGTCCGAGGATAACTTTCGAAGCGTTTATCTGATCATCGTGAAGTTTGGTATATAGTGATGGCACAATTTTGGTGTGACTCAATGAGCTAAAAATTTTGGGGGTTTGTTGAGATATTGGGGTTCAAGAGGGGTAAAAAAAAATGAAAATGAGACTATTAGATCAAGTGACACGTCAAATGAAAGGTCTTTATTAGTACATTTCGACCCCGTTTTTACTTTTAATAAAGTTTTTGTAGCTTTTGAGTTATAAGCCATATTAAAAACTAAACTTTGACAAAATTCACAGGGTACACCAGTGACCTACAGTTCTGTAATTTGGTATGCGTGTAGCTTATGTATCACAAATATAGGCAAAAGTCTGAAATCTAGAATAACTGCAATTTGTACCTTAAAAAAGGGTCACCACTTAACACGAACTCCCGTCACCTGTAATTTGAATGAAACTGTAGATCAAGTTATTTGGTTTTTATTTCGTGGCACTATTTTGATAGTCAAAGATTACGAATATTTTTATGGTAGACTCGCGAGATCTCAGTTCGGGGCGAACCACTAGTATTAGTATCAATTCACTTCACAGCTCGCCAGTACCGTTAATCGTTATCTGCTATTTGTGTAGTATGAACTCTAGATAGATAAGATAAGAAACGGCTTCGTACGATAGCCGATTTGAAACATTCGTCAAATTCAATGGATCACCTTGATGAAGTTAAAAAATTTACTAATAAAGTTTATTTTTTTTCAACTAGGTACAAGTATAAAACTTTAATTTTTATCTTTAATAATCTACACTAATATTCTAAAGAGGAAAATTTTGTATTTTTGTATGTTTGTAACGAATAAACTCAAAAACTAATGGTACGTTTTCAAAAATTCTTTCACCATTAGAATGCTACATTATCCCTAACCAACATAGGCTATATTTATTACTAGAAAAAATTAGGGATCCCTGCTAAAACTTCAATAATGTAACCCAAGGTGCAATAAAACTTGCCATAAAATGTTTTCATCACATGCGCTGCGGGAACTATCCCACTAATATTATACCGTTACCGTTATTTATTGTTTATTTCCTTTGTAACTGTATTTTTGTTTGGTGTGCAATAAAGAGTATTTTATTCATTCATTATAAATTCGAAAGTAACTCTTAGTCTTTCTGTCTTTTTGTTACGTTTTCACGACTAAACGGCTTGACCGATTTCGATGAAATTTGGTATAAAGATAGGTTATGACCGTGATTGAGACATAGGTTACTTTTTACCCAACTGCCCAGAAGGAGGGTAATGTTTTTACTGAAAAACTACACGTGCGAAGCTGCGGTTTGGTCAGCAAGTAATGTATTAAGTTTATAAGTAAAGTTATTAACTAGTATGTTTTATGCTTGTTGGGAATAATCTCAGAACCCAGAAACACTAGTTACTTCTGGATCAAGGTCTACGATATTCCAATGTTTTATCATTTGGTTCAATTCTAATTCTAATTCTAGGGTGGGGGGAATAAGATCTGAACTGACGTCCCGCATTGGGGTGTATTGTGCATTACCACCCTTCAAACCTGACCCCAGCCATCCTAACTCCATTAAAGTAGCGGAATAGGACTTTGGGTTGATGGGTGCAGCTATCCAAGATCCCCGTAGATGTTGTTGTGGTATTAGCAGATGAGGATTCGATGAGCTCCTGCAGACCCGTCTTCAGTCTGACATCGCTTGTGGCCATACATTGAAGCATCACATGCTCCACCGTCTTCTTCCTGAAGACATCCGTGATTTCGTTCTGTTGTTCGTGGGTAATACTTTGACACCTGTCAAATCCAACCTATTATATTTCCACGAGTTTATGAAAAATCTTCAAAAATAATAAAACATTTAGTATTAAATATACTCCACAGCCTTCCATGTTTAAAAGTCGTCACATGGCGACGCGGGCCGAGTGTATTGTACGGAGGATACCAACCTTCTTGGTACTTTGCCTTGTTATTATTATTATTACTTTTGCTTTTATGCAGTTTTTTTGACGACAATCTGTCATCACCACATTTTTAAAAGCCTATGTACACGGCTTATTTTAAACGCGCAGACGACACGCAGAAACCGCGCATCGTTTGCGCGTTTAAATTCGCCGCGTGCATAGGCCCCAATAAGTGTACCATATATTTTTCATCACTCTTGCTCTGAAAGTAAATAATTGTTAACTCGAAAACGCGATACCTACCACTAAGGTGACAACCAAGCTTACAGCACACTGATGGTAAGCGATTACTGTAGCCGAAGGACGTTTGTAACTACGAAAAAATATTTTTCCAATCAATAAAAGTATTAGGTATGTGTATGTAGTTGAAGTTGTAACCATTGGTTATGTTTTTAATTTAATAAAACAAGTGGTTTAAGTTTGTCTATAAGTTTTTTTATCTAGCAAGAATAAACTGTGTTAAAAAACACAGTTTATTTTAAGTTAATAAGCCAAATTTTGTAATTAATTTGGAGATGATAAATTGATAAAGTAAGTTCTTACACTTTTTTCTATGCTTTCAGCCTATGCTGCTGTGCCACTCATGGACAAAAGCCTTCCCCTCATTTCTCTACTTATCTCGATCCTGTGCTAATCTTGCCAAGTCATAAAAAAAAGCGTCCAAGTTATCGCGCCGACGCTAGGCCTTCCATGGCGCTTTCTATCCATCCAGTTACGACCATGCCCAGTTCAGTTGCATACGGGAGACATGACTCGCCCAAACCCATTTTAACTTGGCAGCCTTAATGCCCACGTCAGCGATGCCGATCTTTAAGCGAAGATAGATAGATAATACATTATTGTACACCATAAAACAAAACAATTGTATTATATTTTATTCGAGAAGAAGTTACATACTAACAGTATTACTTAAAGCACGGTAAAACTCTAGAGGTTTGTCTCGTTGCTTAGAGACACTCGAGCCGCAATTGAAATTAATAATTAAATAATAAGACCATCCGTGTGTTCCGAATCCTGGCGATTCTCTTGACGCCTTAAATACTGCGCTCCGTCGCTCTTTGGCAAACCCCGAACTTAGCCGTTTGACCGAATGGTCAGTGACCAATACACATAAGTCACTAAAAACAATATTATAATTCACACATCATCATTCGTCCATTCACCACAAATTAAACCTAATTACAGAACATAAACTTTTTCTCAAGTATCAAAACTGCATGAACCGACTGTAAAAATCCCATAGAGTCTACAAAATTACTGTTCAAGTAACGCAGGGGATTCGCACGGTTATATCGTAGGAATAAGAGTCAATTTGCCCTGCAAGTGGAAAAGCAATAGGTATTGGTGTATGGCGCAAGTGAGCAAAATATAAATTTTTTTGAATGTTTTGAGAACAAAGGATTACAAAATTAGCTGAAATTTCGTTTATTTTAAACTTATTTGAGTTTGATGGAATAGTATTGAGGTTTTACAGAATTTTACACAAAATCCTGACTATTTATTTGAACTGGATAATTATTTAGTTAGGTTTTAAGGTTCTTTGATTTGACGTTATATTGTAAAATAAGTTATAGCAAGAACGAATAATGTTATCTAAGAACACTACTAAATATATTTTCCACATTAAGCGAAGGTGGAAGAGAATGCTTGCTAGCATTAAGTTCGCCTTTGTACAGATAAGTTAATTTTGTTTCTCTCTTCTTTGTTTATAATTATCTTCAGAGCGGGTTGCAATATAAACTTGTGGTAATCCAAATTATTGAGGATATCTATCTTGTTAACCTGATACGAACTTTTGACGTTTTCTTTCACCAACCGTGAAACCAAAGAGGCGCCTACCTATCGTATTAAATCATATACGGCTGAACCAATTTCTATGAAATTCTAAATAGATAGATTATTATAGAATGAAAATGATATTGAAACATACTTTGTACTGACAAAACACGCAAGCGAACCCACTGTTGAAAGCTAGTAAAAACATATATAATTTCATTTTTTAATTTGTCCAAACCCTTTTTTTTTTAAATCGTTATCGCTTCAGCTTACACCTCAAACGCCATCTCGACAGTAATTTCATCCATGAAATAGTTGGCGCTACCAAATAGGGATTAGAGTGAGACAACATGAGCAATGCAACGAGAGCGAGGGAAACAACAAATCAGCCGTTCGTAGAAGCACGCTCTCGATTTTTGAGGTTTCCTTAGAATACACGGTTTTTAGGGTTCCGTCCGTATTATAGGGTTTTTGTAATATTGTATTTTTTTCGTTATCGATTTGAATTCTGTAACTTATTCAAGCACCTCGTTACGGCTGGACCGATTTCGATGAAATTTGGTACACAGATAGATTATGACCAGGGTATGGGCATAGGCTACTTTTTACCCGACTGCACAGAAGGCGTGTAATGTTTTTATTGACAAACCACGCGTGCGAAACCGCGGGCAGGTCAGCTAGTCTTTATCTTAACATGGTATAAAATGAAGTCGCTTCCGCTGTCTGTTCGCTTAGTTCTTTTAAACTACTCAACGGATTTTAATGGAGTTTCCAGCAATAGTTAGAGTGAATCAAGAGGAAGGTTTACATACATAACACATACATAACTCTGTTTGTTTGTTACCTTTACACAACTAAACGGCTGAACGGATCGTAATGAAATTTGGCAAGGAGATAGGTTATATCCTGGGAAAGGACATAGGCTACTTTTTAGCCAACTGCGCAAAATGAGAGTGACGTTTTATTGACAAACCACGCGTGCGAAACCGCGGGCGGGTCAGCTAGTTAATGATAAAAAAAACGTGACCTCTCATTATTACACAATATCTTTCTAAATATTAAGCACGTGATTGATATACTTTTTCCTTTGTCTTCAGGTAAAACGTTTTTTAAAACTAGGTAATTAATAAATTGTGTATAGGACCACGCACAGTAAAGGATTCCAGAGTCAGTATAATTATGGATAACTGTATCATATTCAAAGTAAATTTTGCTGTTAATTTTGGTCTCGTATGAAAATTTAAATTACATTTAAACTGTTTACAAATCTGATTTCGACCCAACCGGTCAGAGAAAAAAAAAACAATATACCTATATATTCTATCAGTTAGGGGTCGTCCATTGATCACGTGATGTTTTTAGCAACTTTTAAAGCCCCCTATCCAAAACCACGTGTACTCTTTTGGTACAAAATAGGTTTCTTAATAAAATTCTGAATATTATTATATTATATAAAGCTCGATTACCACTGACTGACTGACTGACTCATTGACATGTTTGTTCTCCCAGATGCCCCCTCGTAGGGTGAAAATGTTTGGTGGGATCGTATAGAGGGAGTTCCGATGAGTTGGGAATAAATCCTAAAGTACCCCTTTTGTCCCCCATTCGCTCCCATCGACATCGTATCTCGGAAAGTATAGGTCTTAGAGCGTTGGTGCAAAAACTAATGTTGCAGAGGACATTTTTTTATATCCGGTTCCATGAAAAAAAAATTGTCTTTCATACAAAAAAAAAATTGTCCCATACAAAATATTTCTGTATGAATACCGTAAACCGTATATTTCGTTTGCCGTAATTTTCATACTGTTTTTGTAGGGAGCTCATGGCTTGTGTGTACTATAAAATTCTATATAATGTTGGTGGAGGGGCATGAGACAACTTTCATAGTTTTTGCAAAGGTCATCATCATCATTTTGGAACATCCAATTTTTTTTTTTTTTTTAGTATGCAACGTTCATCATGTTTATCTTGGAACATCCACATTTTTTTAATTATGCCTCATCCACAATGATCACTTTGGAACGTCATTTTTTTTTTATTATGCAACATCCACTGTGATCATTTTGGAACATCATTTTTTTTAATTATGCCTCATCCACAATGATCACTTTGGAACGTCAATTTTTTTTTATTATGCAAAATCCTTTGTGATCATTTTGGAAAATCAATTTTTTTCAATTATGCTTCATCCACTATGATCACTTTGGAACGTCAATTTTTTTTTTTTTTATTATGCAACATCCACTGTGATATTTTGGTACATCATTTTTTTTAATTATGCCTCATCCACAATGATCACTTTGGAACGTCAATTTTTTTTTTATTATGCATCATCCACTGTGATCATTTTTGAACATCATTTTTTTTTCAACGAGTGCTTCATCCACTATGATCACTTTGGAACGTCAATTTTTTATTTTTTTTTATTATGCAACATCCACTGTGATATTTTGGTACATCATTTTTTTTAATTATGCATCATCCACAATGATCACTTTGGAACGTCAATTATTATTATTTTTATAATTATGCCTCATCCACAATGATCACTTCGGAACGTCAATTATTATTATTTTTTTTGTATTATGCAACATCCACTGTGATCATTTTGGTACATCATTTTTTTTAATTATGCCTCATCCACAATGATCACTTTGGAACGTCAATTATTTTTTTTTATTATGCAACATCCACTGTGATCATTTTGGAACATCATTTTTTTTAATTATGCCTCATCCACAATGATCACTTTGGAACGTCAATTATTATTATTTTTTTGTATTATGCAACATCCACTGTGATCATTTTGGTACATCATTTTTTTAATTACGCCTCATCCACAATGATCACTTTGGAACGTCAATTATTTTTTTTTTAATATGCATCATCCACTGTGATCATTTTGGAACATCATTTTTTTTTTTAATTATGCCTCATCCACATAATCATTTTGGAACGTCAATTTTTTTTTCATTATGCAACATCCACTGTGATCATTTTGGAAAATCAATTTTTTTTTGTAGCACAAATTTTTGGTGAAATCGTTATTTTACGGTCATCATCGCCCTTGCCATCATTTTGAATTCTTCTCTCACTTCCTTTTCGTTTTCGAATGTTTCTTCCACATTGATATCCTCTTTAATTGTTTCTATAACTTCGAAATCCTCTTTGATGGCATTTTTACTTCAATATACTTTTGAATTGTTTTTTCTATTTTTCTATTTTCTTCAATTACTTCTCTTACTTCAATATCGACTCTACAAAATTATGGGTTTTAATACAAATCTTAAATCGCTCGTATCTTCTAAACGGGAAGAGTTACCCCCAGCAAACTTTTACAAAATATTGGTACTAATTTTTGGTGGAATAGTTTTTTTAATACCATCCATTGCCCTTGAGATCCTTTTTGAATGCTTCTCTTACTTCGTCTTCCGCTTTGAATGCTTCTTTCACCTCGATATCCTCTATTTTTGCTTCTTCCACTTTGATATCCTTTTTAATTGCTTTTTCTACTTATATATATTTTCTTCAATTGGTTCTTTTACTACAATTTCCACTCTACAAAATTATGGGTTTTAATACAAATCTTAAATCGCTCGTATCTTCTAAACGGGAACAGTTACGCCTAGCAAACTTTTACAAAATATTGGTACAAATTTTTGGTCGAATAGTTTATTTATTACCATCATTGCTCTTGACATCCTTTTTGAATGCTTCTCTCACTTGGTCTTCCTCCTTGAATGCTTCTTTCACCTCGATATCCTCTATTTTTGCTTCTTCCACTTTGATATCCTTTTTAATGTCTTTTTCTACTTATATGTCTTCTTCAATTGCTTCTTTTACTTCAATTTCCACTCCACAAAATTATGGGTTTTCATACAAAACTTAAATTGCTCGTATCTTTTAAACGGGAAGAGATAGCTCGAGGAAACTTTTACAAAATATTAGTATAAGTTTTTGATGAAACTGTTTTTTATTTTTATCATTGCCCGCGACGTCTTTTACTCAATTTCAATTTCCTCTTTAATTGTTTCTGCTACTTCGATATCCTATTTGATTGCTTCTTTCACTTCAATATCCTCTTTGATTGCTTCTTCCACTTCGATATCATCTTTGATTGCTGCTTCCACTTGGATATCCTCTTTGATTTGATTGCTTCTTCCATTTCGATCGTCTTTGACTGCTTCTTACACATGGATATCCTCTTCGATAACTTTAAACAGCTCGATATCCTCTTTGATTGCTTCTTCCACTTTGAAATCCTCTTTTATTGTTTCTACCAATTCGATATCATTTTCGATTTCCTTTTGATTGCTTCTTGCACTGCAATATTCTCTTTGATTGCGTCTTCATCTTCGATATCATTTTTGATAGCATTTTCACTTCGATATCCTCTGTGATGGCTTCTTCCACTTCGATACCCTCTTTGATTGCTTCTTCCACTTCGATATCCTCTTTGATTGCTTCTTCCACTTCGATATCCTCTTTGATTGCTTCTTCCACTTCGATATCGTCTTTGACTGTTTCTTCCACTTCGATATCATCTTTGATTGCTTTTTTCACTTCGTCATCCTCTTAGAACGCTCCTACCACCTCGGTATCCTCTTTGATTGCTTACTCAACTTTAATTTCCTCTTTGATTGTTTCTGCTACTTCGATATCCTATTTGATTGCTTCTTTCACTTCAATATCCTCTTTGATTGCTTCTTCCACTTCGATATCGTTTTTGACTGTTTCTTCCACTTCGATATCGTCTTTGATTGCTTTTTTCACTTCGTCATCCTCTTAGAACGCTTCTACCACCTCGGTATCCTCTTTGATTGCTTACTCAACTTTATATTCCTCTTTGATTGTTTCTGCTACTTCGATATCCTATTTGATTGCTTCTTTCACTTCAATATCCTCTTTGATTGCTTCTTCCACTTCGATATCGTTTTTGTCTGTTTCTTCCACTTCGATATCGTCTTTGATTGCTTTTTTTACTTCGTCATCCTCTTTGATTGCTTACTCAACTTTAATTTCCTCATTGATTGTTTCTGCTGCTTCGATATCCTATTTGATTGCTTCTTCCATTTCGATATCGTCTTTGACTGCTTCTTACACATGGATATCCTGTTTGATGGCTTTTAACAGCTCGATATCCTCTTTAATTACTTCTTCGACTAAAAGAAAAACACGCGAGCTGCGAGCAGCTCGCGCACAACGCAACCTCTAGTTATATTATATAAAGCTCGATTACCACTCACTGACTGACTGACTGACTGACTCATTGACATGTTTGTTCTCCCAGATGCCACCTCGTAGGGTGAAAATGTTTGGTGGGATCGTATAGAGGGAGTTCCGATGAGTTGGGAATAAATCCTAAAGTACCCCTTTTGTCCCCCATTCGCTCACATCGACCTCGTATCTCGGAAAGTATAGGTCTTAGAGAGTTGGTGCAAAAACTAATGTTGCAGAGGACATTTTTTTATATCCGGTTCCATGAAAAAAAAATTGTCTTTCATACAAAAAAAAAATTGTCCCATACAAAATATTTCTGTATGAATACCGTAAACCGTATATTTCGTTTGCCGTAATTTTCATACTGTTTTTGTAGGGAGCCCACGGCTTGTGTGTACTATAAAATTACTGTAAATTTGCTTGATTCTATATAATGGTGGTGGAGGGACATGAGATAACTTTCATAGTTTTTTGCAAAGGTCATCATCATCATTTTGGAACATCCAATTTTTTTTTTTTTTAGTATGCAACGTTCATCATGTTTATTTTGGAACATCCACATTTTTTTAATTATGCCTCATCCACAATGATCACTTTGGAACGTCAATTTTTTTTTTTTTTATTATGCAACATCCACTGTGATCATTTTGGTACATCATTTTTTTTAATTATGCCTCATCCACAATGATCACTTTGGAACGTCAATTATTATTATTTTTTTTGTATTATGCAACATCCACTGTGATCATTTTGGTACACAATTTTTTTTATTATGCCTCATCCACAATGATCACTTTGGAACGTCAATTATTTTTTTTATTATGCAACATCCACTGTAATCATTTTGGTACATCATTTTTTTAATTACGCCTCATCCACAATGATCACTTTGGAACGTCAATTATTATTTTTTTATTATGCAACACAATTTTTTTTAATTATGCCTCATCCACAATGATCACTTTGGAACGTCAATTATTTTTTTTATTATGCATCATCCACTGTGATCATTTTGGAACATCATTTTTTTAATTATGCCTCATCCACAATGATCACTTTGGAACGTCAATTATTATTATTTTTTTTGTATTATGCAACATCCACTGTGATCATTTTGGTACATAATTTTTTTTATTATGCCTCATCCACAATGATCACTTTGGAACGTCAATTATTTTTTTTTTATTATGCAACATCCACTGTGATCATTTTGGTACATCATTTTTTTTAATTATGCCTCATCCACAATGATCACTTGGGAACGTCAATTATTATTATTTTTTTTGTATTATGCAACATCCACTGTGATCATTATGGTACATAATTTTTTTATTATGCCTCATCCACAATGATCACTTTGGAACGTCAATTATTTTTTTTATCATGCAACATCCACTGTAATCATTTTGGTACATCATTTTTTTAATTACGCCTCATCCACAATGATCACTTTGGAACGTCAATTATTTTTTTTTATTATGCAACACATAATTTTTTTTAATTATGCCTCATCCACAATGATCACTTTGGAACGTCAATTATTTTTTTTTATTATGCATCATCCACTGTGATCATTTTGGAACATCATTTTTTTTAATTATGCCTCATCCACAATGATCACTTTGGAACGTCAATTATTATTATTTTTTTGTATTATGCAACATCCACTGTGATCATTTTGGTACATCATTTTTTTAATTACGCCTCATCCACAATGATCACTTTGGAACGTCAATTTTTTTTTATTATGCATCATCCACTGTGATCATTTTGGAACATAATTTTTTTTTAATTTTGCCTCATCCACATGATCATTTTGGAACGTCAATTTTTTAATTATGCCTCATCCACAATGATCACTTTGGAACGTCAATTATTATTTTTTTTTTTTTGTATTATGCAACATCCACTGTGATCATTTTGGTACATAATTTTTTTATTATGCCTCATCCACAATGATCACTTTGGAACGTCAATTATTTTTTTTATTATGCAACATCCACTGTAATCATTTTGGTACATCATTTTTTTAATTATGCCTCATCCACAATGATCACTTTGGAACATAATTTTTTTTTTTTATTATGCATCATCCACTGTGATCATTTTGGAACATCATTTTTTTTAATTATGCCTCATCCACAATGATCACTTTGGAACGTCAATTATTATTATTTTTTTGTATTATGCAACATCCACTGTGATCATTTTGGTACATCATTTTTTTAATTACGCCTCATCCACAATGATCACTTTGGAACGTTAATTTTTTTTATTATGCATCATCCACTGTGATCATTTTGGAACATAATTTTTTTTTAATTTTGCCTCATCCGCATGATCATTTTGGAACGTCAATTTTTTTTTATTATGCAACATCCACTGTGATCATTTTGGAAAATTAATTTTTTTTGTATCACAAATTTTTGGTGGAATCGTTATTTTACGGTCATCATCGCCCTTGCCATTATTTTGAATTCTTCTCTCACTTCCTTTTCGTTTTCGAATGTTTCTTCCACATTGATATCCTCTTTAATTGTTTCTATAACTTCGAAATCCTCTTTGATGGCATTTTTACTTCAATATACTTTTGAATTGTTTTTTCTATTTTTATATTTTCTTCAATTACTTCTCTTACTTCAATATCGACTCTACAAAATTATGGGTTTTAATACAAATCTTAAATCGCTCGTATCTTCTAAACGGGAAGAGTTACGCGTAGCAAACTTTTACAAAATATTGGTACAAATTTTTGGTGGAATGGTTTTTTTAATACCATCATTGCGCTTGACATCCTTTTTGAATGCTTCTCTCACTTGGTCTTCCTCCTTGAATGCTTCTTTAACCTCGATATCCTCTATTTTTGCTTCTTTCACATTGATATCCTTTTTAATTGCTTTTTCTACTTATATATTTTCTTCAATTGCTTCTTTTACTTCAATTCCCACTCTACAAAATTATGGGTTTTAATACAAATCTTAAATCGCTCGTATCTTCTAAACGGGAAGAGTTACGCGTAGCAAACTTTTACAAAATATTGGTACTAATTTTTGGTGGAGTAGTTTTTTTAATACCACATTGCCCTTGACATCCTTTTTAAATGCTTCTTTCACTTCGTCTTCCACTTTGAATGATTCTTTCAACTCGATATCCTCTATTTTTGCTTCTTCCACTTTGATATCCTTTTTAATTGCTTTTTCTACTTATATATTTTCTTCAATTGCTTCTGTTACTTCAATTTGCACTCTACAAAATACAAATCTTAAATCGCTCGTATCTTCTAAACGGGAAGAGTTACGTGTAGCAAACTTTTACAAAATATTGGTACAAATTTTTGTTGGAAGTTTTTTTAATACCGTCATTGCCCTTGATATCCTTTCTGAATGCTTCTCTTACTTCATCTTCCTCTTTAAATGCTTATTTCACCACGATATCCTCTATTTTTGCTTCTTCCGCTTTGATATCCTTTTTAATTGCTTTTTCTACTTATATATTTTCTTCAATTACTTCTCTTACTTCAATATCGACTCTACAAAATTATGGGTTTTAATACAAATCTTAAATCGCTCGTATCTTCTAAACGGGAAGAGTTACGCGTAGCAAACTTTTACAAAATATTGGTACAAATTTTTGGTGGAATGGTTTTTTTAATACCATCATTGCGCTTGACATCCTTTTTGAATGCTTCTCTCACTTGGTCTTCCTCCTTGAATGCTTCTTTAACCTCGATATCCTCTATTTTTGCTTCTTTCACATTGATATCCTTTTTAATTGCTTTTTCTACTTATATATTTTCTTCAATTGCTTCTTTTACTTCAATTCCCACTCTACAAAATTATGGGTTTTAATACAAATCTTAAATCGCTCGTATCTTCTAAACGGGAAGAGTTACGCGTAGCAAACTTTTACAAAATATTGGTACTAATTTTTGGTGGAGTAGTTTTTTTAATACCACATTGCCCTTGACATCCTTTTTAAATGCTTCTTTCACTTCGTCTTCCACTTTGAATGATTCTTTCAACTCGATATCCTCTATTTTTGCTTCTTCCACTTTGATATCCTTTTTAATTGCTTTTTCTACTTATATATTTTCTTCAATTGCTTCTGTTACTTCAATTTGCACTCTACAAAATACAAATCTTAAATCGCTCGTATCTTCTAAACGGGAAGAGTTACGTGTAGCAAACTTTTACAAAATATTGGTACAAATTTTTGTTGGAAGTTTTTTTAATACCGTCATTGCCCTTGATATCCTTTCTGAATGCTTCTCTTACTTCATCTTCCTCTTTAAATGCTTATTTCACCACGATATCCTCTATTTTTGCTTCTTCCGCTTTGATATCCTTTTTAATTGCTTTTTCTACTTATATATTTTCTTCAATTACTTCTCTTACTTCAATATCGACTCTACAAAATTATGGGTTTTAATACAAATCTTAAATCGCTCGTATCTTCTAAACGGGAAGAGTTACGCGTAGCAAACTTTTACAAAATATTGGTACAAATTTTTGGTGGAATGGTTTTTTTAATACCATCATTGCGCTTGACATCCTTTTTGAATGCTTCTCTCACTTGGTCTTCCTCCTTGAATGCTTCTTTAACCTCGATATCCTCTATTTTTGCTTCTTCCACATTGATATCCTTTTTAATTGCTTTTTCTACTTATATGTTTTCTTCAATTGCTTCTTTTACTTCAATTTCCACTCTACAAAATTATGGGGTTTCATACAAAACTTAAATCGCTCGTATCTTTTAAACGGGAAGAGATAGCTCGAGGAAACTTTTACAAAATATTGGTATAAGTTTTTGGTGGAACCGTTTTTTTATTTTTATCATTGTCCTCGACGTCTTTTACTCAATTTCAATTTCCTCTTTGATTGTTTCTGCTACTTCGATATCCTATTTGATTGCTTCTTCCACTTCGATATCATCTTTGAATGCTGCGTCCACTTGGAAATCCTCTATGATTTCATTGCTTCTTCCATTTAGATATCGTCTTTGACTGCTTCTTACACATGGATATCCTCTTCGATAGCTTTTAACAGCTCGATATCATCTTTGATTGCTTCTTCCACTTTGATATCCTCTTTTATTGCTTCTACCAATTCGATATCATCTTCGATTTCCTTTTGATTGCTTCTTGCACTGCAATATTCTCTTTGATTGCGTCTTTATCTTCGATATGGTTTTTGATAGCATTTTCACTTCAATATCCTCTGTGATGGCTTCTTACACTTCGATATCTTCTTTGATTGCTTCTTCCACTTCGATATCCTCTAAGATTGCTTCTTCCACTTCGATACCTTCTTTGATTGCTTCTTCCACTTCGATATCGTCTTTGATTGCTTTTTTCACTTCGTCATCTTAGAATGCTTCTACCACCTCGGTATCCTCTTTGATTGCTTACTCAACTTCAATTTCCTCTTTAATAGTTTCTGCTAATTCGATATCCTATTTGATTGCTGCTTTCACTTCAATATCCTGTTTGATTGCTTCTTGCACTTCGAAATCATATTTGATTGCTGCTTCCATTTGGATATCTTCTTTGATTTGATTGCTTCTTCCATTTCGATATCGTGTTTGACTGCTTCTTACACATGGATATCCTTTTTGATCGCTTTTAACAGCTCGAAATCCTCTTTGATTGCTTCTTCGACAAAAACAATAACACGCGAGTTGCGTGCAACTCGCGCACTACGCAACCTCTAGTCTTTAAATACAAGTATATATACAAAGTCTAGTCAACGTAGTACAAAGTATAGTAAATACAAAACTACCCACTCCATACAAATATTGAAGAAAACAAACACAAATAATGTACCTACTTAATTTTATTGTTAATTTAATGCGCTCGCATACTGTCATAGTTTTAAGCACCTATTTAGTTTTTTTAAATTTTCTCGTTAAGTGAATGCATAAATTGCACAATTCTTTTTTGAGAATAAAGTTTCATAACCGTGTAGTCTAATTTAATTTTGGAAAATCAAGCACCTTGATAAAAATGTCGAGACAGACATTAAGGTTGCAAATCGCGCGATTAACGAAAAAATAAATGCACGTGATATTATATCCCGTCTAAACTTTAAAACTTATGAGATGGTTTTAAAAATTTTGATATCACATCATTTTTCCGAACCCCCAATGGACCATCCCATATTTGGTTCCCATAGCACAAGCTGTACCTGTACAAAATTAAGGTACGAAACCCTTCTCAAAATCAGCGCGCTCTTGCTTGTTTGTACCCAAAGTTGTTTCTTTGATAAGATAAGATCAGATGTAGTTTTTGAAGTTTGTTATTATTATTTATTTATGTCAAGCTTGACGACATTTTGAAACACACTAATATCCTTATATATAAATACGAAAGTTGTGTTTGTGTGTTGATTTATCATTTTCTAAAATCTATAGTCCGCTAATAGTTTATAGTAGAGGTAAAGTTTGTGGTTTCTTTGTATCTAGTAGGTATTTATTTATTTTCACTTGCATAGATTTTTTAACCAACTTCAAAAAAAGGAGTCGGAATTTTATTTTTGCCGATTACTCGAAGACGCCAGGAGCGATTCGAGAAATTATTTTTTTGTTTAAAAGGGTACTTCCCAAGTGGTCCCATCGGTACCAAGTCAGGATCTGATGATGGGATCCCAAAAAAATTGAGGGCAACCCTCAAATTTGTTTTATGTGTGTACATCAAAACTCCGTCATTTATCAACCGATTAGGAAAATTCTTTTTTTATTTGAAAGGATATACTTTCATATTGGTCTCATAGTCATCAAAACCAGTTCAGTGCTTTAGTTAAGTCGGTTGTTTGTTAAAAAATTACTTGTACTAAATACGTTTAGGCATCGTTCCGCAAGTCGCCCTTAATTACCTTTCTAACTTATTTAATTACAGTTAATCAGGCTAAGTTTATTTTGATAAAATTCTTGCGAAGCCTGGACGGGTCAGATAGTAAATTATTAGAGTAGCAAAAAATCACAAAAAAAAAGAATCACGCGATGCTCTTGCTGATGAGGATAATATAGACTTTAACCTGAGATTATGGTAATAATGTTTTTGTATGTGTACATTTGGATTTCATCAACATCACATCCGCCATAGGACGTCCTGAACATAGGCCTAGATAGATATTGAACCTTTCTGCCACAGCGGCCGTCAGTTCTTCGTACTATGTGCCCCGGCCGTTACCATCCTCCTGGCTATGTTTGTGTTGGTTAGTCTACGGATCTCCATAGGACGCTGGGCGACCGCGAGCCGACCTTATGAGACCCATAGTGAGAGACCACGAACTTGGACTACGAAGTGTATTCTACTTTATAAACTAAATTCTCACAAACAAAATTGCTTAGCAGAATTAGCTGAAGTGGCTGAAGTGCTCGAAGAACTCACAGCCGTTGGGGCCGAAAGGTTCTCGAGTGGAGACCATGCACTGGAATGCGTAGCATAGGACGGTCCCCCACTACATGGAAAGACGACCTTATAAAGGTTGCTGGGTGGGAGCCGTTGAGTGCTTGTTAAATCCTCCGTCGTCCGAGACACGTTCTCGGAGACCCGGATGACGAAATCACCTCCGCTAATGCGGAAGGTGAGTCATCTATATCAGACAGAGCAAACACTTCACAGAAACACCGACCTCGCCGGCGAGGTCGACGAGTCCCTTCAGTCGCCGCCTATACGAGGTACAGACATGTACCCGGGCGTTTCTCTCCTATCCCCACCCCGGCAACAGCCCAAGCCGAGGCTCGTACCTAAGTGGTGCCCTTGCGCTAGTTGCCTAAAAAAAAAAACTTATTGGGCTGAGCGCCATCTGCGCTCGCCAAAAGTTCGGGTAAGCTGTCACGGCCTCAGAGGCCAACAGCGAGATTAGTCCATCCGAAAAAAAAAAAAAAAAGCCGGTGAGTGCAGGCCGCACAATATCGGTCGCTCTAAAAATAGATTTCTAGCAGTGGACACCTTTTTGCATATGTGATGTTAATGATGAGAGTGACGAAATATAAAAAATTACATGATAATTTCACCATTCCATTCTCTTGCTAATAGGAAAAAAATCATTTCTGTAATTTTTGTTTCACGTTGCCATCACCAGACGCGGAAGAATTAAAAAAAATGCGAAAAGCCCCGGTTTTTCCAAATAAGAATTAACATATAATGTGGAACCTTAGAACCAGGGTCTCCCAGATGGCTCAAATACGTAAGCGTGATCGAGTTTTCCATTTCCAACTTAAATAATAAACTAACCTCTCCATGCAGGTTTCTGCCATCCGGCGTGTTCTCTGGCAGGAAGTAGAGGCGGAGGCTCACCAGGGTCTGCTCCGAGACCCTGTCCTTCCACAGCAGTTGGAGTTCACCTGCAAAATTGGCAGAATTAGCTTCTAATCAATAAGGGGGCTGACTGAAAGACGACCTGATTAAGGTTGCTGGGAGACGTTGTTTGCAGGCTGCACAAGATGAATCGCTGTGGAATTATATGGGAAGACCTATGTTCAACAGTTGACGTCTTATCTCGCCTGACCGGGCGAGTTTTAAGCGGGCAAGTTGGCGATTGACTCTAAGGTTGATATGATGTTAATGAATCCTCAATAACTTGCCATGTCTAAATCTCAACTGGAAATGGTAAATTCTTCAAGCTCATTTCTACTGGATTACTGTTTCTGGGTTGAGGTAGAAAGAATCTTGAGCGGAGACCATACACTGGAAAACGCAAAGTAGGACGGCCCCCACTAGATGGAAAGATGATGTAACAAAGGTGTCTGAGAGCTGTTGGGTCCAGACCGCACAAGAACGGTCATGTTAGAAATTTATGGAGAAGATTCTGGCAGTTATAATGATTGTCATAAGTAAACTTTAGTGACTTCGTCGTGACTTACCGATGGAAACCAGCTCAGAGTCCTGCCAGACCCTCACGAAGAAGAAGTCCCCGATGGCTATGATTCGTTCCTTAGGTCCTGTTAGTCTCAAGGCCTTGTAGAAGGTGTACTGGCCGTGGTGACCACAAGGCTGGCCTACCAACTGCGGAAGAAAAGGGTTAAAGTTAATATCTTCAGATGGTTGGCAGCAAAACACTAAGATGTGCCCTGTTTGACCCACACAGGATGGAAGACTATTTTAACTACTTGCCGTATGTATTATTTATCTTCTGGTGTGTTAGATAAATAGATATTTTTAAAAAAGTGCAAATTATGGAAGCCTCGACAGTGCTTGCGAATTTGAGCCATTTGGGATCGAGAATTCGAGACTCTGCGTCCATGCATGAGGTGCCAGGGCCCAACACGTTTTCTAAATTATTTCTGGGCGTCTGGTCGAAGTGACGACGTGTGATCCGAGAGCTGGCGCCTATCTGGGGTCAACGCATAAGCTGCGCAATTCAGCGCAATGCAACCAGTGTATTGGGGACACTTCCGTCTGATAGTGATTTGCAGCAGTTGAGCTACTATCTATAGATCGTTACAACGGTCTTTAGATGTTTCAACTGTTTCTTCTGTATTTTATATTGATAGTCTTGTAAATAATTATAGATAGAGAGATAATTCTTTATTTCAAAAACAATAAAATTATTAAGAACAACGAGAAAAGCGATCTCTACCAGATAACCTACCTGTGTATTTAAGTTACCTTAGTATCTTGTCCTGTGTGAGTCTCATCAGTAACCTGAGCCACCTTCAGTGATTACATCCCTACGGCTTAGCCGGGAGTAAAGTTGTCCTGAATTTCATTGGGATTTGTGATTTAAATTTGGAACCTAATCGGTATTAAAATTTGAACCAAAGAGACCCACACAATAAGAGCTTATTCGTAAATCGAACTAACCTCTGCACAGAATGCACCAACCTAGATTTGGTTTTTATTGTCTCGCAGAAAGTGTGAAAAGTAGAGTATTCTCCTCGTGGATAAAGCTGTCTGCATCTTGGGCGTGCACTCAGGATTCTACTAACTCAAGAATCCTTCGTTACGTTCGGGATTCAATATAGCGCCCGCGCAAGACACTGATTTATCCCCTCGTTTAATAATCTACCATTTCTTTCGGAGAATTTGACAGATTTTCCATTGGAAACTGTCACAAAATATACGCTTACAATTGCGCTTAAGGACATTCCTTTAATATAGGCTATAGAGATCTGATCAAAACTTGAATATGTTATATTCATTACGGAAATTGGCCCTGTGAGTTAAAAATATTTTTTCTCTTATAAGCTACGTAAACAAATTGCTAATTAAAATTTACTTGAAAATAAAACTAATTGGCAAGTAGATAGACATCTTAATCGATGCAGGTGTAGCCTGAACAAGTTTAATAACTTACTTACCTAGTTTTACGGTTCCGTAGTCGAATTACGGTTGAAATGTGCTGAATCGCTTAAACCTATTTCTTCCAGACAACCCTAGGATGTAACGCAGGTTTACACAAAGTTTTATACCTACTGGTGGTTCGTCCCGAACTGAGATCTCATGCGTCTCCGATTAAAACAAAAAAATATTATTTATATCTATGTATTTTTATCTTTGACTATCAAAATAGTGCCACGAAATTCATAACCAGATAACTTGGCCTACAGTTTCATGCAAATTACAGGTAACGATAGTTTATGTTAATGGCTAGTCTTTTTTGTGGTAGAAATTGCGGTTATTCTGGATGTCTGACTGTCTCCTATATTTGTGTCATTAACGCTACACTCATACCAAATTTCAGGACTGTGGGGTCACTGATGTAACCTGTGAATTTTCTTTATTCTTTATTGCACACAAGAAAATACATTTACTTAAAAATACAGAAATAGAGGTCACGTACTAAGGCGAGCTTAACTCTATGAAGAATTTTGTCAAAGTTCAGTTTTCATTATGGCAAAATTTAAACTAAAACTAAAAATAAAAACGGGGTCGAAATGTACTGATAGTCTCATTTTCTTTTTTTTTTACCCTTTATTTTTAAGTTTAAAAAGTTAAGGGTTGTTGAGGTATCTGGATACCTCAACAACCACACCAAAATTGTGTCATCACTACCTGCCTATATACCAAATTTCACGATGATCGGATCAACGCTTCGAAAGTTATCCTCGGACAAACAAACATACATACAACGCCGATTTGCCCAAGTTGATTTGGAGATCTCGCTTCGCTTGATTAATAATTCCTGCAGATAACTTACTTGGACACTATATTCCTATTACCTACCTTTCTAGTAAACTTTTACTTTGAGATATGGAAGTCTCGACAGAGCTTACGTATTTGAGCCATTTGGGGTCGAGGCCCTGGGTCCATGGGATACCGAGGCCTATCGCGTTTTCACAATTATTTCTGGGCGTCTGGTCGAAGCGACGCGTGATCCGAGAGCTGGCGTTTATCTGAGTCAACGCATAAGCATTGCAATTCAGCGCAATGCAGCCAGTGTCTTGGGGACACTTCCGCCTGGTAGTGATCTGGAGCAGTTGAGCTATCTATAGATCGCTTGCACCGGTCTTTAGATGATTCAACTGTTTCTTTTGTATTCTAGTCACGTAAATAAATATTTATTGTTTTAAAAGGCATTTTTTTATACTACTTTTATGGCAGAGCATGCAGTCCACCAGATGTTAAGTGGCTACTGCAGCCAATGGATATCCACATAGAATTCAAAACAAGGTAATAAGTTTTCTTGATGTCTATGTGGATACGTTGCCATACTATAGGACTTAGCTGTTATGCCTATGTGCCAGTAATTACAGGAACATACCATTATCTAACCGGAACACAGCAGCACAAGTTATTTGGCGGCAGATAAAGGTAAGGCGGTGGTGCCCACTTCCTCAAGCCCACCAGTAAAATTGCTCCTAAGAACTTTTACCTAAATACTATTTACCTACCACCTACTTAAATGACATAAATGAACTAATTTGTTTATGTGTACCTACGAGTACTTACTTACGTAATGTTGATTTGAGACAGCATATAATGTCACTAAGTTAATAATTCTTTTTCATTGTAAGTGACAATGTTTTTAAATGAGAAATAAAGAATTAGGAATCCTTATAGTTCTGTCTGTCTGTCCGACTAGTTACAGGCACCAGCCGTAAGATAAGTACGCCTTGTAAATTATAAATTATGAAACAAGACCGGTCAAGCGCGAGTAGGTACATGCGAGTAAGATATTTTTTAGTAGAGTAAAAATGGTTAGAATGTGTAAATCAATCTTCATATGAACCCTCACTTGAGTCAGCCTATTTGAAATGTTTACCCCCAATTTTGGTTCTGTTGGTCATCAAAATTAAAATATTTTGATTTTTTTTACTTGCAATAGAGGAAGGTCAGTATTATTTATATTTCAAATTGAAAGCCGGTTCAGTAGTTGCTGAGATTATCAGCTGTGACAGACGGACGCACAAAGTAGCACCATAAGGGTTCCGTTTTTACCATTTTGGTAGAGAACCCTAAAAATGGCGGAACAGGGTTATGCCAAGTTTTCAAATCCCTTTACTTGATTCCCTTTAATCTCGTGTACCTATCGAGAATATTCGAGAATGGACCGGCTGTAATAAATAAATTTTTTTTTTTTTAGTCTCCTTATTTCTTGCAATCTGCCCATCAGGGCATTGAGCCAGAGTTTGGGGAATAGTTCGCGTTGGGCATGTATGGAATAAGCCCAGTGGCACTTCCATTTTTCCATTCCATTCCATTAGGTGCTATATGAGGTCTTGAGGGGCTGTCCTCTTTAATCTACTAAAGATTGTGGTTTTTTTCATTAGCTCATTGGCAAGCTCATTTGGGTGATTCTCCATTCGTTTAGCGTAAGATTTCAGTTTTTTAGCTACTTCTTGTTTCACCGTTGTCACTTCTTACTAAACTAGTTTCAAACTTTTGACACATTTTCAAGGAGAAACGAGTCGTCATTAGTATGTAACGCGTACGAAGTCGCGGGCAATAGCTAGTTTTTTATATATTATAAAGTATATAAGTATTCTATCAGCTATCTGGTTCCCATAGTACAAGCTTTGCTTAGTTTTATACGAGCCGTATCTGGTTACTGACGGATATGTGAACCCGCCATAAATGTGTAGGTAACCTAGAAATAAAGCTAAACTCGCTGTTGCAACTTGACTTGACACCCCATTTTTATCCCATGGGACCTGATTTATGGGATAAAATGTAGCCTATGTGTTAATCCATGTTATAATCTACGTACATTCTAAACTTCATCGAAATCGGTTCTGTCGTTACGTCGTGATTGAGTAACAAACATCCAAACTTTCGCTTTTATAATATCAGTGTGATACCCAAACCCGGAACAAATATCTGTAGACCATGCAAACATTTGTCTGGCAGCGAGAATCAAACCCGCAACCTCCTGCGCCTCAGTCGGTTATTCGCCAACTGTGAACTTAATTGTAATCCAATAACTTTAAAGTTATAGTATTATTGGAAAACCTCATGGATTTCGTTACAGCCGAATGCACGAGTTAGTAACAATCAACTCCGGATGTGGCCGATTTCTAAACTAGCGTCAGCAAAAAAATACCTGTTTTATTTGAAACATCTATTAGAGTAAACTAGAAAATTCTTTAAAGCACTAATAAAACTAGTGGTTCGCCCCGATCTGAGATCTCGCGAGTCTCCCATAAAAACAAAAAAAAATTGTAATCTTTGATCGATAGTCAAAGATAACAAATGTTTTTTTTGTTTTTTGAGAGGCTCGCGGCATCGATTATAAAATAGTGCCAAGAAATGAACAACCAGATAACTTGACCTACAGTTTCATTCAAATTACAAGTAACGGGAGTTCATGTTAATGTTGTTTTTTAATTAATCATAGTTTGGCCAGGAATTGTTCAGTTAACCTATTCGCGATATATTATTTAACATACTAAATTTGATATAAAATATACTTTTCATCAATTAAACTCAAGTTTCAACTCAAGTAACTCAATTTCCGAGCAGATTGGACCATCTTAGCGCTGTAAAGAAGTGACTGGAACGGAAGTGAAGTGGAACACAGAGGGCTAAAAAATAATAATAAACAGATAGGTGAAGGTCGTTCTTAATCGGATCTTAGACCAAAAGTGGCAGTGGGCTGGACATATATGCCGGAGAACCGATAACCGTTGGGGTAACCGAGTTCTTGAGTGGAGACCGCGTCTTGGCTAGCGCAGTTTGAGGCGCCCCCCGGCTAGGTGGAGCGATCATGGCAGAAATTGGTTGAGAGACCAGAGTTCAGTGGCGCGTATTGGAAGAGGCCTATGTCCAACAGTGGATTAATGTGGCCTGATGATGATGACTCAAAATAGTACTTTTGGTGGTCAAAATTGCAAAATAGGGTTACTAGGTCAACTAGAGCATCACCCTTCTCCGTATCAAGGAAAAGGTTGCGGATTCAAATCCCGTCTATGAAATGGTTCGCAATAGTTGGATGAATTTAAAAAAAACTTAACAAGCTTCTGACCAAGGCTTCGCACGCTTGGTTTGTCAATAAAAGTAGCCTATGTTTTAATGCAGGACACACACAATGTATCTATTAGGTACACCAAATTTAATTAAAATCGGTTCTGCCGTTTAGTCGTGAAAACGTAAGAAACAAACAGAGAGACACAAGAGATTTACATTAGAATTTATAATATTAGTTGAGATGTCTTCCTACGCTGCGCTTTCCAGTGAGTAGTTTCTACTCGAGAACCTTTCTGTCCCAACGGCCGTCAGTTCTAGATGTGTGCCCTGCCCACTGCCACTGGAAGGAAGGATTGTACTTTTTAATTATTATTTTTACCTCCACTTGTTTTACCAACGCTACTATCAAACGCACGACCTCTAAATCAATAAGTATAAAATAGAAACAGCCCTCGGATGAGCGAGATAGAGAGAGTATGAAAGAGAGATACTTATAGAGATAGATTCACCTGGCAACTGAGACCGCGTCTTATGCGACATTTGTCTATTACCATTAGAATATGACCACTCTCCATCCAAAGGTTGTTTCGATGAGATAGATGATAGATTGCTGTGTTTCGGTGTGAAGGGTACGGCTGCCGGTGAAATTACAGGCACATGAGGTTTTACACCTGTATGCCTGAACGCATGGCAGTGCATCATAGGGCACGTTTCTAAGGTGCATGACCTACAAGGCAATACTTTGTTATAAGCGATGGTTACCATTTAACATCAGGTGAGCCATATGCCTGCTCCAATCTAAAAATAGTATTAAAAACAAATTATAGCTTTCTTTAGCGATAAGACCGCCCACTATACATTAACTTGTTCTCATTTTGTTATATCTAGCTTGTAAGATAAAAATATTTTTATATGTTACACAAATTCCTGGAGGCCTGGGCAGATTTGCCACGGGATCGAAATGTCTGGAAGGAATAGGGGAGGCCTTTGCCAGTAACAGCAGCAAGCAGTGGGACACAAGTGGCTCATTATAACTAGTCGCTCGCCCCGAACTGAGATTTCGCGAGTCTCCCAAAACACAAAGTTCATAAAAACGCTTCGAAAGTTATCCTCGGACAAACATACATACATACATACAACGCCGATTTGCCCAAGTCGATTTAGAGATCTCGCTTCGCTCGATCAAATACACAGTCGTACGGAAATAATTAAAAATAAGTAGTTTTTTAACCTGTAAACATTTTTGCGAGGCCTCTTTACGCGCGAGGCCGTTAACGACGCCTAACACCGCCACTGTTAGTAAAAACTCTTGATTTCGTGACCAAATTAGCATAACATTTCTAAATCACACTAATCTAATTCTAATTCTGTGGTGGGGGGAATAAGATCTGCACTGACGTCCCGGATTGGGGTGTATTGTGCATTACCCCCCTTCTAACCTGACCCCAGCCATCCTAGCTGCTTGAATAATGGAGCAGGACTTTGGCTTGATGGATGCAGCAGATGGAAGATCCCCGTGGATGTTGTTGTGGTGTTAGCGGATGAGGATTCGATGAGCTCCTACAGACCCGTCTTCAGCCTGATATCGTATCTTCTTCCTGAAGACATGACAAAGCCCATTGTCCGTGGCCCCGGTCTTCAAAAGGTGATGGTCCTTAGATCCTTGCGTTTAATTTTTAACAGGGTATTTGTTGTTTTTCGATTCTTTGTTTGTTACTCAATCATGTCGTAATGGCTTAACTGATTTTGATAAAGTTTGGTGAGTTGAGATTATGACCTGGATTCAATCATAAACTACTTTTTATTGATAAACAATGCAAGCAAAGCCGCTGGCGGATAATAATGTATGCAAAGAGTTCCGAACTCCTAGTACATTGAACTGAACTGGGACCTCGCGAATCTCCCATAAAAACAAAAAAAAAAAATTATTATCTTCGACTATTATAATAGTGCAACGAAATGCTTAACCAACTTACATGACCCACAGTTTCATTCAAATTACAAGTAACGGGAGTTCATGTACCTATATTGGTTACTCTTTTATGGGTAGGAATTGCAGTTATTATGGATTTCAGACTTTTCCCTACATTTGCGACACTAAAACTACATTTACAACATTTCAGCAAAGTGGGTGAACCCTGTGAATTTCGACAAAGTTCAGTTTTTATTATGGCTATAAACTCAAAGACTAGAAGGCTTAAACTAAAAATATAAACGGGGTCGATATGTACTGATTTTGTATGATTGATATGTATTGACCTTTCATGACGACCTCCGTGGTGCAGTGGGCGAATAGCCAGCTGAGACGCAGGAGGTAGCGGGTTCGATTCCCGCCGCGGAACAAATGTTTGCGTGATCTACATGTATTTGTTTCGGGTCTGGATGTTTTTCTATATATTATGAGTATGCATTTACAAAAAAAAGTATATAAGTATTCTATCAGTTATCTGGTTCCCATAGTATAAGCTCTGCTTAGTTTGGGGCTAGATAGCGCTGTGTGAAATGCCCTGCAATATTTATTTATTAATTTATTTATTAGACGTGCCACTTGACCGGATTATCTCATTTTGATTTTCTTTTACTCCTCTAGAACTCCAATATCTCAACAACCCCCAACATTTTTAGCATTTAGTTACACCAGCATTGTGCCAACACTATCTACCTATAAACCAAATTTCACGATGATCGGATCAACGCTTCGAAAGTTATCCTCGGACAAACAAACATACATACAACGTCGATGCTCCCAAGTTGATATGGAGATCTCGCTTCGATCGATCACTAAGAGGTTAACAACGAAGCTTTCTACCCAGAACTAGTTAAATTAAAATACTTGTAACTTCCTGTTTGAAGAACAGGATATCCGTGATTTACAGGAAATACTGTGACGTCAATAAACTTAGGCCGAAATAATAGACGTTGCTAAGCATGGAAAACATTGCTTCGGGTACTACAAGTTTGCTCGAATTTTAATTCGAAAAAAATAAAACCGGTCAAGTGCGATTCGAACTCGTGCGCCGGGGGTTCCATACAATTTTATTTATTTACCTTGTTTGAGGTTAGTGACGATTAAGTTATTCCTCTAAATTGTATGAGCGCCCATACAACTCAGAGGACTATCTTAATCGGCGTCAACTATGTATGTATGGGGCACCCTTTAATTTTCAACGTTTTTTATTTTTTGGAATTTTTCCTTTATTTGTGCTGTAAGAGCTTGCTTTTTGCCAAACTTCGTGATTCTAGGTCAACGGGAACTACCATATAGGTGTTCGACCCAAAACCTATAGGGTACTTCCGGTTGACCTAGAATTGTCAGTTTTGGTTAAAAGCAATGTCTTACAGCACAAGTAAAGGGAAAATTTCGAAAAATAAAAAAAGTTGAAAATTAAGGTATATTTTGGTAAGTACTTACAAGTTATCGCGAAAATCTAAATTTGCCCATATCTTTTTATCGTGTTGACTCAGGACCTTGATTTTTATACTCCTAAGTATAGACCTCAGTATCTGGTATAAGTTTCAACATGCTAAGTCCACCCATTCCTGAGAAAATAGGTGGTAACACACGGACCGACGGACAAGAGAGTGATCTTATAAGGGTTCCTCTTTTTACCTTTTGAGGTACGGAACCCTAAACCAAGTCTTAACACCTTGTACTTTTCTATTGTTGCCTGAAATAAAAATGTATATTAAACTAGCTACCTACATAACTTCAATTTCTACCCCAAAAAAGTGTAACCAATTGACATGAACTCCCGTTACCTGTAATTTAAATAAAACAGTATGTCAAGTTATTTTGAAAAGCATTTCGGCACTATTTTGATAGTCAAAGATTGCGAATAATATTTTTTTTTTTGTTTTTATGGAGACTCGCGAGATCTCATTTCGGGGCGAACCACTAGTAAAAATGCTAAAGTGACTTTGTTTGTTACCTTTTCACGACTAATCGGCTGAACGTATTGTAATGCAATTTGGCAAGTAGATATATTTTATCCTGGGGAAGGACTAGTGTAGAGGTCCTACCCAGGCTTCATTGATAGACTCGGTACTGTGCAAAAGTGGACTGTATTTACTTTTCTTCTTAGTTGCTAGTTTACAAGGTATAAATCGCGTTCTTGAATGATCACAAATTTCTGCTTGAAAACGGTCTATCTTTATACAAAACTACTCCTCGCCCTAGCCATGGTGCGGGGATCGTAATTCACGCTTTCACAAATCATGTTATACAATTCTTAATACATCGAAGTTTCCAGCAAAGTTAGACGGGGACTTACATGTAGCTGTCTCACTCTTTTGACCTTTACAAGTTTAAACTGTTACAATCTTAGCTACCTGTTAACATTTGAATCTGATTCGATCTTATAACTACCTAATACATTTCAAATCTAGATTCGATCCTTCCCCGTCTTTGATCGTCCTTTACAGTCTCCCCCCGGCGCAGATCCTCGCAGCCTTCTTATTCAATCGGGAGGACGATCAACCTTCTCACTGGCCTCCGGAAAACGCCTCCCCGCGTCCGCACCTCAGCGCTCCGAACTACTCCGTCCGGACCCGTAATCACGCGCTCGATCTGGCCCCGCGGCCATACGTTCCGAGGTAGCAAACCGTCCGCGATTATGACGACGTCCCCTTCTTTGATGTTCTCTTGCTGTCTTCTGACGTCGCCTCGCGGCGCCAACGTAGGCAAGTACTCGTCGATCCAGCGCTTCCAAAAGGAGTTTGCCAGAGCTTGTGCGGCGCGCCACGTCCTTCTGTCGGCTACGTCGCAGTCTCCCACATATGGCAAACCTACTGCCGTCCCCAATAAAAAGTGGTTCGGCGTTAAAGCTTCCTTTTCCTCTGGGTCCACGGGTACATGCGTTAAAGGCCGCGAGTTCACGGTGTGCTCGATTTCTGTCATTAGCGTATTCAATACCTCTTCTCGCGGGGCACGTTCATTTAAGGTGATGGCTAGGGCTCTCTTCACCGTTTTTATCATTCGCTCCCAGGCTCCCCCCTGGTTTGGTGCACCAGGGTCGATGTACCGCCACTCGATCCGCTGTTTGAGTGCGTACTCTTTTAGGCCTGGGAGCCATTCTTCGTACGCCTTTCTTAGTTCCACTTCCGATCCGTGGAAGTTCGTTCCATTGTCTGACACGATTGTACGAGGAGTCCCCCTTGGGGCAGCCATTCGCCTGATAGCCATAATAGCCGAGTCGGTGCTGAGACTCGCTATAAGCTCCACGTGTATAGCTCTCGTTACCAGACACGTAAAGAGCATACCCCATCGCTTCTCACGGCGCCGCCCGATCGCTACCCACATAGGGCCGAAACAATCGATGCCGCAGTTAGTGAACGGCCTCGTGTTCATCTCTAGGCGAATCTTCGGCAAGTCGCCCTTTACTGGCTTCTTTGGGTTCGCTCTCCTTATCTTACACAGCGTACAATCGTTCAGAACCGTTCTGACCGCCGGACGCAACCGCAGTATCCAAAATCGCTGGCGCAGATTATTCACGATCTGTTCTCTGCCCGCGTGCTTATTCTTCTCATGTTCCCGCCTGATCAGTAGACGTGATAAGCGGTGCGCTCCGTCCAGAATGGGTGGATCCTTCATGCGATCCGGTACTGTAGCGGCGTTGATCCTACCGCTCAGCCTTATGATTTCCATATACATGTGCATTGGCCGCTAGCTCTTTTGGTGCATGCGCTCGGTTCTCCGGGGTAATACTATCCAGTAAGCCTTCACGCTTTGCGCTCCACCTTGCAAGTTCAAAACCCGCTTGTTGATGCACCTCTTGCACTTGTGCTATAGCTCTGGCGGCTATCTCTTCCGTTTCAAAGCTGTCCACCCAGTCGTCCATGTAGTGGTTCCGAGTTATAGCGTCAAACGCTAGCGGGTGTGTCCGCTCGTGATCTTTCGCGTTCCTGTTCCTGACGCTATGAGCTAGAAATGGAGAACTTCTCGCTCCGAATATCATGGACTTCATCATGTACTTCTGCGGTGGATCTGTTCGGTTGTCGCCGCGCCATAGAAAGTGTTGGGCTGTACGGTCCTCTTGTCTTATGGTCACCCTCAGGAACATGTCCCGAATGTCCGCAGTGACCGCGATCGGCTTCGTTCTGAAGCGAAACAAGACGCCATGTAATGTCTGTAGTAGGTAGATCTGGTCCGTCCAGCAGCGCGTCGTTGAGACATGTTCCATTAGCGCGCGCGGCTGCATCGAAAACCATTCTAAACTTCCCCGGCTTGTTGGGGTTTGTCACCGCGAAGTGAGGGAGAAACCAGAGACGTTCGTTCTGACTCTGTTCCTCCTCGCTTTTTTCTGCATATCCCTTTTCTAGCAGCTTCTCCACTTGCGTGGTGTATGCACTTCTAAACTCCGGTCTCTGTCCATCTTACGTTCGATCCCATGTAAGCGTCGTATGGCCATGTCGTAGCTGGGCGGCATCTTCACCTCATCGCTGGCCCAAGGTAGTCCCACTTCAAAACGACCGTTCACTCGTCTCGCTGTTCTGTCGAAAATGCTTTGAGCCCGCTCATCCTTTGCGTTTGGCTTTCTTTTAATTGAAACGCCCAAAGCATCTATCTCAAAGTGTGCTTTCACGAGCTTGCTTAATTCCTCGTCTTGGTCGTTCAAAGTATGTCCGTTCTGGACACCTTGGCACGTATGGACGTGTAGTACCGTCTCCTGCTGTCTTATTGTGCTCCTGGGGATTGATCCATGGATAACCCATCCCAGCTGCGTTAGTGATGCAGCTGGCTGGTTTCTCTTCCCTGTCAGAAGCTTCCTCGTCACAATAAGATGCCAGTTGTCGGCCCCGATGAGTATGCGTGGCTTCGCTGACGCATAGCACACGGCTTCTGGACGGAGTTTCCTTAAGTGCGCGTATTTTAACACATCGGTACTGACGAGTTGATTTCCTAAGGTCAGGTTCTTCACAGTGCGCGCTGTGATCCGATGTACGTCCGACTTGTGTCCTCGGATCACGATATCCACTACCCGGCTCTCGGGTTCCCTCTGACTAGTCGTAGCCCCCACGATGTTCAAGGCTTTTGTCGGGCCTTCCGTTCCGATCATCGCGGCGATCTCTTCATCGATCAGAGTTATCGTTGATCCTTCGTCCAGTAACGCATACGTATTCATTTCCATGCCGTTACTGCCCTTAATCACGACTGGACACACCTTCAGTAGGACTTGATTCTTTGCTGTTACATGCGCAGATGCAGTGATGGCTGATTCTTCGGTCTGGCCCTGCTCACCGGCACCCTCGTTCCTTATTTTCGGCGCATGTAACAGTGCATGATGCGGACGTGTGCATTCACCTACTCCGCATCGCTTGCTCTTGCACATAAAGCGTCTATGTTTGCTGCTCAGACAGCGAAAACATATGCCTGTCTCTTTGGCCCATTCCCATCTCTTGTCTACTGGCATCGCCGTGAGCTTTCTACACTCGACGGTTCTATGGTCGCCCCCGCAGCAACGGCACTCGTTCTTGTCCGTTGCTGCGTTCCGTCTCGTTGAGGCTTCCTCCTCCGATGCCGCGTTCTGTGTAGCGTACACCGACCCACGATTTCGTTCGTTCACCCTGGGTCGCTGCTCTATGGGTCGGGCCTTTGAAGTGCTCTGCGAAGGCGTAGCTGTATACGCGTATCGCATTGCGCGATCTGCCTCTCTCATCAGGAACTGGGACAGCGTCAATATTTCTGGTTCATTTCGGCTGCCAAATTCCTCTGCATAGTCGCACCATTTTGATCGGATGTGCGGTGTCAACTTCTCGGCTACCTGTCGCGCAAACATCGGGTTCTGCAGGTAGCCGCGTTGGTCCATACAAGAGATGGCGGTTACTACGTTCTGTAGTTTGATGGCGAAAGCGTTTAATTCGCCTGCGGTCGCGCCCAGTCGCGGTAGCTTCTTAATCTCTTCTAACGCGTTGTCTATAATCATCTCTGGGCGACCGTAACACTGCTCCAAAGTCTTCATTATAACTGCCGGTTCGGTTGCAGTGTATAACAAAGCCGACACTGCTTGACGGGCTTCGCCTTTCAGGCATGTTCTAAGCCTCGCTAGATTCTCAGCCGATGAGATCTTGTGGATGGTCGTCGATTCCTTCATGGCTGCCTTGAACGGTAGCCAATCCCCCGCAGCACCTCCGAATACAGGTAGGTCGTACGTCTGTCTCGGAGGTGGTCTACGGTGAGCCATCTTCTCTATGGCTTCCGTTAACCGATCAATCCCTCTGTCTCGCGTTCGGTCCGGCGTGAGTGATCTGTCTCGCAGTTGTTCTGGCTCCCGCCGTTTATGATGGCGTTGGAGCCAGTCCTCTATTCTGTGTTCTGTGTCTAGGGCTCCGTTCCGTGCACCCGTGCCCTGGATGCTTTCTTGTTCATCTTCTTCCCGTATTGTAGCGACTTCGGCAATCAACCTCTTCCTTATAAGTTCCGCTTGAATATGGAGCTCTTGCCTCTTAATCTCGGCAAGTCGTTCTTCAGCTTCAAATTCAATTTGCCGTATCCTTGCCATCGCGCTGGCGCTGGAGCGTTGCGAGCGGACGGACGGGGCACGCCGGCGTTCGGGCTCGGCGTGTGCGGTCACTCGCGGTGCTACCTCGGTCGCGGGCGCGGGCGCGGTCGTCTCTGACGCTACGCGAGCGGAGGAGGGTCCCGCTTCAGCGGGTCGCGGCTCAACGGGAGCATTCGGAAGCGCGGGTTCGGACGGGGACGCGGGGTAGTCTTCGTAGACGCGAAGTGCAGCCTTCTTCCCCCTCGTCACTGGTGGGCTCCTGGTGGTCATCTTCTTCAGCACTTGATGCCCCTACCTACCTAGCGGTCCCTAACACTAACACTAAAACCGCCCTAAGGCGTTTACCCGCTATTCCGACCGTTTGGCACCGTTAGGTGGCCGGAATAAACGGGCCGTGGACCAGCCACGTGAGGGGGTGGGGGGTCTTCACTCTTCGGGTGACGTCCTCGTTCGGTTGTCTTCAACGGACGCGGGCTTATCTTCAGGCACCCCGTGCCCTTGCGCCGGTCTTGACAACGTCGCACGTCGCACCGTTGGGTGATCTTCAGGCACCCCGTGCCCTTGCGCCGGTCTTGACAACGATGCTCGTCGCACCGTTGGGTGATCTTCAAGCCCGCGCCGTTTCTTCAGTGGTTATACGATGTAACTGTTTCTTGAAATCCAGTGGAGCGGGTCTTGTCGGCTCCGCAGGAACAACTGGTCCGGTCGTCGCAGGAACGGCTTATCCGGGTCGGAGGACCAAAAACTTGTAGAGGTCCTACCCAGGCTTCATTGATAGACTCGGTACTGTGCAAAAGTGGACTGTATTTACTTTTCTTCTTAGTTGCTAGTTTACAAGGTATAAATCGCGTTCTTGAATGATCACAAATTTCTGCTTGAAAACGGTCTATCTTTATACAAAACTACTCCTCGCCCTAGCCATGGTGCGGGGATCGTAATTCACGCTTTCACAAATCATGTTATACAATTCTTAATACATCGAAGTTTCCAGCAAAGTTAGACGGGGACTTACATGTAGCTGTCTCACTCTTTTGACCTTTACAAGTTTAAACTGTTACAATCTTAGCTACCTGTTAACATTTGAATCTGATTCGATCTTATAACTACCTAATACATTTCAAATCTAGATTCGATCCTTCCCCGTCTTTGATCGTCCTTTACAACTAGGTTATCTTTTGTCTGAAAAAATTATCTTGAAAGGGGTGAAATAGGGGTTGAAAGTTTGTATGGGCAATCCATAATTAATAAATAAATATAAATAAATATCGCTGGACATTTCACACAGCACTATCTAGCCCCAAACTAAGCAGAGCTTGTACTATGGGAACCAGATAACTGATAGAATACTTATTTCCTTTTTTTTTGTAAATACATATGTATGTACTTAGAATATATAGAAAAACACCCAGACACGGAACAAATATCTGTAGATCACAAAAACATTTGTTCCGCGGCGGGAATCGAACCCGCTACCTCCTGCGTCTCAGCCGGCTATACGCCCACTGCGCCACGGAGGCAGTCGATAATTCCTCATGATAGGGATCTGAAAATTCATACGCAAACGAAGTCGCGGTACTAGCTAGTGTATAATATAAGTATGGTTAATCTTAAGGATAATAAAATATAACGCTCCAGTACATAAGTAAATAAATAGATATTTTCTTTTTCCCAGAATTTAAACATGCGCAAAGCGTGTGTATCGATTAAAACTGGGTAATAACTTAATGTACAGCATCTGTATATGAACTGGATGTATGAACAAGGGTATAGTATGAGATTTTTAGGGTTGTATGATGCGTAGTAATGTGGTGGTAGAATCGCCTCTATACATGTTAGGCGAGTGTTGTCCACTAATGCGCAAACGTAGCATTCATCTGGGCAAACACATCCTCAGCCCGGAGGAGCTAACAGCTACCACCCCTAAGAATATCCTTTAGTTTCTAACAGCTGTAGGGCTAAGTGGTGAACTATGAAGTGGCGATCACAGTAGGGCTCGACGTCAGAACAGCTAACAAATAAAAATTTGTCTCGGACCGATTTCATATAAGGCCGTGGAGTATCCTAATAGAACGCGATCGAGCGAATTAGCGATCTGATCATCGCACTTTCTTGCCATTTTAATCGTACCTATGTGGGAGTTTTGCGACGTCATAAGTCGAACAATTAAAAATGCTGTACTAACGTTAATAACACTGTAAATAGGTAGGATGTTCTAAGGTGAAACATAAACCTTAGATTAGCACACTCTCTCATGAAATAAAAATCAGTGTGTAAAGGCGGGTGAACTGACAGTGACAGATCTATCATCTCACGCTAGGGATGCCCCTGCGTACTAGTGATGCCACACCTATAAACAATGTGATCGTGCGACAGTCAGTTACAACACCAATACGATCTCCATAATACCTATATATTTTAATAGCTTCCGCCAGCGGCTTCGCACGCGTTGTTTGTCAACAAAATATAGCTTATGTGTCAATCCAGGTTGTAATCTACGTAACACCAAATTTCATCGAAATCGGTTCAACCATTACGACGTGATTGAGTAACAAACATATAAACAAACATCCAAACTTTTGCATTTATAATATTAGTGTGATGGAAAGAAGACCTGATAAAGATTGCTGGGAGCCGTTGGGTACAGGCCGCACAAGATTGGTCACTCTGGAAATCCATGGGAGGGAGGGGGGGGGTCTATGTTTAGCAGTGGGCGTCCTTTTGCTGATATATATGATGATGATGAAGTTTGATCGCGAGTTCGTAACTTCGTACGAACAAAGTTCGCGCGAACTAGCGATGATCGCGCAGTCGCGTTCTATTAGGACACCCCCTAAACCTACGTCACCATTATCGAACTACGACGAATGTTATCGTTATGTCTCTATTTAGGTATCGTTTTAAGCGATAAGACCGCCCATTGTACCACCGCGTAGGTAATTATAATTTGGTGTATCAATAAAGTGTTATCAATCTATCTTTCATTTCTCGGTGACGTAAATAAAATAGTTGTATAGCATTTCAAAGATAGGAGGGGATCGATTCCCGTTGCGGTACAAATGTTTGCATGATCTACAAATATCTGTTTCATGGTCTGGGTGGTACGCAGGTATTTCGGTACATGTAGTTCTGACTTCTGGCGAAACAGGAATTCCTGGAGTGGGACAAATGATCGTAGGTACCACATTAAAAAAAAAAAACTTTATAAGTATATAAATACTTTATTTTAAGAGAGATATTTTGAATAATATTTACAAATTATTTTAGTTTAAATACATTGTTTTTTACATTATATAACTTAAAACTTTATAATTGTTAATTTGTTTACCTAGTGTAATGATGTGGTGATTAAACTATTTTGAATCAAACGCAATGTTTTAGTGTTTTACTCACCCCCTTTTTAGGTATCTAATAGTACTGAAACTTATTACTGATTGAGCATGGGACGAGTCGCAGTATGGAAATATTAATAATTTTGCAATACTGCGACTCGGACAAAATGGGCCGTAAGTAAGGCCATGCACGGAGAAAAATTAATTTTGTGAGAACGAATAAATGACAGTACAAATGATATTTTTATAGAACTTTTGTTAATATATGGATTTTTACGCACACTTTAACGATAAACTGATATTTTTTACCGTTATAGGTATTGTCATGTTAAAATAAATTGCTACGAACAATAAATTGTCATGCTTTTTACCTAAAAATACCTTCCGATCTTTTATGTAATGGGGTATGTAATGCTGGTTTATCAGTTTCCTGTTAATATTTGCGTTTGGACGCCTAGTCGTTTTTTAAGAGGAATACCTCATAATTAGTGCAGAATCCCGCTTAAAACCAGGGGTATATTTTCCTCCGTGTGGGACGACTCGCAGGATAACTCATAATCACTTATGACGGGTGTAAAAAAACACAAACCACTAGCGAACTAAGAAATTACAACTCCAAGATATTGATCGAAGATATTCTTGGTAAACAAAGAATAGGTATTTTACGCTAAGTTATATCTAGGTCGACGAGGAATTACTAATTGATGGATTTCCCTTGCTGCATTACATAAATCATTTGAAGTGTCAATGGTTTTTTCTTGGTCTTAAAACCACAAAATATGACAATTGTGACGACCTCCGCAGCTCCGTGGCAAAGTAGCCGGCTGAGACACAGGAGCGTCCGCCGCGGAACAAATGTTTGCATGATCTACAGATATTTGGTCAGGATCTAAGAGTTTCTATAAGTTGTATACTTAATTTATAAGTAGGTATTGACAAAAAAAACATTACCTGGTTCTCATAGTAAGCCTACAAGCTTTGCTGATTTTGGGGCTAGATAGCGCTGTATGAAATGTACAGAATTTTGAGGCCCACTATTTCATTACGTCAAAGCAAACTATCTTATTTCATTGCAATCATAATAAAAACAGTAAGCTTTTAGCGATAAGACCGCCCATTGTACTAAATCTATTTGTAAAAATTATGTTCTGTTTTTTATTTTATTATTTTAATACTTTCACACAAAACAGAATAGTGCTAGGAGGGCAATATTTGCTATTTTGGAGTACAATAAAGGTTATCTTATCTTAATCTTAAGGATAATGTTGGCTTGGAATATTTCTATTATCATTTGCTTCTAAACATTCAAATTATTGAAAATCAGTCGTACGATAGAATTCCATAGCTAATTGAAGGAGTCATCACTCTCTGATGCTCGAAATTCGAATTCATACATGACATCTACGAAACAGAAGAAATAAAAAAAATAAGTCATAATGCCAACCGAATGACGGTGCATTGTACGTTGTAGGGAATTAGGGATGGGGTGGAGGACGGTGGCGTTGTATCGACATCGATTTTACCGGATCACGGAACTAACAATTTGGTGATTTAAAAAATAGAGATTCAGAACTTTGTAAGTCCTAGCATCTTAATTTAAATACTAATTTAATTCATAAGTTAACAAACACTTTTTACATCAACTTGAGAACGTGGGAAAATAGCAATAATATGTAAATAATTTTAATGACGGAAACTAGAAACTGTTGAATTTGAATTATTTATCACTAGCTGCTACCCGCGGCTTCGCACGCGAGATTTGTCATTGAAAATACTACCCTTCTTCTGCGCAGTCGGGTAAAAAGTAGCCTATGTCATCGAAATCGGTCCAGCCGTTTAGGCGTGAAAACCTAACAAAAGACAGACAGGGTTACTTTCTTTATAATATTAGTAAGGATCTATGGATGAATCATACGGACTCGACCACAGAAAAATACACTAACACTACGTGCCCCATTTTGGAGTCAACCGCAATTTTTCTTCACAATTTTGAACTTTAAGACGGCATGTAACAGCTGAATTTCATTTGTCAATCTGTCATTTATCATCAGCACATTTAATGCACTAAGCATTATTTTAGCGTGATCTTTGCTATAAGTAAACACAAGCTTCCGCCCGCGGCTTGCCACGCGTGGTTTTTCAATGAAAAGTAATCGATTTCTCAATCCAGATCATAAATCATAATCTATGAAGGTAGGTGTGACACATTTCATCAAAGTTGGCCCTGCTGTTTAGTTTTGAAAACGTAACAAACGGACAGACAAAGTTACTTTCGAATTAATAATGTTATTATATAGATTTCGTTTCATTAATAAGTTAAATTTCCCCTTTTATTCTAATATTGTAAACCCTTTGTCGTTCAATGCCTGAGAGTTGATTACGTTGGTTGAACTCATTCCCAGATTGAATGCACGCATTGCACATAACTTATTTTTTAACTTAATACAACTGATAGTCACATTTACATCCACTGACATTAGTAATTAGAGACTAAGTAGGTACAAGGTACCAGTACCTATTATTAATTAACTAATAATGCAAAAACAATTTAAATAAAAACTGGTTTCGAGATAGACAATGACTTGACTAGTTATCGATCTTTGTAATCGATATCGCCAAAGAAGGTCCTAAATCAAAACATTGTCTCTTGAGATGTGGCTTGATGTTGAGATCAAACATAAGACTCTTACGATGTTATTTATCTTATTCATATTATTATTATAAGTTCGAAAGTAATTTTGTCTGTCTGTTGTTTGTGTAATTTTGTGTGTTTGTTACGTTTTGACGACTAAACGGTTGGACCGATTTCTATGAAATTTGGTACATAAATTGATTATGACCAGGATTGAGACTTGGCTACTTTTTACCCGACTGCACAGAATGAGGCTAATATTTTTATTGACAAACCACGCGTGTGAAGTCGCTGGCGGAAGCTTGTACTCTATGAAACCATATCCAGTTCTCAAATGATTAGCCGCTTTCTCACAAGGTGTCGAAATCATTTTTATTATAACTAAATTGGCTAATGGCATTTTAATCTCAGCTTCCCGTACTATAAGAGGTTGTTCTCGGCTATAAAAGTCGTCAAGCCATGTCAGGGGCCTTAGGATCTAAAACTCCGACACTAGACTTTGACTACTAGGTCATACGAATTACGAAATTACTTTACGTTCAGCAGACGTTTCAAAAAGCAAATTTAGCCACCACTAAACTACTTCCTGAAACGTCTGCTTAACCTTAACCTTACGATGTAATTTTAATTAATAAATAAAATATATATGTATACCATCGATAAATCAGCAACTTATTCGATTACGTAACTATTTGTATCGAGAACAACTAATTATTCCGGCACACCTGTCATTGTTATTCGATTCAAATTCACGGCATGATATCAGAGCAAAACTTGCATAAGTAAGTACCTACCTATAATGGTAGGTAAATATTATTATCATCAGCTATTCGTGTCCCACTGCTGGGCAAAGGCCTCCTCCCATTCCTTCCAGACTTCGCGGTCCGAAGCTGTTTGTTTGTTCCTAAGTGGCCAATCCGTTAGGGATTTATCCAGCATAATCATGTAATTTATCATGACTTTTAAATCTACTAAATATTTATAATGAATTGAGATAGTAAGGGTATGTTATATGTACCTACTATCAAGGATAATTCCATTTAAAAAAACCATAAACGTAATCATGTATAATTAAAAATCAACTAAATAGGTATTTATAATGAATAGAGATAGGGCATGTTATACCTACTATCAAGGATTACTTAAATTAAAGAAACCATCAACGATCGAAAAAAAAAATCGATATTTACCCCAACACTAGCTACTGCTGTTATGGGGAACAAGACTAGCTTGGGGACAAGTATGTAATAATAATTTATTTAGTTTTAAGCGTTTATTCGATTGATTTTGAGAAATAAATAGTTATCAGTAATATTGATAAACAAAACAGAATAGGAATTTAAATTTAATGATTGTTTTGTAAATCTGGAAGTCAATCACACGATGCCATTTTTTCCGGTCAATTGAATTATTGGAAACAATAGATGACGTCACTTTGTTGATAAAAAGTCAAATCAAATCTAATAAGTACTCAGACATCTTTTCTATTCATTGCTATATAATCGATAATATAAACAACTAATTCATAAAATGTTTTCTGAATTTTATTTAGAAAAATAAAGCTATCTTACCTTATATGTTGGTTTTTCCATGTTAAATCCAAATAAAGCGTCAATAATCCAAATTTGATATCACAACACAACACAATACAACACTGTTTAGCACAATCTATTTATAAAACAATGGCAAATGCGATCTTATTCTAACTTTTAGCTTATGCATTGCACTAAAATTACACCAAACGTCTATTTTTGGCAACACGTTAACCTCACTCAAGTACTTTTTGACGGAAATAAATAAATCACCGGATTACAGATTACCAACCGATTGAGATTATTAATCAATTTTCATAAATACAGAACTGAATACGTCACGAACTCACGATAAACAGTGTCACACGGTTTTTGTTATTTGTTTAGTAAATTAAAATAAGCAATATGGCGTTCGTTTATTTTTAAAAGTCAAAATTCGCGCGCGGTTCTAACCCATAATAACAGGAACCAACCATTTTCGTTCGCGGCTGGTCGCTGTGTGCGATTGCTCTCGCTGTTGCCAACTCGATTATCCGGATTAGGCTAAAATGGTTAAATATTTTTGTTGCAAAAATCGCTCTTTGTCTAATAATTTCTTTAACTCACACATTTTATTTGACTGTTTTTTTTATTGACAGGTATAGTACATCGTTTATTTTGATATTTTAAACTCCAACCTAAATAATAGGTATTTATTGAAATATCTTTTCATAAATAAGTATCTGTTTCAAAATTTATGCTGATGAACACATATCATGTTATTCAATTAGTTTTTTTACAGTTATACTTAGTTGTATTGTTTATTTTGTCATTTTAACTACAATTCATACCGATATACCATTCTTTATGCGTTTTTGTACACCAGAAAACGTATTACAAAGTACAGAAATATAACATGTACTGAGGTGAGCTTAACCCTAAGAAGAGTTTTCTTACAGCAAACCTTTGAGGGTAAAGATTACTTTATAAATAATGAGGTAGGCAAGTACTTAAAATTAAGTTCGCAGTTTGTAAGTGTTTATTTGTAGAGGACAATCACAGAAAACACTGAACCGATTATAAAAATTCTTTCACTGATAAAAAGCTACTCTATTTTTTATCTATCTCAGCCACATCCACCCACTGCTGTAATTTTATAATTCATAATTATAAAAACTTACATTTAATAAATCATAGTTACAATTACAACAGTTCTAGATTTGCTAGGTAAGAAAATATAGAAAACTAGCCTCCACCCGCAGCTTCACGCGCTTGATTTGTCAATAAAACATAACCCTCCTGCGCAGTCGTTTAACAAGTAGCCTATGTCTCAATCTTTGTCTTAATATATCTATATTCCAAATTTCGTTAGAAAACAGAACAGTCGAATCAGAAAACGCATAAACAGACAGAAAGTATTACTCTCGAATTTGTTATACATATTAGTATATAATAATAGATAAGGCATATTTTCGCTAGATCTAGCATCAGAACAGTTAAGTCGGTAACACTGATTGCTCTGTTTCCTACCCGCTCACACGCTGGGCATAGGGTTGGCCCTGAAGGGTTCCATTGTTTTTTTTTGTCATTTATGATTAACGGAACAATAATCAAATGATTAGCCAGGAACAGTTCGTAAAACATTTTTTGTACCTGCCTAAAACCTTTTTTATCATTTCATAAAAAAATATAGAAAAATGTTATTGTAGGTTATGTTAAACATGCAAAATTACATAAAAATATGTACAGTTTTACTTTTTAGATAATTCAGAGGCTTCGTTTAGATGTTATTTATTGTCAAATTATAATTTTATATGTTATATTCTTACTATTATATTTGGAATTGCAAAAACATTTCCTATTTTTTCAATAACTATTAAGGTACATACTATGCAATTATTAATATTAAAAAAACTAGCTCTCCCGGCCGCAGCTTGGTCAGCTAGTGTTTCAACGGTTTTTCAATAAAAACATCTTTAGCGCACTCGGGTAAAAAGTAGCCTATGTCCCAGTCCCGGTCATAATCTATCTATAAGTATACCAAATTTCATCGAAATCGGTCAGTCATTTAATCATGAAAACGTAACAAACAGACAGACAGCGACAAAGTTACTTGCGAAAAATACTTGCTTTTAATATTAGTAATAATATTAGTGCGGATTACAACAACATTTCATATTTTTACGATTAACGAAATTATGTCTACATAATAACTTAGCTACCATTAAATTTAAATAAAAAAAATGATACTCTTTATAAAGCCTGACGGCCCTGAATCAGTATTCAGTACAAACACAACACGCTCACATCGATACCTCGTATCTATAAGCACATTTTTTACGTAAATAATGATTGGTGTAGTACATAGGTAATTGTTAAATAAATTAAAAATAAATAATTAATTTTAGTAACCAGTTTTGTGTCAACGATTACGATTAGCTAAGAATTGGTTTCATTCAATTATAATAGTAATACATAGTTACTTTCTCTGTCCTTATAAAAAATAAAACAGAAAATGAAAATTTATATGAATTTTACTCTTATTGACATGTCATTCTGCATTTAATTTCTTTGATAATTTACATGGCAGATTAACGTTTCCGGGGTCAGCTAGTGTTAATTATTTGAATCTGTAAGTTTAGGATATACTGAGCTCCACTCATACAGTGTGTCCGGTGTTTAGTTAATTTATATTTAGTTTAGCACCCATTTATTTACAGAAATACTGATTGAATTAGGTTTTAGTAACGATTTCTAATCTATTTCTTTGATTCGATTTCTAACTTTGGCTTTAGATGAATATTATTTTTGCAATGAGTAATGAGATTTCTAATTCTAGGGTGGGGGGCATAAGATATTAGGGGTTCAATACCCGTAACTTAAAATAGTAAAATTCGAGTATCGATCTAGTCTCGATATGTTAAATGTCCTAAACGGTATGCACGTAGCTGACAATACAATGGTATAAGTTGACTGGCATGCGATTATACACTTTATTTATATTATGCTAATATTGTAATATTAGTGGAGCAGAATGCCAAAATATACTCAATTGGTAATCCATTCTCAGTTGGGTCAACTTTCGTTGTTTTTAAAATTGTATTACGTGAATTAGCCCCTGCACTAAATCCCGCATTGGGGTGTATTGTGCATTACCCCTCTTCTAACCCAACCCCAGCCATTCTAACTTCTTGAAGTAACGGAGTAGAACTTTGGCCAACCCAAAGTCCTACTCCGTTACTCTGCCTTGGGGGTCGCCGTGGGTGTGATGAGGTATTTTTTTGATTTGTTTGAAATAACAACAAAAATTTTTTATACTACGTGGTGATAGAACAAGTTTAGGGCCTGCCTGATGTTAAGTGGTAACCATCGCCGATAAAAAATTATTGCCTTGTAGGTCACGCAACTTAGAAACGTGCCCTACGATGCACATCCTGGGTCCATCAACTTGAGGCATACAGGTGTTAAGGCTCAAGTGCCTGTAATTTAATTGGAAACCATACCCTTCATACCGAAACACAGCAATGCACAAACGGCAGAAATAGGTGTGATTCTAGTACTTCCTCGGGCGAGCCCTTTCACAAGGAACTCTAATACTCTTATCTCTTGTTGGAGTCTTTGACGATTTTTTGACACCCCCCCCCCCCCCCCACCCGTTATCTCACATGAGATTTTTCAAAATTTGTATTAAATGCGTTGGACTTATTTAAAAAAACACAATTGGCTTCATTATTTCAAGATTGGTTCTCCCGTAATCTAGATTTACAGTGATAAACTTAAAAAAAAAATAACGTGATATTAGCCGAGACTCCCCCTCTCCCCCAAGTGAGATTGGGCGAGATTCGGCTAGCCCCTCTCCCCCTGAACACCTTACGTAATTAATGGACGGCCCCTAATGAGATCAAAATAGGAAGGTTTTTTTATATATACGCATAGTGCGTATAAGTAAATACTACTGAATATAATTAACCTACTCATTATCTACACATTATAGTTTAACCTTAATCGTTATTTATTTAAATGATACAACCAAAACACTTCACAATTTAGTGATTGTAAAATCAAACTGTATCCTTCCTTGTAGGTAGGTAGGTACGTTCAATGTCATTTTTTATCAATGTCATCAAAGTAGCATAAAAATTTAATATTTTAAAAATAATTAAATTCTAAAAATACCTTTCTCAGGACAGTAGGTAATAAATGATAAAAAGCAAAATTCATAAAAAGTTATACGTACCTATTAGTACCTAGGTAGCGTACATAATAAAATATAGGGGGTCGAGTTAAAAATCTCATCACACGAATGCTTTGTTATAGGCGATGGTTACCACTTAACATCAGGTGGGTCATAAGTTTGTTCCATCTACAAGTAGTATAAAAAAATAAATAGAATTATTGCACACTACGTTACAATTAATAATATTACTAGCCAGTCTATCCCAATATTAGGTAAAGGCTTCCCCCATTCTTTCAGACACCTTACCCCGTGCTATATTCGCCCAGACCTTTTGACATAAAAAATAATTTTTTTTTTACTAACCTATATTGTCCCACTGCTGGGCAAAGGTCTCCCCATCTTCCCTCCATCCATCACGGTCCACAGCCAAATCTGACCAATCTGGTTTGAATGCATCCAGGTCGTCTCTCCATCTTTTAAGAATAAGGCATTAAGACCGCCCGCTTAAAATGGGATTGGGCAGGCCATGTGGTTCGAATGCATCCAGAACGATGGGCGAATCTAGCCACCCAGTGGATACCGAACGGACGACGCAGCCGTGGTAGGCCCAGAAAAAATAATAACAAAACAAAAATTAAAAACATTAACTCTCGGATAAACAAGCAATTTTATTTAGACAAACATTATTATTTTAAAATTTTCTATCGTCTTTCTATTATTTAGTAAGGCAACCCTATTTGGTTGGTTATTTTAGCCAAAAATTTTAGAACAATTTATGCTTACGTCAGACCATACAAAACATAGGAGCAAACGTGAGCACGCCATATTTCGTGTCATTCGAATTTTAAATTTAGTTTGAATTGATAGGTTGGTTCAACTGTTCTGAGTTGAACTCCCAGTCAGTAGTTAGTATCGAGAAGTCGAAATTTAAATATTTTTTCCAGTGCGCATTTACAAGTGAAGGCTTGGTATTTCTCTACGAGATCGAATCAGAAATGAGGAGATTTGTAGATAAATCAAGGTCACAGACAAGCACAGAGGATTAGCAAGCTGAAGTAGCAGTGGGCAGGCTAGATAGCTTGAAGAACGGCCGTTGGGGCAGAAAGGTTCTCGAGACCACGCACTGGAAAGCGCAGCGTAGGACGACCCCCCACTAGATGTAAAGACGACCTGATATCGATTGCTGGGGGCCGTTGGGTTCAAGCCGCACAAGATCGGTCGCTCTGGAAATTTTTGCGGGAGGCCTATGTTCAACAGTGGACGTATTGGGGCTGAAATGATGATGAAAAAAAATATAGTGTCTAGATATGTACTACTTACGGTATATACTTCAGGAACCTTTGTTATTAATATTAATTATGGTTAGGTCTGCCAATATTTGTACCCAGAAAGTTTAAGGTAGGTATTTAATTAAATGTTGGAGAAGAAAATTAACAAATAGGAAGATATCTTACATCCTTATTTAGGAGAAATATGCCCTAGGTATTATATTATTTATGTATTATATTATTTTTGGGCTTCTCGCTTGCAACTTACATCATTTTTAAACGTAAGGAAATGTGTTTTGTATGTGGATTGGCTGGTAGAAATGTAAGCTATTACAAAATTCCATAAATCCATAATAATAAGAAATCCGAACGTAAATATTTTTTTTTCGGATTGCCCACCGATATTGAGGAAATTTGGTATTATAGATAGATTACCTATATTTAGACATGAGTGAAAATCCGCAGGCGTAGGCTTGTGTACAATACCAACCTAACAATACAAAATAGAAATTCAAAACTTACCCCCTGTGTTCGAACTAAACACACACAACCAAACAGCATTCGTTTTTCAAATAATCCTTATGCTAATAACCAAGGCAATTTACACCTTAAAATCATACAGTAAGAGATTATATTCGTCTGAACGCATAACTTTCCAATTCAAACTATAATATGTCTTATACCACTAGTACTAAAGCTGATATTCGTAGTTTTAATATTTGTTATCAGTAGTACTAATTCATAGTAGGTACGTGTAAAGGGGGTATCTTGAATTTTAGTAAATTTAGGATTTTTTGTAATGTTTTCATTTTTAAACTATTTTTTACGCAAAAAAAGGGGTGTTATAAATTTGGCGACTATGCCTCTATGGCATCTTAGCTCATAAACGGATGGATTTATTTGGACGCGGTTTCTATTAATAGAAAGGTAATTTAACTGGGGTGGTTCTTAGCTATGTCAGTTTAAAAAAGTACATTACTGCGGCCAGCAAAAGAGGCATTGATGGACGAACGTGTAAATGTGGACCGAGGCACACATACGTAAGCCCATCAATACCTAGTTGTGACCAAGGCTTGTTCTCAAATAATACGCGAAAATTATAAAATAAAACAAGAAATACAATTACTTTTCAAAATCAATGACGAACAAAGAACAACAATAATTTTTCTCGCATTAAAGTGTTCATTTGTTTATTTTTCAATAAACAGCTTTCTATTTGCAAACCAGTTCGAAATTTAAATAAAACCTTTGATAAGTTACCTCCTTGGTTGCCATGTTTCGGAGTAAAAGATCGTTCCATTTTTCAACCGACTTCAAAAAAGGAAGAGGTCTCAATTCGATTTTTTTTAATGACTTCAGAAGTTTTGACTGGGTAAACCGATTTTGATGATTCTTTTTTATTTGAAAGCTGGTGTTTCCCGTGTGGTCCCATTTCAATTGGGTCCAGTTCTGACTGTGAGATCCATGAGAAAACCATGTAAGTCAAATTTGCATTAAGTATGTGCGCGAGAAATGGACGAATAACTCAATATCACGCCCACCGATTTCGATGACTCTTCTTTTATTGGAATGGATGTACTTCAAGGGTAGTATGATGAGAGTTTGGTTGGGTTAACAGACTTCAAAAAAGGAGAAGGTTCTCAATTCGACTATCATTTTCAGTGTGAATATTCCAGGTAACTTTGAAGTCGATTGTTAGATTGTTGTGATTGTTATTAAATTACACGACAGATATGAGTTTACTATGTAGTTTATTTGGCCGCTAAACCACGACAGATATGGATTTTCATACAACTTTTGCCGGCCGCTGCTCGCATGTACTTATTTGGCCAGTACAGCAATTTCGATTTATCTCGAAGAATGTTGTCAAAATAATGCTCAAATTTCCAAGCATGTTTGAGAAAATAATAATTATTTCTCATTTAAAAACATTGTCACTTGCGATGACAAAGAATTATAAACTTGTAACATTATAAATGTCGTCTCAAATCAACATTACATTATGTAGGTAGGTACATAAACTAATTAGGTGGTAGGCAGTTATTATTTAGGTAAAAGTTCTTAGGGGCAAAATGCTTTGAATGCCAATAAATATTTCCACGACTAAAATACAGAAGAAACAGTTGAATCACCTGAAGATCGTTGCAAATGATCTATAGATAGCTCAACTGCTCCAGATCACTACCAGGCGGAAGTGTCCCCAAGACGCTGGCTGCATTGCAATTTGCAATGCATATGCGTTGACCAAGATAAGCGCCAGCTCTCGGATCACACGTCGCATAGACCAGATGCCCAAAAAGAATTTTGAAAACGCAATAGGCCCTGGTACCACATGTGCCCAGGGTTTCGACTCAACCCCAAATGGCCCAAATACGTAAGCTCTGTCGAGACTTCCATATTTCAAAGTAAAAGTTTACTAGGAAGGTAGGTAATAGGAATATAGTGTCCAAGTAAGTTATCTGCAGGAATAATTTAAAGAATTTTAGGTAGGTGTACAACTTTATCTAAACCTGCGGTACATCCTAGGGTTGTCTGGAAGAAATAGGTTTAAGCGATAAGACTGCACATTTCTATTTCAGTTTTTTAAACCCGTCATTAAAATAACAGGTCGGTTTTATTGACGCAGGTTGGGGTTATGAGACGCAGGAGGAAGCGGGTTCGATTCCCACCGCGGAACAAATGTTTGTATGATTTACAGATATTTGTTCAGGGTCTGGATGATTTTGAGGCTAGATAGCGCTGTGTGAAATATCCAGCCGTATTTGTTTATTTATTTAATTTTTAAATTATCTAATTATAACTTATTTGCATTGTTTATGCTTGCGTTGTCAAATATATGGCAGAAATAGCCAGGATATTAGTCCATTATCAAAAATGTCGATGACAAGTCAAAGTAATAACAATAATAATGTGCAGTGCAGTGTGAGCGCAGCTTTACGAGCAATTTTAACCAAATGGATACGACACGCGGCGCGCTCACACTACCCGATATTTTATATACCTACACTTACGCTTACCTTTCTTTATTTTTTTATAATTATGGTTGTAGTATAGTATAGTAGTATTTATATTTGTATAATTTTAGAATAGATCATTTATTTCATTCCATACATTAGATTAAATAAAAATTTCAACTACATAATACACGAACATAAATATGTACGAATTTGATAAATAAGATTTAATTACAAAAGTTACAAATTAAGGTCCCAAATTTTAAAAAATAATTAAAATAATACAAAAAACAAGCTTTTTGTATGTATTTATTTAATTTTATTTGTTTATACTTAGATTCACAGTTACATTATCGTATATTATAATCTAATGATAATAGCACTAAACTTAAATAAAATTGAATCCATTATTGGTAGAGTTTTGTGAAACCGTTTTTACTTTTATCTGCCACCTTGTATGTACTTACCTAAAATTCTTATGAAATAAAGATATAACATAAATAAAGTATTTGTTCATATATGTTTTATATTTAAAAAAATATATTGTATATGGCAAAATGATCATGATGGAGGTCGTATAAATGTGAAAATTTACGAAGAATGTCTTATGCCCCTCCACAAACCAAAAAGGATTGTGTAGTTTTATGAAACCACGGTAAAAGTGTAACTTTGCTTCACATTATAGACATAGACATTTAACTAAAAATTTTCGTTGGCACAAATGAGTACCTAATAGTCTATACACTACACGGTCAGCTGATGCGAACTATAAGCGCCGCCGAAAAAGTTTGAGACGATGTAATAAAAGTTTCACTTTAATAAATTCGAAAGAAACTCTGTCTATGACGTTTTCAAGGATGGACGGATATCTATACAATTTGGTAAATACCTAGATAGATTATAACATTGATTGAGACAAATGCTATTTATTACGTGCTATTACTGACAAACCACACGTTAGAAGCGATAAGACCGCCCATTATACTATTTGCTTAGTGTCAAATAGATGGATGCAGAGCAGTGCATACTTTGTATGAAGTACTACTTTGTTATGAACGGATGGTTACCATTACCACTTAATATCAGTTGGGCCATAAGCTTGTTCCATCTAAAAGACAATAAAATAAAAATAAGACACGTCCTGTAAAAAGTATTGTGCATTGTGTATGACGAGCGGGCGGAAGCTTGTAAATCATAAAAAAATTGTGCAGGTAATTACAAATATAAATATTATAAAATAAAGAATCAGGCAGTGTGTACCGCTGACCCGAGCGCGACTCGCTTCGTCCAAATGAATGTGTACGGGTGCCGACCACACGGGGGAGATTTTATAATCTCTTCTGTATTTTTGTAGTTATATTGAACTTCATTTTCAGTAAAAAATAATAATAGATATTGCTGGACACTTCAGACAGTGCTATCTAGCCCCAAATTAAGCTTGTACTATGGGAACCAGATAAGTGATGGAATATTTATATACATTTTTGTAAATACCTACATACTTATTGTAGAAAAACATCCAGACCCAGAACAAATATCTGTAGATTATACAAATATTTGTTCCGCGGTGGGAAACGAACCCGCTACCTTATGCGTCTCAGCCGGCTATTCGCCCACTGTGCACTGTACACTGACACCCGAGGTCATCATCATTATTATCAGCCCCAGGCCATCCACTACTGAACATTTGTCTTCCCTATAGATTTCCAAAGCAACTAATATTTTGCGGTTTGTACCCAACGGCTCCCAGCAACCTTTATCAGGTCGTCTTGCTATGTATTGGGAAACCGTCCTACGCTCCGCTGTCCACTAGAACGCGTGGTCTTCACTAGAATCTTTATGCCCCAACGGCCTATGTGCCCCGCCCACTACCACTTCAGCTGTCGACGTTCTATGGCTGAATAATGATGATAATGAATGTCACCTAAAATTAAAATCGAGTAATATAATTATCATCTCATTAAGTGATTTTAATTGTAAATAATGTGAATAATTTAAAAATGAAGATGATTTTCTTATGGCCAAGTCAGAGTAAACGGAATTCAATGAAGAATACCTATATTCAAGCAAAAACAGAACATGGAGAACTGTGGAGAAGACAATCAAATACAATTTTTAACTTGCATAACATTAAAAAAGGTTGTTTATCTTATAAAATGAATGTGTAATAATGAATAATGTTTTTTTTTATTATATTCTATATCCTTGGGAAACTTTTATGATTTATTTCAATCATAATTATATATACGGGATTTATCACGTACCATTTTATCCGTGTTCTTCAGAGAAGTTCTTCATTCCTCGCAAGATCTGAGAGGCGATAGAAATAAGTCGTCTGATGAACTAGAGATAGATTCTACCGTCAGCCTGTAGGCCATGTCTTCATGATGCAATTGACAGAGGAGTGAGTCAACCTGGTAGAGACACAGTGCTGTGTGTTTGCCTATACCAAGTACTACCGAAGAGAACAGCAGTGATGATAATGATGATGATGCAGTCTGTCAACACGATGGCCCACCGTTGACTCCATCCCCACCACCACGCCCGTCTACTCGCGCGCAGAGAGCTGCATGCCGCTGGGCTAGGCGAGACGTTGTTCGGAGCGGATCGCACTCACCACTGAAGGATCACGAATTGAACCGAAACATTGTCGGTCGAAACACCGATAACACGGTACGTGATAAATCCCGTATTTATAATTATGATATTCTATATTCATCCATACTTCCAACTGTGCTATGGATAAGATGCAGTTTTTTAAGCTAGTTAAATTGGGGTGGTTCTTAGTTATGCTAATTTTACATGTGTTTACGAACAAATACATCTTTCTATAATCCGCCGGTCAGAATGTATCGCCTCTACAATAATCTGTTAGGCAACCATAGCAATGTAATAGATGCTTATAATAATTTATATGTTAAAAAATATTTAATTATCGTGCTCTGAATATTTGTAATTTATTTAAAATCGTTTGCTGCAATTAATTTGTATTGTGATGTGTACACATATTTTGGAATATTTTCTAGTAAATTTTTATTTATAATATATTTTTTTTATATTTTCTGGATGTGTTCTGTTTTATGTGCCATATGTAATAAATAAAATAAAACATAGTTTTACGGTTTTTCATGAGCCGGAAATAATTTTGTTTTTTTTGTTAAAAAATTACTTGTTTTTTACTTTACAATCTTAAAACGACTCCACATCTTTTTAATCCGTCCCATTCGTATCTCGGAAAGGCTGTTGCGACAAAACTTTTAATTATATAGCTATCTCCCTCTTACATTGTTTGCGTTGCCATGCCACTGTCTCTTTCGCACAGCAGCTGCCTCGCTCGCACATGTTTTTGCATCACGGTAAAGATTTTAATGAAATTGAGAGGCAATTTCGTAGATTTTGGAGCTAAAAATTACGTTTTTGTAGTTATTTATTGAAATTGGTAGTACAATTTACTAATAGGTATCCAATTGTCAATTGGAAAGACGAACAAAGGTTGATAAAGGTTGCTGGGAGCTGTTGGGTGTAGGCAGCTCAAGATAGTCGCTCTGGAAATCTATGAGGGAGGAATATCTTCAGCAGTGGACGTCCTGTGGCTGATATCTATCTGTATATCAAATTTCATAGAAATCGGTCTAGCCGTTTAGTTGTGCAAACGTAATGAACAGACAGTCTCAAACAGAGAGACAATTACTTTAGAATGTTTAATATTAATATTAATTATAGTATGTAACTAATATTAGTATGGATAATTGTAAGTAGGTAGCTAACAGGTAACTAAGAGGTTTAATAGTAGAATAAATCAAATGTAGATGTTCATTGTTTAGTCCTTGAGCGGGTCGCGTTAGCCGCAACGCATACGAGCTGCCTTAGGGAGCGTGACACTGTCGTCGACAGGTCAGACATTGACATTTCTGTCACTTTTGGCCAATATTGACATTTCCGTCACATCTGACCATTATTCGTGACAGTTTTAACGAACTTTTTAAAAAAATAATTCTAACTGAATAGTTACAGACAGCGGCGCTAACTGGTAACACTCTGCATCTCTCATAGACATAGACATAGACATAGAAATCATTTATTCACTACATTAGCACACAATATACAATACAAGTTACATTTTAAAATAGAGAAAATACAAACAAAGAAACAATTAAATAGTATAAACGTAAAATAAACAAAAACTCAAGGGAGAATCTGGTAGATACTGTGTGCTACAGCAGTAAATGGGACTCGACTCTCTCTCTAGTCTCGAAAGGTTTGCTGGAAGAAAAAGTTGTTGATCAAACATTGCAGATTCTAATATTATTTAATTTAAAATGTCACATTATACAAGAATAATAAAAAATATTCACATAGTTATGTTAAAAATAAAAAAGAAACTAGTCACACATATTTTATGAACATGCCTGTGACAGCAATGTCTGGTGTACGGGTGATTTTCAGCAGGTTTTTGGCATAGTTGAAAGGTTGAAACCACCAAATTCCATGATAAGGCTTCAAAGTTATTGGCCACGTATTTTGATTTGAGGGATTATTTTTTTATGGCTCTCGCATGACGAAGATAGAAGCCAGGGTGAGTCCGACCCTTATCTACATTTCCCAAAAGCAGATTGTCCGAAGTCGAAGCGGTCGAAGACCTCTTTGTGATGATGGTTTTGACTGTTTTTTGACAAATTTGACAATTTAGGCTCATATAATGTAAATTCTAACACATTTGATCAATTTTGTAATTTCTGATACTTTTGACTAATTTTGACAGATCTGTCAAGGTTAATTCTGGCATTTTGGGCCAATTTTTATGACTTTTCAATAATTTTTGTTAGATCTGTCAATGTAGACTCGAATTATACCAACTCTAACACTTTTGACTAATTTTGTAATACATATTTACGACTTTTTAATAATTTTTAACAGGTCTGTCAATGTAGACTCGAATAATACCAATTCTAAAATTTTTGACTAATTTTGTAATATTTGCGACTTTTTAATAATTTTTAACAGATCTGTCAATGTAGACTCAAATAATGTCAATTCTAACACTTTTGAGCAATTTAATAATTTTTACGACTTTTAATAGATCTTAACATATTATTTTTATTTATGATTCAACAAAAAGTTACTAATAGTATTACCTACATAAAGCACTGTAACCTTACAGTTTTGTCTCGGTGCTTCTACACTCGAGCCATTATTTAAATACTTAAATAACCTTTACCTAAACATGATTTGACTAATTTGACACTTTTGACTAATTTTTGACAGATCTGTCAATGTAAACTCAAATAATGTTAATTGCGACACTTTACACCAATTTAAATATATATTTATTTATTTCCACTTGCATTTATTTTTACAGGCCTAAACCTAATACAATAATGTAGTCAACTTAATTTTTAACTTAATTACCTAACTTATTGTACTCCAATTAAAATTAACTCATTGACTACTACTACTAGACATAATAGTCATTATGACTATATTATTTTCAATATTAACATTTTTGACAGTTCTGACTAGTTTTGACGGATCTGTCACGTCCGACTCAAATTATGTTAATTCTGATACTTTTGTTAAGCGTCCATGGCACCGTAGCTCCTTCGTGGATGGCCCAATTTGAATGTGGTTTGCTCGCTCGCCGTTCATCTCGCAACTCGACTCGTTACTCTTCATCCGGATTTTAAGAACTTGTATCTAGAAAACATGTTATATCCCACAAAAACACTTACTCCGGTCTAATCGCGCCCTTATCAGACCTAATAATAATACCGAACGTGTACCAAGGCCTGGGACTGCGTCGGCCGTCGATAGCTATCGATATCGATAGATTTATCGATAAATATAATTTGGAGTTACTAAAAACTCACGAATCATTGTAAATATCCCGTTTTTAGTACAAATAATAAATTCATTTATTTATTCGTACCTATTTTATAACCACACAAGGTCGATTTCGAAAATAATAACATTTTCATATTAGGGGTGTTTAAAAGTTTCAATATTATAATTAATTACTATTAGTCGTAAATTACAGAAAATATAATAAGGTAAAATAATTCGTTATGTCTTTTAGCCCTCAACCTAAGCTCTTTCCAGCCCCAGTTATTAAAAAGTTAATAAAAGTCCAAGTTTTTCGTTTATTAGTTTACCAATAAAGCTATCAAACACGACAACAACTTTGAAAAGTGAACGCACTTTAAAACAATCGACTATCGATAACAACACAGCACACTACCCCAGCCCTACTCACCATATCCATTTAGTTTGACAAGCATTCGGTTTCATACGTTCACGTGTGTGTGTGTGTGTCTGTGTGCGTGAGGCCAGGGTTGTCACCGAGTCGCTGACTAGACAGATTTGAGATGTTTTAGAGATTGTTACTTGGTTATTTTAATTTCTGCTTGTTATGATTTGGTTATTTTTTGGTTATTTCTATGAGGTTTGAAGTCCTACATCTACATAAGGTGGTTCGATTATTAGCAAACAATTAGTGTACTTTCACTAGATAACTGAACACTATGCATCGTCTAAACATTAGTAGGTGCATAGGTATTTAATTAATTACGTCGTATTGAATTATCGGCAAATCAATAAAATTGTACACTTTAATTCATCATTTTCACTTATTTAAATTTTTTTTTTTTGTTTGTATTTTTTTTTACGGCGGGTACGTGATAAATCCCGTACACACTAATATTATAAATGTGAAAGTTTGGATGTTTGTTTGTTTGTTACGCAATCACGTCGTAGATCTTACGATTCAAACATAGGCTTCTTTTTGTTAACAAACAACGCGTGCAAAACCGCTGGTGCTAGCTAGTTTAATAATAATAAATGAAATAAATCACGAAAGTTTGTTATGTAAACTTAAAAAGGGCTTTGTCGTTAAGAGACCACATCACCCTCTTCTTCTTCCTGCCCTTTTCCCACATTACGTGGGGTCGGCAGAACATGTATTTTTCTTCCATAGGTACCTCTCTATCAGCGGTTATCTCCGTTGTCACCTCTTTCTTACCCATATCATTCTTCACACAGTCCATCTATCTCTTCTTCGGCCTTCCATCCACACTCTTTTAGTCACATGATTTTCTTCCCTCTAGATATAAGCTTAAAGCTATACAACTGTAGGGCCACATCAGAGAAAGATCTGCGTAGAAGAATTCTGAATAGTCAAATTTAAATCATTTAATCTTTTTTTTTTCGAATGGACGTTGGCCTCTGAGGCCGTTGCAGCTTAACCGAACTTTTGGCGATCGCAGATGGCGCTGAGCCCTGTAAGTTTTGAAAGAAACTAGTGCAAAGGCACCACTTAGGTACGAGCCTCGGTTTGGGCCGTTGCCAGGATGGGGATAGGAGAGAAACGCCCGGGTACGTGCTTGTACCTCGTATAGGCGGCGACTGAAGGGACTCGTCGACCTCGCCGGCGAGGTCGGTGTATCTGTGAAGTGTTTGCTCTGTCTAATGTAGATGACTCAGAAATCTCCTTCAGAAAAAAAAGAGGTGATTTCATCATTCGGATCTCCGAGAATTCGGTTGACAGAGGGTTAAATCATTTATTCATTTGTAAATATGGGTAAATATGTATAACAACAGGTGATAAATAATGATGTTGATAATAATGTGGGTTCCAGACATGTTTTACTATAATATTTAGCATGCAAATGCAGAAAATGTATCTACTCTAATAAAAACACTGATTTTAAACTTACACCTACAGCTTTATCTTTACTAACACTATATGAATCGTTAATTGTCTGAAATAAATGCATATTGAATTTAATTAATGAACCAAAATCTAAACATAAATAGTATACCCTCTACCAAATATAGTGCATATTTGGTACAATAACTGTTTGTCCGCACTACACAAAAGTTAACTGGAAAAGAATGATATCTAGCATTAAGTTCGCCTTTGATTATCTTAATTTTGTGCAATAAATATTTTTTCATTCATTCATTCATAAATTAAATGTTAATCTACAAAAATATGTACCTAATCTACATAATCCAATCCTCGCCTACGTAGCAACCCTAGCAGTAATATTCAGTATGCGTGTATGTTTGTGTGTACACAGATATGGCGCACACAATCAAATATCAACGATAATTTTTATGGCAAGGAAACAAATTTTCAATAGGAAAATTATTACGCAATCAATAATGTATCTATCTACCTAGTTAGTTACCTAGACCCGTAATGAAAATTAGTAATTTAAAGAGTTCAAGGTAATTTTAAATTACCTGAAACAAGAACTTGGTATCGTAAATTTAACTCCATCCAAAGGTTTCCTGGAAGATATCGCTTTCAGTGATAAGGTCGCATATTGTATTATCTTATTTATTCTAGCCTAGTACTTATTTTAATATGATTTCTGTTTGTGTGGTAATTTAATCTATCTATCTTAGGGAAAACTGTATTTCATTTTAGCAACAAATGTGATGAGCATAATTCTATTTTATAATTTACTTAGAGCCCTAGGGCGGTAAATAAAAATACGCATTTACGGAGCAGTTTTAGAATTAACATGACCTACTTTCAGAGCATGAATAATGAAAAAATAAACAATGTACGAACGCCAAGGTACGAACCTACGACCTTACAATCTGTTGTACGAGTGACCACTTTATCAATTATCAGTTCATAAGAAAATAGAACTCAGTTTTAACAGAAATACTTGACTGAAGATAAGCATAACCCTCTCTTATGTTACGCAGTTGGGTAAGACTTTGGATGAACGCAATGTCTGAAGGCAATCGATAACTCCACACTGTACAGTTCGCAACAAAATACTACTTATTTTAATTATAATTTCAGTTTTTTTATCAATTTTATACTAGCATTAGATATCAGAAAGTTTCCTGGAAGATATCACTATTAACGATTGCCCATTTTTTAGTCAAAAATGTTACAAGACGTAAGTATTTTATTTTCTTTATTGTTATGTATTCCAAAAGGATCATTACAACCAGCCTTATTTTTTGCCTTCTTTCCTGGCATGGCAGAAGGAACAGGCAATAAAATTGACGGTTCAAAGTGATCCTTGTGATTTTAATATTTTTTTGACAAAAGTTCTGTTTATATGCAATTTTGGTTCAAAATCCATATTTTTATCATAATAACAAATATATACCGCTTATTAACTTTTCTAGATTATTACTTACTAGCTGTTGCCCGTGACTTCGTACGCGTAACACTACTAAATGTGTAGCTTGACTAAATGTGTAGTGCAACTTGACTTGACACCGCATTTTTATCCCATAGGACCTGATTTATCGGTTAAAAAATAGCCTATGTGGTAATCCAGGTTATAATCTACGTATATATCAAATTTTATCGAAATCGGTGCAGCCGTTACGACGCGATTGGGTTACAAACAAACAAATAAATAAACAAACATCCAAATTTTCGCATTTATAATATTAGTGTGACTTACTCAGTTCATTGATAATTAACTAGCAGGGAACTTTGCTCGCAACTTCGTCAGTATCTTCGACTGGATTTAAGTAAAGATATCTAGCACAAAAGTTTTAGCACTAAGGCAGCTTTCTATCACTAAACATTCAGAATCTATTAGGTAGTTTCAGAGATTAACCTCTACAAATTTACAAACACTCTCTAAAATATTTACTCTGATTATCTAAATGTTAAAAACAATAATTATAGCAGGTATACCTACTCTATTAGGTGCAAAGCGGAAAACCCCATTCTACCGATGCGTTGGTAGAATATGCACTAAGTATCTATAATAACTGTTTGTCCGCATTACACAAGGGTTAACTGGAAGAGAATGCTATCTAGCATTAAGTTCACCTGTGCACAGATTATTTATATTTTGTGCAATAAAGAATTTTCATTAATTATGTGTATGACTTAAGATTAAGAACAGACAATAAATCTACGCTTAAGATTAGATTCGCGTTAGAGCATAGTCCTAGAATAGGTAGACTTTTATGTTAGGTTTATTTTATTAAGATACTGACTACCTAGGTTATGCAATAACATAATATATATAAGATATTCATATTTAACGGCAAAATGAATGGCAATATCTGGTGCCTAAATAAATTGAATAGAAATTGGAAAACGCATTAGACGTTCTCAAAAACTCTATCTCAAAAACAGTGAGACCACTATTTTGTTTTTGGTTAGTCCATAAATACATTTTAATCTAAGCGTCTTGCTACATACTAAAATTATAAGAGATTTCGATTGTTTTTCTGAATAATGTTTGTATAAATATATTTAGGTTGTTTTTAATACAAAGTTTTGACTAAACAATATGTGATACGACGTAAGGACACCTACGAAGTAAGCATCATAAAAAACCTGGGCGTTGCTTGGAGATATGGGTACATCTACGGAAATTATTATTTCCTGAATCTGTTGTTTCTGCTACTTAAATAAATTCATTTAAGAACAAACTTGATAACTGGCTACGAATTAATTAGTGGTTCGCCCCGAAGTGAGATCTCGCGAGTTCCCATCAAAGAAACAAAAAAAAATATTATTCATAATCTTTGACTAATAAAATAGAGCCACGAAATGCACAACCATATAACTTGACCAACAGTTTCATTAAAATTACAAGTAACGGGGGTTCATGAATGAAAATACTTTATTGTACACCACACAAGAAACAAACATAAAAATAAAAATTCACAAAGCAACAAGTACAATGGGCGGTCTTATCGCTTAGAAGCGATTTCTTCCAGACACCCTTTGGATGGAGAGGATTTTTATAACATTACAATAATGGAGGGGGGTATACATTAACAAAACAATAATTAAATTTAAGGAGAGCGCTGATCATTTACAATAAAATAAAACAATATACTTAAATAAATATTGACAATAATATACCTACAATAAATAAAATTAAATAAAAGTATACATAAACATACATACATTATATCTATAGCGATACTACGACGTTTCTAAGAGATATAATATTTTCACTCTTGTTTTAAATGTGGCTTGTTGCCGTATTACCGTGTTGATGTTGTTTCATGTTAGCTGGATATGTTTTTTAGGGGTAAAAATTACAGTTATTCAGGATTTCAGACTTTTACCTATATTTGTGTCACTAAAGCTACACGAATACCAAATTTCAGCAGTGTGGGGTCACTGGTGTACCCTGTGGTTTTAGTATGGCTAATAACTCATAAACTACAAAAATTAAACAAAAAATAAAAACAGGGTCGTAATGTACCAACAAAGACCTTTTATTATTTATCCCATTTGACATAATAGTCTTATTTTGTATTTTTTTACCCCTCTTTAACCCCAATATCTCAACAACCCCTCAACATTTTTAGCTCATTTAGTCACACCAGGATTGTGCCATCACTAATAAGCCTACCTATTTACCAAATTTTACGATGATCGGATCAACGCTTATGATAGTTATCCTCGGACAAACAAACATACGTACATACTTACATACATACAATACCGATTCGTCCAAGTTGATTTGTAGATTTCGCTTCACTCAATCAATAAGACATTGCAACAAAAAGAAAGAAAAGAAAAATTTTGCCCAAAAAGTATGTTGTTTCGTCGTTTTCGCGGGCTACTACACACACAAATGCTACACAGCGCAAATGCGTCACACGTAGCAGACTTGACGTGCCAGCAAATAGTCTTAAGTATTATTGATCGAGCGAAGCGAGATCTCTAAATAGACTTGGACGAATTGCCGTTCTATGTATGTTAGTATATTTGTTTGTCCGTGGATAACTTTCTATGCATTGATCCTATCATCGTGAAATTTGGTATATAGTTAGGTAGTGATGTAATGAATTCTGGTGTATCTAATTGAGCTAAAAATGTGGGGGTTGTTGAGGTATTGGGGTTCAAGAGGTGTAAAAAAATAAAAATGAGACCATCAGGTCAAGTGGGGACGTTTAATGAACGGTCTTTATCAGTAAATTTAAACCTAGTTTTTATTTATTACCCCTAATAATACTGAACTTTGACGCAATTCACAGGGTCTACCAGTCACCCCACAGTGTTGAAATTTGATGTATTGCCCCAACCTAAGCAAAGCTTGCACTTTGGGAACCAGTTAACTGATAAAATACTTATATACCTATACATATTTTTTTATAAATAGGTACATATCTACTTATTATGTGTAGAAAAATACCCAAACCCGTAACAAATATCTGTACCCCGTGCAAACATTTGTCCCGCAGCGGGAATCAAACCCACAATCTCCTGCGTCTCTGTAGGCAATTTGCCCACTGTGCCATAGAGGTCGTAAACACATTAATATATAATTTTATTATTTTTATTAAATCAACTTTTCTAAAATTCCCGAGTTACACCGCTTTACTTCGAGCCGCGGCTAGAGCCGACCCTAATTCGTTAGGTGTTCGCATGTGTGCGTGTATCTGCACAGATGTGAACTTATCTCTGTGTGCAATGATATAACAGTAGGGTTGTCGAAACGGAAGTTGTATTTTTTCTATTTATAATTCGAAATCAATCGATATTGTATCTTGTTTACTTGATCGCGTAAAAATATGCATTTTATCTATATAGTATATCGATTCAAAAATGGTTTTTGGTTTTTAATGAATAAATTACCAGGAAAAACGTAAGGGATAGATCAAAATTAAGATGCATTTTATTACAGATTTTGTGAATTATCAAATTAATCAATTAAATGAACTTAAAATGATTGGTAGGTATTTTAAAAAGCATAATAAGTAAAGCACTCAAGACTGGACTTATTCAGAACTTTGATAAGTCATTTAAAATAAATTCTATTCTTGGTTGTTTAGTTGTACCTAACCATTATTGATTTTATTAATACCTATTTTGATTTTGTTGGACATATTTCTAAATACTTAATTACTGTCTTTTCACCATCGCATATTTAGTATTTAAATTCTTCAAATAGACGAATAGAAATGATTTCAACTGAAAAATAAACACAAACTAAAACCCCAAGTAAATTAATGATCAATAGTTTGAACAACGTAATAAAGCTATTTAAAAGAAAATTGGGGGAAATTTTATATAATATTTAATATTTAGATTGTTGATACCAAATTACAATCAATAGGAAACCTATAGTACTAATAAAATTCTGGCATTAATGCTGGCAGTTCCAAATATTTTTGTACTCACCTATGTTGTCCCACCGCAGGAAACTAGTTGGGCCTGCCTTGAATTCGATTCACATGGCTCGAATGCATCCAGAAATAATAATAATAAAAAGTAATAATAATAATCATTTCGCGACAGCCCTGCGCAGTTTAGTTTGCATTCCGCTCGCCAACACGCGCGCCACAATCAAGTACAATACCCTAGTGGTGCGGGATTGGTATGGATACGCCTTATTTTTTTTTTGTTCCTACAATTCAGTACTATAAAATAACGTAATCTGCTTTTTCTTCGTGTCGATATGATTCATATTATTTTAATTTTTTTTAAATATAGCCTATGCTCTCCCACTTCTGGGCAAAGGCCTCCCTCTCATCCCACCAGTCCCTTTATTAAGCATCCATATATCGCGCCAACGCTTCTTATTTTAAATACCTATTAAATTGTTTTTTTGAAGTTATACTTCTTTTGGCGCGATGGAGAAAAATGATGAGAGTGAATTTTTACGATGCGCGCGCACACCGACACCTAAATTTAACAGCATGAAGTTAGTTCTAGGTGGTATGAAAATTGATAACTATGTTCAAGTTGTATATTCTAGTATTTTTATATGTAGAACACGTGTTTCGTAAGGGTACAATTAAACAGTGTGAATAAATAAATATTATTTTGGTGTTTTTATTTTATTTAAATAAAATCTTTTTGATTAATTTTAATATTTATCGTTAATCACTACTGCATTTTAGTTATTTTTTTTCCATACGCCAAAGAAGTATAACTTCTAACGCGTGTACATAAGTACACACACTCTTTTTTTTTTATCGATGATAGCAAAGCGCTTGACCACTACCTCACCTGATGGTAATTGAAGGTGTGATCGAAGATGATGCACGCTTGCTTAGAAAGAACCTATTCACTCTGGACTTGAAGACTCTAAGATTATACTGGTTGTTAGTTGTAAATGTTGTTTGCCAATACTTGGGCACTGCAACCGCGTTATCTGTGACGGTAAAAGTATACAGGGCACAATAGGCAGCTTAGTAGGTATGTGTGCCATATTCTGAGGGTCTGCTGTACCGCATGGGCAACTAGTCGCCGACTCTCCAATGTAGCCCCGCAATAACCGGGTAATATAATTACAATCTAGCCATTTAATAAGGCTTATGAGTACCTAATTCGATTTTGATCAAATCTTTTAACTAGTCAAATATAAACAAGCTGTTGCCCGCGACTTCGTACGCATTACACTACTAAATGTGTTGGTAACCTAGAAATAAAGCTAAACTTGCTGTTGGAACTTGACTTGAGACCATATTTTTATCCCATGGAAACTGATTTATGGGATAAAAGGTAGTCTATGCGGTAATCCAGGTTTTAATATACGTATTTACCAAATTCCATCAAAATCGGTTCAGCCGTTACGACGTGATTGAAATCAGAATTTACATAATGCTTGTTTTTTTAGTTAGGTAGGTACCTACCTAGTAATTTACAACATAAAAGGTAGGTTAAATAAATATCTAAATTAAAAAAAACCAAATTTCAACAAAATCGAATCAATTTATAAGGTACTTATTGTACATTTGTAAAAATATTCACATCCATGTAAAAAATGTTTTAAATTTTTTCTCAAAATCTAGTCTAAAAATAATGTTTCGTACAGTTTTCCTCGTTTGAGCACGTGAAAATGCGCACAAATATATTTCGAGTACCTACCTACCTAGTATCAACTGTTACACAGCCGCGATTCAAACTCATAACGATTGTTCCTTTATCATTTTTGAAAAAAAAGTTACCTAGAATTTATTGTCTAGAGAAATTACAATTTAACCTACCATTAAGAGAACTTAGTTGTACTCGTATCTATGAACTGCTTATTTTAACAATAACTTAAAAAATAAAGTTATAGGCACTTACAGATAAACGTTACTACTTATTTTCTTACAAAAAGATTTTAAATAGACATTAGGATTATTTATTTAACCGTTTCTATGTACCTATTTGTATAAAGTTTGTATATTTCCATTATTTTAAAAATCGAATCATATCCAACCTCTTCTTACTTCTACACATACAAACACACCGATAACGCACACAGACAAGCCCGTAATACGCACACACTTATACATTATGTAAGCACACTCACACAAGCGCAGTGCACACAAACATACAGTTTTTAATTTTAAAATGGTACCAAACCGTAAGTAGCTGCCATACTTGAATTTGTTTAGAATTATCTTTTTAATTTTAGGGTTCTCTAAATGGCTTTGAAACCCTTTCTATAGCAACAATCATTATTTTAGACTATAGTGAATTTATAAATTAGATTAACTGATATCAAAATTTATCTAAATAGACTCCTACACGTTTCAAAAATGTCTTACAGTACAACTCTGACCAGCACATGCTTTGAACAGAGTTCATCAAATCAAAATATAGTCTACTATGAGTAGGTACTAGATTTTACCCGCGGCTTCGCACGCGTTTCAATTGAAAATATCATGTTTATGTCTAGATCTATAATACAATCTAGGCCTTAATCTACTAGAGGTTCGCCCCGAATCCCGCGAGTCTCCCATAAGAACAAAAAAATATTATTTGTAATCTTTGACTATCAAAAATCAAAATAGTGCCACGAAATAATAAACCAAATTACTTGACCTACAGTTTCATTCAAATTACAGGTAACGGGAGTTCATGTTAATTGGTTAGTCTTTTTTGGGGTAGAAATTGCAGTTATTCTGGATTTCATACTTTTCCCTATATTTGTGTTACTAAAGCTACACGCATACCAAATTTCAACACTGTAGGGTCACTGTGTGAATTTTGTTAAAGTTCAGTTTTTATCATGGCTAATAACTTAAGAACTACAAGTTTAAGCTAAAAATAAAAATGGGGTCGAAATGTACTCACATAGACCTTTTATTAGACGTGGCATTTGACCAGATAGTCTCATTTTGTTTGATTTTTACCCCTCTTGAACCCCAATATCTCAACAAGCCCCCACATTTTTAACTCATTTAGTTATACCAAAATTGTGCCACCACTACCACTACCTACCTATACCTATACCAAATTTCACGATGATCGGATAAACGCTTCGAAAGTTATCCTGGGACAAACAAACATACATACATACAAACAAACATACAAACATACAACTCCGATTTGTCAGAGTTCATTTTGGAGATCTCGCTTCGCTCGATCAATAATACCTACAATCTATCAAATTTCATCGAAATCATCGGTAACGTAACAAACAGAGTTACCTACCTACTTTCAAATTTATAATAATTTGTGTGGAAGCTCTCAGAGAATGTAACTTTCTATCAGTAAAATAATTATCAGAATTGGTGCAGTGGTTTCTAAGAAAACAAACAAACATACAAATAACAAACTTTACCTCCCTGAAATATATTACTACCTATAATTACTAGCTTCCTCCCGCGGCTTCGCACGCGTGGTTTAACAATAAAAACATTACCCTCCTGCGCAGTCGGATAATATGTAGCCTGTGCCACAATCCGGTTGGTGTCCAACCTATCTGTATACCTGTATATTATGTTTCATTGAAATCGTTCCAGCCGTAAAAACCAAACAAACAGACATACAGAAAGACAGATACCAACATAGTTACTTTTGAATTTATAATATGTATTAGGAATGGATAGATAGACTCAGGCATGCCGTTGGCACATAATATCTATAGGTATTTACCTACATTATAAGGTAGATTAGACAATATGTATACGTACCTACCTATTACTTTAATCTTTATTTATACAGGTAAACATACCTATTTACTCATTAAATAAATGTATGATGGTCCTAATGACAATGCAAACCACAGACCACTTATATGTGATGCAAACCACATTTATTAAACCATTTCTGCAAATTTTATTTAAAGTGACATCTAGTAAATTTATAAGAAACTAATCGTGATAGTAGTTGCATAATGTAAGTCACTAGATGACGCTACTGAATTGTAAATATTACCCAACTAAATAAAATATACCTACTTCTTACGAAACATTTTGCTGTAGTCGTATAAACTTTTATACATCATGTTCTATTGATTTAAAAATAAAAACAACTATGTTTTTCTATTGTTGATAATTTTTTTAGTCAAAAATATACAATTGCATACAAAATAATCTGAATATTTAAAAGGACATACCGTATTACTTATATTATTGTGTTACAAAAATATTGTTCTGCTAAATTGCGTGAACTTTTTCTACTAAGGCTGTGCTGAATGCTGTACGTTCCGAAACCTTAGGATATTTTAAGTTGAATAATTGCATAAAATACCTGTTAAATGTTTTTATAATTTTTGTTCAGCTTTAATTAAATTAATTACCACAGTAAAAATATATAGCCTTAAATAATTTTACAGCTTTTTATTCAGTTATATAGCAAACAGTTATTTACAAACTGGCATGTGGTAATAAAATTGGTTTTAGAACTCTGTTTCCGAACGAATTTAGCGTGTCCCATTTTTATTTTCTTTCAAATTTGGCAGTATTTTACGACGGCCATCAATTTCGCGTCTTTTGCACTTTTGAAAATGAATTATTCATAGCAATTTTTAGTGATTTTGATACTAATTCGACGTATTTGTGTGATTAAATAGCGTGAGAGTGGAAAAGCTTTCGCCGTGGAGCCTAACGTAGGCTGTAAGTGTGTTTATTTTGTTTATTTACGTGGCTTTCCGGTACAGCGTATTCTTGTTGTGGTTTGCGAAAAACCATAAAAATCAGATGTTGGGGTCCGATTTGATGTTAACAATGTTTTGATACAAATAAACAATAGTTTTTGCTTGATTTTTATCTATGTTCAGTGTTCGAAACAGCTGAAATTAATAAGAATTGTATTTAGGTTTCGCTCGTGACAAAACGGACGAAAGGATGTACAGCGATTTTTAGGTATCTTGGCTGTCCTAAAGCTGTATAACGTCACAATATAATAAATAAAATCTAAGTATTTGTTATTTATCTCTCCATTAAACGGCTAAATTCAATGTGGCCAAATTAAATTTTATGAACATTGATTTAACTATTGGGATGACGTTGAGTTCCGACGACCGGTCACACCCGTGTACTTTTCTATTAAAAAATGAATGCGCATTTAAATCTTCATATCGGTGAAGGAATATATTGTGAGGAATCCCAGAGCTTATTCAACTCTGCACATATCAACCAGGTCATTTTTGGGGATAGAGGCTGATTAAGTGAAGAGACAGTAAAGATGTAAATCCTATTGAATCCTGTCTATCAGAATAGTACAAAAGGTAAGCTTAGTACAATGAGCGATCGTAAGTAGGCACGCGCAAACATAGATGTGCGTGTATGGGAATTTCAAGCTTGACTTCTGTACCTACATATTAGGTTGGGGAAAAAGTTTCTTCGCATTTTTTAAGAAAATTCTAAACATTTTTTAATATAGTTTATTTACATTTAACTAAAGTATGTAGGTACCATTTTGTTTGATAACTTTTTGCCATCTTGTAGGTAGGGACATGATCCCATTGCTATAGAAAATTTGGGGCTTCTGATCAAAATACCGCGACAAGTGGTTTTGGCAGTCCTCTCGTGATGTTAACCTGACACTGCCTAAAGAATTCTGAAGAGACCAAAACAGGTGGAAATCTGAAGGTGCAAGGTCAGGACTATACGGCGGATGCATTAACACCTCCCAGCCAAACTTTCTTAATTTTTGCTGAGTGGCGAAAGATGTGTGAGGTCTAGCGTTATCATGATGAAAAACCACACCCCTTCTGTTGATTAATTCCGGCCGCTTTCTCTCAACTTCTTGCTTTAATCTCATCAGTTGTTCAGCGTAGAGTTCAGAATCAATGGTCCTGCCTGGTGGTAACAGCTCATAATGAATAATGCCCTTCCAATCCTACCACACACACACAGCATCACCTTGTTGCGAGTTAACCCGGGTTTCGACACAGTCTGTGAAGCCTAACCGGCCTTTGACCACGACCTTTTTCGCACGTTCTTGTCGTACGTGATCCACTTTTCATCACCAGTTATCAGCTTCTTCAAAAATGGTTCGGTTTCATTACGTCGTAATGAAGAATCACAAATGAGTACACGGTTCATTAGGTTTCTTTCAGTGAGCTTGTGAGGTACCCAAATATCGTTTTTTTTTGTGTACCCAGTTTTTTTCAAATGCGCCAAAACTGTTTTGTGGTCAATTCTCGGTTCTTCAGCTACGTCGTAACTACTGATATGCTGATCTTGCTCCACTTTTTAAAAAATGGCATCAATTTTATCCGTAATAGGGCGACCAGAGCGACGTGCATCTTTGACGTCAATATTTCGGGATTGAAAACGCTTAAACCAAATTTGTGCTACTCTCACAGACACTGCACTAGGTCCATAAACATCGCAAATTTTTTTCGCGGCTTGCGCTGCATTTTTACCTTTTTGTAGTAAAATTTTAAAATGTATCGAATTTCTTCATTAGATTCTCTCATCTTTACATTACGATAAACAAATAAAAATCACACATTTTCCTAATTTCAATTTGGAATTATCTGCTTTAAAATTTAAACTTTGAATGATATCAAAACCAGCCAGATACAAATAGTATAGCCAAAGAGAATTCTTCCCCCTTCCGCCACCGGACAAGCCGACGTACCGAGAAGTACCATCCATACCTGGTCGGCATACAGCCTTGCCGTACCAAACGATTTGCTTCAACTTTTCTTGTTAGCACGAGTAAGGAGTGGAACAGACTTCCGTATGTTCTTCCGGACCAGTATAATCTCGTAGTCTTCAAGTCTAGAGTGAACGAACAGGTTATTTTTAGGCAAGCGTGCTCCATCTTCGATCACCTACCATCAGGTGAGATAGTGGTCAAGCGCTTGACTATCAGCAATAAAAAAACAATAAGCCCGTTATCCGTGGCCCTTGTCTTCAGGAGAGGTGATTTAGTTCTGTGTCCTGTGATGATTTCTACCATCATCAAGTCCTCACGTTATATTTTTAGCAATGTGTTGGTTGGATGGAGAATGTGGAGTTAGGTGTATTCAATACTGTATATACCTAACTAAGTCTGAGGGGTTAAAGCGCCTCCCAAAAACTAAGGGAGAAGTTGATTTTTTTATCGTGATTTCGAAGATAGTCCCATTATAAAAGTGATAAGGCGTATACTCAGCTGGGTTAAGCTCCTCCCAAACTAAAATCCTGGAACCGGGTGTATAGCTGGTTATTTCCTTGTTACAGTGGAGATGTGCGGGGGCGAGGGGTGGCGCGGGGCGGGCGTGGCTCGCTCGCCCTCCCACGAGTCTGTCACAACAGACCTGTCGCTGTTCAGTGTGTCCTCGGCCGCTTCTGATGCGAGGGTGCTCCGACTGCTGGCTTGCAAGGTAACTTAACCTAGGCTAAAGGCGCGCCGCTCAATAAAGCTGCTATAATATTTAATGTGTGACGGTCGTTCAAGAACGATGTCTGTTAAGCATTTAACGTTCATTTCGATGCTTACATACTTTATTTGCAAAAATCAAAAATGTCTAAAATTGTAAAAAGCGCTTTTCACGGTAGTGCTAGGGCGAGGAACTAATTTGTTTAAGTCTAGCTCAAATTTCATACGAAATAGTGATCAAGTGCGCGCTTTTATATTGTAAATCTAGAGCATAAGAAGAAAATACAGTCCAGTTGTGCATTACCCCTTCTAACCTAACCCCTAGCCATCTTAGCTCCTTGAATAGTATATAATAACGGAGTAGACTTTGGGTTGATAGCTGTAGCCTTCATAGATCGCCGTACATAGATCGGGTGTTGTAAATGAAATCTATGATACCGAAAATGATGTAAAAGATTTAAATGAATAGAATATCGTTTTTTTTTTATTGTTTTATTTATTGCTTGAAATATATGTCATTTTACAAAGATGTCAGTAGTAGCTTCAGAATCAATACATTTCTGCCTTTCAAGGCATGCAATATTATATTCTACAAAGTCATATTAATAATAACACCTAAATAAAAATTCATTATCATAATTATATAAAAAAAATAGAATTATTAAAAATATAAAATTAAATTTGGCATTATTTTAGCAATTATTTTTCATTTATATATTCATTTATAGTATAATAAGATTTATTTAACAGTACAGTTGTTAACTTTTTCCGAAACATTGAACATGGTAGCTCTCTCAGTGACTCCGGGAGCTTGTTGTAAATGAACGGAGCCATACAGAAGATGCTTTTGCGCATTAAGGCGGTCTTAGAGTTACGGACACATACTTTATTTTTATCGCGTCGATTCCGGACAACGACATCAGACAGCTGACAAAATAGCTGAGGGTTCATTTTAACAAACATAGCTGTTTCAAAGATATACAGTGAAGGAATTGTTAAAATATTGTGCTCAGTAAAATATGGCTGACACGAATCTGTAACATTTAGTTTAAACATGGCGCGTATACATCGTTTTTGACACTTAAATACCTTGTCAACGTCAGTAGAGTTTCCCCAAAATATTATTCCATATCTGGCATGTGGGGCTATCAAACCATGGTAAGCTATAAGTTGAGTTTCCACATTTACTATTGGTGACAGTTTATATAACATGTATACAAAACTATTTAATTTTTTGCATATGTATTCTACGTGTGATTTCCAATTTAGTTTTTTATCAACATTAAGTCCTAAAAACTTTGTAGTGTTAACTTCCTCTATTGTGTTATTGTTGTATTGTATGTCAAAATTTGTTGCGGCATTATCGCGTTGTCTGAAGTGAATTATTTTGGTTTTGTTTATATTAATTTTTAAGTTATTATTATCTAGCCATTTTATAATCAATTTCAAAGCCAAATTTATGTCATATTTATACGTGTCAATATTATTACAAGATATAGTTACAGTGCTGTCGTCTGCAAACAACGTCATGGGTTGCATGGTGGCTTTTGGTATGTCATTAATATAAATAAGGAAAAGCAGTGGTCCTAACACACTCCCTTGGGGAACCCCATATTTTACAATACGCTCATTAGACATATGAGATTCCTCGCGTCTTGTTTTAAGATTGATATTTGTTATTTCAGTGAATTGTTTTCTATTTTCTAGATATGATTCTATCAGTTGTAATGGGTTACCTCTAACCCCGTAGGTTTCAAGTTTTCTTAATAAAATACTGTGCTCTATATAGTCAAACGCTTGAGTCATGTCGCAAAAAATAGAGCATACGGGATTTGTTGTATCTAAATTACTCGAAACACGATGAAGAAAGTCATATAGAGCCAAATTTATCGTTTTGTTTCTTCTGAATCCTTTTTGCTCAGTACATAGGATATTGTTTGTTTCGAAATAATTACTAAAAGTTTTATATACATATATGTTTTTCAAATATTTTAGATATTACAGGTATCAAGGAAATAGGCCGATAATTTTCCATATTTTCCTTACTCTGTTTTTTGTGTAGGGGCCTTATTATAGACACCTTCAGTGCTTCTGGAAATATACCCGAACATAAACTTAGGTTGATAATGTTACGCCGAGGCTGTTAAACAATGAGTAATAATCGAAGTTTCTCGAGCGCTTTTGTCTTGCTGTGCTATTGTTGTTATTGTCTGCGGTTGCGCACAATGGAGTGGCCATTGTGTCGAGGGCGACCCTTTCCTGGTAGGATCGACATTGTTCTCGAACAATCGAAATGTGTGCGATATAAATAGGCCGGAGAGATGGCCGGACAGTCAGTCTGGATTAAGCTATACGTGCGATCATTTCGGTGACTTTAAGTGGTGCAACAGTGATGTGAATTAGTGTGTTGTGATACGTGTGACCAAGTTCGTGTATTCATCGTTTAGTGTTGAATAAACGTGTTATTTTGGTTAAACCGATTCCCATTATTTTATCCCGAACCCTCAGCTCGTAACAATTTGGTGTCAGAAGTGGGATAAAATAATGCCGGTTCTACCAAAGGATAACGTGGACGGTGTCAGGAAGAGAGGTCAACGACAACAGGAAATGGATGAAAGGCGGTTTGGAGATTCTCCGGTTCAAGAAGCTCGGCAGAGTTGTCAGCCGATGGAGATGGAATCAGCCGCCGCCGAATCATTTGGAGCACCATCATCATCATCCGTGGGCCAAGCTTCTGTGACAGGCGATCTTGCTGCTATTATGGCCATGCTTTGTCGTCAACAAGAAGAGCAGCGACGTTGGCAGGAAGAACAGCGCCGTCAGGATAAGGAAGAGCAGCAACGTTGGCAGGTGGAACGACGCCGTCAGCATTAAGAAGAGAAGCGTCGTCAACAGGAAGAGCAGGCTCGGTTGCAGGCAGAACAGCGACGTCAGGATAAAGAAGAGCAGCGTCGTCAGCAAGAAGAGCAGGCTCGGTTGCAGGAGGAAGAACGCCGTCAGCATAAAGAAGAGAAGCGTCGTCAACAGGAAGAGCCGGCTCGGTTGCAGGAGGAACAACGCCGTCAGCATTAAGAAGAGAAGTCGTCAGCAGGAAGAGCAGGCTCGGTTGCAGAAGGAACAGCGACATGAACAGGTGGATCAGACTCGGTTGCAAGAGGAACAGCGACGTCAGGATAAAGAAGAGCAGCGTCGTCAACAGGAAGATCAGCGACGTTGGCCATAAGAGCGTGCTCGACTGATGAGGGAATCGTTCGGTTCATCTGGAAAGGAATTCCAGGAAGTGAAAGAACAGATAGAAATCAAGAGAGCCGTGTTTTGGAGGCTGGAATTGGGCTCGACTGATGAGGGAATTGTTCGGTTTATCTGGAAAGTAATTCCAGGAAGTGAAAGAACAGATAGAAATCATGAGAGCCGTGTTTTGGAGGCTGGAATTGGGATCGCTGATGAGAAAGGGACTCTGGGTGTCCTGAAGTACTGGAGACGGCAATGTGGCTCCTCTAGTTGCTACATCTTCAGCGTGAGGTGCGCCTAAAATTGTTCATGTTGATCAGCTGCCGCGATATGGGGCTAAGAATGCTCGGGACGAGCATGTTTTAGGAGGGGGCAGTGTTACGCCGAGGCTGTTAAACAATGAGTAATAATCGAAGTTTCTCGAGCGCTTTTGTCTTGCTGTGCTATTGTTGTTATTGTCTGCGGTTGCGCACAATGGAGTGGCCATTGTGTCGAGGGCGACCCTTTCCTGGTAGGATCGACATTGTTCTCGAACAATCGAAATGTGTGCGATATAAATAGGCCGGAGAGATGGCCGGACAGTCAGTCTTGAGTCAGTCTGAGTGAGTTAGTCTCAGCGAGGCCCTGGAGGACTGACGTGGGAAGGGTCTCGCGTGAACAGTAGTTGCTCCCGAGTCAGTCTGGATTAAGCTATACGTGCGATCATTTCGGTGACTTTAAGTGGTGCAACAGTGATGTGAATTAGTGTGTTGTGATACGTGTGACCAAGTTCGTGTATTCATCGTTTAGTGTTGAATAAACGTGTTATTTTGGTTAAACCGATTCCCATTATTTTATCCCGAACCCTCAGCTCGTAACAATAATATGGCTTAATGGTGCGCTTATGATTTGAGCCACACATTTAAGTGTTTTTGTTGAAATTCCATCACATCCGACGCTATTTGTATTTTTTAGTGATTTTATTAATTTAAAGACATCAGCAGGTGTGCAAGGGTTCAAAAATAATGAGTCTTTTTGGCTCATAATTAATGCTGTAATATTTTTTCCTGTATTTTCAATCGGCACTATCTTATCTATAAAAAAATCATTAAATGAATTTGCTATGTCTTTCGGATTTGAGATTATTTTGTCGTTGATTTTAATTTTACTAACGGGATCTTTTGGTTGATTTCGTTTGGTGCTATTTATTATACTCCAGGTCGCTTTTGATTTGTTACTGGAGGATTTTATTTTATAATTTGTTCTGTGCTTTTTGTGTAAGCTTAATTATTTTTTTAAGTGTTTGTGTATATGTTAGATATTTATTTTTATTAGTTTGTGTAGGGTTTTCTCTAACTTGCCAGAGAAGTTTTCTTTTTTTTTACAGCATAATTTAATACCACGTGACATCCACCTTACGGGTTTTGATGCCTTGATGGTAATTAATTTGTAGTGAAAACAGAGATCGTAAAACAGTTTATAAGTTTCAATAAACAAATTATATGCCATGTTAGTATCCTTTTCACTGTATACCTCCGAAAAGGATATGTTATTAAGAGCACTGATAAACTTTTTTAAGTTGTTAACTGAGTAATCCCGTCTTCTAATCTTTCAATATTTTAAAAGAGCTAGATTTTTTATTGGACATTTGATTAGTTGTGCTGTGTGGTCCGATAATGCAAACTCTATAACTTCTGTTGTACATCTTTTTTTGAAGTTATGCGCAAAATTATCTATACATGTTTGGCTCTGTAGTCTTGTTGGTTGCCATACAATCCAATGAGCCACGGAAATAAATAATGCTGGACATTTCACATAGCGCTATCTAGCCACAAACTAAGCAGAGCTTGTACTATGGGAACCAGATAATTGATAGAATACTTATACTATACTTTTTTTGTGAATAAATACTTATAATATATATAGAAAAACATCCAGACCCGGAACAAATATCTGCAGCTCATATAATACCTTTATACAGTTGATAATATCTATTACTATTATGTTTTAGGCTGGGCAAGGACCCGATCCGACACTCAGAGTAGCCAGCCCTAACCCAGATGGAAAACCAGTGAAGTAAGTATGCTAATTTAATTTATTACATTAAATGTCAAATCTCGATACCTTCGAGACAAATTGGTGGGATTTGGCAGGCGAACAAAAGTCCTGGAAGACAATGAGGGAGACCAATGATCAGCAGTGGGATGAAACAGGTTGAATAAAAATAATGACAAATTATATCATTTACCATTAGGGTATCCTCCTGAAGTTGCCTGGATGAGGTTGTTTCTAGCGATAAGGCCGCTTATTGTGCCGCCGCTTATTAGTTTTTAAGTTATAAATAAATATTGCTGGACATTTCACACAGCGCTATCTAGCCCCAAACTAAGCAGAGCTTGTACTATGGGAACCAGATAACTGATAAAATACTTATATACATTTTTTTTGTAAATACATACTTATAATATATAGAGAAACAACCAGATCCGGAACAAATATCTGTAGATGATGCAAACATTTGTTCCGCGGTGGGAATCGAACCCGCCACCTTCTGCGTCTCAGCCGGCTATTCGCCCACTACACCACGGAGGTCGTTATGTTAAGTAATCATTGATTTTGTACAGCAATAAAGTATCTATGTGTTCATAGATACATATAATTGGAATCGTCTAAATTAGGGACGTTGCGGATGCAAATTTTTTGACATCTGCGGATACTGATGTTAATTTCTGAATGCTTACATCCGCATCCGCGGATGTGAGATGTGAGTTATGATCGATTTACGAGATACAAAATTAAATGATAAACAATCTCCTCTGAGACGACCTCTGTGGTGCAGTGGGCGAGTAGTGGGCTGTGACGCAGGAGGTTCCGGGTTCGATTCCCGCCGCGGAACAAATGTTTGCATGATCTACAGATATTTGTTTCGGGTCTAGATTTTTTTCCATATATTATAAGTATGTATTTACAAAAAAAAAGTATATGGGTATTCTATCTGTTATCAGGTTCCCATAGTACAAGCTCTGCTTAATTTGAGGCTAGATAGCGCTGTGTGAAAATGTCCAGCATTATTTATTTATTTATTATTTTAATGATAAATCTCGTATTTATAATAATGATTAAAATAAATCAGGATTTCTTTTTAAATAATTTGTTGTGGTTTAAGACGGCCTTCATCAGCCCTCCCTCTTCAGTCTACGGACAACTGCGTGAGTCTCCTGGCCGGCTGCGCTGCCCTGTGCGCTCAGTTAGGGCTCCGGAGATCATTCAGCGCCGGGGACGTCACGCTGGCTTGTGCTCAAAGTCCTACTAACCTGCGAGGGTATGTAATCCAAAATAATCCACAAAAATGTAATCCTGGGACATAGGCTACTTTTTAGCCAACTGCGCAAAATGATTGTAATGTTTTATTGAAAAACCACCCGTGCGAAGCCGCGGGAGGATCAGCTAGTTGTATTATAATTTCGAAAATATCTGTCTCTCTCTCTCTCTGTTTGTTACGTTTTCACGACTAAACGGCTGGACCGATTTCGATGAAATTTGGTATAAAGATAGATTATGACCGGGATCGGGACATAGGCTACTTTTTACTCGACTGCGCAGGAGGGTAATGTTTTTATTGACATACCACACGTGCTAAGCCGCCGGCGGCAGCTAGTAGGTTATATTTTTTTTGATAAAAATATGCGCGAACTGTGACAGGTCAGCTTGTGTACTGCAAGTGTATAAGCATGTGTTTCTTTTGTTAGTGATCCTAAATGTATACTTGTGTAGCCTGTACATTTGTTTGTAGGGGAACTGGTAAAAAGCTACACTATTCATACTTCCACTTATACTAGTGGTTCGCCCTGAACTGAGACCTCGCAAATTGACGTTATAAAATAAAAAAAATGATTTGTAATCTTTGACTATTAATACTAGAAAATAGTTCCACGAAATACACAATAAACTCACTTGACCTACTGTTTCATTCAAATTACAATTAACGGTGAGTTGATGTTATAAATAAATAAATAAAATAAATAATGCTGGACATTTCACACAGCGCTATCTAGCCCCAAATTAAGCAAAGCTTGTACTATGGGAACCAGATAACTGATAGAATACTTAAATACTTTTTTTTTTGTAAATACATACTTGTATTGTTATATATAGAGAAACAACCAGACACTAAACAAATATCTGTAGATCGTGCAAACATTTGTTCCGCGGCGGGAATCGAACCCGCTACCGCTATGTTATTTTGGTTACACAGTTTTTAGGGTAGAAATTGCAGTTATTCTGGATTTCGGACTTTTGCCTATATTTGTGTCACGAAAGCTACACGCATACCAAATTACAGCACTGTAGGGTCACCCTGTGAATTTCGTCAAACTTCAATATTTATTATGGCTAATAACTCAAAAACTACAAGACTTAGGGCGAATCGCGCAACGATGCCAATGTATTTAGTGGCTAAATATGATTTAAGGAGTTGTCAAATCATACAATTACGTAAAATTTAAACATGTTTAGTCGCTAAATACGTTTAGGGACCATAGTGCAAGCTGGCCTTAATCTTTGACTAATAAAATAGTGCCACGAAAAAATCAATTCTTTATTTAATTTTTATTATGGCTAATCTCTCAAAAACTTAATTTTTAACTCAAAAACTACAAGGTTTAAACTACAAATAAAAACTAAATCAAATAATAAATAAGATATTTGTTCCGGGTCTGGATGTTTTTCTATATATAATAAGTATGTATTTACAAAAAAAAATTATATTAGTATTCTATCAGTTATCTGGTTCCCATAGTACAAGCTCTGCTTAGTTTGGGGCTAGATAGCGCTGTGTGAAATATGCAGCCATATTTATTTATTTTAAATCAAAATTTACTGACAAAGACCTTTCATTGGACATCCCACTTGACCTGACGGTCCCATTTAGATTTTTTTTCCCCCCTCTTGAACCCCAATATCTCAACCACCCCCTACATTTTTAGTTGATTTGGTCACACTAGGATTGTGCCATCACTACCTACATACCAAATTTCATGATCATCGGATCAATGCTTCGAAAGTTATCCTCGGACAAACAAACAAACATTCATACAACGCTGATTCGTTCAAGTTGATTTGATTTTAAGAGTTGAATTAATTGTAATGTCTTTGTGGAAGTCTCCGTTTGAATACTTTTAAAGGTACTATTTTATGATTTCAGGGCTACATCTGAAATGGGTCTCTGTGCTGCTCTGGAAGCCCTAACGCTGAGCGCCACTTCGCGCTCCTGCAGTACGTGGGTTGCAGGTAACACCATTTGATCCTCAGGACGTCCACTGTTGAACATAGGCCTCCCCAATAGATTTCTAGAGCGACCGATCTTGTACGGCTCAACGGCTCCAAGCAACCTTAATTAGGTCGTCTTTCCGTGTAGTGGGGGGGGGCCGTCCTACACTGCGCTTTCCAGTCAACATATCTGCCCCAACGGCCGTCAGTTCTTCGAGCTATGTGCCCGCTACCGCCACTTCAGCTTACTAAATAATGATGATACTCATCTATGCTAATATTGTAATTTCAAAAGTAACTCTCTACAATAGCTGTCTGTTTGTTAAAACGAGCCAGTATTATGTTTTTACATACCACGAGTGTGAATTCGCAGGCAGCGGTTAGTGTTTATATAATGCGTGTTATGTTATGTACGACATTAGATGAAAACACATGGCTAGTATTATTGTAAAATAGGTTTTATGCAAATTCATTGCCATAATTTAATTTTTAATTTAAAATCAACCTTAATATCAATTCCTAAAATATAAATGAAACAGCCTGTATAAAATAGGTAAACAAATCATATTCATTCATCATGTAAGTAGGTACCTGTTAAACTGACTAAGCCGCATCGTCGCAAAGGCGCCGCCGATTTAGGTTAAAAATTGTTGATCGGTATTAAACCCACTTCTAAAATCAGTTAATACGATTCCAGATGTGCGTTTTAGATGAATGTCGTACATAACAAACCAGGTTGTATACCTATTTGTTTATTTGTATGTGTTTGTTGTTCAGTGGGTGGATCTCAGTTGCCGTCGCCGCAACGTTCGCAGCCATCGCAATCATCGAGGCAGCTGCCCTCCGATAATAAAAAGGTAATATCCAAACACATCCAAAGGCTGCCTTGAAGAATTCGTTCAGCGATAAGGCTGCCCATCACACTAATATTATAAATGCCAAAGTATGGATGTTTGTTGTTGGTTTGTTACTCAATCACGTCGTAACGGCTGAACCGATTTCGATGAAATTTAGTATGTACGTAGATTATATGGGAAAAAGAATTCCGAATTATGATAATGATGTATGTACTCGTATATATTCCAGGTCCGTCAGAACTATATAAAGCGTCGCCTGCTGACCACCTACCGCGCCTTGGAGAGGATGTCGCAATCTGAATTCAATCTCGACCGATTGGAGGTAACTATCTGTGCGATTTGAAGGGATTTACAGTACTAAGGTTCCTGTTTCCGAATTAGTACTATTATAATGATGGCGACATAGAGCGGGGCGTTAAAAATATAATAAATGCGGGATGGATGAAATGGTGACTGCAGGAACAAAGTACGATCCTCGAATGCACCATAAATTTAAGGGGAAAATTTGGGTGTGAATATGGGTAGGAAGGAAGTGACAACGGAGATGACGGCTGATAGAGAGATGTGGAGGAGGAATACATGTTGTGCCGACCCCACGTAATGTGGGAAAAGGGCAGGAAGAAACGGTATAATGACACAAATATTATAAATGCGAAAGTTTGGATGTTGAGAGGGATGAATATATTAGAGAAAGTTTGAAAGTATGTAGTAAGAGGCTAGCGTGGTATGGACATGTCATGCGGAGGGAAGAAAATCATGTGACTAAAAGAGTGTTAGATATGAATGTGGATGGATATAGAAGTAGAGGAAGGCCGTAGAAGAGATGGGTAGACTGTGTGAAGTGAAGAATGATATGGGTAGAAAGTGACAACGGAGATGACGGCTGATAGAAGAATGAAGAAAAATACGTGTTGTGCCCACCCCACATAATATGGGAAAATGGAAGAAGAAGAATTGAAACAAATGGTGTTTATATTTGCAGGCGGCCGCAGTGTCGGCGGTGGCGGGCGCGGTGCCCCGCCCGGGGCCCACAGTGCTGGCAGTGCCCACCATCAAACAACCGCACTCCCGCTTCCTGCATCCAGGTAATTATAAATTTATTTATTTAGAACTTAAACAATGGTACTGGTTAAATGATGTGAAACGATGATATCTGCGGAAGTATTAAACTGTGTTGTAAACATCAACGCCTTTCTCCGGGAGATATTAAAGTAGGTTCCAGTCAAAGTACATTAGTTACACATACAGTGTGTATGTATATGTGTATGAGGCTGTGCCTGTAAGTCAGTGTGTGTGTGTGTGATGTGTCTGTATATATGCGTGTATATATTATGTGTACATATGTGTGTGTGGGTGTGTGGTGTGTATATGTGCAGGTAAGTTTATACGACGAGGTTCATCACTCATGCTTTAAAAGTTGGTTATTGTAAACTCGATAAAAGCTCAGTAAATGTGATTTACGGTTCTATGGCCATTATATATACATATCAGCATTGCTGTGTTACGGTTTGAAGGGTATGGTGGCCGGTAAAGTTACAGGCACATGAGGCTTTACACCTGTATGCCTCAAGTTGATGGACGCAGAGCAGTGCATCATAGGGTACAAATCTAAGGTGCGTGACCTACGAGGCAATTCTCTGTTATAGGCGATGGTTACCACTTAACATCAGGTGGGCCATAAGCTTGTTCTATCTCCATATAGCATTAAAAAAAGCTCTGCCTAGTTTGCAGCTAGATAGCGCTGTGTTAAATGTCCAGCAATATATTTAATACTAGCTGACCCGCCCGCGGCTTTGCACGCGATGTTTTTCCATACCTCCTTGTGCGCAGTAGAGTAAAAAGTTCCAGAAAAGGTTAAGCCGTTCTTAAGTTATAAATGATGTAACTAACCCGACTTTGTTTTATATACATGTTAGCTGACCCGCCCGCGGCTTCGCACGGATGGTTTTTCAATAAATATTACCCTCATATTGCGCAGCCGAAACGTGGACACTTACTGTGGGACTGGTCCACAAACTGAAAGTCGCTCAGCGAGCTATGGAAAGGGCTATGCTCGGAATTTCTCTGAAGGATAGAATCAGAAACGAGGTTATCCGACAGAGAACCAAGGTGATCGACATAGCTCAGAGGGTCAGCAAGCTGAAGTGGCAGTGGGCCGGTCATATCTGCCGCAGAACCGATAACCGTTGGGGTAAACGTGTTCTGGAGTGGAGACCACGTCTAGGCAAGCGAAGTGTAGGACGCCCTCCGGCTAGATGGAGTGACGATTTGCGCGCTGTGGCTGGCAAGGATTGGATGAGAAGAGCTGAGGATCGGGCTCAATGGCGCACCCTGGGAGAGACCTACGTCCAGCAGTGGACTGCTATAGGTTGATGATGATGATGATGATGATTGCGCAGTTGGCTTAAAAGTAGCATATGTCCTTTCCCAGGATATAATCTATCTCCTTGCAAAATTTAATTACGATCCGTTCAGCCGCTTAGTCGTGTAAAGATGACAAACAAACGAGTTATGTATGTATTATACATATAAACCTTCCTCTTGAATCACTCTATCTCTTGCTGAAAACTGCATTAAAATCCGTTGAGTAGTTTAAAAGATCTAAGTGAACAGACAGCCAAAGCGACTTCATTTTATACTATGTAAAGATTTAGATTACTTGTTTAATTAGACGTTTGTTTCACAGAAGCGGCTCACTTAGCTCTAACAGCTGATGATTTAGAACGCGAGCGGGGACGCCCTCTATCGAAGTACGAGCGTAACATGATGATATTCAACTGGCTCCATACCCTGGATGAGGCTGCTCCATTCTAAACGCATTGGAACTGGATGAAGAGGTCGTATGATCTGACGAATAGTTCCATTCATGTTTTTGACATTAAGCGTGTTGCTCTAAGCCGAGTGCAGGGCGCCAATTCAATTACAATTTATTTACTTAGAAATAACATAACAGATTACAGAAACAAATCGTTATCACACTAATATTATAAATGCGAAAGTTTGGATGTTTGTTTATTTATTTGTTTTTTGTTACTCAATCACGTCGTAACGGCTGAACCGATTTCTATTAAATTTAGTATGTACGTATATTATAACCTGGATTAACACATAGGCTACTTTTAGTCCCATAAATGGAGAATGGGAGAAAAATGGGATGTCTAAAGTTCATATACATTATATTTCATGTATTTTTGTACCCCTAGAACAACGCGGGCGAAGCCACTGGCAACAGCCAGTATAATATAAATACCTAACTATATAAATAACTAGCTTCCGTCAGCGGCTTCGCTTGGTTTGGTTGTCAACAAAAGTAGTGTATATGTTAATCCAGGTTATGATCTACGTACATACCAAATTTCATCGTAATCGGTTCAGCCGTTAAGACGTGGTTCAGTAACAAACAAACATCCAAACTTTCGCATTTATAACATAAGTGTGATTTATTTCAATCACGAATGTTTTCTAAGTAAAATTACATGTTGCGTTGCAAATAATCTGTAGGGTTAAAAAGAAAAATAAATAGTGAGGGGAAAAAATTAATAATTGATCTAATGACTCATTAGCTCATTGAGTTGATGAGAATTAAAGTGCTGAACTGAATGTTAACTTAAAGCAAATTGAATTGTAATTGAAATGAATTGAATCAGTCTTTTAGTTAAATGTATAATTAAGTACATAAATAAATATGAAAATATAAACCGTTTTCCACCCCGAAGGAAAGCCTATCTAACCTTATGCAGCACATGTCAATAGTTCCATAGCTTCACGCCGTGTCTTCGAGTGTGAATGCGGGTTTACGTTTCACGTTTTTGTGACATCAAGAAAATTCAATATATCACGTCTTAATAAATTTCACTCAAAAAGTTACGCTTAGGTGGACGTGGGCGGGTTTGGATACGCGGGCCCCCTTTTGGGTGGGGCCCGTAGCAATTGCTACTCTTGCTACGTGGTTAATCCGGCACTGATAAGGTTAGATAGTAAATCTCCGAGAGGTCTAGCCGAAGTCTAGACAGTCAAATATAAATCTGTGCTGTAACCAAACGGTTGGAGTGTGGCAACATTTGTTCGAATTTTGACATTTCAGAAACGTCAAAAATATGAATTGAATTATTTGGGGAAGTATAGATTATGAAGTGTAGAGGTGATTATGAATGTGTTCGATGTCTAAAGTGGCCTAATTGGCCAGTCTATAGAGGCTATAAGTGAACATTATATGTTTCATCAGCTTTGCAAGAGTAGTTCTTAGTTATTTATAAAAAAAAAAACAAAAATTGTATGCAGAAATGAGTTTATCCCGTTCAATGTCTCATAACACGAGAAACCAATTTGTTAATTTCTTGTGTTAATGTTTAATTTATTAGCTTAATCAAAGAATGTATCTTACATTTAAAGTACTATTAACATCCAATTTTGCTTCCCGAGGGTATCGCTTCACTCGGCCTTTACAGCGGCTTGCTTTGCTCGCAATGTAAAGTGAGGGCTGTCAATATCCACACACATTATCGGTACAGAATATATGAAATATAAACATTATTTATTAACAATTATATGAAATTATTTAATAGATTAAAGGGGTCTTAAATTTATTATTACAGATACAATTGCTTTATTTACAGGTTTCTCTTTGATGCCTAGAAAGATTCAATCTCTGATTCAAGCGTGATTGTTAATCATTATTTACATTTGATTCGATTACTCCCGTCCGCGGCTTCGCACGCGTTGTTTGTCAGTAAAAAGTAGTCTTTTATTTATCAGCCCCGGATCTAGAAATTTGGTGTGGCACCCTCTCTCCTCCAGCGTTTGAGAAGGGGGTTAAAGTTTGAAGCGTTCCAAATCAGGCAGGGAGTGGAATAATCGATAGTACGACGTGCGTTGGATGCCAAGCGCGTTTTGAAATAAGTTTATTTTCAGACATATTTTTTACTGAAGCATTTAGCGTCCCTTGAAATTGCCGCCCGTGGCAGGTGCCCCGGAACCTGCCATACGCATAAAGCTATTATTTCCATCGTAGACTGAATCATCGCTTACTATTAGGCGGATTAAGCGAGATTGTGGACAAAAGCTAGGATATAATTAAAATTCAAACTATCCAAGTCATTATCTATCTATGTACCAAATTACATCGAAATCGGTCCAGCCGTTTAGTCTAGCAGACAACCGTTACTTAAGAATGTATAATGTTAGTATAGATTAGTAGATTTGCGACCCCTTTTGTAAACCACTGACAATAGATATATTATATGTGATATTGTGTACATATTGATCTCAAATGAATCTCATGCTATATGTATTTAATCATTTATATAGTAAATTCCACTATACAGGGTGTCAGAAAGTAGTGTTAAAATCTACAGATAGAGAACCATTAGGCAACTAATCATCCTGTATGTTTTACCGGATAATATAATCAGAGATCAGAGTAGGTAGATTGATTTTATGTACTTGCATCATAAATCATGATGATAACATAACATGGACATGCCTTATTCCCGAAAATTTCCGTTATTTCCGGGATTTAATTAAATATTAAACTAGTGATTTAACTATTTTCCTATTTATTTTGAAATTTAAAGGAAGCTATAATAAAAAGTTTTAAATTATTTTTTTAATTAAAATTCATCGGATTGAGTTGAAGCTTTGGTGAGTTTCTGCGAGTAACGTGAAGATTTCTACGTAATTAATCGAGTTAACACGTTTCCCTCAAGAAAATATCCCGGATAAACATGTACATTTGAGATCATTGAGCCTCAATCAATCTAGCTACTCCCACTTTACACTCAGCTCCACGTTATATTTCAAAAATCTCCGAATACCGGAGGCATGTCCATATTATCATATACGTTTGAGATCGTTAACCCCAAATCAATCTACCTACTCCAATCACTGATATAATGAATAAGGTTGTCTGGAAGAAATCGCTTCAAAGCGATAAGACCGCCCATTTGACTTTTTTGCTTTGTGTCTTCTATTTTGTCTATAATTATTATTTTTTAATGTGTACAATAAAGTGTTTTCATTTATTCATTCATTCAATGAACACAGCACTGAACTTAAATTAAATGAGGGGTTTTCACGGCCATGTTTTTATAACTGCCTACAGATGGCGCTGCTCTGTCATGCTCTGATCAACAAAGGAAAGAGAGATATTCAAAATATTACATTAATATTTTATTATATCGCTTGCCGATTATGTTTATGAATAAAAGTAAAAATTGTTTATTTCGAGCCTTTGGCTCATACATGTTGCAAATAGAAATTAAATAAATTGTGGCCGACAATGAACCTTCTGTTATTTGGTCATATTGTCATATTTTAATTTTTTTTGACATCTTAATATTAATGTCGTTTTACAGACATTCTTGAGGTTTTATTTTCTTGCATGCGTCAGGAAGACGCAAGATGAACATGAAAGCGCACTGGTGTAGACAACATATAGGTTGCTCTATCAATAAAGTAATATTAAGTAATTTTTCTTTTTCTATTATTAGTTTATTCTTTTTACACCTCGGCCAACCTTCCATTATGCAATGATCCTCTCCATCCAAAGGTTGTCTGGAAGAGATCGATTTGTTAAGCGATAAGACCGCCCATTATACTTACATTTATTCATTTTATTTTTATATCTGTTGTGTTTAGTTTGTAAGGTAAAATTAAGAATTTTCATTCTTTCTAGACACGTTTGACACTATCAAGAACAGCCTGTATACATATACCTACCCGTAACTGGTATATTATAGGAGACCGTACCCATACTACGTGACCCGTTCGGGGGGGGGGGGGGGGGGGGTCAAAATATTACGTTTGATCACAGGGCTTTTCTATTGAGCTTTTCTAGCCATATACAAATATAGCGCAGCGTTTAGAGCTTTATAAACTTGTAATTATAGGTGCACGCACTCTTGCCACCACGCGGCAAGCGCCGTATTCATAAACACAAATATGAGCCAACTTATTATTTTTATGACTTCATCTTTGCTTCGTACGCGTTACACTACTAAATGTGTAGATAACCTAGAAATAAAGCTAAACTCGCTGTTGCAACATTTTTATTATTAGTGTGACTTCGTGAAAACAAGAGGGGGATGGGGGGGGGGGGGGTAAAACATTTTAAAAATGGGTCACGTTGTATACGGTGGGGTACGTTCCATAATTTGACATGTCATAAAAGTTAAAAATTTGAATCGAGTTATTTGTCAGTATGGCGTCTGGATGATTTTTGTGACTTTTATTTAATTTTTGCATTTGTAAAGTGGCAAATAGTTTGAAACCGCACAAAGTTTAATTTTCCCTGTGAATTATAATATTAACAGCTAGATTGTCGAACATTGATTAGTTGATATATTGCCACAGTATTGGATAAACTAAAAAGTTCATATTTACGAAAAAAAAAAAACTCAACTTTTAAATATATGTAGTTTTAGGCGAGCTTAATGCCCAAAGGATTTTTTTTTATTAACCTATCAGTCTCTAATTCTCACTGCTGGGCAAAATTTTCCCCCAAGTCCCTCCAAGCATCCCTATCAGTCGATATCTCCCACCATCCTCTTTGGAAGGTGTCGAAATGCTTTCTCGGCCGACCCCGACGTCGCCTTCCGTCTTCTGGCGTCCATGGTGTTACAATATGGCCATGCTCAAAAGATAACTTTGTTTATTGCTGATGTGTTAAAACATGTTATCAGATGACATACAAGTCAATGCTTTGTTATAGGGAATGGTTAACACTTAACATCAGGTCGGCCATTTTCATAAAAAATAGGTGACACACTTCAAAGTAATTAAATTAAACAGACTAATAACGTTCGAGAAACTGGCGGTTAATTATAAAATTTAATTTAGTATAAAATGTCCATAATATAAGACTTAACTAAAAATGCTTTGTATTCAAAATACCTATCTATGATATCCTTGAAATCCCCACCGGTGCGTTGAGGCTTTGTAACCAGACGATGGATTGGAAGCGATCACTTTTAGCGATAAGGCTGCCAATTGTACCTATGATAAATGGGATAGGAGGGGGGAAAATGCTTTACGACCTAAGCTCATACCTACCAAATATACAAAAAAAAATCATTAAATCGGTCGACCCGTTTCGGAGTAGTAGGACCACGAACACCATGACACGAAATTTTTACATATTAGATTAGAATGTTATAGATAAATAAACATGAAACTATATTTTAACTAATTATAAATAAGTAATTATATGTTATTTTAAATTGCCCGTGTTAAATCATGTATGTTTGTAGTAATTAATCGGTTACGAGGACTCTACGCACCGGCCGTCGGGGACGTAGCGGTGGGGATTTAGAGAATATACCCATCGATGTTGCCTAAAAGTAAAAGATTATTACCCAAAATTTTGTCTAGTTTGTAAGAAAATAAATCCACAAAAAATGCTCATTTATTTTCAACAACGAAATACGGGACAGTGAGGGATTTTAGATTATTAAAATGTATTGTATCTGTACCTCTATGGGAATTTCGGGGTACATCTTAGTTTCCATGGTACCCCGGGGTACTGTGAGTAGCGATGAATTGTCCCGTACTTAGAAGTTGAAATAACATTATTCTAGGCCTATCAAAGACCTAAAACCTGCTTTGTGTAAATTAAGCTAAAATAAGCAAATTGAATGTTGAATTATAGATTTAAGAAGTTTATTGTAATGTAACATAAAAATTATCACAAAAATGAAAAATGTAAAAAAATATCCGAATAGTGGACACATAAAACGTGAAATAAGCAAGTGATTTAACTGGGTTCGTAATCATAGTTTCCACCGCTCTGCTCCAATAGTGGGGATTATGAAACATAAAAAAATCGTCCAATCATAATCCCCCACAGCGTTGAGGCGGTGGAGATTCTTCCTGCCGTTTTCCCACACTACACAGGGTCGGCACAACATGTATTCCTCCACATCTCTCTATCAGGCGTTGTCACTTCCTTCCTACCCATATCATTCTTCACACAGTCCATCCATCTCTTCTTCGGCCTTCCTCTACTTCTATATCCATCCACACTCTTATAGTCACATGATTTTATTCCCTACGCATTACATGCCCATACCATGCTAGCCTCTTACTCTTTAATTTTTCTACCACTGGCGCTACTTTCAAACTGCCTCTAATATACTCATTCCTTATCTTAACCATTCTCGTTACACATCCATCTCAACATTCGCATTTCCGCCGCGTGTACTCTTCTTTCATCCATCTCTTTCGTGGCCCAACACTCAGAACCATTATCCATCCATGGAGGCGGTGAACATTATGAGCTATCAAATATGCAATTTCATAAATAAATCATAATATTTACTGCTTGATTTTAACGTTTTGCTTATCTAAAGTTCTGTCTCTACATAATACTAGCTTAATGATTATATTAATAGCGGGACTAGTTAGTACATCTACCTACTGGCTGGGTAGGTACCTGTGTTCTACTTATGTTATAATATCTCATTCTACTGTATTTTTCCTGTCTGTCTACTATTTTGTTTGTGATCCGTTCTGTATTTCTTTGTGTGTGTCAAATAAATATATTCTATTCTATTCAATTTTCGCGTACTGGGTATTATGATAGCTCAATTTTAGATTAGATTCATAATCCCCACTGGTGTGGCAGAGCGGTGGGGATTATGAAACTAAGCCATTTTACGCGCCAAGACTGTTTTGTTTTTATGCTCAAACAACCGCGGGACTTCTTAGGTGAAACAGATAACAGAAACATCTATCAGTCTGTCGGACAAGCAACTAGGCTAGGATCTCATGTTTCGTGCTTTGGTTTCCTATACATACCTACATGCAGGACCCGTCAATAACTACAACAGATTGATATCGCTATATTTGGAAAAAAGTTTATTTTGCGAGACAAAGTACCTGACTACCGATATTTGATTTTTTTACACTTGTTCAGTTTCTGTGCTACGAGGTATTGCTATTAAAGAGATAAGCGTACTCATAACCCACCTTAGGGAACGTACGCTTACTACGTGACCTGATCAGGGGGAGGTCTTCAAAATACCACGCTTGGTCACAGGGGGGGAGGCTTAGGGTTTCGTCACGTAGTCAATATCCTATAGGGAAATATCGCGCTTTTTCGAGCTATTCAAATATGGCGCGCAGCGTTTAGAGATTCTTAATTATAGGTGTGCACGCACTCTTGGCGTCATGCGGCAAGCAAAATCAAATATTAGCCAAATTATTATTTGTTTAACTTTCTGGTTGCAAAAATAATGATTTAAACCCATATTTATGAATTATTACGTAAAAACTAGAGGGGCGAGGGGGGGGGAGTCTTGGCATATGCAAGGTGGTCACCGAGGGGTAAACATTTAAAAAAATGGGTCACTTAGTATGAGTAGGTACGTTCCCTTATTCCTTATTGTACAAAAAGAAAACACATTAAAATACTAAGAGGACATGTGAAACCCTGCTACAGCAGGGAAAAGGCTTCTCATAAACGTAGATATGTATTTAATATCCTATTATAGTAATCAATGAATGTATATTGTATGTAAATTATAATTGTGTTGTATTGAGTGGAAAATAAATTATTGAAAAATGGGAAATGTTTTATTGGATCGAAAGATCTAGCATGAGTAGCTATAGACCCGGGTCCGTAGCTTACACATCGAATTTACATTGTGCGTGTTGTTTAGGGGCCCACATGTTAATAATCTCTAAAATGTTCTTAGAATTTAGTGAACATTCTTTAATATTGAGTGGTTTTCACGGCCATGTTTTATGATCGAGCGAAGCGAGATCTCTAAATCAACTTGGGCAAATCGGTGTTGTATGTATGTATGTTTGTTTGTCCGAAGATAACTTTCGAAGCGTTGATCCGATCACCGTGAAATTTGATACATAGGTAGGTAGTAATAATATTTTTTTGTTTAAATTGGAGACTTGCGAGATCTCAGTTCGGGGCGAACCACTAGTTAGTTTCTGTTAACATATGGCGTTGCTCTGTCACACTCTGATTAACAAAGGAAAGTGAATTGTCAATGTCAATTGCCGTGGCAACATTGTTTTCCGATGAACTTTAATTTAAAAAACAACATTGTTTTTGTTTAACTGACGAACTGAAATTGTTTTAGACAAATTTTGATTAGACTGAGATTTTGGCATAAATATCATCATTTTTAGCGGTGCATCTCAAGACAGCGCCATCTATTACGCAGTTGGAACTAGTTTTTTCTTTTTAAATCGAAAATGAAAAGCCCTCAAAGTTGGAATTAGATTTTGTGAAAGTCTAGTAAGCGAGTTATGGACTGAGTGCCCTGTAACGGATAAATTATGAATATTACAGAAAAGTCTACGTCAAAATCTAAGTGAATCTCAAATAAAATTTGTGAAACTAAGTTATTATTGCTTAACGCTTTCCTATAGGTATCTTACTCCAAAATAGACCCTCAATCCTCACATACAATAACTCATATACAATAACATATAATAATAAGTTTTTTATCTACAAGCTTGGTAGGTACATAATGTACCATTTAGTACCCACTTTTAAATTCCTTGCAACCATCACAAATTTTATTAGATTCCATTAAGTATTATCGATAATTGACGTTTTTGTAAAACTAAGAAATACTATCGCTTACTAAACTTTCACAATTCTTTTGAATGTTCACTAAATCCTTAGAACATTTTCAAGGATTTTTAACAAGTGGGCTCTGACACCACACACACGGTTTTGTGGTAATAACCATGTGTGCCTAACAGAATGCTAAACGAGAGGACTAGACTCGCCTAGGCCTACACTCTCAGTTCTGGGTGGCCAAGTGAATTAATTAATTAAATAGCTACCTATTTATAATAAAATTTATGATAGATATTATTAATGTGATTGAAATATGCAAATTGTAACTAAAATTAATAAAATATTCATGTAAATTGGTCATTAAGATGGGAATAAAGGTTTTATTTATTTATTTTATACGTGAGGACTAACAGTTTTTTCTAAATATGGTTAGAAAACCATTCTTGACAATATCGTGCTTTGGGTGATGATAAACATAAATAATTCAGGAAATTTCACACAGCGCTATCTAGCCCCAAACTAAGCAGTGCTTTTACTATGGGAACCAGATAACTGAAGGAATTGAAGGACTTACCTATATACCTTGAACTGATGTTGGGAAAGCATGCATAGCATCGGTCAGACTAGCTTCCTGTTTCTATGGTGTGCCTCTCTCGTCGATGAGGGGAATCAAGGAAAACATAATTCGACTTCTAAACATTTATTTTAGAAAATCATAAATTTTCGACATCCTTGGTTGCAAAAACTTAAAAATAATTTAAACAGAAAGAATACACAAAAATATACAACGATTTTCAACTAAAACTTCTATTCCGTTATAAAAATACTTTTTTTTTTAAAGAGTATATTTTTTTAGTATTTTTATAACATAATAGAAGTTGCAAAACGTCCAAGGACACATTTATACAATTCATCTACCGCCAAAACTAATTTTTATTCAAATTTTTACATAATATTAACAAAAGTTTGAATAAATTCGTGGTATGTACATTGGAAATGAGTCTTCATTCATTTGTCTGTGGCATAAGGATTTTTTAATTCCTTTTAACGAAATTATGGTGGTGTAACTAAAAAAACAGTTTAGTTGATGTAAACTAAATGTTTTTTACACATTTTACAAAAAAAAATATGGAACCAAAACATTTCAGGCTGTGGTATACTTTTCACACTTTTATTAATTTTTATTAGCAAACAAAAATTGTTTCCGAATATTTTTAACAATAAGAAAATTAACAGTATTAGCATAGCTACCACATTGCAATTAATTACTTACATAATGTACTTATTTATGTTAAATTTTCTGTGGTAACATTTACATAAAAGAGCGCCTTGCATCGAAAATGGCGCAAGTGATTTTGATAAACAATAAGTAATTTTTTCGGATAACTAAACACAGAATCTCGTTACAACTTGTTTTGATATAGAAAATGAGATTCAAATTGTTTTGAGCTCTGTTAAATTTAACAAATTAATTTTAATTATAATATAAAACTCAAGTTTTTATTGTAGAAAAACACTTTCATTGCAGAGTAATAAGGTATGTTTTATTCTGCTAGCAAAATTAAAATTGGAAACAAAATTTTAACAGTATTAAACTTTCCTGGCAGATAATTAAGACCAGTCAAGTAGTAAGTAAAACAATTCAGTAGGTACTGAGTTTCAAAAAACAATCAGCATTTGAAAAAAGTGTACAAAACTGAGCTCAGTTATAAAAAAGTTCAGAATATTAAATCAGACTTCTGGATTCATTCAAAGTGCTGATGTAGAGACAAACTTTAAGAAGTCGTTGCGACCAGTACACTCATCGTTGTCGGCTGTTCCCATGGTACGTGTTGTGCGTATAACTAATAAAAAAATATCACATTGTAACTTGTGTATATGGGCTATGGAGACTCCTCTGGCAGAAAACTGTGTTTTTAGACTATAACTTACAAGTTTTCTAAGTCTTTCGAGCTGGATCATTCAGTAACAATATCATTCTTTTTCCAAATTTTAGGATTTCGAGCCGTATCTATTGGGGAGGACAAAAGTTATTGAAATTTGGGTAACAAAGGCTCCAAAAATGCTAGAATAAGTTAATTTTTATAATCCCCAATTACTGTATAACTAGTAAATTTACTTGTAAAGCTGGGATGGAAAAACGCAGAAATGCTCACTAGTTCAATAAAATAGAAACACAATATTCTGACAGAGAAATCTTAAAACTATTGTAGATTGTGGAGGATAGAGGGTAGGGGGAGTTGTGTATATGTGTATATAAATATATCTTTATTTACACTATGGCTATGTGTGGCACGTACCGCGGGTTACCTTAAATTCAGTCTTATATATGGGTGCTGTGTCTTGGAACTATATTATATGCATGTAGTATAATATATATATATAAAAATGTAAATTATCATCACGGTCATGTATGACCATGATTAACAATGATAGAAAAAAAATCTTTATGTCTACTTTTATGTATTTTTCACCCAAAAGGATTATTTTGTACATATTTACTTTTTTTGTATAGTAAACTAGCTGACCCGCCCGCGTCTTCGTACGCGTGGTTTGTCAATAAAACATTACCCTCCTTCTGTGCAGTCCTATGACACAAGTCCATTCATAATCTATCTAGGTATATAGGTACCAAATTCCATCGAAATCAGTCGAGCCGTCAAGTCGTGAAAAGGTAACAAACGGACAGAGAAACAGAGTTACTTTCAAATCGGAATGTACGTAGATTATAACCTGGTTTAAAACATAGGCTACTTTTTGTTGACAAACAACGCGTGCGAAACCGCTGGCGGAAGCTAGTTATACATATTAACTTTCCTCTTAAATCACTCTATCTATTGCTGAAAAGACTTCATTTTATACTATGCATAGGTACGAGATAGAGGCTCTGAGATAAATATGAGAATGATTTATAAATATAAGCAGTGAAAATGCGTTCCGAAATAGCTTGGAATATAACTATTACATTTTTTTGAGATAATGAAAAAGCTGAGGCTTTAACATCTGTCAATTTGAACATGACGTAAAAAACGGTCGTGAAGTTTCCGGTAATCTTTTTTTCGAATTTAGGTACATTTTGAATTCAAGAAACAACTCAATATAGAGATGCAAATATATGAACTCGGTTTAAAACGAATTTACATTAACCATAAAAGGAGAAAGATGATATATCCTTGCCCTTTCAAGATCAGTGGTCAGTTAGGGGACTAAAGTAAAATAGTGCTAGGGTCATTTGCAAAGGTCTATTGTGCAAAAACTAGTTTTGACTTTCCCCCTAGTTAATGGAGAAAGAACTGTGAGAACTTTTTCCCCAAGGTTGCATTGAATTGACAGATGTCGAGATAAACTAAGAGAGATTGTTATGTAAAAATGATTCGAATCTTAATGCTAATCAAGTTTCCCTCACTTGACCTGAACCCCCGATTCTGCTTTCGCAGCGCTTTGACCATTAGGCCAACGGTCCAAGACATCATGTGCGAAACTTGGGTATACACATAATTATTCTAAGTATGGGATCAAAAGCACCCTTATGAGTCATAAATGACCTAAGAAAGGGGTCTAAAACACCCCTAAAAGTCATAAATGACCTAAATAGTCAAAAATGATCTATTAGTCTCCAAGACACAAGCACCAGGTACAAATCACAACGACTTCTATAGGTTTCTTGGTGCGCTTAGCGCGTAACTGGGCCCGCGTGGGCCGAGGCTGCACGCGGGAACTGTATAACGGGCTTAAAACTAGGTTAGGGCTCAGTGGTCCAAGTTACATGCAGCTGGTCTATTTTCAGACACTTGTGGAGAAAAAAAGCTGTTTGTAGAGTTCTTTTGATAGAGCTCTAGGTAACTGGTTTAAGGTTATATCCAAAAATATTTATGCCAGTGTCGATTGATGATAAAGGTCCGATAATTGAATGTAGCCTGAACCACTTTAGCCTTCTTAAACTATATCTTGCCACTTTTTGATAATAGAAGTCTTGAATATACTCTGGCAGTAAACAGGAATAAGACATTTTAAATGGATTTTGTTCAAACATCATTTACGGGAAATTCAGTTCTAATTAATGTTGCTTTAAAATAAGCTGTCATTATTCAGTGTCCAGTGCCGGGTCTATTCAAGAGTTTAAGACTAAAAATGCAAGTTTAACTAGTCTCCGGAACAAATATTGTTTTAATTTCAAAATTATTGTATTTTGGAGTTTGATTATGAGTTTGAATGCAGAGTTTATTGTAAAGAATGTCTAAGGTACTGAAAGTTATAGTTATTCCAAAGACGAGTTAATTGTACTATATTTAGATTGAGTGGCAAGACTCCGGGATACTGTATGGCTGTGTTAAAAGTATTAAACTTGTTAAGATTACCCGCAGAAAGAAATTCTTACTATAACATAAAATTCTGAATCACATAGTTTTTCTAAAGTTTCAAGTTTCATTTTGACGTGGAAGATTGGGCCTATGATTTTTTAGAATTCCTTTTAAGTCAGATCCTTAATGTCAAGAATTTCTTTAATGATTTTGTTCTTTTTTGATCACAATGTCACCTGATGGTAAATGATGTTATGGTCTAAGATGTAGCATGAAGATCTCATATGGTTCCAAAAATGTTTAACACAGCCGTACAGTAGAGGTTGCAATAGTAAAAATAATTGTAGTAACACTTATATCTAAGTAAAAAGTTATTTTAAACACTTGCACTATGAGAATACAATGTCATTATTAACTAGGATTCTTCTTTTAATGAATTGGTGGACTTGATAAGACTTCTGTGCCTTTTATTTTATTATAAAATCTTCTTATTAGTGTTAATTCCACATATTGATATCAAAAATTAGATCAAAAATTAGACATGAGTCTCAGTTCCTGCTTGAGCCCACGTCTAGAATACAGGCCTAAGATTGATTTAATTTACAATTTTGACAATAATTAAATTGGCTAGATCATAAATTTTGGACAGCATGGTCTGTAAATATCATTTTCTGGGTTTGTCCATCAAATGTCTGATGACAATGACAAAAAAAAGTGGATATATAGGTATATAAGTGTTTCATCAGGATTAAGCTGTTATAACTTCAATCATCAATGTCTCAGAAGACTAATATGTCTAGGATAGTCTCAAACTGACAAAGTATTCACATAGAATAAGTATCCCATATCACATTTACTATAAACTAACAACCCTTCAGGTTGAACATGGCGTTCATTATGCAACTGAGCGACCCTGCAGGTCTTTGGTGAAGCCAAGCTACGCAACAAAGTCCAGCGGCCTGTTAAAGCCTCCTTTTCTATTCATGTACTGCCGGTACTTCCTTTTTAGAACAACGTGGACCTCCCCCTCAACATTATCTTCAACTTTCTTACCTTTAGTTGTGTCGAAGCCGCAGAAACCCATGACTTTGAGCATTTCTTGTTCCTCTGCCGATTTTCCCTCTAAATCTGCTGGTGTGACTATGGGACGCTCGCCGAAGGTTTTTCTGGGCTTGACGAAGGAGGTGCTGGGCCCGGAGGAGACAGAGCGTGAGCGGCGTCGGCGCGGTGACGGTGACCGTCTTCTGTCAGGCGGGGAGCGTCGGCGGCGCTCGAGAGACCGCGAGCGGGTCCGGGTTCTGGGCCTTCGCGCTCCGCGGTCCCTTTCTCGGTCTCTGCGGTCATGCCTTCTATCGTCGCGCCGACGCGGGCTCGGCGACCTGCCCATGTTGCACCTGAAGATAGGTAAAACAATTAAGACTGCATGGCGGGGAAATGTGGGTATATATTAGGTTGAAATACGAGTTTTTTAAATGGATAATGCCAGATATAATAATGATTATTATGTAAAAGACTATTATGAAGAGTTCTTACCTTAATTTTGAGTCAACAGTTTTAAATTATTTAAAATAAAAAGAAAATAACAACACGCCCGGCCTATACGAACGCCATTTTGTAAGTACAATTTTTTTTTCTCCCTTCCTTCTCCCTCCATCCATGATCGATGTATGTATTTGCGTTTTGTTACATAATGTGCAATACATCAATTTACTCATGAGCATAACAGATGAGACAAAACAAGAAGTTAATTATTAAACATATTGACGTTTTTCGATCGACAATCACGTTTTTCTTACAGTATAAATTCATTTCAAAACAATTAAAACTTATTGAACATGAAAATGTATATAAGCTAAATCAAGTAAATTACAATAAAATGTCGCTGTGCAGTAACAAAACGCAACTAGCGTTCCATTACAAGTAACCTAATGTGATGAATTCAATGTCAATGCAGTCAAAACTTGAGAGATTATAACAAATTCTATGGGCAGAATTCAGACTTGATTCGATTGACCGATTTTCTGTCACTTGATGGCGGTGATGCTTTTCAATGAATTTCATTTAGTGTTGTTGCGTACAATGAATCGTATATTAGTGGGTTGTCAGAAAAGTATAATTTGCTTATTTTTGAGGAGCTATGATTGATACCTATTGACATGACCACATGTATTTCTTAAACGTCCAGTCTTCTACGGCACGGAATGAGTGTATATATTCACCTTAGGTTACTGTTAAAAATTCGAATATTATTTCTCACATGGGTTAAATAAATTCACGTTTGTATGACATGTGTCAGTATCACTGAGGATAACGTGCCTGCATGGCTAGCGTACTAGCTGTCTAGCCAAAGCAATACCTATATAAGTTAGCTCTATTCAACAAAAAATAACTTGTCAGAAGTAATATCGTGAACACTCTATTTATATACATAGTTTCATCGGTTCTTTTGTTGGCAACTCATAGCCACATTTTTCATCTAGCGCCATTTTTTCAAATTCCGAGCAAACGACGCTAGCGACGTCGCGCGGGGCGATTGCGGCGAAAAAACGAAACTCACGCCGACATCGATCTAGCCCGGTGGCGTGTTGAGGATATCTTTCCCACGAACGAAATAAAAGTAATTTCCGCGTCTACGCGTAATGTATGTGGTGGCAGTGCTTCGAAAATAAACGAAGAACATTCAGTGCATGTTATTTTATATCATGTTACTTCGTCTGAGTGCTTAGTGTTGCAGATAGCTTGGGGACAGTGTAGTGCTTGTGGAAGTGATTAAAAATTCGACTTTGCCGTGTCTCGGAGTCCACTGCCGGTACGTATTGCGTGCATTCAGCTTTCTTCTGATTCAATTTGTTTATATTTCCAGTAGAAGCGCGGTAAATCTCGCGTGAAACACGGTTTTTTTGTCGGATGTGATTTGGGTGTGTCGAGATCGGACAAATGATTTAGGTCGCCGTTAAAAGTTTACGCGTTTTAGGTGCTCTTTTATTTTTAATACGAGATCAATTGCCTTTTTACGGCCCCTCTACTTCCTAATCCTTCTCCTCATTGTTAGAAAAGAAAATTCCGAACCAATTCTTTATCTCCAAAAAAATCAAACATATCTATCATAATCAGAATCCATTCTTTTGCATTTTGTAAGCAATTATTTAGCCTTTTCGTGGGTTTTTTCACACAATGGGCGTGTCTATACTAATCAATTACACTTTTATCAACTGAAAGAGCTATGACATCATCCTTGGGCCGGGCGGAGGAAATAATCCGACTAAATACGATACTATCGCTTCTTCTATAAAAACCATACAATTTATAAGTTACGCAATATAGACGGGTAATGCAAGCTATTGATGAGATTTGTGAGAACTGATTTTTGTGTAGGATTGTAATTATTTAGATAGAGATATTAGCTGACGCCCACAGGTTCACTCGCGAGACAATGGTCCTATACCTGGCTGAACAAAGAATATGGATTATTTTGCCAGTTAAAATCGGGTTTTTGGATGATTTCTGTAGATGTAGGTGCTAATTGCTTGTGCAGTAACTACAGATGTCCATTCCCTAAGATCCTGACATAGGTAACTAATTTCTTTCTTCATATTCTTCATAAATGCTACTCTTCATCGGGTCTTTCGCCAGAATGTCTCCAATTAGACACAAAAGAATGTTAACCGAGTGTTTTAACAGAATACTAAAAGTTAACTTTGTTACGGAGTATTATAACTGATCAAAGATGACTGACTCTACTTACAACCTTGTGAAGGAGGATATTTTGTAATGCCAGATGCTCCATGAGAATTTATACTCTATACTAATATTTTTTGTTTGTTACCTTTTCACAACTAAACGGCTGAACGGGTTGTAACGAAATTTGGCAAGGAGATAGATTATATCCTCGAGAAGGACATAGGCTATCTTTTGTTTCAATAAATAATTGTGAAATAGGGGTTGAAAGTTTGTATGGGCAATCTATAATTCCTTAAGCTAGCGATCTGAAAATTCATATTTGTTAGGCTTTTGATAAGAAAAGAAATAAAGAAAAATGTGTCTCAACTTCTTTGCAAAATCATCCTTAAGGGGGGGGGAGGGGATAAAGTACGGGGTTAAATTATGAGGTATTCTTTAGATGCACTCCCTATGTACAGTTGGTATATAGATAGATTGTGACCGGGATTGGAACATAGGCTACTATTGACCCGGCTGCGCAGAAGAATGGTAATGTTTTTTATTGACAAACCACGCGTGCGAAGCCACGGGCCGCAGCTAGTAGTTGATAAAAATAAACAAAATAATCATTGACCATTGCCTCTATTGTGTGCATGTACCACAGCTCTCTCAAAGGTTTATTGGAAGAAAACACATGTAAGGGTTTACCTTTGTACATATACAATAATGAACTGATATTATCATAAGTTCCCTAAAAGACAGAAAAAATAAGTTTCATCATTGCACAGTCGAGATTCAAACCTGTAGTTTCACGTCACACCACACCACCCACACAGTTCTCAGAACCACAGAATAATCTTCTAATATACAAAATTCTCGTGTCACAGTCGTGTTTGTAACAAAACTCCTCTGAAACGGCATGACCGATTATGAACTTTTTTGTGTATATTCGGTAGGTCTGAGAAAGTCCTCCTCCCCCCCTCCACCCAAAATTTTTAAATCGCGACTTTTGTATGAACAATATCGATATAATTGAATGGTCACGTCACTTTGACATTTCATTCTGCATTTGATTTCTTTGATAATTTATATGGCAGGACAACGTTTTGCGGGGTCAGCTAGTATAAATATAAGTAATTCAAGCGGTAATTAACCCACTTAACACCATTTGTAAAACACTGCTCTTATCTTGTTTAATTAAATATTACTATCTATCCATACTAATATTATTTATTCAAAAGTAACTCTGTCTGTATGTTTATGTTTTCATGACTAAATGGCTGGACCAGTTTCAATGAAATTTAGTATACAGAAAGATTATGACCGGGATTGGGACTTAGGCTACTATTTACCCGACTACTCAGGAGGGTAGTGTCTTTATTGACCGCGTGAGAAGCCGCTGGCGGCGGCTAGTGTATAATATATTCTGGTATTATGTAAGAAACAAACCAGACAGAGAGACAGAGTTACTTTCAAATTTATAATATTATTTAGGAAGTAAGGATAGCACTCGGGGATAGTGTAACTTTCTATCAATGAAAGAATCTTCAGAATCGCTTCAGCAGTTCCAAAGATTATCCATTACATACTATCTTACAAATTTAAACTCCAAATAAATAGTGGCAATTCTGATATTTAATAAATAACTAAAATTTCGTAAAATACTAATGCTCTTATTTCCTTCACACTAATGCGATAATCAGAAACGAGGAGATTCGTTGACGAGCCAAAGTCAACTACATAGCAGAGAGGATCAGCAAGCTGAAGTGGCAGTGGGCAGGGTACGTAGCTAGAAGAACTGACGGCCGTTGGGGCAGAAAGGTTCTCGAGTAGAAACCACACACTAAAATTCAAAATTCAAATATTTTTATTCATTAAAATCACAAGGATCACTTTGAAACGTCAAGACTGGAAAGCGCAGCGTAGGACGGCCCCCACTAGATGGAAAGAAGACCTGATAAAGGTTGGTGAGAGCCGTTGGGTGCCGGCCGTGCATGAACGGTCGCTCTGATAATCTATGGGACAGGGTTATATTCAGCAGTGGACGTCCTATGGCTGATATGATGATGATGATAATGAATACGATGATTACCAAATTATCATGACATTTAAGTGATATTTCTAACGTTAAGTTATATTAATTTAATTGGGTGTGAACGTAATAAGGGGGCGTCCATTAATTACGTGAGACTTTTTTGAGCCCTCCCCCTGGTGAGATGTCCCGAGACTTATTTCGACCTCCTCCCAACCCAACCTCCCTTTATCTCACGTGAGATTTTTCAGCATAGAGTAAAATGCGTTAGACTTATTTAAAAAACACAGTTGGCTTCATTATTTCAAGATTGCTTCTCGTAGTCTAGATTTAGTGATAATATAAAATAAAAAATTACGTGATATTAGCCGAGACCCCCCTCTCTCCCCCACGTGAGATTGGGCGAGATTCGGTTAGACACCCCCAAAAACACCTCACGTGGCCTATATTATCTACCATTGATATGACTCATATAGGTACACATGCCATGATAATATTATTGAGCAAAAAAACTATTTCTTGTCCTATGGTCTACCATTAACAACGTAAACGGGGTATAATTAGTTGTATTTTCAAACCAGCACTGAGAAGAAGCACATCGTAATGAATTCTTATAAACTAAACTATTCTGGTGGGTGGACTAACTAGACTTTTTAGGACTTTAAAACAGTAGGTTATCTACCAATCTTTACATAGTATAAAATGAAGTCGCTTCCGCTGTCTGTTACCTTAGATCTTTTAAATTACTCAACGGATTTTAATTCACAAATAGATATAGTGATTTAAGAGGAAGGTTAATATTTATAACTAGCTTCCGCCAGCGGCTTCGCACGCGTTGTTTGTCAACAAAAAGTAGGCTATGTGTTAATCCAGGTTATAATCTACGTACATCCGATTTGAAAGTAACTCTGTCTCTCTGTCTGTTTGTTACCTTTTCACGACTTAACGGTACGACCGATTTCAATGGAATTTGGTATCTATATACCTAGATAGATTATGAATGGACTTGAGACATAGGATACACTTTACGTGACAGAACAGAAGGAGGGTAATGTTTTATTGACAAACCACGTATACGAAGCCGCAGGCGGGTCAGCTAGTTATTAAATAATTAATGGTGGACATTTCACACGCCGCTATCTCGTCTCGTTCCCATAGTACAAGCTTTGCTTAGTTTGGGGCTAGATCGCCTGTGTGAATGGTCCAGCATTATTTATTTGCCCGAATAACTTGGCAACATACAGCGAGGAGGTCTACCTAACAATGGGTTCTAAGGCTGTATAGATAAAATAGATTAAATAGGTCTATTAGACCTAGGGTATCCAGTGATGCTTAAATCCTAAAAAATACCATTTAAATTATTCATTAGTAATATCATTAATTGAAGTAATTTTTATTTTTTTATTTTTATATCATTAGTATTAGTATGTATGTACATGTAGTATGTTAGGTACACCCCAGGTAATGTCCACACAGTCCATTCCATCCAAAGGTGGTCTGGGAGAGATAGCTATTTAGCGATAAGACCGCCAATTGTATCCATAGATTTACGTTGTTATTTTTTATTTATATTTGTTTCATAGTGTGCAATAAATAATTATCTAATCTAATCTGGCGATATCAGGTTTATATTTTATCGATTTATCAGGTAATGATTTCGTTCAAAACTGCGTAAAAAAAAAATATTTTATCTATTCTCATTCAAAATGCAGGTTAACTTTGCTCGTACGTCCAAAAAAATACGACAAAAAGCTAGCCACAGATTTAAATAATTACGGCGTGATGAATAATGTATTTTTTTTTGTTTGGGATTCAAGTTTAGAGTGGTAAAGAGGTACTGGTTGTTTTTTGGGCACACTGCATAAAAGGCGTATTACACTGCACGATATTTAGGGACCCTAACCCTAAATCGGGATGGTGTAATAAGAGATAGTGTGCGTCCACACTGCGAGCCTAGCGCGGTTGCGACGACGGGCGCGAAGTATTAAACATATGAAAAGCGCCTTTGCGTCCATACTGTAGTGACTAAGGCGGAAGCCTAGTGCGACGGGACCGAGCGAGACAGAGAGCGTAGTTTTCAAACGTTCCTGTCCGCGCGTTCTGGCCACACTACGGGCCTAATCAGCGAGCGACCCAATGCGCGGGTGGCAGGGATAACAAACCTGTTCGGTCTTGTCGCTCGGCGTATGCGCATCTGTTTGTAGTAAAACTTAAAATGGCAATAAATACGGAATTATTTATAAGTGCGATTCAATCTAAACCACCCCTATGGCAAAGCAAACATCCACACTAAACTACTAAACGCCTCTACTAAACGCCTTATTCAACGTGTCCAAAATGCGTGCTGTCGTTTCTGTTTCACTGTACCTCCTCGCACACACGTGACTCCCTACATTAATAAAGCTGGCCTCCTTAACATGACGTCTCGTCGTAAGCTTCATTTGGCTTCGCTCGTTCACGAGCTCATAAGGTATAAACACCCAGAGTACCTTTACGAAAAACTTGATTGGTCCTCTTCTCAGAATCCGTATCCCACTAGAGCATCATCTTATCTTCTTATAACCAAACTCCATAAAACTACTGCCTTCAGGGGTAGTTTCCGCTACCAAGCTACCAAGTGCTGGAATAATATACCACCACCTTTGCGTCAACATATTTCTAAACATACGTTTAAACGCAAACTTAAAATACATCTGCTGTCTATGCAAATGGCCTGCTAGCGGAAACCCCACTTCACATACCTTCACTAACAACTATTACACTATACCTACATATAAATACCCACATTGCCTAAATTTATAATGACTACGACTTACCAACACACATACTTATAAATTCAATGTCCCTATATTTCAAATTCTTAGTTTATATAATTTTGTTTGTTTTTTTTTAATAAAGTCAGATTATCTAAAAAAAAAAAAAAAAAAGGAAAAAAAAGGGGGTTGTCTGGAAGAAATCGCTTCTAAGCGATAAGACCGCCCATTGTACTTGTTGCTTTGTGATTTTTTATATTTTTTGTTTGTTTCTTGTGTGGTGTACAATAAAGTATTTTCATTCATTCATTCATTCATTATCCGGTACTGAATTTAGGAACCGGCGGAAGACCAGCGCGCTGCGTACTCGTATTTACTAGTGCGTGGCGCATAATGCTGAGCCGGATCCTAGTTTGCGGACGCTCATAACTTGGACGTACCTACTACCTATTTATAGTCTATATTTTTATTTCAATTTTTTTGTATGTTATACTTATTGTCGTGTTATTTTTGTAACTGTGTATGTCTTTGTTTTGTTATGTCTGCAAATAAATGTATTTTCTTTCTTTCTTTCTTTCTTTTCACACCACAGTAATCGCACAATAACGAGAAAGTTATGGAGTGAAATAAAAGAACAATTTCCTGAAAGTGAAGGTAAGTTTATTAATTTTATTATTATGGTTATTACATTCTTTGATATTGTTCCCAGAAATCGTTTGTAAATTTAATACGAACATTTTTTGCTCTTCGTGATGGGTTATTATTGTTTCTGAGATTTCTGCGACGATTTTCATATGATGGTGGGTTAGATAGCACACGCTGGACATCCGGATCGAGATCGCCGTTTAAATCCATTATAACATTGTGAAGTATACATGCGGCTTTTATTATAGACAACGCATTTTTTCGGTTTGTTTCAATAGATTTAAGTAGTATTCGCCATTTGCATGTTAAAATGCCAATATTTGTTAAAATGTTTATAACATCTGACATACTTCGAACCGCTGCAAGAGCTCGCGCGTCACTGTGGCCACCTCACGCCCCCGCTCGCCGCACTAGCATTAGGCCCTAGTCGCCGCGCATTCAGTGTGGACGCAGCCAGGCTGCGTCGCGAAAGAACAGAACGCGCGGACAGGAACGTTTGAAAACTACGCGCTCTGTCTCGCTCGGTCCCGTCGCACTAGGCTTCCGCCTTAGTCACTACAGTATGGACGCAAAGGCGCTTTTCATATGTTTAATACTTCGCGCCCGTCGTCGCAACCGCGCTAGGCTCGCAGTGTGGACGCACACATAGGGTTCTTATTTAAGGCGACCGGGCGGTCCCGGCCGTCTTGCTACTTACGACCGGGCAGTCTAATAGATAGTTAAGATAAAAGGGTATATTTTGTCACCAATATACATAGTAATGGAATGAAAACTTAAAACTAGGGGTATAGGCTAAAAGATACATTGTAATGTAATAATCGCTGGCTTTGCAAGGGGCCACGCCCTCCCTACATATCGTGTAGTGATACGCCTTTAAGATCAGTGCCCCTAAATTGCGCGAAAAGAGTTCACATTACATCATCATATCAGTCACAGGACGCCAAGATTCGTGACAGACTGGGCCAACTAATAAACGTGTTTGTTTCCTTTTCAATACAATTACATACTGGTAATTAGTGTTATCGATAGATACTCGGCGCATCACTAGCGGCTCCCGTAAGGGCTGCAAGAGCGAGCGAGATAGCAATATTATCGGCGCTTGTCCCGCGTTTTAGAACCCCGCCTGCCAGGAGCGTTGGTGCATATTAGTTTGTTATACTGTGCTTTCCGGTGCGTTCTACTCGAGAACTTCGTCGGTTTTTAACTGGTCACATTCCCTAGTACCCCTTAATCTTCCAAGCTGTCTCCGAGACATACTGTCTAGTCTAGACCATCTTAACAGACAATGGATCATATAGATGCTAGAATAAGTCTTAAATTGGCTAGCCGGTTCATTACAAAAGAGGCGCTCATTTTGCTTACGAGACTCGTTGGCTCCGGGCCAGCTGACGTCAAATATGTACTGTCTATTTGAGACAGGATAAAACTACCAATCTTGGTATCGAGAATTAGATTACTAGAAATACATTTTGAAACTGTCATGGTTATGAACACTATTTGTGCTAAAAACGGGATATTTACCATGATTTGCGAGCTTTTGAGTATTCCGATATTTCGACGCAGCTGCATAGTGTTTAATAGTTTTAGTTAATTAATTCCTAGTAAGAGACTGAGAAAGAGGGTAGATCGTTATATCTGCCAATAACTACCCACTCGCATATACTTCAGTTTACCCGTGATCATGGCGCATGCAACTGCGTCGAAATAACGGGATACTCAAAAACTCACAAATCATGGTAAATATACGGGATATTTACCATGATTTGTAAGTTGTTAGTAATTTAGGACAAATACTGGAAATAAAAGATACTTTTACCTAAAAATAAACGGTCTGGAAATCTCAAGTTGGGCTGTGTAGATGGGACCTCTGTAGATGGCGAATGCGAGACCCTTTGTTAACCAGCTGTGATTGTGGGCACCCCAGACTATGCCTGCTCACCTGCTTAACTGTATAATAATTATATACTTTTTTCTTTTAAATACATACTTATAATATACTAGCTGTTGCCCGCGACATCGTACGCGTTACACTACTAAATGTGTAGGTAACCTAGAAATAAACCTAAACTCGCTGTTGCAACTTGACACCCCATTTTTATCCCATGGGACCTGATTCATGGGATAAAAGGTAGCCTATGTGTTACTCCAGGTTATAATATACGTATATACCAAATTTCATCGAAATCGGTTCAGCCGTTACGACATGATTGACTAACAAACAAACAAATAAATAAACAAACATTAAAACTTTCACATTTATAATATTACTTAGTGTGACTAGCTGACCAATCCGCAGCTTCGCACGCGTAGTTTTTAAATAAAACATTACCCTCCTTCTGCACAGTTGGGTAAAAAGTAGCCTATGTTCAGGGATAAAGAATTCTAATTGTGAAAGAATTTTTGAAATCGGCCGGTAGTTTATGAGTTTATTCGTTACAAACATATAAAAATACAAATCTTTTCTCTTTATAATATTAGTATAGATAGAAAAACATCCAGACCTGGAACAAGTATCTGTAGATCATGCAAACAGGAATCGAACCTGCGACCTCCTGCGTCGCACCCGGCTATTCGCCCACTGGGCCACGGAAGTCGTTAAACAACTGTGTGAACTATCGAAGTTCTACAATCTACAAAGGTTAGCGGTTTTAGGAGACGTTCACCTCAAATCACAATGAAATGTTAAGTTCAAAGATCTGGAAGCGCATCTATGTCGCCACTATACGCTTATTCATGCCAATCCTGGCTGTACGCCAAATGTGTAAGGCCGAGTTAGTAGTCGTTACTCAGCACGTGCTCAGATAAACCGCTTTATGTGCATAATCTTTAATAATAATAGTAAATCATTTAATTTAGGCAACAATAAAATAGTTACACGATAGTAGATAACTTATTCAACGGCCCATAAAGATACCTTACCCTAAAACACCTACATAATTATGATTATAAATAAAATATTTATTTAAAAACCTTGTTAATGGAACTCAGAAGTGCGAGGCCCCTACTTACACAAGTGTCTTCATAATTAAAAAACCGACAAGTGCGAGTCGGACTCGCGCACGAAGGGTTCCGTACCATTATCTTTATAAACGGCAAAAAAATATGTTTGTTGTATGAGAGCCCCCTTAAATATTTATTTTATTTTAATTTAGATATTTATTTTTAAAGTGAATATATTACTAAATATTCTGTGAATATTTTAGCGTCTACCAGTTGCCGTTATTAATATCGAGAAAAAACGAGCAAAAAATCACGTTTGTTGTATGGGAGCCCCTCTTAAATATTTATTTTATTCTGTTTTTAGTATTTTTTATTATAGCGGCAACAGAATTATATCATCTGTGAAAATTGTACTGTCTTACTATCAACGGATCCTGAGACACAGCCTGGTTACAGACTGACAGACGGAGTCTTAGTAATAGGATTTCGTTTTGCCCTTTGGGTACGAAACCCTAAAAAGCAAATCAAATCAAAATGTTTTTATTCATTAAAATCACAAGGATCACTATTAAATGTTAATTTTCCTGCCTGTTCCGGCGGTCTCGAACCATAATGTTACATATAGTATGGATAACCTGAGAAACCTTTGACTCGATTCTTTAATTTATTTAACTGATCTACACTGTCTAGAGTGCTATTATTTAATACGAGATATACAAATTAAATATACATTTTATATTTTGCTTTAAATATATTTATATTAATATATATTTGATCGAGCAAAGATGTATATATGTATAATAAATAAATATGGCTGGACATTTCACACAGCGCTCTCTAGCCCCAAACTAAGCAGAGCTTGTACTATGGGAACCAGATAACTGATAGAATACTTATATACTTTTTTTTGTAAATACATACTTATAATTATATAGAAAAACATCCAGACCCGGAACAAATATCTATCAGATCATACATTGTTCCGCGGTGGGAATCGAACCCACTGCGCCACGGAAGTCGTCCAGCTCCACCGTCCACAGATCACAAGGATTATTAAAAAACGTATTTTTTAGTCAGAAATTAATCTGTAAAGATCAAGTGTATCACAAGCGAATCCTTTATTTTCGGTTTATTCTGGTCAAGACGTTTTACGATGATCATAATAAATGGATGACGTCATGGCTTATAGTACCCGGTACGTAGACATTGCATCTATATTCATAAAGCTAAGCTGTCTGCACCACGGTTGTCAAACCGAGCGGCTTGCCCAAGTCCGTCCAACCTTTGATGTGTTGCTTGTACGCGTTGGACCAAACTCTCCCTCCCTATCAAGCCTTTGTCACTTCATGCTTTTAGTTTAAGCCCACCTTTTGCATATATTTATTTTGTGCAATTAGGTATGAGGGGTTTTCACGGCCATGTTTTTATAACTGCTAACAATTCAATTGCCGTGTCTTAAAAAAATCTTTTCCAAGGAACTTGAAATAAAAAACAAACAAGAGTGTTTGTCTATCTGAAGTGAGATTGTTTTAGACAAATTTTGATATTGTCTCCCGACAGCGCCATCTATTACTCTAGTTGGAACTAGTTTTTCTTTTTTAAATTGAAAATGAATAGCCCTCATTATAAAAAAAGTTATCTGTCTCTACACGGTCGTCCAACCAATCGTCTAACCATTTGTGGTGGCTTCTTATTGCAGGTTGACCAAGCTCGGTCATGTGCATGCGGCCGATTTTAATTTACTCATTTTGCGAAAGTTTAGTAAATGCGGAAGTTTAAACAGAGCGCCTTTGTGAGTCTTAAAGACTTAGTTATGTCGAAGGCCTTCGATCGACCTAAAAACTCCGACCAATCCTCGACAAAGCTCGCGTAGGTTGGGTCAAACGCTCGTTAGTTGGACGTTCGTGTAGACGCAGCAATTTATGGCTTATTGCCAATAGTGTAAACCATATAGTCCTATGAGTGTTGTTAACTAAGTAATGGTATCCGCGAATGAAATGTGTATTTAAAGCGCCAGTTGCAGAACTTTGGCGTAATTTAATTACTGTCCCTGCGGCCGTATTGTCGGACTACGGAGAATGTTTGTGTTGTGTATCTACTGTCTCGGTCTACCTGTATCATTAGTCACGTGAGAGACCGACACAGCACGAACCTTCGCCGAATCCCGATTATGTGATCGCAGTATATATCTATGATCACTAGGATCTTATTTAAATGGTCTATATTTCATACTGTCCCTTTTGTATGGGCGATTCTCTGTAAACTCGTAATGGCCCATACAAACTGTCCTGGCATATTTTTTTAGAATTTTTGTATAAATATAGTAATATATATATATATAATAGTAAATATAGTATTGCCTAGGAAATTAACTGTTACTTTTAGTACACAAAAGGGCCAATTGAATTTATATGTATTTTTAAAGTTATTTTGGATTTTCTGATAAATCGCGACAGGGGACTGTTAGGTGCAACAGGGGACTGTTTTATATAGAGGTATGTAAGTCATAATTTTGCTATCAATCATTTATTATTTTATACTATATTTACGTAGCAACATAAAACTACTATATTTCAAAAGTTTTTAAGAAAAAACTTAACCCAAAACATACCTTCTTTAACAAAATAAAAACTTTAATATCACAACTATGGTACTAGAAACCTTTTGTACCTGAAATCAACAACTTTTAAATTCTGTACGCAGTTTTATAAAGAACTATTAATAAAATTATAACACAATAGTATTTCCTCTCAACAATAATAGTATATAAGTAAGTAGTTATAATGAAAGTAATTTGAAATAAGATCTGCAAAAAGTATTTTTCTTAAAACTAATAAGGCACATGCATAATCACAATGAGCTTAGTTTAACATGACTTTTGCGCTCGAACACATCTACTTGCAAAAGCATTCATGGAAAGATTCGCCGTTGCAAAAGCAGCTGAGACTTTTCATAGTTAGGGTTTTACATTTTATCGGCAGGCCGAGGATGAAGCTGGAATAAAGATCTGTGACCTGGTGCACATTTAAAGTGCCTTTGAAAGACTTCTGACCAGACGCTTCCTCTTCAACTTTATTGAAAATTGCCTGGATGTCACTACCGTCAATTGGGATATATGTTCTTTTGCACGTTGCTCCTACATCGTCTGGTGCGCATTTACCGTGTCCACTTTCTGTGTAGTTCCACGTACATTTTTAGAACTCTGGAATTTGTTCAGCGAGTTTAGTTACCATGATAAAAAACATCGTTTTATTACGATACTGCGTAACAGGGCCATCGCTCCAAAAATTTACGCATTTGATGCCACTTGGAAGAGTCTTGAAAATCGGTCGCAGATGTGCCCAAATGGCTGCAGGTGAGAATAGGCTATGTTCTCAGAGACTGCATAAAGATCGGATTTTGGCTTGTCTTTTTCTTTGCAGTGAACTAATACTGGATATTGCTGGACTTGGAGCTACAGAAAGCTGAATTGGAACTGGAGTAAGCTGTCTTGAAGAGGGAGTATCGACTTCAGGATCTGAATATGGTGTATTTTCACGCATAAACGTATTAGTAACACTGTTCAGTCTCTTTCGTTTAGATCAGTGTACAGTGCAGAGTTCTTCCCACGTCTTTAAGGCAGCCCTGTGTTCATGTTCTGTCATATCTTTTACTAATTTTCTCAAACCTTTATCTTTCTTACTCTGATATTTTAACCTCTCCATTTCTTTCATCTCCTCTCTCTTTAGAGGATCATTTTTCTATGTTGATATCTTAGTCTCTCTGCTTGTCTTTTTTTGTCTAATTATTCCTCTCGCGATAACTTTTTCATTATAGGAGCCATCTTGAGTTTATGCTTTCAACCTGTAACATAATTTACGTTCAGTGAGGTAAATTAATGCGAAACATATTCTTTAGGCGCTCATGTTTCTTATATGAATAAATCTTCTACAACGGAACGAATTTATGTAAACAAAACCTTTTAATAATGACCAACTTTATGAGATATACAGTCCCCTGGCACATAGAACAGTCCCCTGTAATATTGCCAGGCAGAGGAGTTGCCAGGGGACTGTGTATTTTGGTTTAGTTTCAAAATATCTACAAAACTATTGAAACATGATTTGATACGAAGTTACCGACAAATTTGGACACAAATCACAGACATATAGATAACTTATATAAATATTTAATCTAATAAACATAATTAAAATCACTTACCAGAGGACTGTATGTCGCAACGACAAACACGCGTACTCACACCACAAATTGCGATCGGACACTAAAAAAAATAGGGGCCTGACGCCGTTCTCGGCAATGTTACTAACTTCACACTGGTTGCGTTTCATTTCACGCTAAAAAACGTTTGTAAACATAACAGGTTTTTTCTAATTTAAGTTAAAATTTTTGACAGGGGACTGTCTAAGAAAACTTCGGACAACATTAACATGACATTATTACAATTAAAAAATAAGAAACTAGACCTTGTTTTATGACATAAATATAAATTTATTATTCTATTTTTAGATATTTTAGATACTGCAAAATTTATTTAGTGTTCATATATTTTTTTTAAATATTATCCTTAAGTGTGAATCCGTGAAATGGGACAACCAGGGGACTGTGTTTTTAGGGCTTCAATATTATTTAGAAAAAAAAGTAAAATTGTTATCGTTATAAAAATAGTAGCACTATAAAGTACAGTGTTTAATTTAAATTTAGAGGCATAATTATGTTTCTATACTTTATTTTTTTATCTTAAAATCGGTCCGGACAGCCGTTTACGAGTTTACAGAGAATCGCCCGTATAACATCCTTTTTAACCCTTCGTCTCCCTTCTATCTTAAGGAGCGTTTTGAGTTTCTCCACCAGGCTAATGATCGCAATTTGCGTTCTTCAGATTCCCTTCAACTTAAAACTCCTGTCCATACGACAGAGTTTTATGGTCGATCCTTCACTGTAACAGCCGTACGATTGTGGAACGATTTGCCCTTCTCTATAAGAACATCCAAGTCTATTAGTAATTTTAAAACAAAAGTACACACCCATTATCTGTCCCTGCGTTGAAGTTGTCGCTGCTTGTTAATTCATCATAACCATTTTTATAGTTGCTTATTTTATTATAATTATTTTTGTGTTATTATTAGTATTTTAGGTTTATAGTATGTAGGTATGTTTTTAATTTTATATAGATGCACCGCCGTCATGTGATATGTTATAATCCTGTCCATACTAAGGTTGTCTGGAAGAGATCGCTTTTAGCGATAAGACCGCCCATTGTACTAAATCTGTTCCTAAAAATTATGTTATGTTTGGTGTACAATAAAGAGTTATCTTATCTTATATTTGAGAATGTTAGTTATTCGTCGTCATCATCATCATATCAGTCGTCTAATATAGATTTCATATATAGCCTATGTCACTCGTGATTCAGACGATTCTAATGACACCTCACTTGTCAAAATCCATCTAGCCGTTTAAGCTACAGGATAAAAGACATACATATACCCTAAAAACATTACCCTCCTTCGGCGCAGTTGGGTAAAAAACATGTCGTGTTAACACACTTAATGTGGGATAAGGGCAGGGAGGGGATGTTAATACAGTAGACATCTTCTAAAATCAGCATAAATATCGACTTGTTATCTATACTAACTAATATTGCAAAAAGGTAAAGTTTGTAGTTTGTTTGTTTGTTCGTAAATTATATTAATAATTGTAAATTCGAATGTAACTCTGGCTCTCTCTCTGTCTGTTTGTTGTTGTACTTGTACTATGAGAAGATAACTGATAGAATATATTTTTTTGTTAATCTATATTTATATATATACTTATAATATAATTACTTACATATAGAGAAGCAACCAGACCCGGAACGAATATCTGTAGATCTGATAGATTAAAATAAAAAAAATAAAAATAAAAGGGCTTTTATTTACACACACACCTCTTATGCTAACAGAAGTTGGTAGGTACAATAAGTACTAAATAAAGCTAGGTAAGTTTAATAGTAGGCCTAATTCTAAGTAACATTAGTACATTATCGTAGGTAGCACTAAGGTAGAGGGTGGTGGTAAATAGGTCGAGGGCTCAGCTACGCTGGTTTTCAGCATCGCCTTGGCAGAAACATCACATGGCATTATGACCGGGATTGAGATATAGGCTACTTTTTAGCCGACTGCGCAGGAGGGTAATGTTTTTATTGAGAAACCGAAGCGAAGTGCGAAGACGGGGCGAGATAGCTAGTCTAAATATAAAACTTTAGTACACCTCTTTAGTTAACGCAACGTGAAATATAAAACTCTTAACCAGTAAGTACTCGTAAAGTTCTATTTATTTGCAATAAAAGTTGAATTCGCATTGCGTAACAAAGTTCAACCTTAGGTGCGCAGACGCAGACTCTTGCACTCAACCGGCTGCGCAAGATTTAAGTCGTAGTCCAGTAGAAGAGATTATGAGTCATAATATGATATTACTAAAAATATTCATTATTATTAATACTAGCCCCAAACTAAGCAGAGCTAGTACTATGGGAACCAGATAACTGATAGAATACTTATATACGTTTTTTTTTTAATACCTATAATATAAAAAAATATCTGTAGATCATGCAAACACTCGTAGTGGTTCGCCCCGAACTGAGATCTCGCGAGTCTTATAAAAAACCAATAAAAATTTTACTCAAAACCTTTGACTTGACATGCACAATCGACTAACTTGCACTACAGTTTTATTAAAATTACAAGTAACGGGGTTTCATGTTATTTGGTTACTTTTTTTAGGGGTAAAAATTGCAGTTATTCTGGATTTCAGACTTTTCTCTATATTTGTGTCACTAAAGCTACACGCATACCAAATTTCAGCACTGTGGGGTCACTGGTGTACTCTGTGAATTTCGTCAAAGTTTTGTTTTTGCTATGGCTAATAATTCAAAAACTACAAGGAAAGTAATCCTCTGACAAACAAACATACATACATATATACATCGCCGATTTGCACAGGTCGATTTGGAGATCTCGCTTCGCTCGATCAATTATATTTAGGTATAGGTGACGGGTCTATAAATATTTATGTATTTAAAAAAACTACGAGTCTTGCAGTAGTCGCATATGATGTGTAACATCTGACCACCGCGCGCGCTCATTGTTCAAATCAAATAGCGCGCGCTTCCACGGTTTCCTGTTACACATTTCCGTCCCTTTTGCCAAAATCACTCCCACAAACCGAGAGTAAAGATAATAATAATAAGTAGTGGTTCGCCTCAAACTGAGATCTCGCGAGTCCCAATACACAAAAACAAATATTCTTCGGGCGACACACGCAACTATGCCTAAACGTATTTAGTGGCTAATTATGATTTGAAGCGTTTTCAAATCATACAAATACGTAAAGTTTAAACATGTTTAGTCGCTAAATACGTTTAGGGATTGATGTGCAAGCCGGCCTTAATCTTTGACTAATAAAATAGTGCCACAAAATAAATTACCAACTAACTTGACCTACAGTTTCATTCAAATTACAGGTAACGGTAACGGAGTTCATGTAAATTGGTTACTCTTTTTTGGGGTACAAATTGTAGTTTTTCTATATTTCAGACTTTTGCCTATATTTGTGATACATAAGCTACACGCATACTAAAATACAGCACTGTGGGATCACTGGTGTATCCTGTGGATTTTATCTAAGTTTAGTTTTTATTATGGCTAATAACACAAAAACTACAAAACTTTACTAAAAATAAAAACGGAGTGGAAATGTACTAATGAAGACCTTTCATTTAACTTAGCTCATTTAGACACACCTAAATTGTGGTATCACACCTACCTATGTATCAAATTTCACAATGATCGAATCAAGGCTTCGAAAGTTATCCTCGTACAAACATACATACAACGCCGATTTGCCCAAGTTGATTTGGAGATCTCGCTTCGCTCGATCAATAATTTATTTATTCAGCAACAAACTTCAGTAATTTTATGTTTGTGAAATAACAAACATAAAATTACAATGGTTTACTAGGTATAATACAATTCGAAATGGAAAACATAAGTACCCAAACTAGGATTGACCTGATGGCATACCTATACCTCCCTCCGGACTATGTTACACATCAATAATGTGTAGCGGCTCGAGTGTCTCTAAGCCCCGATACAAACCTCTAGGGTTTTACAGTACTTTATGTAATACTGTTCGTATGTCACTTTTTGTCGAATAAATATAAAGGTCTAAATTTAAAACTTGCAACAAGATCGAATCAGAAATGAGGAGATTTGTAGATAAACCAATGTCACTGACGTAGCCCAGAGGATTAGCATATTGAAGTGGCGGTGGGCGGACCACACAGCTGCAGTTGGTGCAGAAAGAAGGGGTTCTTGAAAATTTGGTTATCACGAAGATGGGACCCGTTACGACGTGAAGATGGGAATCACGTCGTAACGGCTGAACCGATTTTGATGAAATTTAGTATGTACGTATTATATAACCTGGATTAACACATAAGCTACTTTTTAGCCCATAAATTAAGTCCCATGGTATAAAAATGGGATGTCAAATCAATTTGCAAGAGTTTGAGTTAAGCTTTATTTCTAGGTTATTTATACATTTATTAGTATAACGCGTACGACGCGTCGCGGGCAACAGCTAGTTTTTAATATATTTTACTTGCAATATAGCAATTCCAAATTTCAAACCGATAGGTTCAGTAGTTGCTGATATAATCAGCTGTGACAGACGGACGGACAAAGTCGCACCATAAGGGTTCCGTTTTTACCATTTTGGTCCGGAACCCTTACAAGATGGGCCGCACAGTGTACAGGCGCAGGCGCGAAGATTCTATACATTTGCACGAAACGGGAGCCACGTCTTCGCGTTACATCTTTTGTCATTTACATCTGTGCACCTTATGGGGCCCCACACAAATCTTCTCACTGCGGCTTGCGCAAGCCTTGCACAGAATAGAAACTAGAACAAATTCATCGCACAGAAGTTTGCGCAAGCCATGCAGAACCTGGATTCCACCACGATCTGATTCCGCCATCTCCTTTCCATCAAAGGACAAGCAGGCGCACGGCTCAGTACCATCCGTACCTAGTTGATATACCACCCATTCGCACACACCGTTTTGGTTTTACGTTCTTGATGCGCACAGCTAAGGTATGGAACACTTTGCCGTCGTCGGTTTTTCCTAAGAATACAATCCGGGCCTCTTTAAGGTAAGAGTGAATAGGTTTCTTCTAAATCTTCGTGCTTCATCTTAGACCACATCATCGCTTACCATCAGGTGAGATTGTGGTCAAACGAAGATTCAGTTTGAAAAAAAAAATTGTTTTTTTTTCCCACAGAAGCTTGCGCAAGCCTTGCACAGCCTATAATTTGAAAAATTTCTTCCTGCAGTGGCTTGCGTAAGCCTTGATCAGCCTAGAAATTTGTACAAATTCTTCCTACAGAGGCTTGCGAAGAGAAATCGTTGAGGTGTATGGGGCACATTGCATGCGTTTAATCCTTCGCTTCGCTGTCAGTGTGTGTCAGGCCCAACCCAACCGGTCTGAGTATCACCACAGCGACTCGTAACGGTAAAGTTACGAGTTAATCCATTAGGTACTTTATGTACCTCCTATCTTTGCGAATCTAGCTATTTAGCTTGAACGGTGATGCAAAAGTTTTAAAGAAAACCTCAGAAGACCTACCTATTCACGTAACTGAAAATAGAAAAAATTCAAGCTTCGATTTTTAGTATCTATAGGTACATTTCATAAACGGTATTCACGAACGGTATGACTAAACTGATATGAGATTATAGACTTTAATTATATCAACATGATATTGTAATGTTAGTGGAGCAGAATGCCAAAATATTATCATCATCATTAACCTATAACAGTCCACTGCTGGACGTAGGTCTCCTTCAGGGTGCGCCATTGAGCCCGATCCTCAGCTCTTCTCATCCAATCCTTGCCAGCCACAGCGCGCAAATCGTCACTCCATCTAGCCGGAGGGCGTCCTACACTTCGCTTGCCTAGACGTGGTCTCCACTCCAGAACACGTTTACCCCAACAGTTATCGGTGATTGCTGACCAAAATAATGTAATTCATAGTAATTAACACTTGTTATCTTTACGAATATTATAAATTCGAAAGTAAGTTTGTCTCTCTGTCTGTCTGTTTGTTACGTTACCACGACTAAACGGCCGGGCCGATTTCGATGAAATTTGGTGTATAGATAGGTTATGGCCTGGATTGAGTTAGGCTTCTTTTTATTGACAAACCACGCGTGTGAAGCCGCTGGCGGAAGTATATGAATAAAAATCCGCCGACCACACGTAATGTGCCTTCAGGAAGATGATCTTTCTAACATTCAGACCCCTCCATTATTGTAATGTTACAAAAATCCTCTCCATCCAAAGGTTGTCTGGAAGAAATCGCTTCTAAGCGATAAGACCGCCCATTGTACCTGTTGCTTTGTGAATTTTATTTTTTGTTTGTTTCTTGTGTGGTGTACAATAAAGTATTTTTATTCATTCATTCATTCAGAATACATACCACAAACGATTAAAAAAACTTATATTTCATTCAAAAATCAATACGCACATGCTATGGTTTCTTAGTACTGTTCAGGTGTCTAAAAATAGATGCAAATGTGTATCGAATGGATGGACTGCTAACCTACTGGGGCGGAATGTTTATACATCTACAAATAATAATAATAAATATTGCTGGACATTTCACTCAGCGCTATCTAGCCCCAAACTTAGGATAGCTTGTACTTATAATGTCAAGCATTATTATGATTCTTCACACTCCTATTAGAAGTAAACTACATGAGAAGAAAACTAAATAAAATATATTTAATTAAAATGAAATGGACGATAAAGCTAGACTACTCTTTACGAGCGAGAGTGGACAGATCCTAAAACGCTTCGTAATGCCTCTGTTTGCTCAAACACTTTCTTCAAGTAGGTATTTGTAAGAATCTCACAAGTTTCTATTTAGACGGCGAGTTTGAGTCGACTTTTTTTTACTAAAAGTCGAATCACGAGCGAACCAACCCAACCGGTCCTGCCGAAATCCTTAGACAGAGAAGGATAGATGGAGCGAGATGGATGAGTGTTGCAATTAGGGTTCAGTCCGATAAAATGTGTAACCCATAAAGAGATATTGTCATTCCTAATATTTATAGTTCGAAAGTAAGTCCATATCTGTCTGGTTGTCCTCCTCTGTTGTCATCTCTCATGGTTTAAAAAGTGGCTCGATAACGGCTCAGTAATTGCTATTTACGGCTCTAGTGGTAAGTTTTGAAAATAGAATGAGCATCATTCATAAATAAGCTTAAATGAAAAACAATCTCCGATCAAATCCTTTATTTTTATTTTAAAATAAAAGAAGTCACGTTCACAAAATGAAATACGATCTCCACGACAATCCTTATTTCTATTATTTTTATTTAATTTCCATTCGCATTCGTGATGAAAAGTTATGTGTTATACTCTGATGTAAGCGATGAATAACACCCTCGATTAGCGTTAGCGTTAGATTAGCTATAAAAATAAAAGAAACAGTTCAATAATCTAAAAACCGTTGCAAACTATTTATAGATAGTTCAACTGCTGAAATTAACAAATATTCCTCAAGTTATAGTTTAGTTCGATGACCAATAAAAACTATGAACTTCTTATCTCACTTATAAATTAGAATAATTCATCGTTGATCAAATAATGACTCATAAACAGTGATATCAACTCTTATGTTTTCGTCTACGGAACCATTTATATTATAAGGTTCACCCACTTGCCAGTACAGCGATTATGTTCGACTGTTAATAATGACCCGTCTATTGAGTTACGACCTATGAGTTTTTACGCCAGTTTCGGGGTCTCTGACTGATCATGACATTTTGACAGGAAACTCATCAGCATACCAACCATACGAACATAGGCCTCCCAAAGATTTCCTGAGCGACCGATCTTTGGGGGGGGGGGGGGGGGGTTGAGTGTTGATGTGTAATAAATAAATAACTTAATATTACATTAGTAATATTTTAGTAATTATAGCATTTTAATAAATAATAATAATATGCTGTATGATCAGAAGTTCACAACACCGGTATGACCTAATCACAAAGGCATTTAAATGGTTCCTCTCGTAAATTGTCTCGGCCTTCCAGACTGTTACAATGACATCAAGTATGACCGCATTGAACAAGTGGGGACAAGGTTACCAGATATAATGTCTAAATTAGGATTGGTACTAGATGCTATCTGCTAGGATAGCATGAAAACCCTAGACAATTATAATGATAAAAAATCCCGGACATTTCACACAGCGTTATCTAGCCTCAAACTAAGTAACGCTTGTACTATTAGAACCAGATAATTGATAGAACATTTTTGATCAAGCGAAGCGAGATCTCTAAATCAACTTGGGCAAACGCCCTAGTCGGCGTTGCATGTATGTTTGTTTGTTGGTCCAAGGATAACTTTCGAATCGTTTATCCGATCATCGTGAAATTTCGTATATATAGGATATAGGTAGTTAGTGATGGCACAATTTTGGTGTAACTAAATGAGCTAAAAATGTGCAGGAGCTAAAAATGTGCGGGAGCTAATAATCTGCGGGGAGATATTGGGGTTCAAGAGAGGTAAAAAAAAAAACAAAAATGTGACTATTTGGTCAAGTGGCACGTCTAATAAAAGGTTTTGATGAGTACATTCCGATCCGGTTTTTATTTTTGGTTTAAAACCTTGTAGTTTTTAAGTTATTAGCCATAATATAAACTGAACTTTGACAAAATTCAAAGGGTACACCAGTGACCCCACATTGCTGAAATTCGGTGTGCGTGTAGCTTTAGTGACGCAAATATAGGGAAAAGTCTGAAATCCAGAATAACTGCAATTTGTACCCCAAAAAAGAGTAACCACATAACAAGAACTCCCGTTACCTGTAATTTGAGTGAAATAGTAGGTCTAGTTATTAGATTACAAATAATATTTTTTGTTTTAATCGGAGACTCGCGAGATTTTAGTTCGGGGCGAACCAATAGTTAAAGATTGTTTTAAATACCTTTAGTTGTGAGGTATATTATGTATATTATTTATTATTAAGTCTACATTACAAAACATACACTCCACACCTTATTTATCTGTGCAATATTCCAAGAAACTCTGGCTAAGTTATTGCAAACATTTATCATTATCTATCGACCATTTCTTCCACTAGGACGAGTGATGATAAGATACCAAATATAGATAAACACGAATACATACAATACGCTATTTTCAACTATACATTTGGTATTCGGGCGTCTTATCAATTGCTTATCTGTTATGTGAAGCGATAATGATGGTTGAAAATTAATCATTTTTCGTTTTGTTTTCTGATAATAGGTCATTCTAATTCTAGGGTGGGGGAATTAAGATCTGCACTGAGGTCCCGCATAGGGGTGTATTGTGCATTACCCCCCTTTTACAGATACTTCTAATTTTATTTATTATTTTTTATTTGGTCATTTTTTTAATAAAGTATTTTAATTATCTTGTAAAATATGTTATTCACTATTGACATCTTAATTTAATTCTAACAATGTGACATTGTAATTAAGTTAATTATTTTTAATGGATTTTTTTATTATTATTTTTGAACTGACATATTTAAGAACATGTAATTTATCAAAAGATAAAATAAATTACCACCATGTGGGATACATAGCTGGGAAGAAAGAGAGGACTTTTACTGTAGGAATAAAAGATACCCTCATTTTATACCTAAAGTAAGAGTAACTCAATAAAAATCGCTTAAACTTTGTGAAAAATCAGTTTTAATGTTTCTCGTGTAAAATTTGCCCATATGTACTTAATTCTGATAATTAGGCCGACGACATGTAACATTGTAATATTTTAATCCACTTTGTATGAACGCAATAAAATACTGAACTCTAAATGTTTTTTTTATCGCGTATGTACCTTTTTTATTTATTATCCCGACATTTCAGCTGTGAATACCCGTTTTAATCAGTAATTAAGTATAGTGATCGCGAAAGTTTTAAAAAATACTAATGTCTTTTTTGTTTATTCTTGTCATGGAATGTTCTAAAATTACGAGAGGGAATTCTATTGGGTATCACACTAATAGTATAAATGCGAAAGTTTGAATGTTTATTTATTTTTGACTCAATCACGTAGTACTTAACGGCTGAAACGATTTCGACGAAATTTAGTATGTACGTAGATTATAACCTGGATTACCACATAGGTTACCTTTTATCCCATAAATCAGGTCCCACGGGATAAAAATGGGGTGTCAAGTCAAGTTGCAACAACGAGTTTAGCTTTTTTTCTAGGTTACCTACACATTTAGTAGTGTAACGCGAAGTCGCGGGCAACAGCTATTATTATTATTATTTAGATAAACTGAAGTGGTCGTTGGCAAACGATATGATCATACCGACCGTAAACAGTAACGTGAAAGTTTGAAATCAAATAAACCCGGGTGGGCCATGCCAATTAAAAATGGCCGATCGAACAATGGGCGCGACTTAGGACCGCTCCGATGGGATCGGGTCGTCGAACCCCATTGTTGTGTCCTGAGCTGACACTTGGTGCTGGTCTGTGTCACGTAGATCTGTTTAGGATACCTGGATTGTCACCTGGGGAATATTAACGAGGTGTGTTGAATAGTTGGACATACATTAGACACACGCAGCAATGTTGTTTTAATAGTTATCTTTAGTTCGTTTGTTTTCTGTGTTTCTTGTAATAATAATAATGATGGACATTTCACACAGCGCCATCTAGCCCAAAACTAAGCAAAGCTTGTAGTATAAAAACCAGATAATTGATAGAATACATAAATTGCATTACTGCTAAATATATAGAAAAACAACACACAAATGTTTGCATGATCTAGAGATATTTGTTCCGCGTCTGGGTGTTTTTCTATATATTATAAGTATGTATTTTCAAAAAAAAAGTATATAAGTATTCTATCAGTTATCTGGTTCCCATAGTACAAGCTCTGCTTAGTTTGGGGCTAGATAGCGCTGTGTGAAATGTCCAGCGATATAGAAAAACACAAATATATGTAGATAGTGCAATTTGTTCCGCATCCTCTTGCGTCTCAGCAGTTTGTTCCCCCGCTGCGCCTCGGGGAACGACTTGTTGCAGATCATGGAAACATCGCAAAACGATCCTCATTATCATATCAGTCTTGGGACGTCCATTGCTGAACATAGGCTTCTCCCCAACATTTCCAGAGTGACCATTCTTGTGCGCCACCCAAAGTCTCCCAGCCACCTTTATCTAGCTTTCCATCTAGTGGGGAGTCTCCTCGCAAACCTTTCTACCCTCCCTGGAACTGGTCCTCAGTTCTTCAAACTATGTTTTTTTTGTGTTATTTGTGGGAAAACAGGCCTACGGCCCACCTGATGGTAAGCGGTCACCGTCGCCTATTGACACCGGCAATACCCGGGGTATTGTCGATGCGTTCCCTACCCTGTAGAAACCTCTACATTTCTCTTGAAGCGTGCCATGTCGTAGCCTAAAAGGAAAACCTCAGATGGTAGCTTATTCCACATCTTGCTTGTATGGGGTAGAAAAAATCGCGTTGAGCTTTATTACGTTGTCGAGAAGTGCGGTGGTAAAATCTCGACGAAGAGATGAGATCGAATAGCTCCTCCGAACATTCCCCATTATACAGGCGGTAGAATACACTGAGCGATCCGATGTCGCGGCGTTGACTCAGTGGTTCCAGCCTGTCGGCCTATGGTTCTAGCCTATATGTTCCGCACAGGACCAAGTGCCACGGTCGATTCTATTTCCCATGAAGCCAGCTACTCCGCTCCATTATCCCTGACTCGCCCACACCTACGACCTTGTCGCTATTTCATAGCAATAGCGGTTCATGATGTATGCCCGCTCGCGTCATTTTATTGTTGTAAGCGAAGGCTAGGTAGGCATTTGTTAGGCTAATGTAAAGGCCATAGGCAATCGATATAAGAATAGTTGGAAAATATGATTAGCAATTAAAAAGAGGTATAAAATCGACCAGACAATTGGGTCTCAATTTTGCTATTTTATACGAAAAACGATTATGGCGTTAAGATTGTGTTAGTAGAATACCAGAAGGCATCTATGGCGGCAATTCTGCGGCGATACCATAGTCATAATGAAGCAATTGGAATTTGGCCCGTGATTGGCAATAAGCATCCACTTTAGGATACCAAAGTGTTATTGAAGCCATCAAAGAATCTGTCAGGAGTCATCAATGCGTCAGTGACAATTGATTCACTTGAAATGTTATCATTGTGAGGATGTTGTCATACACCTAGGGTTACCAGATCAAATAATGATTTCCTGACAATGTCCTTGACTTTTCATTAAATTTCCTGACATTTTGTCTGAATATTGTATGATTGTATGTGATTAAGGTTTGGTTATTTTATTTTTTGTTACCAGAATGAACAATAAATATTTTTTTATTGCTTGCCTTCGCATTTTCCTCTTTCTATTCAATTACTGACATTAAATAACATAAATAAAAAAATGCTGGGCATTTCACACAGCGTTATCTAGCCCCAAACTAAGCAAAGCTTGTGGAAGCTATGGGAACCAGATAACTGATAGAATACTTATTCTTATTCTTTATTGCACACAAGAAAATACATTTGTAAATACAGAAAAAGAGGTCATGTACAAAGGCGAGCTTAACCCTAAGAAGAGTTTTCTTCCAGCAAACCTTTGAGGCTAGAGAGAGAAATGATTTTAAAGGTAGGTGAGTGTACAAAAACATATCACTTATATAAATTTTATTGTAATATCTGTAGACCATGCAAACATTTGTCCCGCAGCAGGGTCAACATTCCGGACATGACAGGAAAATTCCTTTCGTGTGGTAACCCTACATACACCAATCTTGTCATTCGTCGGTAGTGACGAAGAGTGATAGAAAGTTCAGAGGTTAGACGAATTCTTTGCTTTTTAAGTAATGAATGGTCATTGAATCGATTGATACATTGAGTTATTGACCCTTATAAACTAGTGGTTCGCCCCGAACTGAGATCTCGCGAGGCTCCAATAAAAACAAAAAAATATTATTTGTAATCTTTGACTATCAAAATAGTGCCACGAAGTCCATAACCAAATTACTTGACCTACAGTTTTATTCAAATGACAGGTAACGGGAGTTCATGTTAATTGGATACACTTTTTTGGGATACAAATTGCGGTTATTTTCCTATATTTGTGTCACCAAAGCTACGCGCATACCAAATTTCCACAGTGCTGAAATTTGGTATGCGCGTAGCTTTGGTGACTGGTGTACCCTGTGAGTTTTGTAAAAGTTCAGTTTTTATTCTGGCTAATATCAACTCTTTTTTAGAGGTATCAAGTTGAAATTAATATCAAATACGTAAATCTATGGACTTTTGTGTGGGAAAAAATCAAGCTTTCAAGTCAACGCAATCAAAAAATACGGCCATTTATACCGTGTACTTTGCTCGCAAATAAATCAAAGCTATAGGGTACTTCCCGTTGATCTACTAATGAATTTTGGCAAAAAGCAAGGTCTCACAGCACAAGTAAAGGAAACAATCCGAAAAAGGTTTATTGTCGGTGCATGAGCCAGACTCGCACTTTTCGGTTCTTTTGGGTACCTTCTCCATTTCTCAAATGAAAATAATATACCTACAACAAATAATATAATACATAAGTTGAATTAATTAAGTTTTGTTTATTAAATAAATAAAATATTGCTGGACATTTCACACAGCGCTATCAAATTAAGCAGAGCTTGTACTATGGGAACCAGATAACCGATAGAATACTTATATACTTTTTTTTTGTAAATACATACTTATAATGTATAGAAAAACATCCATACCCGAAACAAATATATGTAGATCGTGCAAACATTTATTTCGCGGCGGGAATCGAACCCGCAACCTCCTACCTCACAGCCGGCTATTCGCCCACTGCGCCACAGAGGTCGTCATAGGTCGTTATTTTAAATAGTTTTCATATTTAAGCTTTTTTTTATATTAAGTATACATATTTTATTAATTATTTTTGACATTTACTTATAATTTAATTACGAATACGACTTACTTAATGTTATTTTTTTTATTAATGTGCCTAATAATAACTTTACTAGGCCTGATACATGCATGATACATGTCATAATATTTAATAATATTTGGAATAAAATAGATACGACCTATTTTATTTCAAATTGGTTTATTCCAAAAAGGAGTTGGCTCTTGTGAACACCACCGTAATCTTAGGTATAACCCTAGATAATGAGCTTCAATGGGGCCCTCACATTGATAAGTTGTCGTAGAGACTTAGTTCTGCGGCATACGCAGTCAAAAAGAACCGTCTTTTTACAGACGTAGACACAGCTAGACTAGTTTACTGCAGCTACTTCCACAGCATTATGTCATACGGTATACTGCTGTGGGGGAGTGCTGCAGATATGAACACCGTTTTTGTGCTACAGAAGAGGGCTGTTCGTGCAATTTATAATATGGGCCCCAGAGAATCATTACGCAATAAGTTTAAAGAAATAAATATTATGACTTCCCTTGTCAATACATCTATGAAAATCTAATGTGTTTTCACAAAAATATTAATGTGTTTAAGAAAAATAGCGATAATCATAATTTTAATACTAGAAATAAAGATAAACTCGCTGTTGCTACTTGTAGACTCCATAAAGTTAGTAAATCGTTTAAAGGGCAAGGTGTAAGCTTTTATAACAAACTCCCAAGGGATGTACAAAAATTGACAATATACAAATTTAAAAACGTAATTAAACAAAATCTTTATAAAAAAACCTACTATAAAATATCGGATTATTTAGATGATAGAGAAGCTTGGGATTGAAATTGCTCCAACTCGTATGTAAATTATTTTCTGTATTGTTATGTATTCTTAAAACATCATTAAAAAAAACAACCAGCATTGTTTCTTGCCTTTCCTTCCTGGCTTGGTCGCGAAGGAACAGGCAGTAAAAATACCGTTTGAAGGTGATCCTTGTGATTTTAATGAATAAAAATTTTTGACTTTGGCCTATGGTAACTAGTATAATTGGCCATGCCCGTTCTAGTTACACAAATAAACAAATAATAAATGTAAATGGAAATAAAGCTAAGTATTTTATTTTATATTTGACCTTATATAATGACCTCCAAAGTACAACATCTGTTTATAATGTAGACCCAAATCGAAGCACTTACTGTAATTTGCGAAATGACTCACACAATGTGGTTTTGTCTGGTTTCCGCTCTACTTGTCAGGATGAGTGAGGTGGCCCTGTGGTTATGTACTATGCGGTTCGATTGGGCATGCCAGTTTAGTGGGCCGAATGGAAATCACTTCGAGTTCAATTTAAATTCTTTATTTCAGACTGGTACTTAACACCACATTAAATACAAGGCAGGTAAATCTAATATACAGGATGTTTGGTAATATACTGACGATATTCAAGTGACGGTTTCTCAAAACATAAATCAAGAATGCTCGGAAAAAAACTGCTAGTTATATTATCAAATTTTAAAGAAGATCGTTTAAGTTTAGGTGATTCTATCGATATAAAACTTACTGCCTACTCTTGAAATCGACATCCAAAAATAAAGGCCGATTTCATATCTCTTTCGGAAATGCCTTCGGGTTTTGGGTTAGAAAGGGATAACAAGAGATATCTCGAGACTTCACCAATACAGTATCTGTAGTTAGATGGGTAAGGACTTCATTCTACACAAGATGTTGCGAAAAAAAAATTAAAAAGGAGGGAGTAGAGGGGGAAAAGGGTGAAAGTTTCTGTGGCGTTATATATGGACGGATTTCAAATTTAGAATTTTTTTCTGATAATTTATACCTACAGTTTCATTCAAACTACACGTAACGGGAGTTCATGTGAATTGGTTAGTCTTTGTGGGGTACATTTTTTTTCTGATTGCAGTTTTTCTGGATTTCAGAATTTTGCCGATATTTGATACACTTAAGCTACACGCATACCAAATTACAGTACTGTGGGGGGGGTCACTGGTGTTCCCTGTAAATTTTGTCAAAGTTTTGTTTTTATTATGGCTAATAACTCAAAAACTATGCTAAAAATAAAAAAAAAATCGAAATGTACTGATGAAGAATGAAGACCTTTCTTTTGACGTCTCATTTGACCTAATAATCTCATTCTCATTTTTTTTACCCCTTTTGAACCCCAATATTTCAACAACCCCCTCCCCCCTAATAGTCTCATTCTCATTTTTTTACCCCCTTTGAACCCCAATATCTCAACAACCCAAGACATTCGACAAGAGTCGATAGTAGGCGAGTGACGAGACGTTGCTAGCAACTGCTAAATCAAATTGGAATCTAGTCTTGACGATATTCTTTTTGTTTCAGAGTCGTGTATGAAGCCTAGAAGACGATAGCATTGTTGCTAATCACGACTTACTAACAAGTAAGTTACCTATTTACATTTTATGGTTCCACCAAGTGGAAAAAAGGAACCCTTATAGGATGACTTCAATGTCTGTCTGTCTGTTAAGTCTCTTTCCTAGGAACACGTGGAGATATCTAGTTGAAATGATTATCAAATACTAAGGTCTCTTTTTTTTCATAACCTATACTGTCCACTGCTGGGCAAAGGTCTCCTCCATTTCCTTCCATTCCTTGCGTTCTCCAGAAGTCTCCTGCCAGTCAGAGTGAAACGCTTCCAGATCGTCGCGCCAACGTTTTCGTGGTCTGCCTCGTTGCCGTCGTCCTGTAGGTTGCCAGTCGGTGGAGATCTTAGTCCACCTGTCAGGGTGTATTCAAGTGGCGTCTTTCGCCCAGTCCCAAGGTCCCTTGGAGCTAGAAAAAAAAAGCTTCCGAATCATTGCAATCAAAAAATAGCCTAATTTCTGTACACCTTTTTTTTGCCAACCAATATTGTCCCACTGCTGGGCAAAGGTCTCCCCCCCAAGTCTCTCCATCTATCCCTGTCCTGTGCGACACTCCACTACTCCTGCTCGAAGGCAACAAGATCGTCTCGCCAACGCTTTCTTGGCCGACCCCGACCGCGTCTTCCATCAGGGCTCCAGGTTGTGGCTAGATTAGCCCACTTATCGGGGTGCATTCTCCTAATGTGTCCCGCCCAATCCCATTTGAGCCTAGCTGTCTACTCTCAGTATACCTAATTTTTATTTTTTATTCGTAAACCATTTTTAAATATGTAAAAATGGTGGTTTTGATAACAAGGGTTCACCATTAAGCCTTTTTGGAGTATTCCTAAACGGGTTTGTGATGATTTTCTTAAGTAAAAAACTAGTTCAAATTGACATTTAAGTTTCGAATAACATTTGAATATATTCGAATACCGAAATATTCGATATTTGAATATATTTATATATACATTATATATATTTGAAATATTAATAATAATAGAAGTTCAAACTAGGAGTTTGCCAAAGAGCGATGGAGTGCAGCATTCTGGGTTTATCGACCGTATTCCAAACACCTGGCTGCGCTCGAAGACCGGCATCGCTGACGTGGGCTGCAAAGCTGAAATGGGGCGGGGCGGGTCATGTCTCCCGTATGCAACCCAATAGGTGGGCCAAGAAGACAACATATTGACTCCTAAAGACGGAAAGCGACGCCGAGGAAAGCCTAAAAAGCGCTGGAGCGATGACTTGGACGTCTTCCAAAGAGATTGACGGGATCTGGCTCTAGACCGTGATAAGTGGAAGGAAGAGGGGAGGGCCTTTGCCCAGCAGTGGGACAGTGCGGGCTAGTAAAAAACAAATTTGAATACCACCCCAAATTGATCGAATACTATTTGAATACTACAGTTTCGAATATTTGCAAACCCTGCGATAGATAAAACCAATACTTATATTTAAAAGCCTTTAAAATCAAAAACTCATTGTCCTCATTGAGGGCCGACCACATTAGACACAGCATTGGTATTTGTAACAGTAATTACGTTATCTTTGGCGCCGCGCAGTCGCGATCGATGTTGCTTTATTGTTTTTCGTCTAGCCACGGGGTTGGAAATTAATATTTACATAAAAACAATTTAGGTGCGTGAACTACGAGGCAGTACTTTGTTATAGGCGATGGTATGGACTACTTGTAATTGACGACCTCCGTGGCGCAGTGGCTGAGACGCAAGAGGTTTGATTCCCGCTGCGGAACCAACGTTCCATCTGCAGATATTTGTTCCGGGTCGGGTTGTTTATCTATAATTAAAAGTATATGTTTACAAAAAAAGTATATAAGTATTTTTATCAGTTATCTGGTTCCCATAGTACAAGCTCTGCTTAGATTGAGGCTAGATATCGCTGTGTAAAATGTACAGCAATATGAATTTATTTAATTCTAAGGTGAGGCGATTAAGATCTGCACTGACGTCCCACATAGGGGTGTAATGTGCATTACCCACCTTTTAACCTAACCCCAGCTACCCCAACTCCTTAAAGTAGCGGAATAGGACTTTGGGTTGGTAGCAGCAGTTTTACAGAGTCCCCGAGGTCGATGGTTACCACTTATCATCAGGTGGGAAATATACTTGTTCCATATAACGAATTTGAATCGTTATTTATTGCAACAGCCGTGGTCGCGGGCAGACTCTCAGTCAGGGTCAGCCTGCCCGCGACCACGGCTGTTGCAACACAATCAAAACGTCGAGATAACAAATAAAAAAGGTACATACGCAATAAATACCCGTTTAAATCAGTAATTATATCATCTAAATAAACTTGCCTGTACATCAAAGTAATGAATATTCTATGGCGGCTAGCGTCGTCCCCTTTTCAACCCCTAACGACATCCTTGAGACGAGACCCAATTTGTTTTTATTGCGTAGTCCTAAGGGTTGGACCCCTGTTTTTATTAACGGTAGGAATGACTACATGAATTGCTTAGTTTTTTTATGGGGCAAGTTCTTGTTGAATACCTATTTATTTTTCTAATTGCGAAATAAACAAAGGAACTGGCATTAAATTAATGAATTAATGAACATCCTTTATTATACCTATGCTAGACATAACAGCAGAAATAAGAAATAAATATAAGCATAATGGGCGGTCTTATCGCTAAACAAAGTGATATCTTCCTGATAACCTTTGGATGGACCTAATCTAAACAACCTTATACCCATCTCCATTCTATCATCGGACAACCAGACGCTCTGCGGTGCGCCACCGCTATATGGTTGAAATACCTCCCATTTGCACAAAGCGGATCTCTTCGACCTTTATTATGCGCACCGCCAAAGAGTGGAACATCTTGCCAGAGTGTGTGTTTCCTGATAGCTACAACCTGGGTGTCTTTAAGTCGCGAGTGAATAGGTTTCTTCTAGGCAAGCGTGTCAACCTACGTAGACTTGCATCATCGCACGCCATCAGGCGAGATCGAGATCAAACGCAAGCCTATGTATTAAAAAAAAATGGAGAGGATCATTGCTTAATTTTAATTGGAATTTAACTTTATTAGTGATATTTATGATGAAATTAGGTTTTATTTCTGTTATTCAAAGTAATCACCCGTGCAATCGACGCATCTTTGCCCAAGGCATTGGCAGTTTATTGATGCCCTTCTTGTAAAAATCAGCTGGACGGGAGGCAACAAACTCTTCAAAGGCATTTTGTACTGCTTCTCGGGGATTGAATATTTTACCCACTAAAAAGTTGTCTAAATTTTGGAAAAAGTAATAGTCGGTAGGTGCAAGGTCTGGTGAGTGTGGCGGATGAGGGAGAGCTTCCAACCCCAGCTCTCGCAGCTTGGAGACTGTCTGTTGTGCAGTTTGGGGTCGCGCGTTGTCGTGAAGGAGCAGTGGGGACGAGCGATTGACCAAAGCTGGTTGCCGATGTGCAAGCTTCTCCATCATTGTCTCCAGTTCTTCACAGTACACATCTGTAGTAATGCTCATGCCGTTTTGTAAAAAGCTGTGGTGAATCACACCCGCACTAGACCACCAAACAGTGACCATCACCTTTTTAGGGGTCATTTTTGGTTTAGGGCATTGCTTTGGTGCTGAACCAGGATCTAACCAACTTGCTGAGCGCTTTCGATTGTCGAACAGAATCTATTTTTCATTGCACGTAACAATTCTGTTCAAAATTCCTTTATTTCTTTGCCTATTGAGCTGCGCGAGGCAGGTCTCGACGCGTACGTTGCACTGGCGATCGTTAAATTCGTGGGGCACCCATCATTCAAGTTTTTTTACCTTGCCTATTTGTCGCAAATGGATCAAAATTATTTTGATGCTAACATCAAAAGCTGCTGCTAGCTCAGCTGTAGATTGAGTTTCGTCAGCTTCCACAATCGCCTTTAATTCATCATTGTTGACCAAAGTTTCCGGACGACCACGAGCTTCATTTTTCAAGTCAAAATTTCCAGAACGGAACCGGGAAAACCAATAACGGGTTGTGCGTTCGTTTGTACAGTTCTCTCCGTAAACGTTTTTGATGTTACGTGCCGTTTGTGTCGCGTTGGTGCCACGACGGAACTCATATTCCATACTATTTGTACTAAAAACGGGATATTTACCATGATTTGTGAGTTCCTGAGTTGTGATAATTACACGAATTTTTAAAGTATCCATTATGACGAAATATGTTCAAATGTAATGAAAATACAACGCTAATCAATAAACAAAAGACTGAGTTTGTAAAAAGAATGTCATGTTTTTAAAACAAAATTAATTTGAATTTAGAATACAAAGCCATTCCAAACTTTTTTCTATTTGAAATTACCAGTACTGAAGAACGGCAATTTCATAGGTAAATACCTATTATTATGCCCCTTCCATTTGCTTTTGCCGTAGTGGGGTAAAAATTTAGCCTACGTCACCCGCACCATATTAACGAATCGATTGACACCTCATTCATCAATATCGAATGAGTAGTGTAGGCGCTACGGTGGAACATAGCTAAATACAAACATACATGCTTACTGTCATACATGCACTGCTAAAAATATAACCCTTCCTTTTGGCTTTGCCGTAGGCTAAAAATAAGCGTCTCACCTCCCAAACTGGTTGTAATGCGAATGCGAGAACACCTCGATCGGCTTCCGGCGCTCGTTCCGCAGGACGAGTCCAATTGGGGACGCGCGCCGGAAACCAGTGGCTGCCTCACTAGCGAGACGGGTTCCTGGTATATACGGTACCGATTTACGATGTGTATCATTCTCTGCCATTACGTGTTGCGTAGAATGCCATTCTAGGTGCAAAATCTGTGTGGCACCTGCTACTCTTTCAAAATGTTTCACGGCCAAGTCACTCGTTTTATTTTATTCACTTATGGCAGGTTCCTATATCCGTCGGTAATCCCTCTCTCTTCCGTCGTAATCATCTCCTTGAAAAAGTGTCAAACTAGTGTCAACCTTTTGACACGTTTTCAAAGAGATACGAGTTGTAGCTGGTAAAGGATGGATATAGGCACCCGCCATTAGACTTGGCTCATTATTTGATCTAACTACTTCTTATAGTCAAGTAATCATAATCGAGACTTTTAACAGAATATTTTTGTTGGGATTTGAGCTTTTGCCACTTCTACTGAGTTTTACTTAGAAAACTTTCGTGATTTATTTAAATCATTATCACTCCAATATTATAAATGTGAAAGTTTGGATGTTTCTTTGTTACTCAATCACGTCGTAACGGCTGAACCGATTTCGATGAAATTTGGTATATGCGCAGATTATAACCTGGATTACCACATAGGCTACTTTACATTGACAAAATATGCGTGCGAAGTCGTGGGTAGAGGCTAGTAATAAATACGGGGTTTATCACGTACCGTTTTATTGGTGTTTCGACCGACAATGTTTCGGTTCAATTCGTGAACCTTCACTTCTACTGCGTTGTATGTGGTATGGGAGTTTAGGTTAGGTTAGGCCCTAACGGTCCTATAGTGGTGAGCAGTTACGAAAATTAGCTATTGTCTCCGGATTGATACCTCATTGTTAACTAGTCGTTGACTCCAGTGCATCACGTTTTGTCGACGGTCATCATTGAATTTGAGATCTTTCGTCGGTGCAACTGATGCAATTCCAAGATCTAACGTTTCCACTTTTATCTCCTTATACGACATGACAGCGACCTCTTCCTTTATCTGCCTTTGTAACTTTTTGTTCCCTCTGTTTCCTAGTCAGCTATATATCTATATTCGGAAGAGAAGAGGACTTGATCCTTTTGTAATACGATATGAGATGTTACATAACGAAATATTGCGACCAGCCGTCGAATTTAATTCAATTAAATTGTTTATTTCAGACTAGCACTAACACAACATTAAATACAAAGCAGGTGCATAGGTATACAAAAATAACATAAAAACATAAAAATAACAGCCAGTTCGATATTGGACTATGGAGACACTAGACGTGCACAGTTTGCGTTCTCGTCCAGTGTTCCATGAAGGGACATTCAAAGTCCAGCCTCACTGCAATGAGTTGCAGGTAGCTGTTGGGGCTGCCGCGCACCCACAGCATCAGGGACGCCAACATTCCCGATGCCAATTTAAGTATAGGGTGTCTCAATAAGAGTGCACTTTTTAAAAATTGTGTAACTTTTTTCCGTGTATGTGGCAACTCTGAAATTTGACAGCTATCACCTGTGATTGTTCCGATTAATAAAAATGTAGCGTTACACAAAAGAACAACGTGAAAACTCATTATTAAAATGGAGAAAGTTACGCTGATTCAATACGAAGAGTAATCAAAACATTAAAAAAAACTGGGTCGGTCGTGGACAGTAAGTCTCCTCTGCGTCGACGTACCGGTAGATCTTTTGAAAATATGTATTACTGCTGTAAACCCGAAAATATACGAGAGTGTGACCGAAAACCCGAAAACATCAATTCGGCATCGTGTTCAACAACTTCAAATTTCACGAAGCTCTACGCAGTGAATTTTGACGAAAAACCTCCAATTTCGCCCTTACAAGATTCAGTTTACTCAGGAGCTTAAACCAGTAAACTATGCAAAGCGTCGGCAATTCGTTCAATGGGCAATAGAACAAAGTGAAGCGATTGCCGATTTTTCGAATTGTGGACACATTCCGCAAAGTTTGCGAGCAGTTACTTTCACCATTTTTTGTAATGACTTTTCACAATGATAACTAGTTCTTCTTTTGTGTAATGCTCCATTTTTATTAATCGGAATAATCATAGGTGACAGCTGTCAAATTTCAGAGTTGCCACATATAATAAAAAAAAATTACACAAAATTTGAAAAGTGCACTCTTTTTGAGACATCTTAAAAATAATTCAAAAAATAATTAAAATATACACCTTCAACCTACATAGACTCGTGTTAGACAATCCCCAATATATTAAAAAAAAAAGAAAGTTATACCGAACGGAATCACATTCATCATGATTATGTCACGCGCTGCCACGGCGCATACTAATGTCAATGTCATATGTATGACAATACCGTACCACGGAATAGCCGCGAGTAACAAGGTATGATAGAATAATAGTTTAAGATTAGAAGTGAAACTCTAGACGGAATTCAATATTAATTTATTCACCATTTTATTACATTGCATATTATTGGTATGTCAAAAATAGATTACTATGTCAGATAATAATAGAAATAAATAAATTCGGTGCATTTCGTGAACCTTCATCAGGATGAGTACGATCCGCTCAGAACTACGTCTCGCCTCGCACTACGCGCCGCAGCCCTCTGCGCGCGGTGGTGGGGGTTGCGTCAACGGTGGCCCATCGTGTTGACAGGCTGCATCATTATCATTGCTGTTGTCTTCGGTAGCACTCGGTACAGGCAAACACAACACTAACTATGTCTCTACCAGGTTCACTCACTCTGTCGCTTGCATCATGAGTTTCGCTTCTATAAAAGTTATACCAGCTATGGTTTAGTGACTATTCCGAAGTCCACTGGCGCTAAGGCATGACTAATCGGTGCTAATATAGAACCTATTAGCTCGCAAATAGGAAGCTTGCGTGCAAATTGGCGCGAATAAATCTGTTTGGCCCTGCGGAATAGTCGCTATGTGGTCATACGAACGACGTGCTAGGAGCGTCTTCTGGGATTGGTTCTTTTTAGGAGACCAAGCTGGCCATACGAGGACTCCATTTCTATCACTCCACTGACTCCACTCCAGACTCCAAATGGGCGAATCGTGAAATTATAACCTTGGAAGTTTTTTCAGATATCGCTGAAAAAAATTATACACTTATTTTAGGGTTTTTTTTTATTTATACTTGTTACTAGCTTTCGCAGGCGGCTTCGAACGCGTGGTTTGTCAATAAAAACAGTACCCTCTTTCTGCGCAGTCCGGTAAAAAGTAGCCTTTCTAGTCCGGTCATAATCTATCTATTATACCAAATATCATCGAAATCAGACCAGCCCTTTATTCGAGAAAACTTACACAATACTCAAGACCTAGTTTCTAGATATAAATGTATATATAGTATTAATTGCACTCTGTACTTAAACCTTTATGAAAATAAATACTTTTTTATTTATATACTAGCTGACCCGCCGAACTTAGTACCGCCTTGACTTCGTGCCGACTTAATATGACGCGGGCTGCCAATGTACGTCACCGGTACAATTGTCAATCGGCCATCATTCGCTGCATCTTATGAGAAAATGAATTTTCTTCATAATTTTATTTGCGTGAATTTTTACGATATTTTAATAGTTATTTATGCTATTCGGGGCGGAGACATATCCAATAAATCAAAGATCATCAAAATCGGTCCAGCCGTTCTTGAGTTGTAAATGGTGTGACTTACCCGACTTTGTAATATATAGATTATGTGTGCTATGTAGCAAATGAATTGTCTATACTTTTGAATTTTATTAGTATGGCTTATATGAATCTGAAAACCCCAAATTGCAAAACTCATTTTATCCATATCTACTGCTATCATCATCGATATAAATATCGTACGTGTCGTAATAGACTCAAAACTCACTAGTGATTCATTATTAGCTTGTATTCAAGGTTTATTTAGAGTTGAGAGGCGTAGAATGCTAAGTGTACGCTCGCGGATTGCAATTTTGTAATGATGTTGTTGGTATAATCACAAAATATATAGGCAAAGAAGTTGTGTTTAGTACATCGAGCGAAGTTCGACCGACTTGGTCCGAGATATATTTCTCATACCTATTTCTGCCGCCAAGCAGCATTCCAGTGTTTCGGTTTGAAGGGTATGGTTGCCGGTGAAATTACAGGCACGTGAGGCTTACACTTCTATGCCTCAAGTTCATGGACAATATTTTATACAATATGGAGGTGGAACAAGCTTATGGCCCACGTGATGTTAAGTGGTAACCATCGCCTATAACAGAGCATTGCCTCGTAGGTCACGAATGCTAGAAATGTGCCGGACGATGCTTTGCCTAGCGTCCATCAACTTGAGGCATACAGGTGTAAAGCCTTATGTGCCTGTAATTTCACCGGCAACCATACTCTTCAGACCGAAACACAGCAATGCTTGACGGCAGAAGTAGGTATGGTGGTAGTACCTCCCCGGACGAGCCCTTTCACAAGGAACTCTACTAATGAAGTCCTTGAAGGTCCTGAAGTATAGTTTCTAATGCAAACTTAAAAAAAAAAATACCAGACGATCATAAGATCTGTCGTAATGAGTCGTTCTGAGTGTTGAAGAAAAATATAGTGATAGAAAAATTGAGGAGTAAGAGGCTAGCGTGGTATGGGCATGTCCTGCGGAGGGAAGAAAATCATGTCACTAAAAGAGTATGGATGGATATAGAAGTGATGAAGAATGATTTGGGTAGGTAAGAAGTGACAACGGAGATGATGGCTGATAGAGAGATATGGAAGAAAAATACATGTTGTACTGACCCCGCGTAATGTGGGAATAAAGGGTAGGAAGAAGAGTCCCCGATACAAATGTAACTTGCGTTGCTCGCTGACGTAATGTATATTAGTAGAACAAACACATGTTCATATGCATTGTAGATATTACATTATATGTGCAAGCAATACATAAACGGATTGCCTTTGTTTATGTGCGCAATCGATTTTCCTCCTCACGTCTTTGAGTATAGGGTTCTGTTTGCACAGCTGGTCTAAGTGGGTTTATGGGCATAGCTACTGGGCAGTGTTGTTTTACTCGCGATATAACTTTCTGTGGAGTAAAGGAATTATGTTTTTGTCAGAAGTATATATAAGTTCTTACAGTAACTTACATCTATATAATACAGGGTGTTTGGTAATATACTGACGATATTCAAGTGACGGTTTCCCAAAACATAAAAAAAGACTTCTCGAAAAAAAAAACGTCTGGTTATATTATCAAATTTAAAAGAAAATCGACTAAGTTTAGGTGATTAATTCGATATAAAACTTACTGCCTACTCTTGCAATCGAAATCCAAAAATATCTACAAAAGCTTAGATTTGCAGAGATGAGAATACCATGCGAAAATAACTAATAGCATATCGATATTCCGACATCTCTCCGCTCAGCTTTAGTAAAAACGGTCAAGCGGCGATGTCTTATTTTCTACAGCGCATTCGCAGCGAAGTTCTAAGCAGAGAGCGCGTAGAGTGAGGACATAAGCAGCAAATCTACGCTTTTGTGGATTACAGCCATTATTTTTGGGTGTCGATTGCAAGAGTAGGCAGTAAGTTTTATATCGAATTAATCACCTAAACTTAGCTGATTTTCTTTAAAATTTGATAATATGACTAGTGGTTTTTTATCGAGAAGTCTTTTTATGTTTAGAGAAACCGTCACTTGAATATCGTCAGTATATTACCAAACAGCCTATATATAAACAAAGTCGGATTAATTACACCATTTACTCGTAACTCAAGAACGGTTGGACCGATTTTGATGATCTTGGATTTGTTGTATTTGTCTCCGCCCCGAATAGCAGAATAACTATTAACATATTGGAAATATCTCGCAAAAAAAATTATGACGAAAATTAATATTCTCATACATAGATGTACCTACTGATGGCCGATTGACAATTCTACCGGCGACGTACATTGGCAGCCCACGTCATATGCATGTCAAGGTAGTACGAAATTCGGCGGGTCAGCTAGTTACAATTAACAATAAACTTCAAAATTTCACAAACAAAAAAAAATTACAATGGTTCACTAGGTATAATACAATTCAAAATGGAAAACATAAGTACCCAAACTAGGATTGACCTGATGGCATACCTATCCCTCCCTCCGGACTATGGTTCATAATGTAATGTTCAGTGAATGTGTGAGTGTGGGAGTATGTTGATTGTATGACTTGTGTGTGTGTGTGTGTGTGTGTGTATGCGTGAGTGTGTGAAAGTAAAATAGTTAAATATAATAGTAGTAGAGTTTCTTGTGAAAGGGCTCGCCCTGGGAAGTGCTACCACCATACCTATGTCTGCCGCCAAGCAGCATTGCTGTTTCGGTATAAAGCGTATGGTTTCCGGTGAAATTACAGACAGATGAGGCCTTACACCTGTATGCCTCAAGTTGACCGACGCAGGGCAGAGCATCGTAGGACACGTTTCTAAGTTACACTCATAAGATAAGATAAGAAAGATAATTCTTTATTGTACACCAAAGTAAAATACAGAACATAGTTTTTACAAATAGATTTAGTACAATGGGCGGTCTTATCGCTAAAATAGACAACCTTTGTATGGACAGGATAATAATTGATCACATGGCGGCGGTGCGTCTATATAATATTAAAAACATACCTACATACTATAAACCTAAAATAATAATCATAACCCAAATTCAATTAAAATAAAATTAGCAAACATAAAAATGGTTATGATGAATTAACAAGCAGTTGCATTACAGCTTCAACACAGGGACAGATAATGGATGTGAATGATAAACATATCATACTCATAAACCTCGATGAATCAACAAATCAGTTATTTACTAATTATTTGAAGCGTCATCATCATACATACTAGCTAAAAATATAACCTGTGGCAGACGTTTAACTCAATTAACCAAAGAACCTTGACCTGCAATAGTAAGTACCAAGTATAGAGCCTTAAAACGGAAATAGGGATGGTATGACTGCGCAAAAGGTTGACCTACTTTTGCGACCCCTCGAGGAGATCTGTATTCCGTATTTGCCGATGGTCACAAAGGAACTGTTCTGTTATCTGGGATAGGGAACAAAGGCTTTGTCTGGTGCCCAATGATAGATGGATAGAGATGGAACAAGCATATGACCCACCTGATGTTAAGTGGTAACCATCGCCTATAACAAAATATTGCCTTGTAGGTCACGCATCTTAGAAACGTGCCCCATTTGTCAAGTTATAGTTTGTTGTGAGGATATAAATGTTATGTTTTTTTGTAAGGATACACCTGTGTCTATCAACTTGAGGCATACAGGTGTAAAGCCTCATGTACCTGTAATTTCACCGGCAACCATACCCTTCAAACCGAAACACAGCAATGCTGCTTGGCGGCAGAGCTAGGGTTTTTTGTATATTATACGTTTAGACACACAAGCTGTCGGGCCTTCTGATGTTAAGTGGTCACCGTCGCCTATAAACTCCTGCAGGACTCGAGGTACTGCAGTCGCGTTGCCGAAAAACTTGAAACCTACCGGCAAAACCTCCGGAGGAAGGTCAGTCCACATTTTGCAGGTGCGTGGAAAAAACGGGTAAAACGCACCGTATTAGACTTCCACGCATCATACGCAGGTATGGTGGTAGTTCTTCTTTAGGTGAGCCGTTATACAAGAAATTCTACCACTCTTAAAGGTAGGGATACCCACAACACAGAATGGGTATCCTAGTGTGGGGACTAGTATTGGTTTATGTACCTACCTACTTAAATGTTGAAACCTTACTCCTTATCTTTACTTTAAAATGCATGCTAGTTAGGTTCTGTATAACTAACATGAAATATTGAGAATGAGATCATCGACATTCTCTGACCTTGGAGATGAAATATACTGTATTCTTTGCCGATGGTCGCAAAAGAACTAAATAAATAAATTCATATTGCTGTACATTTCACACATCGCTATCTAGCCTCAATATAAGCAGAGTGTGTACTATGGGAACCAGATAACTGATATAATACTTATATACTTGTTTTGTAAATACATACTTATAATATATAGAAAAAAATTAATTCATAAAAGACATAATAATTCGAAAAAATCACTTATAATTTTATTATTTTTACAAGCTTTTTATTAACATGCAATGTATGTATGTATGTTTGTTCGGGTGGAATCTTGCAAATGAATTTAAAACCCGTTCCTCTAAACCGATTGAGCTGATATTTGGAATACATGTGTAACTTCGGTGACAATGCAATAATATGGTACCATGGAGGTGGTCTCATGATGGAGACGGATGCTAGACAACGGAACTTCTGAATGGATTAAAGTAGGCTACTAGTGTTTGGGCTCATTTGAATCTGCTTGCGGTTCCGATTAAGAATTTAATAAAAGCTTGTTTTGAAAAAGTAATTTTTCAACAGTAATAAGATTATCTAATGAATGTGCACTGGTTGTGTTCTAGGAATCGAACCACTTTAATAGATTTTACTACTTATCCTGATTAAAAATGGTCTGCTTTAGACCTAGCAACGTTACATAATTTATTTCTGGATGTAACCTTTGAACTCACCTTTATATAGCTAGCGGTTTTAAGGAACCTTAGGGGTTTGAAGGTGAAACTGAAGTCAGTGAACTCTAGAAAACCAGACATTTTAATAAACACCACTTATATTCCAAAAAGTCTTTATGGTGAACCATTGTTTATCAAAACCACAAAATGTTAAAAATGTTTTACGAATAAAAAACAAAAATTACTATAGTAACTAAATTGTTTACCATAGTATTTTGGTTAATAAAATCAAACAAAACAAACAGTGTGTCTAATAATTACAATTCATCACTGATTGTAAGGTTTATCAAGGTTTATACTCATTTTTACCATTCACTCAACTCTCATAGTTAAAATTATTCGAATGTTCGAATATTGCAAGCCATGGCAGACAGACGGTAAATACTTTAGACTTTGAAAAGTTATGCAGCATTAACACATATTCGGGGTCGTCATTAGCTCGAGTCAGCTCGTCGTAATAATCGCGAAGATGAGCTGATGAATGCCGAGCACGTTCGATTCGCCTTGTCGCTCGCGTGAATGTGTAAACCTGGCATAAAATCTATTAAAGTAACCGTTCGGTTAATCGGTCAGGCACCACAATCATACAAAAATGTATTGCCCTGATCCTTGACGCGTAAGATACAGTACTTTATCTTGGTCCATTTCGAAATCAATTACATAGATTAGAATCCTACCGTTCAGCCAGAATATGTCGGGACTCGAAACCAGTCACAGCCTTATTATCGTTTACATCCAAATCAATTGCTTTGATAAGATCCCCTTGTGCATATCTGTTACGGTTGTGGTGTGTTCAGGAACATATGTTGTTTTATCATAATGACTCCTTTCACGATTGTTTGACACGGCTTGCTTACTGGCTCGTTTTTGATAAGATTTTTTTTCTTCCGTCTGATTTATAAAAATGCAAAAGTAACAGTGGAATGTTTATGGTAATTTTTTTGCCAATAGTTTGCTAAGAGGAATACTTTGTGTTACACTTATGACAAACCATCTAAGGTTGTTTAAGTGTACATATTTTATAAAGGTATGTGTTCATCATCATCATCCACAGCCCGACTTCATCCATTGTTGGATAAAGGCCTCCCCAAGTTTGTGCCATCACGATCCTGCGCTAGTCTCACCCACTGACGGCCGGCGACTTTAACGATGTCGTCGCTGCCGGACGGCCCGCCCTTCTATACCCACCATTCAGTCGCTGCCCTGCTCCATCGTCTTGCCAAGTGTCCCGCCCAAGACCATTTGAGCTCCATAACTCGATTCCCAACTTCATGAATCAAGTATATTATGATTAAAATAAAAAAAAAAAAAATATTCCGTACTTGCACTGCAGTTTCTGTATCAAGATCAACTTAAAAGCAAAAGAATGGTCTGAAATCTGTAAATAAACTACTTGTGCAAGGAGTCTTACGACACGCACTGAATACTTCTACTGCCTTGTGTTTTCACAAAGGTTTCAATGCCAGTATACTAGAGTCCGCCCGTGACCACGGCTGTTTAAACACAGTCGAAACGCCGTTTTAATCAGTAATTATGGCCAGTATACTCGTCGTACTAGGGTTAGCTGGTCACTGGCCTAGTTTTTTTTTATATAATCTAGAGATGGATCAAGCTTCCCACCTGATGTTAAGTGGTAACCATCGCCTATAACATAGTATTGCCTCGTAGGTCACGCACCTTAGCAACGTGCCCTGCGATGCACTGACCTACGTCCATCTTCTTATAGTAGAGGATACGATTAAGAACGACCTTCACCCATCTGTTTAATTGATGATAAATATTTTATATCAAATTTAGTATGTTAAAAAATATATCGCGAATGGGTTGGCTAAAAAATTCCTGAACTCGCGGTTCATGTTAATGTTGTTTTTTAAATAAAAGTGCCACAAAATGCACAACGAATTAACTTGACCTATATTTTCATTCAAATTACAAGTAACGGGAGTTCATGTAATGTTGTTTTTTAAATAATCATAGTTTGGCCAGGAATTTTTTAGCCAACCCATTCGCGATATATTTTTAATCATATTAAATTTGATATAAAATATTTTTCATCAATTAAACAGATGGGTGAAGGTCGTTCTTAATCGGATCTTAGACTATTAAGGCATACAGGTGTAAAGCCTCATGTGCCTATGATTTTACCAGCAACCATACCCTTCAAACTAAAACACAACAATGCTCCTTAGTAGCAGAAATAGGTGTGGTGGTAATACTTCCCTGTGCGAGCCCTTTTACAAGGAACTCTACCATTCCTAGGAACTTTACTTCTGTTCTGAAATCCAAGAAAGGTCCAATAACATGAAGAAAAGATAACAACTAAACTACTCAGCGGATTTTAATGTAGTTTTCAGCAATAGATAGAGTGATTCAAGAGGAAGGTTAATATAAATAAATAAATAAATAATTTATTCAACAACAAACTTCAAAATTTCACAAACAAAAAATTACAATGGTTTACTAGGTATAATACAATTCAAGATGGAAAACATATGTACCCACACTAGGATTGACCTGTATGATGGCATACCTATACCTCCCTCCGGACTATGGTTCATAATGGAATGATCAGTGAATGTATGTGTGAGTGTGGGAATATGTTGGTTGTGAGATTTGAATGTGTGTGTGTGTGTGTTTAAGTGCGCGAGTGTGTGTCAATATGCATGCGAGGATATATGGTGAGTGTATGTATGTGTGTGAAAGGATGTGGGTGAGAGATAAATAATAAATAAAAATAATAAATATGTATTCATAGCTTCCGCCAGCGGCTTCGCACGCGTTGTTTGTCTGCAAAAAGTAGCCTATGTGTTAATCCAGGTTATAATCTACGTACATACAGATTTGAAAGTAACTCTGTCTCTCTGTCTGTCTGTTATCTTTTCACGGCTTAACGGCTCGACCGATTTCGCTGGAATTTCGTACCTATACCTAGATAGATTATGAATGGACTTCAGTCATAGGATACACTTTACGTGACTGCACAGAAGGAGGGTAATGTTTTATTGACAAACCACGCGTACGAAGCCGCGGGTGGGTCAGCTAGTAAATGATAAATAAAAAAAAGCCTTTTTATTTCCTTACTAAAACTAATTACATAAATGACATTAGTATATTTTAATTAAGTACATACACTAATACTAGCTAAGCCCCCTTTCGAGTATAGGCCTACTCCAAATTGTTCCTCAAGCTTCCTATCTTGCGTTCTTTCTATCCAGCTTGTGCCGACGGTAGCTTTCTTTAATTCGTCGACCCAGCGTTCTTGCCATGGCTCTCTTTCCCGTCGGCTCTGTCCATTTCATTATCCTATGCGTTAAAAAAAACTATTAGCTACTTCAAACTGTTGATATTCGCACTGTAAGTACCCAATTACGTGCGTTAAAAACATGGTGGTATTCACACCCTAATGTTTTGAACCCCATTTTAACCAGCACGCTAACGATACCACGTTAAATAAGCATTTCGATGCCAATAGGTAATACATGTCAATTAAAACAGGTGCGGCAAAAATACCCTGTAGAGTTGGCGTGCGTGCCTCCAGTATTGATCGACGCTAGTAGGATTTGTGGCGCCCAACGTGGGGCGGTTACTATGCAGTGATTCGAAGGGTAGGTTAGGTTGTATCCTTTGTCTTGCTTGATAAGGTTTCTCTACGAGATCAAATCGGTATCGAGGAGATCGTAGGCAGGCTGAAGACACTGGTATAGCCCAGAGCATGCTGAAGTGTGCGATCTGATCCCGCCATCCCTTTTCCATCAAAGGACAAGCAGGCGCACGGCTCAATACAATCCGTAGATAGTTGATATACCATCCATTCGCACACACCGTTTTGGTTCTACGTTCTTGATGTGTACAGCTAAGGTATGGAACACTTTACCGTCGTCTGTTTTTCCTAATGAATACAATCCGGGGTTCTTTAAGGTAAGAGTAAATAGATTTCTTCTAGATATTCGTGCTTCATCCTAGACCAGGTCATCGCTTACCATCATGTGAGATTGTGGTCAAAAGAACTTCTATCCAATTTTAAAAAAAGGGCGTGGGCGTGGCAGCTCGAAGAACTGATGGCCGAAATGTTCTCGAGAAGGGACCACGCACAGGAAATCGTGGGATGGCCTTTCACTACATGGAAAGACGACTTAATAATGGCCGCAAAGATACAAGATATTTATTTGAATAAACAAGTCTACAATAAGGCCTTAAAAACTTAATACTTTCTTAACATAGCAAATTACTGATTAGTGAGGGATTTATTACACAATAAATAAACTAATCAATGAACAATTCAACATTAATGTACCTACGTTTACATATTTAGACAGTATCCATCCATCCATCCTAATATTACAAATGAGAAAGTAACTGTTTGTTTGTTACCTTTTTGGATGAACGGATCGTGATGAAATTTGGCAAGGATAAATATTATATCCTGGAGAAGGACATAGGCTATCTATTGTCTCAAAAAATAATCTTGAAAGGGGTAAAATAGGGGTTGAAAGTTTGTATGGGCAATCTGAAATTCCTCAAGTTGAAAATTCATATTTTCAGATTTGTTATATAAATAGATTATGACGGGGATTGAGACATACTACTTTTTACTCGACTGCGCAGAATGGGTAATGTTTTTATTGACAAACAACGCGTGCGAAGCCGCTGGCGGGTCAGCTAGTGTTTTATAAAACAAAGTAATCGTTCAACTTAATGCAAGATCTATCGCTCTGAAATCTACGGAGAGGCCTATGTTCAGCAGTTGTAGTCCTATGGATCAATGATCGAGCGAAGCGAGATCTCTAAATCAACTTGGGCAAATCGGCGTTGTATGTATGTATGTTTGTTTGTCTGAGGATAACTTTCGAAGCGTTTATTCGATCATACATCGAGCGAAGTGAGATCTAAATCAACTTTGGCAAATCGGCGTTGTATGTATGTATGTTTGTTTTTCTGAGAATAACTTTCTAAGCGTTTATTCGATCATCGTGAAATTTGGTGTATAGGTAGGTAGTGATTGCACAATTTTGGTGTGAGTAAATGAGCTAAAAATGTGGGGGGGGGGGTTGTTGAGATATTGGGGTTGAAGAGGGGTAAAAATAAACATAATGGGACTATTAGGTCAAGTGGGACGTGTCAAATGAAAGGTCTTCATTAGTACATTTAGACCCCGTCTTTATTTTTAGTTTAAACTTTGTAGTTTTTAAGTTATTAGCCATAATAAAAACTGAACTTTGACAAAATTCACAGGGTACACCAGTGATCCGACAGTGCTGAAAATTGGTATGCGTGTAGCTTTAGTGACACAATAAGGACAAGTCTGAAATCCATAAAAACTGCAATTTCTACCCCATAAAATGTAACCAATAACATGAACTCCCGTTATCTGTAATTTGAATGAAACTGTAGGTCAAGTTATTTGGATGTGCATTTCGTGGCACTATTTTGATGATCAAAGATTAAGTAGGTACTAATCATATATGTTTGTTTTTATGCGAGACTCGCGATATCTCAGTTCGGGGCGAACCACTAGTTATTATTAAGTCAGATAGATGACTGAAAGTACTGATTATTGATAGTTCAGAATTTAAGGTCGATGTCGATCCCCGCACTAATAACTCACCCCACCTCTAGGGGTGAGAGCGTCGACCTCGCATCGACCTGAATTCCTCGGAACCACAGCTTTAGACATGACATCATGCTGGCGAAATGGTGAACGTACTTTCACAAAGCCTGAGTTACTTGCTAATAATTATTTGGCAAGAATGCACTAAACGTCTATTCCGGACCAAGGTTATTTATAAATATTTATTCAATTATACTAATAAACAATAAAACACATAAACATAAAAATTAAACGAACAAACACACCTGATGAAATAAACAAATCAATAATATTATACCATTAAGTAATTATACATAAATGGATTAATGTATAACTGTAACATAAAATTTAAATTAACATTATACTCGTAATAAAAGTAAATAAAAAAATGTCAGAAATAATTATGAAAATCTAATAAGATTAAGTTTCAAATACTACCATTACTATACTCATTAATTAATTCATTATATATAATATTTAGCTTTATGGTTCATCATCATCGTCAAGTCAGTCCGTCTGCATCCACTGATAGGTCCCTTGCGAGTCTCATCCATTGACACCCCAGCTACGCTTTATGGTTACCAAAATCTTTTGTGAGTATATAGTTCTATCGAGGGCGACCTGTCTGTAATTGGCTGACAATTTCATAAACTAGTTATATAAGACACTTTGTTCTAAAACTCGTATATACGAGACACAGACGACTATATCCATAACTTCCATTATTGAATGAAAAACCGGTACAATAATCCTCGCTGCATACCGAACGTACAGATATGCACAATGAATAAGATAACACGAATACACCTTGAACAATCAAATCTCACATTAGACAAACGTGAATAAGCATGCTAGATACCACTCATCGCTTGAGTCATGGACGCCATGGCACCGGGCCAGATACCAGCTTGATTATGACAATTAGCGCAGTGATAGATGCTCATTGTCCAAGGGTCACAGACCTATAGATAAGTTTGGGGGAGTACTTGGACTCAGTAAAAGTCATTATAAATTGATATTAGTTTTTTTTTACATGAATAGATCTTCATTTGACCACAATCTCACCTGATGGTATAATAAATAATAAATAAACAAATCCCAACTCATTAAAGTTTTCAAGAGCATTTTTCAAGAGTCCCCTTGGTTGTTGCTGACGTCGAAAATGACTCGACTTCACTCTACTAAGAGACCCTGATTGTATTATAGTCTTGGAAAAACGGACGACGGTAAAGTGTTCCAAACCGCTGCTGTACGTATCAAGAACGTAGAACCAAAACGGTGAGTGCGAACGAGTGGTATATCTAAAAGGTATGGCTGGTACTGAGCCGTGCGTCTGCTTGTCCTTTGATGGAAGGGAGATGGCGGGATCAGAAGCTACTGGGCACATTCTCCAAAGCGTGGTGTAGTGTAGCTTGCCATAGCTCGTAGAACTGACGGCCGGAGCAGAAACGTTTTAGAATGGAGACCTCGCACTGGAAAGCGCAGCGTAGGACGGCCCCCCAATGGGAGCCGTCGAGTGCAGGCCGAGGAAGATCGAAATATCGGAATATTTGCAGATCATACAAACATTTGTGCCAGACTAAAGATACCAGAGTCTAAGGCCAGTGTGAACCTCGCAACGATGCCTAAACGTATTTAGTGGCTAAATATGAAACATTACATTAACATTAATGAATTTAAACATGTTTAGTTGCTAATACGATTAGGGATCGTTGTGCAAGCCGAGCTTAATCTTCGTATCAGTAATCAAGTTCACAATAAGGCCTCTAGAGCTCAGGTTCTGACGCCTACGTGGGGTCATTGGCATACTGGTGGGTAGGTGACTCATCGCCCTTCGCGCTCCCATGGACTAGCGGTGGCGTAGGTGTTCGCGGATCTTTGTATTTGATTCTTTTTATACTACCTGTAGATGGAACAAGTATTTGACTTGCATGATGTTAAGTGGTAACTATCGCCTATAACAAAATCCTAGCTCGCTTTTGCTCGCTCGTACGCCAAAACATGTTGGGTGTACAATAGATCGACTTTGTATAACAATGTACTATTTGTCAATACAATGTATCTAAAAGGGAACATTGACTTTAAACTGCTATTTATCATTGTAATGCTTTATCGTTATCGCTTTCCTCGTAGCGTTGCATAATATTGTCGTAAGTGGAGTTAAACCGGTTTATGATTCCGAAAACTAATAAACTCCGAACAGATCACGTGCTGGCCGAGTACTGAGAAAAAAACCAGCGCTGGCGTTATACAAACGACACAACTTAGTAATTGGTGAAAATTTTAAAATTGGAACGGCGGAAGCGCATTCCTTTCCCGCACATCGTCTATTTAGGTCGTTTTTGGTCTACTCTATGTTTTTATTTTCGTTTTAAAAATAAATCTTAAATCCCTTTAGGGCGACGTCATATCATGGGAGTGAGTTATGGGAAAGTTGAGCTTTTTCGTCAGAGAATTGCTTCTAGATTTTTTTTCCGTAATTTTTTGGTAACATACCCAGCTGCGTTAGCTTGGGTTATTGACCGAGAATAGGCAAAGTTTTATGTACAGGATGCTGCGTAATATGTATGTAAACAAGAAAATAGTCCACACTTATACGAACAGTTTTGGTCTTATTGGATAGTAAAAGGACTTTTAATTTAGTTATTTTACATTGCAGAGACACTTGGTTATTTTGGAACTAGTGGTCGCCGAACTAAGATCTCGAGAATCTCTCATAAAAACAAAAAAAAAAGTATTAATAGTGCCACGAAACACATAACCAAAATACTTGTGTAAAAACAGTGGGGTGGTTCATTCAAATTACAGGTAACGAGAGTTCATGTTAATTGGTTACTTTTTTAGGGGGTACAAATTGCAGTTGTTCTGGATTTCAGACTTTTGCCTATATTTGTGTCACTAAAGCTACACGCATACCAAATTTCAGCACTGTGGGGTCACAGTGTACCCTGTGAATTTTGTCACGGTTCAGTTTTTATCATGGCTAATAACTCAAAAACTACAAAGACTTTACTAAAAATTAAAAACGGTGTCGAAATGTACTAATAAATACCTTTCATTTACGTCCCACTCGACCTAATAGTCTCTTTTCATTTTTTCTACCCCTCTTGAACCCCAATATCTTAACAACCCCCAATGTTTTTAGCTCATTTAGTCACACCAAAATTGTGTCATCACTACCTACCTATCTATCAAATTTCACGATGATCGAATCAACGCTTCGAAAGTTATCCTCGGACAAACAAACATACATACATACAAAGCCGTTTTGCCCAAGTTGATTTGGAGATCTCGCTTCGCTCGATCAAAAATAACAGTTTGTATGTGCTAAATCGGAAGTCAAACATCTTCAATATAAGTTGAGTCCTAAGGTTGTTTCACGATTCATTAAATAGTTAATTTAAAGACGGACAACAAACTATGAATTATTTTTTTTTTTATGAAAAGTTGTTCAGTTTGATAGAATCAACCCTTTTCGAATTAACTTACAGGCGACGCGACGTGGAAACCTTACAGTACAAATGTTACATTAAAGCCAAATAACTTTTTGTCATCGCCTAGCCGTCCACAAAGTTGGCAGTTCCAACTAGGGTTACCATATCTCAGGATTTGTCCTGAGATTTCAACATTTTTGGACTCTTATCAGGATTGCGGATGGATTTTGCAAATCTCATGAAATCTCAGGATTTTTAGAATTTTCAATAAAATACAGCTTTGATTTTAAATATCTCTAATAAAAAGTTAAACAAACTAAAAATAATCTTCCTTTGGTAATAATTGCACAATTAAAATCAATACTTATTTAATTATCCAAGTAGATACTTAATCAGTTTTATTATACTTAATATGAGAAGAGCCTTTTTAAGTAAGGTTTTTTTTTTAATTATGTATAGATTTATAAAATGCCCCACATGTTAAACTCTTCAAATTATATTGAATTAAAAGTATAGCTCGAACTGAAGACTCCGTTAGTCGCTTTCTTTCATTTGGCCATTGAGCCCCCATGATACTCTCAAACTGTGAAAAATCTCAGGATTTTAAATTGGAATCAGGCCTTTTCTCAGGACTTTTGATTTTTTGATATGGTAACCCTAGTACCACATCGAATACTACTCTCCCATTTCATCATAAAATCTGCACCAAAGCTATAAGTACCCTCTTAAATCCTAGTCGGCACTTACGGCATCTCAATAGTCACCCATTTAGAGATCTGTCAGCTGACGCATTGTTTTGACAGCCCGATTAGAGGGTTCCGTCGTTTTTATAAGCTGTTTTCAACACGCCTCTCGAGTTAGTGAGTTGAATGTTAAGTTATAGGTTCTTTCGATATCATAGGAATTTAGAATTTAAATTAGGTATACAATCAATTCTTTGACAATGCCCATCTACAGCAGATACTTTACGATTTTATGTACTTATTAATCAGCGTTTAGATGTGTATTAAGAAATGCTTGTCTGTTTCTAGCATCTCCAAAATGATGCCGCAATGAGCTACTAGGTAGATAAAGCCTATGTAATTATTTAAGTATTGTATATAGTCCTCCGCGATGTGTCCGTCGATGGCGAACCTTTCGTTATTGCCTATGCTCTGTCATTGGCGCGAATATGATAATATAAATAAAATAAATAAATAAATATTGCTGGACATTACACACAGCGCTATCTAGCCCCAAACTAAGCAGAGCTTGTACTATGGGAACCAGATAACTGATAGAATACTTATATACTTTTTTTTTAAATACATATTTATAATATATAGAAAAACACCCAGACACGGAACAAATATCTGTAGATCATGCAAACATTTGTTCCGCGGCGGGAATCGAACCCGCTACCTCCTGCGTCTCAGCCGGCTATACGCCCACTGCGCCACGGAGGCAGTCCCAAATAACCCAAATTTAGTCTTGTCACACGATATATGAAGAGTAGAGACTCCCTAAACTGACTCTCTGGAAAGCGCAAGTCGGGGGACAGTTTCTGCATGTGACATCCCATGCGAAGGCTGGGAAAAGCTCGCACAATGACGACCTGAGTGGCGCAGGTCCGTCCACCAGGCTACCGTGCAGTATGAGACCGTTCGTCTCGAGAACCTAGACGCTAAACGCCAATCCCAAAAAATAAAGCCAAAGCCCATATACAATTACTCCTACAAATCTACAAATCTTATTGACGTAACCAAGTGTATTGTGTCCCTAAGGTTTGAATAAATTAGTATCAGTAAATATGATGTATTTACCTTTGGTTTTTGACAATTAGGTCTTTTCTCTCGTGACGCTCTTCAGGCTTTCTTCAAAGCCCCCACCTCACTTTGAAACGTGATTTTAATGAATAAAAAGACTTTGATTTTAACGAGGTGGGGGCTTTGAAGAAAGCCTGAAGAGCGTCACGAGAGAAAAGACCTAATTGCCAAAAACCTAAGGTAAATACATCATATACTGATACTAATTTATTCAAACCTTAGGGACACAATACACTTGGTTACGTCAACACTTTGAAACGTGTTACAGAATGTTGGATTACATAGTCATTCGAAAGCCTAAAATTACTTTTTATCTGAGACCCATTCTAACTTGCACTCCTCTGGAGAACGGAATTCAGCAGTTCTATGCCTAATTTGATATAGGAACCCTCCTTGCAAGACTTACTGACATATCACAGCAGTTCTGAAAGTGTACGGTCATTTTCATGGCCACCAAACCTTAGGGCTTGCCATGAGCTAAATGACACGGTAGAATCTGTGTCATATGCAACGTTGGGGCAGGTCCGATTGCTTCCTGTAAAGATAACTTGACACGTGTTGCTCGTTTGTCATGTTATGACAGGGTTATATATAGAATGTTGGTTTAATAATAACCATCGGACACTTTGTATCAGCTATATTTTGTAATTTTTTTTTACACTTCTCAGGAGGCAAACTCTCAACGACCCGATAAGCGGTTGTTATAGACGTTTGTAACCGAAGACACCACCACAAAAAGTAATACCCCCAGAAAAGGGGGTAGTTCCTTGAAGGACTTTCTTATTCAATATCTTGAACGTCATCTGGTGCCCGATTCATGAACGCTATCATTAATTGACCAACTCTCGCTCGGTGACGTTAATGCAAAGATAGAGCTGCGGTGATTAAAAAACTACAAAAAGATTTGGTCACCCGTACAATTATGACCGTGCATACCGTTGCTTACTCTCGATGACGTACTTTAAATAAAGACTATATTTATGATTTAATTACAAATGTATAGTTTTCCCCTGTATGTACTTCTTGTAGTATAAGACGATATTACTTGCCAAATTTCATAGTTCTAGGTCAACGGAAAGTACCCTACAAATTGGGATTCCCTTGAGAGTGTCGAAATATACGTATTTTGCGGCATAAACGGCCGTATCTTTTTTTACGTTAACTTAGAAATTTGATTTTTTTTATAGCTTCAAAGGACTGTAGACCTGAGTATATGGTTTTAACTTCAACTCGACACCTCCACGCGTTCCCGATATAAAGGGTCTTGACAGACAGACGGACAACAAAGTGATCCTATAAGGGTTATTTCCTTTTGAGGTACGCAACCCTAAAAAGATTTTTTTTTCTGTAGTCGGTGAAAGAAATCATCTCAAAAATAACCTGGTGCCCACGTTTATCAAATAATATTTTGTCTTTTCATTTGAATTTATTACTTGATGGCAATCTATGAATTAGGATTTATCGTAGGAAGTCGGAGGCGTATGCTAGTTAATGTCTGATCTACAGCAATTTGTGGCAATCAAACTGATTGACAGTTGGTCTTGTAGGGGTTCCATGAGAAGTATTCCAACTCTGTGGAGTTTTTTACAAGCTTTTACAAGTTTTTAACATTGCAAGTTTGTTTGTTTAGTTCAAATGTTGCGAGCTGAATTAGAACCACTTTCTCTTATCCTACGGAGTTGAAATTTTACTTGTTGGTTCAGTTCCGATGACAATGCATTTTTATGGTAAGCGTCACCTGATTCTACACCCTGGATTGGCTCCAGACGAAGTAACTCCTCAACGGTCAACAGCACGGACACAACATTTTGTGTACGCATTTAATTTTGGAATACAATGTAACTTCGGTGACAATGCAATAATATTGTTACGCCGAGGCTGTTAAACAATGAGCAATAATCGAACCTTCTCGAACGCTTTTGTCTTGCTGTGTTATTGTTGCTATTGTTTGTGGTTTCGCAGAATGGGGAGTGGCCATTGTGTCGAGGGACCGACCCTTTCCTGGAAGGATCGACTTCGTTCTCGAACAATCGAAATGTGTGCGATATAAATAGGCCGGAGAGATGGCCGGACAGTCAGTTTTCCCCCCTCCTGTTCACGCTGCACACCAGCGATATCCCCCGCACTCCTCAAGTGGAAATAGCCCTATACGCAGACGACACAGCCTTGTACACATCCAATCGGAATCCTGATCGGGTGGGTATAAGGCTGCAGGCTGCCCTTCATTCATTAGCCACTTGGTTCCGCAAGTGGCGGATCGAGGTAAACCCGTCGAAAAGTACAGCAGTGTACTTCTCACGGAGAAACCTCACTCCCAAACCGATCTCTCTATTTGGCCAGCCCATTCGCTGGGCCCCATCAACCAAATACCTGAGTGTCATCCTCGATAGGCGTCTTTCCTTTAGGTTGCACATCACTAAGAGGTGCAACCAAGCAAAGTTCACCCTAGGACGATTGTCCTCACTTCTAGGCGCGAAAAGTAAAATGTCCCTTAAAAATAAGGTGACTCTTTACAAAGCGTGCATTCGCCCCATTATGACATACTCATCTGTAGTATTTGCCCACTCTCCTAAAGTTGGTGCCATTCAGGTTATTCAAAATCGCTTCTTGCGAAAAGCCTCAGGCTCGCCCTGGTACTTTCGCAATAACGACCTACACTGCCGGCCAAAAGTTTGAGACCACTGTAAAAATCTTTGTCACCAACAAAATATTTCAAAGTACACATATGATAATGAGCTAATTTGAACACCTGCGTATTCTATTATTATTAAAGAATTTCTAAGAGTCATTATTTATGTTGTTGTTTAAGTTATCATCCTAAAAAGGTCTATTGTTTCAAAACATCAATGAGCGCCGCGCAAGGACCAGGTGGTAGAGTCATTGTAATATTTTTATGATCTGCTCATTACTTATTGTTTTGGGTTTGTTTCGCGTTAACCGATATCAGGGATTATGTTAGCTTCCTAAAACATATTTAGTACCTAAGTTTTTATGGAGTAAATTATTTTCTACCTTATTAGTCTGAGCTCGTCGTTGTTACAGTGAAGACATCTTAAAATGGGAAAAGTTCGCGAAATTAGCAGTGAAACTCGCTCTGCCATAGTTGTTTTATACGGCGAAGGCAAATCTGAACGTGCGATTGCCTCTCAACTTAAGTTGTCGAAGACTTGTGTTCATAACACAATAACCCGATACAAGGAGACTGGCAGTAATCAAGATCGTTCGCGTTCGGGAAGGCCGAGAACTACCACTTCTCGCGAGGATCACTTCATCGTCACTACCAGCAAGCGGAATAGACGCCTAACAGCACCAGAAATCCGCGTAGAAGTGAACAAATCCCGATCAGAACCTGTATCATTGACTACAGTAAAAAGACGTTTGAGAGATGCTAAGTTATTTGGTCGCGTCGCCGTTCGAAAACCACTACTAAGGCCACAAAACAAAAAGAAACGGATGCAGTGGGCCCTTACCCATCGAGACTGGACTGAAGAAGACTTTAAACAAGTTCTTTGGTCAGATGAATCCAAATTTGAAATATTTGGTTCAAAACGACGAATTTTTGTTCGACGTAACGTCGAGGAAAAGATGATGCCAGACTGTGTGGTGCCAACAGTCAAGCATGGTGGTGGTTCCATTATGGTCTGGGGATGCTTCTCAGGCCATGGTACCGGAGATTTGGTACGAGTCGAAGGAATCATGAAAAAGGAGCAATATAAACGAATACTACAGCAAAATGCCATTCCGTCTGGTTCAAGAATAATTGGAGATGGATTTTTTTTCCAACAAGATAATGACCCAAAACATAGTTCAAAATTATGCAGGGGTTATTTAGAACACAAAGAAACAGAAGGGGTTTTAAAAAACATGGTGTGGCCCCCTCAGAGTCCGGATCTCAACCCGATTGAGCTTTTGTGGGAAGAGCTTGATAGAAATGTGCGCAGTTGTTGTCCCACTTCGCAAGAAGACATGTGGAAGGCTTTACAAGAAAGCTGGAACAATATATCACAAGATACAATCGACAAATTGATTGCTCGTATGCCAAGAATAGTGAAAGTAGTAATAAAATGCAAGGGAGGGTTTTTCGACGAAAAATCTGTATAAAATATGAGCGACATTTTTAAAGTAAATGGTTGATTTATCTTGATTTTTTTGTTTTCTTCATAATGTATGTGTATTAGGAAATAAGTATTTTAATTCATAATTAAACCTCTTGCTTTGTATTTTGAGTTTTATTTCATTTTCCTACTTTGATGTAGGTGGTCTCAAACCTTTGGCCGGCAGTGTACATCGCGATTTGAAATTAGAATCAATAGCCAGGTTCATGAAGCTCGCTTCCAAGCGGTTTTATGAACTTGCCTCTAATCATCCGAACCCTTTGGTACACACCATGCCGGTCTACCCGTTGGATCCGCCCGCCAACAAAATCCTCCGTCGTCCGAGACACGTTCTCGGAGACCAGGATGACGAAATCACCTCCGCTAATGCGGAAGGTGAGTCATCTATATCAGACAGAGCAAACACTTCACAGAAACACCGACCTCGCCGGCGAGGTCGACGAGTCCCTTCAGTCGCCGCCTATACGAGGTACAGACATGTACCCGGGCGTTTCTCTCCTATCCCCACCCCGGCAACAGCCCAAGCCGAGGTTCGTACCTAAGTGGTGCCCTTGCGCTAGTTGCCTAAAAAACTTACTGGGCTGAGCGCCATCTGCGCTCGCCAAAAGTTCGGTTAAGCTGTCACGGCCTCAGAGGCCAACAGCGAGATTAGTCCATTCGAAAAAAAAAAAAAAAAAAAAACCGGACAGTCAGTCTCGAGTCTAAGTGAGTGAGTGAGTCTCAGCGAGGCCCTGGAGGACTGACGTGGGAAGGGTCTCGCGTGAACAGTAGTTGCTCCCGAGTCAGTCTGGATTAAGCTATACGTGCGATCATTTCGGTGACTAAGTGGTGCACCAGTGGTGTGAATTAGTGTGTTGTGATTACGTGTGACCAAGTTCGTGTATTCATCGTTTAGTGTTGAATAAAAGTGTTATTTTGGCTAAACCGATTCCCATTATTTTATCCCGAACCCTCAGCTCGTAACAATATGGTATCGTGAAGGTGGTCTCATGATAGAGACGGATGCTGGACAGTTGAATTCTGAATGGATTGTAGTGGGCTAGTAGTGTTTGAGCTTATTTGAATCTGTTTGCGTTTCTAATTATAAATTTTACATAGGCTAGTTTTTTAACTAGTACGTACTGTCCCATTGCTGGGCAAAGGCCTCCCCATCTTTCTTCCACTTATAACGGTCTTATTTTCGTTTTTGTTTTCATATTATTAATTTTCACAGTAGATACATAGAGAACACTAAGTTGCGTCAGATTAAAGATGATGAGAACAATAATTGATGTATGTGTAAGCTAAACAGACAGGTATCGGGACTACATTAATACGTTAGCACACAGAGAGTGAATAAAACAATCAAAATAGTGACAATGGAGTGACTATTCTTTTAATAAAAATCCTATTTTTAAATAACAGAATCGATACAGCCAGTAAGCAACTCAGAACACGGGATGTGGGTCGTGTAGGGCTTCGTAATCGCTCGTGAGGTCATGGCCGAAATCACTGGGGGGAAAAGAAAGGTGTTTTGACTAGAACCTTTGAGGATTGCAGAATACCAGGCGAAAAAACTAGCGATTCAGTCGTGTCGGGCTCCAATATAGTTTTTGAGTTATGTTTGGTATGCGTGTAGCTTAAGTGACACAAATATAGGCCACTCAAATCCAGAATATAACTTCAATTTGTACCCCAAAAATTATTAACCAATTAACATGAACTCCCGTTACCTGTAATTTGAATTAAACTGTAGGTCAAGTTAGTTGGTTATCGATTTCGTGGCACTATTTTGATCGTCAAAGATTAAAAATAATATTTTTTTGTTTTAATCGGAGACTCGCGAGATCTCAGTTCGGGGCGAACCACTAAATATTATTTATTATCAGTTAAAATCAGATTCACACAGCCCCGATCCTTATCACCTGCTATAATATTCCTACCTGCATCTTAGAGTACTTGAACAAACAAAGAACTTGGCAATAGAGAGGTGTCTGTCAAGTCGCTCTTGGACCATTATTGGACCATAGGAAAAAGCTTCCCCTGTTGCCTCATTTCAACTTTTCATCGTAAACCTATACGGCCTCCATTTCCTCGTAAGAAATTATCCACTTAATGTCCCTATCTAAACCCTACACTGAACATATAGGTCATCTTTACCACGAATCGGACCCTTTACTCAATATTCATGGTCGCTATATCAGGTCGACGACCCGGCAGCCATCTTGGAAGTTTCATTGACCAATTGTTATTTGTATGACATATGATTTACGAGTGATTTGAGTATTTGACCGCTAGACCGCTATGTTAAAGAATGCATTGTCAGGATAGGCAGACAATGGGACCGCGTTTTATCCATTTATGTAGATGTGAAAAATCTGTTCTACATACATAAAATATTCCAAATTGCGTGTTTTCCTATTTGAGATGGAGTTTGATAAGTGTGTGTTACCTACCAGTGATGACATGGGCAATGCTATGGCACAGAAACGTATCCATTTATGTGATACTAGTTGACCCAGCGAACTTCGTACCGCCTTGACATGCATATGACGCGGGCAGTCAATACACGTTGGCCATCATTATCTGCATCAATGTATGAGAAAATGAGTTTTCTTCATAATTTCTTTTCACTACACAATTGAATTTTTTCTATATTTTAATAGTAATAATAGTTATTCTGCTATTGAGAGCGAAAACCAATCCAACAAATCAAAAACCATGAAAATCGGTCCAGCCGTTCTCCAGTTATAAGTGTTCGAACAAACCCGACTTTGTTTTATAAAACAAAGTCGGGTGGCGGCGTAAATGACCGTATTTTTTGATTCCGTGGACTTAAAAGCTTAATTTTTTTAAAGCTTCAAGGGACCTCAGTATTTAATATTTATTCCAACTTGATACCTCCACGCGTTTATGAGAAAAAGGGTCTTGAAAGACAGACAGACGACAGACGAACAACGAAGTAATCCTAAAAGGGGAAGAGAGTAGGCTCTGATATTTGAGGTCACAGCGGTACATACTGAGAAGAAAAATCATGTAACATTATGCAGATGTATTTTTTTCCCGTATATAATCGTCTATCGGCTAACCATAGGCCATAATTACGAGGCGTAAAGTTTATCGCCAACGCACCTTTGGCTTTGTTATAGCCGGTCATTGAACCTATGTAATCGTGTTATGTATTAGCTATGGAGTTGGAAATTGATTTAACGTTGAACACGAAAAACAGTATTACGCAGACTGTATGCATTGACTATCAACTATTTAATACGTTTAGTGTAGTCGATTTTTAGCTATTTATTTATGTATTATGATTATAAGGTCAGTTTTATATCTCTATCATTTTATTTCTCTTCGTCTATACTCTCTGCACCGCTGTCCATTATTGCTTCGCTCATTATTTGCTTGAAAACAATCGCTTTCAGCGATAAGGCCGCCCACTACACTATATTTAGCATTAACTAGTTCTTTATGTGTTCCTGGTATACAATAAAGCGTTATTCTATTGTCGAAGAGTTTTGAGCGGCCTTATTTTTACAAGCTTTTTATTAACTTTCAATGCATGTATGTTTGTCCGGGTGGAATCTTGCAAATGAATTTTGAACCCGTTCCCCTCAACCGATTGAGCTGAAATTTGGAATACATATGTAACTTCGATGACAATGCAATAATATGGTACCTTGGAGGTGGTCTCGTGATGGAGACGGATGCGAGACAACGGAACTTCTGAATGGATTATAGTAGACTACTAGTGTTTGGGTTCATTTGAATCTGCTTGCGGTTCCGATTATGACTCTTGTTCAAAAAGCTTGTTTTGAAAAATTAATTTTTCAACATAAACCCTATTTTATTAGCTAATTGTGGCTTTGGGCCATGATGTCTAACGTGATCGCCACTTGTGTTGGTTCATGGGGGCGTTCAAAGCCCTGCTTTTGGATACTGAAGGATTTTCATACGAGTGATAACTTTTAGCTCCTCCGGGCTAAGGAATCTGCCCAGACGAATGCTGCGTTTGCTCATTACTGAATCACACACGCCTACCAGATGTAGGGGTGATTCTGTCTCTCTTTTCAGTGTCCGCAGGTTTTTCTATCGCATAATTCGCACAGAACAAAGCTTGAACATGTGCTTGCTAAGTTGACAGTGTCCATTTAGATTATAGATTTATTTATTAAATTAAACAGTTTCGTATAGTTTTAACCAAAGCGCAGCCAAACTGCCCTAAAACTAAACTATTGTTAAATATGTCAACATGTTGGAACTCTTGTAGAAAGTCATTTACCAGCGCGAGCGCCCGTTGAGTAGGCGCAGGAGTAGGTTAGCTATCCGACTAATGCGAAGATTGTTTGCACTAAAACGGGATATTTACCATGATTTGCGAATATTTGAGTATCCGATCGAGCGTCGAAATATTAGTGCAAATAGTGTTTATAACCGTAATAGTTTCAAAAGTTATCATGTGAAGATTGTTTATGTTCAGTCCTAAGATTCGGTTTGTATACCGTTTATAGAAGGGTTTCGTGCGGCCTTACAGCTCCAACTTGGCTCGGTTACTAGCACACACTTCATACTGTTAGAAACTTCAAAAGGTATCACTTTACCACAATTTGCGAAAGCAACGCTTACATTTTAATTGTGAATATAGTCTCAGGGTAAGTTGCGCAAGATTTGGCATCATCTGTTGCGAAAATTGATGTTGCACTCGACTTGATCAGTTGAATCAGCACTGATTGCATATGAACTTTTGTCACAGTTAAATCAGTAGTAGCAGTGGGCACACTGTCACTTCACCTTACAAAAGCAAACAAGTTTAAAGTGCCATTACCTAGTTTTTAAAACCTTATTGTACACTTGTTTATACAAATACTCGTAACTGTCATGTATCTCACTGATACTTTGTGCTATGTCGGTGACTTTGGTTCACCAACGAATCTCCTCATTTCTGATTTGCTGGAAAATGTAGCGTAGGACGGCCCCCTACTAAATGAAAAGACGACCTAATCGCGCAAGATAACGGGTAAAGAACTGGTAACGGAACATCAGATATCCAAGTGGATGGGGAACCTGTGCCATCAGGATTTCTTTTTACAGACGTAGACACAGCTAGACTAGTTTACTTCAGCAACTTCCACAGCATTATGTCATACGGTATACTGCTGTGGGGGAGTGCTGCAGCTATAAACACTGTTTTTGTGCTGCAGAAGAGGGCTGTTCGTGCAATTTATAATATGGGCCCCAGAGAATCATTACGCAATAAGTTTAAAGAAATAAATATTATGACATTCCCTTGTCAATACATCTATGAAAATCTAATGTATGTTCACAAAAATATTAATTTGTTTAAGAAAAATAGCGATAATCATGATTTTAATACTAGAAATAAAGATAAACTCGCTGTTGCCACTTGTAAGACTCCATAAAGTTGATGATACAAAATGTTACAATTTAGACGTAATTTATTTTCTGTATTATGTATTGTAAAAGGATCATTAAAAAAACAACCAGCCTTGTTTCTTGCCTTTCTTTTCTGGCTTGGTCGCGAAGGAACAGGCAGTAAAATTGACGTTTCAAAGTGATTCTTGTGATTTTAATGAATAAAAATATTTGACTTTGACTTTGGATTGTTTATGACTGACTTTTATGATTTCTTGCCTTTCTTTACTAACTAAGACCTTTATCATAATAATATTATGTTTAAGCAAATAAATTTATCTTTATCTTCATCTTTTCAGAGAACGAGTGACAGAAGCGATGGCGGACACAGACATAGAGACGTTGCAGAATGGCACAGCAACGCTTTCCCTGGAGGAGGAGGAAAGGTTGAAGCAGCGGCCGGCAGACATCGATGCTGTAAGTTATCGATCATTTTTTGATTTTATTAATAGGAGTCATCATGGCATCATCATGTGATTAAAAGAGTGTTAGATATGAATTTGGATGGATATAGAAGTAGAGGAAGCCCGAAGAAGAGATGGATGGACTGTGTGAAGAATGATATGGGTAAGAAAGAAGTGATGACGGAGATGACGACTGATAGAGAGGTATGGAAGAAAAATACATGTTGTGCTGACCCCACGTAATGTGGGAAAAGGGCAGGACGAAGAAGATTAATAGGAATCATCAACATACCCACACACTGCTACATAACAGTGCTACATAATTGAAGATGCCAGACCGCATGCCGATATTGCATGATATTTGATGCCAGCGAGTAAATTTATTAGATTGTAATAGTAAAACAAAACGGCATGCACTTCTAGCTAACAATGTTAAAAATTATACTTTTAAATAAACAAATAATTACAAAAATGGAATTATTAATATGGAAGTCTCGACAGAGCCTTTGGTAAAGCAGAGTATTTGAGCCATTTGGGGTCGAGACCCTGGGTCCATGGGGTACCGGGACCCATCGCGTTTTCACAATTCTTTCTGGGCGTCTGGTCGAAGCGACGTGTGATCCGATAGCTGGCGCTTGGTCAACGCATAAGCATTGCAATTCAGCGCAGTGCAGTCAGCGCCTTGGGACACTTCCGCCTGTTAGTGATCTGGAGCAGTTGACCTATCTATAGATCGTTTGCAACGGTCTTTAGATGATTCAACTGTTTTTCTGTATTTTATTGTAAATAATTGTTTATTCTTTCTCTTATTACAAAAATTCAAATAGGTTAATGCATTCCTATTTACCAATTTAGAATACAATAAAATTATAGATATCATACTTGTCAACTACTTAACTATGTGCACCATTATAATGTTTTAAATTAGATCAACAATAATATTATCATAATAGGGACACAGGTAAGTGCAAGAACGCATTATAAATTAACATGGGATAAGCTGTCATTAATATTTTGGCTGGAAAATTCTCCTCTCTTTCATATTGCAACACCTGCAATTGATCTGGAATTCTAGAACAGTGTTCAAGCGCAGGTTTTATGACAGCTCAAAAATCTAGCTTATGGCCGCCATAGACGTTTAAGTAATTTGATTAAACAGGCTGGTTCAAACAGTTTGATCAAATTGGCATGATCTTGATCTTTCAAGCGACCACACACCTTCACGCAGGCTTGAAGCGGTGTGAGTTCAGTATCGAAGCGGACGAAGAGTTGTTGTGCTTCTTTAAAATGTCTACAGACGATGCTTTTGCAATAGTTGGTTTAGTGTATGCTTTGAAGGCCGGCAAAAGGACAAAAAATCGAACTGTATGCTGTAAAAAGTGGCTCATGAAAAGAGGAACACTTCCGCAGCGACAACTGAGCGCTCGCAACACACTCACTCAAATTTTTAATCAAACAGTTTGTTCAAATATAAATATGAAAATTTATATGTCTTCAAGCCATTCGATTACTCATTAAATTTGATCCAATTTTGCCACAGACATTCATGCCAATTTGATCAAACTGTTTGAACCAGCCTGTTTGATCAAATTACTTGAACGTGTATAGCAGCCATTACGGATATAGAAACCAGTGACAAGTAAGTTAAGAAGTATAAATCGAATCTGCTTTCTCATTCCAGGATGTCCGCGAAATGGAACGCCGCAAGCGCGTGGAAGCGCTCATGTCTTCCAAGCTGTTCCGTGAGGAGCTGGAGCGCGTGCTGGACCAGCAGATGCACGAGGGTGGAGACGCGCCTCTCTTGCAGCGTATCCGTGAGATGGTGGGCGGCAGACTGCACAGCGGTTCTCTCAGGGTAGGTTATTGATCATAGTATGGTATACGCCAAGATTGAGCCAACCAATAAACATTATTTGTTTCCTTTTCAATAAATATATAAATATTGCTGGACATTCAACACACAGTGCTATCTAGCCCCAAACTAAGCAGAGGTTGTACTATAGGAACCAGATAACTGATAGAATATATTTTTTTTTAAATACATACCTATAATATATTATACTAGCTAGCCAATCCACAGCTTCGAACGCGTAGTTTTTCAATAAAACATTACCCTCATTTTGCGCAGTGGACTAAAAAGTAACCTATGTTCTATAATCCTTGCAAAATTTCATTACGATCCGTTCAGCCGTTTAGTCTTGTAAAGGTAGTAAACTAACAAACAGAGTTATGTATGTATTATTACATATAAACCTTCCTCTTGAATCACTATCTTTTGCTGAAGACTGCATTAAAATCCGTTGAGTAGTTCAAAAGATCTAAGCGAACAGACAGCGGAAGCGACTTCATTTTATACTATGTAAAGATAAAGAAGACATAGAAAATCATCCAGACCCGGAACAAATATCTGTAGAGCATGCAAACATTTGTTCTGCGGCGGGAATCGAACCCGCTACTGCGTCTCAGCCGGCTACTCGCCACTGCGCCACGGAGGTCAATACAGTTACTGATGTCAAGAGCGAGCGAGATGGCAATGTTATCGCTTGTCCCGGTCTGCCAGAAGCGTTGGCGTCTAATTGCCAGCACAGTAGATGAAATTCCTTCTTAAAAACTTTAATTACCTATGGCCAAATCTTATCGTGCGCGTAATATGCTTAAAAAGGGGTAGAAAGTCTTTATGTACTAAAATAATGATTCATATTAATTTATTTGCTTACATATACATACATAAAATGCACCCTTTAAGGGCACTGCTATTGAGTTTGAGCCTTAAAAATAAAAGCACTATTAATAATGAAAACAATTTATCAAATAAAGTTAAATATGTCAATTACCAATAATTAAAAATGAATTCATGCGATATTATATTGCAGGATGTACAACAATTACTTTTGTTCATAACCAAACAGATACTTAAAACCACCCAAGTGCAAAATGTTTAGCTGAAAAAAGTCTGACACATGTCAGAGCAGATAACAGCGGAACAAACAATTACAAAAAAAAACCCTTTATTCTCCACCGATTGAGCTGAAAATCGGAATACGTGTGTAACTTCAGTGACAATGCAATAATATGGTACCATGGAGGTGGTCTCATGATGGAGACGGGTGCTAGACAACGGAACTTCTGATTGTATTATAGTAGGCTACTAGTGTTTGGGCTCATTTGAATCTGCTTGCGGTTCCGATTATGAATTTTATAAGAACTTCTTTTAAAAAAGTAATTTTTCAACAAAAACTTTTTATCCAACTAACTTAAAGTCTATAGCATTCGGGAATAGTGTAGCTATCAGTGAAAGACAATTAGGAATTGGTTCATTGGTTCTGAGATTACCCCTTATAACATACAAATAACAAACTTTACCTCAGAACAGGTTGTGTTTTGGTATCTCATTGTTCTAAAGGGATGCAAGGGGGCAGCACGTGCACGTGGTGCATCATGCCGACTAGCGGACGAGGCTCTGGCGACCAGTTGGTGGCAGTATAGCCCTCCCTAAACTGGCACAATTAAATCTCCTGGCCGATGACGGGCAGCAGCGTCAACGGCGCGACAAGTTGTGCCCTGCGACCGCCAATCCGCATGCCCAGCGTGGCGTTTATGGGCAAAACCCTCTCAATGACAAGTACAACAACACGTGGACTAATGTAGGCTGATGATGATGATTGTTCTGATCAGTAATTGAGTCCTTTAATGTTCAGGGCCCTACCTGCGTCCTTCCAATTAACGATATCCGCGGCATTGAGGGAGTTGGCTACGAGAAGGGGGAAAAGATCTTGAGGTGCAAGCTCGCAGCCGTCTACCGACTGGTGGATCTGTTCGGGTGGACTCAGAGTAAGTACCTATTGCTATTCTTTCTTTGTTTTTTGAAGTGAAAACTTCTTTAGGCGCGTTGGGCATTTTTTGATATGGGGATAAAACCATTGAACTTGCGACACTGTTACCGTTTCCGACACCTCTGTATATAAGTATCTCGTAATTTTTCAAGCTTTCACTTCTGTCGGCACTCCCGGAGTGCCACCTTTTTTACATCTTACCTGTTGATGAATATAAATATTAATATCGCTGGACATTTCACACAGAGTTATCTAGCCCAAACTAAGCAGAGCTTGTACTATGGGAACCAGATAACTGATAGAATACTTATATACTTTTTTTTGTAAATACTTACTTATAATATATAGAAAAACACCCAGACACGGAACAAATATCTGTAGATCATGCAAACATTTGTTCCGCGGCGGGAATCGAACCCGCTACCTCCTGCGTCTCAGCCGGCTATACACCCACTACGCCACGGAGGCAGTCAAAGCATGAATAAGCATATGGCCCACCTGATGTATAGTGGTAATCATCGCCTTTAACAAAGTAATGCCTCATAGATCACGCACCTTATAAACGTGCCCTAAGATGCTCTGCCCTGCGTCCATCAACTTGAGGCATACAGGTGTGCCTGTAATTTCACTGGCACCTATTTCCTTCAAGACAGCAATGCTGCTTGGCGGCAGAAATAGGTATGGTGGTAGAACTTCCCCTGGCGAGCCCTTTCACAAGGAACTCTTATTACTATTAAACTCTTATTCTCTCTTACTCTTTATTCATTATTGTACAACAAATAGATTACAGACGAAAACAGCTTACAATATAAACATGAACAAAGGCGAGCTTAACCCTAATAAGAGTTGTCCCTCTTGAACCCCAGTATCTCAACTACTCCCCAACATTTTTAGCTAATTTAGTCACACTAGGATTGTGATATCATTATCTACCTATACACCAAATTACACGATGATTAGATCAACTCTTAGGAAGTTATCCTCAGACAAACAAACATACGTAATTGGTCAATCAATAATTAGTTATCTTTTATTTCAGCTGGTGTGAACGGTCAAATCACCGCCCGCCTGAACACCGCTGTGGAGTCAGTGCTGACGACTCCTCGCGGGCTGCTGCCGCATGAGGTGACCGCCTCGTCGCTCGTGAAGGTGGACATGCAGGGCGCGGTACAAGACCAGGGGACCACCAACTTCCCCGTCAATGTTGAAGGTAGGCTTGTCGTGATTCTTCTGTTTTAGGCGTTGTTTCTTTTGTTTGTGTTGCTGTTTCTTGAGTTAGGACAGTGACGTGTGGGTATGGTCACACAAGTAATTTTAACAAAAATATAATGTCAGAAAAAACCAAAATTTTAATGAAATTTCTATGGGACTAATAGTTTATAGAAAAAAGGTTTTCTAAAATGGTTGATAAACGGAGTACAGAGGTAACAAAAAAAAATTGTCAGTAATCCTCAAGATCGGAAACCTAAGAGAAAATCCGTAATAGATTTCTGCACCTCATCTTCGACTTTCATTTTAAAATTTCATTTTTCATAATTAGTCAATACAGTACAATCTCGCTGATCAGGCAGTAATACTAGCTGGGCAAATGCCTTTCCACCCAGATTATTAACAGTAATACATTCCTTCTCCAGGATTCTCCCTCCACGCTGCCGTCCACTCCGCTCGCCCCGATATCCGCTGCGTGCTTCACGTCCGCTCTGCGTCCACTCTGGCCGTATCCTGTATGGCGGGGGGTCTTCTCCCGCTGTGCTACGAGGCTGCTGCGCTGGGAGACTGCGTGGTCCACCGCGTTCCTCTCGGTAAGGATCTTTACTATTGAAGATAGTTCGCGTGACGTATTTATGAAAGCAATAAATGTATTGAGTATCTCAGCTGTAAAATGCTGAACGGTTTTTTTAATGTGTTATCTAGAAATGTGAACTAGGGAAATCTTGATTTAATTCTTCCCCAGGTATCCTAGATAACGAGGAGAAGGATAAGCTGGTCCGCGCGCTCGGACCTTCCTCGAAGATCCTGATCCTGTCGAACTCTGGAGCTCTGTGCTGCGGCGCCACTCTCGAGGAGGCGTTCCACCACGCCCGGCTCCTGACCGCCGCTGCTGATGTCCAGCTCCGCCTTGCTTCTATTCCGATGGATCGTCTCGCAATCATCGATGAGGAGACCAGGAGACAGGTACTGGATAACTTAAAAAAGAAATCTAAATATTTTAATAATTAAAATCACAAGGATCAGTTTGAAACGTCAATTATACTGCCTGTTCCTTCGCTACTAAACCAGAAAAGAAAGGCAAGAACAAGGCTGGTTGTTTTGTTTTAAATATACAACCTTAAAAAAATTACGCCTTAATTTTTGCATTTTTTGTCTGCATTTTTGAATGAGTTGGAGCAATTTCAATTCCATGCTTTTAGAGATACAACCCTCGCCCTCGGCAGCCCCTTCATCATACTTTTTTACTTTCTTTTTTATGGTACATGGAGATAGAACAAGCTTATAGCCCACCTGATGTTAAGTGATAACCATCGCCTAACAGAGAATTGCCTCGTGGGTTACGTTAGAAACGTGCCCTACGATGCACTGCCCTGCGTCCATCAACTTGAGGCATACAGGTGTAAAGACTCATTTGCCTGTAATTTCACCGGCAACCATACCCTTCAAACCGAAACACAGCAATGCTGCTTGCTGGCAGAAATAGGTATGGTGGTAGTACTTTTCCAGGCGAGCCCTTTCACAAGGAACTCTATTATTCTTAAACTTATACTGAGAAAGGCCTTCTAATTCTAGAGAGGGGGGAATAATATCTTTATTATGCATTACTCTCTCTCTTATACTCTCTTGAGCCAGGAGTGTCAGATTCCGAACGTATCATTAGGGCCTTCGACCCTTCGACCGTCTTGGTTGGGAAGTGAAGGTAAGGTCGGACTTGCGTTCTCAACTTCTTGTTCAGACTACCTCAAGGGGTAGGGCCCAGAGTACCACCCTGGCTTACAGTTTGGCCTCTCGGACATTACGATGCCTATTTCTTGCCTTACGGTGGGTTTCAAAGTGGCGTGGCGCTTCTCGCATTTCGACTGTCAGGGAGCGATGGCGTGTGCATCAAAATTACCACAAAATCCTCTTTTTCTACTCACTGTTAGCTAGGAACCCATCTACCAAGTAGCAAACCAATCTTTATTTTTTCACACCACCTGCTCAACAATGTCAAATTATATGTCATGTAAACCTCACCGAAAGCAGCTGTTTAAACCCCTACGGCTGAGCCGGGAGTAAAGTTGTACTGATTCTAATTTGGCACCTCGACTGTATTAAAATTTGAACCAAAGAGACTCACACAATAAGAACTTATTCTTAAATGGAACTAACCTCTGCACAGAATGCACCAACCTAGATTTGGTTTGTATTGTCTCGCAGAAACTGTGAAAAGTAGAGTATTCTCCTCGTGGATAAAGCTGTCTGCATCTTGGGCGTGCTTATATCTCTCTCTGCACTCAGGATTCTAGTAAATCTAGAATCTTTCGTTACGTACGGCATTCAATATAGCGCTCGTGACGTAAGACACTACTTTATCCCCTCGTTTAATAATCTACTATTAACTATATAATTTAAGTTCCTAAAGGCCTGTATGTATGTACCTATGGGATCAACAAGCATAAAACTTACCTATACCTAATTACTGATTTAAACGGGTATTTATCGCGTATGCACCTTTTTTATTTGTTATTCCGACGTTTCGACTGTGTGTTGCAACAGCTGTGGTCACGGGCAGACTGTCAACACAGTCGAAACGTATTGATAACAAATATCCCTATAGCCTAGCCTATAATTTATTAAAAAAAACCCTCGTTTAAATCAGTAATTATGTACAGTGATCGCGAAAGTTTGAAAATACTGTTAAGGGGGCGTCGAATAATTACGTGAGACGTTTATGACGATTTTTTGAGCCCCCTGGTGAGATGATGCGAGATTTGCTTCGATATATTATAACACGTGAGATTTTGCCAAAATTTATATTCATAGGGTAAATGCGTTATACTTATTATAAAAAACACAATTGGCTATATAATTTCAAGATTGCTTCTCTCGTAATCTAGATTTACAATGATAAAATAAAAAAATAAATAATTACGTGATATTAGCCGATATATCTGTGAGATTGGGTGAGATTCGGCTAGACCCCTTCCACCCTCCTGAACACCTCACGTAATTATAGGACGGCCCCTAAGCAATTCCATTCGATTACAGATCTTCGAAGCGGCTCACAAGCCGCCGAACGAGCAGGGCAAGTGGCGCGTGGGCGGAGAGGAGTTCGAAGCTCTGATGCGTATGCTCGACAACGCAGGCTTCCGCACTGGATACATCTACAGACATCCGCTGATCAAGGTACCCTAAAACAAATCTATACAACCTGTTTTGTTATGCGCGACATTAATATTACGCACACATCCGGAATCCTATTAACTGATTTTAGAGGTAGCTTGAATATTTATCCACTAATCGATACATTTCCAATTAACAATTTTTTACGTAAATCGGCGGCGCCTTTGCGACGATGCCGCTTAGTCAGTTTAACAGATACCTACTTACATGATGAATTAATATGATTTGTTTACCTATTTTATACAGGCATTAGATATTTTAGGGCTTGATATTAAGGTTGCTTAAAAATTTTATATGGCCAGTAGCCCTACCCGTGTTTTTTATTTAATGTCGTACATAATAAAACACTTAGTATACGTTATTTTTTGTAAATACTTATATTATATACAGAAACAACCAGATCCGGAACAAATATCTGTAGATCACGCAAACATTTGTTCTGCGGCAGGAATCGAACCCGCAACCTCATGCGTCACAGCCACTGCGCCACGGTGGTCGTCAATGTAATGTTTGTGTAACTTTATTTACCCAATTCTTTATTTATTTTATTTTATTGCTTCGCTGCTGCAATACTTTTGCTTCTGGTTTTAGCTGAAAATCAGCATTGGATGCTTAACATCAACATTATGTTGACACCATTTTGGTACGCAGACACATGAGTTGAACTGTCTTAATAGATTCAACTATACCACAAAACTTGTACACAAAATGACATATGAAACAATTATAAAGAACAGTATTCTTTATAATTGTTTCATGTGTCATTTTGTGTGTACCATCATCATCATCATCAGCCCACATTAATCCACTGCTGGACTTAGACCTCTCCCAATACGTGCCACATCATCATCAGCCCACATTAGTACACTGCTGCTTAGACCTCTCCCAATACGTGCCACATCATCATCAGCCCACATTAGTCCACTGCTGAACCTAGACCTTTCCCAATCTATGCCACATCATCATCATCATCATATATCATAAATATATGCTTTTAAACATTGATTCGGGTCATTGATTCTTAATATAGACTTCTTCTTAATAAAATTATTAGACTAAATTGTACACCTATTTTGAAATTTAATACCTACTTATTTGCTTGTTTGGATTTTAATGTTTACATACTATATCTACCTACCTCTTTTTATTTGTTACTTACCTACCTAAAACAGTGTTAATCTCCGTATCGAAAATCTTATCATAAACCAATGGTTTAAGTTTATATACATATCTATTCTTGTGTTAGTTACTAGCTATTATTTATTAGAATAAATACTTATGTGTCTGAACCGGTTAATCTACACTGCACTCAGGTTAGCTGAAATAAAATGCTAATTGGCGTTAAATTTGCCTATGTATTGTGTGTGTGTGGAATTTCTCTGATTTAATTATTTATGCGATGGGTTTTCGGTAATTGTCAAGTTCTTTCTTCAATTACTACTTGTTAATTCAGTGTATAAAGCTGACAGTTCACGAGAACCTTATCTATGGCGGCAGCAGCAGCAGATGTTTCTGCCAAGGCGAGGCTGAAAACCAGCGTAGCTGAGCCCTCGACCTATTTACCACCACCCTCTACCTTAGTGCTACCTACGATAATGTACTAATGTTACTTAGAATTAGGCCTACTATTAAACTTACCTAGCTTTATTTAGTACTTATTGTACCTACCAACTTCTGTTAGCATAAGAGGTGTGTGTGTAAATAAATGCCCTTTTATTTTTATTTTTTTTTATCATTAGCCCACATTAGTCCACTACTGGACCTAGACCTTTCCCAATCTGTGCTACACCATCAGCCCACATTAGTCCACTGCTGGGCATAGCCCTCTCCCAATACGTGCCACTGAGCCCGGTCTTTGCGAGTCTGACTCGCACTTGGCCGGTTTTTTTATTAGTGATAGTTAAGCGCTTGACAACTAATACACCTGGTGGTAAGTGATGGTGTGGTCGATGGAGCACGCTTGTCTAGAAATAACCTATTCACTCTGGACTTGAACACTCCGAGATTATATTGGCTCTTTCTATTCTGTTTGTGTTTTTCCAGAACGATGTACCGAAGCCGAAGAATGACGTGGAGGTGCCGCCCGCGGTCTCTTCGCTTGGATACCTTCTGGAAGAGGAAGAGCTCTACAAGCAAGGGTGAGTTCCGTCAGGCCAAAACCAGTTGCTTGTTCAGGTTAATGCTGCTTTTCCATCAGAGATGAAGAAAGCTGAGCGGTGCGAGGAAGTGTAGCGGACTCTTTTCAGCTGTCACCGTTTAGTGACTGGTACTCCAGACATTACTCGCACGAATCCCTCACACACAAAAATAGAAATATGGATTTATCATTATATTTCATTAGCTGCACAACACAGGTATCCTAGTGGAATTTAAAGAACCATCCTAGTATGGCACGAGTATTGGCGATACAACATGTCGGATGGTACATATGTATTCCTGACATCCACCACACAGGGAATTCTAGTGTGAGTTCAGGACTGTGTGCCTGCGTGCCTACCCAACGTGCTACCTACTAATATTTCAAAGATGCTTTTATGTAAGTTTAAGTTGCTTTATAATTATTATGATTATTTGGAGCCTGTACTGTCCCACTGCAGGGCAACAGCCCGCCTTCTTTCTTTCCACTCCACTCTATCATGCGCGTGTGTGCTCCAGTCTTCCATATACGAGTCGAGTTCGTCTTTCCATCGGCGTCGCGGTCTGGCACGTGGTCGTTTTCGTTACAAGACGCACAGAAAACGCCTGGAAGGGCTATTGGGCCATGAAAAACATGATGAAGGGTAACCTTCCACTCACACTCAAACGTAAGCTCATGGACGCGTGCATTCTTCCCATCCTTACCTATGGCGCTCAAACCTGGTCTTTGACGGATCAACAAAAGTCCAAACTCGGGGTTTGTCAGCGAGCCATGGAGTGCACTATCCTAGGAGTCAAATTAACAGACCGCATTAGAAACAGTGAACTGCGCTCCCAAACACAAATCGCGGACGTTGGGCACCAAGTAGGCATGTTGAAGTGGGACTGGGCGGGCCATGTCTATTGCATGTCGGAGGAGTTGGAGACAAAATCCACCACCGAGTTGATCCCAAAAGACAGAAAATGACCACGTGCTTTATAATAGTTCAATAAAAATATTTGTATTAAAGCTTATGAGTGTAACCTCTTTCGTCAGAAATGAGAATTTTTCATGGAGATTGTATTTAATTTTAGCATATTATAAATGCAATGAGCCTCATTCTGTTTTCAAATTTGCTTTTGGCTCTATGGCTGTAAATCGCATTTACGGAGCCGTAATCGTGTTTACAAGGAACTCTACTACGCTTATTTTTTTTTATTGGATCCCTTTTTGGGTAAAAGTAACCTCCATCTTCTTCCATGACTCTCTGTCGTTTGCTTTGATGATCCAGTCTTTTCCAGCAATTTGGATTACACCATTAGCCCACCGTCTATACCAGAGGTCTCCAATCTTTTTTGTTTCGTAGACCTGTTGCCATGTTTACCAAATATAAATTTTTGCAAATTCGTTAACTACAATCTTTATCAACATAAAAAGGTATTCATTTTTTGATATCATCATCCCCCTTCTCCACTTTGGATATCATTGGTGTATACGGTCTGCCAACATTTATTTTGTCGAATGGTCCTGTCGATCGTCTGTATAGAGGAAAATTATTTTACCGTTATTTTATTTCAGGATATGGAAGAAGGGTCAGGGTAAGACGGGCGAACGAACTCGCTGGCTGAACTCACCCAACGTGTACCAGAAAGTCGAGGTCCTGGAGACCGGGACCCACGACCCCAAGAAGATTACCAAGGTAGAATACCTCAGGGTAGAGGCGGAGTAAATTGCCTAAATAGGGTACCTGGGAACTTGTATACTAAAATGAGCTAGGTACTCGTTCTAATATTCAAAAACTGTAGTTTAAATATCAGAAACTGTCTAAATTAGCCATCCGCTAGGTATCTTATTGAAATTTCGTAAACTGAGTTTTGAGGTATAAAAAACTGCCTAAATTTATCTAAATGCGTAAGGTATTAATTCTAATATCCAACAAGTCTAAATACCTAATACTCTATGAGAAGCATAACCTCAAAAACTGTCAAATTAACTCAAAAATAGGGAGCATAATCTCTAAAATAATCAAAATTATCATAAATAAGTAGCACATTTCCGAAATATGTCCTTAAATTTTAAGCACAATGGCTGTTCAGGAGACCTTTGCGACGCTGTCAACAGTAAGATGGTGGGACCGTACAATACGTTCGGCGGATTTAGGCAATGGTGAAGTTAGCAATGGGCCGCTGTATAAGGTCGTAATATGTCTAAAGCAGTGGTTCCCAAACTTGAATGGGCTCCGACACACCTAACAAAAACTGTCAAATTCAGGACCCACCTCTTGTCAGTCTTAAAAAGGGGGCATAAAATATTGTTAACGTTCAGATTCCCCAGTCTCTGTGGTCAGAGGGAAGAGAATATTTGCTGACGCGAAGCCTCACGACATGGACCGACTGAGAGTTAGTTTCAACGTACCTATTTTTTTTTCATTTGACTCTATTTTTTTATTATCACAGACAACATAATATATTGTAATTTAGTAACATTAATTAGCTCATAAACAATGGAAATTTAAGCGTCATCAATATGGATGAAGACTGTTCAAATAACAAAAACAACTAATTTAGAATAGAGTAAAAAGAACACAAGCGCCCCTCAGTGGTCGTCTGGCTGTTAGCCCGATCGGTTGGGTTATCTTGTTAGGGCCCACTCAATATTCGCTCATATTCATACTTAGGGAACTCCTGGTTAGAACCAAAGAAAGAAAGAAAACATTTAATTGGAAACCACATGCTAAAAAAGAAAAATAAAACGCAACAAACTCAAACTTAAAAGCTTTGTGGGGATGAATTGGTACTTAGCTCAGCATGATGCGACAACATTTTAATATGCCGCAGCGCTGTTCTTCCGCTCAGTCCAGTTTAGATTAACTCGCGTACATCTTGATCAAGGGTAGCCATAATAAAACAACTTTTGCTAAAATCAAACCAAATCATAACAATACCTTCCCTGGGAGGTTTTTCCGGTGGGCTTCAAAATGTAAATAAGGACTTAACATCAGGAGGCCCTATCTTGTAGACTTGTGTACCTACAAGTTTAAGTAAACACAATTTAGTATGTACTTTCTACTCTCGGTTTTCCGCTCTGTTAAATAGCTAACTTCACCATTGCCTAAATCTGCATTGTTGTTTGTGTGAACAATATTGCCTCCATCAACGTAAATATCTATTGCCATATCTATGCCAAGTGGCTAACAATTATCTTAGCGTTAGAAAAATAGACAGTTCTTCTTCACAACATCACAAAAATATTTAGGCAACATTAGGTTGACAAATTTTTATTAAGTTATTTTATTATTATATTCTACTAATCAATAAGTTATATTTATATTTTCTATACATTCCATTAACTTTTTGTATATTTGGGGTTTTGGTTAGTGACTTTTTTTATTGAGTTTTTACTATATCTTATATTTTTTATTATTCGTATCATTTTTACTAAAAATAGTTACAATGAAATACTAGAATAGTTAAAAATGTTAACCATCTCTTAAAATAGTCTATTACAGTTCTTCATAACTATCACTGTTGAATTTTACTCGTTTTGTCAAAAACGGTCAAGCATTTTGTGTTCAGCGCTCAAAACGGCTCAAAGACTGCTATATTTTGATTTTTTTATCCTTTTTTATGCAAAATCATCGAAATCGTTATGTTTATTATTTAAAAGTGTTTTTCAAATAAAAAGGGAAAATCTTAAGATATTTTAAATTATCGCAGTATTTACGCGTTGGTCGTAATTTGAACCAGAAAACGATAGGCATAAGTCATAAAAAAAATATCTCAATAAGATCGTCTGACGATCAGTGAGCCCGTGGCGAAATTAGTATCGCAATAATTAATGTTGTATCCAGATATTTATTATTAACTAATTTATGTACACACTCAAAGTTCTAATTTATCTATAGTAAAAAAAAAATGCTCCTCACATATGCATAACATTACAATGTATTCTACCATGTTTTAGAAAATTGATTTAATATCATTTCAAGAGGAATGGCGGGTTCAAGTCCCGACCGACACTTAATTTTGCGATGATTTTAAAATTCTTAACATCGAAATCGTGTTTAGGATTAGAAAATAGATATTATGCGAAGATATTTATATGAAAAATATATAATAAGTTAACGCTTATGCATAAGTGTGTATTTAAAGATTTTTATTAGAACTGACTCAGGCTTAAGATGAGCAAAAACGTTCTTATGAGTTTCCTTTTATCCGACTTCAAAAAAAGGCGGAGGTCCTGAATGAGAGGTTTCACGGTCATGTTTTTATAACTGCTAACAGATGGCGTTGCTCTGTCATACTCTGATTAACAAAGGAAAGTGAACTCTCAATGTCAATTGCCGTGTCTACATTTTCCGAGGAATTTGAAACAAACATTTGTGTTTGTTTATCTGACGAAGTGAGATTGTTTTAGACACATTTTGATATAGTGTGTGAGATTTTGGCATATAAATCGTATTTTCTGGCAACGCATCTCCAGACAGCGCCATCTATTACGCTAGTTGGAACTAGTTTTTCCTTTTTATATCGAAAATGAAAAGGCCTCCTCGAAAAACAAAAATTTACTTTTTTATCAATTTTGATAGGCGTGCGTTACCACTTTATCATCAGGTGCGTGTATCATCTCCATGATGTATAGAAAAAAATCTTTGAAACCTATAACTTTAAACATTTACTGTCACATCGATGGCCTCCGTGGCGCAATGGGCAACTAGAGACGCAGGAGGGTTCGATTCCCGCTGCGGAACAAATGTTTGCATAATATACAGATATTTGTTACGGATCAGGGTGTTTTTCTATACAGTCTGTCAACGCATTCACGACAATAATTTAAAATACATAATTATGCAGAATCGTAATAAAGAATTTTAGAGATTGGATGAAACAACCTGTATAAAATAGGTAAACAAATCATATTCATTCATCATGTAAGTAGGTACCTGTTAAACTGACTAAGCGGCATCGTCGCAAAGGCGCCGCCGATTTACGTTATAAATTGCTTGTTGGAAATGTATCGATTACTGGATAAATATTCAAGCTACAGGTATTAAACCCCCCTTTAAAATCAGTTAATACGATTCCGGCTGTGTGTTTTAAATTAATGTCGTATACAACAAAACAGGTTGTATCAATCCACTCTATTCTGTCAAAGTCTAAGGACGGGCGTAGTTAACACTAGAGATGGGATAACCTATCGAAAATCTGGATATAATTTTTTTTTTACAATTTCATAAAAACTTTTTTGCTCCGAATTACTGATCATGAAAAAAGCTTTTCTTATATTGTGCTTATAGAGATGTTTTATTCAATAAAAATATATAAAAAAAATACATAATTCTTTTTCGTACGCTTCACTCACAATGAAATGCTCTTGACGGTTCAACTTACTAAAACTTATTTATACTTAACTAAAAATATATAAAAATGTTTATAAATAGTAGAGATGCAACTGATATCGATACGCTTTTTGCTGATATATAATTATTCATCCATACCCATATTATAAATTCGAAAGTAACTGTCTGTTTGTTTGTTACGTTTTCACGGCTAAACGGCTAAACCGATTGCTATGAAATTTGGTATACATATAGATTATGACCGGGATTGGGACATATGCTACTTTTTACCCGACTGCGCGGTAGGGTAATGATTTTATTGACAAACTAGGCGTGCGAAGCTAGTATAGAAGTAAATGTTTATTTTTGATTTATATTTTTAGTATCTCACTTGTTTTTATCTTGGCGGTCTACCCCCACTCTTTCTCGGAAGCCACAACGTCCCGACAGCGAAGGATTTGGGGGAGACCTTTGCCCAGCAATTTATTTTTTTATTCTGAATGACTAACTCGTTATTGGCCTGTGAGGCCGTTGTAGCTTAACCGAATTTTTGGCGAAGTTTTGATAAGGCAACTAGCGCAAGGGCACCACTTAGGTACGAGCCTCGGCTTGGGCCGTTGCCACGAAGGGGATAGAAGAGAAACGCCCTTGTTGTGTAACAAACAAACATATTAATAAATAAATAAATAAACAAACATACAAATAAATAAACAAACATCCAAACTTCGACATTTATAATATTTGTTTGATGACATATCGTATCGGTGTATCGTATCAGCAAGGTGCATACCTTAAACTCAGTTTGTTTTTTATGTTTTAGTGTGTTTTTGATATGTTTTGTGTGACTAATATTATAATGTTTTGCAGTGGGTGGACGCTAACAACGATGAGGTAAATAATATTGTTAATGGCGATTTACTTCTTGTATTAACTTTCTTTTTTCATTTTCTACTTACCGGGGTTTAAGGTCTTCAGAGAAACTATTTACTTTATATATTTTTTAAGTAAGTCAGATATTTGAATAACATACCATTTTAAACTCATCTCATTAATGCCTTTATTTTGATACCTATATTTGGTAGAAAAGTTGCCAGAGATTTTTTTTACCGGGATGCCATTTTGTTGACACCTTGTATATCTAATGGCCTAACGGGAGACGAGATAATGAAGTTTTTTTTAATAATAAATTTTTGAGAAACGCCTTTGAGTTCTACCTCACCTGATGTTATTGATGGTGTGGTAACCCTTTGCAGTCGAGCAGAAAATAGTTTAATTAGGCTAATATCAAAAGGAATAAGTCTTAAAATCCAGTCTGAACAGGTTATTTCTAGCATCTCCGACCACTTACCATGAGGTTCTAGATAAATGATTTTTTTTTTTATAAAGAAATACTTTACCTTTTTTTTTTATTTAGGCCACTCATATTTTGAGTTTCTCACGACGCTTTCAAATTCTTTTTCTTTTTGATCTGGGTATTGTTGTGGTGTCCATTATTTTGTATTTTCGCAGAGTAATTAACCTTACATAATTACTGATTTAAACAGGCATTTATCGCGTATTTACCTTTTTTTATTTATAATCCCGACGTTCTGACTGTGTTGCAACAGACGTGGTTGCGGGCAGACTGGACAAGTCGAAACGTCAGGATAAGTAATTATGTACAGTGATCGCGAAAATGTGGAAATACTAACCTAACTTACAGCTTTAATGAAAATAAAAGCTTAAATAAAACCGAATCAACAGCATTTCATTGGTATCCCCTGGTTGAAGAATAATTTTATTCTAATACATTGAGTTTGTACAGTGAGTGAAGAAAGGAAAAATAAATAGTATAAAATGTTGCCATGTCTCACCTCTCCCGCACAACCTTCTTTGTTTTTCCTATTGAGATCCTATTCCGGAAAATCAATTTGGGCACGTTGCATGAATTCTTATTTTAATATACTTGAAAGTAAAAAAAAATGAATTTACAAGTAAAGGCGCTTTCAAGTATTACGTAACGCAATTTGTGAATATTTTTGACCCCCCTCCCCATGTAACGTAACGTAACGATTTTTTCGGTCTCCCCTTCTTAAACATTACGTAACACCCAAGTGACCATTTTTACCTAAAAGTCACAATTATGTTGCGCAAAGTACCGGAAAGTCATATATAATATATAAAAAAATAATACATTTACATTTAAAATTAAATTTTGAACTTAGTAGTAAATTAAAAAATTGCGTCGAGCTTTCTTATAGTTTGAGAATTTCTTTTTTAATACCGAAATGATTTGCATGGGAAATGGCCTTAAAATATATACAACTGTGCTATTAAAAAAAACTGTACTGTACATGCTCGATGACCAGCCAGGTTGAAGCGAAAAAAAACCATTTACGCCTATTTTCTACACTTTTTTCTTGCATGCTTCTGCACTAACCTAACCGCTCCCTACTAAAAACTGAATAGTTTTTACTGGCAACATTTTTACTAATTTTTCTTTTTTCTCTCCTTAAATAATGGTCGCGACTTGCCGTTGGATTTTGGACCGTATTTCGAACGCAAGTGGGTGCAGGACGGCTCGCCGGCGCACTCGAGCACGCCCGTCAGAATCGACACGTTACAATTTGTGCCAATGAAAACTAACCCAAAGGAGTTCAAGAAGTTGCAGCAACAGGTATGCTATATTTTTTGTGATATTTATAAAAAAAAATCGCTTAACTTTACATTTATGAATAAAATTAAATATTGCTGGACATTTCACACAGCGCTATCTAGCCCCAAACTAAGCAGAGCTTGTACTATGGGAACCAGATAACTGATAGAATACTTATATACTTGTTTTGTAAATACATACTTATAATATATCGAAAAATACCTCCTGCGCCTCAGCCGGCTATTCGCCGACTGCGCCACGGATTCCATCAGGATGAATAAACACATTTCATTATATTTATAAAAGTTACGTATAATATCGACGAACGTGAGTACCCGGATAAACCTTGCACGATTTTTAGGGCATAATATTAAGGTTATAATGTACTTGTAAACAATAAATTAAAAAAAAAATTGGTTAGTACATAGGTCATTTAAATTGATACTATTTCCTCACAGCATTACTCTATACCTCTGAGGCACAGTGGGCAAATAGCCGGCTGCGATGCAGGAGGTTGCATTGCTCAAATGTTAGCATGATCTACTGATATTTGGTTTGGGTATTTTTACAAGCTTTTTATTAACTTGCAATGTATGTATGTTTGTCCGGGTGGAATATTGCAACTGAATTTTAAACCTGTTCCCTTCAACCGATTGAGCATAAATTTGGAATACATATGTAACTTCTGTGAGAATGCAATAATATGGAACCTTGGAGGTGGTCTCATGATGGAGACGGATGCTAGACAACGGAACTTCTGAATGGATTATTGTAGGCTACTAGTGTTTGGGTTCATTTGAATCTGCTTGCGGTTCCGATCATGAATTTTATAAAAGCTTGTTTTGGATAAGTAATTTTTCAACAAAAAACTTATTCTATATATTATTATAAGTACCTATGTATTTACAACAAAAAAGGTATTTAAGTATTCTATCAGTTATCTGGTTCTCATAGTACAAGCTTTGATTAGTTTGGGGTTGGATAGCGTTGTGTGAAATGTCCAGCATTATATTTATTTATTTTGATGGAGTCTTTACTTATATTTACGTAATATACTCTAATCAACTTTAGAATAAAACTAATAGATTTGACTGGAAACTTAGATAAAGGAGAACCGTCGCGCGGACAAGATCAGCGCCGGCCCCCAGTCTCACATCCTGGAGGGAGTCACCTGGGACGAGGCCAGCAAACTGGTGGGCGAGGACGCCGTCAACACGCAGACCGGGGACCACGTGGTAAGTCATCATCATCATTATCATCTCAGCCCGTCTGCATCCACTATTGGGTATAGGCTTTCTCTTTATTACGCCATTCTTTCCGGTCCCTTGCGATTCTCATCCATTGACACCCAGCTACGCTTTCAATGTCATTCGAGCTACGGGCGGGTGGTCTGCCTCTTTGTCTACAAGCATCCCTCGGCCATCACTCTGTAATCGCCTTCGTCCAACGCCCGTCATCCCTCCTAGCCAAGTGTCCAGCCACTGTCCTTTCCACCATTGAAAATATAAAATGATTTATTGGTTTAAACTCGAGTAAATACAAAGGCATCACATGAAAATGTCACGTGTCACCGCATTTACGACATTAATTTAAATCGCGGGTAAGGCTGATGGCTAGTATTGTTGAAAAATTGTTTTTTTTTTCAAATTAATTTCCATGAATTTTTTATCTATTTAATCTTTATGCAATTTTCACAAAAACCTTGGGTGTTTTAGGTTCTTATGGGGGCGGCCTCGAAGGGCATCATCCAGCGCGGCTACCAGCACAACGCCACGGTGTACAGCGCCCCCTACGCGCGCAACCCCTTCGACCACGTGACCGACAACGAGATAGAGGACTACAAGCGAGCGGTCGAGAGGAAGCGACGCGGCAACGACTGTATGTACACCTATTGTGACGGTCAACAACGAGATAACGGGGACCAACCTCAATCTCTTATACCAATATTAAAATAATACTAGTGTTTCGCCCCGTACAAATCTCGCGAGTCTCCCATAAAAAAAAAATAGTATTTGTAATCTTTGACTATCAAAATAGTGCCACGAAATGTTTAACCACCTAACTTGATCTACAGTTTCATTCAAATTACAGGTAAAGGGAGCTCATGTCAATTGGTTTCACTTTTTTGTTTTTTTGCAAATTTGCAGATATTATGGATTTCAGACTTTTCTCTATATTTGTGTGTCACTAAAGCTACGCGCATACCAAATTTCAACACTGTGGGGTCACTGAAGTACCCTGTGAATCATGTTAAAGTTCAGTTTATATTATGGCTAATAACTAAAAACTACAGGGTTTAAACTTAAAATAAAAACGGGGCCGAAATGTACTCACAAAGAATTTTTATTAGACGTGCCACTTGACTAGATAGTCCCATTTTGTTTGTTTTTACCCCTATTGAACCCCAATATCTCAACAACCCGCTCACAGTTTTAGCTAATTTAGTCACACCAAAATTGTGCCATCACTATATACCAAATTTCACGATGATCGGATGAACGCTTCGAAAGTTATCCTCGGACAAACAAACATACATACATACAACGCCGATTTGCCCAAGTTGATTTGGAGATCTCGCTTCGCTCGATCAATTACATTGACATTTAGTACCATGACCGTCAAATAGTAAGGTTACTTTATTATTGTAAAGGCGAAGCAGTTTTGGTGACGTCGCCATACATCGTTCACTAATATTATAAATGGGAAAGTTTGGATGTTTGTTACTCAATCACGTCGTAACGGCGGGACCGATTTCAATTAAATTTGGTATGTAGGTATGTACATTATAACCTGGATATGCGTGTGAAGCCGCGGGTGGAATATTTATAAATAAATGCTTGAGATGACAGGCAAGATGTGTATGACGTGCTCTATTCCTGAGTTTTCAGTGTAAATGATCCGGGGAACTTTGAAATCGGTTGTAAGTTTTTTTTTAATGTATACTATGGTTGTTGATTTAGTTTGTGAATGTTTCAGATGACACGGACTTGTCGGAGTCGGAGGCGATCAGCGGCGCTCAGATCACGTCGCCCGCCAGCGCGCGTTCCGACACCGAGGAGGAGTCTCGCGATGGTAATGATACAATCCTATCTTACCAACTAATAAAATATATATATATATGTACTAAAGATGTATACAAATATAATATATAACATGTTCACCTCCTCCTTACATATACTTCACATTAGTATACCGTAAAAAAAAAACAAATACGTATACTATCGCACTAATCAATCACGTCGCAACGGCTGAACTGATTTCGATGAAATTTAGTATGTACGTAGATTATAACCTGGATCAACACATAGGCTACTTTTTATGCCATAAATCAGTAACGCGTACGAAGTCGCGGGCAACAGCTAGTAATCAATATAATTACTTTCAGAACCCCGCGTGCTGAGAATTGAAACAACCCAGGCGCCGATCAGAAGCCAACCTGAGGTCGTCTTGAGTGACGGTAAGTCATTATCACTTTAAATTCATGTAATATATCGAAAACCACAGAGCAGGGACGTTGCGGATGAAGTTGGATCATGTGGATGCATCCGCATCGATTATTGCGGGTGCAGATGCCCAAATCGATGCAGAGGCTCCGCATTTGCGGATGCGGATGCGAATATTCGTAACATCCTTGCTGCAGAGGGTGAAATTACTCATTAATTGTACCGTGCATTTTATATTTTTACCGATTTTTTTTTTAATATAATTTTGGCATGTTAATAAAATATAATCGTGCTATGTGTTAAGTTTGGCATGTTACTGAATTTTGATATAATATTTCATAATGTATATTATTGCGTTTGATTATAAACTTATCTAGTGAACGTGTCCAGTCAAGCATTTTCTACACCTGTATGCCTCAAATTGATAGATGCACGACAGTGAATCGTAGAGCACATTTTGTAAGGTGCGTGACCTACGACAGTTCTCTGTTATAGGCGATGGTTACCACTTAACATGAGGTGGCCCATAAGCTTGTTCCATCTCCATGTAGTATAAAAAACATTCATTTATTTACTACATAAGCATACAATAAAATTACTTTTAGAATATACAGTGGCACTCCGGGAGTGTCGACAGAAGTTAAAACTTGAGCAATTACGAGATACTTATATATAGACGTGTCGGTAACGGTAACAGTGTCGCGAATTCAATGGTTTTTTCCCATCTCAAAAAATGCCCAACGCGCCTAATGAAGGTTTCACTTCAAAATAAAAAACGAAAATCATAATATTTATAAAACCAAAACAGAAGAGAATAGAAGTACATAACAACACGCTATCTGGACAAGTTAATAATCAATGTGTGTTTTTTCATTTATTTTATTGCTTAGACATAGTAAATACAATGTTACAAAGCATTTTTAAAACAATCCTATGAAATGTGTGCCATTAACAGGCATGCACAGCAGCCCCGGATCGTACTATCGATTACTATCGATTATTCCACGTCCGTGATCCACCTACATAGTTCATCTGGCTGTTCATTTGATTTGGATCGCTTCCAACTTTAAACCCCCTCCCCCCGCTTCCCCTCCCCCCTCTCTAGCGCTGAAGGAGAGGGGGTACAACATGAACTTTCTGCCCGGGTAAGGAAAAACTAGATCCGGGGCTGCCGCACAGCATTTACAATAAAAATACAAACAGACAATAGTTTGTTAAGTTTGTTATTATTGCATGTCGGTAAAGCATTATACCCTTTTTTGTAGTTGATACAACCGATTTCTTGAATGCTGAGCGCTCGCATGCCGACAGGACAAAAGGTGAGTTATTACCTTTAGATAAAGCTCAATTCCGCTTAACAATTATTTATTAAGGGGATTTTAACGCTTGTTAAACTGAGATGTTATTTAAAAATTTAAATTTATGTAAACACTTTTGTTCTACCACTACATATTGCGATGCAGTTATAAAAAAATTCAGTAAGTACTAAAACATGACTTGAATGAATGAATGAAATACTCATTTCACACAGCGCTATGTAGCCCCGAACACAAAGCTACATGAATCGTTTTCCTTTGTAAATGCATTAATATAAGCGAATCCGTACGAAATGAACTATTTACTGAATAGTTTTTTTAACTGTTATCGCAATAACTAGATCATGGTAGACCTGTGGATTAAACGAAGTTTAACAAGCGTTAAGGGTCTCGTAATTGGATGGTGGTATTTTAACCCACACGGTCATTGTCTCGTTTTTGATTGTACTAATAAAATAATCGAGTAAATTTTTAGCTTCCTCCTCGTGGTCGGATCTAACTGGCTGGTCTAATAGGAATAAGGTTCCTTCTGGTTAAACTACTTGGATGAAAAAAAACTAACGACGTACTGCGATCTGCCACTGGATGGCAGTAGGTCGTTGATTTTTGTTGTTGATGTTAGTTTCTAACATTACATAACGATTTGCTTCAACTTTTCTTGTTAGCACAAGTAAGGAGTGGAATTCACTTCCGGGGTATGCTTTTCCGAACCAATATACTCTCGGAGTCTTCAAGTCCAGAGTGAATAGGTTCTTTCGAGGCAATCGTTCTCCATCCTCGATCACACCTTCACTTACCATCAGGTGGGGTAGTGGTCAAGCGCTTGGCTATCATCTATAAAAAAAAACCCGAGCAGTCTGTGTACTTGTTGGTGATAAATTGAAATTTAGTTAGCTGTTCAAAAAGTATGTACCTAATAATATCTCGCCCAATCTCCGGTGGGGTGAGGGGGGGGGGGTCTCGGCTAATATCACGTATTTTTTTTATCACTTAATCTAGATTACGATAGAAGCAATCTTGAAATAATGAAGCCATTTGTATTTTTTTAAATAAGTTAAATGCATTTACCATATGAAAGGGGTGGGGGGGGGGGTCGAAACAAATTTTGCAATATCTCACCTGGAGGGGGGGGGAGGGGTCAAAAACGTTTCACCTAATTAATAAACGCCCCCTTATGCCAGCAGTTTGACTACAAAGGAAATTATTCTTGTTAGACAAATCAGTTGACTAAACAGTTTGGCCACAGGAAGAACCCATTTTTTTAGGTTTTTGTGATTTGCAAGTTCGCACCTTAATTTATAATTTTGCGAGCATATTTTGAAGTCTTATGCATAAAAATCTGTTAATACAAAATTCTTTATCTGACAGAACAATAGCATCAGCTATTGTTCTACCAATTACTTAAATTTAATTGAATTTTTTTGAATTAATTTGCTAAACAATTTTGAGATTTTTGCAAAAGACTTTGATTTTCGTTTTTATCCTTACTATAATTAATTCCTTTTAAAGGTTGTCTGATTATATTTTACTAAAAAAAAACAAGATATATAAACCTCTATACTACACTAAGTAAATCTAAAAGGTTCAATTTGATGTCTATCATTTTGCATGCCGCGATAACTTTGTACAAACGTCTACATAAGAAATCGTAAAATAATTAATATGTTATCCATATTATAACACTGAGTATAATTAATAAGCACCTAGTTTCACTTTATATTGAAAAACTAGCTGACACGCCCACGTCTTCACACGCTTGAAATTTCCCTTTCCCGTGGGAACTTCAGGATAAAAACGATATAAAACACTTGTCAATTTGACGCGACACTTCATGTAAATGACTTCTTGTTCGTACAAAAATACTAAAATCGCGATTAAAAAATGGGGGGTGGTGGTAGGAGGGTGAAAAATACTTAACGACCTATTCTCATACCTACCAAATATACAAAAAACCTTTCATTAAAATCGGTCTACCCGTTTTGGAGGAGTGCGATCACAAACGCCATGACATGAGGTTTTTATATATTTGATTACATATATTAGTTAATCCTGGATCAATATTTCCACTAATGGTAGTATTTTGACACGTGCCAAATCTGACCTTTTATATTTACACAAGTGGTTTGTGTTAATAGTAAGGACACCATAAAAATATGATCAGACATCCATCTCTTACTAACACCTACACTTCTCTTTCTATCCTATCCTAAGACACCCGTGATCCGACCGTGTTGTCAGATGACGATGTGTTTCTGCCGTCGCCGCGGGGTCCGATCGTGTCGCGGGCCCATCACAGAGGTGAGGTTCAATTGGGTAGTGTTGGTTCATTAAAAAATAGTGATATTGGACTGGGTAGTGTGTCGTCAAATGGCTAGATTTGGTTGGGTCGTGAATTTTTGTGAAAAGATTTGGCTAGGTAGTGTTTTGTCGTGAAATTATTCTTAGGGGTAGGTATTCGCCTGGGAAGTGACTTATGAGGATTTGATTGTGTAGAAAAAGATTCAGTTGGGTGGTGAAAAGATTTATGCGGGAAGTAAACTGATTGTATGAAAGTCACAACTTTTAACTCCCCTAATTAATTTCGGCTATGAAATGATTCTGATGAGTGGTGATGGGTGTTGGTTTTTAAGCATTACACTCGTGATCCGACCGTGTTGTCAGATGATGATGTGTTTCTCCCGTGGCCGCGCGAGCCGATGATGTCTCCGGGCCAATCGCAGAGGAGAGGTTTGGCAGGAAATAATATCTCATTAAATGGTAAAAAATAATGAAAGGTTTGACGGGGTCATAGAATTGTCGTAGATAATTCAAAAATAGTCATAGAAAGAGCCAGTTGAGTTTTTCATAAAAATAAGATTTGGTTGGGTATTGTCGTGATAAGATTCTGAAGGGTAGTGCCGTATCATTTAAAGATTTGATCGGGTAGCGTATTTTTATGAAAATACTTGGGTGGGTCATATATTTGCCCATGAGATTTGGGTTGGAAGGTTAAGTTAGTTGTCGAGTGAAAGGGGTGTGATAGTGAATTGACATGAAATGATTTGATTGTGAAGGTCATTGGCCTAGACGTAAATATCCATTGACACAAAATTAACTATCATCTCGCTTATTTCTTTCGTACATTGTAGTCGATAGTTTGGTCATACTGCCCGTTATTTCAAGATCCAAACCTGCTATCTGACGATGAGGTGTTCCTCGATTCCACTGCGTCTGCCACGTCCAGTACTGGCTTAGTTTCCCCACCGCCGACGCGCTCAGTCGTTATCCGAGCGCAGACTACAGCGGTGGCTCAAAGTGTTAGAGGTATAACTTGGGTGAAGGAATTGGTGTCAAAAGCGTGGGGAAAGGTATTGTCAGTTGGGGCAAATTGTTTAGTCCTCGTTGCTCAGTGGTTAAGGCAGGATTTGTGTCATAATCGTTAGTGCTTCAGTGCTTGGTCAGACTGCATACTCAGGCAGGTTCATCGCGTGTGGCGTTCACAAAAGTATAAATTTGTAAACACTGGACAAATTAATGTTTTGCCTGTAATTCAAAACAATAATATTCAATCTGTGTCTATTTCAATCAAAAAAGGTATGTTTTTTAACAAAAAAAAAAGCGACTTCAGAAAAGAAAAAACTAATTATTTTTGGAAAATTAACTCATAAATAAAAAGTGGTTAGTGAAACTTCTACTTAATTTTTAAAAAGCTTTTCTACAATACTATACTCATTGGGATGCAAGCAAGTTTTTCAAACCCTTTTTCAACCTCAGACCTTACCTTAAATGGGACCACTCTTGAGTTAAATGACCTTCCTCCGGAGGTTTTTCAACGCGCACGCCTTCAAGAGAGGTGTAAATAGGCAACGCGACTGCAGTACCTCGAGTCCTGCAGGAGTTTATAGGCGACGGTGACCACTTAACATCAGGAGGCCCGTCAGCTTGTGTGTCTAAATGTTTAATATTAAAAAAAACCACACATAAAAAAATTGTGGCACTCCGGGAGTTCCGACAGAAGTGAAAAGCAGACTACACTATAAATACTTATATACAGAGGTGTCGGCAACGGTAACATTGTCGCGAGTTCAATGGTTTTTTCCATCTCAAAAATGCCCAACGCGCCTAAAGAAGTTTTCACTTCAAAAACTGACGAATTGAGAACCTTCTTAATTAAAAATCGTTAGATAGCGCGGTTTGTTTTGTATAATTTTTCGCTAGAATTTAATTTGAATAAACGCGCGTCGTTCATCGTGCTAGGGCTTTGTACTTCTCTACGAGATCGAATTAAGAAGTCCGTGTCAAGTCTTGCGTTACCGTGCTGTCAGTCTGGCCAAGCAATCAGTATTGTTCAAGGGAGGTGGAACGGGTTAATCTATTTGTCAATATGTATGTGTAGCAATTACCATCTGTTTGTTGTTTCATTAGTGAATCAGCCAGGTTAGCAGTTAGCATGACCGCTTTAGAAATGTTTCTCTACGGAAAAGAGTAAAAAGACATTTAGCGTTACGTAGAAACATTTGTGCGGTACATGATGTTTGTCAATAAAAACATTACCCTCCTTCTGCGCAGTCGGGTAAAAAGTAGCCTGTGTCTCAATCTATTTATATACTGCGTGTCACCGCATTCACGACATTTATATAAATCACGGGTAGATCTGATAGTATCTGATATATTGTTGTAAAATAGTTTTTATCAAATTCACTAACACGGATTTTTTTATGTTGAATTTACGAGTCCTAAGATATCAATGAAACAGCTTGTATAAAATAGGTTAAACAAATCATTTTCATTCATCATGTAAGTAGGTACCTGTGAAACTGACTTAGCAGCATCGGCGCAAAGGCGCCGCTGATTTACGTTAAAAATTGTTTATTGAAAATGTATCGATTACTGGATAAATATTCAAATTACCGGTATTAAACCAATCTCTAAAATCAGTTAATACGATTCTGCATATGTGTTTTAAATTAATGTCGTGAATGCGGTGACAGATGTATATCTCAACAAAAGCCTAAATATGAATTTTCAGATCAGTTACTTGAGGAATTATGGATTGCCCCTACAAACTTTCAATCCCTATTTCAAGATTATTTTTGGAGACAAACGATAGCCTATGTCCTTTCCCAGGATATAAGCTATCTCCTTGCTAAATTTCATTACGATCCGTTCAGCTGTTTAGTCGTGAGAATGTAACAAAGAAACAAACTTACAAACAAACAAACAGAGTTACTTTCGCATTTATAATTTTAGTATATTATGGATATAGATTGTTTATACAAAAATAATAAAATCGCGATTAAAAATAGGGGGTGGGGGTAGAAGGGTGAAAAATACTTTACGACTTATTCTCATACCTACCAAATGTACAAAAAAAAATTAATACATATAAAATTATAACATTAGTACGGAAGTATGGATTCTTTCACGAAGAGAATCTTTTCTAAGGTCATGTAAGCCTGGCTGATATGTCGATGTCTCATTTGTATCTTTAGTCGCAATCAGAAAGATTTCGTATCACAATTTAGTCTTTCATTTGTGAATTTTGACTATCATTTATTGATGTGTAGATAGAAAAAACGCGTTCTGGATCACGGCATCGTGGTGTCCCTTTACATGAATATTCTCTTCATTTTATACTTGTTTCCATTCTTTTTATGCTTTTATCCATTTTAATTTTGTCCTTCATTCACCATTTTGTCTTTATTTTTGATCAAAATGTTTTATTGACAGGAATCTTAAATTTTATTTTAATATTTTTGTGTTGTACTTTCCTAATTGTTATGAAAAGGACAACCTATTGAGCTGAAAAATACATAAAACAGAGTATATTTGTAACAGTTTTTTTTTTTGTTGGACCGATTTGTTTTTATCTTCCCTTTTAAGCGTTAAGACCGCCCGTTGTATATATTGTTTTATTTTTTCTTATATGTGTTTTATTTCAATATGAGTGCAGTAAGAATCATGTCATTTCAATCGACTGTTCATAAATTTACCTTGTTGTTGTGATCTATCACTCTTCTAACTTTTTTTTGTACTTTTCAATGTTAAACATATGTAGTTTAAAGGCTATTTTGTCAAAGCCTGTCAATATAATATTTGATCCTACACTAACCCATGTCTATACGTTGAATTTGCACGCTTGCTCATTGCTTACAGGTGATTCTAACGAAGCACTATCATCTAGCAAACGCTCTCTGCACGAATACACACGCAACACTAACTTTGACAGCATTGTCAAAATTTACGACAGTCCTGAAGCAAAAACCCACCCCAAATGTAAACTCAGCCTTAGTTATAAGTTAGACAACGCTGCGCATGCTACTAGTCAAACTAGCCTATCTTCTATTCCCTCTTTAGAGTGGGACGGAAGATGTAAGTCAGATTATGGGACCAAGTCCTTACCCAGACAGAGAAGCAGATTTTCAAAGTTGTATAGAACGAGGTCCCATAGTGGATTTATCAACTCTTATCTGAGAGACCCTGAACCTTTGCACTATCATTTACCAAGATGCAGATCCAGTGGTTCCGTTAACACTCATTCGCTGAAGGAAGATTTGTTTAGCAAAAATAAGCTGCATACTTCGTTGTATCTATCTGTAGATAACATTCATCAGAAATGTAACGAAGAATCTGAAAAAGTCAAAGTAAAAGAAACGATTTTACCAGTTCTTAAAGTAGCGCAAGCACCGGAGTTTGTTGAAAGCCAAGAATTCAATGAAGACACCTATTTAGGGGAATTGAATAGTTTTTCGTCAGCCAATCAAACTGTTATAAATAAAGCTGACGTGACAGTCACTCAAGAAATTCAAAATAACAATGAAGCTATAGATGATGACAGTAGTGCTACTTACAGAGCAGAATACGCAGAAATCGAGAACGATGAAAATGATAATACTCTTGAAGCAAGTGAAGGGGAATACCACAGTTTCACAGATGATTTCGAAGAAGCCTACGAAAGTCCTGTTAAAGATCTAGTCGAGAAGGATATCAGAGACTATTCTGTGCCTATAAACTTCTACTGTGACGATTACAATCGAAAGAATGATAGTCCGAAGAAATCTCCCTTCAAATGTAGAGATGTACCCAAGAATGCTCTAGAACCAATATTGGAAGAGTCAAAAAGCTCATATGGTGATGATTCTGGTAACCTGTTACAGGAAAAACGTGATTCTGATGTACATTCGGTAGCAGAGAAAACAACTGACGATGTGATAGACGCAGCTGTGATTGCAGTACAATCAAATGTCGATAATGAAGTGAGAGATGAGATATCTTGTGAAAAAGTAAAGCAAAAAATGGATACAGAAACACAGACTGAAGAAATTACATACGTCGCTGAATCTGAAGACAATACAAATTTACCAAATATCGTTGAAATAGTTAAAATGCACGTAGATAACACTGAAGAAGATGAGAATGTAATAGTTCCGTTAGATAAAGAAAATTGTGTGATAGAATTTGAAGTGAAAAATAAAAATTCAAACACTTTAACAGAAGAAAGTTCTGAAGAAGTACATTTGAATTATAATGATCCAAACAAAGATGTAAGATCGTTTGATAATGATAAATGTGTTGAGAACAAAGATGCAAGAAAAAGTTCAATAGATTACAGTGAAGTAAGCTCAACCATAGGAACTGTAAGTTTTAACTCAACGGTAGAGTTTGAAAAATACGAAGCCATTTCTGATTTACTAGGTCATTTGTTAAACAAAATTGATTATAATAGAACTGACCAAGAGTTTTTTAACTTAGGTGCAAAGAAGTACTATTCAATCGATCTCTTAGAAGGCAAATGTGTTGAAGAAGTAACAAAGAAAGTTGATAATGACACTGGGAGTGAGACAAGTATTTTTGAGAATGTAGATAAACATTTTTCAATAACAAAGATGATTCAAGAATTTGAAGAGCAGACAGTCAATCTCAACGAATCTGTGCTGACAGAAATGAGTGACAGTGGAATAACTGAACCTTTCAAAGTAGCTGAAAGTCTTCTTTACTATATTTTCGATCGCGTATTTGTGATTGAAAATGATAAGAACAAAAAGAGGAATAACAAAAGAGTTGTAACTGTGGTGGATGTTGAAGACATTATGTATACAGCAGTGTCGATATGGCCCGAGCCTGATGAAAATGAGAATTATGAAATCAGAATTCATTTTGAAGACCAACAGAACAACTTTAATCTTGAATTATATGATCGTGAAGTCGATCAAAATAATATTAATGCGGAACAAAATAAGTCTGATGAAGAACATAAAGACTTTGAAGAGGAACATGATGATTTTTCTGTTGTAGCTCAATCAAACTGTGACGTAATTTTGGAGAGACATATAGTCCACAATCAAAGAGCTTTGCATGAAATTGATTTCTCAGAATTTAACAAGGATGATTATTATACTGCGAATTTTGCCGCTACAAACGAAACTATTCAAAACATAAGTAAGGAAAAGTACGAAGAGCTGTCACATTACAATGATGAACACATACCGGTAGATAAGGAATGTAAAGATTATGATAATAACATTGAAACTTCAGATAATGTAAGCTTCGATAAACAAAATTATCATTTTGGTGAAAATTACTCTAAATATGAAGAAGAAGCAGAGATAGAATTAGGAATAACTGTCCCACAGAATAACTACGACGCAAATTCTGATGAGGAACATGCAGTCAAAGAAAACACAATCAAATCATTTGAATTGATTCTCATGAATTCACTCAATTCAGTAAATCTTCGTCAAAATTCGGAATACAATAAAGACGATTATTCCACAACAGATGATGAAGAATGCAAGGAATTGTCTGAAAATAGCATTGAAATAGCCGAAGACATTGTTTTTGAAGTATTCAACTCCGCATCTCAAATAAACAATGATGTTAGTGTAACATACGAAGAAATAAATACCAAAACAGATGAAGATACCACAAATAATGACCAAACCACACTTGATGACCAATCTGATGATTTAGATGAAGTGATAACCGGAGAAATCGATGATGTGAATGCTACTTTCATAGAAAAAGATGACAGAATGAACACAGCGTTCGTACAAGATGAATTTCATAGCCTTGCTTCATCTCCAAGAAAAGATACAAAGATGTTTGATGCCTGTGACGAATCTCCTATACATAAGCCCAACACTAGTTTTGTAGGACAAGACTTATCTATACTGTACACTAAAGATGACACATTACTGGGTTCCCCTTTCGTAAAACAAGCTGCTGTTATCTCAATGTCGCAGACTGAAAACGCTGGTGGTATTAAATATTGGTTGTCGTTCGATGAAAGTTTCACTAGACATAATGATTTGACATACATCAGAAGTAGTTTGAAAAATACCGATGATACCATCCCAAGTTTTTATGGAATCGAATTTGAAAACGATCAAGTTAATGTTAAAGATAATCACAGAAAATCTATCTTGATCAACGAAGAGAATAATACTGAAACAGACGAAGAAGCAAGAAAAGTTTGCGAAACGCCAGATTTAACATCGCCCGGAAGTTCGTATTTATACGACACTTGCAATACAACTTTGATAGATGACAGCAATATAAAATATGACTTTGACAGCTCCCAAAAACGGTACGACTTTGACAGTCAAGTGTATGATGACGGCTCTCAAAAGAAACTTTTGTATGAAGTGCAAAGGAGCAGAGATAGATTGTACTCCACTTGGCCCCCGTTCGAAGATACTTTATTTTATAGGATAATTTCGAAATTTAGGATGTCAGAGAGTTTTGATTCGTCTGAGTTGGATCGTGCTAGGATAAATAGCTTATGAATCATAATTCAGTATTATTTACTGTTAAACAACTCGGATAAATTCAATTAAAATTTTGGACGTTGAAATGTCAAATTGCGTAATAATGTTGCCACATCCGGCGTTGTTCCAGCACATAATAATAAATGATTGATTTAATTCAGCTCAATTACAGTTATAGTTAAGTTTTCTAGAAATTCATTATCACAATACATGTCTTTTTATCAAACAGAGAATGTAGAAACATTTCTACGCGAGATCGTACAAATGTTTCTACTTTCTACGCTAAAATGTAATTTTACAATATTTTTCAATACAGATAAACTTTTCTAGGGCAGACTAGGCTGGTATTATTTTATAAATGGTTGTGGTTTTAACAATTTGTATTACAGTTTATTTCGTAAGTTTGTCTGTATGCGTTTTCTGTTTTTAGTTTATTTTGTTGCTAATAATGTTGTTTGGCTTTTTCTATTCGCATGTTTTTACCATAATAACCTCAGTTTTATGTTCTTAATGTGAATTTATAAAAACTAACTTAACAAACATTACAATAACCTAATATGTACAGTACTGCGATTGTAGTTAGACGCCTCGGCAACGTTTGTGTTTCGGCATTAGTGCGATTATGCAACCAATACGCATAAAGCGGTACTCTTCCACCTTTATTATGCACCGCCAAGGAGTGGAACGCCTTGCCCGAGTCTGTGTTTCCTGATAACTACAACCTAGGGATCTTCAAGTCGTATCGTAGACTGCATCATCCTCCGCCATTAGGCGAGATCGTGGTCTAAGGCTAGCGTATAATTTATAAAAAAAAGAACCTATGTCCGGCTGTCCCGCTGCTGGTGACGGCTCCTCACTCACCACCGAGCTTCAAAGACGTGTGTCCAGTATATAGAAGTAAAGTTAAAAGTTTTTGATTTTCACTAAAAATAATCACTAGAAATCATCACGAGCAATACGAGTATAAGATTTTTAAAACCATCTCAAAAATGTTCATGCCTAGACGGGACTTGAACCCGCAGCCTTTCACTTGATACGAGGATGCACTACCAATTGTGCTACAGGCTTTTACACGCCAGAGTCGAAATTAGTGATATGATCTAGCTGTCGAATGTTTCATCTCCTTCAGGAATCAAACTGCATAACTGATTTTAGAGATTGGTTTAATACCGTTTACTTGAATATTTATCCAGCAATCGATACATTTCCAATAAATACTTCTTGAGGTAAATCGGCGGCGCCTTTGCTCCGATGCCGCTTAGTCAGTTTAACAGGTACCTTACTTGATGAATGAAAATGATTTGTTTACCTATTTTATACAAGCTGTTTTGTTGATATTTTAGGACTTTAAATTATTGTAGATTGAAAATGAAAAAAAAAACTCATTATAATGAATTTGAAAAAAAAACTATTTGACAACAATACTAGCCTTGAACCCTACCCGTGATTTAAATTAATGTCGTAAATGCGGTGACACGCAGTATAGACAAAAACACTGTTAATTTTTTTTACATTGAGTATATAGATACCGATGTGTTCCGTTTTTCCGATGGTAGACGAAATTTCCGGAGGCGTCTAACTTAAATCGTAGTACTGTACTCACGGTATCATAATGCTTTTAAAACCTTTTTAAGATATCGTATCTTCATAAATACGTCTCAAAATTTAAAAAGTAACGACTCGATAAGCTAAGGTTAAAAAAACACTATATATGTTAAAAAGGAGATTGGGATTCTTTATGTTTATGCGAAGCGCCCGTAATGTCTATCTCTTAGATGATTTTCTCTTGTCTAGAATAAAAAAAAAAATACAATAATACTAGCCATTAGCCCTACACGTGTTTTAATTTAATGTCGTACATAACAAAACACGTAGGATATTACTTATATATATATTGCTTTGGGACAGAATCCACTCAAGAATACCCAATCTCCTTTATCTATGTTTTTGTCTGCTTTTCCCGGGCATGTTTTCATTTTGTGAATGTATTTTATGTTATTAAAGTAAGTTTACAACATTTTGCATTTTATTTCTGTTTTGGGGCATTTTTTACTAATTCTGCACTAAAAAGAGTAGCCACATTTTTTTCAAATAAGTTTTACGCAATACTTTGTTAGGTCATACTCCAGGTCATACAACAAAAAAAATGGGTAATGTCCACACAGTCCATTCCGTCCAAAAGTTGTCTGGTAGAGATCGCTATTTAGCGATAAGACCGCCAAATGTATCCATAGATTTACATAGTTGTTTTTTATATGTATTTGTTTCATGATTTGCAATAAAGAATTATTTAATCTAATTATAAATTCGATTTCGACTGAATTTGGTGTACAGACATGACCAGGATTATGACCAGGATTGGGACATGGACTACTTTTTTATGCGACTGCGTAGATGTATACAGCGTCGGCTAGTATTAATATAAATACAAAAAAATGTGGCTTCGCTTTCTTATGATCGCTTATTTTTGTGCATCGCCTATCGTACTTGCATGTCAGCTGCCGGATGGTTTCAACAGAAGCGCTTCGTTGTTGTGCGAAGTAAGTTAACTTTTATTATCTTAAGACTTCTAAAGGAAATAGAATAGGTCCGATTTGATGTCTGACATTTTGCATGCCGTGATAACTTTGTACGAACGAACAAGAAATCGAAAAATCAACCACATAGGGGTCGTCCATTAATCACGTGAGGTTTGAACATGGGTAGAGGGGGGATAGAATAACATCACGATTGAATTTAATCACGTGATGTTCGAACATGGGTTGAGGGGGATAGAATAACATCACGATTCAATTTAATCACGTGATGTTCGAACATGGGTAGAGGGGGATAGAATTACACCACGATTGATTTAAATCACGTTTAATCACGATGGGAGGAGGAGGGTACGTGAAATCCTGAGCGAGCGAATTAATGTCTAAAAAGAAACATAACAACGACATTTAGCGTTCAGCAGACTGTTTTCCCATGCGCGACCTTGACCGGTTTCCAGAATCTGAATTTATGATTTTATTAAAACAGATTCTCCGATACTTTTTGATAAAAAATACACGTGATGTTGGGTGTTGGAGTTGTCTAAAACATAACGACGTATCACTAACGGAGATGAGTGGGCAAAATAGTGGCTGAACAACCTCACGTCATTATAAAACGACCCCATAATGCCAAATTATAATATTATAATATTATCAATTCACTATAACAATGAGTATAATTAATAAGCACCAAGTTTCAGTTGATATTAAAGAAATCACGCTCAGCAGGCTGAATACGGACATTGCGCTAACCCAAGTAACCCAATGTATGTAACAACATCGTACATTTTAATTAAGTTGCGTAAATAATACAGGGTCGACAACATTTAAAAAACAAAAGTTTCGAGTAAACGTAACTAAATTTAAATGTACGATGTTGTGGTTACTACATTGGGTTATGAAGGGACCGTTTAATTTGGTCATCTTCTACACTCAATATACTTTGTTTAGGTTAGCGCAATGTTCGCACTCAGTCTACAGAAACACTAGTTAATCCTGGAGTAATATTTCGTTATTCCAATGTTGTATCATTTGATTTTGTTGTTCGTTGGTAGTATTTTGACACCTATCAAATCCGACCTATTAGTTTTCCAAGAGTTTAACATTTGACCATCCATGGTACTCATTCAGTACAGATTAAGACAGAATTTACATTGGTTTCGATTTGTGATTCCATCATTATAAATTGATATCGATTTTATTCTGTACAGTACACGACGTGTTTATGGGGTGTGGGGGGAGGTTGAATTCCCCTCTATGTTGTTTTTTTTAGTCCCCCCCCCCCCCCCTCGATACTAAAACCTACGCTACGTCTGTGGTTTAGTTACAGACATTTTACATCGAATTTGACTTCAGGTGGTTCGATTCCTATACAAAGATTCAATGGCGATTCACTAGATAACTGAATAGCAGAAATGTCTAAACATATTATGCGTATCGAATTAGTTACGTCTTATTATTTGTTGCAAAAACAATAAAATTGCACACTTTCATTTATAAATATTTAAGAAAAGTCCTTACTTCACAAAAAGTGTTTTTTTTCGAATTATTAGGTTTTTTATAAATGAAATTAATTTTATTGATGTTGCGACGATTCGACACTCGTAACTAATGCGATACACATATGCTTAGACATTACTGCTATTTAGATAAGTGGTGAATGGCTAATGATTGTATAGGAAACGTATCTTAAGAATAGGTCGTCTCTGAATATGAACTGTAAGTATGAACGTCAATATGCTTACGATGCTGTGATTTCAGGCGAGCACACTGTCAACGGTGACCATTCCGACGCGCATCAGAGCACTTTCTCTCACAGCAGTAAAGAGGTAAGATAATTAATTTCAAATTAAATTAATATTCATTAATAAATAAATAATGCTGGACATTTCACACAGCGCCATCTAGCCTCAAAGTAAGCAACGCTTTTACAATAGAAACCAGATAGCTGTTAGAATTTTTAGATACTTTTTATTTTTTGTAAATACATACTTATAAAAGAAAGAAAATACATTTATTTGCAGACATAACAAAACAAAGACATACACAGTTACAAAAATAACACGACAATAAGTATAACATACAAAAAATTGAAATAAAAATATAGAATATAAATAGGTAGTAGGTACGTCCAAGTTATGAGCGTCCGCAAACTAGGATCCGATATATAGAGAAACAAAACAAATATCTATAGATCGTGCAAACATTTGTTCTGCGGTGGGAATCTAACTCGTAACCTTCTGCGTTTCATACGGCTATTCGCCCACTGCGTCACGGAGGTCGTCTTATGTTTATTATTTAATCATGATCTTTCCAGGGTTCTCCATCGAAGGAAGTGTCCACAGAGGACTCTCCTAAGAAGGACAAGAAGAAGAAGAAGGGCCTCAGAACGCCTTCATTCCTCAAGAAGAAGAAGGAGAAAAAGAAGGAGAAGTCCAGCACGCCACAGCCCGCCTAGATGCAAGTATAAATAAGTAGAGACTAGAACCGGCAAAAATGACTCTTGGTTGACATTGAATCATCTGTATCTGGATCCGGCCTAAGATCTAAATCACTGAAACGTTACTTTTCTATCATTCGGATCACCGGCTCTGACGTACATGTGAAGCAATCGCATCACAGAACCAGATCTAGATAATATCTATCATCTAGATCTGACACATTATGATTGTATGTATTAGATCCATTTGCATATCTTTTAGCCTTAGGCAACTCCTACTGGTTGTCTCGTTCACTAGCATGATGATGCCTAGAGCGGGAACGAACTGAAGTCATCCGATTATAACCGAAGACTAGTTTTGTTGCTTCTATTCACGTACGCACAAATTATCTCTCGCTATCTTGTGTTGTAAGAGAGAGCCTGTCGAGATCCAGATCCAAATGAGACATTTATGTTATTAGAAAGATGCGTATTTTTTGTATCAGTTTGAAGAAACGACTCCCAGAGCCAAATCCGTAAAGAGCTACACACTGCATGTAGAGACCGTCTACTCTAATAATGAACTCCCCTCCACTTCTTTACGTCAAAGCGAAATGTTCTTTACTCACTGTAATCACAAGGCTCATTTTTTTTTTGTTGTTGTGTTGACGCACAGTAATTAAGTGGAAGGGCGTTCATTTTTAGAGAAGACACTCTCTAACGTTTTAACAAAAATAAAACCGGCTTCAGAAAATTAAAAAAACCGACACATAACAAAAAAAAATCAACGAATTGAGAACCTCCTATTTTGATAAATTAAATTATTTTAACTGAAATGTAAGAGTAAGAGCAATCCAACGAGGGAAACTGAATATTTCAATTTTTATAGTTAGGTTTATGTCGAATATAAAGTGCATGTTGTACTCTTCTATAAAGGAAATGTTTGAACGAAATGAAAATTGCCAAGACCTAATAAATTTCATCTATGTACCTACAACCTATCATTCTTGCAATAAAGATTATTTGATTTGATTTAAAATGAGCACGAACTTGTCGATGAGGCAAATAAAAAAAAATACTAAAAAGATTTATTTATTTACCAGAATATGGGTAGAATTATACAGATGTTACAAATTTAAGTACTTTCAACATATTCAGGCATAGTGGCGTGCAATAACCTGATTAAATTGTTTTTTTTTTTTCAGGTTATGTCCACAAAAACACACTGCCATCGCTTCAGACTCGTAACTTTTAAACTAAACGTTAAGAATCGTAAAACGCGCGTAATACTGCTTATACAGTGTGTAGCCGTGGTGTACATATTGTGTGGATATCGAAACACGCTGTATGTGAGGCGTCCGTCATTTTGACTCTATTTGACAGATAAAACAACTGTCACCGACAAATGAAGTTTTAAATATAGCTGTTGATTTAAATGAATTATGTTGTTATATTTATTATTGTGAAAGTTTAACGAAAACAAGATGGCCGATAAATTAAAAACAAGATGGCCGATACAAAATGGCGGATGCGACGCCGCTCAAAATAGCTCTGCTATTTAATTTGGCAATAAGAATGGGTCTAACAACAAAGTATTTTATATACGAAGACTCATTTTTTTTAATTTAATACCCACCTATTGGCGTTTATGTTTGGTGCACTGTAGGTTATCTCTTTCCTTCTTATAGAAAACTATATTCCATCTCTGTCAGATTATATTCGATGTTATCGCCAGTGCTCTTAATGTTAGCTACTAGATGGCGCTAAAATCAACATGCTCCATAATTTTAAGCTATATAATAATTTTGTCAATCAGCGATATATTATTTACCTTAATACTAGTGTCGGACCACTAAACTAAATTTGACTACGCTAAAATTAACTTTTAGTTTGAATTAGAGAAGGACAAATTTGGTCTGTTTAGTTTGACAGTAGAATTAAAGTCTAATTTTTATTTATTTTTTGATTTTGCGAAAAACGATTTGTGTTTTTTTTTAAACTTACCTTGCCAACCGCGTTCTTATGTTGATGGAATATTTTTATTTTGTATAACTTTACGTAATTTTAGTTTTTTTTTGTTTAGTGCGATTTGATCGAGGAAATGATTTGGCAGCTTTTGATAATAGCAACACATTTTGATTAAAATAAATGTGAAGCACATAATGTTACATATTTTCTATTATAATTTTTTTTGTAAAGTTTGTTAAATTGGTTACTAAAAATATATAACAGAATTGACTTAAATGTATTTTAAGTATGACTTATTTACTAAAACATGTTACTAAAATCCAAAAATGAAAGTACAAATATTACTTTTCGATCAAATCTCGCACTAAACTTTATTTGGTGCATTCATTAAGTACTAAATAAGCATGTGATGCTTGTACGGGCCCTTAGCCACTTGTGCTTTTATAATAATACTATATGATTAAAAATAGCACTGTCTCGGTGACACAAATCTATCTTAAACAATGAATTTGTATATTAAAAAGAACAATTAAATTACAACTTTTTTTTAAATTTTAATTGGTTAAATAAATAATGTTTTTTTTACTTAAGTAATATTTGTTACTTTAAACATTATGTTATATTTTTTAGTTTAAGTAATAGAATACACTTATATGACATTTCAACTTAAAAACAGAAAATTGTAAGATAAGTTTGTGTGACCGATTTTAAGCTATTATTAAAATATAAAACAAAATATAATATATGTTAGCACATTATTTAATTAAGATTCGGCTAGCCTACGTTATGTAGAATATAACTTATCAGTTTTATTATTGGGACGAAATTGCTTAGACTTTACTTTAAAAAAATCATATTTTTATCCGTTCTCAGATAATTTTTCTGATTTTAAAAGGTTATTGTTTCTTTAATTATCTTATTCATATATTTTATAAGTCTGTTTTAAGGGTTGCCGCGATTTAAAAAAATGCTGTATCTATTGCTGGTGTTCCGGTTTGAAGGGTATGTGTACCAGTGAAGCTGCAGGCAGATGAGACTTCACCTGTGTGTTACAAACGTCCATAGGCTACTGTTACCGACCATCAAGTGGGTGGTATTCGTATTTACTACCAATGCAATAAAAAAAATATCAAAATAAATGAAAAAATGTTTACTCAAGTATAAAAAAAGACTTAAAAAATTATGATTAAGCGAGTTTAAGTTACTTCAATAAGTCAAGTCGAAGCAAAAATAAAAAAAAAAATATAATTTTGTACATTATTTTTATAAACGGGGTCTGTTTTTATTCATTTATATAATTTTATTTTCCTAAATGGACCCTGTAACAATTTGACATTACCTAGATAAGACTAGTGTTATTAAAATGACAAATTGATTAATAAAATATTGTTCGGAATAAAATTAATACGGAAATCAATTCGGATGTACTTGCACAGACTTTTCATCTGTACGTCTTTTGCACTCAACGGCTCCCAGAAATCATGATCAAGTCTTACGCTGCGGTTTCCGTTGCGTGATCTCTTGAGAACCTTTCTGACCCAATGGCCGTCAGTTCTTCGAGGTATATGCCCCGCCCGCTGCCACTTCAGCTTGCAAAGGATGTAAAAAAAAATTGAGTTATTTCGTCATACAGTTTTGATAAGAGCCAATAATCAGATAGTCATGCATTATCCTATACCATCAGGCGAGATAGTCAAACGCGAGACTATATAACTCGTTAAAAGAAAAAGTCGACGGTTTTTGTAATGAGTACCATGCACCATGATACCACCCAAATCCGAGATAAATATTTGCGTATTGTGCAAACATTTGTCCAGCATCGAATATGATTATTGTTTTCATCAATTAGAATTTTTTTTTAATATTTTAATCCGAGCAATATTGTCAATGGGATTTAGTGAAATCGAGTTAAGAGATTGATATTTCTTGATAATCGATTTGAGTCCGCGTAAATGTGTAATTTGACAATCAATTGTATTCAATTAATATAAATCGTTTTAAATGTTATTTCTTTGTTCCTTTTATTTTTTATTAAAAAACTGTTCAGCTTTTTTATTTTAATTTAGTGCCTAACATCAAAACAATGTAATTTTTTGTACTTTGATGTTCAAAATTATACATTTAGTATTATGTTTTATAAATTAACAAATACTACTTATTTAGAAATCAAATAATTGTCATGTTTTAAGTTTAATAATTTTTAGGGTCATCAGAAAAAAATCGAAAAAAGCTGAACAGTTTTTAATAAAATCCGGTCACAAAACAGACTTCAAGTGGCGATGTCTAGATTAAGTCAAAGCTTATGAAACGTTATGTTATGAATTTTGTATGTAACGTGTTTTTTTTTAAATATATGCTATTTCGAAGATTATTATTTGTGTGGTTTTATTTCAATAATAGATAAAAGTTATTATTTAACAGAAATATAACTGACTTCAGACCACAGAAAATCTAAAAAAAAACGTGTTTACTAATGTATGCACGTAAGAAGTAATACTTCTGGCGTAACAGAACAAAAATAGCTAAAGATTTCATTCCGTATACCACCACAGCTCTTTGTTTTGAAAACGGAATGATAAATTAATAAATATAGTGATGAGTTTTCACCGAAACTTGAGAGATCAGCTAACTTCATTATGTCGTTTTTGGCTGTCGGTTTGCGCGCGCATGAGACAGTTATCAGCTAATTCATCATGTCACTTTGTGGCAGTCAGTGTGCACGCGCATCGTAAAAATTTTACTATTTTCTTTCCAAACGCGCCAAAAGAAGTAGTATGGGAAACGGTGCCTACCTTAAAACGAAAACTGGGTAATGAAAGGTCTACTTAAATTTTAGAGCTTTCCAATAATACCACATAGATGCACTGGGATGCAACCAAACATTTTAAAACTTAAAATGTTAAGCCGATGTTAAGTATCTTTAAAATTATTTGACCACAATGAAACTTAAATGGGACCACCTTAGCTTTACGGAACCCAACGCAAAAAGATAATTTAAATCGGTTCATAAACAAAGAATATATGAGGGAAAATACATTAAAATATGATTGAGACATTGGCTACTTTTATTGACAAACTACGCGTGCGAAGCCACGGACGGAAGCTTGTCTACGTTAAAAGGAATGAGTGGTTTTCGCGGCCATGTTTTTATAACAGATGGCGTTGGTCTGTCATGCTCTGATTGACAAAGGAAAGTGAATTATCAATGTTAATTGACGTGTTGACATTATTTTCCGAGGAACTTGAAATAAAAAACAAACACTTGTGTTTGTTTGTCTGACGAAGTGAAATTAAACAAATTTTGATATTGTTGTCTTTGAGATTTTGGCATTTATCCCATATTTTTAGCGGTGCATCTCCAGACAGCGCTAGTTGGAACTAGTTCTTTTTAAATCGACAATGAAAAGCCCTCATTGTATCGCAGTGAATCCTTTTTGGAGCCCTTAGAATTTTCAATGATAAAAAAACTTCAATTCTTAAACTTGACAGAAGCATTAAGGCTGTCATCATTTTTTTTGACGTTGTTTTCAAAATTACTGTGTAAAATTTTCTAAATTCCAGAATGAGTAGTCCATCGCCAAAGTCTTCTAAATCTGGATCACCAAAAATCTTAAAACATAGTAATAGCAAGGTAAAAACTTTCAGGTATCATTTGTAAATTAAATTAAAAATTAGGTACTTAGATTAAAAAAAACATTTTAGATGCATTCTCATTTCTAAAATGTATTTTAACTGTCTAGTTTAAGTTTCTAGTTAAATGTTTTAAAATGATTTGTTATTTTAAGTGTGGTGTACAATAAAGCGTTTTTTATCCTATTTGTTCTAGCGAAGCGAGATCTCCAAATCAACTTGGGCAAATCGGCGTTGTATGTATGTATGTGTGTTTGTCCGAGGATAACTTTCGAAGCTTTTATACGATCATCGTGAAATTTGGTATATAGATAGGGAGTGATGCTACGATTTTGGTGTGACTAAATCAGCTAAAAATGTGGGGGGTGTTGAGGTATTGGGGTTCAGAGGGGTAAATAAAAACCAAAATGGGACTATCCGGTCAAATGGAACGTCTAATAAAAGATCTTTGTAAATACATTTCGACCCCGTTTTTATTTTTAGTTTAAACCTTGTAGTTTTTAAGTTATTTGCCATAATAAAAACTGAACTTTGACAAAATTCACTAGTGACCTCACAGTGCTGAAATTTGGTATGCGTATAGCTAGTGACACAAATATAGGCAAAAGTCTGAAATCCAGAATAACTGCAATGTCTACCCCCAAAAAATATAACCAATCTACATGAACTCTCGTTACCTGTAATTTGAATGAAATTGTGGGTCAAGTTAAGTGGTTATTCATTTCGTGGCACTATTTTGATAGTCTTAGATTACGAATAATATGTTTTTATTGGAGACTCGCGAGATCTCATTTCGGAAACCACTAGTCTATCTATTCTCAAACTGTTTGTCGAACCTACCTCAACTCGCTCTTTACTTTTCATGTTTAGAATAGCTCTGTTGTCACAGGTCTCAAAAAAAAGTGAAACATCCGAGCAGGCTGAATGCCCATGTGATCCGGCTTGCTTACTCCAACCAGATTACTTACCCCAACCTGAATGCATCTGTTCAGATAAAGAAAACAAAACAAGACCAAAATACCATTGCGTTAAGACCAAAAGTGCACCTTTGAGAACTATATTGAAGAATACAAGAAAAAACTGCTGCAAATGTTGCTGTTTGCTGGCAGAATATGTGAGAGAAGTCCTAAACCTCGTCACTCAAGGTTGCCCAGACGACGGAAAGCCTAAACTCCTGAAGATTCTGAAGGATTTGTATACTGTTGGTGGTTGTATATGCTATGATTGTTGGGCCGTACTTAAATACATTTTCGAATTTTTAGTTGTCTATAAGTGAGATTTGTTTTTATAATAAAAATTGTTGGTAGGTATGTCGTTCTAGTCTTATGTTTATACCCGATTCACATTCCAGTAACAGTCCAGTCCAGCGATCTGAATTGGAAGGCACGAATCCATTGAGAGATCCAGTTCAGTAACTGGATTGGTGATCTACTTTTCAATCTAGCGCAACCAATCCAGCATAACTGGGTACGGTGATAATACTTCCCCGTAGTTTCAGAGTGATAAATGAATAACAATATAAGTTTTGATTATATTTATTGTATAATAAATAGCATATATTTATGACTTGAAATAACATTTCTAGGGCCCTGTTTCATAAAATTGACAATTCGTTTATACTGTACTTCTGTTAAACTACTTTTCAAACACAAAGTTTACAGGGTATTTTTACCAATTGTTAGGTATGTTAACTTTATGAATCAGGGCCCAATTAACCACAAAAGCAGCCTTAAAATTATTACTGGTCCATGATAAACGTGTAAACAAGATATTAAATTAAATACAAGGTTAAATAGAAATAGTCCACTTTTGAATTTGTCTCAAACTGTATAGGGTGGTTTTTTAAAAACATCATACTAATATTATAAATGTCAAACTGAGTTTGCTCGTTTGTTACACTTTTACGTTACGTCGTAACGGTTGAACCGGTTTCGACAAAATTTGGTATGGAGGTTACGGACCTAGAGATATTTGGTGGACGAACCACGCCAGCAAAGCCGCGTGCGGTGAGTAATCCTATAATTGAGAAGCATAGGATCAAAAAGGGACATTTTGTGTGTCATTTTAAATATCCAGAAAAATTGCATTTATGCATAATGGTGCTCCCACACAGCAGTTATATAACAGGATGACTGGTAAATAAATGATATTAGCATTAAGTCCTCCTGGCACTATTCTGTTTTGTGTGAAAGTATTCAATAAATAAATAACAAAATTTTGTTATTTTTGTAAAAAGTGTAAGGGATACAAAATATAACGTTATGTCGTTGTTATATTTGCGTAGGAGCACCATTATATCACTGGCCTAGCTTTAAAAGCCTACTCTAAATATCTAATTTATATTAATACTCTAATACTCTTATTTATATTATTGTGTTTATATTACAATATTATCATGGAACAGCAAAATACAGAACATTCTAGAACGTGAGCTTATAGTTTAGGATAACGAATAAAAAAATACAACTGACACAGCAGTTTCTTGCCTGAGTCTTTCATGGATTCACGTGAACAGACAGTTAAAATTAACTCATAAACTTTGTCTTAAAAAACTTTCGTGATTTGTTTTACATCGATAAAACTCGTATTTATTATAATGATTATAAACTTTTGATGTTCGGTGAAAATGATTATAAGTGTGTATAAATAAATATATGTTATACAATATAATGTTGAAACAATTGAAACTATTTTATTTATTGTAAATGTGGTATGATACAGATCTGTTACACACTACATGCGTTGGAAAGGTATGTGAAACAGGGCCCTGATATGGTCCGTTTGTATTAGACAAATATTATATATTTGTCATATAGATATTTTGTCTAATACGAGATAAATAAAAATGAATACTTAAATTAAGTGTTTTTTTTTATTTATGACGGTGATGTCTACAGTGCTAAGTAAAGAGTGCTTATAACATTATTTATCTCGGGGCCCAATTCTTATACTGTACAATATGTACTCATGAAACTGAACTTTTCATAAAAATCTCAAGATAAAGATATTTTCTAAGGTGCGTGACCTACGAAGCAGTTCTGTTATAGGCGATGGTTACCACTTAACATCAAGTGGGCCATAAGCTTGTTCCATCTCCATGTAGCATAAAAAAAGTGCTCCAGTATGCCCGCGACCACAGCTGTTGCAACACACTCGAAACGTCGGAATAACAAATAAAAAAAGGTACATACGCGATTAATACCCGTTTAAATCAGTAATTATGTGTAGTGATCGTGAAAGTTTGAAAAATACTATTAGGCATTAGCACATGCGGAGTAACGTCTATCTATAAGTATGATAATTATAATATTATTGTTGTATCTAGCGTTACGTTGCTAAGCATGTTCTAAGGCAACATCCATTTATCTCATATCACTTAAGAAAGCAAATATCTATTTATATCACCCTAAAACTATCGACACATTGTCCCACATTCTAGAACATTCCAGCATCCTAACATTAGTATTCGTTAGAATAGTCTAGAACTTTCCAGAACATTCGAGAAAATTTTGAAACCTTCCAGAATATTCCTAGACCATTCTGGAACCTTCTAGATCATTATAGAATCTTTCAAAATATTCCAACTTCTAGCGTTCTAACGTTAGTATAAGCTAGAACATTCCAGAACCTTCTAAAACCCTCCGAGCACTTTATTGCCATCCAGATTATTCTAGAACTTTCCAGAACATTCTACAACTTTTCAGAAAATGTTAGAACATTCCAGAACCTTCCCAGAACTTTCTTGAAACATCCAAAACATTCCACCTTCTAATTTTCTAACGTTAGTATAAGCTAGAACGCTCTACAACATTCCAGAATCTTCAAAAACATTCTAGAATCCTCTAGAACGTTCCTAGAACCTTCTAGAACATTACTCCACTATTAAAGAGTATCTAGAAGGTCTTCCGATGCACTGCGCGATGGCCTTCCTCGTCGTACTCGCGTTTCGAAACCCACATCTTTCGGAATGTGTCGAGCGACGCGAGAATCGAACCCCCTATCCATGTCGAGTACAGCCGCTCTTGAGGTGCTGAGATCTGAAATGAAAAATTATCACATATCACAACCTGTGTGCGTTCCTGTGCAAGTTTTTTAATTGATAAATACATTAAAAAATTGGGTGTGTCTGTGTCATGGACACGGCCGTGTGTTGTACGTGAATACGTGTATGTAACAGGTAATATTTTCTATACACAATATAAAATACGCTATTTTATGTATGTTATAATAATGTTTGAACACTAAGAAGTCCTTCGAGTCATGAAGTCATACTAATTGTAAATCTCGAAACGCAGCAAAATGTCCTTAAAATGGAGGCGCTTCCCCCTCCACCGATGCGTCACAGTCCTCACTTAGCGTAACGAATTCTTTGATTCTTTAGCTATCCAGTGTTGTAATTACATTTTGTATGGAGATGATAGATATGTAGCTGCAACACCAAACTGTATCACCCGATTTTGTTATTATTCGTTTTTTGAATTGCCTCCCACTATGGAAGCAATTTTGGAATGTTCAAGATGATAGCAAGCGTATATTGGGGCTGAAAGGAAGTTGGGGAAGGTGGAGCAGGGTGCTGAATGAGTGGTGGCTCCGAGATAGAACCAGGAACGCAGCTCGTCCGCCGGCAAGATGGCTTGATGACATAAAAATCACAGGTCGTATGTGGGTTAGAACAGCGCAAGACAGAGGCGAATAGCAAGAACGAAGAGAGGCCTATGCCAAGCAGTGGGATGAGAAGGGCTGACGATGATGCTGATGATGAAAGCAATTTTAAAAACGTATTCATGTCAATATGTTTTACCCTGATAATTGAGGAGTAAGAGCGTTGTATGGACATGTCATGCGGAAGGAAGAAAATCATGTGACTAAAAGAGTGTTAGATACGAGTGTGGATGGATATAGAAGTAGAGGAAGGCCGAAGAAGAGATGGATGGACTGTGTGAAGAATGATATGGGTAAGAAAGAAGTGACAACGGAGATGACGGCTGATAGAGAGATATGGAGGAGGAATACGTGATAGGGGAAAAGAGCAGAAAGAAGAAGATTTACGTCTTACCCTGATCTTCATATCTTTGGGCGCGAGCCTGCGTATCTCCGCGAGGAGTCTGTCCCCGAAGCCGCGGAACAGCGTGGAACCTCCACTCAGCACTATGTTCTGGTACAGCACCTTGCGAAGGTCCATGTCCGACTTCTGGATGGCGAACATCAGGACTTCGTGAAGACCTGCCCAAATAACACAAGTTTATCACAGTACGCTAGGAGTGCCGGCAGAAATCAAACACTTCTCTGAGAGGTCTAGCTGAAGTCTATAGCCTCAAATACAAACCGTTTTCCATCCCGAAGGGAATAAAACGATTATTTTAGGGATAGAACACGGTTTGTATTTTTTTTTGTGATATTTCTGGGGTAACAGGCTTACGGCTCACCTGATGGTAAGCGGTCACCGTCGCCTATTGACACCGGCAACATCCGGGGTATTGTCGATGTGTTCCCTACCCTGTAGAAACCTCTACATTTCTCTTGAAGCGTGCCATGTCGTAGCCTAACGGGAAAACCTCAGATGGTATATAGGTAGATTATGTCCTCGATTGAAACATAGGCTACTTTTTAGGGTTCCGTACCCAAAGGGTAAAATGGGAGCCTGTCTGTCTGTACGTGTGTCTGTCTGTCTGTCCGTCTGTCACCAGGCTGTATCTCATGAACCGTGACAGTTAAGATAGTTGAAATTTTCACAGATAATGTATTTCTATTGGCGCTATAACAACAAATACTAAAAACAGAATAAAATAAATATTTAAGTGGGGCTCTCATACAACACACATGATTTTTTTTGTCGTTTTGATAGATAATGATACGGAATACTTCGTTGCGCGAGTCCGACTCGCACTTGGCCGGTTCATAATAACCGAAGCCGCGGCCAGTAGCTAGTTCCACGATAATTAAATAAATAAATAAATAATTCTGGGCATTTCACACAGCGCCAACAGCATTTGTATACCTCTAGTGAAGCATAGTGGTTCGTCTTTGGCAATCTGTCTTATACAATTTACCTGTGTTTTATACAAATATCTTGAATCTTGAAAATATATTGTTTCATTTGAAAAAATCCTTACCTTCGCACTCTTCACCGATGAGATCTGGTCTAAATAATACTTCTGGAGCGCGGAATCTAGCCTGGCCGATCTGAAATTACGTAAAGAAACCGTTCAGCTTCAAATCGGCTTTTAGTCATACAGTCTGTCACCGCATTCACGACATTAATTTAATACACATATGCAGAATCGTATTAACTGATTTTAGAGGTCGGTTTAATACCTGTAGGTTGAATATTGATCCAGTAATCGATACATTTCTAATAAACAATTTTTAACGTAAATCGACGGCGCCTTCGCGACGATGCCGCTTAGTCAGTTTAACAGGTATCTACTTACATGAGGAATGAACATGATTTGTTTACCTATTTTATATAGGCTGTTTCATTGATATTTTAGGACTTGAAATGAAAGTAGACTGAAAATAAAAAAAAAATCATGGTAATGAATTTGAAAAAAAAAACTATTTTACAACAATACTACTGGCCATCAGCCCTACCCGTGTTTTAGATTAATGTCGTTAATGCAGTGACATGCAAGTCGATGTGGGCCTGTTTCAGAGCGTGTTAACTGAGCAAACATCTGAGTCAGCTAACATGCTCTACTGGTCCACATACGACCTGCTGCAGGATTATATTCTGTAGTTATTTTTTTAGGCAATTATGGAACTGACATCGTCGCAAATTCCCTAAAAATAGATTTAAAATAAAAGTGACACGTGACGATGATATTGCTATCTCGTTCGCTCTTACAGGAGCCGTTAGTTTTGCACCGAGTATGTATAGATAACACTAATCACCAGTATTTGTATTGAAAAGAAAACAAACTTAATGTTTATTAGGTGTCCCCTTCTGCCACGAGTCTTGGTGTGCATATAATTTTGTTATGGATATAATATCATGGCATTAGGAGCGTTGCTCTAGACTTTCTCACTTCTTATTTAAGTGGCAGAGTGCAAAGAGTTGACGTGAATGGGAAGCGTTCTCCGGGTCTCTGGTTAAATGGGTGTACCACAGGGTACATCAAGTCTGGGACCATTTTTGTTTTTAGTATATATTAATGATCTTCCCCATCTTGGAAAAGACGATCATGAGGTTGTATTGTTTGCAGATGACACGTCACTTTTGTTTAAATCAAAGCGACGACAAACCGATTTTGACGATGTAAACAATGCAATCTCTAAGGTGGTAAAATGGTTCAATGTAAACAATCTACTTCTAAATGAAAAGAAAACAAAATGTATTAGATTTATACTACCTAATGTTACACAAGTTAAAGCAGATATAAAAATCAAAGACGAGGAGTTGGCTCTTGTGGACACCACCGTTAGATATAACCCTAGATCTTAAGCTTCAATGGGGCCCTCACATTGATAGGTTGTCGAAGAGACTGCGGTATGTAGTTCAGCGGTATACCGCAGAACTAAGTCACAGTCAAAAAGATCCGTCTTTTTACAGACGTAGACACAGCTAGACTAGTTTACTTCAGCTACTTCCACAGCATTATGTCATACGGTATACTGCTGTGGGGGAGTGCTGCAGATATAAACACCGTTTTTGTGCTGCAGAAGAGGACTGTTCGTGCAATTTATAATATGGGCTCCAGAGAATCATTACGCAATAAGTTTATAGAAATAAATATTATGACATTCCCTAGTCCAATACATCTATGAAAATCTGATGTATGTTCACAAAAATATTAATTTGTTTAAGAAAAATAGCGATAATCATAATTGTAATACTAGAAATAAAGATAAACTCTCTGTTGCCACTTGTAGACTCCATAAAGTTGGTAAATCGTTTAAAAAGCAAGGTGTACGCTTTTATAACAAACTCCCAAGTGATGTACAAAAATTGACAACTAACAAATTTAAAAACGTAATTAAACAAAATCTTTATAAAAAAGCCTACAATAAAATATCGGATTATTTAGATGATAGAGAAGATTGAGATTGAAATTGCTCCAACTCGTTTAAAATGTTACAATTTAGACGTAATTTATTTTCTGTATTGTTATGTATTTTAAAAGGATCATTAAAAAAACAACCAGCCTTGTTTCTTGCCTTTCTTTCCTGGCTTGGTCGCGGAGGAATAGGCAGTAAAACTGACGTTTCAAAATGATCCTTGTGATTTTAATGAATAAAAATATTTGACTTTGAATATTGGATGTGGGCCGAGATGGATGAATGAATTAATGTTCTTCTGACAAAGCCAGTATACAGCCGCAACTAAAATATTGTTGTATTAAATTAGATAAATGATTAAGATAGATCGAGTTCCCAATACCGAAATTCGCAAGCAGACTATTGTTCAAGACGTCAGCAAGCGAATATTGGGGTTCAAGTGGAGTTGGACAGGACACTTGCCCAGACGTTGTGACGACAGGTGGACTAAGCCACTAACTACTCCACTCTGGGAGGCCGAGAACTGGCCATCGAACGTACACCGGCGAGATGGGTCGACGACATCAATAAGTCCGTGGGTCGTACGTGGTTCAGACTGGCACAGGATCGGGAAGAATGGCAGAAACAAAGAGAGGCCTATGCCCAGCAGTGGGTCGACACGGACTGAGAATGATGATGATGAGCTAAATGATTTCCTAACTTATTTCATGTAGTTAACGTAACTAAGGGTTCTATAAGATTTGAAATATATAAATATGAAATATTAAAATGTAATACTGACTTCCAACTGGGTCCCATCAGGTAGTTGGTACTGAGCCCTCTCCGTATCAAGCGTCTCTTCCTTCAGTGGATTCGGAGAGAGATAGCAGGCTCTTTCCTTGATGGCTTTAACTATTTCCAGTTCCGCTGAAGTTCGGAGATTTACACCTTCCTTGCGGAGGAGAAGCCTGAAAAAGTTTTATTACAAATTATTTCAGTATTCATTATTATAAGTCTGTATATAAATTGTTATGAGTAGTTATTATTCAGGTTCATTCATTTATGTATTTTTTTTAATTGTATCTTTAGTATTAGTATGTACATGTAGTAGCTACACTATTACATCCCAGGTAATGTCCACACAGTCCATTCCATCCCAAAGTTGTCTGGAGAGATCACTATTTATTGATAAGACAGCTAAGTGTATCCATAGATTTACGTTTTGTTTTATAGTGTGCGATAAAGATTTATCTAATCTATTCATTAATTCACAATTTTATTGCATAATACTGGTATGTTAATAATGTATTACAAACTAGCTGTAGCCCGCGACTTCGTAAGCGTTACACTACTAAATGTAACCGAGAAATAAAGCTAAACTCAAAAAATCGAAAAAAAACCTGTTTTATACCAATTTTTCAGGTTGAAGCCCTGGCTCCTGAACTAGCGTGAGCTGTATGTCAGGAGTCAGTTTCTTCCCACTTCACTCGCTGTTGCGACTTGACTTGACACCCCATTTTTATTCTATGGGACCTGATTTATTGGATAAAAAGTAGCCTATGTGTTAATTCAGATTATAATATACGTAAATACTAAATTTAATCGAAATCAGTTCAGCCGTTACGACGTAATTGAGTAACAAACAAAAAATTAAACAAACATCCACACTCACATTAGTGTAATGTTTTTTTTTTTTAATAAAGCGTTGATTAGATCATCGTGAAATTTGGAATATAGGTAGGTAGTGATGGCACAATTTTGTTGTTACTAAAGTAGCTAAAAATGTTAGTGGGTTATTGAGATATTGGGATTCAAGAGGGGTAAAAATAATGAAAATGAAAATATTAGTTCAAGTGGGACAACAAATGACGTTTTTATTTTTAGTAAAGTCCTTATAGTTTTTGAGTTATTAGCCATGATAAAAACAAAACTTTGACAAAATTCACAGGGTACACCAGTGACTCTACAGTGCTGAAATTTGATATCCGTAACAAATTAATTAGTAAAAAGTAATTAAGTAACACAAATATAGGCAAAAGTCTGAAATACAGAATAACTGCAATTTGTACCCCAAAAAAGAGTAACCACATAACGTGAACTCCCGTATCTGTAATTCGAATGAAACTGTAGGTCATGTTATTTGGTTATATATTTCGTGGCGATATTTTGATGGTCAAAGATTAGTAATATTATTTTTTTGTTTTTATGGGAGACTCGCAAGATCTCAGTTCAGAGCGAACCAGTAGTTATCTTATCTTACCTAAGATATCTAGTAACGTCTCTGCCGGCGACATCAACTCTCATAATACTATGCGGCATCGCGAATCCCTCGTAGATAGGCACTGCGTGTGTCACACCGTCCCCAGAGTCCAGCACCACACCCGTTGTTCGACCGGTCGCGTATCTGTCAAGTACATATCAGCAGGGCTATTTAAACAAATTCTGTTTACGTACCGAATACCAAAGTTATATACTACACGTTTAGTTATGTACGACATTAAATGAAAACACGGGTAGGGCTTATGGCTAGTATTGTTGTAAAATAGGTTTTTTTTAAATTAATTGCCATAGATAATTTTAAATTTTCAAACAACCTTAATATCAAGTCCTGAAATATCAATTAAACTGCCTGTATAAAATAAGTAAACAAATCATATTAATTCATTATGTAAGTAGGTACCTGTTAAACTGACTAAGCGATAACGCAAAGGCGCCGTCGATTTACGTTAAAAACTGTTTATTGGAAATGTATCAATTAATGGATAAATATTAAAGCTACCGGTATTAAACCCACTTTCAAAATCCGTTAATACAATGCCTGATGTGTGTTTTAAATTAATGTCGTACATAACAAAACAGGCTGTATATAACCCTAACTAAGCACCTACATGATGATGATGATGATGATGATTCAAGCAACCAGTAACAAGGCAATACGTACAAACTAAGCACAGCCTGCATTGAGAGAAAGAGAGCTGGTACATTGAAGGTCTCGAAGAACACCTCGGCAGCCTTCTCCCGATTCCTGCGAGGATTCAGAGGAGCCTCCGTTAGCAGCACTGGGTGCTCCTCCGAGAATGTTGACAGTTGATCCTGGAATTAGAAGACGGTGTATTAGCATGAGGCGTTACACCTGTGTAGCGAACGCCGAGCTATAGATTAAGTTAGGAAAATTGTTATGTTTAATTGCCTTGTATAGTATAAAGATTAGAGGCGAACGATAGGGTTGCTGCCGCCGAACTGGGCGTGGCAGCCGGGCGCCGCCGTTTTGTATATTTATAGTGTGCGAGCGAGAGGGCGCAACCCGTCCCTCTCCCACACTTATCGGATCGGCAGTATAATATTTATAGTGTGCGAGCGAGAGGGCGCGACCCGTCCCTCTCCCACACTATCGGATCAGCAATATTATATTGCAGATACCGGCCTATAAAGGCAGCGGCGCCCGCCCTCAAAAGTATTCAGCATTAAGACTTCGTCTAGAACAGTACTAAGAAATAAATATTAATTAACAGTGATCGAAGGTTTACTTTCAACAACATACAGTCCACAACAACCTGTATGCCTCAAGTTGATGGATAGGGGGGAGGAGCAGAGGGGGCAACGGCCGTCTGTATACTCACTTTACTATAAATATAATTCCATACGCGTTCCATATCGTTCCAATCCGTAACAATACCATGTTCCATGGGGTACTTTATTGTGAGCAAACCTCTGTGTTCCTCTGCCCTGGGGCCCACAAACAGCTCTCCTTCTAGAGCCCCCGCCATCACACGGATGTGTTTTGGACGACCGATGCTGTAATTAATAGTCGATTATTAAACGAGGGGATAAAGCAGTGTCTTGAGTCACGGGTGCTTATATCCCGAATGTAACGAAGGATTCTAGTTATCTCACGAGCAGAATGAGAGAGTTACAAGAATCCTGAGTGCAGAGAGGGATATAAACACGACCAAGATGCAGGCAGCTTTGTCCACAAGGAGAATACTCTACTTTTCACACTTTCTGCGAGACAAATTTTATCTTTAAAACAGCGTTTTTAGGCATTAGCGTTATAAGATATGTAAGACAGAAGAATACTTAGGAAGATATAAGAAGAAGACATAGAAAAACATAGAAAGACATAATAACTATTTTGCATTCTGTACAGAGGCTAGTTCAATTAACAAAGTTCATATTGTGTCATGACATGTAATTTGACATGAAATCAAAATATTTTTATTCATTAAACTTGGAAGGATCACTTTGTCACTTTGAAACGTCAATTTTACTGCCTGTTCCTCCGCGACCAAGCCCGGAAAGAATGACAAGAAACAAGGCTGCTTGCTTTTTTTAATGATCCTTTTAGAATACATAACATTAAAGAAAATAAATTACGTCTAAATTGTAACATTTTTGAACGTGTTGGAGTAATTTCAATCCTAAGCTTCTCTAACTTCTAAATAATCCGATATTTTATAGTAGGCTTTTTTATAAAGATTTAGTTTAATTGCGTTTTTAAATTTGTTAATTTTCAACATTTGTATGTCACTTGGGAGTTTGTTATAAAAGTGTACACCTTGCCCTTTAAACGATTTACTAACTTTATGGAGTCTACAAGTGGCAACAGCGAGTCTATCTTTATTTCTAGTATTAAAATTATGATTATTGCAATTTTTCTTAAACAAATTAATATTTTTGTGAACATACATCAGATTTTCATAGATGTATTGACAAGGGAATGTCATAATATTTATTTCTTTAAACTTATTGCGTAATGATTTTCTAGGGCCCATATTATAAATTGCACGAACAGCCCTCTTCTGCAGCATAAAAACGGTGTTTATATCTGCAGCACTCCCTCAGAGCAGTATACTGTATGACATAATGCAAGTGGTGTGATCAATAACTTTAAATAAGACAGGCAAAATTTATTTATAGAATCAAATAGACATTGCTACAAAAACGAACAATAAGAGACTTTCAGCATTGTAATGTAGACATAATATCAGCAATAATGCTGATTGTCTACAAACAAAATCCTACTAATATTATAAACGCGAAAGTTTGTATGGATGTATGAGTTGATGATTGTTACTCTTTCACACAAAAACTAATGGATTTTAATTAAATTTGGTATGTACGTAGATTATAACCCGGCTTAACACAAACTACTTTTTATTGACTAAAAACGCATGAGAAGCCACGGGTGGAAGCTAGTAAATAAGTAAATGTATTATGAATTTGAGGGTAATAATAATATAATATTAATCTTTATTTCAGGCTACAAAAGTAAAGATATACTAGTGACTAACATACATATATATTAAAATACTTTAAACTATTTGCTATTTGTAATCCTGCCTCTGTCTGTTACGTTTTCACAACTAAACTGCTGGAGCTATTTTGTTGAAATTTGGTATACAGATAGATTATGACCGGGAATGAAACGTAGGCCTCTTTTTACCCGACTGCAAAGAAGCCACGGGCATCAGCTAGTAGGTAATAATTTAAATTTCGATACTTATGTATAACAATTAAACACGGTGACTAGGGTTTGACAGCAAAAATGCTTATTAACTTCTCAATGTTACTTTCAATGCCATCAAGAGTTGTTGGGTTGGTTGGAAAACCCATAAAAAGATGTTCGTGCATGGCAAAAACACATTTAGTACAGTAAGTTGACTATTACAAAAAAAAAAGAATACAATAAGTACTAATATTTTTACAAATGTTATTGTGTAACCAGTCAATCAATACTTACTAATTTGGGAACCTGCATTTCGGTATCTGATCACCAGCGAATCCTGCTTTGATGACTCCGGAGCCCTAAAACCAACCGGTAAATATTTTTAAGCAAAAAAAATACTTATGGGCATGCCGACGTCATTTCTGAGTCACTGCACGCATAAATTACATGAAAATAAACACAATACTAGCGTTACACACGTGGGAAACTATTATAAAGATATTGTTATAGTTTGTATTGGCTTTGTCACCGATTTGAATAGGTTTTTCGTAATTATTAGGTGCGCCAGTGGGCTAATGTATATCATGATTTATTTGGTATTTACATTGTCAATAACGACGGGTTGGTTAACTATCACGTCGTTTAGCTCCATATTGCACTATTGGATTGAATATTTATTGATTTTTCTGAGAAAAGAGATTTATTTCTTCAATTTCTGTAAGATTCACATTCATTAGTTTTTTTACTTTTTGTGTACGTGTTCCAGGTTTTTTGGTGACTAGCTAATCGCTCTGCAATTATTATGCTTCTCTTTCACTCAAAGAAGAAATTACATTTGCTGTTTCTGTTTTATGCTAAACTAATAACTTGAAACAAATAAATGACATCAGCAGTCAAAAACGCAGCAATGTTGCTAGTTTACAAAAAATGATACGGTCCGTTCAACGCAAGTTGAGCTGTTCGCTCGGGATAATCAAGGGAAACTGTCAGTCAGACACGGACGCGGCGACGTATTTATTGCTGTTGTGCGTCGTCCTTTGTTTACAAAAGTGTTTCTCAACTTTTATCTTATTTTCTAATGAAAACATAAAGTAATTTTAAAGAAAATGATACTTGTTAGCCTTATTTTCACTAATTTACTGCTGGCGTCAGCTGAAATCACTGAAGTGGATTTACTCAACAGTGTCTGTGATATTGAAGAGAAAACATGCATGGACGGCGATATTACAACAAATCAGAAAAACCTCATATTTTACGATGTGAATCCACCCGAGGGCTTCAATTTAAGACGCGACGTATACATGAGGTTCGCTCTCATGCTTGCTGAGGCTAGAAAAAGCGGGGCTAAGTTAAAATGGCATTTAGTTCTCCCTCCTTGGTACAACCTCTATCATTGGAAATCAGAGTCTCATGATACCAAACCAAAGCCTTGGAGTAAGTTCTTTGATCTAAATTCCCTTAAATCTTACGCTCCTGTGCTTGAAATGCATGAAGTTTTTGCTGAAACTTCAAAAGTACTGGAGATAGATACTTTGTATGTGCTTCAAAATTTCGAAGATGCATTTGAAAATGGTGTTTTCGAAGAGAGATGGAAAATTGTTGGGCCCTGTGAATATGAAGGATACTTTTGGGGATACAATAACATCACAGCCAAGGAAGTAATCTGTGTCAAATTACAAGGAAAGATATCTCAACTTTGGGAGCTAATGGTTACTCATTTGTCAGACAAAAAAGTGATGTTTGCTCACGGAGAAATACCGCTACATGATAATTACGGTACGAAATCTTACTGGGAATGTCGTAAAAGCATGAAATTCAACAGCAATCTCATAAAAGCATCTGAAAAATACATTTCCGAACACTTAAAATGTAACACACGAAAATGTCCAAACTATGTCTCAGTTCATTGGAGAAGACAGGACTTTGCTCGATACCGGAGCAATGACGTTCCATCTATAACTGGAACCGCAAAGCAAATAGAAAAAGCTATTCGAAAAAACCAACTGATGACCAAAAAGGTTTTTATAGCATCAGACGCACTGGAGTCCGAACTACAAGACCTAGAAAAAGAGCTTAAAAAGTTTGGTCTTGCAGCTTATTTCTACACTCAAAATGAGGATGATATTGATGAATACAGTGATGGTGAACTAGCTATAATAGAACAAATAGTTTGTTCCCGAAGTGCATACTTTATAGGAACTCATGAGAGCACATTTTCGTTCCGGATTCAGGAGGAACGAGAGATCTTGGGGTTCGATAGTAAAACAACATTTAACAGATTGTGTCCTGATAAAGGAAGCTGTGAAAAAGTATCTAAGTGGACTATTGTAAATTAACTTTAAGTCCTTATTCAATAAGTACACGTTTATAGTGCCATACTAATTTACCAAAGAATCTCAATAAAATTAATAATATGTGCATACATCATTATTTTGTTTTATTTTTGTAAAGAATTTGAGAATCACGCTAATATTATAAATAAATAATGCTGGACATTTCACACAGTGCTATCTGGCCCCAAACTAAACAAATCTTGTACAATGGGAACCAGATAACTGATAGAATGCTTAAATACTTTTTTTTTGTGAATACATATGTAGAGTTCCTACCCAGGCTTCAAAATGATAGGCTCGGTACTTAGAAAAAGTGGACTGTATTTACTTCTTCTTAGTTACTAGTTTACAAGGTTTAAATCGCGTACTTGATGATCACAACTTTTCCGTTCAAATCGGTTGCAAAAATAGTTCTCGCCCTAGCCATGGTGTGGGGATCGTAATTCACATTTTCACAAATTATATTATATAAAGCTCGATTACCACTCACTGACTGACTGACTCATTGACATGTTTGTTCTCCCAGATGCCACCTCGTAGGGTGAAAATGTTTGGTGGGATCGTATAGAGGGAGTTCCGATGAGTTGGGAATAAATCCTAAAGTACCCCTTTTGTCCCCCATTCGCTCCCATCGACCTCGTATCTCGGAAAGTATAGGTCTTAGAGCATTGGTGCAAAAACTAATGTTGCAGAGGACATTTTTTTATATCCGGTTCCATGAAAAAAAAATTGTCTTTCATACAAAAAAAAAATTGTCCCATACAAAATATTTCTGTATGAATACCGTAAACCGTATATTTCGTTTGCCGTAATTTTCATACTGTTTTTGTAGGGAGCCCATGGCTTGTGTGTACTATAAAATTACTGTAAATTTGCTTGATTCTATATAATGGTGGTGGAGGGACATGAGATAACTTTCATAGTTTTTGCAAAGGTCATCATCATCATTTTGGAACATCCAATTTTTTTTTTTTTAGTATGCAACGTTCATCATGTTTATTTTGGAACATCCACATTTTTTTAATTATGCCTCATCCACAATGATCACTTTGGAACGTCAATTTTTTTTTTTATTATGCAACATCCACTGTGATCATTTTGGTACATCATTTTTTTTAATTATGCCTCATCCACTATGATCACTTTGGAACGTCAATTTTTTTTTTATTATGCAACATCCACTGTGATATTTTGGTACATCATTTTTTTTAATTATGCCTCATCCACAATGATCACTTTGGAACGTCAATTTTTTTTTTTATTATGCAAAATACTTTGTGATCATTTTGGAAAATCAATTTTTTTTAAATTATGCCTCATCCACAAAGATCACTTTGGAACGTCAATTTTTTTTTTATTATGCTAAATACTTTGTGATCATTTTGGAAAATCATTTTTTTTTAAATTATGCCTCATCCACAATGATCATTTTGGAACGTCAATTTTTTTTTTTTTTTTTTATTATGCAAAATCCACTGTGATCGTTTTGGAACATCAATTTTTTTAATTATGCCTCATCCACAATGATCACTTTTGGAACGTCAATTTTTTTTTATTATGCAAAATCCTTTGTGATCATTTTGGAAAATCAATTTTTTTTTAATTATGCCTCATCCACAATGATAATTTTGGAACGTCAATTTCTTTTTTTTTATTATGCAACATCCACTGTGATAATTTTGGAACATCAATTTTTTTTAATTATGCCTCATCCGCAATGATCATTTTGGAACGTCAATTTTTTTTTTAAATTATGCCTCATCCACAATGATCACTTTTGGAACGTCAATTTTTTTTTTATTATGCAACATCCACTGTGATCATTTTAGAACATCAATTTTTTTTATTTATGCCTCATCCACTATGATCATTTTGGAACGTCAATTTTTTTTTTTATTATGCGACATCCACTATTCGAATATTCTCTTTGATTGCTTGTTACACTTCGTCATCCTCTTTTATTGTTTCTTCCGCCTCCACATCTTCTATTTTTGCATGTTCCACTTCGTTATCCTTTTAAAATGCTTCTTCTACTTCATATCCTCTTTAATTGCTTCAGTTACTTCATTATGCGCTCTACAAAATTGTGGTGTTTCATACAAAACTTCAATCGCTCATATCTTCTAAACGGGAAGAGATAGCCCTAGCAAACTTGTACAAAATATTGGTATAAATTTTTGGTGCAACTGTTTTTTTATTGTCATCCTTGACATCCTTTTTGAATGCTTCTCTCACTTCGTCATCTTCTTTGAATGCTTTTTCCACGTAGACATCATCTTTGACTGCTTCTTTAACTTCGAAATCCTCTTTGATTGCTTCTCCCACTTCGATATCGTCTTTGACTGCTTCTTCCATTTCGATATCGTCTTTGATTGCTTTTTTCACTTCGTCATCTTCTTTGAATGCTTCTACCACCTCGGTATCCTCTTTGATTGCTTACTCAACTTCAATTTCCTCTTTGATTGTTTCTCCCTCTTCGATATCGTCTTTGACTGCTTCTTCCATTTCGATATCGTCTTTGATTGCTTTTTTCACTTCGTCATCTTCTTTGAATGCTTCTACCGCCTCGGTATCCTCTTTGATTGCTTACTCAACTTCAATTTCCTCTTTGATTGTTTCTGCCATTTCGATATCCTATTTGATTGCTTCTTCCACTTCAACATTCTCTTTGATAGTTTCTTCCACTTCGATATCCAATCAACAAATTTATGATTTTTCTTACAAAACTTTAATCGCTCGTATCTTCTAAACGGGAAGAGATAGCACTAGCAAACTTTGACAAAATATTAGTACAAATTTTTGATCATTATCATTTTACAACATACATTTATATTATGCAACGTCAATCCTGATCATTTTGGAACGGCCAGATTTTTTTTATGCAACGTTCATCATGATCTTTTTTGCAACGTTAAATTTTTTTTATACAACTATTATCATGATCATTTTGGAACATCCAATTTTTTTCTCTTTGATTGCTTGTTCCACTTCGATATCCTCTTTGATTGCTTCTTCCACATTGATATCCTATTTGATTGCTTCTTTAACTTTGATATCCTCTACGATTGCTTGTTCCACTTCGATATCCTCTTTGATTGCTTGTTCCATTTTGATATCGTCTTTGACTATTTCTTGCACTTCGATATCGACTTTGATTGCTTTTTTCACTTCGTCATCCTCTTTGAATACTTTTACCAACTCGGTATCCTCTTTGATTCCTTAGTCAACTTCAATTTCCTCTTTGATTGTTTTTGCTACTTCGATATCCTATTTGATTGCTTCTCCCACTTCAATATCCTCTTTGTTTACTCCTTCCACTTCGATATCATCTTCGATTTCCTTTTGATTGCTTCTTGCACTGCATTATTCTCTTTGATTGCGTCTTCATCTTCGATATCGTCTTTGATAGCATTTTCACTTCGATATCCTCTGTGATGGCTTCTTCCACTTCGATACCCTCTTTGATTGCTTCTTCCACTTCGATATCCTCTTTGATTGTTTCTTCCGCCTCGACATCTTCTATTTTTGCATGTTCCACTTCGTTATCCCTTTAAAATGCTTCTTCTACTTTCATATCCTCTTTAATTGCTTCAGTTACTTCATTATGCTCTCTACAAAATTGTGGTCTTTCATACAAAACTTCAATCGCTCGTATCTTCTAAACGGGAAGAGATAGCCCTAGCAAACTTGTACAAAATATTGGTACAAATTTTTGGTCGAATAGTTTTTTTATTACCATCATTGCTCTTGACATCCTTTTTGAATGCTTCTCTCTTTTGGTCTTCCTCCTTGAATGCTTCTTTCACCTCGATATCCTCTATTTTTGCTTCTTCCACTTTGATATCCTTTTTAATGTCTTTTTCTACTTATATGTCTTCTTCAATTGCTTCTTTTACTTCAATTTTCACTCCACAAAATTATGGGTTTTCATACAAAACTTAAATCGCTCGTATCTTTTAAACGGGAAGAGATAGCTCTAGGAAACTTTTACAAAATATTAGTATAAGTTTTTGGTGAAACCGTTTTTTTATTTTTATCATTGTCCTCGACGTCTTTTACTCAATTTCAATTTCCTCTTTAATTGTTTCTGCTACTTCGATATCCTATTTGATTGCTTCTTTCACTTCAATATCCTCTTTGATTGCTTCTTCCACTTTGATATCATCTTTGATTGCTGCTTCCACTTGGATATCCTCTTTGATTTGATTGCTTCTTCCATTTCGATCGTCTTTGACTGCTTTTTACACATGGATATCCTCTTCGATAACTTTAAACAGCTCGATATCCTTTTTGATTGCTTCTTCCACTTTGATATCCTCTTTTATTGCTTCTACCAATTCGATATCATCTTCGATTTCCTTTTGATTGCTTCTTGCACTGCAATATTCTCTTTGATTGCGTCTTCATCTTCGATATCGTTTTTGATAGCATTTTCACTACGATATCCTCTGTGATGGCTTCTTACACTTCGATATCTTCTTTGATTGCTTCTTCCACTTCGATATCCTCTAAGATTGCTTCTTCCTTTTCGATATCGTCTTTGACTGCTTCTTCCATTTCGATATCGTCTTTGATTGCTTTTTCACTTCGTCATCTTCTTTGAATGCTTCTACCACCTTGGTATCCTCTTTGATTGCTTACTCAACTTCAATTTCCTCTTTGATTGTTTCTGCCACTTCGATATCCTATTTGATTGCTTCTTCCACTTCAACATTCTCTTTGATAGTTTCTTCCACTTCGATATCCAATCAACAAATTTATGATTTTTCTTACAAAACTTTAATCGCTCGTATCTTCTAAACGGGAAGAGATAGCACTAGCAAACTTTGACAAAATATTAGTACAAATTTTTGATCATTATTATTTTACAACATACATTTATATTATGCAACGTCAATCCTGATCATTTTGGAGCGTCCAGATTTTTTTATGCAACGTTCATCATGATCTTTTTTGCAACGTTCAATTTTTTTTATACACTATTATCATGATCATTTTGGAACATCCAATTTTTTTCTCTTTGATTGCTTGTTCCACTTCGATATCCTCTTTGATTGCTTCTTCCACATTGATATCCTATTTGATTGCTTCTTTAACTTTGATATCCTCTACGATTGCTTGTTCCACTTCGATATCCTCTTTTATTCCTTCTTCATCTTCAATATCCATTGGATTGCTTCTTCATCTTTGATATCCTCTTTGATGGCATTTTCACTTCGGTATCCTGTGTAAGGGCTCCTTCCTTTTTGATTTCCGTTTGATTGCTTCTTGCACTGCAATATTTTCTTTGATTGCGTCTTCATATTCGATATCGTTTTTGATTGCATTTTTACTTCGATATCCTGTGATGGCTTCTTCCACTTTGATATCCTCTTTGATTGCTTCTTCCACTTCGATATCCGCTTTGATTGCTTGTTCCATTTTGATATCGTCTTTGACTATTTCTTTCACTTCGATATCGTCTTTGATTGCTTTTTTCACTTCGTCATCCTCTTTGAATACTTCTACCAACTCGGTATCCTCTTTGATTCCTTAGTCAACTTCAATTTCCTCTTTGATTGTTTTTGCTACTTCGATATCCTCTTTGTTTACTCCTTCCACTTCGATATCATCTTCGATTTCCTTTTGATTGCTTCTTGCACTACATTATTCTCTTTGATTGCGTCTTCATCTTCGATATCGTCTTTGATAGCATTTTCACTTCGATATCCTCTGTGATGGCTTCTTCCACTTCGATACCCTCTTTGATTGCTTCTTCCACTTCGATATCCTCTTTGATTGTTTCTTCCGCCTCGACATCTTCTATTTTTGCATGTTCCACTTCGTTATCCCTTTAAAATGCTTCTTCTACTTTCATATCCTCTTTAATTGCTTCAGTTACTTCATTATGCTCTTTACAAAATTGTGGTCTTTCATACAAAACTTCAATCGCTCGTATCTTCTAAACGGGAAGAGATAGCCCTAGCAAACTTGTACAAAATATTGGTATAAATTTTTGGTGCAACTGTTTTTTTATTGTCATCCTTGACATCCTTTTTGAATGCTTCTCCCACTTCGTCATCTTCTTTGAATGTTTTTTCCACTTCGACATCATCTTTGACTGCTTCTTTAACTTCGATATCCTCTTTGATTGCTTCTCCCACTTCGATATCGTCTTTGACTGCTTCTTCCATTTCGATATCGTCTTTGATTGCTTTTTTCACTTCGTCATCTTCTTTGAATGCTTCTACCGCCTCGGTATCCTCTTTGATTGCTTACTCAACTTCAATTTCCTCTTTGATTGTTTCTGCCACTTCGATATCCTATTTGATTGCTTCTTCCACTTCAACATTCTCTTTGATAGTTTCTTCCACTTCGATATCCAATCAACAAATTTATGATTTTTCTTACAAAACTTTAATCGCTCGTATCTTCTAAACGGGAAGAGATAGCACTAGCAAACTTTGACGAAATATTAGTACAAATTTTTGATCATTATCATTTTGCAACATACATTTATATTATGAAACGTCAATCATGATCATTTTGGAACGTCCAGATTTTTTTTTATGTAACGTTCATCATGATCTTTTTTGCAACGTTCAATTTTTTTTTATACAACCATTATCATGATCATTTTGGAACATCTAATTTTTTTCTCTTTGATTGCTTGTTCCACTTCGATATCCTCTTTGATTGCTTCTTCCACATTGGTATCCTCTTTGATTGCTTCTTTAACTTTGATATCCTCTACGATTGCTTGTTCCGCTTCGATATCCTCTTTTATTCCTTCTTCATCTTCAATATCCATTGGATTGCTTCTTCCACTTCGATATCGTCTTTGATTGCTTTTTTTACTTCGTCATCCTCTTAGAATGCTTCTACCACCTTGGTATCCTCTTTGATTTCTTCCTCAACTTTAATTTCCTCTTTGATTGTTTCTGCTACTTCGATATCCTATTTGATTGCTTCTTTCACTTCAATATCCTCTTTGATTGCTTCTTCCACTTCGATATCATCTTTGATTGCTACTTCCACTTGGAAATCCTCTTTGATTTGATTGCTTCTTCCATTTCGATATCGTCTTTGACTGCTTCTTACACATGGATATCCTCTTTGATGGCTTTTAACAGCTCGATATCCTCTTTAATTACTTCTTCGACTAAAAGAAAAACACGCGAGCTGCGAGCAGCTCGCGCACAACGCAACCTCTAGTTATATTATATAAAGCTCGATTACCACTGACTGACTGACTGACTCATTGACATGTTTGTTCTCCCAGATGCCACCTCGTAGGATGAAAATGTTTGGTGGGATCGTATAGAGGGAGTTCTGGTGAGTTGGGAATAAATCCTAAAGTACCCCTTTTGTCCCCCATTCGCTCCCATCGACATCGTATCTCGGAAAGTATAGGTCTTACAGCGTTGGTGCAAAAACTAATGTTGCTGAGGACATTTTTTTATATCCGGTTCCATGAAAAAAAAATTGACTTTCATACAAAAAAAAAATTGTCCCATACAAAATATTTCTGTATGAATACCGTAAACCGTATATTTCGTTTGCCGTAATTTTCATACTGTTTTTGTAGGGAGCCCACGGCTTGTGTGTACTATAAAATTACTGTAAAATTTGCTTGATTCTATATAATGGTTGTGGAGGGGCATGAGACAACTTTCATAGTTTTTGCAAAGGTCATCATCATCATTTTGGAACATCCAATTTTTTTTTTTTTAGTATGCAACGTTCATCATGTTTATTTTGGAACATCCACATTTTTTTAATTATGCCTCATCCACAATGATCACTTTGGAACGTCAATTATTTTTTTTTATTATGCAACATCAACTGTGATCATTTTGGTACATCATTTTTTTTAATTATGCCTCATCCACAATGATCACTTTGGAACGTCAATTTTTTTTTTTATTATGCAACATCCACTGTGATCATTTTGGAACATCATTTTTTTTAATTATGCCTCATCCACAATGATCACTTTGGAACGTCAATTATTATTATTTTTGTATTACGCAACATCCACTGTGATCATTTTGGTACATAATTTTTTTTAATTACGCCTCATCCACAATGATCACTTTGGAACGTCAATTATTTTTTTTATTATGCAACATCCACTGTGATCATTTTGGTACATCATTTTTTTTAATTATGCTTCATCCACAATGATCACTTTGGAACGTCAATTTTTTTTTTTTATTATGCAACATCCACTGTGATCATTTTGGTACATAATTTTTTTTAATTATGCCTCATCCACAAAGATCACTTTGGAACGTCAATTTTTTTTTTATGCATCATCCACTGTGATCATTTTGGAACATCATTTTTTTTAATTATGCCTCATCCACAATGATCACTTTGGAACGTGAATTATTATTTTTTTTTTGTATTATGCAACATCCACTGTGATCATTTTGGAACATCATTTTTTTTAATTATGCCTCATCCACAATGATCACTTTGGAACGTCAATTATTATTATTTTTGTATTACGCAACATCCACTGTGATCATTTTGGTACATAATTTTTTTTAATTACGCCTCATCCACAATGATCACTTTGGAACGTCAATTATTTTTTTTATTATGCAACATCCACTGTGATCATTTTGGTACATCATTTTTTTTAATTATGCTTCATCCACAATGATCACTTTGGAACGTCAATTTTTTTTTTTTATTATGCAACATCCACTGTGATCATTTTGGTACATCATTTTTTTTAATTATGCTTCATCCACAATGATCACTTTGGAACGTCAATTTTTTTTTTTTATTATGCAACATCCACTGTGATCATTTTGGTACATAATTTTTTTTAATTATGCCTCATCCACAAAGATCACTTTGGAACGTCAATTTTTTTTTTATGCATCATCCACTGTGATCATTTTGGAACATCATTTTTTTTAATTATGCCTCATCCACAATGATCACTTTGGAACGTGAATTATTATTTTTTTTTTGTATTATGCAACATCCACTGTGATCATTTTGGAACATCATTTTTTTTAATTATGCCTCATCCACAATGATCACTTTGGAACGTCAATTATTATTATTTTTGTATTACGCAACATCCACTGTGATCATTTTGGTACATAATTTTTTTTAATTACGCCTCATCCACAATGATCACTTTGGAACGTCAATTATTTTTTTTATTATGCAACATCCACTGTGATCATTTTGGTACATCATTTTTTTTAATTATGCTTCATCCACAATGATCACTTTGGAACGTCAATTTTTTTTTTTTATTATGCAACATCCACTGTGATCATTTTGGTACATAATTTTTTTTAATTATGCCTCATCCACAAAGATCACTTTGGAACGTCAATTTTTTTTTTATGCATCATCCACTGTGATCATTTTGGAACATCATTTTTTTTAATTATGCCTCATCCACAATGATCACTTTGGAACGTGAATTATTATTTTTTTTTTGTATTATGCAACATCCACTGTGATCATTTTGGAAAATCAATTTTTTTTTGTAGCACAAATTTTTGGTGGAATCGTTATTTTACGGTCATCGTCGCCCTTGCCATCATTTTGAATTCTTCTCTCACTTCCTTTTCGTTTTCGAATGTTTCTTCCACATTGATATCCTCTTTAATTGTTTCTATAACTTCGAAATCCTCTTTGATGGCATTTTTACTTCAATATATGTACTTTTGAATTGCTTTTTTCTAATTTTATATTTTCTTCAATTACTTCTCTTACTTCAATATCGACTCTACAAAATTATGGGTTTTAATACAAATCTTAAATCGCTCGTATCTTCTAAACGGGAAGAGTTACCCCCAGCAAACTTTTACAAAATATTGGTACTAATTTTTGGTGGAATAGTTTTTTTAATACCATCATTGCCCTTGAGATCCTTTTTGAATGCTTCTCTTACTTCGTCTTCCGCTTTGAATGCTTCTTTCACCTCGATATCCTCTATTTTTGCTTCTTCCACTTTGATATCCTTTTTAATTGCTTTTTCTACTTATATATTTTTTTTATTGCTTCTTTTACTACAATTTCCACTCTACAAAATTATGGGTTTTAAAACAAATCTTAAATCGCTCGTATCTTCTAAACGGGAAGAGTTACGCCTAGCAAACTTTTACAAAATATTGGTACAAATTTTTGGTGGAATAGTTTTTTAATACCATCATTGCCCTTGACATCCGTTATGAATGCTTCTCTTACTTCGTCTTCCACTTTAAATGCTTCTTTCACCTCGATATCCTCTATTTTTGCTTCTTCCACTTTGATATCCTTTTTAATTGCTTTATCTACTTATATATTTTCTTCAATTGCTTCTTTTACTTCAATTCCCACTCTACAAAATTATGGGTTTTAATACAAATCTTAAATCGCTCGTATCTTCTAAACGGGAACAGTTACGCCTAGCAAACTTTTACAAAATATTGGTAAAAATTTTTGGTCGAATATTTTTTTTATTACCATCATTGATCTTGACATCCTTTTTGAATGCTTCTTTCACTTCGATATCCTCTATTTTTGCTTCTTCCACTTTGATATCCTTTTTAATTGCTTTTTCTACTTATATATTTTCTTAATTGCTTCTTTTACTACAATTTCCACTCTACAAAATTATGGGTTTTAATACAAATCATAAATCGCTCGTATCTTCTAAACGGGAACAGTTACGCCTAGCAAACTTTTACAAAATATTGGTTAAAATTTTTGGTCGAATAGTTTTTTTATTACCATCATTGCTCTTGACATCCTTTTTGAATGCTTCTCTCACTTGGTCTTCCTCCTTGAATGCTTCTTTCACCTCGATATCCTCTATTTTTGCTTCTTCCACTTTGATATCCTTTTTAATTGCTTTATCTACTTATATATTTTCTTCAATTGCTTCTTTTACTTCAATTCCCACTCTACAAAATTATGGGTTTTAATACAAATCTTAAATCGCTCGTATCCTCTAAACGGGAACAGTTACGCCTAGCAAACTTTTACAAAATATTGGTTCAAATTTTTGGTCGAATAGTTTTTTTATTACCATCATTGCTCTTGACATCCTTTTTGAATGCTTCTTTCACCTCGATATCCTCTATTTTTGCTTCTTCCACTTTGATATCCTTTTAAATTGCTTTTTCTACTTATATGTCTTCTTCAATTGCTTCTTTTACTTCAATTTCCACTCCACAAAATTATGGGTTTTAATACAAATCTTAAATCGCTCGTATCTTCTAAACGGGAAGAGTTATGTCTGGCAAACTTTTACAAAATCTTGGTACAAATTTTTGGTGGAATAGTTTTTTTAATACCATCATTGCCCTTGACATCCTTTTTGAATGCTTCTCTTACTTCGTCTTCCTCCTTGAATGCTTCTTTCACCTCGATATCCTCTATTTTTGCTTCTTCCACTTTGATATCCTTTTTAATTGCTTTTTCTACTTATATGTCTTCTTCAATTGCTTCTTTTACTTCAATTTCCACTCCACAAAATTATGGGTTTTCATACAAAACTTAAATCGCTCGTATCTTTTAAACGGGAAGAGATAGCTCGAGGAAACTTTTACAAAATATTATTATAAGTTTTTGGTGAAACCGTTTTTTATTTTTATCCTTGTCCTCGACGTCTTTTACTCAATTTCAATTTCCTCTTTAATTGTTTCTGCTACTTCGATATCCTATTTGATTGCTTCTTTCACTTCAATATCCTCTTTGATTGCTTCTTCCACTTCGATATCATCTTTGATTGCTGCTTCCACTTGGATATCCTCTTTGATTTGATTGCTTCTTTCATTTCGATCGTCTTTGACTGCTTCTTACACATGGATATCCTCTTCGATAACTTTAAATAGCTCGATATCCTCTTTGATTGCTTCTTCCACTTTGATATCCTCTTTTATTGCTTCTACCAATTCGATATCATCTTCGATTTCCTTTTGATTGCTTCTTGCACATCAATATTTTCTTTGATTGCGTCTTCATCTTCGATATCGTTTTTGATTGCATTTATACTTCGATATCCTCTGTGATGGCTTCTTCCACTTCGATACCCTCTTTGATTGCTTCTTCCACTTCGACATCCTCTTTGATTGCTTCTTCCACTTCGATATCCTCTTTGATTGCTTCTTCCACTTCGATATCGTCTTTGACTGTTTCTTCCACTTCAATATCGTCTTTGATTGCTTTTTTCACTTCGTCATCCTCTTAGAACGCTTCTACCACCTCGGTATCCTCTTTGAATGCTTACTCAACTTTAATTTCCTCTTTGATTGTTTCTGCTACTTCGATATCCTATTTGATTGCTTCTTTCACTTCAATATCCTCTTTGATTGCTCCTTCCACTTCGATATCGTTTTTGACTGTTTCTTCCACTTCGATATCGTCTTTGATTGCTTTTTTTACTACGTCATCCTCTTAGAATGCTCTTACCACCTCGGTATCCTCTTTGATTGCTTACTCAACTTTAATTTCCTCTTGATTGTTTCTGCTGCTTCGATATCCTATTTGATTGCTTCTTTCACTTCAATATCCTCTTTAATTGCTGCTTCCACTTGGAAATCCTCTTTGATTTGATTACTTCTTCCATTTCGATATCGTCTTTGATTGCTTCTTACACATGGATATCCTGTTTGATGGCTTTTAACAGCTCGATATCCTCTTTAATTACTTCTTCGACTAAAAGAAAAACACGCGAGCTGCGAGCAGCTCGCGCACAACGCAACCTCTAGTTATATTATATAAAGCTCGATTACCACTGACTCACTGACTGATTGACATCATTGTTCTCCCAGATGCCACCTCGTAGGGGGGAAATGTTTGGTGGGATCGTATAGAGGGAGTTCCGGTGAGTTGGGAATAAATCCTAAAGTACCCCTTTTGTCCCCCATTCGCTCCCATCCACCTCGTATCTCGGAAAGTATAAGTCTTACAGCGTTGGTGCAAAAACTAATGTTGCAGAGGACATTTTTTTATATCCGGTTCCATGAAAAAAAAATTGACTTTCATACAAAAAAAAAATTGTCCCATACAAAATATTTCTGTATGAATACCGTAAACCGTATATTTCGTTTGCCGTAATTTTCATACTGTTTTTGTAGGGAGCCCACGGCTTGTGTGTACTATAAAATTACTGTAAATTTGCTTGATTCTATATAATGGTGGTGGAGGGACATGAGATAACTTTCATAGTTTTTGCAAAGGTCATCATCAGCATTTTGGAACATCCAATTTTTTTTTTTTTTAGTATGCCACGTTCATCATGTTTATTTTGGAACATCCACATTTTTTTAATTATGCCTCATCCACAATGATCACTTTGGAACGTCAATTTTTTTTTTTATTATGCAACATCCACTGTGATCATTTTGGTGCATCATTTTTTTTAATTATGCCTCATCCACAATGATCACTTTGGAACGTCAATTTTTTTTTTATTGTGCATCATCCACTGTGATCATTTTTGAACATCATTTTTTTTTCAATTATGCCTCATCCACTATGATCACTTTGGAACGTCAAATTTTTTTTTTATTATGCAACATCCACTGTGATATTTTGGTACATCATTTTTTTTAATTATGCCTCATCCACAATGATCACTTTGGAACGTCATTTTTTTTTTTTATTATGCAAAATACTTTGTGATCATTTTGGAAAATCAATTTTTTTTAAATTATACCTCATCCACAATGATCACTTTGGAACGTCAATTTTTTTTTATTATGCAAAATACTTTGTGATATTTTGGTACATCATTTTTTTTAATTATGCCTCATCCACAATGATCACTTTGGAACCTCAATTTTTTTTTTATTATGCAACATCCACTGTGATATTTTGGTATATCATTTTTTTTAATTATGCCTCATCCACAATGATCACTTTGGAACGTCAATTATTATTATTTTTTTTTATTATGCAACATCCACTATGATCATTTTGGTACATCATTTTTTTAATTACGCCTCATCCACAATGAGCACTTTGGAACGTCAATTATTTTTTATTTTTTTATTATGCATCATCCACTGTCATCATTTTGGAACATCATTTTTTTTTCAATTATGCCTCATCCACTATGATCACTTTGGAACGTCATTTTTTTTTATAATGCAACATCCACTGTGATATTTTGGTACATCATTTTTTTTAATTATGCCTCATCCACAATGATCACTTTGGAACGTCAATTTTTTTTGTTTATTATGCAACATCCACTATGATCATTTTGGTACATCATTTTTTAATTACGCCTCATCCACATAGATCACTTTGGAACGTCAATTATTTTTTATTTTTTTATTATGCACCATCCACTTTGATCATTTTGGAACATCATTTTTTTTCAATTATGCCTCATCCACTATGATCACTTTGGAACGTCAATTTTTTTTTATTTATGCCTCATCCACTATGATCATTTTGGAACGTCAATTTTTTTTTTATTATGCGACATCCACTATTCGAATATTCTCTTTGATTGCTTGTTACACTTCGTCATCCTCTTTTATTGTTTCTTCCGCCTCCACATCTTCTATTTTTGCATGTTCCACTTCGTTATCCTTTTAAAATGCTTCTTCTACTTCATATCCTCTTTAATTGCTTCAGTTACTTCATTATGCGCTCTACAAAATTGTGGTGTTTCATACAAAACTTCAATCGCTCATATCTTCTAAACGGGAAGAGATAGCCCTAGCAAACTTGTACAAAATATTGGTATAAATTTTTGGTGGAACTGTTTTTTTATTGTCATCCTTGACATCCTTTTTGAATGCTTCTCTCACTTCGTCATCTTCTTTGAATGTTTTTTCCACTTCGACATCATCTTTGACTGCTTCTTTAACTTCGATATCCTCTTTGATTGCTTCTCCCACTTCGATATCGTCTTTGACTGCTTCTTCCATTTCGATATCGTCTTTGATTGCTTTTTCACTTCGTCATCTTCTTTGAATGCTTCTACCACATTGGTATCCTCTTTAATTACTTACTCAATTTCAATTTCCTCTTTGATTGTTTCTGCCACTTCGATATCCTATTTGATTGCTTCTTCCACTTCAACATTCTCTTTGATAGTTTCTTCCACTTCGATATCCAATCAACAAATTTATGATTTTTCTTACAAAACTTTAATCGCTCGTATCTTCTAAACGGGAAGAGATAGCACTAGCAAACTTTGACAAAATATTAGTACAAATTTTTGATCATTATCATTTTGCAACATACATTTATATTATGCAACGTCAATCCTGATCATTTTGGAACGGCCAGATTTTTTTTATGCAACGTTCATCATGATCTTTTTTTCCAACGGTCAATTTTTTTTATACAACTATTATCATGATCATTTTGGAACATCCAATTTTTTTCTCTTTGATTGTTTGTTCCACTTCGATATCCTCTTTGATTGCTTCTTCCACATTGATATCCTATTTGATTGCTTCTTTAACTTTGATATCCTCTACGATTGCTTGTTCCACTTCGATATCCTCTTTTATTCCTTCTTCATCTTCAATATCCATTGGATTGCTTCTTCATCTTTGATATCCTCTTTGATGGCATTTTCACTTCGGTATCCTCTGTAAGGGCTCCTTCCTTTTTGATTTCCGTTTGATTGCTTCTTGCACTGCAATATTTTCTTTGATTGCGTCTTCATATTCGATATCGTTTTTGATTGCATTTTTACTTCGATATCCTGTGATGGCTTCTTCCACTTTGATATCCTCTTTGATTGCTTCTTCCACTTCGATATCCGCTTTGATTGCTTGTTCCATTTTGATATCGTCTTTGACTATTTATTTCACTTCGATATCGACTTTGATTGCTTTTTTCACTTCGTCATCCTCTTTGAATACTTCTACCACTTACTTGAACTCGGTATCCTCTTTGATTCCTTAGTCAACTTCAATTTCCTCTTTGATTGTTTTTGCTACTTCGATATCCTATTTGATTGCTTTTCCCACTTCAATATCCTCTTTGTTTACTCCTTCCACTTCGATATCATCTTCGATTTCCTTTTGATTGCTTCTTGCACTGCATTATTCTCTTTGATTGCGTCTTCATCTTCGATATCGTCTTTGATAGCATTTTCACTTCGATATCCTCTGTGATGGCTTCTTCCACTTCGATACCCTCTTTGATTGCTTCTTCCACTTCGATATCCTCTTTGATTGTTTCTTCCGCCTTGACATCTTCTATTTTTGCATGTTCCACTTCGTTATCCCTTTAAAATGCTTCTTCTACTTTCATATCCTCTTTAATTGCTTCAGTTACTTCATTATGCTCTCTAAAAAATTGTGGTCTTTCATACAAAACTTCAATCGCTCGTATCTTCTAAACGGGAAGAGATAGCCCTAGCAAACTTGTACAAAATATTGGTATAAATTTTTGGTGCAACTGTTTTTTTATTGTCATCCTTGACATCCTTTTTGAATGCTTCTCTCACTTCGTCATCTTCTTTGAATGTTTTTTCCACTTAGACATCATCTTTGACTGCTTCTTTAACTTCGATATCCTCTTTGATTGCTTCTCCCACTTCGATATCGTCTTTGACTGCTTCTTCTATTTCGATATCGTCTTTGATTGCTTTTTTCACTTCGTCATCTTCTTTGAATGCTTCTACCACCTCGGTATCCTCTTTGATTGCTTACTCAACTTCAATTTCCTCTTTGATTGTTTCTCCCTCTTCGATATCGTCTTTGACTGCTTCTTCCATTTCGATATCGTCTTTGATTGCTTTTTTCACTTCGTCATCTTCTTTGAATGCTTCTACCGCCTCGGTATCCTCTTTGATTGCTTACTCAACTTCAATTTCCTCTTTGATTGTTTCTGCCACTTCGATATCCTATTTGATTGCTTCTTCCACTTCAACATTCTCTTTGATAGTTTCTTCCACTTCGATATCCAATTAACAAATTTATGATTTTTCTTACAAAACTTTAATCGCTCGTATCTTCTAAACGGGAAGAGATAGCACTAGCAAACTTTGACAAAATATTAGTACAAATTTTTGATCATTATCATTTTGCAACATACATTTATATTATGCAACGTCAATCATGATCATTTTGGAACGTCCAGATTTTTTTTTATGCAACGTTCATCATGATCTTTTTTGCAACGTTTTTTTTTTTTTATACAACCATTAGCATGATCATTTTGGAACATCCAATTTTTTTCTCTTTGATTGCTTGTTCCACTTCGATATCCTCTTTGATTGCTTCTTCCACATTGGTATCCTCTTTGATTGCTTCTTTAACTTTGATATCCTCTACGATTGCTTGTTCCGCTTCGATATCCTCTTTTATTCCTTCTTCATCTTCAATATCCATTGGATTGCTTCTTCCACTTCGATATCGTCTTTGATTGCTTTTTTTACTTCGTCATCCTCTTAGAATGCTTCTACCACCTTGGTATCCTCTTTGATTTCTTCCTTAACTATAATTTCCTCTTTGATTGTTTCTGCTACTTCGATATCCTATTTGATTGCTTCTTTCACTTCAATATCCTCTTTGATTGCTTCTTCCACTTCGATATCATCTTTGATTGCTGCTTCCACTTGGAAATCCTCTTTGATTTGATTGCTTCTTCCATTTCGATATCGTCTTTGACTGCTTCTTACACATGGATATCCTCTTTGATGGCTTTTAACAGCTCGATATCCTCTTTAATTACTTCTTCGACTAAAAGAAAAACACGCGAGCTGCGAGCAGCTCGCGCACAACGCAACCTCTAGTTATTATATTATATAAAGCTCGATTACCACTGACTGACTGACTGACTGACTCATTGACATGTTTGTTCTCCCAGATGCCACCTCGTAGGGTGAAAATGTTTGGTGGGATCGTATAGAGGGAGTTCCGATGAGTTGGGAATAAATCCTAAAGTACCCCTTTTGTCCCCCATTCGCTCCCATCGACCTCGAATCTCGGAAAGTATAGGTCTTAGAGGGTTGGTGCAAAAACTAATGTTGCAGAGGACATTTTTTTATATCCGGTTCCATGAAAAAAAAATTGTCTTTCATACAAAAAAAAAAATTGTCCCATACAAAATATTTCTGTATGAATACCGTAAACCGTATATTTCGTTTGCCGTAATTTTCATACTGTTTTTGTAGGGAGCCCATGGCTTGTGTGTACTATAAAATTACTGTAAATTTGCTTGATTCTATATAATGTTGGTGGAGGGGCATGAGACAACTTTCATAGTTTTTGCAAAGGTCATCATCATCATTTTGGAACATCCAATTTTTTTTTTTTTTAGTATGCAACGTTCATCATGTTTATTTTGGAACATCAATTTTTTTTAAATTATGCCTCATCCACAATGATCACTTTTGGAACGTCATTTTTTTTTTTTTTTATTCTGCAAAATCCTTTGTGATCATTTTGGAACACCAATTTTTTTTTAATTATGCCTCATCCACTATGATCACTTTGGAACGTAAATTTTTTTTTTTTTTTTATTATGCAACATCCACTGTGATATTTTGGTACATCATTTTTTTTAATTATGCCTCATCCACAATGATCACTTTGGAACGTCAATTTTTTTTTTATTATGCAACATCCACTGTGATCATTTTGGTACATCATTTTTTTAATTACGCCTCATCCACAATGATCACTTTGGAACGTCAATTATTTTTTATTTTTTTATAATGCATCATCCACTGTGATCATTTTGGAACATCATTTTTTTAATTACGCCTCATCCACAATGATCACTTTGGAACGTCAATTTTTTTTAAATTATGCCTCATCCACATGTTCATTTTGGAACTTCAATTTTTTTTTATTATGCAACATCCACTGTGATCATTTTGGAAAATCAATTTTTTTTTGTAGCACAAATTTTTGGGGGAATCGTTATTTTACGGTCATCATCGCCCTTGCCATCATTTTGAATTCTTCTCTCACTTCCTTTTCGTTTTCGAATGTTTCTTCCACATTGATATCCTCTTTAATTGTTTCTATAACTTCGAAATCCTCTTTGATGGCATTTTTACTTCAATATACTTTTGAATTGTTTTTTCTATTTTTCTATTTTCTTCAATTACTTCTCTTACTTCAATATCGACTCTAAAAAATTATGGGTTTTAATACAAATCTTAAATCGCTCGTATCTTCTAAACGGGAAAAGTTACCCCCAGCAAACTTTTACAAAATATTGGTACTAATTTTTGGTGGAATAGTTTTTTTAATACCATCATTGCCCTTGAGATCCTTTTTGAATGCTTCTCTTACTTCGTCTTCCGCTTTGAATGCTTCTTTCACCTCGATATCCTCTATTTTTGCTTCTTCCACTTTGATATCCTTTTTAATTGCTTTTTCTACTTATATATTTTCTTAATTGCTTCTTTTACTACAATTTCCACTCTACAAAATTATGGGTTTTAATACAAATCTTAAATCGCTCGTATCTTCTAAACGGGAACAGTTACGCCTAGCAAACTTTTACAAAATATTGGTACAAATTTTTGGTCGAATATTTTTTTTATTACCATCATTGATCTTGAAATCCTTTTTGAATGCTTCTTTCACCTCGATATCCTCTATTTTTGCTTCTTCCACTTTGATATCCTTTTTAATTGCTTTTTCTACTTATATATTTTCTTCAATTGCTTCTTTTACTACAATTTCCTCTCTACAAAATTATAGCTTTTAATACAAATCTTAAATCGCTCGTATCTTCTAAACGGGAACAGTTACGCCTAGCAAACTTTTACAAAATATTGGTACAAATTTTTGGTCGAATAGTTTTTTTATTATCATTATTGCTCTTGACATCCTTTTTGAATGCTTCTCTCACTTGGTCTTCCTCCTTGAATGCTTCTTTCACCTCGATATCCTCTATTTTTGCTTCTTCCACTTTGATATCCTTTTTAATGTCTTTTTCTACTTATATGTCTTCTTCAATTGCTTCTTTTACTTCAATTTCCACTCCACAAAATTATGGGTTTTCATACTAAACTTAAATCGCTCGTATCTTTTAAACGGGAAGAGATAGCTCGAGGAAACTTTTACAAAATATTAGTATAAGTTTTTGGTGAAACCGTTTTTTATTTTTATCATTGTCCTCGACGTCTTTTACTCAATTTCAATTTCCTCTTTAATTGTTTCTGCTACTTCGATATCCTATTTGATTGCTTCTTTCACTTCAATATCCTCTTTGATTGCTTCTTCCACTTCGATATCATCTTTGATTGCTGCTTCCACTTGGATATCCTCTTTGATTTGATTGCTTCTTCCATTTCGATCGTCTTTGACTGCTTCTTACACATGGATATCCTCTTTGATAGCTTTTAACAGCTTGATATCCTCTTTGATTGCTTCTTCGACTTCGATATCATCTTTGATTTCTGCTTCCACTTGGATGTCCTCATTGATTTGATTGCTTCTTCGATTTCGATATTGTCTTTGACTGCTTCTTACACATATATATCCTCTTCGATAGCTTTTAACAGCTCGATATCTTCTTTGATTGCTTCTTCCACTTTGATATCCTCTTTTATTGCTTCTACGATTTCGATATCATCTTGGATTTCCTTTTGATTGCTTCTTGAACTGCATTATTCTCTTTGATTGCGTCTTCATCTTCGATATCGTCTTTGATAGCATTTTCACTGCGATATCCTCTGTGATGGCTTCTTCCACTTCGATACCTTCTTTGATTGCTTCTTCCACTTCGATATCCTCTTTGATTGCTTCTTCCACTTCGATATCGTCCTTGATTGCTTTTTTTACTTCGTCATTCCCTTAGAATGCTTCTACCACCTTGGTACTCTTTGTGATGGCTTCTTCCACTTCGATACCTTCTTTGATTGCTTCTTCCACTTCGATATCCTCTTTGATTGCTTCTTCCACTTCGATATCGTCCTTGATTGCTTTTTTTACTTCGTCATTCCCTTAGAATGCTTCTACCACCTTGGTACTCTTTGATTGCTTACTCAACTTCAATTTCCTCTTAGATGGTTTTTCCTACTTCGATATCCTATTTGATTGCTTCTTTCACTTCAATATCCTCTTTGATTACTCCTTCCACTTCGATATCATCTTCAATTTCCTTTTGATTGCTTCTTGCACTGCAATATTCTCTTTGATTGCGTCTTGGTCTTCGATATCGTCTTTGACAGCATTTTCACTTCGATATCCTCTGTGATGGCTTCTTCCACTTCGATACCCTCTTTGATTGCTTCTTCCACTTCGATATCCTCTTTGAATGCTTCTTACACTTCGATATCGTCTTTGACTGTTTCTTCCACTTCGATATCGTCTTTGATTGCTTTTTTTACTTCGTCATCCTCTTAGAATGCTTCTACCACCTCGGTATCCTCTTTGACTGCTTACTCAACTTTAATTTCCTCTTTGATTGTTTTTGCTACTTCGATATCCTATTTGATTGCTTCTTTCACTTCAATATCCTCTTTTATTGCTTCTTCCACTTCGATATCATCTTTGATTTCTGCTTCCCTTTGGAAATGCTCTTTGATTTGATTGCTTCTTCCATTTCGATATCGTCTTTGACTGCTTCTTACACATGGATATCCTCTTTGATGGCTTTTAACAGCTCGATATCCTCTTTAATTACTTCGTCGACTAAAAGAAAAACACGCGAGCTGCGAGCAGCTCGCGCACAACGCAACCTCTAGTTATATTATATAAAGCTCGATTACCACTCACTGACTGACTGACTCATTGACATGTTTGTTCTCCCAGATGCCACCTCGTAGGGTGAAAATGTTTGGTAGGATCGTATAGAGGGAGTTCCGATGAGTTGGGAATAAATCCTAAAGTACCCCTTTTGTCCCCCATTCGCTCCCATCGACCTCGTATCTCGGAAAGTATAGGTCTTAGAGCGTTGGTGCAAAAACTAATGTTGCAGAGGACATTTTTTTATATCCGGTTTCATGAAAAAAAAATTGTCTTTCATACAAAAAAAAAATTGTCCCATACAAAATATTTCTGTATGAATACCGTAAACCGTATATTTCGTTTGCCGTAATTTTCATACTGTTTTTGTAGGGAGCCCATGGCTTGTGTGTACTATAAAATTACTGTAAATTTGCTTGATTCTATATAATGGTGGTGGAGGGGCATGAGACAACTTTCATAGTTTTTGCAAAGGTCATCATCATCATTTTGGAACATCCAATTTTTTTTTTTTATTTTTTTATTATGCAACGTTCATCATGTTTATTTTGGAACATCCACATTTTTTTAATTATGCCTCATCCACAATGATCACTTTGGAACGTCATTTTTTTTTTTTTATTACGCAACATCCACTGTGATATTTTGGTACATCATTTTTTTTAATTATGCCTCATCCACAATGATCACTTTGGAACGTCAATTATATATTTTTTTTTATTATGCAACATCCACTATGATCATTTTGGTACATCATTTTTTTAATTACGCCTCATCCACAATGATCACTTTGGAACGTCAATTATTTTTTATTTTTTTATTATGCATCATCCACTGTGATCATTTTGGAACATCATTTTTTTTTCAATTATGCCTCATCCACTATGATCACTTTGGAACGTCAATTTTTTTTTTATTATGCAACTTCCACTATGATCATTTTGGTACATCATTTTTTTAATTATGCCTCATCCACAATGATCACTTTGGAACGTCAATTATTTTTTTTTATTATGCAACATCCACTGTGATCATTTTGGTACATCATTTTTTTAATTACGCCTCATCCACAATGATCACTTTGGAACGTCAATTATTTTTTTTTATTATGCATCATCCACTGTGATCATTTTGGAACATCTTTTTTTTAATTATGCCTCATCCACAATGATCACTTTGGAACGTCAATTTTTTTTTTTATTATGCAACATCCACTGTGATATTTTGGTACATCATTTTTTTAATTACGCCTCATCCACAATGATCACTTTGGAACGTCAATTATTTTTTATTTTTTTATTATGCATCATCCACTGTGATCATTTTGGAACATCATTTTTTTTCAATTATGCCTCATCCACTATGATCACTTTGGAACGTCATTTTTTTTTATTATGCAACATCCACTGTGATATTTTGGTACATCATTTTTTTTAATTATGCCTCATCCACAATGATCACTTTGGAACGTCAATTATTTTTTTTATTATGCAACATCCACTATGATCATTTTAGTACATCATTTTTTTAATTACGCCTCATCCACAAGGATCACTTTGGAACGTCAATTATTTTTTATTTTTTTATTATGCATCATCCACTGTGATCATTTTGGAACATCATTTTTTTTTTCAATTATGCCTCATCCACTATGATCACTTTGGAACGTCATTTTTTTTTTATTATGCAATATCACCTGTGATATTTTGGTACATCATTTTTTTTAATTATGCCTCATCCACAATGATCACTTTGGAACGTCAATTTTTTTTTACTATGCAAAATCCTTTGTGATCATTTTGGAAAATCAATGTTTTTTTAATTATGCCTCATCCACAATGATCATTTTGGAACGTCAATTTTTTTTTATTATGCAAAATCCTTTGTGATCATTTTGGAAAATCAAATTTTTTTAAATTATGCTTCATCCACAATGATCACTTTTGGAACGTCAATTTTTTTTATTTTTTATTATGCAAAATCCACTGTGATCATTTTGGAACATCAGTTTTTTTTTTAATTATGCCTCATCCACAATGATCATTTTGAAACGTTATTTTTTTTTTATTATGCAACATCCACTGTGATCATTTTCGAACATCAATTTTTTTTTAATTATGCCTCATCCACAATGATCATTTTGGAACGTCATTTTTTTTTTAAATGCAACATCCAGTGTGATCATTTTGGAACATCAATTTTTTTTAAATTATGCCTCATCCACAATGATCATTTTAGAACGTCAAATTTTTTTTTATTATGCAAAATCCTTTGTGATCGGTTTGGAAAATCATTTTTTTTTAATTATGCCTCATCCACAAAGATCACTTTTGGAACGTCAATGTTTTTTTAATATGCAACATCCACTGTGATCATTTTGGAACGTCAATTTTTTTTTATAATGTAACATCCACTATGATCATTTTGGAACATCATTTTATTTTAATTATGCCTCATCCACTATGATCATTTTGGAACGTCGAAATACTTTTTAATTGCTTCTTCTACTTGGATATCTTTTTTGATTGAATCTTCCACTTCGATATCCTCTTTGAATGTTTCTTCCACGTCTATCGTCTTAACGAAAATAAATAGGCATAGTAGAATAACTTTTACAAAATGGTAGCACAAATTTTGGGTAAAATCGTTTTTTCATTGTCATGACAGTCTTTTTACATGCTTCTCTCACTTCGATATCCTCTTTGATGGCTTCTTCCACTTCGATATACTTTTTAATTGCTTCTTCTACTTGGATATATTTTTTGATTGCTTCTTGCATTTCGATATCCTCTCATCAAAATTATGATTTTCCTTAAAAAACTTTAATCGTTCGTATCTTTTAAACGGTAAGAGATAGACATAACAAACTTTTATATAATATGGTAGCACAAATTTTTGGTGGAATCGTTATTTTACGGTCATCATCGCCCTTGACATCATTTTGAATTCTTCTCTCACTTACTTTTCGTCTTCGAATGTTTCTTCCACTTTGATATCCTCTTTGATTGTTTCTACAACTTCGAAATCCTCTTTGATGGCATTTTTACTTCAATATATATTTTCGAATTGCTTTTTCTAATTATATATTTTCTTCAATTACTTCTTTTACTTCAATATCCACTCTACAAAATTATGGGTTTTAATAGAAATCTTAAATCGCTCGTATCTTCTAAACGGGAAGAGTTACCCCCAGCAAACTTTCACAAAATATTGGTACTAATTTTTGGTGGAATAGTTTTTTAATACCATCATTGCCCTTGAGTTATATTTTGAATGCTTCTCTTACTTCGTCTTCCGCTTTGAATGCTTCTTTCACCTCGATATCCTCTATTTTTGCTTCTTCCACTTTGATATCCTTTTTAATTGCTTTTTCTACTGATATTATTTTCTTCAATTGCTTCTTTTACTACAATTTCCACTCTACAAAATTATGGGTTTTAATAGAAATCTTAAATCGCTCGTATCTTCTAAACGGGAAGAGTTACCCTTAGCAAACTTTTACAAAATATTGGTACTAATTTTTGGTGAAATAGTTTTTTTAATACCATCATTGCCCTTGACATCCTTTTTGAATGCTTCTCTCACTTTGTCTTTCTCTTTGAATGCTTCTTTCACCTCGATATCCTCTATTTTTGCTTCTTCCACTTTGATATCCTTTTTAATTGCTTCTTCTACTTATATATTATTTTTAATTGCTTCTTTTACTTCAATTTCCACTCTACAAAATTATGGGTTTTAATACAAATCTTAAATCGCTCGTATCTTCTAAATGGGAAGAGTTACGCCTAGCAAACTTTTACAAAATATTGGTACAAATTTTTGGTGGAATAGTTTTTTTAATACCGTCATTGCCCTTGACATCCGTTTTGAATGCTTCTCTTACTTCGTCTTCCACTTTAAATGCTTCTTTCACCTCGATATCCTCTATTTTGGCTTCTTCCACTTTGATATCCTTTTTAATTGCTTTATCTACTTATATATTTTCTTCAATTGCTTATTTTACTTCAATTCCCACTCTACAAAATTATGGGTTTTAATACAAATCTTAAATCGCTCGTATCTTCTAAACGGGAAGAGTTACGCCTAGCAAACTTTTACAAAATATTGGTACAAATTTTTAGTGGAATAGTTTTTTTAATACCATCATTGCCCTTGACATCCGGTTTGAATGCTTCTCTTACTTCGTCTTCCACTTTAAATGCTTCTTTCACCTCGATATCCTCTATTTTTGCTTCTTCCACTTTGATATCCTTTTTAATTGCTTTATCTACTTATATATTTTCTTCAACTGCTTCTTTTACTTCAATTCCTACTCTACAAAATTATGGGTTTTAATACAAATCTTAAATCGCTCGTATCTTCTAAACGGGAACAGTTACGCCTAGCAAACTTTTACAAAATATTGGTACAAATTTTTGGTCGATAATTTTTTTTATTACCATCATTGATCTTGACATCCTTTTTGAATGCTTCTTTCACCTCGATATCCTCTATTTTGGCTTCTTCCACTTTGATATCCTTTTTAATTGCTTTTTCTACTTATATATTTTCTTAATTGCTTATTTTACTACAATTTTCACTCTACAAAATTATGGGGTTTAATACAAATCTTAAATCGCTCGTATCTTCTAAACGGGAAGAGTTACGCCTAGCAAACTTTTACAAAATATTGGTACAAATTTTTGGTGGAATAGTTTTTTTAATACCATCATTGCCCTTGACATCCGTTTTGAATGCTTCTCTTACTTCGTCTTCCACTTTAAATGCTTCTTTCACCTCGATATCCTCTATTTTTGCTTCTTCCACTTTGATATCCTTTTTAATTGCTTTATCTACTTATATATTTTCTTCAATTGCTTCTTTTACTTCAATTCCCACTCTACAAAATTATGGGTTTTAATACAAATCTTATATCGCTCGTATCTTCTAAACGGGAACAGTTACGCCTAGCAAACTTTTACAAAATATTGGTTCAAATTTTTGGTCGAATAGTTTTTTTATTACCATCATTGCTCTTGACATCCTTTTTGAATGCTTCTCTCACTTGGTCTTCCTCCTTGAATGCTTCTTTCACCTCGATATCCTCTATTTTTGCTTCTTCCACTTTGATATCCTTTTTAATGTCTTTTTCTACTTATATGTCTTCTTCAATTGCTTCTTTTACTTCAATTTCCACTCCACAAAATTATGGATTTTCATACAAAACTTAAATCGCTCGTATCTTTTAAATGGGAAGAGATAGCTCGAGGAAACTTTTACAAAATATTAGTATAAGTTTTTGGTGAAACCGTTTTTTATTTTTATCCTTGTCCTCGACGTCTTTTACTCAATTTCAATTTCCTCTTTAATTGTTTCTGCTACTTCGATATCCTATTTGATTGCTTCTTTCACTTCAATATCCTCTTTGATTGCTTCTTCCACTTCGATATCATCTTTGATTGCTGCTTCCACTTGGATATCCGCTTTGATTTGATTGCTTCTTCCATTTCGATCGTCTTTGACTGCTTTTACTAAATTTCAATTTCCTCTTTAATTGTTTCTGCTACTTCGATATCCAATTTGATTGCTTCTTTCACTTCAATATCCTCTTTGATTGCTTCTTCCACTTCGATATCATCTTTGATTGCTGCTTCCACTTGGATATCCGCTTTGATTTGATTGCTTCTTCCATTTCGATCGTCTTTGACTGCTTCTTACACATGGATATCCTCTTCGATAACTTTAAACAGCTCGATATCCTCTTTGATTGCTTCTTCCACTTTGATATCCTCTTTTATTGCTTCTACCAATTCGATATCATCTTCGATTTCCTTTTGATTGCTTCTTGCACTGCAATATTCTCTTTGATTGCGTCTTCATCTTCGATATCGTTTTTGATAGCATTTTCACTTTGATATCCTCTGTGATGGCTTCTTCCACTTCGATACCCTCTTTGATTGCTTCTTCCACTTCGATATCCTATTTGATTGCTTCTTTCACTTCGATATCCTCTTTGATTGCTTCTTCCACTTCGATATCGTTTTTGACTGTTTCTTCCACTTCGATATCGTCTTTGATTGCTTATTTTACTTCGTCATCCTCTTAGAATGCTCTTACCACCTCGGTATCCTCTTTGATTGCTTACTCAACTTTAATTTCCTCTTTGATTGTTTCTGCTGCTTCGATATCCTATTTGATTGCTTCTTTCACTTCAATATCCTCTTTAATTGCTGCTTCCACTTGGAAATCCTCTTTGATTTGACTGCTTCTTCCATTTCGATATCGTCTTTGACTGCTTCTTACACATGGATATCCTCTTTGATGGCTTTTAACAGCTCGATATCCTCTTTAATTACTTCTTCGACTAAAAGAAAAACACGCGAGCTGCGAGCAGCTCGCGCACAACGCAACCTCTAGTTATATTATATAAAGCTCGATTACCACTGACTGACTCACTGACTCATTGACATCATTGTTCTCCCAGATGCCACCTCGTAGGGTGAAAATGTTTGGTGGGATCGTATAGAGGGAGTTCCGATGAGTTGGGAATAAATCCTAAAGTACCCCTTTTGTCCCCCATTCGCTCCCATCGACCTCGTATCTCGGAAAGTATAGGTCTTAGAGCGTTGGTGCAAAAACTAATGTTGCAGAGGACATTTTTTTATATCCGGTTCCATGAAAAAAAAATTGTCTTTCATACAAAAAAAAAATTGTCCCATACAAAATATTTCTGTATGAATACCGTAAACCGTATATTTCGTTTGCCGTAATTTTCATACCGTTTTTGTAGGGAGCCCACGGCTTGTGTGTACTATAAAATTACTGTAAATTTGCTTGATTCTATTTAATGGTGGTGGAGGGACATGAGATAACTTTCATAGTTTTTGCAAAGGTCATCATCATCATTTTGGAACATCCATTTTTTTTTTTTTTTTAGTATGCAACGTTCATCATGTTTATTTTGGAACATCCACATTTTTTTAATTATGCCTCATCCACAATGATCACTTTGGAACGTCAATTATTTTTTTTTATTATGCAACATCCACTGTGATCATTTTGGTACATCATTTTTTTAATTATGCCTCATCCACAATGATCACTTTGGAACGTCAATTTTTTTTTTATTATGCACCATCCACTGTGATCATTTTGGAACATCATTTTTTTTAATTATGCCTCATCCACAATGATCACTTTGGAACGTCAATTTTTTTTTTATTATGCAACATCCACTGTGATCATTTTGGTACATCATTTTTTTTAATTATGCATCATCCACAATGATCACTTTGGAACGTCAATTTTTTTTTTATTATGCAACATCCACTGTGATCATTATGGTACATCATTTTTTTAATTACGCCTCATCCACAATGATCACTTTGGAACGTCAATTATTTTTTTTTATTATGCAACACATAATTTTTTTAATTATGCCTCATCCACAATGATCACTTTGGAACGTCAATTATTTTTTTTTATTATGCATCATCCACTGTGATCATTTTGGAACATCATTTTTTTTAATTATGCCTCATCCACAATGATCACTTTGGAACGTCAATTATTATTATTTTTTTTTGTATTATGCAACATCCACTGTGATCATTTTGGTACATCATTTTTTTTATCATGCCTCATCCACAATGATCACTTTGGAACGTCAATTATTTTTTTTTATTATGCAACATCCACTGTAATCATTTTGGTACATCATTTTATTAAATTATGCCTCATCCACAATGATCACTTTGGAACGTCAATTATTTTTTTTTATTATGCAACATCCACTGTGATCATTTTGGTACATCATTTTTTTAATTATGCCTCATCCACAATGATCACTTTGGAACGTCAATTTTTTTTTTATTATGCACCATCCACTGTGATCATTTTGGAACATCAATTTTTTTAATTATGCCTCATCCACAATGATCACTTTGGAACGTCAATTTTTTTTTTATTATGCAACATCCACTGTGATCATTTTGGTACATCATTTTTTTTAATTATGCATCATCCACAATGATCACTTTGGAACGTAAATTTTTTTTATTATGCAACATCCACTGTGATCATTATGGTACATCATTTTTTTAATTACGCCTCATCCACAATGATCACTTTGGAACGTCAATTATTTTTTTTTATTATGCAACACATAATTTTTTTAATTATGCCTCATCCACAATGATCACTTTGGAACGTCAATTATTTTTTTTTATTATGCATCATCCACTGTGATCATTTTGGAACATCATTTTTTTTAATTATGCCTCATCCACAATGATCACTTTGGAACGTCAATTATTATTATTTTTTTTTGTATTATGCAACATCCACTGTGATCATTTTGGTACATCATTTTTTTTATCATGCCTCATCCACAATGATCACTTTGGAACGTCAATTATTTTTTTTTTATTATGCAACATCCACTGTAATCATTTTGGTACATCATTTTATTAAATTATGCCTCATCCACAATGATCACTTTGGAACGTCAATTATTTATTTTTTTATTATGCAACATCCACTGTGATCATTTTGGTACATATATTTTAATTATGCCTCATACACAATGATCACTTTGGAACGTCAATTTTTTTTTTTATTATGCATCATCCACTGTGATCATTTTGGAACATCATTTTTTTAATTATGCCTCATCCACAATGATCACTTTGGAACGTCAATTATTATTATTCTTTTGTATTATGCAACATCCACTGTGATCATTTTGGTACATAATTTTTTTAATTACGCCTCATCCACAATGATCACTTTGGAACGTCAATTTTTTTTTATTATTATGCATCATCCACTGTGATCATTTTGGAACATCATTTTTTTTAAATTATGCCTCATTCACATGATCATTTTGGAACGTCAATTTTTTTTTATTATGCAACATCCACTGTGATCATTTTGGAAAATCAATTTTTTTTGTAGCACAAATTTTTGGTGGAATCGTTATTTTACGGTCATCATCGCCCTTGCCATCATTTTGAATTCTTCTCTCACTTCCTTTTCGTTTTCGAATGTTTCTTTCACATTGATATCCTCTTTAATTGTTTCTATAACTTCGAAATCCTCTTTGATGGCATTTTTACTTCAATATACTTTTGAATTGTTTTTTTCTATTTTCTTCAATTACTTCTCTTACTGCAATATCGACTCTACAAAATTATGGGTTTTAATACAAATCTTAAATCGCTCGTATCTTCTAAACGGGAAGAGTTACCCCCAGCAAACTTTTACAAAATATTGGTACTAATTTTTGGTGGAATAGTTTTTTTAATACCATCATTGCCCTTGAGATCCTTTTTGAATGCTTCTCTTACTTCGTCTTCCGCTTTGAATGCTTCTTTCACCTCGATATCCTCTATTATTGCTTCTTCCACTTTGATATCCTTTTTAATTGCTTTTTCTACTTATATATTTTCTTCAATTGCTTCTTTTACTACAATTTCCACTCTACAAAATTATGGGTTTTAATACAAATCTTAAATCGCTCGTATCTTCTAAACGGGAAGAGTTACGCCTAGCAAACTTCTACAAAATATTGGTACTAATTTTTGGTGGAATAGTTTTTTTAATACCATCATTGCCCTTGACATCCGTTTTGAATGCTTCTCTTACTTCGTCTTCCACTTTAAATGCTTCTTTCACCTCGATATCCTCTATTTTTGCTTCTTCCGCTTTGATATCCTTTTTAATTGCTTTTTCTACTTGTATCTTTTCTTCAATTGCTTCTTTTACTACAATTTCCACTCTACAAAATTATGGGTTTTAATACAAATCTTAAATCGCTCGTATCTTCTAAACGGTAAAAGTTACGCCTAGCAAACTTTTACAGAATATTGGTACAAATTTTTGGTGGAATATTTTTTTTAATACCATCATTGCCCTTGACATTCGTTTTGAATGCTTCTCTTACTTCGTCTTCCACTTTGAATGCTTCTTTCACCTCGATATCCTCTATTTTTGCTTCTTCCACTTTGATATCCTTTTTAATTGCTTTATCTACTTACATATTTTCTTCAATTGCTTCTTTTACTTCAATTCCCACTCTATAAAATTATGGGTTTTAATACAAATCTTAAATTGCTCGTATCTTCTAAACGGGTACAGTTACGCCTAGCAAACTTTTACAAAATATTGGTACAAATTTTTGGTCGAATAGTTTTTTTATTACCATCATTGCTCTTGACATCCTTTTTGAATGCTTCTCTCACTTGGTCTTCCTCCTTGAATGCTTCTTTCACCTCGATATCCTCTATTTTTGCTTCTTCCACTTTAATATCCTTTTTAATGTCTTTTTCTACTTATATGTCTTCTTCAATTGCTTCTTTTACTTCAATTTCCACTCCACAAAATTATGGGTTTTCTTACAAAACTTAAATCGCTCGTATCTTTTAAACGGGAAGAGATAGCTCGAGGAAACTTTTACAAAATATTAGTATAAGTTTTTGGTGAAACCGTTTTTTTTATTTTTTTCATTGTCCTCGACGTCTTTTACTCAATTTTAATTTCTTCTTTAATTGTTTCTGCTACTTCGATATCCTATTTGGTTGCTTCTTTCACTTCAATATCCTCTTTGATTGCTTCTTCCACTTCGATATCATCTTTGATTGCTGCTTCCACTTGGATATCCTCTTTGATTTGATTGTTTCTTCCATTTCGATCGTCTTTGACTGCTTCTTACACATGGATATCCTCTTCGATAACTTTAAACAGCTCGATATCCTCTTTGATTGCTTCTTCCACTTTGATATCCTTTTTATTGCTTCTACCAATTCGATATCATCTTCGATTTCCTTTTGATTGCTTCTTGCACTGCAATATTCTCTTTGATTGCGTCTTCATCTTCGATATCGTTTTTGATAGCATTTTCACTACGATATCCTCTGTGATGGCTTCTTACACTTCGATATCTTCTTTGATTGCTTCTTCCACTTCGATATCCTCTAAGATTGCTTCTTCTTTTTCGATATCGTCTTCGACTATTTGTTTCACTTCGATATCGTCTTTGATTGCTTTTTCACTTCGTCATCCTCTTTGAATACTTCTACCACCTCGGTATCCTCTTTGATTCCTTAGTAAACTTCAATTTCCTCTCAGATTGTTTTTCCTACTTCGATATCCTATTTGATTGCTTCTTCCACTTCAAAATCCTCCTTGATTACTCCTTCCACTTCGATGTCATCTTTAATTTCCTTTTGATTGCTTCTTGCACTGCAATATTCTCTTTGATTGCGTCTTGGTCTTCGATATCGGCTTTCACAGCATTTTCACTTCGATATCCTCTGTGATGGCTTCTTCCACTTCGATACCCTCTTTGATTGCTTCTTCCATTTCGATATCCTCTTTGATTGCTTCTTCCACTTCGATATCCTCTTTGATTGCTTCTTCCACTTCGATATCGTCTTTGACTGTTTCTTCCACTTCGATATCGTCTTTGATTGCTTTTTTCACTTCTTCATCCTCTTAGATCGCTTCTACCACCTCGGTATCCTCTTTGATTGCTTACTCAACTTTAATTTCCTCTTTGATTATTTCTGCTACTTCGATATCCTATTTGATTGCTTCTTTCACTTCAATATCCTCTTTGATTGCTTCTTCCACTTCGATATCGTTTTTGACTGTTTCTTCCACTTCGATATCGTCTTTGATTGCTTTTTTTACTTCGTCATCCTCTTAGAATGCTCTTACCACCTCGGTATCCTCTTTGATTGCTTACTCAACTTTAATTTCCTCTTTGATTGTTTCTGCTGCTTCGATATCCTATTTGATTGCTTCTTTCACTTCAATATCCTCTTTAATTGCTGCTTCCACTTGGAAATCCTCTTTGATTTGATTGCTTCTTCCATTTCGATATCGTCTTTGACTGCTTCTTACACATGGATATCCTCTTTGATGGCTTTTAACAGCTCGATATCCTCTTTAATTACTACGCGAAATACTACTACTTTAATTACGAAAAACACGCGAGCTGCGAGCAGCTCGCGTGTTTTTCTTTTAGTCAAAGAAGTAATTAATGAGGGTATCGAGGTTGCGTTGTGCGCGAGCTGCTCGCAGCTCGCGAGGGTAATGTGTTGTTTGATAGAAATCCCCCCCTTCGTAACTCTGACAAAACCAAATCATATAAGGCTAAAACATGTATTTTAAGAAGGAACCTTAAAAATAAGTAAGTTGATTTAAGGATACTTCTACTTACAATTTTATAACTTACATAAACAATCAATAGTTTTGTATCATAATCAGCAAATTCGTGGATACTTACTTAATATTTATTAATTCTTTAATGATGCAATTAGGTATGTAAGAATGGCGAGATGGGTTAGTTTAATAAATCCTACCAGCTTTAACCATTCCAAAGTCTACTGTGCCCGTATTAGCAGTAGGCCGTTAGGGTGTTTCCCGCAGAGGCGTACAAGGTCAGTTAATATCTATAAATTAAACAATTGAGAAGTTGGTATATATGTTTTACTATTTTCTACATTGGGTATACCTTATAATCATCATCATATCAGCAGCCACAGGAAGTAGACTGCTGAACATAATATGTCAAGTAAAAAAGTAATATGAACGTATTTTAATAATCCTTCTCATATATCTCTAGAGCAACCAATCTCATCTCTCTCAACAAACTAATGCTATTAAATTTGAATACTCATTGACAAATGAAATTGTTAATAGATTTGAATCAGTTGATAATTTTCATATTATCTTTGCTTGACTCGGCGTTCGCCACCATCCTCAATGAGCTGTAATGAGATGCCAGTCGCAGTCGTTCCAGTTGTTGTCTGTTCGAAAACAAAAAATATATGAGATGTGGTTTTTAATAAAATATTTAACGCGAGATACTTATATCAATATATAGGTTTTTAAATTTTCTTAATTTTTTTTCATCTATGTACACACCTCGCTGTATCAACTTATACACCGTACTTCTGGCAAATAAATATCATTTCATTTCACCTTATATTCAATAAAGAACATGTAGAACTCAACAAAAATAGAAACATTTGGGATTTATGCGCATATTTTTTGTAATAATATTTAATAGTCACATTATCCACACAAACTGACGTGACGGCCCTCCTGAATACCATGATTTTACGAAGTTAGCGTCGCCTATCTGCTACTCAGTGCATACGCTTTATAAAAACATAACATAATATTATAAGTATGTTTCTATGTTTGTTTGTTCATCAAGGGTAGGTATATTAAAATATCGAAAAAATTGTCGTAAAGTGTAAACAGCATGCCTGCCTATTTAGATAGGAAAACATGGTTTGTCTTCCTGTTGCAATACTCAGGGGCAGGGTTCATATGTGAAACAAACTATATACTACTTGTAATTAGTCCATTGAAAAGTTACATTTGGGGTTGCGTTTTTTAGAGGACGCAATTTTATTTTTTTGATGTATAGTGGCGGTCAGTGTAAAGCTAAAACCAAGTTTGGGGGATCGCCACCCTTGTCCCACGGCCGCCATCTTGAAAATAGGGGTTGAAATGGTTTTTACGATATATCTCTTAAACTATTAATTTGATAAAAAAATTTTGTTTACATTTTTTGTTGCAAATTAAATTCTCTACAACTTTGGTCAAGTAACTTTTTGTAGTAGAACTATAAATAAAAAAGTTATAAGCGAAAATGTTCAGAAATTCGAGAAAAAAATTATATTTTTCGATATAACTTTTTTTTTATCATTTTAGCTTTACACTGACCCCCCCTAAACATCAAAAAAATAAAATTGCGTCCTCTAAAAAACGCAAGGTAAGGCCTAAAAAATGTAACATTTCAATGGACTAAATAACTTTGTCACCATGTGAAAGCAACAAATGTAGTATAGATAGTATAAATGTAGTATGTAGTAGTAGAGTTCCTTGTGAAAGGGCTCGCCCGGAAAGTACTACCATCATACCTATTTCTGCTGCCAAGCAGCATTACTGTGTTTCGGTATGAAGGTGATTGCTGGTGAAATTACTGGCATATGAGGCTTTACATCTGTATGTCTAAAGTTGATGGACGCAGGGTACTGCAACATAGAGGTCTGTGACCTACGTTATAAGGCAGTTCTTTGTTAAAGGCGATGGTTACCACTTAACATCAGGTGGGTCATAAGCTTGTTTCATTACCAGGTAGCATTAAAAAACCCTGATTAGCATTTATGACTTGGATTTAAAAGTAAGCTACTTTTTAAAATCGACAGTGGAAGCTAGTTTATAAAATACATATTTTTATTACCTGGTTTCACTTCGGATGGTGTCTTAAATGATGCGCGTCGGTCAGTGTCCTTATCCAGTAGCCACTACTGGACTAAGTGGTAAGTAGGTGTTAGCATAGTAATATTGTTGTATTGTTTTGTAGTAATTTTGTGGTAGTATGCATGATTCGTTTTCAATGTTCCATCAGTATCAAAACAGTATTTCCTATCATTTTGGATTTCTTCTGCAATGCTCATTCTGTGTTTAAATGGACATTTCACTTCCACTATGGCATCATCTCCAACAATTCCATCAGGTGATGCTACTAAAGCACCTGAGTTGTGAAGCCAAAACCCAGTCGGAGAGACTTTCTTCTGTGTTGCTTCCTCGAAGAGTTTTAAAGCCACCTCTTCATGAGTTATTCCCCACTGGATACTTTTAACACCATCCAGATTTAATGATGAAATAATGATGGAGGAAATCTGAAATAAACAGAATAAAGTATTGGTAGTGTTCCTTGCGACTCAGCATAACAAATGCAAAACTTGTGCAAATATGTACCTGTTACGCTGCACAGCAGCAATCACAATCCCAAAATTGCTTGCAGTAATGCAGCCTAGCCTCATTTCATGCCACAGAGGATTACATCTTTAATAATAATAAATATTGCTGGACATTTCACACAGCGCTATCTAGCCCCAAATTAAGCAGAGCTTGTACTATGGGAACCAGATAACTGATAGAATACTTATAAACATTTTTTTTTTGTAAATACATACTTATAATATATAGAGAAACAGCCAGACCCGGAATAAATATCTGTAGATCATGCAAACATTTGTTCCGCAGCGGGGATCGAACCCGCTACCTCCTGCGTCTCAGGCGGCTATGCGCCCACTGCACCACGGAGGTCGTCAAATAGTGCCATGTGCTTTGCCCAATAGTGGCATGTGCAATAGCCAAAATCTCTTTGTGGGAAACCTTTATATTGTGCAGTATGTCGTTTTTACAGCAAAATATAGTACTTACTGATATCGCTAGTCAATTTTTCATTATACAATTAAAAATATTACGGCTTACCTCTGTTGAGTACTTGTTATTTTTCATTGATGCAAATATCTGTCCTCTCAGAATCCCCAAAGAACCATCATACATGACCGACCACTATCGTAACTCTTTTCACCTTTCTTGAATACAGAAATTTCGTTCTTAAATTGCTCTATGATTGTACCCAAACTTACAACCGCAGACATTTTATTTATTATGAAAAAGCTAAAATTACAAAAATCGCTCGTCGAAACCTGTTTGTTTTTACCCAAACGTCAAAATCCGCCATCTTGTTCGTCACACTTCCACAGTTCACTCGGTATGATACAGTGTAAATAATACAGTAAGTCAACCAGCTAGCGTGACTGTGTACATATAGTCACGTATGTAGGTACTTATCCGTTGTATATAAAGTAAAGTAAAAAGTAAAGTCCGCACATTGGCATACAAGAAGTTGAGGCACGACTTAGTGGTTTGTAAATTCTGATAGGTGTGACATAGTTGGTAAGTATTCATGTCTTCATGAGATTGAGGGTTAGGCATATACTCATAATTCTTGGCTGAGCTCTTTAAGGTGTTTGATCAGGATACATTCGGACCTATTTCTCTCCAAGCACACTTTCAGAGGACGCACCTTGCCAGTGAAAAATTGCCGAAATATCATCTCGCATCGGTTTTATGTTTGTTTCTAATATGGATATGAGCGTGGTTATTACCTGGTGACATTCACAGTCGCATTCTCTTTAGACAAATCCGGTTGTAAGAACCGCTTGGACCTACTGTTTTTTCTGTATTCTGTGGCGAACGGCGAACACTCATTGTGTCGTTTACGCCAAGTTCGGGTAATATCGGACGGCACGCACAGGTGCGAATATAGAAAAAATGCAACTGTCTCTTTTACGTTCCTGATGATTGGAGACAAATCGTCGTAAATGAGTCACTCAAGTTATTGGAATATAAGCTTTTAGCTACTGATTTTAAGACTTTCTTTTGCGTGGTAGTAATTTGCGTAAATATTTTGTATGGGACAATTTTTTTTTTTGTATGAAAGTCAATTTTTTTTTCATGTAACCGGATATAAAAAAATGTCCTCTGCAACATTAGTTTTTGCACCAACGCTGTAAGACCTATACTTTCCGAGATACGAGGTGGATGGGAGCGAATGGGGGACAAAAGGGGTACTTTAGGATTTATTCCCAACTCACCGGAACTCCCTCTATACGATCCCACCAAACACTTCCCCCCTACGAGGTGGCATCTGGGAGAACAATGATGTCAATGAGTCAGTGAGTCAGTCAGTGGTAATCTCTAGTTATTATATTATATAAAGCTCGATTACCACTGACTGACTCACTGACTCATTGACATCATTGTTCTCCCAGATGCCACCTCGTAGGGGGGAAGTGTTTGGTGGGATCGTATAGAGGGAGTTCCGGTGAGTTGGGAATAAATCCTAAAGTACCCCTTTTGTCCCCCATTCGCTCCCATCCACCTCGTATCTCGGAAAGTATAAGTCTTACAGCGTTGGTGCAAAAACTAATGTTGCAGAGGACATTTTTTTATATCCGGTTCCATGAAAAAAAAATTGACTTTCATACAAAAAAAAAATTGTCCCATACAAAATATTTACGCAAATTACTACCACGCAAAAGAAAGTCTTAAAATCAGTACCAAAAAGCTTATATTCCAATAACTTGAGTGACTCATTTACGACGATTTGTCTCCAATCATCAGGAACGTAAAAGAGACAGTTGCATTTTTTTCTATACTCGCACCTGTGCGTGCCGTCCGATATTGCCCGAACTTGGCGTAAACGACACAATGAGTGTTCGCCGTTCGCCACAGAATACAGAAAAAACAGTAGGTCCAAGCGGTTCTTACAACCGGATTTGTCTAAAGAGAATGCGACTGTGAATGTCACCAGGTAATAACCGCGCTCATATCCATATTAGAAACTAACATAAAACCGATGCGAGATGATATTTCGGCAATTTTTCACTGGCAAGGTGCGTCCTCTGAAAGTGTGCTTGGAGAGAAATAGGTCCGAATGTATCCTGATCAAACACCTTAAAGAGCTCAGCCAAGAATTATGAGTATATGCCTAACCCTCAATCTCATGAAGACATGAATACTTACCAACTATGTCACACCTATCAGAATTTACAAACCACTAAGTCGTGCCTCAACTTCTTGTATGCCAATGTGCGGACTTTACTTTTTACTTTACTTTATATACAACGGATAAGTACCTACATACGTGACTATATGTACACAGTCACGCTAGCTGGTTGACTTACTGTATTATTTACACTGTATCATACCGAGTGAACTTGCATTGTAATGCGGGCGAGACTCAGACTGTGGAAGTGTGACATAACAAGATGGCGGATTTTGACGTTTGGGTAAAAACAAACAGGTTACGACGAGCGATTTTTGTAATTTTAGCTTTTTCATAATAAATAAAATGTCTGCGGTTGTAAGTTTGGGTACAATCATAGAGAAATTTAAGGACGAAATTTCTGTATTCAAGAAAGTTAGTGATTCAAGAAAGTGAAAAGAGTTACGATAGTGGTCGGTCATGTATGATGGTTCTTTGGGGATTCTGAGAGGACAGATATTTGCATCAATGAAAAATAAGAAGTACTCAACAGAGGTAAGCCGTAATATTTTTAATTGTATAATGAAAAATTGACTAGCGATATCAGTAAGTACTATATTTTGCTGTAAAAACGACATTACTGCACAATATAAAGGTTTCCCACAAAGAGATTTTGGCCATTGCACATGCCACTATTGGGCAAAGCACATGGCACTATTTGACGACCTCCGTGGTGCAGTGGGCGCATAGCCGCCTGAGACGCATGAGGTAGCGGGTTCGATCCCCGCTGCGGAACAAATGTTTGCATGATCTACAGATAGGTATTTATTCCGGGTCTGGCTGTTTCTCTATATATTAAATGTTTATAAGTATTCTATCAGTTATCTGGTTCCCATAGTACAAGTTCTGCTTAATTTTGGGCTAGATAGCGCTGTGTGAAATGTCCAGCAATATTTATTATTATTAAAGATGTAATCCTCTGTGGCATGAAATGAGGCTAGGCTGCATTACTGCAAGCAATTTTGGGATTGTGATTGCTGCTGTGCAGCGTAACAGGTACATATTTGCACAAGTTTTGCATTTGTTATGCTGAGTCGCAAGGAACACTACCAATACGTTATTCTGTTTATTTCAGATTTCCTCCATCATTATTTCATCATTAAATCTGGATGGTGTTAAAAGTATCCAGTGAGGAATAACTCATGAAGAGGTGGCTTTAAAACTCTTCGAGGAAGCAACACAGAAGAAAGTCTCTCCGACTGGGTTTTGGCTTCACAACTCGGGTGCTTTAGTAGCATCACCTGACGGAATTGTTGGAGATGATGCCATAGTGGAAGTGAAATGTCCATTTAAACACAGAATGAGCATTGCAGAAGAAATCCAAAATGATAGGAAATACTGTTTTGATACTGATGGAACATTGAAAACAAATCATGCATACTACCACAAAATTACTACAAAACAATACAACAATATTACTATGCTAACACCTACTTACCACTTAGTCCAGTAGTGGCTACTGGATAAGGACACTGACCGACGCGCATCATTTAAGACACCATCCGAAGTGATTCCAGGTAATAAAAATATGTATTTTATAAACTAGCTTCCACTGTCGATTTTAAAAAGTAGCTTACTTTTAAATCCAAGTCATAAATGCTAATCAGGGTTTTTTAATGCTACCTGGTAATGAAACAAGCTTATGGCCCACCTGATGTTAAGTGGTAACCATCGCCTTTAACAAAGAACTGCCTTATAACGTAGGTCACAGACCTCTACGTTGCAGTACCCTGCGTCCATCAACTTTAGACATACAGATGTAAAGCCTCATATGCCAGTAATTTCACCAGCAATCATCTTCATACCAAAACACAGTAATGATGCTTGGCAGCAGAAATAGGTATGATGGTAGTACTTTCCGGGCGAGCCCTTTCACAAGGAACTCTACTACTCAATACATTTGTTGCTTTCACATGGTGACAAAGTTATTTAGTCCATTGAAATGTTACATTTTTTAGGCCTTACCTTGCGTTTTTTAGAGGACGCAATTTTATTTTTTTGATGTTTAGGGGGGGTCAGTGTAAAGCTAAAACCAAGTTTGTGGGGTCGCCACCCTTGTCCCAAGGCCGCGATCTTGAAAATAGGGGTTGAAATGGGTTTTACGATATACCTCTTAAACTGTTTATTTGATAAAAAAATTTTGTTAACATTTTTTGTTGCAAATTAAATTCTCTACAACTTTGGTCCAGTAACTTTTTGTCGTAGAACTATAAATAAAAAAGTTATAAGCGAAAATGTTCAGAAATTCGAGAAAAAAGTTTATATTTTTCGATATAACTTTTTTTTATCATTTTACGAAAAAATTATAGCAGACCATTTTTGTAGATCGTTTTTTGAGAAACAACTTTTATTCACAACATTTTTTCATTAAGTCAATAGCTAAGGTTTTACAGCGCTCCGAAGTGAGTACTATTTTTGAGTACTCTATACCTATATTATACGTGTGTACTAATAGTGTGTCATCAGTTATTGATTTTTTATTTTTTTATTTTGTTATTATAATTTTTTTAATTACAAATTTTGCAGTATTATTGACAATTAATTATTGACTCTTTTCCACTCCATTACAGGATATTACAATTATTGATTTTTAAAATAATTTTAAATCTGATGGCCGTTACCGAGAATATACTGTTCAGGTAGAAAATACCCAAGTGACCATGAGGGAACAAAAGAACAGCTGCCTGCTATTATTATTATTATTATTCCTAACCTCTCTTATTGTAAGAATAGCTAATAATATTGTGTTGAAGTTGGCGATGTGTGGATGTCGAAAAGCAGGGCTGAAATGTTCTGCAGTGTGCTTCCATTGTTCTGGAGAGACTTGCAGCAACGTAATGGAACTCTCAGAATTAATACATGAAAATGACTTTGATGATGAACCGCCGACATTAACACCCCTTCCTTCTCCAGTTCTCCCAGTGATATTTAATTCAGAAAGCCGATCAGATGCTGAGCCGCAGCCTGGTCCATCGAAAAGACTGAGGACGGAGTAGTTCTAATTTAGAAAATCACCGTGGATTATGCCTATTGGGGATACCATGTAAAAAAAACGCGTCGTCGGTGGGGGGAAAAGAGTCAATAATTAATTATTAATAATATTGCAAAATTTGTAATTAAAAAAAATTATAATAACACAATAAAAAAAAACAACAATAACTGATGACACATTATTAGTACACACGTATAATATAGGTATAGTTAAGAGTACTGAAAAATAGTACTCACTTCGGAGCGCTGTAAAACCTTAGCTATTGACTTAATGAAAAAATGTTGTGAATAAAAGTTGTTCATCAAAAAACGATCTACAAAAATGGTCTGAGATAATTTTTACGTAAAATGATAAAAAAAAAGTTATATCGAAAAAATATAATTTTTTTCTCGAATTTCTGAACATTTTCGCTTATAACTTTTTTATTTATAGTTCTACTACAAAAAGTTACTGGACCAAAGTTGTAGAGAATTTAATTTGCAACAAAAAATGTTAACAAAATTTTTTTATCAAATTAATAGTTTAAGAGATATATCGTAAAAACTATTTCAACCCCTATTTTCAAGATGGCGGCCGTGGGACAAGGGTGGCGATCCCCCAAACTTGGTTTTAGCTTTACACTGACCCCCCCATACATCAAAAAAATAAAATTGCGTCCTCTAAAAAACGTAACCCCAAATGTAACTTTTCAATGGACTAATTACAAGTAGTATATAGTTTGTTTCACATATGAACCCTGCCCCTGAGTATTGCAACAGGAAGACAAACCATGTTTTCCTATCTAAATAGGCAGGCATGCTGTTTACACTTTACGACAATTTTTTCGATATTTTAATATACCTACCCTTGATGAACAAACAAACATAGAAACATACTTATAATATTATGTTATGTTTTTATAAAGCGTATGCACTGAGTAGCAGATAGGCGACGCTAACTTCGTAAAATCATGGTATTCAGGAGGGCCGTCACGTCAGTTTGTGTGGATAATGTGACTATTAAATATTATTTCCAAAAATATGCGCATAAATCCCAAATGTTTCTATTTTTGTTGAGTTCTACATGTTCTTTATTGAATATAAGGTGAAATGAAATGAAATTTATTTGCCAGAAGTACGGTGTATAAGTTGATACAGCGAGGTGTGTACATAGATGAAAAAAAATTAAGAAAATTTAAAAACCTATATATTGATATAAGTATCTCGCGTTAAATATTTTATTAAAAACCACATCTCATATATTTTTTGTTTTCGAACAGACAACAACTGGAACGACTGCGACTGGCATCTCATTACAGCTCATTGAGGATGGTGGCGAACGCCGAGTCAAGCAAAGATAATATGAAAATTATCAACTGATTCAAATCTATTAACTATTTCATTTGTCAATGAGTATTCAAATTTAATAGCATTAGTTTGTTGAGAGAGATGAGATTGGTTGCTCTAGAGATATATGAGAAGGATTATTAAAATACGTTCATATTACTTTTTTACTTGACATATTATGTTCAGCAGTCTACTTCCTGTGGCTGCTGATATGATGATGATTATAAGGTATACCCAATGTAGAAAATAATAAAATATGTATATATACCAACTTCTCAATTGTTTAATTTATAGATATTAACTGACCTTGTACGCCTCTACGGGAAACACCCTAACGGCCTACTGCTAATACGGGCACAGTAGACTTTGGAATGGTTAAAGCTGGTGGGATTTATTAAACTAACCCGTCTCGCCATTCTTACATACCTAATTGCATCATTAAAGAATTAATAAATATTAAGTAAGTATCCACGAATTTGCTGATTATGATACAAAACTATTGATTGTTTATGTAAGTTATAAAATTGTAAGTAGAAGTATCCTTAAATCAACTTACTTATTTTTAAGGTTCCTTCTTAAAATACATGTTTTAGCCTTATATGATTTGGTTTTGTCAGAGTTACGAAGGGGGGATTTCTATCAAACAACACATTACCCTCGCGAGCTGCGAGTAGCTCGCGCACAACGCAACCTCGATATCCTCTTTAATTACCTCTTCGACTAAAAGAAAAACACGCGAGCTGCGAGCAGCTCGCGCACAACGCAACCTCTAGTCATTTTATACAATTCCTATAGTTATCTCACTCTTTTGACCGTTACAATTGTAACAGTCTAAAATTTACGTGAATACCACTTTAAAATATTTAGTATTTTTAAACATATTTAAATCTAATTACCAATTTATTAGGAAACTGCTACTGAAAAACCTACCTAAGTGTTTTAAACTTAGAACCTATTATAAATTAGCTTCGTAACCACAATTAGCAATCTCCCCAAGTGGGAAGGCGCAGGAGTAAGAAGTACGGGGGACGCGGTCACTGAAGGTGACACGAGCGACGAGCGAGCCATTGTCGTGTGAGGCGAGCTACAATAACTGCCTGTACGCGGAACAATATTTTATACCTGTTCGGTACCTACCTACCTTGTGCTACATAATCCTTACATAAACCTATAGTACAACCTAAAATCAGTGCCGTGTGTACCCCATATTGGGGTTCCTTCTACCGGGCTGAGGCCAGCCTATCTGCTTTGGAGTTCCTCTACTACGCCGTTGCGCGAGCTCCCCTATCTACCTACACCGTTGCGCCAGCTCCACTAGCTACACCGTTGCGGGAGCTGAAGACCCGATACCCGTACCTACTTCCTGACTACGGCGGAATTCCTGTTTCTTCTACAGCTAAGGCCAGTGGCTCACTACATTTTAAGTTCAGCGTGGTTCGGACGCAAATATTGTAACTACCCTCACCCTGAGATCTAATTTTGTAAATAAATTCAAGTTAAATTAAACTTGTGTTTAATTTACGTTACATTGGCGCCCAACGTGGGGCCCGAATTACGTTGCTTAACTTTTTCCGCATTTAGTAGTTTTCTTTGATGTTGGTTAAAAAAAATCTTAGATATAAGGTTGATTTTGTGCTGTTTTGACTTATATGTGGTTATCGTATTCTATTTGATATATACTTTTGATGTTTTTCTTCAACCTTGCTTTTTTTAGTGCTACCCACATATAAGTTTTCTTTTTTTTAATTTTAAGTTGCTTTGTTTTTTTTTTTATTTTGCCATTCGCTATTGCAACATTCACTCAATATGGCGTACGCTATTAAATATTTGTCACTACAAAAAGCTGAACTGGAGTATGAAGTTGAGCTTCGCGGTGGTACTGGAGGTTCTGTTCAGGAGTTGCGCAGGCAGATTGTTAAACTTGCACTACAATTGCCACCTGAAGACATCTTAGAATCACATCTCGAACCGAATGACGACTTAATCGGTATCCAAGAATGTCTTGTCAAATCTCAGGGTAATTTATCAGCTCTGAGACAAAAATCTATATGCTCGTGCAGAAACACTACTACATCATATCTATCATAGACTAAATAGAATTAGCAATTTGTCCGATAAATCTGGGCCTAAAAGTTTAATGATTAATTTTGACTCACAATATAAGGAACTATCAGCCTTACGACCGAATACCCCCCAGGCTATCCCTGCTGCCACTACTACCGCTATCACTACTGAGGCTTCTGGTTCCAACATAGTGGTTTCTTGCGAGCGCAGTTTAACTTCTGACATTGGTAAACTCAAGTTTTCTGGCAAGACATGCGTCCGCTCGTTCATTTTAAGAGTCGAGGAATTTGTCCTTTCTAGGGGAATTTCTTACGATAGAATACTATCCCTGGCTTTTGAAATATTTACAGAGGGCCTTACATTGGTATCGCTGCAACAAAGATAGTGTCAATTCCTGGAGTGACCTGTGTAAATTACTTAGAGAAGATTTCAGTAGCAGTGATTATGACTATCGACTCACTTCGGAAATTCGATCGCGTACTCAGGGTGAGAGTGAAAACATTACCATCTACCTGGCTATCATGCATGGTATGTTTTCCTCGATAAGCCTATCTCAGAGGACGATCAGTTAGAAATATTGCTGCATAATATTCGTCCGTGCTATGCCAGTACCCTATCTGCCTCTCCCGAAATTAAAACGGTTGAATCACTTAAATCTATTTGCCGCAACTACGAGAACATTCAAGCGCGGTTCTCTCAGTTTCATGAACCACCTAAATTATCGAGCAGCACAATCGCTCCTGAGTTTGCTTATAAACCTAGTGGTAGTAGGTACATCAAATAACAACTACAAACGAAACTCTTACTACAATAACAACTATAATAGGACTAACCCTACTTCTGATGAGCATAAACCGGGAGTTGAGAATTCTGACCAATCTACAGCTATTGCAGCCCTAAATACAGTTTCTCCGACGAAAAGAGTTTACTGTCCACGATGCAGGTCAGATGAGCATTCTTTGAGGAACTGCAAGCAAGAGCGATTTCTTATATGTTTCCGTTGTGGGAAAAAGGACGTCACCTTCCCAAAATGTCCCGATTGCAATCCTTCTACTGACGATAGTCAAAAAAACTAGTTAGGCAGGGTTGGAGTGATAGTGTTTCGAAATCTACTTTGAAACACAAGAACTTTGTTCAAGATGAGTGGAATAGTTGGCTGAATTTTATAACTACATTTTTCACCTACAACGCTATTTCTTCAATCCGTGATCCCTCTAACATTGATAAAGCTAGACCCTACGTCCAGGTTACTATAAATAATAAACCTATGATTGGCCTGCTCGATTCTGGCTCCTCTACAACTATTTTAGGTAACGGTAGTCACGAACCCCTACTGCAGGCTGGTTTTAAATTGGAAGCGTGTGATCTATTATTTATGGCTGCTGGGGGTGCTAAGCTCAGTTCTATAGGAATTTTGCACTTGCCCATAAACCTTATCGATCAAACACACACACTTAAGGTGTATGTGGTTCCTAACGTAAAGCACTCTTTAATATTAGGCATGGATTTTTGGAGGGTTTTTGGTCTATTCCCCAAACATATAGATAGTATTACCTACTACAAGGATTCTGACACAATTTTCACTACTGATTTAGAAAACCCAAAGGCCCAATCAAAATGTCTATGTGCCTATGACTATTTAACAGATGAGCAAAAGTCGACAGCTGATAATATAATATCGCAATTTCACGAAATCTCATATGAGAAACGCGGTCTGGGTCGCACTAACCTGATCGCACACATGATTGACACCGGGGATGCTGCCCCTATTAGTCAACGGTACTACAGAATGTCGCCGGAGAAACAACGCATTCTCGTTGAACAACTAGATCAAATGCTAAAAGAGGATGTCGTTGTGCCGTGTGATAGTCCATGGTCATCGCCCGTGCTCCTAACGCCGAAAAAGAATGGGGAATTACGCTTCTGCTTAGATAGTAGGAAACTTAACGCAGTTACTAAAAAGGATGCCTACAGTTTACCTTACATCTCCGAGATTCTCGACAATTTACGCGATGCTAGATATCTTTCCAGTCTGGATCTCTCCAAAAGTTTTTGGCAGATTCTGATTTCCGACAGGGATCGTCAAAAGACGGCTTTTTACATTCCATCCCGCGGTACCTTCCAATTTAAATCCATGCCATTCGGCCTAACTAACGCCCCCGCTACTCAGCAACGGCTGGTGGACGCCCTATTTTATGGACCGGAATTTGAACACAGGGTTTTTGTCTTCGTCATTTCTAGTTTTTGGGCGTGAGCTTGTAAGCTGTGGAACACACTATATCGACCCCGATTTAGAGAGTAATGTTGTTTTTACACCTCGGGATAGCTATGCCGAAAACTTGGGGGCACTTCGAAAGGTATTTGATAAGGTCCAACTCGCTCTTATTAAGGCTCACTCCCGAAACAGTACAAACTACAACTTACGTCGTAAAAATGTTGAATTTAATGTAGGAGACCTTATATGGAAACGTACCTTCTACCAGAGCGACAAAGATAATAGATTTTGTAAGAAGCTAGCACCCAAATTTATTAAATGTCGTATTATAAAAAAAATGTCTAAACTTGTTTATGAGCTTGAAGATATGACCGGCCATAATCTAGGGTCATGGCATATCAAAGACTTTAAGCTTACTTAGCCTTTTTTTTCTTTTTTGTTTTCAGTTCTTTAATTTGTGGATTTTCCCTAGGCAAAACCCTGATCTTAAAAGCAAAGATAATATGAAAATTATCAACTGATTCAAATCTATTAACTATTTCATTTGTCAATGAGTATTCAAATTTAATAGCATTAGTTTGTTGAGAGAGATGAGATTGGTTGCTCTAGAGATATATGAGAAGGATTATTAAAATACGTTCATATTACTTTTTTACTTGACATATTATGTTCAGCAGTCTACTTCCTGTGGCTGCTGATATGATGATGATTATAAGGTATACCCAATGTAGAAAATAATAAAATATGTATATATACCAACTTCTCAATTGTTTAATTTATAGATATTAACTGACCTTGTACGCCTCTACGGGAAACACCCTAACGGCCTACTGCTAATACGGGCACAGTAGACTTTGGAATGGTTAAAGCTGGTGGGATTTATTAAACTAACCCGTCTCGCCATTCTTACATACCTAATTGCATCATTAAAGAATTAATAAATATTAAGTAAGTATCCACGAATTTGCTGATTATGATACAAAACTATTGATTGTTTATGTAAGTTATAAAATTGTAAGTAGAAGTATCCTTAAATCAACTTACTTATTTTTAAGGTTCCTTCTTAAAATACATGTTTTAGCCTTATATGATTTGGTTTTGTCAGAGTTACGAAGGGGGGATTTCTATCAAACAACACATTACCCTCGCGAGCTGCGAGTAGCTCGCGCACAACGCAACCTCGATATCCTCTTTAATTACCTCTTCGACTAAAAGAAAAACACGCGAGCTGCGAGCAGCTCGCGCACAACGCAACCTCTAGTCATTTTATACAATTCCTATAGTTATCTCACTCTTTTGACCGTTACAATTGTAACAGTCTAAAATTTACGTGAATACCACTTTAAAATATTTAGTATTTTTAAACATATTTAAATCTAATTACCAATTTATTAGGAAACTGCTACTGAAAAACCTACCTAAGTGTTTTAAACTTAGAACCTATTATAAATTAGCTTCGTAACCACAATTAGCAATCTCCCCAAGTGGGAAGGCGCAGGAGTAAGAAGTACGGGGGACGCGGTCACTGAAGGTGACACGAGCGACGAGCGAGCCATTGTCGTGTGAGGCGAGCTACAATAACTGCCTGTACGCGGAACAATATTTTATACCTGTTCGGTACCTACCTACCTTGTGCTACATAATCCTTACATAAACCTATAGTACAACCTAAAATCAGTGCCGTGTGTACCCCATATTGGGGTTCCTTCTACCGGGCTGAGGCCAGCCTATCTGCTTTGGAGTTCCTCTACTACGCCGTTGCGCGAGCTCCCCTATCTACCTACACCGTTGCGCCAGCTCCACTAGCTACACCGTTGCGGGAGCTGAAGACCCGATACCCGTACCTACTTCCTGACTACGGCGGAATTCCTGTTTCTTCTACAGCTAAGGCCAGTGGCTCACTACATTTTAAGTTCAGCGTGGTTCGGACGCAAATATTGTAACTACCCTCACCCTGAGATCTAATTTTGTAAATAAATTCAAGTTAAATTAAACTTGTGTTTAATTTACGTTACACAATCTTAGCTACCTATACATTTGAATCTGATTCGATCTTATAACTACCTAATACATATAAATCTAGATTCAATCCTGCCCCGTCTTTGATCGTCCGTTACAACATACATATAGAAAACATCCAGACTAGTAACAAATATCTGCAGACTATGCAAGCAGTTGTTCCACGGCGGGAATCGAACCCGCAGCCTCTTGCGTCTCAGCTGTTCGCCCACTGCGCCATGGAGGTCGTCTCAAATTATAAATGCGAAAGTTTGGATGTTTGTTTGTTACTCAATCATGTCGTAACAGCTAAACTGATTTCTATGTACAAACAGTCAGGCACCATAACTTCGACTATTTCACGTCTAAACTACGTCGTTATTACGTAGCGTAGGTATGTAATATTACTAATTTTATTACCACAGCAGGGGTTTCGCCAATATCCAAAGTTCTGTGCTGCTGTATATTATATAATGCTGGACTTTTCAAACAGTGCTATCTAGACTAAGCAAAGCTATGGGAACCGTTAACTGATTGAATAGGTTAGGGGAGCGGAGGCTATTGCCGTACACCTAACTTCTAACATAATTTTCTTCGAATCTGCCGAGTACAAGGCCAAGTATTATAATACTAAGTCACCCTAAATTTATTGGTTTTACTTATAAGCAAAAGCATATTTAAATTAATCTTTCGTGGAACTGACAAAATGAAGTTTTTTAAAGAGTAGGCATATACGGAATAACCCGACACCTGCGTGTAATTCCGTACGCCGTTCGTCTAATACCGTACACGTTTTTAGGGTCAAAAAAGCATTATTAGAGATACTTTATTGTAATTAAAACCATTTCAATTAATAAATTACGCATTTATTCACAAAACGCACACACATAATTGTCCGCCGAATTCTCTCCACTGCACAAAGCATGTGCCCACTTTCCGCAAGGCACACATCTGAACCATAATTCTCGGTTTTTTCCAAACTCACCACATATTATGCACAACTCGTCAATTCTTTGCTGTCCCTCATCATAAAACTGCCCATCATTTTCATCGTCATCATCACGCAATACGTTTTCATTAGCTTCAGATGATGAAGTTGAATAAATCCTTTTTTATTAATTTAATATTTTGTTTTGTTCTGCATATTCATACACAGAAGACTTTAATGAGTGTGGCGTTAATCCATAAAATTGCTTAGAGAGACCCAGAATATGCTCTTTTATAGCAGTTTCTTGCTGTTCAGTAAACACCGGTTTCCTTCCCATTCTGCTAAACTTTATTATACGACGGTTACCTGACTTCTTCACATAATCTGAAAGTGTCATAACAGGCATGCCATATAAAGCAGCAGTTTTTCGCAATTTAGTCCCATCTTGTACGGCCTTCACGGCTATTCTCATTTTTCTTGGTGACCAGGCACATTTCTTTCTTGGAGGCATCTGGAACATAAAAACTCAAATTTGATTGAAATCCGTTGATAAATAACACTACCTTTTTCCCGCCTATTTTCCCCCCAGTAAAAATCGCGATCGACTAAAAAAAACTTGTATGCCAAATTTCGGCAAAATCGGTTGAAAAATGCAACCTGTAGGCGAGAAGAGACAGACAGTCGTCGCTTTGCTCACATCGCTCGCGAAGTTCAAAAAACAAACGAAGACAAAATGTTGATAACTTATGTTATGGCGGGTAATACCGTACAGTGTACGAAATTATCCGAAACCAAATTTTGGACTTCAACGATCTGTAATTACAAAAATATACGCAATGAAGTGATCAACCAGTCATAATCAATACCTGAATATACTTACAAATTAAGTACAATACCGCCACTACAGTAATTTTATAAAATTATGCACTTACCGCTTATTTTCTCGTGAGAAAAATCTTTAATTCCAAGCGCGAAAACACATGAACACCAATTTCATCGGGCACGTAGCCCAGACTGACGCAATGACTTGCGTCATTGTACTTGTGTCATACTACATACAACGGATGCGTTTGATAGTGACAAGCGCGATTTATCTCGTTTCCTTCAATAAAAACTCCGCTGTACGAAATTGGCCGCTGTACGGCAATACCCTCCGCTCCCCTACATACATTTTTTTTGTAATATACATACATAGAATTATATCCAAACCTGGAACAAATATCTGTAGATCATGCAAACATTTCTCTCGCAGCGGGAATTGAACCAGTAACCTCCGGCGCCTCAGCCGGCGAATAGCCTACCTCGCCACAGAGGTTTATGTAATAATTTTGTCATTCGTATGTTGGTACTTAGTATACTTGCGTAGGATGAAACGTTATAAGTTTCGTTGAAAAACGTACTACTTTTTTGCAACAGGGAAATAACTCCGTTCTTGATAATTTGTCATAAATTTGTTTTGGAACGAAATTTTTAATGTCAACGCCAAACCTATGTTGCCAACACATCACTTTTTGTGTAAGATCTTGCATGATTAACGTTGCTCTAGAACTAATTAAGTTTACGGAAGTACTTCTGACATTCATGAATGTTGTCCATAGAACCGTTAGGACACTGCTCATCATCATCATCCACAGCCCATAAGTACCCACTGCTGGGTTCAGACCTCCCTTTGTAAACGCCACCCTTCCCGGTCGTGCGCTGCGCGCATCCAGGAGTTGCCTGCGACTTTCTATAAGTCGTCGACCCACCGCGCCGACGGACATCCTGGACTTCTTAGATCTGTTCTTGGCCACCATTCGATTAAAGATTTACTCCACCTGCCATCAACTCGTCTAGCCAAGTGTCCTGCCCAGTTCTACTTGAGTTCCACCACCCTTGTTCCGACGTCTTGGACTTCCGTCTGGCGTCGTATTTCGGTATTATGAACTCGATCCAGCAGGTTGATGCCAAGCATGGACACTGCTACCTACTTTTTATTAAATTATAACTAATTTTATAGTTCTTGTTTATGTCATCATTGTCCTAATTATGTTGAAAATTTATATTAATGTCCTATTTCGCCTCGTGGCGCACGACGCGATAAGTCCGATAACCCATCTATCCATTATCCATAACGAATAGTTGGCAGCACCGCCAAAAATAACATCGATCGATTTGTTTTGTTGTGATTCGTTCTAATAGAATTAATTAGATTAAAAATATCTGAATGGTAAGAAACCCCTACATAATCTTCAGTAAATAATCCTAAGGCATATAGTCTAACCATTTTGTTACTCTGTAAAATAATGGAGAAAAGAAATCAATATGCCCATTAATTTTTTTCGAATTTATTTACGATTTTTTACCAGGATTTTCAGGCAAGAAATCCAAAATATGCTTTCAATGGTAAGTCTTATTCATAATTATCTTATTTTATTATTCTAAGACCTTAATTGCCGTTTAAAATGCATGTAAAATAATGGCGCGAATTTAAACTTTAGAATTAAAATCTTTGTTTATAGTATAGTTTAAACTATATTTTGATAAAACCTGGATTTTAAGAGCCCAGCAACTAACTGGTCAGTTTACTGCTAATTTCCAACTGCTAGTGCCCTAGTGAGAATAAAAAGGATCGACATCTAGGGCTACTATTTCAGAACAGTGGGATACCTGCATAAGTTAAAGAACAATACCTGTCATAAGGTAAAATTAAAAAAAAAGCTTTTATTAAAAACTTTTTAGATCTCCCTTTTTGTTAAGCACTTTGAAGTCACTGCAGAGTTTGGGCTGGTTATGTAATTTATGGTATGGCCTTTAAACAGCTTTAAATTTTTAATGAAAAAGATAGATAGTGCTAATTGTAATACCACTTTTTAACAGAGTGTGTCTGGAGTCAATCTATGAGAGAGAAGGTACAGAGTGTTAAAAGTCAACCAGATCTATGTGGACCTGTTTCAGAGCATGTAGCTGAACAAACATCTGATTCAGCTAACATGCTCTACTGGTCCACATACGACCTGCTGAATGAAGATGTTCTGTAGTTATTTCTGTAGACAATTATGGAACTGACATTGTTGTAAAAAACAACACAAGTTCCCTACAAAATATATAAAAAAAAGTTGCTTTGGATTTAACTTCATCGAAAAGGGGGGTAATGCGCAACACAACCCAATGAGACATCAGTGCAGATCGTGTTCCCCTCACCTTGGAATAAGAATTCATACAAATACTGAGTACAACTTGTTTGAAATCAAACTAAATCAAATCAAAAAACTGCTGGCATAATAAACATAGAATAGTAACGCTATTGAAGGTATCAATTTTAATTAATGTTTTTAGGATTTGTAATTTTATTTATTGCCAATAAGTAACTATGAACTATGTACACTTAAATACAATAGACATACAGATACTTTTGTTAAAGAGTACTACTTTTTGTTATACATCTTGGACAAACCCTCTTAAGGGTTTTAAAGTGTATTTATACTAAAATTTATGTATTACATTATGATTGATTTATAATAATTATTAAAAAAAAGAAACAAATAATATTTAGGTCATGTGACTAGAAACGCGATAATACAATGGTGATCTTATCGCTAAAAGCTTATTTATATACTTAATTTTAAAATTTACAAAATTATAATATTTATCATCAGCCTTAGGACTTGAACCCTTTCTCTAGATAATTTTAATTTTTGTGATGATTTAATAAATCTTAAGCCTTTTCAGTAAGTGTCAGATAAAACAACTTAACTACTTAATAGAATATATTTCGAATTTAATCTAATATGTCCATTATTTGTTTACATATCTGCAGCAGCTAATGAATCTCTGGTAAGTTAAATAATTTCTAAAATAAAATCCACACGGTTAACTGTCAATTTTTATTTACATGCATGGTGTTTTTTTTTTAATACAGCTTGCATTTGACCACGATCTCGCCTGATGGCAAGCAATGTTGCAGTCTACGATGGCACACACTTGCCTTGAAGATGGATAAATTAAAAAACATAGGAAGCTATATTATTTTTAACTTTAACACAAAATAGTGTCTGCCTCAAGCTGGCGCCGGTGCGGCGCCAACTTATGTATTGGAATTTTTTTACTAGGATTTAGTACAGATTTAGTACCTTTTGGTACGAAAATATTTAAAATCTTAGAGGTGCCGCTAGAGTCCTCCGCCAAGATAGCGTGGGCGGCGCCACACTGATTCTCGGAAATTACAACACTTAACATTTAAAGTGACATAACTAAGATTTAGTACTAATTGGTCAGTGGCATAACTGTACACCGCCCTACGCGTTACTTCTTTCATTCCACCCAATTCTATTATTATTTTTATTTATTTTTAATTTTGTTCCGTGTATGTCTAATAAGAAATAACACTTGTACAAACCTATTTGACATATTTAATTATTTTTTTACTAACAATTATGGATTTTTGACATCTGAAACAATGAATTGAGATTGGAAATAACTGTTCCTTTCAAGTGGATAGGTACCTACTGTAGTTGCTGAGATAATCAGCAGTGACAGACGGATGAACGGACAAAGCACCTTATGTGTTCCGTTTTATTCCGGAATCTTAGGATGTAAACATGTTTAGATATAATTTATACGTTGACTTGACATTATTATTATTACCCGATAGCTTGACATACCTTGTTCTTCTGACGACCTCCGTGGCGCAGTGGGCGAATAGCCGGCTGAGACGCAAACCTACTTAATTTAACTTAACCTACTTTAACTTGACTTAATTTTATTTAACTTAAATTCTTTCATTTATTTATCAATATCGATATTTTCTTTTATTATATACTTAATCGGAATAACCGAATTAACGGAAGAGCGAGACCCTCTAGCACAAGTATTTTATACTTAAATAAGAGTCCCAAACCGAAGAAATGTATGTATGTACTATGGGAACCAGATAACTGATAGAATACTTATATACTTTTTTTGTATATATTTACAAACTTATAATATGTAGAATAGAAAAACACCCAGACCCGGAAAAAATATCTGTAGATCATGCAAACATTTGTTCCGTGGCGGGAATCGAACCCGCTACCTCCTGCGTCTCAGCCGACTATACGCCCACTGCGCCACAGAGGTCCTCTTTTAGAAATAGTGTTTATTAATTAAATAAGTCTTTTGATAAATAGTATCTATGTGTGTGTTCGATGCTACAAATAACCGCTATATCTGTGTATCTAAAAATGTTGTCATCTAATCAGAATAAATGAATATGAGTATGACAAGGGGTTAAATCATTCATGTTTCCATTACAGACATCGAGCCGAGTGATCAGTTCATCATCGGACTTTGTAATGCCACATTTGCCAGTGTTGAATAAACGAACATATCATGGACGAAATTGTAAGTATCTACGTACGTTTATTATTTATTTTCTTTATTCGACAAAAAGTTACATACTCATAGTAATTGATCGAGCGAAGCGAGATCTCTAAATCAACTTGGGAAAATCGGCGTTGTATGTATGTATGTGTGTTTGTTTGTCCTAGGATAACTTTCGAAACGTTTATCCGATCATCGTGAAATTTGGTATATAGGTAGGTGGTAGTGGCGCAATTTTGGTGTGACTAAATGAGCTAAAAATGTGGGAGGGGGGAGGGTGGGGGGGGGGGGGGGTTGTAAACCAAAATGGGACAATCCGGTCAAGTGGCACGTCTGATAAAAGGTCTTTGTGATTACATTTTGACCCCGTTTTTATTTTTAGTTTAAACCTTGTAGTTTTTAAGTTATTAGCCATAATAAAAACTGAATTTTGACAAAACTCACATTGTACACCAGTGACCCCACAGTGCTGAAATTTGGTATGTGTGTAGCTTTAGTGACACAAATATAGGGGAAAGTCTGAAATGTAGAATAACGGCAATTTCTACCGCAAAAAATAGTAACCATTTAACATAAACCTACGACATACATACCTTAACATACATACATACATACATAGACCTTAAGATAGCCGACGCCTGCTATCTTGACCTCTCTGAAGCCCAACTGAGCAAACTTGAGCGCCTTCAAAACCTCTGTATTCGGTTTATATTTGGCTTGCGCAAGTATGACCATGTCTCGGATTTTCGCGCAAAGCTCAAATGGCTCCCCATCCGTCTTCGCCGGAATGCACACATACTGTCCCTTTTGTATAACATCCTTTTTAACCCTTCTTCTCCCTTCTATCTTAAGGAGCGTTTTGAGTTTCTCCACCAGGCTAATGATCGCAATTTGCGTTCTTCAGATTCCCTTCAACTTAAAACTCCTGTCCATACGACAGAGTTTTATGGTCGATCCTTCACTGTAACAGCCGTACGATTGTGGAACGATTTGCCTTTCTCTATAAGAACATCCAAGTCTATTAGTACTTTTAAAACAAAAGTACACACCCATTATCTGTCCCTGCGTTCAAAGTCAAAGTCAAATATTTTTATTCATTAAAATCACAAGGATCACTTTGAAACGTCAATTTTACTGCCTGTTCCTTCGCGACCAAGCCAGGAAAGAAAGGCAAGAAAACCAGGCTGGTTGTTTTTTTTTAATGATCCTTTTACAATAGGTACATAATACAGAAAAGAAATTACGTCTAAATTGTAACATTTTGAACGAGTTGGGGCAGTTTCAATCCCAAGCTTCTCTATCATCTAAATAATCCGATATTTTATAGTAGGCTCTTTTATAAAGATTTTGTTTAATTACGTTTTTAAATTTGTTAATTGTCAATTTTTGTACATCCCTTGGGAGTTTGTTATAAAAGCGCACACCTTGCCCTTTAAACGATTTACTAACTTTATGGAGTCTACATGTGGCAACAGCGAGTTTATCTTTATTTCTAGTATTAAAATTATGATTATCGCTATTTTTCTTAAACAAATTAATATTTTTGTGAACATACATTAGATTTTCATAGATGTATTGACAAGGGAATGTCATAATATCTATTTCTTTAAACTTATTGCGTAATGATTCTCTGGGGCCCATATTATAAATTGCACGAACAGCCCTCTTCTGCAGCACAAAAACGGTGTTTATATCTGCAGCACTCCCCCACAGCAGTATACCGTATGACATAATGCTGTGGAAGTAGCTGAAGTAAACTAGTCTAGCTGTGTCTACGTCTGTAAAAAGACGGATCTTTTTGACTGCGTATGCCGCAGAACTAAGTCTCTTCGACAACCCATCAATGTGAGGGCCCCATTGAAGCTTATTATCTAGGGTTATACCTAAGAATACGGTGGTGTCCACAAGAGCCAACTCCTCGTCTTTGATTTTTATGTCTGCTTTAACTTGTGTAACATTAGGTAGTATAAATCTAATACATTTTGTTTTCTTTTCATTTAGAAGTAGATTGTTTACATTGAACCATTTTACCACCTTAGAGATTGCATTGTTTACATCGTCAAAATCGGTTTGTCGTCGCTTTAATTTAAATAAAAGTGACGTGTCATCTGCAAACAATACAACCTCATGATCGTCCCGTACTAGATGGGGAAGATCATTAATATATACTAAAAACAAAAATGGTCCCAGAATTGATCCCTGTGGTACACCCATTTTAACCAGAGACCCCGGAGAACGCTTCCCATTCACGTCAACTCTTTGCACTCTGCCACTTAAATAAGAAGTGAGAAAGTCTAGAGCAACGCTCCTAATGCCATAATGGCGTAGTTTCCTGATTAATGTGTCATGGTCTACGCAATCAAATGCCTTGGACAAATCACAAAAAACACCTAAAGCGTCATGAGACTTCTCCCAGGCATCAAATATGTGCGATATTAACTCAATACCAGCATCAGTGGTTGAGCGACCCCTGGTAAATCCGAATTGTTTATGATGCAGTAAATTATGTGAATTGAAATATCTAAGCAGTTGATTTAAAATTAGTTTTTCAAATATTTTACTAAATGTCGGAAGTACTGAGATTGGTCTAAAATTACCAGGATCAGAACTAGTGCCTGATTTGAAAAGTGGAGTTATTTTACTGTGTTTCATTAAATCAGGGAATACACCACAGTCAATACACTCATTGAATATTAAAGCTAGTTCAGGAGCAATTATGTCAATCAATGTTTTTATGATGCTAACAGAGATGCCCCAGAGGTCCGTGGTTTTCTTAACATTTATCAGTTTGAAAGCTTTTATAATGTCATCACTATTTACATAATCAAATTTGAATTGTGATTTGCATTCCGTTAAGTTTGCTTTTAACAAAGACTCTGCGACTATGGGAGAGGAGTTTAAAGATTTTGTGGTAGAGACTGGAATATCGGTAAAAAAGTCTTCGAACGCATTAGCTACATCACCATCCTGATTGATCGTGGCATTGCCAATTTTCAAATTAAACTTATTGTTCTTAGTTGCGACTCTTCCAGTCTCGCTGTTGATTATTTTCCAAGTGGCTTTTACTTTGTTTTGACTAATTTTTATTTTTGAACTCAAATGACGCGCTTTTGCTTCACGACAAACATTTTTAAAAATCTTTGAATATTTTTTGACTTTTTCTTTAAACTCCTCATTAAAATTATATTGTTTTTCAGCATAAAGTTCATACAATGTTTTTCTGCTTTTATGTATTCCCACTGTTGCCCAATCACAGAACTTTTGACCATCAGAGACCATGATCGATTTAGGTGTAAAAATTGAATTAAACACATCACAAAATTTCTTAAAAAACGTGTTGTATAAATTATTTGGATTATTATTATTATGTACACATGGAAGTACAGAAGTTAAGTTTAATTTAAGTTTGTCCAATCGATTAATGGTCATAGGTACACAAGTAATTTTACTTTTAACAAGATTTTTTGTTTGAATTTCTATTTTAATTATTTGACCAAGATGATCCGATTTAATATTACTAATTAAACTTCTATTTAAAATTTTTACATTGGCATAAATGTTGTCTATACATGTGGCTGAAGTGTCCGTTATTCGAGTAGGCTCCATAAATTGAGGCTTCAGATCAAATGATTGAAATAAACTAGTTATTCTAGTGTTTAATGAGTTATGTTCTAGCAAATTTATATTGAAGTCTCCGCATGCAATAATGTATTTATTTGATTTTGATAATTTAAACAAAATTTCTTCCATATTTTTTTCAAAAATGTCAAATGTGGCAGATGGTGGTCTGTAAACGCTTATAACTATGAACTGCTCCAACTCTACGCAGGCTATTTCAATATGTCTTTCTACAGAGAGGTGAACTATATCTAATCGATCTTTAAATTTGATCTGTTTATTAAGTAGTATTAACGAGCCACCACGTATAGCATGTACTCTGCAGAAAGAACTACCAACTCGGTGTTTACTGAAACTGAACTGAACTGACGTTGAAGTTGTCGCTGCTTGTTAATTCATCATAACCATTTTTATAGTTGATTGTTTTATTATAATTAAATTTGAGTTATTATTAGTATTTTAGGTATATAGTATGTAGGTATGTTTTTAATTTTATATAGATGCACCGCCGTCATGTGATTGTTATAATCCTGTCCATACTAAGGTTGTCTGGAAGAGATCGCTTTTAGCGATAAGACCGCCCATTGTACTAAATTTGTTAGCAAAAATTATGTTCTGTATTTGACTTTGGTGTACAATAAAGAGTTATCTTATCTTATCTTATCTGATAAACATCCGTTACCTGTAATTTTAATGAAACTGTAGGTCAAGTTAATTGATTATATATTTCGTGGCACTATTTTGATAGTTAAAAATTAGTTATTAGAGACTTGCGAGATCTCAGTTCGGAGCGAACCACTTGTTATAAATACGGGATTTATCACGTACTGTTTTATCGGTGTTTCGACCGACACCGATAAACGGTACGAGATAAATCCCGTATTTATAATAATGATTGAACTGTCAATGTTAATTGCAGAATCAACATTATTTTCAAGGGAACTTAAAAAAAACAAATTTTTGTTTGTTTAACTCACAAAATGATATTGTTTTAGACAAATTTTGATATTGTGTCTTTGAGATTTTGGCATCCTTATTAACCATATGTTTTGGCAGCGGATCTCTAGGCAGCGCTAGTTTGAACTAATTTCTTTCTGTTTAAAATCTCTAAATTTAAGTCGTAAAAATAAAAAAAAGTAGTAAAAATTAAGTCTAAAATTAAAATCCCTTATAATAGCGCGTCTACACGATGTGTCATGATGGGCGATTATAGACGATCACCATCATGTAGATGGCATAATTGCATGTAATCGGCCATGATCGGTGACGATCGAGCGTAATTGCCGCTATGTCGGTTTTTCGGACAAACATCAAAGGAGTTTGCGGCCATGATTGTAAGCGTGTCCATACGATCGCCGATCACTCAGTTCGTATTTGTTTACGGTTCGTTGCGGACGCGTGCTTTATATATAATGTGTAATATAATGGCGTTATACACTAAATAAATAAATAGCGGAAGTTGCTACTGTTTCGACGTCCATAATTAACAAATGTAACTGCGCAATCATGGTGGCAATCATTGCGCATTCTGTGATTGTCCATCATGGCCCATAGTGTAGACAGCTGCGCAATCATGGTGGCAATCATTGTGCATTCTGTGATTGTCCATCATGGTCCATAGTGTAGACAGCTGCGCAATCATGGTGGCAATCATTGCGCATTCTGTGATTGTGCATCATGGGCCATGGTGTAGGCTACATAAAGGATAACCCCTGTGGTTGACATTTGAATTATGACAAAAAACCGTTGGCAACCCTACCCAGGACCGACAAAAACTTCAAAACCGAAAATCAATTTCAAAATCCTACACAAATAAGTAATTAATGTTCCTATCGCTAGTTCCCGCCAAAACAATAAGCTACACTGTCTATTGCCGAGCGCCACAGTTTAATACATAGTTTTCACGTGCATTTTAAATTGTTAGAAACCTTTGTATGTTTCGTTCAGAATCTTTTTTAATATAAGCACGCACGCAAATGCTTGTTTTTGCAGCCACAAATTTAATAAAATATGCAAATATGTATTGCAAGGTCGTTTTTGTTAACTACATACATTTATACCCGTACTGTTTTTAAGAATAGGAAAAACTGTAAAAAAAATGTTTTATTTTACTGGTAGAATGCAGTTGCTGCTTAGGTATTGGCCAAGCGGGAGTCGGCCGTCGCAATTTTCTGCACCGTACATTTTTAAAACACTTCGATAAATTTACATACCTACGAGTACCTACCGGTTGAATGCTAGTTAAAGTAAAACATTTTAATAATTAGGTAGGTTAAGATGCCTAGATTTAGGTCGAGAGTTAAATTTTATAACAGCTAAAATTTTCTGTCTGTCTTAAAAGCCTGAAGCGTAGTTTTTTGATGTGAAACATCTATTGGCGCGCTTTGGGGGTGAGACCGACTCGTGTGGCGTTATGGCGTCACATTCAAAGCGATGCCATAATATAATAATATCATCATCTGCTATCAATCAAACTTCAATAATATCAAAGCCGTTAAACGAGTGGCGTCACTCGCCACTTGCCACTCACCAATGGTTTTAACGACCATGTTTTTATAACTTCTAACAGATGGCGTTGTTCTGTTATGCTGTGATTAACAAAGGAAAGTGAATTGTCAATGCCGTGTCAACATTCTTTACTAAGGAGCTTGAAATAAAAAAACAAACATTTGTGTTTGTTATTCTGACGAAATGAGATTGTTTTAGACAAATTGTGATATTGTGTCTTTGAGATTTTGGCATAAAAGCCATATTTTTAGAGGTGCATCTCCAGATAGCGCCATTTATTACGCTAGTTGGAACTAGTTTTTTTCTTTTTAAATCGAAAATGAAAAACCCTCATAATTCTTTCAATAACCATCAATTTAGATGTTTCACCTGTGCCAGATGTCCCGTGACGGCTACTTTTTATTTTTGTAATGTTACGAGCTGAAGGTTCGGGATAAAATAATGGGAATCGATTTAACCAAAATAACACTTTTATTCAGCCCTAAACGATGAATACACGAACTTGGTCACACGTAATCACAACTCACTAATTCACACCACTGTTGCACCACTTAAAGTCACCGAAATGATCGCACGTATAGCTTAATCCAGACTGACTCGCGAGCAACTACTGTTCACGCGAGACCCTTCTCCGTCAGTCCTCCAGGGCCTCGCGGAGACTCACTCGCTCACTCACTGAGACTAACTGTCCGACCATCTCTCCGGCCTATTTATATCGTACACATTTCGATTGTTCGAGAAGGATCTCGATCGTTCCAGGAAAAGGGTCGGTCCCTCGACACAATGGCCACTCCATTGTGCGCAACCGCAGACAATAACAACAATAACGCAGCAAGACAAAAGCGTTCGAGAAGTTACGATTATTACTCATTGTTTAACAGCCTCGGCGTAACAGTAATGTTCAATGATATCTAGTCACGAGTCAAGATTTGGTTTCAAGTTTGTTTTCAGAATACGAGCCTAAGCGATTCCGTTCTAAAAATCAATTTAGTATCTTCCTAAGTACAAAATTAATGAACACTTTCTGCATTAAAAAAACGTTTGTGTGTAGGTACTTATGTACGCACGTAAGAAGTTATACTTCAGTTATCAGCTAATGTCGCTTTTTGGCTGTCGGTGTGCGCGCGAATCGTATAAATTTTACTCTTCTAATTTTATCCAAACGCGCCAAAAGAAGTATAGCTTCAGTAATTAAAAAACTAAATAAACTTATATACATTTTAGCAACTAAACCCCTAAAATGTATAAATAACATTTGAATTGGTAAGTAGGCAAAACCTGAGGGCGAGATTTAATCACATAAGCCCCTACTTATTAAAAACAAGGGTTTTCATGCCTATCTAAAATCCCCTAAGTTATTCCGATCATGTCATAATAAATATCTATGCATTTACCTCTTTTTCTTCGAACCAATAAAAATAATTAAAGATGAGGGTAGGTTGACAACGTTCGACGTTTTTCTACCGCGCTCACAGTGCCCCGGTTACCGCGGAGGAGAACTTGTGTTTTTTCTTGCATATTTCCTCTTTTTGGCAAAAGGAATTTTAAATATTAATTTCTTTTAAGTTTTTATTTACGTATTTGATTTCTTTACGGAACTGAAAGATATGTGCGATGTTGAAAACATTGTTTGCAGCGTGAACGAAGGTATTTTTTTTTATTTCATTGGCTTTTATTTTATTTAGGATATTCTAGGAGCGACTTGCGCAACGATGCCTCATCGTATTGAAGCCTAAATATGATTTAGAGAGTTGTTAAATCATACAAATACGTCAAATTTAAACATAGTCGCTAATTACGTTTAGGGATCGCTGTGGTGCAAGCCGTAAATAATCTGGACTAAGCATAGAGTTTGACAGTTGAAAATTATAAATCTAGCCTTGAGTAGATAAGCGTTGATCTTTAGATGATGAGTGATTGAACATAATTCTAAAATACGGGCACTGTCGAGCACTAAAGGTGTAGGCTCAACTTTCCATTTAGAAAGTTGAGCTAGGGTTTTTTTTTTCACGTGTAGACGTAAAAGAAGAATACACGTGAAGTGGAGATTTGCGAAATCCTTTAGTTTTTGAGATATTAATTTCTGAAAATCCGTAATCGATTGATAAAAACGTTGTTCCCTTCACCCTTCTTACCCATTTCCAACTTATTTTTTTTATATTAACACTGAGTAGATAGAGGATGCCAATAATGAGTTTTCACGTTTAAAACTTTCCTGATCATTTTATGTTTTGTTTTTATTAATTTATTTTATTTCGTTTGTGACTATGTCAGCCTTGTTAAATCTTACAATGAAATCTAAATCATACACCATTTTATAAAGTACCTTGGCCGCATCACATAGCGGGCAGAATTGACATTATATTGAGTCTGCATATGGGCTCTCAGAGGCTGGCTCCGAATACATTCCACCAGAAGAACATCTTCTGTAACTCCGCATGTAGCACAGTTGGGGGAGTCAGGTATTTTCATAAGATGTTTGTAGCAAGAGGAATATGTCCTGAGCGCTATCATTTGGTTCTATGGCGTCTAATCTTTATTCCAATTTCTTTTTTTTTCTTTACTTAAATTATTAGTGCACGCCATCTATAATTAGAATTACATGTAATCTAGCTAGATTATGAAACACTAGCTTCCGCCAGCAACTTCGCACGTGTTATTTGTTGACAAAAAGTAGCCTATGTGTTAATCCAAGTTTATAATTTACTTACACACCAAGTTTCATTAAAATCCACTCAGTAGTGTTTGTGTGAAAGAGTAACAAACATCCACACATACATCTATACAAACATTCGCGTTTATAATCTACGTACATACCAAATTTCATCGAAATCGGTTCAGCCTACGACGTGAAAGAGTAACAGACATGCACATATGCATCCATATAAACTTACGCGTTTATAATATTATAGTGGGAAAAACAGTAACCATTTAAGCATGTACATTTTGTTGATACTCCATCTTTACATAGTATAAAATGAAGTCGCTTCCGCTGATATTTTAAACTACTCAACGGATTTTAATGTAGTTTTCAGCAATAGAGTGATTCAACAGGAAGGTTAATATGTATAACTAGCTTCCGCCAGCGGCTTCGCCCGCGTTGTTTGTCAACAAAAAGTAGCCTACGTACGTACCGATTTGAATGTAACTCTGTCTCTCTGTCTGTTTGTTACCATTTTACGACTTAACGGCTCGATCGATTTCGATGGAATTTGGTAGGTACCTACCTATATACCTAGATTGATTATGAATGGACTTGAGACATAGGATACACTTTACGCGACTGCACAGAAGGAGGGTAATGTTATAATGACAAACCACGCGTCCGAAGCCGCGGACGGGTCAGCTAGTATTGCATAAAATCTACGTAATTTCAACTTTGTTAATTATCGCATGGCCCTTTATACAGTTGATTTGAAGGCGGACAATAAACGCCAGGATTGTTTCCTTAAAAAGCTAATATAAGTTTTAAAACTGAAATGCAACTACGTAATAGCTGTCAATGCGTAGTTCAGGTGCTACGTTAGAACATAGATAAATAGGTACAAACATACATACATGACTGCTAGAAACATAACCCTTCCTTTTGGCTTTGCGGTAGTCAGGTAAAAAACCCTTTATTTTTATGAAAAGTCGTATTATAAGGTAATACAGAAGGATAGACGTACGTAAATTGATTTATCTTTCAAGATGGTGAACCTCCTGCCAAGAGACCTGCTGCATCGATACGCGTTGGTGGAACCTTCAAATGGAATTTGCAGGTTAGTTACCTATAGAATACAATAATATAAAAACGGCACCAAAACATAGGACATCTGACATTTGTACCTATACTGATAACTTAAAAAAACGTAGTGATGTTAGAACCAGACAAAAAATGGCTAAGTTTAAGAAAGTATGTTACGAGTATCAACCTCCACAGAAAAGAAAAATATTTCCATAATAACGTATGTCCATAATAGTATTTATTGACGACCTCCGTGGCGCAGTAGGCGTAAAGTCGGCTGTGACGGAAGAGGTAGCGGATTCGATTCCCGCCGCGGGACAAATGTTTGCATGATCTACAAATATTTGTACCGGGTCTGGATGTTTTTCTATATATTATAAGTATGTATTTACAAAAAAAAAGTATTTAAGTATTCTATCCGTTATCTGGTTCCCATAGTACAAGCTCTGCTTAGTTTGGGACTAGATAGCGCTGTGTGAAATGTCCAGCAATTTTTTTTTATGAATTACCTGGAGCACTGAAAGTATTAGAAGGAAAACTGACATTTTAGTTTTTTGTCAATAAAGCTCGGACTATATGGCACCCGGCCTTTTCAGGGATCGAATCAATTTCTTTAGGCGCGTTGGGCATTTTTTGAGATGGGAAAAAACCATTGAACTCGCGACACTGTTACCGTTACCGACACCTCTGTATAATAAGTATAAATAAATAAATTTTTCTGGACATTTCACACAGCGCTATCTAGCCCCAAATTAAGCAGAGCTTGTACTATGGGAACTAGATAACTGATAGAATACTTGTATACTTTTTTTATTGTAAATACATACTTATAATATATAGAAAAACACCCAGACAGGGAACAGATATCTGTAGATCATGCAAACATTTGTTCCGCGGCGGGAATCGAACCCGCTACCTTCTGCGTCTCAGCCGGCTATACACCCACTGCGCCACGGAGGCAGTATCTCGTAATTGTTCAAGTTTTCACTTCTGACGGCATTTCATCATTTTTTTTTTATTACTAATATAAGGTTCTTTATGTTTAATCAGCCACACATTGGGTTGACCAATAACAAGAGCAAAAAAGTGCTAATGATGGTTATGAAAACAGACAAATAAAATCTGTAGGTTAATTTATTTATTTCTGCATTGTTATTATGTTATTATTACAGCGATATAAAAGTTATACACAAAAAAATATATAAACTAAAACAAAATGGATACAAAAAGACAGCGGCATAGTGGAACAATAGCGCATTGTGAGCACTATTGTCCAGTACTTTATAAAAGCACAGTCGCTGTCCATCCCGTTAGCTATAACTGTCAGGTAGCGGCGCTACCTCCCACCCGACGCATCAGGGTAGATGTTCGCTCGCGGATGATCGCATAAAAATCATCGACAGCGAGGCAGCCTCATCAGCACCCTGAAACCGTTGTTGTACTGGACGCGCAGGTGCCAGCCTCTCTGTGTATAACTAATCCACACGCACGTAGATTGGCAGTATGCCCTTAACAGACTTGTTTTAACGGCCGGCCGTACTAAATACGGGCCAGCATATTGGCTCTGACTGATGATACCCTGCGCTCCCGTTCCAAATCCACATCATCCGTCAGGTTCTCGGTGACCCGGTGGCCCATAAATAACAAGTGGTTCGCCCCGAACTGAGATCTCGCGAGTCTCCTGTAATACAAACAAATATTATTTCTAATCTTTGACTACGAGTATTAAAATAGTGCCACAAAATACATAACCAAATTAGTTAACCCACAGTTTCATTCAAATTACAGGTAACGGGAGTTCATGTTAATTGGTTAATCTTTTTTGGAGTACAAATTGCAGTCTTTCTAGATTTAAGACTTTTCCCTATATTTGTGTTACACGTATACCAAATTTTAACACTGTGGGGTGACTGGTGTACCCTGTGAATTTCGTCAAAGTTAAGTTTTTATTATGGCTAATAACTCAAAAACTACAAAAACTTTACTAAAAATAAAAACGGGGTCTAAATGTACTAATGAAGATCTTTCATTTGACGTCCCACTTGACCTAATAGTCTTATTTTAATTTTTTTTTACCCCTCTTGAACCCCAATATCTCAACAACCCCGCAATTTTTTTAGGTCATCTAGTCACACCAAAATTGTGTCATCACTATGTATCAAATTTCACGATGATCGGATCAATGCTTCGAAAGTTATCCTCGGACAAACAAACAAACAAACATACTACATACATACAACGCCGATTTGCCCAAGTTGATTTAGAGATCATGCTTCGCTCGATTAATTAAAAAAAAAATTAGCTAACAGTCACATAACCGTGACCGCTGCACATTGTTTAACCCAGTGGATCTGTTAACGAAGCCACGAGGCAACTTAAAATCATATTTTATAGCACGGGAATCGGTAGATCGTTATCTTTGCCAATGAATAAAACATTTAACTAGTTGCTCTCAACAATAAACAATATATTTAAGCTGTTAGCGTTTAATACAGGGGGAGATTTGTGTTAATTGATACGGCGTTGATTAATCGAATATCCAAACGTCGAACTAAAGTCGTGGATGTAGGGTATGTTTGGCAATTGTCCAGTCGTATAAATCGATCCTTTAGGACGTCAATCATTAAAACTTTCTAATATTTTTTTTTATTTCTTAACTTTCACTTGTCTACTACGGTCTATTCAATTAACTTATGCACTATTTTAATGATAGACGTCCTAAAGCATCTTATTACACATGTAAAAATGCAATAATAATAATAATAAGATACACAAAATAAACAAAAATAAATTTAGTAGCCTAAAAATCGGCAATTTTCAATAAAAACATTAAAAGTCGAATATCTCGAAAAGGGTTAAGTTTAGGGTAGGGTGTTTCATAGTGAAATAAGTCAGAAATGATGGGTACTCCACGCCCTTAACGGATCTAGCACGATTTTTCCTGTAACCCTGTATAACGGAGCTCTGAGCTAACAAACATAACATAACACAAAAATTAAACAAGTTTAAGACTTATATGGTTTTCTCATGGATGCCATTGGCAGAACTGGACCAAATTGAAATGGGACTACACGGGAAGCACCAGCTTTCAAATAAAAAAAGAATCATCCAACTCGGTTCACCCAGTCGTAAGTTCTAAGGTAACAAATATAAAAAAATACAGTCGAATTGAGAACTTCCTCTTATTTTGAAGTCGGTTGAAAATACACGTGCGTGATGTTGGGCTGGAGTAGTCTGAAACAACACGACGTATCACCAAGAGATTTAAAAAACCGAAAGTAATCCTTCTTCCGATATTTGAAAATAACACAGTTTTGTAAAGATATTTTATAAGACGTCTAAGATCGCAAGGAACGCCTGGATAAAAGACTGTAGAATAGAAGTTGGAAGAAAACAAGAGAGGCCTATCAAGTTCTGGGCTATTCAGGATAGATGATGAAGTTTTATACACCATACATCAGTGGAACATCCTGTATAACCCTCTATCCACCGCGTCAAATACCATACCCTCAGTTGATACTCTGAATAGTTATACAACCTACATTCTAAGTACATTTTAGTGTTACCTATCACCATAACTTCCTGCCACTAAATGGTTGAAGACCCTTACTCCTTGCCATCGCGGCAGATACCTTGCATTCGTTTTACAATTAGGTTGGTTACAAGCTACCCTGAAGTCTGCTGAACCAACAGCGTAGATCCTGGAGCCTTGCCGAATTCCACCTGCGAAGTTTTGTATTTATGTCCTGTTTTCGCAGAAGTTTAGTTGATTATTTATCAGTTACAGTCAGCTGTTCATCCAGTTGTACTCTGCCAGTTCTTTTGTGATGCCGAAGCCTGGTAACCAACGGCGTAGATCCTGGACTCTTGCTAAACTCCACCAGCCAAGTTGTGTATCTGTGGCCTCTTTTGCCAGTTTTAGTAAATCATATACTAACAATCATCATATCAGGCACTGATACAGAGGACGCTCACTGCTGAACGCTGAACATAGGCCTCCCAAATAGATTTTTGATCTTGTGTGGCCTGCATCCAACGGCGCCTAGCAACCATCTAGGGGCGGTGCCGTCATACGCTGCGCTTTCAGTGCGTGGTCTCCAATCTTTTCTGCCCCAGCGGCGTCAGATCTTCCAGCTGTGCCCCGCCCACTGCCACTGCAGCTTGCTATTCCTGTATGTGAGCTCATCATCATCATCATCAACCTTTAACAGTCCACTACTGGACGTAGGTCTCTCCCAGGGTGCGCGATTGAGCCAGATCCTCAGCTCTTCTCATGAGCTCATAGCCTCTTGGTTTCTACTATCTAACGTTTTTTCTTGACCTCCAGGCCCTTACAACAGCAGCAGACGCCGTGGAGTCGGGCGGCAAGTCGCCGGTTTCCGCCCTGAACGAGCTCGGGGTCCGCGTAAGCTACTCCTTGCTGCGACAGGGCGGGCCCGCCCACTGTCCCATCTTCACAGTGGCTCTAAATGTAAGTCCAACTATTAATTTAGATATAAAGAAAAAAACATTTATTTTTGACACAAAAAAAAACATGTTTATACACAAAAAAAAAACAATTGAAGAATGCATGAATTTTATAACGATTGAATGGCTTGTCTGTGCTTCTTTTATAATTAATGCCTTTTGCAAAAATGTTAACCTAGCTAAAGTACCTATGTGTTGTAAGAAAGAACCATATTAGTTAGGTATTGGGTGTACCTACCTATTGTAAGTGGAAAAGGGCAAACTGTTTGCTTAAGTATTTTAAATAAACCGGCCAAGTGCGAGTTGGACTCGCGCACGAAGGGTTCCGTACCATTATCTATAAAAACGGCAAAAAAATCATGTCTGTTGTGTGGGAACCCCACTTGTATATTTGTTTTATTCTGTTTTTAGTATTTCTTGTTATAGCGGCAACAGAAATACATCATCTGTGAAAATGTCAACTGTCTAACTATCACCTCATTCATGAGATACAGCCTGGTGACAGACTGACAGACAGACAGACAGGTTCCGTCTTACCCATTAGTACGGAACCCTAAAAAAAGGTTTACATTATAGATTATTCTATTCTATTATATTTTATCTAGTTATTTGAAGTCCTTGTATTTATCGATAGCTAGTTTGATTGGATTTTGATTTGACCTCTTTTGAGTAGAATAGAAAAATGCTGGTTGACTAATGCCATTACAAATAAATAGAGTCTTTTATATACAAAGACGTTTCATATGTTATTCTTTGTTATGACACGTACAGGTCTTATCAAAGGTTTACTAACTATTTACAAACTACAGCAAAAAACTCAACAAATTAATCATTATTTTAAATAATTCAGAGTGAACGCACGTTTTTGAAAAATCTGGAAACGGTTCGGAGTTATAAAAAGTTTTTTTTATCTGTCTGTCACTGTCATTTTATTTTGAATGTGTTTGCTTGAGAACGAATTGGCGGCAAACGAAAATTTTCCAAACTTTGCTTGATTACTTTACAATCAAAAGTTTCTTGTAAAAGTTGAAAAACCAAATAAAAAAGTGTAATAATTTCGCAAATAGATACAAATTCGTAGTATAGTGTTAATAATAAGTGTATACGTGAGATTTAAGTGAAAAAGTTGATAAACCTGAACTGGTATTTTTCCGCACGCTCTGCTGGGAAGTGAAAAGTTGTTAGATTTGTATTATAATGAAATCTTTCTTTACCTATTAGCCTAAATTATACCTACCTAAAACGAAGCAATAGTATTTATCACACTAACTTTACTGTTTCATTGTCAAAGTTGGTTACAAAGTAACTTGCGATTCAATACACATTAATCACTTCACCTTATCCAGAAGACACTAATCATTGTTCCAATCCCAGTTACAATTTGAATAGATGATGTTGTCACAAAATCATACTCAATGGTTAGGTACCTACGTATAATTTCTAAATTCAGTGGCGGATTTACCAGCAGGCTGAGTATGCTGGAGCCTGGGGCTGCAAATTTTAGGGGTGGCTAATTTGGGGCCCGTTTTTGTTTAAAGATTTCTGTTATGCGATTTTCTGATGTTTTGCACAATGAAGTCTACAAGACATCTTTCCAATGACTTTTCCCTCATAATGTACATTCGACAAGCGAAGGTTTCACAAACTTCTATATTCTATGGTAAAACACATAGTTCATGGCTCCCAGTAGCATTCTTACATTACCCCACCTTTTGTACATGATTGAGCTTTGATAAGGTCAGAAATATAATCCCAAAATATGACTTATATTATTATAATCTGAAGATGGGTCTGCAGGAGCTCATTGAATCCTCACGTGGATCGAAAGCTGCATCCATCAACCCAAAGCCCTGCGCCGTCCAAGGAGCTAGGATGGCTGGGGTGAGGTTAAAAGGGGGGTAATACACAATACACCCCAATGCGGGATGATGTCAGTGCATACCTTATTCCCCCTACCCTAGAATTAGAATACCCCCAAAACAACTTGTGCAATTTAAACTTTTTTAGATTAAAGGGTAGAAAAAATTTAACAGCCCTTAGTTGGAAAATGTGCGAATCCGTCACTGTCTAAATTCACTTAACAAACACCATTGTATTTTTATCTGAACTTTATATAGTACTAGCTGACCCACGCGGTGGTTTTTCAATAAAACATTACCCTCATTTTGCGCAGTTGTCTAAAAAGTAGTCTATATACTTTCCGAGGATATAATCTATCTCCTTGCAAAATTTCATAACGATCTGTTCAGCCGTTTAGTCATGTAAAGGTAGCAAAAAAACTAACAAACAAATAGAGTTATGTATGCATGATACATATAAACCTTCCTCTTGAATCACCATCTATTGCTGAAAACTGCATTAAAATCCATTGAGTAGTTTAAAAGTGCTAAGCGAACAGACAGTGGAAGCGACTTCTTTTTATACTATGTAAAGATTAGGTACTTAACCGTAATATCTATGCTGTCCTACTTATAAATTTGAATATACGGTCTTGATATAGACATATTGTCATCATAAGAAATAGAATTCCTATAGTTGGTTCTTCAAAACAACTCCACTATACAAACCATTACAGTAGAGTATCCGTACTATTAAAAAGCTAGGGGGGCTACTTAAAGAGCACATGAACAAAGTGTCTTCCCCTTAACCAGAGACAGTAACATAAGTGCTATTGGACACATTCTTAGTTTAAGTTATACTAAAAAATTAAGTCAAAAATAATTACTCATTAGCCTATACATGGCTAGATTGTAATAATATTACTAGGGTATAATTAGAATTGTACAATAGGAATAAAAAAATGGCTTTAGATAAAACATTTATTTGCAACTCCAATCATACATATACTAAATTTTAAAGATTTTGCAACTTCTTTTTAAATTTTCAAGACACCAATTCACTTAAATTATAATATAAAAAAGGAAACAATCACTTAAAAAATCTAATTTTTATAGAATAGTTACCCAATATTATTTCTCCAGGATTTGTGGGTGCACATTCAGTTTAAATAATCTTTATTTCTCATTTAAGAATATTGTCACTTACAATGTTCAGTAACAAAGAATTATAAACTTAGTAACATCATATGTCATCTCAAATCAGCATTACATAAGTAGGTACATAGGTACATAAACAAATTAGTATAATTATAGCATTTAAGTAGGTGGTAGGTAGTTAGTATTTAGGTAAAAGTTAATACAGTCTGTCACCGCATTCACGACATTAATTTAAAACACATATGCAGAATCGTATTAACTGATTTTAGAGATTGGTTTAATACCGGTACCTTGAATATTTATCCAGAAATTGATACATTTCTAATAAACAAATTTTAACGTAAATCAGCGGCGCCTTTGCGACGATGCCGCTTAGTCAGTTTAACAGTTACCTACTTACATGATAAATGAATATGATTTGTTTACCTATTTTTATACATGCCGTTTCATTGATATTTTAGGAATTGAAATTAAGGTCGATTGAAAATTTAAAAAATTTAATTGTAATGTATTTGACAAAAACGATTTTACAACAATCCATCAACCCTACCTGTGATTTAAATTAGTCTAGTAAATGCGATGACACGCAGTTGATTAATATAAACTAGTAATATAGGTAATAGGTACATATTGTCCAAGTAAGTTAGCGGAATTATTATAGAATTATTTAAAGAATTTTAGGTATTTGTATATATTATCTAAACCTGCGGTATATCCTAGGGTTCATACATTTCCAACAGAAACAAATCAACCGGCTTCAAAAAAAGGAGGTTCTCAATTTGTTGGAATCTTTTTTTTTATGTTCCTTGATTACTCGAAGACGCCTTGACCGATTCGAGAAATTCTTTTTTTGTTTAAATGGGTATGCTTACCAGTTGATCCCATTGGCACCAAGTCAGGATCAAATGGTGGGATCCCAAATAAATCGAGGGCAACTCTCAAATTTATTCTAATATCTGAAGTTGTATTTTGTTTTAAAGTTACTTCTTTAAATGTTAAAGCTTAATAATTGTTCTTTTTTCCTAGTGTGGGTAAATAAAGAATATAATATGTATAAAGTGCAAGAATACCTTACAATGGCTGATATTAAATCAAAAATAGAGCCTTATTTAAAAACAAAGCAGCCAATATCAATACTGAATGATCTTGGAATTGGATATGCATTCAGAGAAACGTTTGAATTCGGTGCTAAAAACAACCGGACCTTTGGGGCAGAAGTCCGGGTATGTACCTATAATATTACTATAAACAAACGGGTTTGGAAAAATAACTTGTTCTTCTGTTTAAATAAAGGTACCTAGTTACACCGTCTGCTGCACATTTTGTCAATCCAGTTCATCCAAAGGTTGCCTGGAAGATATCGCATTAAGCGATAAGGCCGCCACTTGTACCACCATGTATTAGTCTTAAGTTTTCTAGGTTAAGTTATGGTAATTTGGTGTAACAATAAAGAATTATCTATCTATCTATACAGGGTGTTTGGTAATATTCTGAGGATATTCAAGTGACGGTTTCTCAAAACTTAATAAAAGACTTTTCGAAAAAAATAAACTACATGTTATATTATCAAATTTTAAAGAAAATCGATTAATTTTAGGGGATTAATTCGATATAAAACTTACTGCCTACTCTTGCAATCGACATCCAAAAATAAAGGCGATTTGATATCTCTTTCGGAAATGACTGCGGGTTTTGGGTTAGAAAGGGACAACAAGAGATATCTCGAGACATCACCAATACAGTATCTGTGGTTAGATGGCAAGCATTATGCAATAGCACAACATAAGTTAATAAAGTGTTTGATTTTAGATGCCAAAATAAATGTAACATTTCTATGGTAAACATTTCACAAATTTATTTATTATGCTCATCAAAATAACCCCTTTCATTTTTGTGTGTATATTATCAAACATCCTATATATGTTGTTTATACATGCTTTTATATAAATATCTGATTTGATTTATTATTTACAAGACAACAACGGCAACTTGCGGTTCAGATTATTAATGCGGTTTTTGATTGATTGGAAGATAGGGGGAAAATGGGGAAAGTTGGCTGTAGCGTTATTTATCGACGTATTTCAATCAGATTTGAGAGGCACACACATTCTACACAAGATGTTGCAAAAAGATTTCCAAAAGGGGGGAGTGGAGGGGGGAAGTTTGCTGTAGCGTTATATATGGACGGATTTCAACTTTTGAATGTATACCTACATATACCAATCAGACTACGCAGTCCTCTCCGCCTTCACGAGACGAACCCGTAGACACCAGATTCGACCTCCTAGGACCAAGGGAACGCGAAGTCTACTATTCTTACAGAACCACTAGTACACCAATTGGGTGATGGAACAAGCATTTGTCCCGCCTAAATGTTCTACAACCAAATACACAACTTTGTTAAGATCTTTTATTCATGAGATATTCACTCCGTGGTGTAGTGGGCGAATAGCCGGCTGATACGGAGGGGGTAGTGGTTTCGATTGCCGCCGCGGAACAAATGTTTGCATGATCTACAGATATTTGTACCGGGTCTGGTTGTTTTTCTATATATTATAGACATAGACAATTAGACATACATTTATTTGCTACCATTATAAGCATGGATTTACAAAAAAATGTATATATAAGTAGTATCTATCAGTTATATGGTTCCCATAGTACAAGCTCTGCTTAGTTTGGGGCTAGATAGCGCTGTGTGAAATGTCCAGCAATATTTATTTATTTATTGACACGTTAAAACTTAAACTTAACGTAAATCTCTGTGTTCAGCAGTGGACGGCCTACGACCGATATGATGATGAAGAATAAAATAACAAAGAATCACTTACTTTCAGGTAGCAGATATGACATTCGAAGGGTGGGGCCACAGTAAACGCGACGCACGGGCGGCGGCCGCGCGCTCGTGCTTATCCGCTCTGCTGGCGCGCGCTGGCCGCGTTATGCCCGCTAACAACCAGCATCAAGCTATGGACTTTACTAGCGATCATAGTGACAAATTTACAGGTAATCTTCTGATTATAAACTTAGCAGAAATCTAATCATCATACAACCAGTTTTGTTATCTAATCTAATCTAATCTAAAGAGCCCGCTGGATCCCACTGTTGGGCGAAGACCTCCTTTCCCTTCTTCCATTCATCTCGGTCTAGGGCTTCTGTCGAGCAGTTCGCACTATGCGCGTCAAGTTCATCCCGCCATCTCCGCCTGGGCCGGGCACGCGGTCTCGCGCCTTGTGGGAGCCACTCGGTGGTTATCTTAACCGACAAGTCATCGCGCATTCGACACCGCCCAGTCCCACTTCAATTTAGCTGTCTGTTGCGTGACATCGGTGATGGTAGTTTTGTTATGTACGACATTAATTTAAAACACACATCCGAAATCGTATTAACTGATTTTAGAAATGGGTTTAATACAACTTGAATATTTATTCTGTAATCGATACATTTCCAATAAACAATTTTTAACGTAAATCGGCGGCGCCTTTGCGCCGATGCCGCTTAGTCAGTTTAACAGGTACCTACTTACACGATGAATGAACATGATTCGTTTACCTGTTTGTTACATGCTGTTTCATTCATAGTTAAAGACTTTATATTAAAATTGTTTAAAAATTTGTATAGTAATTAATTTTAAAAAAAACTACCTTCCAACAATACCATCCATTAGCCCTACCCGTGTTTTCATTTAATGTCGTGCACACGGCTACACCTCAAGCTATACATTTCCAGTATAAGCGGAACTCGCATTGTATAGGTTTTCCGTACAATGAGAGGTCGGCATATGCTGGAAATGTATAGCTTGATGTGTAGCCGTGTGTACATAACAAAACACGTAGTATAAGTATATCAGTTATCTGGTTCCCATAGTACAATCTTTGCTTAGTTTGGGGCTAGATAGCGCTGTGTAAAATATCCAGCATTATTTATTTAGTTATTGAGTATAATTATCCTAATAACTTTTGTTTAATTAGTTTCAGAGTTCCAATGCCTTGAAGCGAATCTGAATACCACACCGTGTGTGACCTCCGAGGAAATCATATCAGTACCAGGTAAGGTACCTACAGAATTTTGGACGTGAATACGTTTTTCCATTGTGATAGGCAATTCAAAAAACGAATGATAACAAAATCGTGGGATACAGTTTGGTGTTGCAGCTACATATCTATCAGTTTAGGAAAAATAGTGATAATCATAATTTTAATACTAGAAACAAAGATAAACTCGCTGTTGCCACTTGTACTCCATAAAGTTAGTAAATCGTTTAAAGGGCAAGGTGTACGCTTTTTTTTTTTGGTTGCCTCCGTGGTGCAGTGGGTGTATAGCCGGCTGAGACGCAGGAGGTAGCGGGTTCGATTCCCGCCGCGGACCAAATGTTTGCATGATCTACAGATATTTGTTCCCTGTCTGGGTGTTTTTCTATATATTATATGTATGTATTTACAAAAAAAAAGTATATATGTAAGTATTCTATCAGTTATCTGGTTCCCATAGTACAAGCTCTGCTTAGTTTGGGGCTAGATAGCGCTGTGTGAAATGTCCAGCAATATTTATTATTATTATTATAACAAAAATTGACAATTAGCAAATTTAAAAACATAACTAAACAAAATCTTTATAATAAAGCCTACCATAAAATATCGGATTATTTAGATGATAGAGAAGCTTGGGATTGAAATTGCTCCAACTCGTTCATAATGTTACAATTTAGACGTATGTAAATTATTTTCTGTATTGTTATGTATTCTAAAAGCATCATTAAAAAAACAACCAGCATTGTTTCTTGCCTTTCTTTCCTGGCTTGGTCGCGAAGGAACAGGCAGTAAAATTGACGTTTCAAAGTGATCCTTGTGATTTTAATGAACAAAAGATTTTGACTTTAGTAACTATATTTTTTGAATGAACAGATTCCCCGACCAGTGTGTCCCCATCTACGGGCCTGTTTGGGGGTATCCCTGCGGCCCCCTCCTTTACGAAGAGTCCCATCAACCTGCTGTATGAGAATTACCCTGGACTGTCCTTCTTATGCACATTCGGAGACGGGTCGCCTTTGAACGGACCGCAAGGTGAGATAATACTTAAAGTGGTTCCATTCCTGTACCAACTTTTAAGCTTTTTAAGCTAAGCAGCATTTTTAAGCTTTGACTCAAAGAGTCAATACCTTTCCATTTAAACTTTTTGTTTATTGACTGAATGAGCGAAACGTTTCAAGATTGGGCAGAAAAATGCTTTTGTCTGTCTGTCTGTTCTCTCTTACAAGTCGCACCACATTTTTCACACAAGCTCCTTGATTTTTTTTTAAAATTAATTGTGATTTTTGATTGGGGGAAAACGGGGGAGTTTGCTGTAGCGTTATTTATCGACGGATTTCAATCAAATTTAAGAGGCACACTAAGGACTTCATTCTCTACAAGATGTTGCAAAAAAAATCCAAAGGGGGGGGGGGGGGGGGAGTATGCTGTAGTGCTATATAGGGAAGGATTTCAATTTTTGAATTTTTTTTGTTATATGTATACCTTGCTATACCAATCAGAGTACGCAGTCCTCTCCGCCTTCATGAGACGAACCCGTAGACACCAGATTAGACCTCCTAGGAGCAAGGCAACGCGAGGAGTTCTACAGAACCACTAGTGTATATACATTATGTTTATCTATAATGTAGGTCAAACAGCAATTGACATGAGAGAAGAGAAAAATGTAGGTATAGTTTATAATATTAATATAAATAAAGATAAACTCGCTGTTGCCACTTGTAGACTCCATAAAGTTAGTGAATCGTTTAAAAGGCAAGGTGTACGCTTTTATAACAAACTCCCAAGTTATGTATAAAAATTGACAATTATCAAATTTAAAAAGTAATTAAACAAAATCTTTATAAAAAAAGCTTACTATAAAATATCGGATTATTTAGTTTAGTTAGATGATAAAGAAGCTTGGGGATTGAAATTGCTCCAACTCGTTCAAAAATGTTACAATTTAGACTTAACTTATTTTCTTTATTGTTATGTATTCTAAAAGGATCAATAAAAATAACAACCAGCCTTGTTTCTTGCCTTTCTTTCCTGGCTTGGTCGCGGAGGAACAGGGAGTAAAATTGACGTTTCAAAGTGATCCTTGTGATTTTAATGAATAAAACATTTTGATTTGATTTATAAATAATTAAAATCTTTGTTTTATTTCAGCGCCCCTTCAACTAAGCCATAGTATGAGGTTCAAAGTCGTTTGTTCCATAAAAGAGCAAAATTTCGAAGGATATGGTAAGTACAACCTATAGGGCGTTTGCCATTTTATACAACATATATAGAATATGATTTATTTGGAACAACATAACTAAAGAACACAAGAAAACCAAAAAAACTGACCAATCTACTTAAAGTATTGTTACGAAATGGGCCCTAACTCAGCATGGTGCGGGTTGTTATACAAACGATTCCGTTTTGTACGATTTTCATTTAAAACACAGTATGCGTTTACACTTTCGCCTGAAAAAATGTTTTTTTTGAAGTGAAAACTTCTTTAGGCGCGTTGAGCATTTTTTGAGATGGGGAAAAACTCGCGACACTGTTACCGACACCTGTAACTGACTTACTGACACCTCTGTATATAAGTATCTGTAGTGTAGTCTGCTATTATTCAAGTTTTCACTTATGTCAGCACTCCCGGAGTGCCACTTTTTTATTTTATTGATGATAGCCAAGCGCTTGATCACTACCTCACCTGGTGGTAAGTGATGGTGTGCTCGAGGATGGAGCACGCTTGCCTAGAAAGAACCTATTCACTCTGGACTTGAAGACTCCAAGATTATACTGGTCCGGAAAAAGAGATTATATAAAGATTATACAGGTTCTTGTCCGGCTCACAAGAAAAGTTGAAGCAAATCGTTTGGTACGGCAAGGGGGTATGCCGACCAGGTGTGGATGGTACTTCTCGGTACGTTTGTTTGTCCAGTGGTGGAAGGGGGAAGGAGGGATTTGAAAAATAAAAAATACTACTACAAGAATACTAGGGCCTCCCCGTGTTTTCATTTAATGTCGCACATAATATGACACGTTGTTTTAATGAAATATTAAAAAAAAATTTAGTATTCTATGTTAATTCCAGCATTATTGATGACCTCGGTGGTCTGGATTTTTTTATATTATAAGTATGGATGCCCAAAAAAAAAGTGCATAGTTATCTGGTTCCCATAGCACAAGTTTTTTGTATTTATACTCTGTGCACCGCCGTCCATTTCTGCTTCGCTCATTACTTTCCATCCAAAGGTTGCCTGGGAGAAATTGCTTTCATCAATAAGGCCGCCCATTGTACTGTATTAGTAGTTTTTAGTAGTTTTAAGTATTCCTGGAGTACAATAAAGCATTATTCTATTCTACAAGCTCTGCTTAGTTTGGGGCTAGATAGCGCTGTGGGAAATGTCCAGCAATATTTATTTATTTATTTGTTTTTTATTAATCTCCAGGATCAAGCAAAAAGCTAGCAAAGCTAGCAGCGGCGAGAGCGGCGTTAGCAGTGCTGTCGGATGGCAGGGTGGAGTCCTCGTCAACGGTCAACGACGGAGCCCTGCCGCAGACCCTGGCCGACCATGTCTCCAAGTAAGGATCTTTAGATCGGTGCGAGGCGAGACGCAGTGCGGAGCGGATCGCTGATGAACATTCCCGAATTGAACCGAAACATCGGTTCAATTAAAAATTTTCCTTTATAATTTTACCTTTATACTACGCGTTTTGTTATGTATGACATTAAATGAAAACACGGGTGGCTACACGGATGGCTTAATATCAGGTCCTAAAATATCAATGAAACAGTCTGTTTAAAATACGTAAACAAATCATATTCATTCATCATGTAAGTAAGTACCTGTTAAACTGACTAAGCGGCATCGACGCAAGGCGCCGCCGATTTACGTCAAAAATTGTTTATTGGAAATGTATCGATTACTAGATAAATATTCAAGCTGCCGGTATTAAACCCACCTCTAAAATCAGTTAATACGATTCCGGATGTGTGTTTTAAATTATTGTTGTACATAACAAAATAGGTTGTATATTATTATTTTTGCTAGTTTCCTTTTCTGTGATCTACGTACACATGTTTATCCGCAACACAAAGTTATCTGGAAAAGAATGCTGTTTAGCATTAAGTTCGCCTTTGTACTAATTTTTCAATCGACTTCATAAAAGGTGGAGGTTCTCAATTCGACCGTCTTTTTTTGTTACCTCAGTACTTTCGACTGAGTGAACCGATTTTGATGATTCTTTTTTTATTTAAAAGCACGTGCTTCCCGTGTGATCGCATTTCAATTTGATCCAGATCTATAATGGCATCTATGAGAAAACCATATAAGTTTTAAATTTGCATTAAGTATGTGCGCGACAAATGGACGAATAACTCAATATCACGCCAACCGATTTCGATGATTCTTTTTTTATTGGAAAGGACGTAATTCAAGGGTAGTTTTATGAGTCAATTCGACTGTATTTTTTTCAGTGTGAATATTCCAGGTAATTTTGAAGTCGGTTGTTAGATTTTTGTAAAAAATATTATTATAAGGGCAATAAAGTATTTTAAATCATTCCTTAATGTATGGTTACATACTAATTGCAAAATGTTTCTTTTTAGATTAGTAAATGAGAAATTCAATGAGTTAATGAAGGATGACCTTACACATTCGAAGCGGAAGGTGCTGGCCGGCATCGTGGTCACCATAGACAACAAAACAGAGGGGGCCAAGGTAATACTCATATTACCCATACACCTCAAGCCGGACGTTGAACCCGCCATCTTTAGAAGTAGAGTTCTTTGTGAAAGGGCTTCTTAGGGGGCATCCATTAATTACATTATTTAGGGTTCCGTACCCCAAAAGATACAAAAAGGAACCCTTATAAAATCACTCTCTTGTCTGTCTGTCCATCTGTCTGTCCGTGTGTCACCACAGATTTTCTTAGGAACGGGTGGACCTAGCTAGTTGAAATTTATACCAGATACTCCTATTCATCCCCACACAGAGCTCTTTAATTTGTTAGTTTGTTAGTCTTAGTTTCGGTTTTATTGTTGTTGTGTTTATTTTTTTTTTCTTTATGACTGTGTGGATTTATGAATAAAATGTTTTCTTTCTTTCTTTCTTTCTTTCTATTTCCCTAGGTTTGTTCAGCTCTGCTTGGTGGTTAAAAAGTTGCTAAAAAATATCACGCGATTAATAGTATGAGTAGTTATAAGTAGCTTTGCCAATACTTAACTAGTACCACCGAATTTGTTTTTTAATTAATTTTACTTATTTTTAAATATGTTTTTAATATTTTCAATTTTTAGATTATATTTTAAATTTTCCTCAGGACCTTTCTCTTTCTGTTTTTTGTATTTTTTAATGGAGGAAAGTGTGCTGGTTTAAGTAATATTTTATGCTGTTATGTTACTGTATTAGAGGACTGTTTGTTTCCCAAATGAAATAAAATAAAATAAAAATAAATATGTTGAACAGGTCATAGCAGTAACAACGGGTACAAAATGCGTTTCCGGTGAACATATGTCGGTTAGAGGAAGAGCGGTCAATGATTGTCATGCCGAGGTAAGACTTGCTAAATTAGCTTTATACAATGACTGAATAATGGCGGGTTCCTATATCCGTCGGTAACCAGCTACGACTCGTTTCTCCTTGAAAAGGTATCTGTGGAGAGAATCCCCACATTTACAGTACAGTTGGCAACTGGCAACTGGGGATGCGCGCGCGGCTGTCGGTCGCGGGAGACGCGTAGTTTTGCAACCGAGGCGCGTCGCGAAACTAGTGTTGTGCGTAAAGGGACGTCCATTAATTACGTGAGACGTTTTGACGATTTTTTGACCCCCTCCCCTCCTGAACACCTCACGTAATGGACGCCCCTAAGTAATATAATCACAATTTGTAAATTGGTTGATGCGCGCGCGACTCCAATGCAATAAATATGTAGCTAATGTGGAGAGCATCCCCACAGTGTCAAAAGTTTGTCACTAGTTTGACACTTTTTCAAGGAAATAGGAGTGATAGCTGGTTACCGACGGATATAGGAACCCCAAAAAAAGTTAAGCAATGTTTTCACTATTTCGGAATATTTTAATTTTAAATAGACATTAATTTAATTATAATTAGGATTGTTCCTAATAAAAATTTACTTTATATGTACTTACCTAATTAACTTTCTTTTATTGTCATTTTTTGTATTATGTGTAGGGAACTTGTTTTTTATGACATGGAATGGAAAGTAATTTAAATACTTACTATTTTATGTAATACTAGCTGACCCGGCGAACTTCGTACCGCCTTGACATGCATATGACGCGGGCTGCCAATGTATAGTTGTCAATCGGCCAACATTAGCTGCATCTATGTATGGGATTTTTTTTTCTTTTCATAATTTTTTTTCCGTAAAATTTTCCGATATTTTAATAGTTATTCTGCTATTCGGGGCGAAGACAAAACCAATAAATCAAAGATTATCAAAATCGATCCAGCTGTTCTTGAGTTATAAATGACTTTGTTTTTTGAAACCCGACTTTGTTTTATATCTCACCCTATCTAGCACCTACCTCTTACATTATTTGGCCACATTAATAATGCTATAGTGAAATACAATCACTATGCCAGATACTTAGCGTTCCCTCGAACTCTTAGCGTTCACTCGCGCTCGTTCGCTCGTACATCAAAATATGTCGGTAACTGATTGCTTTGTAGCCCTTGTATAACAATATAGGGTCTTACCACAAAAATAATTAAACACTGTTTAGCGCGTGTTTATAAAAAATCCATACAAAATTCGTAAGGAATTTTTTAAACACGCGTTAAACAATTGTTTAACTTTTTTGTGCTAATAAGAGTACTATTTATGATTTATATTAATTTCAGGTGGCAGCAAGGAGATGTCTACAACGATATCTCTACGCACAACTGTTGAAATATGCAGCGCAACCCAGTAAGTATTTCTAAGAGCTTCTTAAACCATAATTATCTATTAATTTATTTAATGACTGATTTAAACGGGTATTTATCGCGTATGTACTTTTTTTATGTTATCTGGACGTTTCTGCTGTTGCTGTAGCCGTGGTCGCGTACTAGATGATGATTGCAACTACCGTCGAGAAGTGATGGCAGCTGCAGCAGCTACCCTCACGTGGTCTTCGTAATTAGAAATGTCCTCGTTCACATTACGACACACTACACTAACCGTATCTACGCACTGATAATCACCGGGTTCCAGGACGCTAACAGCCATCTTCCCGTTTCCAATTTGGAAATTACTTGATTTCAATCGCAACAAATATAAACAATCAATTTGTAAGAAACTAGCTAACTAATCCGTAGCTTCGCACACCTACTTTTTCAATAAAAATATTACCAAGTTCCGTCTTCCAGATCCTCTAGTAACAATACCGGAGCTGGAGCTGGAGCCGGTCCCGGGCGGCGGCTACCAGCTGAAGAGCAACCGGCACCTGCACCTGTACGTGAGCACGGCGCCGTGTGGGGACGGACGGATATTCTCTCCGCACGAGCCCAGCGAGCCCGCGCCCGACAGACATCCTAACCGGTACCACTATACCACTACTATATCCTATCATATCATACCATATCCTATTATAAGAGAGTATACAGGGTGTTTGGTAATATACTGACGATATTCAAGTGACGGTTTCTCAAAACATAAAAAAAGACTTCTCGAAAAAAACTACTAGTTATATTATCGAATTTTAAAGAAAATCAACAAATTTAGGTGATTAATTCGATATAAAAATTACTGCCTATTCTTGCAATCGATATCCAAAAATAAAGGCCATAATCCATGAAAGTGTAGATTTGCTACTTATGTCCTCTCTCTACGCGCTCTCTGCTTACAACTTTGCTGCGAATGCGCTGTATAAAATAAGACATCGCCGCTTGACCGTTTCCACTAAAGCTGAGCGGAGAGATGTCGGAATATCGATATACTATTAGTTATTTTCGCATAGTATTCTCATCTGTTCAAATCTACGCTTTTGTGGATTTCGGCATATATTTTTGGATGTCGATTGCAAGAGTAGGCGGTAATTTTTATATCGAATTAATCAACTAAACTTAATCGATTTTCTTTTAAATTCGATAATATAACTCGTAGTTTTTTTTTCGAGAAGTCTTATTATGTTTTGAGAAACCGTCACTTGAATATCGTCAGTATATTACCAAACACCCTGTATAAAGCGCTGCGTAGACCGCGCGCGCTCATCCTTACCTCGCCGGCGAGCTCGAGTCCCTTCAGTAACCCTCCGGCGACCGACACATGTTCTCCGAGACCGTTATACTTATCTAGCTTTATTTAGTACTTATTGTATCTACCTACTTCTGTTAGCTTATTAGGTGTGTGTGTAAATAAATTCCCTTTATTAGTATTTATATACTTATTAAATAAATATTCAACCTAATTAAACCCACCTCTAAAATCTGTAAATACTATTGCGGATGTGTGTTTTAAATTAATGTCGTACATAAAAAAACAGTTATTAGTATTTTTTCTAAATATAACAGTATAAATGTATATTTCAGACAAGCTCGAGGGCAACTGCGTACGAAGATTGAGTCAGGGGAAGGAACCATTCCGGTGAAGAATTGCAATAATGTTGTACAAACTTGGGATGGTGTTATGCAGGTAATTTTTTTTTTGCTAAATGAGCTAAAAATGGGGGAGGAGGGTTGTTGAGATATTGGGGTTCGAGAGGGGTAAAAAAAATGAAAATGGGACTATCTAGTCAAGTGGCACGTCTAATAAATGTCTTTGTGAGTACATTTCGACACCGTTTTTATTTTTAGTAAATTCCTTGTAATTTTGAGTTATTATCCATATTAAAAACTAAACTTTGACGAAATTCACAGGGTACACCAGTGACCCCACAGTGCTGTAATTTGGTATGCGTGTAGCTTACGTGACACAAATATAGGCCAAAGTCTGAAATCTAGAATAACTGCAATTTATACCCCATAAAAGACAACCAATTAACATGAACTTCCGTTACCTGTAATTTGAATGAAACTGTAGGTCAAGTTGGTTATTTATTTCGTGACACACACAGATTACGAATAATATATTTTTGTTTTTATGGGAGACTCGCGAGATGTCAATTCGGGGCGAACCACTAGTAATATTAATGTAGATAATTATAATTGATAAGGCATCGTTGTACAAGTCGCCCTTAGTGGCCCTATCCGTGTTTTAATTAAATGTCGTACATAAGAAAACAGGTTGTTGAATGTAATATTGTATGTACAGGGGGAGCGGCTGCTCACAATGTCGTGCTCGGACAAGGTGGCGCGCTGGTGCGTGGTGGGGCTGCAGGGCGCGCTGCTCTCGCGCCTCATCCGCCCCGTCTACCTGCACTCGCTAGTGCTCGGCTCCCTGCTTCACCCGCATCATATGTACAGGTATACTATACAAACAATTATTCATTACTAGTTGATCTGCCCGCGGCTTCGGACTGGTGGTTTTTCAATAAAACTTTAGCAACATTTAATTACGATCCGTTCAGTCGTGTAAACGTAACAAACAAACTAACAAACAAAGAGAGTTATGTATGTATTAAACCTTCTTCTTGAATCTATTGCTGAAAACTGCATTAAAATCCTTCGTGTAGTTTAAAAGATCTAAGCGAACAGACAGCGGAAGCAACTTCATTTTATACTATGTAAAGATGATGTAGTACATGTACATTCTCCCCATTCTCACATACGGTGCACAAACTTGGTCCCTCACCTATATTCAAAAGTCCTGCCTCAGTGTTTATCAACGAGCTATGGAGCGCAGCATCCTCGGAGTCAGACTCTTAGACCGTATAAGAAACTCAACACTGCTCAGCACACTCATGTATCTGCTGCCATCTCTGGGATTGCTCGGCCAAGTATCTGATTGAAGTCCTTTATTCGATTGAACGACGTGCTGCTAGACTCCCTAGTGGAAGCCAATTTACAAAGTCTACTGCACATACGCCGGGTAGCCAGACTTTCAGTTTTTACAAGATTCATTTTGGTGAATGTGCGCAAGATCTTCATGACCTTATCCCTCCTTCCCCCTTCCACCACCATACCTGGTCGGCATACCACCTTGCCGTACCAAACGATTTGCTTCAACTTTTCTTGTTAGCATAAATAAGGAGTGGAATTCACTTCCAGCGTATGCTTTTTCAAACCAGCATAATCTTGGAGTCTTCAAGTCCAGAGTGAATAGATTCTTTCTAGGCAAGCGTGCTCCATCCTTGTGCTCCACATCATCACTTACCACTAGGTGAGGTAGTGGTCAAGCGTTTGAATATAATCAATCAAGCGCTCCAAAACACAGATAGCTGACGTGGCTCTGACATCCGCAAAATTGAAGTGGGACTGGGCAGGACACGTTTGTCGAATGCCAGAAGAACTATGGCCAAAAGCCACTACAGAATGGGTTCCAAACGGGCGACGGCCTCGTAGACCAAGGCAGATATGGAGGGATGAACTGGGCCCCAATTCTACTAAACCAGTCGCTTCACTATAAGTTTATCAATAAAATCAACTAAAATAAAATAAACATGATCATAAACTGATTCCTTCTACAATATTGTTTTTTACAAGTCGTTCTGGTAGTTATGTATGTACATTTTTTTATCTCCGTGCACCGAACAAACGTTGTTCAGACTATGGTTAAAAAAAATTTAAAATACTAAATCGGTCTTTGAAAAAATGGGATGTGGCTGTGTCATGGACACGGCCGTGTGTTGTATGTGAATATGTGTACGTAAAAGGTAGTATTATCAATACGCTATTTTATGTATTTTATAATCATTTGAACACTAAGAAGTCCTTCGGGTCATAATAGTAATCTTACAACGCAGCAAATTGACCTCAAAATGGAGGCGCTTCTCCCTCCACCGCGCGCGATGCGTCACAGTCCCCACTTAGCGTAACGAATTCTTAGATCCTTTAGCTATCCAGTGGTGTAATTACATTTTGCATGGAGATGATAGATTTTTTTTTTATTTCATTTATTTATTGTGAACTTTCTACATGTAACTAAAACAAAGTGAACACTGGAAACTGCATTAGTAAAATACTGTGTCGCAGTTTCCAGTGCCCGTACATATAACTAAATGAGTTTGACGTTCCTTCCTGATTACGTAAGTATACCAATTAACCTAATTACAAAATTGATTTAAATAAAAAAAAGTAAAGTATATATGTAACGAAAAATCAAATAAATAAACATGCTATGCCATGGTAAGTAAGTTGTGTAAGTATGTGTGTGTGAGTGTGTTTCAGAGTGTTAGGGGAGTGGGTCCATGAGGGTGTAAAAGGGTGTAGTAGTGTGTATGCAGATATTTATGTAGCTGCAACACCAAACTGTATCACCCAATTTTGATATCATTCGTTTTTTAAATTGCCTCCCACTATGGAAGAAATTTTAAAATCATAAAGAGTTCGAACTTAAAACGTCTAAATTAGCGGTCGCGTGCAGCGTCGCGTTTAACGTGCACGGAACTAGTTGTCATCACGTCTAAGGAACGAGACACGTGTATTGCTGTACACATGTACACGCTCGTTAAAACACCGAACATTGATCACGCCGCTTAACTACACGCTGAAAACGCTGATACGAATACACCAAAAGAGATTGTCTATACGTTTAGTCGAGTGTGCACGCTCTAAACAACGCTCCGCAGCACGCGCCGTGCCGTTCCGAATTTGCGGTCTTAGCCTTCTTATGAAGCCCATAGTGAAATGTAGCACAAGGGATTAGGAAGCTGAAGTGGCAGTTGACAGGGCACATAGCTTAAAGAACTGGCGGCCGTTGGGGCAGAAAGGTTCTAGAGTGGAGACCACGCACTGGGAAAGCTCAGCGTAGGACCCCCCCCCCCCCCCCCCCCCCCCCCCCCCCCCCCCCGACCTGATAAAGGTTGGGTGCAGGCTGCACAAGATAAAGGTCGCTCTAGAAATGTATGGGGGAGGCCAGTGTTCAGCAGTGGATGATGATGATGAAGGAGAATATAAAACACACCAACGTATTTACAATATTAATTTTATTACAGGATCTTATAAAACTATTCTAACGAGTAAGGGGATGTTCGCTTTGTCATCAAATAGTACACGCCTCGGGCCCTATAAATAAAACTAGATTAGACAAAATACACAGAAAATAACAATCGAACAAATATCTTAAAATTAATCTAATAATGTCTTATTGCACATCTTTAATAACAAAAAAAATGTTTAATCATAGGTACAAAACGTGTCGCTAACTGGTAACCCCACGCATGTTTATAGATGAAGGAAAAACTAGTAGAATGATAATTTTCTAAAAGTTAGTTTATTAAAGTATAGATTTTATCTAAACATACGACATGTAATAAACACTTGTAAAAAATCATCCTTCTACAAGTTATTACATTAGAGCCTCGCTAATCCGGACCCCAGGTTATTCGGTGATCGGTATAATCCGGTCGGTGTCGATGTGGGCGGCGGTGGATGTTCCTTCGTCGATTAAGAGACCTTCGAAATGAAGTGCGAAAATCTCAAACAGAAGATTATAACACATTTTTTCACTGCTCCCTAAACTCCTTAATTCACTGGTGCATCTTAAAATTATTAAAATTACGAACTAAACGTATTGATGTTTCATTTATTTATTAAACACTTTAGATAGATAAGATTTATCTTGAAAAAAATTTTCCAACCGATAATCCGGACGCCTCGGTAATCCGATTTTTTCCTTGTCCGGTTAAGCGAGGCCCTACTGTATTTCAATATTTAAACATGCAGGGGTTAGTTAAACCGTTAGCGACGCTGTGTGTACAATGGAAGGCCTTATCACTAACATACATAATCTAACAAACATGCACAAAATTAAGCTATTTACATGAAGTTTTAGCGTATAACGGTTTGTGGCAAAAATTTCGAACCAGACGGGGTTTGAACCCGCAATCTCACTCTTGATACGAGGATGTGACAACATTTGAACCATACAAAGTTATAAGTTCGAAAGTAATTCTGTCTCTCTGTTTGTTACGATTTCACCAACCAACTGAACTGATTTCGGTGAAACTTAACAAGGAAACACTCTGTATCATGAGAAAGATCATAGGATAATTATTTTATAGAAAATTGAGATTTTTTTACCAAAACATTTTCAAAGATTAATCAGGTGCTAAAGATAAGACTGCACCAAGATTAAAAATTAGTTGAAAGCCTGCTTAGTTTATTCCGAATTCTGGTGATCGCGGATCAAATAATTATGACAACTTAAGCCCACGCGAACGAAGTCGTGGGTACACAACTCCTATAATATAATGAGACGAAAGTTGCAGGTTTAAATCCCGTCTGGTGCGTAATTTTTGGGATGATATCAAAAATCTTAAGATTTTCAAGAAGTGTCGGTTAACACTTAAAAAAAATTAACTATTTCGAATTTACATGTCTATTTCCCGTTTATAGTCAACCTATCACCCTTAGGTATCACCCCGAACAACTTCTTAACAAATGCCATTACCCTATTTTCATTTCCCAGCTCCAAATTATAAGTTATTGGAGTAAAAACCGGCGGTGTTGCCCCTATATAATTATTGCTTTCCTTGCTAACATGATTCAGTTCTCCATTACCACTTTTTACCAAGGTATTTATTTCTCTCATAACTGTGAACACTGGTAATACATTTTTGCGATTTTTGATCAGAAAATCTAGCATTCTAAATAGTATATTGTTACTGTCTTCAGATCTTTGGAAGAAAGGTAGGAATCGCTTCTGTCGTTTTAAAATGTTTTTCTTGATGTTTGGTCTAAATTTTGATCCAAGTTTAGCAGTGTAGTCGATTTTATTCTTATTTTTGTTTAAAAAACTAAATTGCGGTCGTGTTTTGGATCTGTCTTTCTTGTTTCTATTAATTATAGGTATAACTCTGATTATTTGTCTCAGTATAGGTCTTCTTCTGAAAAGGTTAAATTTGAAAGGTTTCGATTCTTTCTTGTTTACGTTTGTTTTTTCAATTTCTTCGTGTCCATCATCTAAACTTATTTCAAAATCATCTGTGGAATTGCCAACAGTTGAGTTAGCATCCAATTTTAGTGTTTTTGTAACTGCTTTAGAATTTTCTTTTTCAGTATGGTTTTTACCCGCAGTTGATTCAGTCGTAGTACTTTTAAAAATATCAAAATCTTCTTTAGTATCATTTACTCCTTTATCTTTGTTTATAGTTAGATGCCCACTAACAACAGTCAATTCTACATCGCTGTTAAGATTCAAAAGATCAGTTTGTCGTTTTTTTCGTATTTTCAACTCAAATTTATCTTCATTCAATTTTACAGTTTCATCATTATCGTGAATAATAACTTCATCTATTTCTGCGTTCGTCTTGAAGTCTGATTCTTCAGCAATTTGATCTTCTATATCTGCTTCTTTATATTCATCACCTAGAGTTTGATTAATGTCTGCTTTTTTGTCGTCTAAAAAATATTCAGTTGTAGCATCTTCATTTTTATCACTTTTCATCTTCTTATCATCATATTCATCATCATAATCTGTCATATAATCATCTATATTAACATTTTCAGTTCTTTTGTCATAATTTTCAATACTGTCTGTTTTTTTATCGTTATAATCTTTTAAATAACCAACAATACTATCTTTAAAATCATATAGACTCTCGATATTAGCTTTAACTTTGTCCATAGTAACTTTACTATCATCCATACCATTATTGGCTCTCACAGCTTGTATGAAAGTAAATAGTCTTTCAAGTTTGTCCTCTAAGCTGTTAGGTCTGAAGGTCGATTCTCCTTTACCTTTTAAGTAATACGTAAAGAATCCGTTTGTTTGTGTTCGTGTGTCACCTGAAATAATGAAAAAGTGCATGTGCTTTTAAATACAGTGCTTAAGTGTGTAAAAAAGGAATACAATTCTATAAATATATTAAACAAAGTGCTCCCGAAAACAATCTTTCTCCTTTATGTGTCTTAAAACGTTATTGTGCGTGCAAAGTTCAACCTTACGCCTTTTAAAGTCTAAGCCCCTTACTCCCAACAGCCTCTTTTGTTGATTCGAATTCGTGCAAAATTCAATCAGATTCCCTTCAGATAAAGTCTAGCTAATGTTACCCAATTTTCTCTATTGCTGTTTCCATACAGTGCAAGAGTAGTAACTACAATAATTGACAACGATTTGCAAAATTCAACTCTCCTGTTACCAAAAATATGTTGTCAATATCAATCAAGTTTACCTACTGTACAGTTTCTACAAAGTAAAATATGCGTGCCAATTTCAACCCTATTCTCTTGAAGATCTCACTTGGTATCAGCTCCATATCCCATATGTATTGTGCGTCCAAATGCGCACGCTCCGCTGATATAGTGCTTCCACGAGTGACACTCTGTCGCTTTGAATCCAATTGGACGTATCACTGATTCTGTGTAGTATTGATACGAACGCCAATGGCTGCAGAAAACTAGAGGGTAGGAATGTTAGTATGTGTCAATTCAAAAGCGTTCTGGACTAGGTTAAGTGTTCCTTGGGCCATTTACAAGAGTCTATAGAGTTGCTAGACTTGCTAGGGTCAATAAAGAGTCTTTTAGACCACTCTCGGCCTCATTTAAGTGCGTTAGGATTATTTAAGATCGTCAGGGTCTGTTCTAGTATGGCATGTGCCATTCAAGAGTGAATCGGACAACTCTGGTCCATTTAAGTGTGTCATGGGTCACTTAGGATATAATTTAGTGTGCCATGAACAATTTAAAAGAGTATCGGATCATTCTCGCTTGATTTTAGTGTGACATGAATAATTTAAACCGTCTTCTCTCGGCCTATTTAAGTGAGTCATGGGCCATTGATGATCTAAAAGCCCCATTTTTGGATTCACTAACCCAAATATAAGGACTAATGACAAAAATGCTAATTCCAGTCCAAATGCAAGCTACATTTATTTTAATTTGAAACTACCAGGCTTGCATGACTATAAAGGAAGTTATCGCATAAGTATAGTGCGTTGAATCCAATCGGTGGTATTACGTTACGACACCGATACCGTGTAGTATTGGTACGAACGTCTATGGCTTCAGAAGACTAAGGACGACTGGCGCAACGATGCTTAAAATCATTTAGTGGCTAAATATGATTTGAGGAGTTATCAAATCACACAAATACGTTCAATTTAAACATGTTTAGTCGCTAAATACGTTTAGGATCGTGCAAGCCGGCTAAGCGGGGTGGAAATTTTAGCATGTTTAAATTTAAATTAGACCAGGATTGACCGGTAATGTGGTGCCCTGGACCATTTAGAAGCGTGATAGAGTCATTAGGATAATTTCATAGTCTTTTAGAACACTTTCGGTCTCATTTAAGTGCGTTAATGGTCATTTAAGATCGTCAAGATCCGTTCTAGTGTGTCTTGCTACATTCAAAAGTGAATTGGATCACTCTGGTCCATTTAAGTGTGTCACTGGTCATTTAAAAGCGTCTTGGTGACCCAAGTTTTTTTAGGTTTACAAAAGAGTGTATAGGAATCTCTAAATACGTACATTTGTTGAGCAGCATCTGCTGTGGTATGACCACTTCTAGTTCACAGCCGGGTTGCGGACTGATTCCAGCGTTGGGATAGAAGTCCACATGTCCTATTGGCATTTTGTACCCTGAAAAAGTCACATCGTAATCGGTTAAACGAGTCAACGTAATCGCCACATGTCTTTCCACATGTGAACGATTGCGCAGAAGGTTAATGATTATGTTGCCCGCGACTTCGTACGCGTTACACTACTAAATGTGTATGTAACCTAGAAATAAAGCTAAACTCGCTGTTGCAACTTAACTTGACACCCACTTTTATCCCATGGGACCTGATTTATGGGATAAAAAGTAGCCTATGTGTTAATCGAGGTTATAATCTACATACATATTAAATTTCTACGAATCGGTTCAGCCGTTACGACGTGATTGAGAAACAAACAAACAAATATGTTCAAGCAAATCATCTTTATCTTTAGTTTCAAATACTTACCGAAAATCCCAGAATCTGTGTGTATAGTATCAACGAAATGTGCATCAGTGGGGTCCAATCTCTGGTGTAGCGGTAGATTGTCAAATAGTGGTAGCGCCGCGTCCAGGCCAGTGATTCTCGCAACTTTACCTAAAATTTGAGAGAAGTTATGTAGGTACATATTTACAAAAAAAGTATACTACGTGTTTTTTTATGTACCGTCAAGTAGGCCATCTTTACCATATGTTTATGAGAAAATACCTATATTGCGTATTTCTTTTACTGGGGGGGGGGGGGGGGGGGGGCGGGGAATTCAGTTTTTATGTAATTATGCAGTCTTTCCTACTACTATATTCTCCTTAGATTCAGCTAGAACGAAGCAAATTAGATAAAGATAGCATTCGTTGATGTGTTGCTAACATGGCCTGTTAGTCAAATTACCGTTATAACAAACAATCTTCAAGATTATGACAACTGTCTGTGTTACCAGCTTAAAAAAAGTTTTGGCATACCAGTTATTCATTAGAAAGCTACTAAAATAGTAATAAAAAATCTACCCTATCACCATTTTATCTAATTTGATTTTTCGTCACGCAAGGAAGACTAAGGTAAAGTTGATCCTTTTGAGTAAAGATGACCCATTTGACGGTACGGACATTAAATGAAACAATTTTTTATTTCACATTCATTACCATAAAAAAATCTAAATTATCAGACAACTTTAATACTAGTGGTTCGACATGAACTGAGATCTCGCGAGTCTCCCATAATAACAAAAAAATAAATATTTGTAATCTTTGATGAATAAAATAATGCCACGAAATGCGCAACTAAATAACTTGAACTACAGTTTCATTAAAATTACAGGTAACAGGAGTTCATGTTAATTGTTTTCACTTTATGAGGTAGAAATTGCAGTTATTCTGGATTTCAGACTTTTCCGTATATTTGTGGCACTAAAGCTACACGCATACCAAATTTCAGCACTGTGGATTTTGTCAAACTTCAGTTTTTATGGCTAATAACTCAAAAACTGTAATAAATAAATAAATATTGCTGGACATTTCACACAGCGCTATCTAGCCCCAAACTAAGCAGAGCTTGTACTATGGGTAACTGATAGAATACTTATATACTTTTTTTTTTGTAAATACATACTTATAATATATAGAAAAACAACCAGACCCGGAACAAATATCTGTAGATCATGCAAACATTTGTTCCGTGGCGGGAATCGAACCCGCTACCTCTTGCGTCTCAGCCGGCTATACGTCCACTGCGCCACGGAGGCAGTGTAAGGACTAAACTAAACATAAAAACGCGGTGAAATGTACTAGTACTTTCATTAGACATTCCATTTGACCTAATAGTCTCATTTTATTTTTTTTTTACCCTTGAACTCCAATATCACAACAACTCCCCAACATTTTTAGCTCATTTAGTCACCACAAAATTGTGCCAACACTACCTATGTATCAAATTTCTCGATGATCAGATCAACCCTTCGAAAGTTATCCTCGGATAAACAAACATACGCCGATTTTCCCAAGTTGATTTGGAGATCTCGCTTTGCTCTATCAATTATTATTTTGTTCTATTACATATTCCTGTTTGTTGCATGTAATTTTCTGATTTCTTTCACTAATTTTTGTGCTTTTCTTTAATGTTATACCTTTTTAACGATAGCAAATAAATGTCTATCTTTGTCTAATAATGTCTATGTCTAAAAGTAGTTGCAGCTTCTTTCGACCCAATACTTGCAAGATGTGGAATGAACTACCATCTGTAGGCCTAGCACAGTAACTGTAGAGAAGGATTTAGTCATGAGTAATTTTTTAGAACATAGAAGACACTTGTGGACCGTCTCGAGCACGGGGATTGCGTGAGTGAACGGGAAAAAACGTTGTCGACGTCGACGTTTACGGTGATTAAAACTACTTTTTTTTGACAAACCACGCAAGTGAAGCCGCGTGCGGTAACTTGTTATAGATATTTACCAGATTTAAGGGCACTTCCTGCCACACCGGCCACGTGCGCTCCTAAACTGTGTCCCACCAGATGCGTATTGTTCAGGTTTAATCCTCTGAAAAGAACAAAAGTCAATTTCAATGTTGCATTTTTTCAATTTCCAAATTCTTTTGTTTTTTAGGGTTCCGTACCGCAAAAAGAAAAAAAAAACGGAACCATTATAGGATCACTTTGTTGTCCGTCTATCTGTATGTCTGGTAAGATCCTTTATCTCAGGAACGCGTGGAGTTGAAATTAAAACCATATACTCAGTCCCTTGAAGCTGTAAAAAAAATGTAAAAAAAAGATACGGCTGTTTATGCCGCAAAAAACGTATATTCCGTTGACCTAGAACTATGAAATTTGGCAAGTAATATCGTCTTATACTACAAGTACAGGGGAAAATCTGAAAACTATACATATATAATTAAATCGTAAAAAATACAGTCATTATTTAAAGTACGTAATCAATCATCGAAACTGTCGGTACAAATTTGTACAAAAACCTCGGTGGGTGAGTCAGACTCGCAGTTGTCTGGACAAAAAAAAATCCCCACACTAAAATTAACTTGTTATATGTAGATTAGATTAGATAATTCTTTATTGCACCCCTTGAAACAAATATAAATAAAAAATAACGTAAATCTATGCATACAATTGTCGGTCTTATCGCTAAATAGCGATCTCTACCAGAAAACCTTTGGATGGAATACTGACCTGGTAACTAAATAGTCGATGAACTGGCCAGCAAACCTCCCAATGTACCAGGTGTTCTGAGCGGCCGTAAAGTACCACGGGCCGGCTTGCAGGCTTCGAGCGTCTACCATGATCACATTAGTATCCCCTCTTTGCATGTATGCTGAAAACCAATTGTAAATTAACTCTGGTGGTGAAGAAGTTCTTCATCATGTCAATATGGTTCTTAAATTTTAAATACAGAGTTTTGCAATTTAAACTAATTATAAAATAAAATGTACATAATTTATAATCAAAAACTCGAGAAAATTGATAAAATGCTGCAAAGATTACTAAAAAGTTACTTCGAGCCGTTCAACAACCCCGCTCGTTAAATGACCCCACCCAGTCAATGACCAGTCACAAGATAGAACTTTGCCTAAATGACCATAGCGCTGTTGCTACCTTCAGGTGTCCCTTTCAAGGAGTTACTGACTCCAGCCTAATAAAAAAAAATTTCACAGGCACCGTAACCGTACGGGAATATTGCTGGATATTTCACACAGCGCTATCTAGCCCCAAACTAAGCAGAGCTTGTATTATGGGAACCAGATAACCGATAGAATATTTATATACTTTTTTTGTAAATACATACTTATAATATATAGAAAAACATCCAGACCGAAACAAATATCTGTAGATCATGCAAAAATTTGTTCCGCGGCGGGAATCGAACCCGCTACCGCCTACATCTCAGCCGGCTATTCGCCTACTGCGCCACGGAGGTCGTCTGCGTTAAACTCCTTGCCCCAAGGTCTTACCTTCTCTGACCATAATGCCGCTTCCATCTTCAGGCGTCTCCATCCACGCATGGAAGTACAGCACCGTCTTATCGTGGAAGTCCATGCTGGACGCGAAGAGTTTCTCATCATCGTCGATTTTCAGCTGTTGGTATACCGTTGGGTTGTGTCTGTAAGGGTTTTTAGTCCATGATCCATAAGTTTTGGCCGAAAACCAATCGATAAGGTTTCTAACTGTAATACAGGTTTCTATGAACCCACTTCAGGCACCAGTCTCTCACAATGTTGACTTCCAAAAAACTTGCCTCAAGAGGCAATCAAGGGGATTATTTTGTTATTAAATTTTTTTTTCTCATTGTGATCCGCAATCAGTTGGAGGCTATAGGCGGATGAGTTGATTTATTTGTGGCGTTCGGGATCAAGACACATTAGTCCTACTTCCCTTCTTTAGAAGCAGCAAAACATGGTCTCTTTTCAGCCGCTTTGTGTCAAAATGATTTTCCACCAGCAGATTATCATGGCTTTTTAGGCGATTCAGGTATCTTTTCCCTATAAATCCCATTTCTTGGTCAATTGTGGGAACTTCTAGGTGCTCATGGATCTCATTGTTGGTTGTGAACCATGAGGTATTAGAGATGGAACGCAAGATTTTGTTCTGACAACGTTGGATAATAGCAAGATTGGATTTGCTGGTCGTACTCCAGATTTGTAGCTCATACGTCCACACTGGTTTAAAGATGCTGTTGTAAATCAGGCGTTTGTTAAGTAGAGACGGTCGGGATTCAATTAATTTTATTAAAAATAATCAAGCTTTTAACCACTACCTGGTCAGTTCTATCATCATCACATCGGCCATAGTACGTCCACTGCTGAACATATGCCTCCCCAATAGATTTCCTGAGTGACCGATTTTGTCCTCCAATTCTCTGCAACCTTTGGTGGTCTTTCTACCAAATAGGAAGCCGTCCTGAACCGCGCTTTTCATTCGAGAACCTTTCTGCCCCAACGGCCGTCAGTTCTTCGATCTATGTGCCCCGTATGTATATATATTCAGTTTAATCAATGTTCTTAAACATTTAAGGTTTAACCATAATGTACCAGGCATAATGCTGAGATGAAACCCATTTGCTGCAGTAGCACATACGTATCTATCTATATATCTACCTCTTGTTTCGTATTTTCTTTGTTTTAATTGCATTATTGTATTGTGTGCTATAGAAGCAAATAATAAATATTGTTGGACGTTTCACACAGCGCTATCTAGCCCGCAAACTAAGCAGAGCTTGTAATATGGGAACCAGATAACTGATAGAATACATATAAAAAATCTCGTGTCACGGTTTTAGTGGTCGCACTTCTCCGAAACGAGTCGACCGATTTTAATAATTTTATTGTATAATTGGTAGGTATGAGAATAGGTCGTATAAGTATTTTTCACCCCCCCCCCCCATTTTTAAATCGCGATTTAAGTATTTCTGTATGAACAATATCCATATAATTTAACCGTCGTTCATTGACGTGAAGTCATTACATGAAGTGTCGCGTCACTTTGACAAGAATGTTTTTATAGTTATAATCCCGAAGTTCCCATGGGAAATTTCAAGCGTGCGAAGCCGCGGGCGGGTCAGCAATATACAAAAATATACAGACCCGAAACAAATATCTCTAGATCATGCAAACATTTGTTCCTCAACGGGAATCGAATCCGCTACCTACGCATACCGCATATACCGCTACGCCCATTTCAGCCGGTTATTCGCCCACGGCGCCAGAGAGGTCGTCAATTCATTGTGTAAAACTGTTATAGCGCCTCTACACGATGGGCCATCTTGTAGAGGGCATAATTGCCTGTAATCGCCCATGATCGGTGACGATCGAGCGTAATTGCCATTATGTCGGTTTTTTGGACAAACATCAAAGGAGTTTGCGGCCATGATTGTAATCGTGTCCATACGATCGCCAATCACTCAGTTCGTATTTGTTTACGGTTCGTTGCGGACGCGTGCGTTAAGTATATATATAATGTGTTATATAATGGTTTTATACACTAAATAAATAAGTAGCGGCAGCTGCTACTGTTTCGACGTCCATAATTAACAAATGTAGCTACATTCGTTAATGCGCAGCTGCGCAATCATGGTGGCAATCATGGCGCATTCTGTGATTGTCCATCATGGCCCATGGTGTAGACAGCTGCGCAATCATGGTGGCAATCATGGCGCATTCTGTGATTGTCCATCATGGCCCATGGTGTAGACAGCTGCGCAATCATGGTGGCAATCATTGCGCATTCTGTGATTGTCCATCATGTCCCATAGTGTAGACAGCTTCGCAATCATGGTGGCAATCATTGTGCATTCTGTGATTGTCCATCATGGCCCATGGTGTAGAGGCTACATTAAAGGAAGTTAGAATCACTAATACCTAGTAAATAGCTGGAAGGCCACATCGTTCCCGTCCTTCACGTAGGGACACTTGGACTTGTCTACTGGTGCTATTTGGAGGAGGGAGTTCTCATATTGAACGCCTGGGGGTCCTGAAATAATACTCCACTAGTTAACAAGGTTCTTTTTAACAATAGTACATTGTTATGCAATTGCTATAAACGATCTATTGTACACCTGAGGTATTTTGACATAGAGGTATATACATACAACGCCGATTCGCTCAAGTTGATTTGGAGAATTCTCTACTGTTCTACTCAATTAAAAAAAAAGTAAATTTGAAAATACATAGAATAAGGCATTCATAATAAGCTAAAATGAAAAACATTCTCGGTATTCAGTATTAATTTATTCGCCATTTCATTACATTTCATAATATTGGTATGTCAAAAATATATTACAAATGTCAGTTAATAACAGAAATAAATAAAAATAAACTAGTGTTTCGCCCCAAACTGAGGTCTCGCGAGTCTCCAATAAAAATAAAAAATAATAATTCGTAATCATTGACTATCAAAATAGTGCCACGGAATGCATAACCGCTTAACTTGACCTACAGTTTCATTCAAATTACGGGTAACGGGAGCTTATGTAAAATGGTTCATCTTTTTTGGGGTAGAAATTGCAGTTATTCTGGATTTTAGACTAATGCCTATATATGTGTCACTAAAGCTACAAGCATACCAAATTTCAGCACTGTGGGGTCACTGGTGTACCCTGTGAATTTTGTCAAAGTTCAGTTTTGATTATGGCTAATAACTTAAAAACTACAAAGTTTAAACTAAAAATAAAAGCGGGGTCAAAATGTACTCACAAAGACCTTTTATTAGACGTGCCATTTGTCCGAGGATAACTTTCGAAGCATTTATCCGATCACCATGAAATAGGTAGGTTATGTTGGCACAATTTTGGCGTGACTAAATGAGCTAAAAATGTGGTGGGGTTGTTGAGATATTGGGGTTCAAGAGGAGTAAAAAAAACAAAAATGGGACTAACCGGTCAAATGGCACGTCTAATAAAAGGTCTTTGTGAGTATTTCGACCCCGTTTTTATTTTTAGTTTAAACCTTGTAGTTTTTAAGTTATTAGCTATAATAAAAACTGAACTTTGACAAAATTCACAGGGTACACCAGTGACCCCACAGTGCTGAAATTCGGTATGCGTGTAATTTCGTAACACAAATACAGGCAAAAGTCTGAAATCCAAAATAACTGCAATTTGTACCGCAAAAAAATGTATCCAATTAACATGAACTCCCTTTACTTGTGATTTGGAAAGTTGTGTATTTCGTGGCACTATTTGATTAGTCAAAGATTATGAATAATATTTTTTTTGTTTTTTGGGAGACTTCCGAGATCTCAGTTCGGGGCGAAGCACTAGTGTTATTTAGTTATCAACTTGGTGAAACTTGGTTCAAACAGCAAGAGTACTTATGTTCTATAACCACCAATAAAAATGTGAGTTATCACCTGTGGTCGCCAACACATGAACGCACAACCGCTTATTACGTTAAGGACATAAATATTAAACAAGTTTACGTAAGGAACTGCGTGAGAATATTTGTTGTGGTCTGCCATCTACAGATATCATCATCATATCAGCCGTAGGACATCCATTTATTTATTTATTTAATATGGCACACATTACATATATAAAAATAAAACTTAACTAAAATACAAACACGTAATATATAAAAAAATAAATATCAAAGGACTTGGTAGCCCACGACGCTACTATGAGCGTCTGAATCCCCGTAAAAATCGAGTTGTGTGACATATTTATCTAGCTTAGAGTTAAAGATATCCAGCTCTATATTCGCCTTCGCTAACTCATTGTACTGCCGAGACATTCTTGAACTCCTCCATAGATTTCCAGTGCGACAGATCTTGTTCGGCACCTTTATCAGACAACAACCTGGTCGTCTATCCATCTAGTGGGTCGTCCTACGCTGCGCTTTCCAGTGCGTGATCTCCACTCTGAAAACCTTTCTGCCCGGCCGCAATAATACATTGCTGCAGTGGCCGGCAAAAGAGGCATTGATGGACGAACGTGTAAATGTGGGCCGAGGCACACATACCTAAGTCCATCAACGCCTAGTTGTAGCCGAGGCTTGTATAGTACTTTTCTCAAATAATGCGCGGAAATCATAAAATAAAATAAAAAATACATTTACTTTTCAAAATCAATGACGAACAACGAGCAACAATATTTTTCCCGTGTTAGTGTTTATTTGTTTGTTTTTTCAATAAACATCTTTTTATTTGCAAGCCAGTTCGAAATTTAAATAAAACCTTTGATAAGTTATCACCTTGGTTGCCATGTTTCGGAGTAAAAGATCGTTCCATTCTTAAATTATACGTCAGATTTGGATTTTCATACAACTTTTGCCGGCCGCTGCTCGCATGTTTACTGGGCAAAGTACAGCAATTTCGATTTATCTCGAATCAGGTTGTCAATATAATGCTCAAATTTCTAAGCATGTTTGAGAAAATTATTATGATTATAAGAACGGGATTTATCACGTACCGTTTTATCGGTGATTCGAGCGATATATCGGTTCAATTCAACCATCATCAGGGTGAGTGCGATCTTCTCCGAACTGCGTCTCGCCTCGTACTACGCGCCGCAGCCTTCTGCGCTCGTACATGTATAACATTTACATGTCTATAATATAAAACGGTACGTGATAATCCCGTATTTATAATAATAATTTAAATAAATCACAAAAGTTTTCTAAATAAAAAAAAACGCGTGTGTACTTATGTACGCACGTAAGTTTTACTTCTTTGGTGTAACAGAACAAAAATAGCTAAAGATTTTATCCCATATGCCACAACGCATTGTTTGTAAAAGGAATGATAAATTAATAAATATAGTTATGAGTTTTCACGGAAACTTGAGAGACAGTTAACAGCTAACTTCATCGTGTCGCTTTTTGGCTGTCGTTGTGCGCGCGCATCGTAAAAATTTTATTATATTTTTTTCCAAACGTGCCAAAAGAAGTATAACTCGAAAACAATTCTGTTATTTTAAGGATTTATGGCACAAAGTACTAATCTTGCGCAATGAGACTGTCTCGCCGGTTATCGTCAAACTGGAAAAACCAGGAAAACATTGCTTACCTAGAATTATGGAAAGTCTAGGCTGCAGGATATTAAGTAAGGCTTGCTAGATGTACCTGTTACATCAGAATATAAAAGTACATTTTAGATTATAAGAACTTAATATAAACATAAAAAAAGACTTGGCACTAGCGGTTCGCCCCGAACTCACATAAAACAAATAAAAATATTATTTGTAATCTTTGACTATTAAAATAGTGCCACGAAATACATAACCAACTTACTTGACCTACAGTTTCATTCAAATTACAAGTAAAAGAAGTTTATGTTAATTGGTTATACTTTTTTGGGGTAGAAATTGCAGTCATTCTGGATTTCAGACTTTTCCCTATATTTGTGTCACTAAAGCTACACGAATACTAAATTTCAGCTTGGTGGGGTCACTGGTGTACCCTGTGAATTTCGTCAAAGTTTAGTTTTTATTAAGGCTAATATCTCAAAAACTACTAAATTTAAACTAAAAATAAAAACAGGGACGATGTGCACTGATTAAGACCTTTCATTAGACGTGCCATTTGATCGGATTGTCTTATTTTTGTTTACCCTTTTTGAATACCAATATCTCAACAACCCCCCAACAGTTTAGCTCATTTAGTCACACCAAAATTGTGCCATCACTACCTATGTATCAAATCTCACAATGATCGGATCAATACTTCGAAAGTTATCCTCGGACAAACAAACATACATACAACGCCGATTCGCCCGAGTTAATTTGGAGATATCGCTTCCCTCTATCAATTAAACTTATTACCTAGTAATAAGTTTAATAGATTATTTTTTTCCTAGGATAATATAGGCGTCAAATTAATACCCCTCTTGAGTGGGAGTGTTAAAATCTTAGTGTGATAGCTAGTGTTGCCAGGTGTCCCGAATTGCGCGGGACGTCCCGATTTCACAGTAACTTCCTTAGTCTGTAATTATTGTATGCGTCGAACTAAATTGTTGGATAGGTCTGTGACGGCGAAAATAAATACAAGGGATACATTTCTTAACAGAAATAGTACCTATACAATTATATATGTCTAATAAAAAAACTAACCACTTGATAAAAATAAATAATGATTTACAAAAACCTGTTTTTTTAGCTATTTTAGCTGTCCCGATTTGAAAATCAATATCCTCATTATTTTAACTTTCCGTTCCGAAATTTGCCACACTGTACCTGGCAACAATAGTGATATTGTGTCACATGTGAATGTTATACAAAAATCATTAGAAAAACTTCGCGTGCCCATCATTTTGCAATTTCAGTACAACCGCGGTACAACTTCATAGTGACTGCTCCTCGATTGCCTTAATCATAAATTACTGTACATTATGCTCAGTTTATTACATAAATATCGGGCAATACTTATGAAATGTGCACCAAATACTTGGCCATTGGACCGGGACGTGACATCTTGCTAAACGACCTAATAATAGTCATAGCACTATTGGTAAACGATTAACATAGTGAAATAAGTCGCATACATTACAATCATGATGCTTTGGCTTGGACTTCAAAGCATTCGGAATCTTACGGACTCTCTAAAAACAAACCCGGATTCAATCCGTCGTAAGATAAATATACAGGGTGTTTGGTAATATACTGACGATATTCAAGTGACGGTTTCTCAAAACATAAAAAAACTACTAGTTGTATTATCAAATTTTAAAGAAAATCGACTAAGTGTAGGTGATTAATTCGATATAAAACTTACTGCCTACTTTTGCAATGTCATCCAAAAATAACTGCTGCGGGTTTTGGGTTAGAACGGGACAACAAGAGATATCTCGAGACGTTACCAATACAGTATCTGTGGTTAGATGGCAAGCATTATGCAATAGCACAACATAAGTTTAATAAAGTGTTTGTCATGCCAAAATAAATTTCACATTTCTATGGTAATTATTTCACAAATTTATTTATTATCCTCAGTAAAATAACCCCTTTCATTATTGTGCATATATTATCAAATACCCTGTATAAATCAAAAATATATACAGAGTGGTTTGAGAGTTCGAGAAAAGTCGTGAAAGGAGGCATGCCCTCGATTTATAAGAAAACAATAACTGCATATTTCGTTTCTTTTTTTGCTATGCGATACACAAACCTGCAGATTCTGTAATGAGGCGGCAGAATCGCTCCTACATCGGTTAGGCGAGTGTCCTCCACTAATGCGCAAACGTAGCATTCATCTGGGCAAACACATTATTAGCCCGGAGGAGCTAACAGTTATCACCCTTTAGAATATTCTATAGTTTTTAGCAGCTGTAGGGCTTAGTGATGAACTTTAACCGCCCCCATGAACTAGGGGCGGTTTATATACAAGTGGCAATCACAATAGGATAATAATAAAAAATATATATTTAGTTATTTGGAACGAAGTTCCCTTATCGCACAGGTATTAATTAAGATAGCAACACATGGCCAAATAAAGAAATATAACTATATTTATACAATATCAAAACGTACCTACTTTCTTCCTATTTGCTTTAGTATCTTAACAATACCTATAATAATATAACACGATAAAACGTGAAAAAATGAACTGTTCTTGACAGTAACCTTATTATCAATTCAATACTGCAATATTAACGTAACAAAACCCAGCTATTTTTTAAAATATTTTAATAAAGATTACAGTTAAATCTTCAGAAATATAGCATATAAAATACCACTGAGGTTTGTGCTGGTGCTATCGTATACATCACTAGATGTTTTGAACTTTGACAGATAACTGTCAACCAAAATAGGTTAAAATTATGTAAAAAATGACATACTTAAATGATGGTGACAATTGTTACATAAAAAAGTATATAAAATGTAAGTAGGTAGGTAATCAGGAGCCTGGTAAGTACAGGGAAAAATCTGAAAACTATACTTTAAATTTATACGGAACCCTCGGTGGGCGAGTCCGACTCGCACTTGTCCGGTGTTTTTTTAAATTATATATACGTTCTTATAATATAAAGAGAAATATCCAAAGCACGAACAAATATCTGTAGATCATCCAAACATTTGTATCGCGGCGGCGAAACCTGCGTCTCAGCCGGTTATTCGCACATTGACAGACGTTCGTCAAAGTTATTTTATTAAACAAAAAAAATATTATCTACTTACGTATCACCGACAGAAAACAGGCTAAAGGTACTGCAGTTTGCATTTTGTATATTTATAACAGTCTCAAAAATATCACAAATAACTGAAATTAAAACAATAAAAAATATTAACATAATTTATCTAAACACATGTCTAAATGATTGAATTTGATCATGCGCGTGCGTCGGTTCCGAACGCATTGGTAACGTTAGGGTGGGTTCAACCGGTGCTTGGTTGATTTTAGAAGGGGTATAATAACTTTACCAGTAAATCGCGTACAGTTGTGTTCAAAGAATTAGTCGTTTTGAACGATCGGTATTCATTAGACTATATGACCCTATTATAGTTGTTATAAACATAAATACTAGTGGTTCGCGCCGAATTGAGATCTCGCGAGTCTCCCATAAAACAAAAATATATTATTCGTAATCTTTGACTATCAAAATAGTGCCACGAAATAATAACCAATAACTTGACCTACAGTTTCATAAAAATTACAGGTAACGGGAGTTCATGTTTTTTGGTTTAACTTTTTCGGGGTCAAAATTGCAGTTTTCACCAAGTTAGACCTTTCATTTGACGTCCCACTTGACCTAATAATCTCATTTTCATTTTTTTTATCCCTCTTGAACCCCAATATCTCAACAACCCCCCAACATTTTTAGCTGATTTAGTCACACCAAAATTATGCAATCACTACCTACCTATGCATCAAATTTCATGATGATCGGATCAACGCTTCGAAAGTTATCCTCGGTCAAACAAACATACATACATACAACGCCGATTTGCCCAAGTTTATTTGGAGATCTCGCTTCGCCCGATCAAATATAAGTGGGTGGGGTTAATATTTCATAAAATATGCGTTACCATGCTGTATACGGTTTAGGCGTTTTGGCGTGACAAACATACTTTTGAATAATTTAAGTAGGATGGGGTTAATATTTTATAAAATAAGCGTTACATCATCATCTTCTTGCCATTTTTCCACATTACGTGGGGTCAGTACAACATGTAGTTTTGTCATCAAAAAATATGCATTACAATGCGTTTCTAATTCTCAGTCCACAAGTGTAACTCGCAATCTACAGCCATGCATCGGTAGGCAACTATGTAACTAATACACGGTTTTTACTGATGGATTGAAATCGTTATGTTATCAATACGTCAAGACTAAGAGTCTACCTACACTAATATTATGAAGAGGAAAGATTTGTATTTTTGTATGGTTGTAACGAATAAACTCAATGGTCCGTCAAATTATAACCATTAGAATTCTACGTTATTTCGGAGTAACATAGGCTACTTTTTACCTAATTACGCAGAAGGAGGGTAATGTTTTTATTGAATAAGCTGCAGATTGGTCAGCTAGTATATATCATGACAGGTTATGGAGTTTGTTTTTTTTCTTCTAAGGCGTTCATAATATCAGCCAAAAGACGTCCATTGCTGAACATAGACTCCCCTATAGATTTCCAGAGCGACCGATATTGTACAGCCTGCACTCAACGGCTCCCAGAAACCTTAAATCGGTCCGTTCCATCTAGTGAGGGGCCGTCCAACACTGCGCTTTCCAGTGCGTGGTCTCGAGAACCTTTCTGACCAACGGCCGTCAGTTCTTCGAGCTTTGTGCTCCGTCCACTGTCACTTCAGCTTGCTAATCTTTTGTGCTATGTCGGTGCCTTTGGTTCGTCGACGAATCTCCTCATTTCTAACTGTATCTCGTAGAGAAATACCACGCCCTCTTCATAGCGCGCTGAGCGACCGCGAGCCTTCTTATTAGGCCCACAGTGAGACCACGTTTCTATTCAGATGGTAAAATGGCGTTCAGTTCGGAATAATGTCCTGTGGAAATCCGCAGGGTCGCCTCTATGGGAATCTTCAAGTCCAAACTCTATAAACACTTCATCTCTCTTCAAAAAAGCCAACAAAATTAAGCACTTCATGTAGGTATATATATATATATATATATATGTATTTCGTTTATGTATCTATGTTATTATTATTATTTTTTGTAAGTTTATTTTATATACCTAAGTTTGTTTATCTTCTGGCACTATCACTTAATCTACACAAAGGTAGCTGGAAGAAAATGTTAATTAGCAATAAGTCCGCTTATGTATTATTTTATTAGTGCAATAAAGAATTTCTTATCTAATCTAAATGTTAATTTTTAGTTTTTATTCGTATTACAAAATTTTGAACCCAACGCTGATTTGCAGTTGGCATGCGACAGACGGGTGGCCAGCCCAATCATTCAACGGCTTTTGGAGCTACATACATAAGGAGTTCCAATTTAAACTAATTATACTAAAGGAACGGTTTAAAAAAATATATATATGATATATAAAAATATCGTGTCACGGTGTTTGTGCTCGCACTCCTCTGAAACGTGTAGAACGATTTTAATGATTTTTTTATCTATTTGATAAGTATGAGAATAGGTTGTAAAGTATTTTTCACCCTCCTACCCCCACCCCCCATTTATTAATCGCGATTATAGTATTTTGTATGAACAATATTCATATAATTTAGCGGTCGTTCTTTGACGTGAAGTTATTTACATGTTTTATATAGTTTTTATCCCGAAGTTCGCACGGGAACGGGAAATTACAATCGTGCGAAGCTGTGGGCGGGTCAACTAGTGTATTTATAAAATGTTCTTGTCTTATTATCAAAATCTCGAAAAATAAAATGCTGCTCGACGAAATGTTAGAGAACTAGCTTATTGTATGATACCACAGATTACTAAAATATTACTACAAGCCGTTCAACGACCCCGCTAGTACAATGACCCGGCCCGGACAATGCACCCAATCAGTCAACACAAAAACTCGAAAATAAAGTTTTTTGTATTTATTTATTATTTATGGTCTCAAAAATATACTCTGTTATTATTTGTAGTTTAAATGGCAACACGTTTTCTGTAGAATCAGATAAACGCACTATGTAAATATTGTGAGTGCGGCAGAGATTACGACACATACCATATTCAACCAGTAATTATTATAACCAGTCCTAAGGAAATGAGTTTTGCAATAGCAGTTTATCAAGTTAGGACTTGTGAATGTCCTTTAGAGTATTCGTTAAAAATAAATTGGACTAAAGTGGATAGTTACATTATCATTATATCAGATGTCGTCCACTGCTGAACATAGCCCTCCACATAGTTTTCCAGAGACCGATCTTGTGTGGCTTGCACCCAACGGCTCCCAGCAACCTTTATTAGGTTATCATCCTATCTAGAATTTGGATATGATAGTTGGTTGCATTGGTTTATTATAAGTATGGATTTCGCACCAACCGGTCGCGGCTTACCTAAAACTCTCCAAAACTACAAATTAAAAACATAATTAAATAAAATCTTTGTAAAAAGTCTACTATATCGGATTATTTAGATGATAGAGAAGCTTGTGATTGAAATTGCTCCAACTCTGTCAAAAATGTTACAACTTAGACGTAATTTATTTTCTTTACTTATGTATTCTAAAAGAATCATTGAAAAGAACAATCAGCCTAGTTTCTTGCCTTTCTTTCCTGGCTTGTCGCGAAGGAAAATCCAGTAAAATTGATGTTTCAAAATGATCCTTGTGATTTTAATGAATAAAATCATAGATTTTTTTAATTTAGCATTTAGTGTATTATAGTGGCTATTCGTTCGAATAGCCTTAAGCGAAAGCAATAATTACTATGAAATCTAGAATCATGCAGTGAGTGCGGGGCTCCTATCACACTAATATTGTTATGATACACATATTTGGATGTTTGTTACTCAATCACGTCATAATGGCTGAACCAATTTCGCTGGATTATGACCTGGATTGACACATAGGCTACTTTTTATCAACAATCCACGCGTGCGATGCCGCTGGCGGAAGCTAGTAGAGAATGCTGCACTTGCTTCTCTGTCCCCAGTGCCCCACCATGCACTGGGGAGCAGCTCAATGAGGCGCTCGACGAGGCTATAGAGCTGGCTACCCACTAGTCCAAATCAATATAATTTCGACTAATGAGTCATTGACACGAGAAGAAGTGCAGCGTGCCATCTTCTTCATCTTCCTGCCCTTTTCCCACATAACGTGGGGTCGGAAGTTTGAAAGTAGCGCAGTGATAAGTTGAGGCTAACGTGGTATGGACATGCCATGCGGAGGGAAGAAAATCATGTTACTAAAAGAGTGTGGATGGATATAGAAATAGAGGAAGGCCGAAGAAGAGAACGGACTGTGTGAAGAACGATATGGGTAAGAAAGAAGTGACAACGGAGATGACGGCTGATAGAGAGATATGGAAAAATTTACATGTAAAAGGGCAGGAAGAAGAAGCAGGGTCGCCACAACGTGTACTTTTCTTCCATACCTCTCTATCAGCCATTACTCATACCTCATGTCATTTCTTTCTTACCCTTACCATTCTTCAAACAGTCGTATCCATAGTAATAATAATGTTTAAACCAATGGTTGGTTGTTATTTATTATTGTTTGTTTGTTGTGCGAGGCGTGACGTTATTCGGAGCGGATCGCACTCACCCTGATGAAGGATCACGAAATGAACCGAAACATTGTCGGTCGAAACACCGATAAGACGGTACCGTGATAAATCCCGTATTTATAATAATGATTGTTTGTTTATTTCAGAGCGCTATGCGGGCGTATCGAAGGCTTCATCGCGTCGCTGCCGCCTCCCTTCCAGCTGCACAAGCCGATCCTGGCGCGCGCGGCCAGCACCGAAGCCAGGACTCCAGCCAGGGCGCCCTCCTTCAGCGTCTGCTGGAGTATTACTTCGCCAGTAAGTGTCTTGCTAACATCAGGTCCTTATAATAGGTGTATGTATATGCTGATTCTGGTGTGGTCTCATACTGAACGCTAGTCGTCTATTAGAGTTTTTTTGATACGACTGGGTCTACCATCCTATAACGTTCTCGTGAAATCCACTCCATCCAAAAATTGTCTGGAACATTGCTTTTTTTTATTTATGTGGGATGTACAATAAAACGTTTTCCATCTATCTATGATCCACCTGATATTAAGTGGTAACCATCGCATATAACAAAGTATTGCCTCGTAGGTCACGCAACTTAGAAACGTGTCCTACGATGCACTGCCCTGCGTCAACCAACTTGAGGCATACATACAGGTGTAAAGCATCATGTGCCTATAATTTCACCGGCATCCACACCCTTCAAACCGAAACACAGCAATGCTGCTCGGCGGAAGAAACATGTAGAATAAGAATATGTAAAATATGATTACACAATATACTACTAAACATTGCACATAACTTATTTGTATTTGTGAGATGAAAATGAACAGTAAGCTAAATGTTGAATGTTCCAGATACCGGAAGTCTTGAACGCGATGACTGGGAAGCTGGAGAGCGGGCAGCCCTCCCTCCTCTGCAAGCAGAGCATGTTCGCGCGCTGGCAGTACCTCATGAAGCGACTCACTCCGCTGAAGGTATGTCCATCACGAGGAGCTTTCGAAAATACTATAAAAGTATATTATATATTAGTCTATATTTAGGTATTTGTTTATGTATTAGGATTATAAAGTACAGTATTTAATTTGACATTGTCGAGCAGGTGGTGTGAAAAGTATTTTTGCTGCACATTACATAGAAATAAAATATTAAAATATTTAGCTTTATACTACGTGTTTTTATGTACGACATTAAATGAAAACACGGGTAGGTCTAATGGCTAGTATTACTGTAAAATAGGGGTTTTCGAATTCGTCGTTAAAATTCGTTATATAAAGAATTTATAATTTTCAAACAAACTTAATATCAAATCCTAAATATATTAATGAAACAGCCTGTATAAAATTGGTAAACAAATCATATTCATTCATCGTTCAGACGACCTCCGTGGTGCAATGGGCTGAGACTCAGGAGGTAGCGGGTTCGATTTCCGCCGCGAAACAAATGTTTGCATGATCTGCAGATGTTCTGGGTCTGGTTGTTTCTCTATATATTATAAGTATGTACTACGTGCTATGTACTATGTATAAGTATGTATACAAAAAAATGTATATAAGTATTCTATCAGTTATTTGGTTCCCATAGTACAAGCTCTGCTTAGTTTGGGGCTAGATAGCACTGTGTGAAATGTCCAGGAATATTTATTTATTTATCATGTAAGTTACCTGTTAAACCGATTAGGCGGCATCGTCGCAAAGACGCTGCTGATTTATATTAAAAATTGTTTATTGGAAATGTATCGATTACTGGATAAATATTCAAGCTACCGGTATTAAACCCACCTCTAAAATCAGTTAGTAGACTCCGGATGTGAGTTTTAAATTAATGTTGTACATAACAAAACAGGTTGTATAGTCACATAGTCTTCACTACACACTTCTTCATCGTGTTGATACCTTATATTAAACTGGTTGCCGCCTGCGACTTCGCAGGCATGATTATATCTAATCCTAAAAAGAGCAAACAACTAACGTGAACCCCCGTTCCTTGTTATTTGAATGAAACTGTAGGTGAAGTAAATTGGTTTTGCATTTCGAGGCTCTATTTTAATACTCAAAGATTATGAATAATATTTGTTTTGTTATTTTCGAAGACTCGCGAGATCTCAGTTCAGGGCGAACCACTAGTATAGATAACTAGCTTCCGCCAGCGGCTTCGCACGCGTGGGTTGTCAAAAAAAGTAGCCTATGTATATATACAATTTTTTACGTAGGTTATTTAATTATTATATAAATATTTATATATTAGTTTAGTTATATAAGTACTTGTTCTATTAGTTATTATTTGATTTCCGCCGCCGTCCTCATTCGTTGGAACAGATCGCTTTTAGCGATAAGGCCGCCCATTGTATCTTTGATTTAATTGTGTATTCTCTTTTGTTTGTTTTATTTTTAATGATGTGCAATAAAGAAATCATCTAATCTAATCCAGGCTATAATCTACGTACATACCAAATTTCATCGAAATCGATTCAGCCTTTAGACATAGACACAGCTAGACTAGTTTACTTCAGCTACTTCCACAGCATTATGTCATACGGTATACTGCTGTGGGGGAGTGCTGCAGATATAAACACCGTTTTTGTGCAGCAGAAGAGGGCTGTTCGTGCAATTTATAATATGGGCCCCAGAGAATCATTACGCAATAAGTTTAAAGAAATAAATATTATGACATTCCCTTGTCAATACATCTATGAAAATCGAATGTATGTTCACAAAAATATTAATTTGTTTAAGAAAAATAGCGATAATCATAATTTTAATACTAGAAATAAAGATAAACTCGCTGTTGCCACTTGTAGACTCCATAAAGTTAGTAAATCGTTTAAAGGGCAAGGTGTACGCTTTTATAACAAACTCCCAAGGGATGTACAAAAATTGACAATTAACAAATTTAAAAACGTAATTAAAAAAAATCTTTATAAAAGAGCCTACTATAAAATATCGGATTATTTAGTTGATAGAGAAGCTTGGGATTGAAATTGCTCCAACTCGTTCAAAATGTTATAATTTAGACGTAATTTATGTTCTGTATTATGTATTGTAAAAGGATCATTAAAAAAAACAACCAGCCTTGTTTCTTGCCTTTCTTTCCTGGCTTGGTCGCGAAGGAACAGGCAGTAAAATTGACGTTTCAAAGTGATCCTTGTGATTTTAATGAATAAAAATATTTGAATTTGAGGACGTGAAAGAGTAACAAACATCCACACATACATACAAAGATTCGCGTTTATAATATTAGTAGGATTAGCAAGTCCTTTCATGTTATTTGTGTATACTCCAGGAAGAGCTGACTCCTCAACAGCGACATACGAGAGTCGACGAGAACTTGCTATACAATGAAGCGAAGCAACTGTGCCCCGCTTATCAGGTGAGTCTTCCTGTAGTTATCATCAAATTCAATTCATTTGACGACCTCCGTGGCGCAGTGAGCGAATAGCCGGCTGAGACGCAGGAGGTAGCAGGTTCGATTCCCGCCGTGGAACAAATGTTTGCATGATCTACAGATGTTTGTTCCGTGATATGTTTTTCTATATATTATAAGTATGTATTTAAAGAAATTTCATCAAAATCAGTTCAGTAGGTTATATTTTTGTTAAAAAGTGACTTGTTTAATACATACTCATAGTATATAAAACATGTATACTGTATATGCTGGCCTCAGCGGAAGACCAGCGCTGCAGTATGGCAACATTCTGTAGCAAATGCTGAGCTGAGGACCCTTTCACTACCGCACTTATAATTTTTAGTTATACTATCGCCGATCTAAGAGGCCCGATTTGACGTTGTCAAAATACATAGAGTAGAGATGGGGACTAGTATGGAAGTATATTTATATGTGTACATTTCATATTTAATTATGTAAGTATTTGTTGGGTTTTTTAGGTTTAGGTATTTATTTATTTTTATCCTACATAAATAGGTATTTATTGTAACACCGCCTCCTCACACGTTTTTTCAATTCAGTACATCCAAAGGTTGCTTGGAAAAGATCGCTTTGAGCGATAAGGCCGCCCTTTGTACTACCATTTCTAGGTTAAGTTATTGTAATTTGGTGTAACAATAAATAATTATATCTATCTCTATAGTGTCATTACCTAGTTTTTAAGACTTTAAAATACACTTGTTTGTGCAAATAAATATCGTGTATCATTACAAACAGGAGTTTAAGCCTAACAAAAATCGTAACATGTAAGTGAATATTCCTTAAATCTTCCACAGGAGGCCAAAGGCCGCCTCTTCGAAGCATTTGAGCGCGCGAAACTAGGCAAGTGGATAAAGAAGCCTCAAGAGCAGGACCAGTTTGCGTGTGAACTGCTGGAAGCCGACCCTCGATTCCTGTTCGCCTAGGCGGGTGACGGTCTACACGACTATAGCTCTGTGCAGGAGGTACTTGATAGCATGGTCAGGGGACTAGGAAGTGAAAGGGGGGGAGGTTATAGGCCGCAGAAAAGTGATCAGGGGGCTAGTGTAGGTGATGATGAAGATATGGTGGGATTGAGAGTTGGAGATGGTAATGGGGGTGATAATTATATAGATAGGAGAGAAATTGATGAGGAGGAAGTAAAAGATAATATAATAAATGAAGAGAAGATAGTTTATGAAGGTCTAGGAGATAGTAATGATGTTGATGGGGATGAAAATGATGTAGGAATTGCTAGGGGTCAAAATAAGGGGAGAAAAGGAATTGGTATATTAGGAATTGATAATGGGGGTCAAAATTTTGAAGATAGTGATTATGTAGAAGTTAGGGAAAGTGGGAATAATAGATATCATTGTGTATTAACTAATAGGGTAAATGGAGGAAAAGATAGTCAAAAGTTTTTGGTAGAGAATAGCGAATTTGTAGATATTTCTGTAGATAATAGTATTGAAAGTATTGATACAGTAATAAGTAGAGTAAATAGTAGTATTAATGAAGAATACAATATATCAGAGAAAAGTGATCATAGTGAGGTAGGTAATGATGTCAATTTAGATGAAACTGACGTTAAAATAGACGGGAGAAGTAAATATTTGGAGATGTTTAGGCGTAGAATTGTTAATAACAAGAAAAATGATCAAAATATCATAGTTTCAGTAGAGTTTGATCTTAAAAATGCACCTAGCTCAAATATAGATGAGAATGAAAGTGTTGAAAATACTGAAAATGATAAATTAAAACGTATTTCCATCGAAAAGAAAGGCAGCAGAAACATACATCGAACCCGCGATAAAGTACTGGAAGCTTTGCAATATCGCTATTTCCAAGAAGCTGAAAGATTTTGGAATCCCGAACACGCAAAACAAAACAACGATTTCAAAAAATTCGATGCCGATTTTAAAATTAACGCTCTACATGTAAAAGTTGATGATAACATGAATAATAATGAAAGTGATGTTAAAAATGATTCAGTTATAACCATTGATAATTATATTAATGATTTAGCTAATAAACTTAAAGATTGTAATATACAGAACGATAGAAACATTAAAGAAACTACACATCCTAACGCTAACGTCAATTTCGATGCTAATAATGATAACGAAGAGAAAAATATCACAAAGAAAAATTACGAGTTAAGTAAATTGAACAGTCCTTTATTAAAATTTAAAATGAAGGCAATAAGCCAATCAGATGTTATAAATCAAACATCCGATAAAATTAATCAATATGAATCCGATTTAGATTGTAATTATAAAACAGATAAAACAATGTTAGGTAAAAAACATAAGGATTACGAAACACAAAATACAATAGTTAAATTCGATTTAAATAAACCACATACATCTAAAACCTACAATACTGAATACAGAAATGATAAAGGTATCAATAAAAATCGATCCTATAAAAATCATGTAAATCGGTACAATACATATCGTGCAACCGCTCCAGACGATTCAGAAAGACCCCAAACTTCACTACACAGTATTAATCAAAAACCTTTGGAAACTACGAAAGAAAACTCAACTTCTTGCACTTTTTCTTCGAAGAACAACGAAAAATTTGATATAAATAAAGAAAATGTGTCAACTAACCTTAAAAATTCCAAAAAAAATGTCAGTTTCGTTAAAATAGATGACGGGACTTGTATACGAAGCGCTGTGTTATTAAAAAAATTAGAAATAACTAAAAATACTTGAAAAAACATAATTTTGGCTCGAAAAGTCTTATAGATAGATTTAGCTCGAAATTGCATGAAAAGTGTTTTTTGGCAATGAAATAGCACGATTTTAAAATATCTAAAAATACCTGAAAAAACATAATTTTGACTCGAAAAGTTTTATGGATAGATTTAGCTGATATTGCATGAAAAGTATTTTTTGGCAATGAAATAGCACGATTTTAAAATATTTAAAAATACATGAAAAAACATAATTTTGACTCTTAAAGTTTTATGGATAGATTTAGCTCGATATTGCATGAAAAGTATTTTTTGGCAATGAAATAGCACGATTTTAAAATATTTAAAAATACCTGAAAAAACATAATTTTGGCTCGAAAAGTCTTATGGATAGATTTGGCTCAATATTGCATGAAAAGTGTTTTTTTGGTAATAAAATAGCATGATTTTAAAATATATACAAATACTTGAAAATACATAATTTTGGCTGGATAATATGAATTAATCACCTAAAATTAGTCGATTTTCTTTAAAATTTAATAATATAATTACAAGTCTTTTTTTATGTTTTGAGAAACCGTCACTTTAAATGTCAAATTATGTGATGATTTTTAGATTTCTTGTGTAGACGTTGCGTTCGTACAAAGTTATCGCGGCATGCAAAATGATAGACGTCAAATCGGACCTATTCGATTTCCTTTAATGTAACATGTTTTTCTTCAGAGATAATTAAATATTTGGGTATTAGAATAGATTCAAAATGTCTTCAAAAAAATCTTCAACTTTTCCAGTTTTCTGACCAGCGAAAATATCATAAAATATCATTGGTATTAGGATCGTCTGAAGCGTCATAACTTTCATTTTCAATATGATCTATCCATAATCCAAGATAGATTAACATGTTAAATTAAACCTATTTAATGAGAACGTTGTTCGAAGACGAATAAAAATAGTGTGTACTTATGTACGCACGTAACAAGTTATACTTCTTTGGTAATACAAATAGAATAAAACCTGTTTTGCCCTGTTTTCTTATGTACGACATTAATTTGTGGAACATTTATCCAGTAATCGATACATTTTCAATAAACAATTTTTAACGTAAATCGGCGGCGCTTTTGCGACGATGCCGCTTAGTCAGCTCAACAGTTACCTATTTACGTGATGAATGAATATGATTTATTTACCTATTTTATACAGGCATAAAGGTTGCATAAAAAAATATATTTTCTAGGGCAATAAATTTGAAAAAAAAAACCTATTTTACAACAATACTATGTACGACATATTATTGTAAAATAAGGTTTTTTCAAATTCGTTACAATAAAACATTTTAAATTTTAAAACAAACTTTATATCAAGTCCTAGAAATATGAATGAAACAGCCTGTATAAAATAGCTAAACAAATCATGTTCGTTCATCATGTAAGTAGGTACCTCTTAAACTGACTAACCAGTATTTGATGTAAAAAAGAAAATATTGGGAATGTATCGATTACTGGATAAATATTCAAGCTACCAATATTAAACCCACCTCTAAAATCAGTTAACGCGATTCCGGATGTGTGTTTTAAATTAAAGTCGTACATAACATTCCAGGTTGTATACCAATTTTATGAAGTAACTATCTTGGAATATAAATATATCAAATATTGAATGGCTAAGAAAATCCTAGACCAATTTTGATGAAACTGCATAGGTTTATACGTGGCTAGAACGTCTTCACCCTTGGCGGCAGAATAGATTTAAGATTAATTGCGTTTTCAACCAAAAATATTAGTAGTAGTATTAGGAAATAAATGTTAATTATCAGTAGAATGTAAGAATTTTATGTAACATTGAAAATAGTTCAAACACTTGAGTATTCTGTCACTTTGGCAATATGTCTAATTCTAATTCTAGGGAGGGGGGAATAAGATTTGCACTGACTTCCCGAATAGGGGTGTATTGTGCATTCCCCCCCCCCCCCATCGCCCTTCTAGAAGTGGCAATATGTCAATAATGTTTAATTATTTTGTAATTACTGTTTTTTCTGTTAAGGGAAGGCTCCTAAAATTGTATGGTTTTTATCTGAACTTGCTGAGTCAAGAAAATTTCTCATAAATAGTAGTATTATCATCTATACTAATATTATAAATCGAAAGTAATGTCTCTCTGTGTGTTTGTTACGTTTTCACGACTAAACGGCTGGACCGATTTCGATGAAATTTGGTAAACAGATAGATTAAGATCAGGATTGGGGCACAGGCTACTTTTTACCCGACTGCGCAAAAGGAGGGTGATGTTTTTATATAGAAAGCTAGTAAAGCTAGGAGCTAGTAAATTATTTTCTTTATGTGAGTGTTAGTTTTTGAGTAAAGACTCGCGCAATTTCAGATAAAACTGCATAAAACTCATTAAAAGCATCATTTTCAAAACAAAAAATTATAGTGCAAAAGTATTTTATTTGTAAAAATGAGTTGGTTGTCGGAAAAAAAACTCTAAAAATTACAAACCTAACATAATAAAATATAATTGTATTAATAGATGATAGATTAAATAAATAAAATAAGTAACAAAAAATATGTTAATATGTATGGATATACGACCTCCGTGGTGCAGTGGGCAAATAGCCGGCTGAGACGCAGGAGGTAGCGGGTTCAATTTCCGCCTCGGTACAAATGTTTGCATGATCTACAGGTATTTATTCCGTGTCTGATTGTTTATCTACATATATATTATAAGTATGTGTTTACAAAAAAAATGTATATCAGTTATCTGGTTCCCATAGTACAAGCTCTGCTTAGTTTGGGGCTAGATAGCTCTGTGTGAAATGTTCAGTAATATTTATTTATACATATATAGGTATGTCAAAAATAACAAAAATAATGTTTAACATTGATGATTCATGTCTCTGCAAGCGACAAAAATCATACAATTTTAGGAGCCTCCCCTTAACTGTCACAAATTTTAAAACATGGATTGGTCCATCTTTTCCCAATAATTTATCTATATATGATCTAATAACAAAACCGAAGAATTATGTAGATAGATACACACAACCAAGTTGTTTTTCTCCAAACACAACTTTGTTAAGACAGTGGTCTGATGCTGTAGCATCAAATACAAAAAAAATTAAATTAGCCGTTCTCTATAATGACTGGTTATTCGATCAAAGTACAGTAGCGAGTCTAATTGATACTACGTCTGCGTGTAAGCTTGTTTTACCCGACAAAGCTAAAACGAAGGGTTATGTTTTTAGCAGTCAGTATAACTATATAAGGTGTTGCAATTTAAACTACAAATAATGACGAAGTAAATTTTTGAGAAATAATAAAAAAATAATTCATTATTTTTAATTAATAAAACTTTATTTTTGAGTATTTGGGTCTAACATTAGGCACTTACCGCCCTGTTGTGCCCACTGTACGCGCTCTGTTGACTGCTTGGGGCATTGACGAGCCAGGTCATTGACTGGGTGAGGTCATTCAACCAGCGGGGTCATTGAATGGCTCGTAGTAACTTTTTAGTAATCTGTGGCATCGTACAATACGCTAGTTCTCTAACACTTCGTCGAGCAGCATTTTATTGATTTTGTCGAGACTTTGATAATGAAACCAGAACATTATATAGATTTTTTTTTAAATTTTGTATAAAAACCGTCTCTTCAATTGCAACACCTTATTACTATTTGTACTAAAAACGGGATATTTACCATGATTTGTGAGTTCTTGAGTGTCCCGATATTTCGACGCAGTTGCATGCGCCATGATCACGGACTCACAAATCATGGTAAATATCCCGTTTTTAGTACAAATAGTGTTAATAACCATGATAGTTTCAAAAGTTAACACCTTATTTCCTTATTTTTAGGTTATATTTATTTTATACCTTGTTTTATAGAGGGAAAAACATCATTTAGATGAAATATTGGGAAAAGGTTGCGCAATGGTGATGGAAAACATCGATAAACCAGAATGTCCTTAAATTTTAGATATTATCGTGTGGTACAAGTTCTACTCTCGTTGACCGAGAGGGGCTGTTAAGGCTCAGCGACATAAGTTGATAAACAGTTTGAGATTTTAAATATCAGAAAAAATGTGTTTTTTACACGACATTAGTAAAAGGCGAAGGTGTATTTACAAATACAGTAAACATTTCGTTGTAAAAATGCCTTTTTTTAGATTTTTTTAGTATTTTAAAAATGAATGAATGACTTAAATTCTGTTAATTAAATTATGTCACTGACCGTGCGATTCGTATACAAACGTTCTGTGGCAATTCACTAGATAACCTAACAGCAGAAATGTCTAAACATAAGCGAATCGAATTAGTTACGTCTTTTTATTGTTTCATAATCAATGAAATTGCACTCATTCATAAAAAAACACAATAATTCCATTGATCAATGATCCTCTCCATCCAACGGTTGTCTGGAAGAGATCGCTTTGTTAAGCGTTAAGACCGCCCATTATGCTGACATTCATTTGATTGTTTTATTTATTTTTAAGTGTTGTGTCTAGCTTGTAAGGTATAATAAAGAATATTCATTAATAAATTTCATTTGTTCGTTTCATTCCTTCATTTCATTCATTCATTCGATTTGAAAAAATCGTGAAAATGATGAATGTTCATTATCCTTTATTGTACACAAATAAAAAAACAAAAACGTTTTACAAAATGGTCACGTAAAAAGGCGAGCTTAACTCTAATAAGAGTTTTCTTCCAGCACCAAATATTTAGATATTATTAAATGAAAGTGTCTAATTTTATTGATTTTGCTTGAATAAGACGTAACTAATTTGATTACTTAGACACTTCCAAGGTTAACTGGTAGAGAATGCTATCTAGCATTAAGCTCGCCTATGTACGGATTATTTTTATTTTGGGAAATAAAGAATTTTTCATTCATTCATTTCTGCTGTTATGTTATGATGATGCTAGGTGAATGTCAAATGATTGCGTATAGGAATCGTACCGCCTTAAATGATTTGTATTATTAGTATTTCTAGTAATATACGCACAATATTTGTTATTCCGGTGTTTTTATTTGTGTTATCATCATCATCAGCCTCATGACGTCCAGTGCTGAACAAAGGCCTCCATAGATTTTCAGAGCGACCGATCATGTTCACTCATCGGCTCCCAGCTACCTTTATATAGGGTGTTTGATAATATGAGCACTAAAATGAAAGGGGTTATTTTGATGAGCATAATAAATAAATTTATGAAATATTTACCATAGAAATGTGAAATTTATTTTGGCATGTAAAACAAACACTTTATTAAACTTATGTTGTGCTATTGCATAATGCTTGTCATCTCACCATAGATACTGTATTGGTGACGTCTCGAGATATCTCTTGTTGTCCCTTTCTAACCCAAAACCCGCAGCCATTTCCGATAGAGATATCAAATCGGCGTTTATTTTTGGATGTCGATTGCAAGAGTGGGCAGTAAGTTTTATATCGAATTAATAACCTAAACTTAGTAGATTTTCTTTAAAATTTTATAATATTACTAGTAGTTTTTTTTCGAGAAGTCTTTTTTATGTTTTGTGAAGTCGTCACTTGAATATCATCAGTATATTACCAAACACTCTGTATAGTCGGACAAATAATTCGATGAATATTTTTGACGTTTTGCTAGTTGCCAATTTAATGCCTGGGCCACACTAAAGTTTAATGTTATTAATTATCGCATTAATCGAGAGGCTTAGGTGTAGCTATGACTAGTTGCGATAACCGTGCTTCCTCCGTAGCGCAGTGTGCGATGGATGATTTTCTATCACACTAATATTATAAATGTGAAAGTTTGGATGTTTGTTACTCAATCACGTCGTAACGGCTGAACTGATTTCGATGAAACTTGGTATATACGTAGATTATAACTTGGATCACCACATAAGCTACCTTTTATTGCATAAATAAGGTCCCATGGGATAAAAATGGGGTGTCAAGTCAAGTTGCAACAGCGAGTTTAGCTTTATTTCTAGGTTACCTACTCATTTATGATTCAAAATGTATATAAGTATTGTATCAGTTATCTGGTTCCCATAGTACAGGCTCTGCTTTGTTTGGGGCTGGATAACCCTGTGTGAAATGTCCAGCGTTATTTATGATTTATTTATAATTTTACAACAGCATTTATTTTCATGTTGCCTCTCTGGATCTGAAAAGAAACCCATAAAAAAACCAACTACAAATTCGTAACTAAACAACTGCCAAAGGCTGAGCTACTGACGGATTCTCCAAGGTGTACAGATGCTGGGATCTAGCGGGGCGGTACAGTCTGATGTTACTTTGATTCAACCCCATTTATTTCGGAATACGAGCCATTACAAAAAAGTAATGAACTACAAAAACTTTAGCATTTGACTGATTCTCTCAGATCCTCAGTTTACGAGATCCAGCCGGGCGGTACAGCCTGATTTCTGGCTGTACGGATCTAGATAAATGCTCATAACTTCTGAACTAAAGGGTCTTTCAACAAGGAAGGGTCGATGTTAAAATTGAATAAAACAAGATGTGTGTGAGATATTAACGAAATTTATTTTTTATTTAAAAGGCCTATTTATTCCATTATGGATGGAATATGACATCGTTCAAATGTCCGCCGCGGCTTCGTATGGTGGCGCGAATCCGAGAGGCCCAATTTTTAATGACTCTGCTGCATAGATCCGGCTGAATCCGAGCGATGGCCTGCGTTATGTTGGCTTTCAGGGCAACGGTCGAATGTGGTTTATTGGCATAGACCTGCGACTTCAGAAAACCCCACAAGAAAAAGTCTAGCGGAGTCAAATCACACGATCTTGGTGGCCAATTCACATCACCTCTGCGAGAGATAACTCTACCCTCAAACCGTTCATGCAGAATGTCGATTGTGTCGTTCGCTGTGTGGCAAGTAGCGCCATCTTGCTGGAACCATATGTCGTTCACGTCCATATTGTTCAATTCAAGCCAAAAGAAATTGTTTATCATTGATCTGTAGGTCTGCGAAAGGCCGAGTTCTTGAGCACGGCGAGAAATCGACTGCCTCGGAGTCTCCTGAACACTCTCACGTACAGCGGCGATGTTCTCTGCCAATCTGGCGTTCCTTTGACGTAAAGGTGTTGGTTGGTTGTTTACCGAACCGGTCGTTTTAAATTTAGTCACCAATCGTTGGAGAGTGGACTTTGAAGGGCCACCGCGTCTGCCGTAAAATGGGCGCATTGCGCGCAACGTTTGCACTAACGAACACTCATTTTGATAATAAAGTTTTATCATTTGCACATGCTGCTCAACCGTGTAACATGCCATGGTGATTTGGCATCAGTGACTGAATAAGAAAAAACAGATTTGACAGATGCCGCCAAAACAAAATGGCCGCCACAGATTATTAACATCGACCCGCTCTATTTGAAAGACCCTATACAAATTCATAGAATATGATTTTCGGGAACTACAAAAGTTTAGCTATAGGTACGTTAACATGGAAACCAGACCCGTAGTGAGCGCCCCAACGTTCTGATGTCACTTCTATTTCCCGACTGGTCTTACCACTCAAAAATATTAAACAGTATTTAACGCGTGTTTAAAAAATCCTATACAAAAATTAGTAAACAGTTTTTTAAACACGCGTTTAACAGTTGTTTAACTTTTTGTTGGTAGATAGTGCTCGTAGACGACCTTCGTGGCGCAGCGGGCAAGTAGCTAGTCGGATAATAATGGACGAGAGAAAGTTAATAGCAAGGAAAACAAAGTATTGAATATTGAAATATTTATTGATACAATAAATATAATATCTTAAAAACTAGATAAATCAAATACTTATCAATCTAATTAACTGGTAACATTTTCCATACAGGTTGAGTTTGACAGTTATGATCAGTGTTGCCACCTTAGCCCTTTTCGGGCTAGAAAAAAAAAAGCTTACTTCAGTGCGGGGCAAAGACTGCTTCTACATAAGGCGCAAATGCGGCCCCACATGGAGTATTGCTGTCATTTATGGGCAGGAGCACCTGCATATCAACTAGGGCCACTTAACTCTGTTCAAAGACGAGCTGTGAGAATTGTTGACGATCCCATTCTCACAAGCGGTATTGAGCCCTTAAGTCTCAGAAGAGATTTTGCCTCCCTGTGTGTGTTCTACCGCATGTATAATAAGTTGTGTTCTGAGGAGTTTGATATAGTGCCTGCAGGTACGTTTTATCATCGCACCGCTCGCCATCGGCAGGGAATCCATCCACACACCTTGGAGACGATCTGGTCACGTACTGTGAGGTTTCAGAGGAACTTCCTCCCGCGAACACTTCGCTTGTGGAATGGTCTCCCTGCCGAGGTTTTCCCCAGGGACTACAGTATGGGGTTCTTAAAAAAGGGCGTTTTGAAAATTTTAAAGGGTCGGCAACGCGCGAGTAATACCTTTGGTGTTACAAACGTCCATAGGCTACGGCAACCGCTTACCATCAGGTAGGCCGTATGCTTGTTTGCTACCTTAGTGGTATAAAAAAAAAGATGTAGGCTCTTTTTACAGCGGGGAACCCGTTTTTTCACTGTTTATCCCGAAAATTCCTTCCAATTTCCTTCTGACACATTTCTAATATACATAAGATAGATTACAGAGAGAAAAAAATACATTTTGTTTTAGAAAATAGTGAAAAATTAAGTAGGTGACTATTTTTATACTCTATACTGGAGAGTTACTGTGGTGGTCAATATTTTTTACGTAAAAAAGGAGAGGGGTAAGGGAGGATCGACGTTTTATACATGTTATTTAACCTGATAATAAGTTGCACTTAAAACCTCAACAGATTTTTCAATATATGTTTTATTGATTTTTGAAGTAAAACTTCTTTACGCACGCTTAACATGGGGAGTAAGCTGGTGAATGCATGACGAGAGCGTTACGAAAAGTGTGATCGGACGAGGCGAACGGAAGTTGAGAGGGAGATATTACAGAAGTTTTACTTCAGTCGTATGGTCTAAAGCACACTCATTTTTTTTAACCCTTTCTAGCCTTATTTTTAGAACCTGATTTAGACAAATCTAGCTCTTTTTAGCTTCATAGTAGCTCCCTTTTCAAAAAGTAAGGTGGCAACGCCTTAAGATAGAAGAGCACCCTATATGTACTGCAAATGGCCTAATACCATTTCAAGAATAAATCGCACCTGGGGCACGCTGTATAGATGTTTTATACTACATGGAGATTGAACAATCTTGACCCACCTGATGTTAAGTGGTAACCATCGCCTATAACAGATAACTGCCTCGCAGGTCACGTTAGAAGTGTAGACTACGCTGCACTGCCCTGCGTGAGGCAGGTTTAAAGCCTCATGTGCCTGTAATTGCACCATCAACCATACCCTTCAACCGGAACAGCAATGCTGCTTGGCGGCAGAAATACGTATGCTGGTTAAGCCCTTTCACAAATATACTATTCTCTCTATCTATCTCTATGTAGAGATTTCTCTGTATCTTTGTTTTAAAATTGGCGATGACTTCATGGTAGCCAATTTACAAAGTCTGAGCACATACGCCGGGTAGCCAGACTTACAGTTTTTACAAGATTCATTTTGGTGAATGTGCGCAAGATCTTCATGACCTTATCCCTCCTACCCCCTTCCACCACCGGACAAGCAGACCACCCATACCTGGTCGGCATACCACCTTGCTTTACCAAACGATTTGCTTCAACTTTTCTTGTTAGCACAAGTAAGGAGTGGAATTCACTTCCGGGGTATGCTTTTCCGAACCAATATAATCTCGGAGTCTTTAAGTCCAGAGTGAATAGGTTCTTTCTAGGCAAGCGTGCTCCATCCTTGTGCTCCACATCATCACTTACCACTAGGTGAGGTAGTGGTCAAGCGCTTGGCTTCTTCGTCTTCCTGCCCTTTTTCCACATTACGCGGTTATCATCAATAAAAAAAAGTGTGCCCTTTTCATGGTAAAACATTTTTCAAGTGAAAACTTTTTGGCATTTTTTGAAATGGGAAAAAGCCATTGAACTCGCGACACTGTTACCGACACCTCTATATATTAATAGTGAAAACTTCTTTAGGCGCGTTGGGAAATTTTGAGATGGGAAAAAAACCATTGAACTCGCAACACTGTTCCGACACCTCTGTATATAAGAAGTGAAAACTTTTTTAGCCGTGTTGGGCATTTTTTGAGATGGAAAAAATTATTAAACACGCGTCACTGTTGCCGTTACCGACGCCTCTGTATATAAGTATCTGTAGTGTAGTCTGATTTTAAATTTTGAATACCCAAACACACGTAATTGTTCAAGTTTTCACTTCTGTCAGTACTCCCGGAATGGCACTTTTTTTTTTAGTTTTGGTATTGTATGTAAAGCGCTTACTTTTACATATACTTTTACTTAAAAATGCACTTTAAAAATACTTTTCCGGACGTATGTTTACACTTAAAACTAACTTTAATGGCGCACTTAAAATAACTTACAGACTACATAACGATTTGATCGAACTTGATTCGAAGTTAATAATTATTGAGGACTTACAAACCCTAAGGGTTTACACAGGTATAAATACACATTCAGGTGAAAGTGTAGGCGCATAATATACTACGTGTTTTGTTATGTACGACATTAAATGAAAACACGGGTAGAGCTAATGGCTAATAGTATTGTTGTAAAAAAGGTATTTTCAAATTCATTACCATAGAACCTCACTTTCAATCAACCTTAATATCAAGCTCTAAAATATAAAGTAAAAAACCTGTATAAAATATGTAAACAAATCATATTAATTCATCATGTAAGTAGGTACCTGTTAAACTGACTAAGCGACATCGTCGTAAAGGCGCCGCCGATTTACGTCAAAAATTCTTTATTGGAACTTTACTGGATAAATATTCAAGCTACCGATATTAAACCCACCTCTAAAATCAGTTATTACGATTCCGGATGTGTGTTTTAAATTAATGTCGTACATAAAATATATAAAATTAGTTAATGTCGAATTGACTACCTAAACATAACCTATCCATTTACAAATTAATGTGATTCTCTTTACAGGAACTGTCTAATTGTCAAACAGTCAAAAATAAATGATTTATAATAATAAGTTTTCATCATCATCATCATTCTCAGCCTGTGTCGACCCACTGCTGGGCATAGGCCTCTCCTTGTTTCTGCCACTCTTCCCGATCCTATGCCAGTCTGAACCACGTACGACCCACCGTCTTATGGATGTCGTCGACCCATCTCGCTGGTACGTCCCCTATTTCGATGGCCAGTTCTCGGCCTCCATAAGTTTTACTTATATATAAATTATATGATTACTTAGTAACTATTATAAAATTTTTGACTACAAGTTGAGCCTTTTAGACAAACTTGTATGTGCAGTAGAGTCTCAGTAATCCGGCGCCCTCCACTCACCCCTCCCTACTCTCGCTCGACGCTTGTGCACATATTTTATTTACATATTATGAATGTTTCTATACAATCCAATAATCCGAACATTCCGATCTAGTTTCAATAGTGTCGGATTAGTGAGACTAATATATTTGTAAATCCAAAGAGTTCGGAAAAACTTAATCTTTTTCTAAACTCCTAATTCTATTGTAAAAACTACCAGATCATAATATTTACAAAATGGTCACATAATATATTTATGAGTAGCTACTAAGGCCGATTTGCACAAAGATCCCTTAACGTATTTAGCGACTAAACATGTGTTTTTATGGTCATAGTCAAGCGCTTGACTGATAGTCCAAGAGCCGGTGAAGATCGACCTTCACCGATCTGATAACCAGATGAGACGTATTTTTTATCAAATATAATTTATAAACAAATATGCCTATAATTACTTGCCTATCTAAAAGTGCTTATGGCTATTTTTAATTAAATTAACTTTAATCGATTTTTTTTTCATCACTTTCATTCTTTTGATAACCAAATGAATTTTATTTCACTGTTAGTTTTTAACACACAGAATATGCCTCAGTAGGCTTGCCTACTCATTTCTGTGTATAGCTATCTGGCAAGCCGATGTGAACAGGTAAGTCAATATACATAGGTGACTTCATCGTTCTGCTAACTTATCGAAAGTTATATCAAATTTTAGATTACTTTATTACAAAATCAGTCATATTTCAAAATCATTGCCTGCAAAAAATCATACTTATAGTACTGTTGCCTAGCTAAAAACTTTTAGAGAGCACTTTTAGATAGGCAAGTAATTATAGGCATATTTGTTTATAAATTATATTTGATAAAAAATATGTCTCATCTGGTTATCAGATCGGTGAAGGTCGATCTTCACCGGCTCTTAGACCATGATGGTGTGGGCGATGAAGCACGCTTGCCTAGAAATAACCTATTCACTCTAATTATATTTAGCCACTAAATACGTAAGTCGCCATAGAGGTATCCATTAGTAATCCCTAGAATTAGCACGATTGCCACCCTGACCATTCATTTGGTTTGAAACGCTTCAAACTTTAACACCCCCCACCTCTCAAATGCTGGAGGAGAGGGGATGCAACATCAAGTTTCTGCCGTGGTTAGGAAAAATCTAGATTCTGAGAATCGAACCATCTTAACAGCGATTCTAACACTTGCACGAGCTCAACGCTTCGCGTATAAGGTCTGTTAGTTCGGTGTAAAGCAAGCAGCGGCGACTGGATGGCTTACATATCTCTCTGTGGTCCACGGACACGCCTAGCAATGTGCCGATACCAGCATCTGTGAACAAATCATTAATCAACTCAAACCTTTACATAATGAAGTCGCTTCCGCTGTCTGTTCGCTTAGATCTTTTAAACTACTCAACGGATTTTAATGCAGTTTTCAGCAAATAGTGATTCAAGAGGAAGGTTAATATGTAGAACTGGCTACAGCCAGCGACCGATTTCGATGGAATTTGGTACCTATATACCTAGATAGATTAGATAGACTTGAGACATAGGATACACTTTACGCGACTGCACATAAGGATGGTAATGTTTTATTGACAAACCACGCGTACGAATCCGCGGGCGGGTCAGCTAGTCTATTTATAAATAAATTAAGAGTAAATGTGTACCTATAGTCCTATACTAATTTGTAAACTTACTTGACCAATCCGCAGCTTCGCATGCGTAGTTTTTCAATAAAATCATTACTCTCCTTCTACGCAGTTGGGTAAAAAGTAGCCTATATTACTAATATAATAATAATATATAATAATAATAATGTAATAATGGGATAATGTAGCATTCTAATGGTGAAGAATTTAAAATCGGACCTGTACTTTTTGAGTGTATTAGTTACAAAAATACAAATCTTTCCTCTTTATAATTATTAAGTAGGTATAGATTGCATGCACGGAGGAGTGTGAGATTTGGCAAAATTAATGGTTTTTTTTTATTCAACCTGGAGATGTAACAAGCCTATGGCCCACCTGATGTTAAGTGGTAACCATCGCCTATAACAGAGAATTGCCACGTAGGTCACGCACTTTAGACACGTGCTCTACGATGCACTGTTCTTCGTCCATCAACATGAGGTATACAGGTGTAAAGCATCATGTACCTGTAATTTCACCGGCAACCATACCCTTCAAACCGAAACACAACAATGCTGCTTCGCGGCAAAAATACGTAGCCCTTTCACAAGGAACTTAAGGAGCTATAAATAAATACTTAATCTTATTACTTTTATGAGGATGTCTTCCCAGGAGCCTCTCAGGCCTCTTAGGGACAGGAGGATCCATTTGTCTCCTGCTGATGAAGAGGAAACCAAGAGTTCACTCACCAGCAGAGTGCAGGCTGACGATTCTCAGCCACAGCACAGACATGAGGGTACGTGTGGTCTCCACTACGCCTCGTACGGCCACGCGCCGCCGCGACGTCGCCGCCACCCAGCGGGCGTGCAGCTCTAGTACTAACGAGCAATCTGGAACAGACAAATCATATAAAAATATAAAATCAAAGATGGCTATCTATCATTTCTCAGAATGTTGATAAACTAGTAGTTCGCCCCGAACTGAGATCTTGCGAGTCTTCCATAAAAACAAATTAAATATAATTTGTAATCTTTGACTATCAAAATAATGACATGAAATATATAACCACATTACTTGACCTACAGTTTCATTCAAATTACAGGTAACGGGAGTTCATGTGAATTGGTTATTTCGTGATTCTAGGTCAACGGGAACTATAGGTTTTCGACCCAAAACCTACAGAATTGTCAATTTTGATTAAAAGCAAGGTCAGCACTAGTAAAGGAAAAATTCCGGAAAATAAAAAAAGTTGAAAATTAAGGTAAGTTTAGATACTTACAAATTTTCGCAAAAAATCTAAATTAGCCCATATTTTTTTAACGTGTTGACTCAGGACCTTGATTTTTATACACTAATAAGGACTATATACTGTGTTTTTTCTAACTGGGACAGTACGGGGGCACCCATAACAAGAGGAGATACAGGTGCAGTTTCTTTTGAAACATCAGCTCCTTTTTGGAGAAAACTATTTTGGTATTAAATTTTTTTTGGTCAAGCGTGAGTAGCGCCTTAAAATGAATCAAGTTGGTAAATTTTTTTTCTGATGCCGACAAAAATACGGACAAGAGAGTGATCTTTTATAGGTTACTTTTTTACCTTTTGAGGTACGGAACCCTAAAACGACTATTGAAACGTCCAACTGAAATCTGTTGCAGGTCATGATGGAATAAAGATTGGTCGAGCAAGACAGATAGTCGCCTTTGATTCTGACATTAGACATTAGTATGCCATGGTTTATCCAGATTCAATTAATATTCTTTTTAAATTTCCCGTGTTGCCATATTCATAACAAATTTTTACTCAAAATGACAGTTTGCCAATTTTTATTCTAGGTATACGACTCATATGTCAAAATTTGTCGAAAACAATATCACTTCGTTTGTTAAAGAAATACAAAAGAATATTTTTAATTTCAGTTAAAAAAATTGTGTTTGTGTAACTGACGAAATTAGATTGTTGTATATAAATTTTGATATTGTGTTTTTTGAGATTTTTAAATCGAATATAAATAGCCCTCATTGACATTGACAATTCTCTTTCATTTGATAATCATCGTATGACGGAGCAAAGGCATTGCAGTGACGGCGCAAGAACTTAATTTGATGTGGGCAAAGTAAATTTCGCGAGGCCCTCTTCTCTTCTTCGAACATTTATGTTACTACTTTTAAATTCATTGTTCGCTGTCAATTGCTTTTATTGTTGCAATCATCTTAATAATGGGGTGGTATGAGCAAGTAAATTACAGCGAACAGGGAATGGAATAGTAGCTATCAAAAGCTAGCCGATCAAGCCCGTGGTGTCGCAAGAAGAAGGATTTTATAAAATACTAGTTGACCTGCCTGGGGCTTCGCACGTATAGTTTGTCAATAATAACATTACCCTCCTTCTGCGCAGTTGGATAAAAATTAGCCTATGTTACTCCGGGATAATGTAGCATTCTGATGGTGAAAAAGTTTTTGAAATCGGACCAGTAATTTTTGAGTTTATTCGTTACAAATATACAAATATTTCCTTTTATAATATTAGTATAGTAAATAAAAAACACCTGAAACTGTGAAGTGAGACGTAAGGCCCCTCGGACAGCGAGGCCGTAGGTAGTGGCCCACGTCGCCCACGTCTAACGCCGCCTCTGGCCATCTGTTAGCAGTTGTGGAAACATGGCCGTGACAACCCCCCCCCCCCCCTATTACTAGCTAACACTGACTCCGGCAAGGTGTTCAATTCTTTGGCGCTGCTAATTCCCCACTAACCTTTACTGATCTCGAGTAGCTCCAAACTCCTCGCAGTGACGGGAGTCTTGATGTCCGCTAGCGGAGACCCTCGATGAGGCACAGAGTAGAACATGAACCCTTGGCTTTGCGTGTAGAGGGACGAACGCAGGGCCAAAGTTTTTTCTGAAAATATTTTTACACTTATTTATTTCAAACTAGCTTTTGCTAGCGGTTTGGTTTGTCATCATTAAGTAGCCTATGTGTTAATCCAGGTTTATAATCTACGTACATACCAAATTTCATCGAAATCGGTTCAGCCGTTACGACGTGAAAGAGTAACAAACATCCACACATGCATGCACACATTCGCGTTTATAATATTAGTGGCATAAGACATGGGTCCAAAGTAAAGAGAGTCCTCCGTCTTCTGTTTTAGTTAAGAAAACTGTATTACAGAAGACAGCTTCTTCCAGAAACAAAGCTTACACATTTAAAGAAACATTTTTTTTTATTCTGGATTGAGACAAGTGGAAAAAAGTGGAAGCCGTTTCAGTGGGACAGTAAATCCATTCCAAAAATTACGCAAAATTCTAAGGTTCAATTCATGTAACGCATAACGACAGTTGACATAAACAAAATTGGATTTGAATTGAATATATTTTGGCATTCTGCTCCACTGATATCTTGATAAAATTGAAGTGTATAATCGCATATCAGTCAACTCATAATAAATATTACTGGATATTTCACACAGCGCTATCTAGCCCCAAACTAAGCAGAGCTATGGGATCCAGATAACTGATAGAATGCTTATATATTTTTTTGTAAATACCTATAAATATATAGACAAACAACGAGACCCGGAACAAATATCTGCAAACATTTGTTCCACAGCGGGAATCGACCCCGCTATCTGCGTCTCAGCCGGCTATTCGCCCACTGCACCACGGAGGTCATCATACCATTGTATTGTCAGTGGATACCGTTTAGGACATTTAACTTATCGAGACTAGATCGAAGTTTGAATTTTACTAATTAAGTTACGTAAATTGGCTCTGGCTTTGAACTCGCATTTCCCCATGATACAGATACCAATTTTTTTATCAAATTTATGTATTTTAATTGAATTTTCTACATCATCCGCATTTATCTTACCTTCAATAGTTGAAGATATGGCTTCATCATTGGCGTTGCTTCTGCCCAATTCGTTTTCATTTGAATCCGTTAAATTACATTTATTTCCATTATCTTTTAAAATCACATTAACATTCGTTAACTCATTATTTAAAGTTACATTTATTTCTATTTTATTGCTATTATTTTCTTTTAATCTATTATTTTCGTATACATTTTCATTTGGTTTAGTTTCATTTAAAACACAAGAGTTATTTTGCATATAATCATTAAATGTCACATGATAGTTTTGTTTATACATTTCTTTGTTATCGAACATGTTCCCAACAATGTTATCTATCGTTTCCGCTATAACAGCATCATTATTAGTCGAGTTTGATCTGTTGATAAGATTTTCATTATTTGGTTCGAGATTCACAGCTTCTTCGTTTCTATTCAGTTTTTGATGTGCTTCAAATGCTGGAAAAGAAAGAAATGTTACATTAATATTTAAAAGCATGTAAAAGCCAGGCTAGATGTGACAAGTCAACGTTTATAATGTAACTTTTGAAACTATCACGGATATGAACACTATTTATACTAAAAACGGGATATTTGCCATGACCCGTTATCATTGCGCATGCAACTGCGTCGATATATTGGGATACTCAAAAACTCACAAATATCCTGTTTTTAATGCAAATACGGTTTATAATATTCTATAGGTATAGGTTTATTTTACTTCCTACCGCCTTGACATGCATATGACGCAGGCTGCGAATGTACGTCACCCTGGTAGAATTGTCAATCGCTACATCTATGCATGAGAAAATGAATTTTCTTCATAATTTTTTTTTCGGGGCGAAGACAATCCATTAAATCAGAGATCATCAAAATCGGTCCCGCCGTTCTTGATATAAATTGTGAAACTAACCCGACTTTGTTTTATATATAGGGTGTTTGATAATATACGCACAAAAATAAAAAAGGTTATTTTGATGAGCATAATAAATAAATTTGTGAAATGTTTACCATAGAAATGTGAAATTTATTTTGACATTTTTACAAACAAAAGCTTTATTAAACTTATGTCGTGCTATTGCATAATGCTTGCCATCTCCGTTTCCATTGACGACCTCCGTGGTGCAGTGGGCGAATAACCGGCTGAGACGCAGGAGGTAGCGGGTTCGATTCCCACCGCGGAACACAATGTTTGCATGACTTACAGATATTTGTAATATGTATTTACAAAAAAAATGTATATAAGTATTCTATCAGTTATTTGGTTCCCATAGTACAAGCTCTGCTTAGTTTGGGGCTAGATAGCGCTGTGTGAATTGTCCAGCAATATTTATTTATTATTTATCTAACCACAGATACTGTATTGGTAACGTCTCGAGATATCTCTTGTTGTCCCTTTCTAACCCAAACCCCGCAGCCATTTCCGAAAGAGATCAAATCGGCCTTTATTTTTTGGATTTCGATGGCAAGAGTAGGCAGTAAGTTTTATATCGAATTAATCACCTAAAAATATAACTAGTAGTTTTTTTTCGAGATGTCTTTTTTATGTTTTGAGAAACCGTCACTTGAATATCGTCAGTATATTACCAAACACCCTGTATATAGATATATTAGGTAATATTTCATAATCTTCTTTTCTGTTTTTATATTGTTTGATGTCGTGGAAATTAATATTTTTTATTTTAAATTAAAATGTTTCTTCAAAGGAATACATTCGACAAACATTATATTTGTTATTGGTTGATAACAAAACTGACATCTGTTTAAATAAAAAGACGTTACTTCGTAGTAATGAACTTAAACAAATAAAAATAATTATATGCATAAAGAAATGACAAGTCATTTATGTTGTACTTATTATGTTTTTTGTGCATATTATAATACATATTTAACATAATTGATGATTGTGTATTAATAAATGAAAATTAATAGAAACACTTTATTGTACACCGTATATACAAAAAAAATATCATTGTATATAAAAAATACAATGAAAATAGAAACAAAGTCACTCAAGTGTATAACTCATGTTGATGGACGCAGGGCATATCGTAGGACATGTTACTAAGGTGCGTGACCTACGAAGCAATACTTTGTTATAGGCAATGGTTACCACTTAACATCAGGTGGACCATAATGCTTTGCCATCTACAGGTGGTATTAAATAAAAAATAAATAATGGAAAGCGACACGCCGTGAAAAGCTTAAGAACCGTTGGTGCGATGATTTGGACTCTTTTTATAGGGACTGGCGGGATTTGGTACAGGATCGAGATAAGTGGAAAGGTGAGGGGGAGGCCTTGGCCCAGCAGTGGGACAGCATAGGCTAAATAAAAATAACTATTGGTTCGCCCCGAACTGAGATATCGCCTAATCTTTGACTATCAAAATAGTGCCACGAAATGCAAAACCAGCTTTCTTGACCTACAGTTTCGTTCAAATTACAGGTAACGGGAGTTCATGTAAATTGTTTTATTTTTTGGGGTACAAATTGCAGTTATTATGGGACTTTTCCCTAAATTTGTGTCACTAAAGCTACACACATACAAAATTTCAGCACTGTGGGGTCATTGGTGTAACCTGTGAATTTTGATAAAGTTCAGTTTTTATTATGGCTAATAACTTAAAAACTACAAGGTTTAAACTAAAAATAAAAACGGGGTCGAAATGTACTCACAAATACCTTATATTTGAAGTGCCATTTGACCATTTTGTCCCATTTTGTTTTTTTTTACCCCTCTTGAACTTCAATATCTCAACAACCCCCCAACATTTTTAGCTCATTCACACCAGAATTGTGCCATCACAATGTATGAAATTTCACGATGATCGGATACACACTTCGAAAGTTATCCTCGGATAAACATACATACAACGCAGATTTGCCCAAGGTGATTTAGAGATCTCGCTTCGCTCTATCAATAATATATGTTTGGGATGGTAGGGTTCACTTTCGATTTAAGCCTATTTTAGAGAAATAAAAAACGTCCGTACGTAAAGTGTGGTTTACTAGCGACTGATTGAATGAACTAGATCGTATCGTAATACAGAATCTGTTGCATAGCGGTAAAAAATAAAGAAATAGCCATAACAATATACCTTTGCAATAAATCTCCTTTATGAACAGCCCTCCCTTCGAATGTCCGACCCAGATGATAGGTTTCTCTCCGACGCCTATTTCGAGGAGCTGCTGCATCATCTGCTCCGCTCTGACGTGGAGACTTAGCCTGGAAACGGAATATATAAATTTATATTAATCAACAAAACGAACAAACAATTATTGATCGAGCGAAGCGAGATCTGCAAATCAATTTGGGCAAATCGGCGTTGTATGTATGTATGTTTGTTTATCCGAGGATAACTTTTGAGGCGTTGATCCGAGCATCGTGAAACTTGATACATAGGTAGGTAGTGATGGCACAATTTTGGTGTGACTAAATGAGTTAAAAATGTTGAGGGGTTGTTGAGATATTGGGGTTCAAGAGGGGTAAAAAAAACAAAATGAGACTATTAGGTCAAGTGGGAAGTCAAATGAAAGGTCATCGTTAGTACATTTCAACCCTGCTTTTATTTTTAGTTAAATCCTTGTAGTTTTTGAGTTATTAGCCATAATAAAAACAAAACTTTGACAAAATTCACAAGGTACACCCGTGACCCCACAGTGCTGTTATTTGGTATGCGTGTAGCTTTAGTAACACAAATATAGGCAAAAGTCTGAAATCCGGAATAACTGCATTATGTACACCAAAAAAATGTAACCACGTTATATGAACTCCCGTTACTTGTAATTTGAATGAAACTGTAGGTCAAGTTAGTTGGTTATTTATTTCGTGGCACTATTTTATTAGTCAAAGATTAAGGCCGGCTTGCACAACAATCCCTAAACGTATTTAGCGACTAAAAATGTTTAAATATGACATATTTGTATGATTACAACGCCTTTAATCATATTTAGCCACTAAATACGTTTAGGCATCGTTGTACAAATCGCCCTAAGAATAATACTTATTTTTGAGATTCGCGAGATCTCGGTTCGGGGCGAACCACTAGCCATGTGTTTTTTATTTGTGTTTTGTTAAAATAAATAAATAAAATTGTAAGAGCATAAATAGAGATATTGAAACTAGGATGCTTTGAAAGACAGATAGCCAAACCATTTACCTTAAATACCTGCAGGAAAATTATACGTAATTTACCTTTCATTGCATTATGAATGGCGATTGTTTGGACAATATTGGTGATGTTTTCTGAGTCATGTTATGTTATGAAATGATACAGTATGAAACAGCTGTCATTATACTACGTGTTTTGTTAAGTACGACATTAAATGAAAACACGGGTAGGGCAAATGGCTAGTATTGTTGTAAAAGTGTTTTTTTTAAATCCATTACTATAGAAATTTATAATATTCAAACAACCTTAACATCTGTATCAATCTATGAAACAGTCTGTATAAAATAGGTAAATAAATAATATTCATTCAACATGTAAGTAGGTACTTGTTAAACTGATGACTAAGCGCATCAACGCATACGACGACGAATTGTTTATTGGAAATGTATCGATTACTGGATAAATATTCAAGCTACCGGTATTAAACCAATCTCTAAAATCAGTTATTACGATTCCGAATGTGAGTTTTATATTATCGTCGTACATAACAAAACAAGTTGTGTAAACTGTACAACAACGTTTAATTCCTTGGAATTTGACCATATTTACGACGCCTGAGATCGTGCGCTGAATTCGCGGTCGTATCGGCCCTAACTGCTGTTCCAGACAGATGAGACGGCGCCAGGGTATCGACGCACGTGACGTCCCGCACCAAAGGCTCACCCTTCGTAGGTACAAGAGTCATACCGTCAGACCGCTTACCATCGTCTCACGTATCAGACTGTTCGGTTCGAGAACGGCTGGAACGTTAACGCTGCAAAAAGCCCAGCGTATGATATCATTATGGCTAGCGCGGCGGGAAATCCTACCGGTGCCGGCGACCCTATAGGGATCATTTTATTACCTTAAATTCTACCTACTTATCCTCAACGTCCAAGTCAGAAAAGAATCAGGCAAGAACAAGGCTAATTATTATTTTTAAAAGCTTTTTATTAACTTGCAATGTATGTAATTTTGCAACTGAATTTTAAACCCGTTCAAAAAAGTATAACCAATTAACAAGAACTTTCGTTATCTGTAATTTTAATGAAACTGTAGGTCCAGTAAAGTGGTTTTGTATTTCATGGCGCTATGTTGATAGTCAAAGATTACGAATAATATTTTTTTGTTTTTAAGGGAGACTCGCGTATGACTCTCGGAGACTGTATAAGTCTACAATTACTTACCTTTTATTCTCCTTTATCCACAGCGGTCGCCACAAATACGGATCACTAGTATAATTTATAGAAATAACTCTGGCTCCAGGAAAATCCATTCTTATCCAATCCTTAGGCCAACATGATGAATAGCAATCATCGCATATACACCCACAGCCAACCTCACACTTCTTCTCGCTGCATTTACACTCATTAACTTCATTTATTTCATTATAGGTACATTTATTTTCATTATAGTTACATTGATTTTCATTATAGTTACATTTATTTTGATTATCTTTCTCATCACAGTCATTATCACAGTTATTTTCTCTTTTGAATAGATCACGTACGAACTGAGCTTGTGTTTCGAAGTTATCGACTATTTCTACATGATCTAAAAGCGTATTATTGTAAAACTGTTCAGTTATTAGATCATTTTCTCTTGGTATGATTTTTTTAAATAATTTTTCATTTATTTTCTTGAAAGTCATTTCGGAATCTTTTGAATCGTTTAAATCGTCAGAATCGCATTTATTTTCGTAGTAAACTTGACTGTTTGGTTTGTGTGTGTGTGTTTGGCAATTACATTTTTTGGAATGGTCTCGTAATATCACTTTTTTGGGTTCTTTTTGGTATTTCGTTCGCCATTCTCCCTGTCGCCATGTGTTACCGAGTGACCCTGAAACAAATTATAAAATATACCATTATTCTCTAATATAAGTATAAAAATTGCATCCAATCCTTGCAAGCCACAGCGCACAAATCGCCATTCCATCTAGCCGGAGGGCGTCCTACACTTCGCTTGGCTAGACGCGGTTCTACTCCAGAACACGTTTACCGTGCTGAGGATGGGCATCAATGGCGCACCATGGGAGAGATCTACGTCCAGCAGTAGACTGCTATAGGTTGATGATGATGATGGTGATATAAAAGATCGTCTGTCCCGGTGTTCGTCATCGCACTCCTCCGAAACGGGTCGACTGATTTTAATTAATTTTTTTTTGTATATTTGGTAGGTATGAGAATAGGTCGTAAAGTATTTTTTACCCTTCTACCCCCACCCCCTATATTTAATCGCAATTTTAGTATTTTTGTATAAACAATCCATATCCATAATATACTAAAATTATAAATGCGAAAGTAACTCTGTTTGCTTGTTAGTTTGTTTGTTTGTAAGGTTGTTTGTTTATTACCTTTTCACGACTGAAAATTCACGGCTGAACGGACCATAATTAAATTTGGCAAGAAGATAGATTATATCCTGGGGAAGGACATAGGCTATCTTTTGTTTCAAAAATAATCTTGAAGGGGGTGAAATAGGGGTTCAAAGTTCCATATAATTTAACCGTCGTTTATTGACGTTACAACGCCAATTTGCCCAAGTTGATTTGGAGATCTCGCTTCGCTCGATCAAACATAGAAATGCTTATATACTTTCAAACAACCAAATTCAAACAACACAACAAACCAAAAGATCATGCAAACATTTGTTGTTCCGTAGCGAGAATCGAACCCGCAACCTCCTGCGTCTCAGACGGCTGCGCAGACCCACTGCGCCACGGAAGTCATATTAACTTTACCCTTCAATCTAGAGATTGACTGAAAAGGAACACGACGATCTCAGATAGCTTCATATGATCCTTTATTTATATCATTAACATCAGGTAATATTGCATTATTTACTTTGTAATATATGTATGTGTAAGAGTTGAGGATATAAGCTAAGTAGGCAGGTACCTACCGTTATCTATGAATTGAAAACATGATTCATTAAAAAATATTCCAAACACGTCCAAACACGTAAATAGTAGGTAATAATAAAAATATATCGTGAACTTTGCATAATTATTCACATTTATTACGGCGCAAGTGTTTGGACCGATTTCGATGAAATTTGGTGTTTGATAATATACGCAGAAAAATGAAAGGGGTTATTTTGATGAGCATAATAAATAAATTTGTAAAATGTTTACCATAGAAATGTGAAATTTATTTTGGCATCTAAAAACAAACACTTTATTATACTTATGTTGTGCTATTGCGTAATGCTTGCCATCTAACCACAGATACTGTATTGGTGTCGTCTCGAGATATAACTTGTTGTCCCTTTCTAATCCAAAACCCGCAGCCATTTCCGAAAGAGATATCAAATCGGCCTTTATTTTTGGACGTCGATTGCAAGAGTAGGCAGTAAGTTTTATATCGAATTAATCACTTAAATTTAGTCGATTTTCTTTAAAAGTTGATAATATAACTAGTAGTTAAGTTTTTCTTGTGTTTTGAGAAACCGTCACATAGTCGGACAAATAATTCAATTTTATTGATGATTTTATGTCCAGCGCTTGACCACTACCTCACCTTATAAAATAAATAAAATAAAATGTAATGTAATGATGGCCGATGGAGCACGCTTGCCTAGAAAGAACCTATTCACTCTGGACTTGAAGACTCCGAGATTGTACTGGTCCGAAAAAACATACGCCGGAAGTGAGTCCCACTTACTCGTGATAACAAGAAAAGTTGAAGCAAATCGTTTGACACGATATACAATACCTATTAGTTGACCCGCCGAACTTCGTATCGCCTTGACATGGATATAACGCGGGTTGCCAATGTATTGTCAATCGGCCATCATTAGCTTCATCTATGTTTGAGAAAATGAATTTTCGTTTTTTTAGCGTGAATATTTCCAATATTTTAATAGTTATTCTGCTATTCGGGGCGGAGACAAATACAACAAATCAAAGATCATCAAAATCGGTCCAGCCGTCTTTAGTTATATTAGTTATAAATGGTGTAACGAACCCGACTTTGTTTTATATAAAAAGAAGATTTACGTTTGATTTACATACACATTTGAGATTATGATCTGGATGGTACTAGGGTACTTTTTACCCGACTGCGCAGGAGGAAATGTTTTTTTGACAAGCCGCGAGCGGAATATTGTTTCTAATAAAGTAATTAATTTATTAGATTTTACGTTATAAGGGTGTTTAGGTATTAAAATATAACACAGTGGTCTACGTATTAATGTTGCGGTTTTAAGTAGAGTATTTATGATGTAAAAGGACATGATTCACTTGACCTCAATATGGTTTATGTAATGTGCCGTAAATTGTGGCTAAGTTCATCATGTCGCTTTTTGGCTGTCGTAGGCACGCATCAGTTATCAGCTAACTTCATCATGTCGCTTTTTATGTTCGTGCGGAATAAGATGGCAATAGAGGTCATTCACCTCACCGACCAGTGACGAGAAAATAAACTACCACAACTTAAAATTTTGCATTTTTTGTGAACTTCACAACTCCCGACGCTTATTACGCATTTAATTATAGATCTATATTATTTTGTATTTAAAAATATTTTCTATAGTTATTTAAATTCTAATAAGAATTCACAAATCATATAATTTTATCGGACATGTGCATATACCTAATTTGGTACTCGGAACCGTAATTCATAAATGCGATATAAAATAACTGAGTTAAAACATATTTCGTATTTTAAAACAATAAAAAAAAAGAAAAAAAAAAAAAACAATAAAATACGTGAATAGAACATCGAAAACATAAAATTTCAATGTGATTTCCCCCGATCTTGTATATTTTCAAGTTGTACAGTTTGCCGAGTTGACTTCGTGTAAGCTTGTCGTTGTTGCTCTATCTACGATATTCTAGCGATACCAGTTTTGCGACACGTTTCTATGGTGAGCGACAGAAATAGCGATACATCTTTACCATTTTGAGATATCGTGGTGAAGGAAGGTGAATGACCTCTATTGCCAAGCTACCGTGCATCAAGTATAGCTGTCGGTGTGCGTACGCATAGTAAAAATGTAATTCTCTCATATTTTTTACCAAAAAAACGTTTTGTTTTACGTATGTCGGTACGTAGCAGGGCTTGCTATACAACCTATTTCCGGAATCGTATTAACTGATTTTAGAGGTGGGTTTAATACCAATAGCTTGAATATTTATCCAGTAATCAATACATTTCCAACAAACAATTTTTAACGTTAATCGGCGTTGCCTTAGCGACGATGCCGTTTAGTCAGATTAACAGGTACTTACATGATGAATTAATATGATTTGTTTATCTATTTTATACAGGATGTTTCATTTATATTTTATGACTTTATATTATGTGAATTTACCCTTACCCTGTGAATTTCGTCAACGTTCGTCAAGGACTAAACTAAAAATAAAAACGGAATCCAAATTTACTAATGAAGACATTTCATTTGACGTCCCGTTTGACCTAATAGTCTCATTTTAATTTTCTTTACCCCTCTTGACCACAATATCTCAGCTACCCCCTAAACATTTTTAGCTCATTTAGTCACACCAGAATGGTGCCATCACTAGCTACCTATGTATAAAATTTCACGTTGATCGGATCAACCCTTCGAAAGTTATCCTCGGACAAACAAACATACATACATACATACAACGCCGATTTGCCCAAGTTGATTTTGAGATCCCGCTTCGCTCGATCAACAAACAATTGACAAATGAATGACGAACTCATGAAAATGAACTTTGGAATTGAGATAAGTGTGGAAGATAACTCGTGCTAGTAACTATTGTGTGACATACATTATTATGTAAATAGTGTAGTTTGATTGTGTGTAAGAATACACAAATAAATAATAAATAACACACCGTCTTTTGATTTTCGTTTATCCTGTCCATCCAAAGGTTGTCTGGAAGAGATCGCTTAGCGAAGAAGAGAGAGAATAATTCTTCATTGCACAAAATAATAACGGCTCAAATCGAGTTTCCAATACCGAAATTCGCAAGCAGATGAACAAGACGTCAGCAAGCGAATATTGGGGCTCAAGTGGAGGTCGGGCAGGACATTTGGCCAGACGTAGTGACGACAGATGTACCAACAGAGTGGAGGCATCGAATCGAACTGGGCATCGAAATAGGGGACGTCCACCAACGAGATGGGTCGACGACATCAATTAGACCGTGGGTCGTACGTGGTTCAGACTGTCACAGGATCAGTGAAATAGGGGACGTCCACCAACGAGATGGGTCGACGACATCAATTAGACCGTGGGTCGTACGTGGTTCAGACTGTCACAGGATCAGTGAAATAGGGGGCGTCCACCAACGAGATGGGTCGACGACATCAATTAGACCGTGGGTCGTACGTGGTTCAGACTGTCACAGGATCAGTGAAATAGGGGACGTCCACCAACGAGATGGGTCGACGACATCAATTAGACCGTGGGTCGTACGTGGTTCAGACTGTCACAGGATCAGTGAAATAGGGGGCGTCCACCAACGAGATGGGTCGACGACATCAATTAGACCGTGGGTCGTACGTGGTTCAGACTGTCACAGGATCAGTGAAATAGGGGACGTCCACCAACGAGATGGGTCGACGACATCAATTAGACCGTGGGTCGTACGTGGTTCAGACTGTCACAGGATCAGTGAAATAGGGGGCGTCCACCAGCGAGATGGGTCGACGACATCAATTAGACCGTGGGTCGTACGTGGTTCAGACTGTCACAGGATCAGTGAAATAGGGGACGTCCACCAACGAGATGGGTCGACGACATCAATTAGACCGTGGGTCGTACGTGGTTCAGACTGTCACAGGATCAGTGAAATAGGGGGCGTCCACCAGCGAGATGGGTCGACGACATCAATAAGACCGTGGGTCGTACGTGTTTCAGACTGGCGCAGGATCGGCGAAATAGGGGACATCCACCAGCGAGATGGGTCGATGACATCAATTAGACCGTGGGTCGTACGTGGTTCAGACTGGAACAGCATCGGGAAGAATGGCAGAAACAAAGAGCCCTAGAGAAACTACGCCTAGCAGTGGGTCGACACGGGCTGAGAATGATGATGATGATGCACAAAATAAAAATAATCTGTACGTAGGTGAACTTAATGCTATCAGTATTCTCTTCCAGTTAACCTTTGTGTAATGCGGACAAACAGTTATTATAGGTAGTGCATATTTGGTAAATGGACAGGTTTAATTTAAATTTCAAGACACATTTCCTTTGTTACTGTATTTTTATTTGGTGTGCAATAAAGAGTATCAATCAATCAATACAAATTACACGTGACTGCTACTGTTAGGGAAACCAGGGTGGTGAGAGTCAGTGTACCTTATATATGTTAGACCACATCATCGCTTACCATCAGGTGAGATTGTGGTCAAACGAAGATCTATCTAGTTAAAAAAAACTTCTTTGGCCTTACCGTATAATCCATGCACAAATATGACGTCCAAGGTATGGTGGTCTGGCTGATGAAGAAGCTGACATTCCACTTTAGGCTCTGGATGAAGGTGCTCCGTGCCAGCTGCCCGTTTTAATACCTTGGACTTGGATGGAGAGCTTCTTGGGCCTGGAAGAGATGGAATAAAATATAGATTCCTACAAGTAATTTTTTAACAAAAATCATCTCTCTCTATCTGTCCTCAAAGGTTTGCCGGAAGAAAACTCTTCTTAGGTTTAAGCTCGCCTTTGTACATGTCCTCTATTTCTGCAATTTTTTATGTATTCTGTTGTGTACAATAAAGAAGTAATTAAATAGAAGTTTTTATTATAATATGTATTTTAGGCTAAGGTATATCTTTACTAGTTGACCCGGCAAACTTCGTACTGCCTTGACATGCTTCTCACGCGGACGCGGGCTGCCAACGTACGTCACCGGTAGAATTGTCAATCGGCCATCATTAGTCATCATTATGAGAAAATGAATTTTCTTCATATTTTTTTTTGCGTGAATTTTTCCGATGTTTTAATAGGCAAATTCAGCCGAAGATCTCAAGCGGCGCAAATATCGAAGTCTCGATAGAGCTTACGCATTTGAGCCATTTGGGGTCGAGACCCTGGGTCCATGAGGTACCGGGGCGCTTATCTGGGTCAACGCACAAGCATTGCAATTCAGCGGGGCAATGCAGCCAGTGTCTTCCGCAGTGTCCGGGGACACTTCCGCCTGGTAGTGATCTGGAGCAGTTGAGCTATCTATAGATCGTTTGCAACGGTCTTTGGATGATTCAACTGTTTCTTCTGTATTTTATTGTAAATAATAAATAAAGACGTAAGAAGAATATATTTTTCATTATCCCTAATATTGTAAACTTTCTGCGGGAACAAAGTAATGTATTTTTTTTCTTTATTTTCCGCATTGGGGTGTAATTGGGGGAATAAACCATTTCTGGGAAAAACCTCAGTTACCTGTGATGGGCTGCAGGGGTGCTATCATCAATCTGTGAAGCAGGACGGTTGCAGTACTCCAAAAGCAGGAGACACACCAACGTCTGAAAAAAATAAAAAGCCTTATGTACGAGATCGTAGCGACTAGCTCAATGGGACAATTGGACTTATAGATTGCTGTTTTATTGATTACTAGCTTTCGCCCGCGGCTTCGCACGCATGTTTTGTCATTAAAAAGTAGCCTATGTGTGCCTATGATCTATCTATATACCAAGTTTTATCAAAATCAGTTCAGTCGTTACGACGAAAATTTACAGCGAAAATTTGGATGTTTGTTTGTTTATTTATTTATTTGTTACTCAATCACGTCGTAACGGCTGAACCAATTTCGATGATATTTAGTACGTTTCGTAGATTATTTTTTAGTAATTCTCAAGGATACCGCTCTGAACCCAGGGAGCGGTATGTCGGACTCCTACCGGCTAAACCTCCACGGTGCTCCTCCGCTCGCTTTATACCGGGGACGAGAACAGAGAACATTCTTCCACGAGCCCGGTGGCGTTGGTCCGCTCTTGCGGGCCCCAACTCTCAGGGTTTAGGGGTCATCTCTACTAAGATATCAGTCAGTCCTAGGAGGTCTAATCTGGTGTGTACGGGTTCGTCTCGTGAAGGCGGAGAGGACCGCGTAGTCTGATTGGTATAGCTAGGTATAAATTTTCCAAAAAAAATCTAAACTTGTAATCCGTCCATATATAACGTTACAGCAAACTCCCCTCTTTTCTCCTTCCACTCCACCCTTTTGGAATTTTTTTCGCAACATCTTGTGTAGAATTAAGTCATTAGTGTTAAATACCTAAATCAAGGAACTTGTGTGGCAATTTTTGTTAAAATTGGTTGAAAAATGCGACCTGTAGGTGAGAACAAACAGCCGGACAAAAGAATTTTTGGCCAATCTCGAAACTGACCCGCTTCACTCACTCGGTTAATTATATCTGGATATATATAATAACGGCTTCTGAACCTATTTATTCTCAGGTGCGGCTTTTTCCGAAAGCATGCTTATGTTCCCAAACTCTCATGAGACCATTTCGGAGTATACATAAAGCCTTTCAAGTCAAGTCTAATATTTTTCATCATTAAAATCACAAGGATCACTTTGAAACGTCAATTTTACTGCCTGTTCCTTCGCGACCAAGCCAGGAAAGAAAGGCAAGAAACAAGGCTAGTGGTTTTTTTTAATGATCCTTTTAGAATACATAATAATACAGAAAATAAATTACGTCTAAATTGTACATTTTGAACGAGTTGGAGCAATTTCAATCCCAAGCTTCTCTATCATCTAAATAATCCGATATTTTATAGTAGCCTCTTTTATAAAGATTTTGGTTAATTACGTTTTAAATTTGTTATTTGTCAATTTTTGTACATCCCTTGGGAGTTTGTTATAAAAGCGTACACCTTGCTCTTTAAACGATTTACTAACTTTAAAATTTTCTTGAATCGTGCCATGTGGGTCTAATGGGAAAACCTCTGATGGTAGCTCATTCCACATCTTCCACACCTTGCAAGTATGGGGTAGAAAAGATCGCGTGAAGCGTGTGGTGCGCGATACCCAATTGTCGATGATATGTAGAAATTCCATCTATATTCTATCCTACTGAATTTCATTCAAATCGAATCAACGGTTCGAGAGCTATGCTCGAACAAACATACATACAAAAGCAAAATCGCGTAAGTTGCCACTGAGATCTTCGCTCGCTCGATCAATTTAATCAATTTCAATTAACATACTTACATCTAGAATAGGTAAAGACATCCACGAGTATTCTAATAATAACCTATATTGCGTGATACCGCCTTCTTGAATAACTACACCCACTTACTGACGTCATTATTGGACCTCATTGGTCTTATTAGACAATAACTACAGTTGATTGAGAACATACCTACAATGAATAAGATCTAGACTAGACTAGGTGGGCTAGGTGTAGGGTTCCCAGATTAAAAAATCAAAATTCCGGAGTAAATTCCTGACATTTGATGAAAATTCCGGACTTTCTTGTAAATATAACATTAATGTTAATTTATTTGTAATGAAAATATTTGGTATATATTATGTTTTATTTTACTCGTACCTACTTAAATTGTAGAAATTCCGGACGGACATGTCCGGAAAATTCCGGACGTATGGCAACCCTAGCTAGGTGGTAAACGTAGAAATATCTTAGACATACAGACAAAGCCAAGCTTAATACATGTGTGAATTTATAATAAGTTACCACATGATATAAAACCCCTTAAACGGGGATTTTGTTTCTCACAATTAAAAAAATGGCTTATGAACGGATGTTTTTACACATATATGACATTTAATTCAAAATTATGTCACTCTTCTTCCTGTCCTTTTCCCACCCACCCTACTCCCACAGAGTCTTCTTTCTTCCGAAAAATGACTCAAGTCAAACAAAAACCTTCTCTACAGTTACTGTGCTAGGCCTACAAGTGGGCCATAAGCTTGTGCCTGCTTCATATAGTATAAAAAAAAACGAAGCGTTCTCAAAGCATAGCAGGCGAATGCGATGAGGCTTTCTATAGCTTCCAATTATTTCTTCCAATTGAATAGTGTTCTGTATCTGTGATCTATTTACCTATATAACGATTCTAAGACACCTGTCTGTCTGTCTACTCGGGTACAACACTTACAGAGGCAGAAGCAAGTATAAAATATCTTTATGCAGTCGCATCGTTGAAAATAGCGCCACAATTGAAAGAATTACATCAATTGAGCAACGTATTCAACGTAATCGGGTGACCTGTTAGATCAGATTTTATCACAATGGTCGCCGAAATGTCACCTAGCCCGTATCCAAATTACATTCGCCACGAATCTATTCGATTTCTACATACATTTGTTGTCGCTGAATGGCGTAGTATTTCTATAGCATGTGTCAAATCCCATACATTTTCGGACGTATCGACTAGCGTCATCGCTAATCGACTGTAACTTGGCTAAGCCCTGTACCCGAATGTGTTTTTACCGACTTCAAAAAAAGATGGTTCTCAAATTTGTAGTATTTATTTTTGATTATTACAGTCGACTCTCGTTAATTCAAACCTGTGATACCTAATTCGAACCTCTCTATAATTCAAAGTTATCACGGGTTCCCTAGAAAATCTCTTTATATTTCGAATCAAATCAGTACATTTTTATGCACTCGGTAATTCGAACGAAAAAATCATTGCTACGTATGTATTATAATATAACAACACGACGCGTTAATTCGAACTCATCGACGTCAAACACTTGCTAATTCAAAATTGCGGAGAGAAAGAGACAGAAAGATTGCAGAACTTGCAGATAGAACACTGAACTTGCACTTGTACATTTTGAGACAAGTTTAAACTTGTTTGTTTTTGTTTGACACACACTTCCGCACGAATTGGTTTGTTTAGTTAAGTTTCAGTTACTGTTACTCCTTCGTTGGTTGTATACAGATTAAAAGTCTGTGTTAGTTGAGTCCTAAAATCATTTGATATTTCAAACACTCGATAATTCGTATTATTTTAAGAGTCCTTCGAGTTTCAAATTAACGAGAGTTGACTGTATATTTATTACCTCAGAACTCCGTCATATATCATACAATTTGAAAAATTAGTTTTTTATTTGTAAGGATATTCTTTTTTGATTGGTCCCGTGGAAACTGCATCAAAATCGGTTTGGTACTTTGTTTTTTATATCAAAATAACTGGTTTCAATTGTCTGCTTTCTGAAGTCTGAAACCTAATAGTATTTTTGAAAAACGAATGGCATGAATGTTTTCTTGTTAAAATGATAGATTGATAGACAACTCTATTGAATTACCACATAAATAAAAATAATACAAAATAAGTACTAGACTAGAATAAATAAGGCGGCCGTATCGCTAAAAGCGATCTCTTCCAGGCAACCTTTGGATGAAGCGAAAATTACGAAGATACGGAGTGCGGTGTACTTTGGAGGATACATTTACACATATATTCTTAGGTATGATCAAAAATAAGATAAAATTTTAATTATAATACCAGAGACCAGTAATATAAATAGACTGTCAAGTCCATTGAAAAAAACGTAATCCGCAAAAAGCTCAAAATCCCGTATTATTTCTAGATGGCGCTGTCTCATAGCCTGGAAACTTTCATAGCGGCCATTGCAACCAAACAAATTAAAATATATTTTCACTACAACACACCAAAATTTTTCTGGTTGTTTTTAGAATAAGTAATATTGTCCATGCAACAAGATTTACCGATTTTATTTCATATTGATTATTTACCACTTTCGTATGCTTAATCACAGATGGCGTAGGAATAGGTGAAAGGTAGCATACAAAAAAACGCATTGTTTTTTACCTAGATGGCGCTTAACACAAAATTAAATGGCAGATTTTTTTACTTCTAAGGGTATCGTCGCCTAAAAAAACAATGCAATGTAGGTACTTAGCCATTATACTACTCACGACAGCAAAAATCCTACGCTGCAGGATTTTTAAGTTGGCGAGTCTATCGCTATAAATATGTAGGTACCTACCTATTTATTGGAGACACATTAATTCAAACTGTTTTGTTCTAGTTTAGAGCATAACGGTTTTAATTACTATGCTTTCTTTCACCATCAGAGCTCTACGGACCAAGCCAATACGATTCTAAACCTAATGATGCGGATTTCCTAGTGCTCGATTTAAAAATTAAACAATATTCAATAAATAATATGAAATAATCAAACTTTTTATTATTAAATAATCAAAAATCAAAAAGGGGTTTAAATATACTAATGAAGACCTTTCATTTGACGTCTCATTTGACCTAATAGTCTCATTTTTATTTTTTTACCCCTATTGAACCCCAATATCTCAACAACCCTCCAAAAATTTTTAACTCATTTGTCACACCAAAATTGTGCTATCATTACCTACCTATATTCACGATGATCGGATAAACGCTTCGAAAGTTATCCTCGGACAAACAAACATACATACATACAACGCCGATTTGTTGATTTGGAGATCTCGCTTCGCTCGATCAATAACTAGTGGTTCGCCCCGAACTGAGATCTCGCGAGTGTACAATAAAAACAAAAAAAAATCATAATCTTAGTAGGCAAGCAGAATTATTGTACTGAGAAATCCAAACGCAAAGAAATTCACCCGAAAGCCGAAAACAAAACAATTAGCCACAAGAAAATGAGCGGGAACGAGTGGGAACCATGAACTGACTGACATTGAATGACAGCCAGCAAGCAAGCAAACAGCCACGCTGTTTGCATCTTATTTGTTGCATGCTGTGTTGCCAAACCTCACTTCTCAAAAGTCACGACTAGCAAGTCTAAGAAATTTTGTTGCACTTATTATATGTAGTGTACTTATGTAATTAAGTTTATTATTTTAGTAAATAACGTATTATCTTGTAGTATGCATTTGCCGGGTACTTACAAATGAATTTTATTTTGTTTCAAAAAGTATTCTACATATCTGTACATATCACTACAAATAGGTACGTACCTATTTTACAAATAGGTATTTCCGCATTTAGGTGATAATGGTACGATCATAGACCTAAGTAATGAATTAAATATATCTATTTATTATTGCACCAGCAAGGCTTTCCTTTCCTAAAAAAACCCTATTTTGACGGAAACTTTCATGTTCTGGCAATTCCGATAAAACTGTGCGCAAGTCTCAAAAAATACTAAAGACTGAAGGTTTAACGAAACTGAAGACCGGCAACATCGCATACCGTGCAAACTGACAACGTCGCATTAATACTATCGCGCACGTTAAATTGGAAATAGCGCCATCTATTTTTTATCGTTTTTTTCGTGAGCGGTAGTAAGCTAGATGTTGGCTAGAGGTCACATAAATATAATGATTTGGAACTCCTAGCGACATCTCGCGTCCTAACAGGTAATCAAATATCGAGTTACATTAATTTGTTCGAGACTGGCAGTCTATTTATATTACTGGTCTCTGATAATACTTAAAAAACTTATAAAATAAACTAATATATAAGTAAATACATATAGCAAACTATACTAACAGATAAAATACTTAAATAGTAAATAAATAATGCTAGGAAGATGATATAGTCAGGTAATGTTGTTTCACCTTTAACTTGAAGGTGTGTAAGGGGGATGACCGTCTTATTTATTCCTGAATTAGATGAATACCTATAATTGATCGAGCGAAGCGAGATCTCCAAATCAACTTGGGCAAATCGGCGTTGTATGTATGTATGTATGTTTGTTTGTCCGAGGATAACCTTCGTAGCGTTTATCCGATCATCATGAAAAATGGTAGGTATATAGGTAGGTAGTGATGGCACAATTTTGGTGTGACTCAATGAGCTAAAAATTTTGGGGGGTTGAAAAAATGAAAATGAGACTATTAGGTCAAGTGGGACGTCAAATAAAACGTCTTCATTAGTACATTTGAACCCCGTTTTTGTTTTTAGTTTAATTTTTGTAGTTTTTGAGTTATTAGCCATAATAAAAACAAAACTGACAAAATTCACAGGGTACACCAGTGACCCCACAGTGCTGAAATTTGGTATTCGTGTAGCTTTAGTGACACAAATATAGGCAAAAGTCTGAAATACAGAATAACTGCATTTTGTACTCCCAAAAAGATAACCAAATTATATGAACTCCCGTTACGTGTAATTTGAATGAAACTGCAGGTCGAGTAAGATGGTTGTTCATTTCGTGGCACCAATTTATTAGTCAAAGATTAAAGCCGGCATGCACAAAGATCACTAAACGTAATTCGTGACTAAACATGTTTAAATTTGAAGTATTTGTATGATTTGACAACTTCTTAGATCATATTTAGCCACTAAATACGTTCAGGTACCTCTCGTTGTGCAAGTCGCCCTAAGAATCATATTTATTTTGGGAGATTCGCGAGATCTCAGTTCGGGGTGAACCACTAGTCTAACAATAAGAATAAAGTCCTCTCTCCATATTGTTGTGCCCAACAGGGTCCATAATGAACATGTACCTATCAATTACCACCTATTATTACATTGTGGAATACAATAAATGATTGAGTATTGAGTATTAAAGCATTCCCAAATTTATATCCTAGATCGACTCCGATTCTTTCAAAAATGTGTAATTCAGATGTAATTTAATTTCGTTATTGTTATTTATTCTAAAAGGATCATCCAACCTTGTTAAAGTGCCATCTTTAGGAGCGTTGGGAATTTTTTGAAATGGGAAAAAACCATTGAACTCGCGACACTGTTCCCGTTACCTTTACCGACATCTCTGTATATATATAAGTATCTCGTAATTGTTCAAGTTTTCACTTCTGTCGTCACTCCCGGAGTGCCACTTTGTTTTTGCCTTTCTTTCCTGGTTTAGTCGCGAAGGAACAGGCAGTAAAATTGACGTCAATTGACTAAGATTTTGATTTTTTGATTTTGACTACGGAACCCTGAAAAGTGCGATAAAGTAATATGATCTAGATAGGTTGAGAAGTAGATATCTATTATTGTATTCTCAGACCGCTACCTACGCAATAGCTCGACTATAGGGTTTCTTGATACCCTTGACCGTGTAGGTACTTAGGTAGCTTTAATATCTACCCGTGGCAAAGAATTATGTAATTGCGAGTCGTGCGTGACATGACATCTCTAAATCAACTTGATACAATCGGCGTTGTATGTATGTATGTATGTTTGTTTGTCCGAGGATAACTTTCGAAGCGTTTATTCAATCATCGTGAAATTCGGTATATAGGTAGTGATGGCACAATTTTGGTGTGACTAAATGAGCTAAAAATGTTGGGGGGTCGTTGAGATATTGGGATTCAAGAGGGGTAAAAAAAAACAAAATGGACTATCCGGTCAAGTGGCATCTAATAAAAGGTCTTTGTCTTGACATGTTGACCCCGTTTTTATTTTTAGTTTAAACCTTGTAGTTTTTGAGTTATTAGCCATAATAAAAACTGAACTTTGACTAAATTCACAGGGTAAGTACACCAGTGACCCCACAGTGCTGAAATTTGGTATGCATGTAAGTCACACCAATATAGAGAAAAGTCTGAAATCCAGAATAACTAACAAAAAAAGAAAACCAATTCACATGAACTCCCGCTACCTGTAATTTGAATGAAACTGTAGGTCAAGTTAGTTAGTTGCGTATTTCGTGACACTATATTATAAGTCAAAGATTACGGCCGGCTTGCACGACGATCCCTAAACTTATTTAGCGTCTAAACATGTTTAAATTTTACGTATTTGTATAATTTGACAACTCCTTAAATCATATTTAGCCACTAAATACGTTTAGGCATCGTTGCGAGAGTCGCCCTAAGATTTTTTTTTGTTTTTATAGGAGACTCGCGAGATCTCAGTTCGCCCTGCCTGAACCGCTCGCAGCTTCGCACGCGCGGTTTTTCAGTAAAATTCAAATTCAAATATTTTTATTCATTAAAATCACAAGGATCACTTTGAAACGTCAAAAACATTATCCTCCTGCGCAGTTGAGTAAAAAGTAGCCTATGTAAAATAATTGTAACTAAAAGTACATATTTGTAAAAAATATGTTTTGTTTTGTTTTGTATTTTTGTATTTTTTTTTATGTTTTTTTTGGCGCACCCTGGGAGAGACCTACGTCCAGCAGTGGACTGCTATAGGTTGATGATGATGATGATGATGTTTTGTATTTTATTTTGGTGTACAATAAAGAGTTATCTTATCCTATATTAACTATGTTTCAACCCTGGTTATAATCTATCTGTAAACCAAATTTTATCGAAATCGGCCCAGCCGTTTAGTCGTGAACAAATACAGAAAAAAGTTAATTTCGAATTTATAATATGAGTAGGATGTAAATAATTGGCTAAGTATTCTTTCTGTTATGTACCTACCTACATTCAATTTTTAGAAGTTCTATATAGATATTTTCACAAGAAAAACACATTGTATGTCCAAAATTACTTTCACGAAATGTCAAAATTAAATGCTATAAATATTCGTCAACTCAAATCTCCTACTAACCAACTCTCGCTGGGACTTATGGGGGAAGATGGCGTGTAAATCTTTCATTAAACAAGTATTTTTTAATCAAAAAAATGGGGTGTGGCTGTGTTATGGACACGGCCGTGTGCTGTAGGTACGTGAATACGTGTACGTGACAGGTAATATTTTCTATGCAAAATATAAAATACGCTATTTTAAGTATGTGTAATCATGTTTGGACACTAAGAAGTCCTTCGGTCTAAATGGAAATATCGAAACGCAGAAAAATGACCTCAAAAATGGCGGCGCTTCCCCCTTCCACCGCGCGCGATGCGTCACAGTCCTCACTTAGCGTAACGAATTCTTTGATCCTTTAGCTATCCAGTAGTGTAATTGCATTTTGGATGGAGATGATAGATAATTATGTAGCTGCAACACCAAACTGTATCCTCCGCTTTTGTTATTGAATTGCTTCCCACTATGGAAGCAATTTTAAAAACGTATTCACGTCAAAAAATACCCTTGTTAGTTTGTTTATTAATCATTTATATTATCATTGTGTTTACTATTTTAAAATCCTGACTTGTATCTAACTAATTAGGAAGTAATCGACCTAATTATTTATTAGTTAAAACTGAACGCCCCTCCTAACGCGTTTACTTGAAGTCGACGCATAGTAGGTAAATTATTTATAAATGAACTTTGTGGTTACAGTGAATAAAGAACATTTCACTTTGACTTTATGAAGTAGAGGATTGTTCAGTTTTAGATTAGACGGTCTCTATCTAAGACACAATAAAGATTACTCTATTCTATAAATTGCGTCTAGAACAAAATATAAATAAAACAAGATGGCGTCATCAAAAATGGCGTCAAAAAGACCTCTCTAATTTTAAAAACATCGAATGTAAAAGTATAATCGCACGCGTAACCTTGAACGATTTCAAAACTCGTATAGCAATATGTAATGCCGCGTGAATTTCTAATATTATCTAACTTTATTACATCAACGCATAAGCATCGAACACCGAAATCAAATGCTAGATGCGCCTAGGTAGTACCTACCTTCACTGACAGTCCCAACTTACTGGTCATGTTTTTCACACAGCGCGACTAAGCAAAACTGCTAGATTCCCTTATTCAATTATTTTTATAACTGCTAACAGATGGCGTTGCTCTGTCACGCTCTGATTAACAAAGGAAAGTGAATTGTCAATGTCAATTGCCGTGTAGATAAACATTATTTTCCAAGAAACGTGAAATAAAAAATCAAAGATTTGTTTGTTTATCTGACGAAGTGAGATTGTTTAAGTCTTTGAGATTTTGGGACATAAACCATATTTTTTGGGTGGCACATCTCCAGACAGCGCCATCTAGTACGCTAATTGGAACTAGTTTTTTTTTAATTGAAAATGAAAAGCCTTCAAGGTAAATAAGTTTCGTTACGCCTAGTTCGAAAAAGGCACTAGTATTTTAACATATACTTAGGTACACTTTTGTACGTATGATTTTTGAAAAAAAATATATCAGAATATAAATATAATTCTTATGTTATATAAATAAATAATTAAATATACTAAATATAAATAAATATGGCTGGACATTTCACACAGCGTTGTCTAGCCCCAAACCAAGCAGAGCTTGTACTATGGGAACCAGATAACTGATAGAAAACTTATATACGTTTTTTTTGTAAATACATACTTATAATATATAGAAAAACATCCAGACCCGATAATTTATGAAATTTTTGAATTTATGAATTTTGAGAATAATTAATGCTAGACATTGCACACAGCGCTATCTAGCCCCAAACTAAGCAAAGCTTGTACGGGAACCAGATAACTGATTGAATTGCTTATACTTTTTTTTTGTAAATACGTACTTATAGTAATAGAGAAACAACCATATCTAGAAGAAATGTCTGTAGATCATGCAAAAATTTGTTCCTGAGTGGGAATCGAACCCGCACCTCCTGCGTCTCAGACATCTATTCGCTCACTGCCCCACTGAGGTTAAAAGTAATTTAGTCATAACGAAACGTTAAAAATGAGTTGTTTGCGGGATGTATTTTTACTCTAACGTGACATTTATTAAAAAAAATGCCTTACAGTCGTATAGGATGTACAATAAGTCGAATAGGATTGATAACTTTTTTGAGTTATCAATCCTATATTTAATGTATTTAATATTCTTGTATTTCTTTAATATATTGTAAAAATCATGTAATTATTTTGTTATTAATAAATGAACTATAACTATTCGTGCCTCCTCCGTTGCTATAGACAGAGCTATCTTTCTCTTGTCTACGAAGAAATCATATTGAGCGATCTCGGGTCAAAGACAATTTCGGAAGTATAGAAATAGGTACATTTATTGTAACCATAAAAGATACATAATGTAAATTGTGTTCCTGTTTCCCAAAAAAGCGTAAACTGTGGCTTAGGTTCTCTCCTGACATGGTATGAATATTACATTGATAACGAAAAAACATAGGATCAAAGATTGTGTCGGAGAGCATGCGCGCTCTCCGACACAATCTTTGATCGCATATATGCGAAGTATCGACAGAGCCTTGTCGTTTCGTGTCAGGATACAGTATATTTATTTGCATAAGGTCTTTAAAACTAGGCAATTGCATTATAAACTTGTTCAACTTTGTTGTGCGCAACAATCCCTACTACTTCTGCTCGCGCTTTTAGATTCGTTACCGTTTTTACCGTCAAGCCGTTTCTAGCTATCTAGAGCGGCGAGTAGCCAAGTTTATCTAATCTACACACACCACAAACACGTGCCAGTTCGACGACCTTTTGGCATTGAACGGACACGCTAAATTCAGCTCGGCAATTTCATAAATGGTAGAATGATTTGATGATTTCGGTCATCAAAAATTGACCATGTGATGATTGTCAGACTTACAAGGCATGGAAATGATTGCTACTTTTAATTCATTTTCATATGATTATTTTTTATCACTGCTATTTCACGACTGTGGTTTGTAGCAAACCAGAATGACCGCGACCGATAAACGATGAAAACCGAAAGTGATTTCATTTGAATTTTTTTTAGCAGGTTATTTATGCGATGGGAAATAGCAGGTGTAACATATGATTGTTAATTTCATATGATTTTTCACATGCTACTCGTCAAACGTTCTATTCCTACACGGCATATTTTCAATTTAGTACTATATTTTTGATAGACAAAAATAAAAAGAACTAGGTAGGTACCTATTTACCTATATTACGTGGTTTACATTTAATTTTTTTAATAAAAGTGACACAGGTGAATTGTGGCCTTATCGCTGCAAAAGCTATTTGACATTTTCGATTTACAGTAGATACCTAGTTACTTGATAAAAAATCGTGTATCGTACACCCACACTACACCTGTGTAGAGTAGGTACACGTACGTGAGAAAGTCCTGATGTGTAGAAGGTGGGGGGAAGGTGGAAGTGGGGGGGGGGGGGAGTGGGGCAGAAAAAAAGGTCCAAGTTATGATACACTTATGTACCTACCTACCTGTTGATAACTAGTGGTTCGCCCCGATTTGAGATCTCGCGAGTCTACCATAAAAAACCAAAAAAATATTATTCATAAAATAGTGCCCCGAAATAAATAACCAACTTACTTGACCTACTAATTGGTTACCTTTTTTGGGGTACAAATTGCAGTTATTCTAGATTTCAGACTTTTGCCTATATTTGTGATACTTAAGCTACACGCATACCAAATTGCAGCACTGTGGGGTCACTGGTGTACCCTGTGAATGTTGTCAAACTTTAGTTTTTATTATGGCTAATAACTCAAAAACCACAAAAACTTTACTAAAACGGGGTCGAAATGAACTAATGAAGACCTTTCATTTGACGTCTGACTTGACCTAATAGTCTCATTTTCATTTTTTATTACCCCTCTTGAAACCCAATATCTCAACAACCCCCATAAATTTTTAGCTCATCGACTCACACCAAAATTGAGCTATCATTACCTACCTATGTACCAAATTTGACGATGATCGGATAAACGCTTCGAAAGTTATCCTCGGACAAACAAACATACATATATACATACAACGCCGATTTGCTCAAGTTGATTTGGAGATCTCGCTTCGCTCTCTCAATAAAAACCTGAAAGTTCATAGCATAGCCACAATCAATTTGATTTTTTGGACAGAAATCTTGGTTTGGACACACAGCCTACGCGCTAACGCAGACAACACCATTTAGTTACCTACCAAGTATTTAAATTATGGGCCGTTGTATTGATATTTTTTTGTAATTTGACTATTATTTATCCCTCCATTTTGTGTCCGAGTGAAACAATCGACAAAATTAGTTAAATTATTGCAAACGAAATGAAAATCGCACTCAAAAATAGATACACGTGGTAGAATAAAAAGTTGGCCTCCTTGCCAAAATATTTACTATTGTGAAAGAAGAAATACCTTGTCTCTGCACGAGTCTTTCACATTTCGCGGCATTTTTAGCGCCAATATTAGGAATGACATTGAGTTGCCTTTGTCAGTTGAATAATCTAAGCTCTCGTAACAACATTTGACCTTCACGGACTTGGCTATAGCAGCTCAAAATTATTTTAGCGAAAAGTGCAGTTATATTGGTGATTCAATAACCTGTGTAATATACTGTATTTAAATAGTAAACTAATAGGTAATAGTGCTGAACCTATTTCGATGAAATTTGGTTTATAGATAGAATGGATTGAGACATACTCGTAGGCTACTTTTTATGGACAAACAACGCATGCGAAGTTAGCCAGGAACTGAGATCTCGCGAGCCTCCCAAACAACAAAAAAAATGTTATTTAGGTATAATCTTTGACTAATAAAATAGTGCCACGAAATGATAACCAACCTACTTGACCTACAGTTTAATTCAAATTACAAGTGACGGGAGTTCAAGTTAATCGGTTAGTCTTTTTAGCGGTAGAAACTGCAGTTATTCTGTATTTCAGACTTTTCCCTATATTTGCGTCACTAAAGCTACACGAATACCAAATGTCAGCACTGTGGGGTCACTGGTGTACCTTGTAAATTTCATCGAAGTTCATTTTTTATTATGGCTAACAACTCAAAAACGACGTTAACGGATTTCTGAGCTAACAAACATAACATAACATAAAAATTAAACATATTTAAGACTTAAATAGTTTTCTCATGGATGCCATTGGCAGAACTGGACCAAATTGAAATGGGACCACACGGGAAGCACCAGCTTCCAAATAAAAAAAGAATCATCAAAATCGGTTCACCCAGTCGAAAGATCTGAGGTAACAAACAAAAAAAATACAGTTTTTGAAGTCCGTTAAAAATAGAGTGTCGAGTTTCGAGTGTAGGTAAAAGTGGTGCATTGTCTCAATCACAACTGTTATTGTATCAAAATAAAAATCTTTTCATTCATTAAAATCAGAAGGATTTGAAATGTCAATTTTACTGCCTGTTACTTCACGACCAAGCCAGGAAAGAAAGGCAAGAAACAAGACTAGTTTTACTTTTTAATGATCCTTTTAGAATACATATCAATAAAGAAAATAAATTACTTCTAAATTGTAACATTTTTGACCGAGTTGGAGCAATTTCAATCCCAAGCTTCTCTATCATCTAAATAATCCGGTATGTTGTAGTAGACATTTTTATAATTACGTTCTTAAATTTATTTGTCAATTTTTGTACATCACTTGGGAGTTTGATATATATAAAAGCGTACACGGTACAACGATTAAAGGTTGTATGACAAAACAGTAGATTGACACAAAAAACTATAGGTATATTTTTTAGATTTGGATTAATAGACTAACAATATTTAGGGACAAGCTTTAAATTAAACAAATCTATGGTTTTGTAAGGTGTCTGGTAACAAAGTTCGCTTGAAACATGATTTTTTGGAAAAAGGAATTTAGACATACGTCCTTTTGAACTGACAGCGTCGATAATACATTTTAGTTCTAGTACTCACACAAGTGTAACTAGGTAAGGATGTAATTTGACATTCCCCTGACCGTCTTGTGCGACGGTGACGTCACTGGCTGCCGTCATTTTGATCTGCTGTGCAATGTTTCAATCTGAAAAATGGAATCAACAGTTTATACCTAAAATACATTTATTAACAGAATGAATAATTAATCGAACGAAGCGAGATCTCCTAATCAATTTGGACAAATCGGCGTTGTATGGTATGTATGTATGTTTGTTTGTCCGAGCTTAACTTTCGAAGCGTTGATCCGATCATCGTGAAATTTGATATATAGTGATGGCACAATTTTGGTGTGATTAAATGAGCTAAAAATGTTGGGGGGTTGTTGAGATGTTGGGGTTCAAGAGGGGTAAAAAAAATGAAAATGCGATTATTAGGTCAAGTGGAACGTCGAGTGAGAGGTCTTCATTAGTACATTTTGACTCCGTTTTTATTTTTAGCAAAGTTCTTGTGGTTTTTGAGTTATTAGCCATAATCAAAACTGAACTTTGACGAAATTCACAGGGTACACCAGTGACCCCACAGTACTGACATTTGGTATGCCTGTAGTTTAAGTGACACAAATATAGGCAAAAGTCCAGAATAACTGCAATTCCCACCCCAAAAAAGGGTTACCTGTAATTTGAATGAAACTATAGGCCAAATTATTTGGTTGTGTATTTCGTGGCACTATTTTGATAGTCACAGATTACAAATAATAAATCGCGAGATCTCAGTTCGGGGTGAACTACTAGTTATAAGTAGGGTGATTGGTTAGATGCCAATATCATGGAAGATGGAGGAGACAGTGGAAACTGGGACTACTGGCTGATATTACACAATGGCTCATTTGGATTGAGTAGATACATTGGAAGACAGCCTGATAAATGATTATGTTAGCCCTAGGCCGCACAAGATCAAGTGCTTTGAAAATCTATGAGGGAGGAATATGATTGAAAAAAGGAAAAGTGTGCATGTTTAGGGGTAAGAGGATTAATATCGTCGTGGGTATTAAGTTTCAAAACCTGTGTGGTAATCGTGTGAAATAGTGTAGAACAGTGGCAGTTTGTTCAGTGAAAACTGATGCTTTCTGTATCAGTTTCTTGATTAATATTCAAACTGTCATTGTTCTTTAAACAGAACATTGGACGGCAAATAACATTTACTATGGATACAGGTCAATAACATTTTAATTATTCAAGTAAAGACACCATATCTTGGTTATAACTAGAGGTTCGCCTCGAACTAAGATCACGCGATTCTCCCAAATAACAAAATAAATATTATTCTTAGGGCGACTTGCACAACGATGATGCCTAAACGTATTTAGGGGATAAATATTTATTTATTTTATTTTATTATATTTATTAATACTTAGATTCACAGTTCCATTACCGTATATTATAAACTAATTAACATAGTGAATGCTAAGATGATAGGAGTTGTCAAATCGTACAAATACCTCAAATTTAAAAATATTTAGTCGCTAAATACGTTTAGTGACTAATAAATTAGTGCCACGAAATATATAACCATATTACTTGACCTACAGTTTCATTCAAATTAGAGGTAACGGGGGTTCATGTTAATTGGTTACTCTTTTTAGGGGTAGAAATTGCAGCTATTCTGGGTTTCAGACTTTTTCCAATATTTGTTTCACTAAAGCTACACGCATACCAAATTTCCGCTCTGTGGGGTCACTGGTGTCCCCTGTGAATTTTGTCAAAGTTCAGTTTTTATTATGACTAATAACTTGAAAACTGCAAGGTTTAAACTAAAAATAAAAACGGGGCAAAATGTACTCTTAAAGACCTTTAGTCATGCAATTTAACCGGATAGTCTCATTTTGTTTTTTTTACCCCTCTTGAACCCCAATAGCTCAACAACCCATCAACATTTTTAGCTCATTTAGTCACACCAAAATTGTGCCATCACTACCTATCAAATTCTTCTTCTAATTACTATTGAAAGGTCTTTAACAGTAATTTCGACCCCGTTTTTATTTTTATTTAATCCTTGTAATTTTTGAGTTGTTAACCATATTAAAAACTGAACTTAGACGAAATTCACAGGGTTCACCAGTGACCCCAGTGTTGAAATTTGGTGTTCGTGTAGCTTTAGTGACAGAAATATAGGGAAAAGTCTGAAATCCAGAATAACTGCAATTTCTAACGCTTAAATGACTAACCAATTAACAGGAACTCTCGTTACTTGTAATTTGAATGAAACTGTAGGTTATGTTAGTCACTATTTTATTAGTCAAAGATTTTTTTTATCTAGTATATGCTGTCCCACTGCTGGGCAAAGGCCTTCCTCTCATCTCTCCACTTATCCCTATAAAAAGCGTCCAAATCATCTCGCCAACGCTTCTTAGGCCTTCCACGGTATCGCTTTGCATCCATCGGGATCCGTCCAGTTACGACCTTAGCCCACCCATGTGCTTGCATATGAGAGACATGACCCGCCCAATCCCATTTCAACTTTGGCAGCCTTGATACCACGTCAGCGATGCCGGTCTTTGAGCGCAGCGAGGTGTTTCGAATTCTGTTCTATTCTTCTCTATTCTAGTCAAAGATTATGAATAATAGTTATATTGTTTTTTTTTGGAGACTCGCAAGATATCAGTTCGGGGCGAACCACCAGTTTATTTTCCTTCCTCATCCAAATTTACGTAACATAAACGTAATGGCGTTTGAATCGATAAATATTAAATTATCTCTTATTTATCTTGATAATTATATGGTCGAGTTATATCAGTATTATGTTTTTCATAAATAAAACATTTATAATTAACCGTTTATGATGTATCTTTATCCTCACAACATTATTTGCCTGTATTTTGTTATTCAATAGAAAAATGGAATTATTAGCATAAACCATATAATTGTAGAACAGTAGTTTTTTATTAGGTAGGTACCTATACGTAGCAAAAGGTATATGTAAAGGGATAATTCGTTTATTTTAATCGAGGTGTTTTGGAAAATTCTTTGTTAAAACATTATAAATTGTGACATAAAAAAATATGTAGAATGGTTACTTAAAAAAATTAAATTAGGTACTAGCTTTTGCCCGCGACTTCGTACGCGTTACACTACTAAATGTGTAGGTAACCTAGAAATAAAGCTAAACTCGCTGTTGCAACTTGACTTGACACCCTATTTTTATCCCATGGGAACTGATTTATGTGATAAAAGGTAGCCTATGTGGTAATCCAGGTTATAATCTACGTATATACCAAATTTCATAGAAATCGGTTCAGCCGTTACGACGTGATTGAGTAACAAACAAACAAAGATATAAATAAACAAACATTCACATTTATAATAGCAAGGGAGGTATGAAACAGAATAATTAGTTTATTTGAAATTAGGTATTTTAGAAGATAATACTAGGAAAAAAATAAAATTGTGTCATAAAAAATATGTAATATTGTTCCTAATAAAAAAACATGTTACATTCCAAGATTTTTAAAACCATCTTAATAGTTTTCAAGCCTAGACGGGACTTGAACCCGCAACCTTCCTCTTGATACGAGGATGCACTACCATTTGTGCTACCGGCTCTTGTCACGTCAGGGTCAAAATTAGTGAGACGATTCAGATTACGACTAAAGCGCCATTACATTGTTCATTTTTACAGAAATAATATTGGAATATTATGATTTTATTTTAGATCTTCACAAAATGTGAGACAGGCAAAAAGTATGTGAGTTGCAGGCAAAAACGGTTTATAAAAATATTATTATAAAAATATTATCCTCGTGTATATAAATGGAATTGGACCTATTAAACAAACAATAAAGTTTTGTTTTTAGTTACCTTCAATTTAAAGGTCTTTATATACAACAGATTATAAGAACCTTGACAAACCTTGCCAAGGTTCTTGATATTAGATATAAGTCGTTTGTTACTTTTAATACCAAGTAGGTTAAGCAGCGTTCGGCAAGGTCAAGATTTGGATGGGCCACCGTTAGCCATTCGGATATAACTGCTAAGCCATATCAGAGGGGTGGCGTATTAACTCCGATAACGAGTTGAATATTAGATTATCATCAATGATTTTAAAATTATTATTTTAATGTATGTATTTTATTACCATTGAATGTTTACTTGTATTTTAACTTATTATATACATACTTAGCTGTGAAATGAAATGAAATAATATTTATTGCATAAAATATGGGTAAATTACAAGAACATATTTCGCTTAGGCTAAGGGGGTGTCCATTATACATGAGGGGGGGGGAAGGGTCGAGCCGAATCTCACGTTGGGGAGAGGGGAGACCTAGATTACGAGAAAATCAATCTTATTTGTACTAAAAACGGGATATTTACCATTTACAAATTACAGTTCACTTCAAACGAGCATAAATATATAACAGTAAGTTTAGGTTACAAAGCATAGTACATTCATTAAGTAGATATTTAGTTTAATACATTGTACAAACTTGTTTAAATAAATCAAATAATTCCAAAAGGAGGTACCTAGACCTACCAACACACTCAAACTATAACGACTTTAGGTAGGTTATTGAAAACAAAAATAATCAAGGTTCTTTTTTTAAATTCGTAATAACTCTCTTTTTTCTCTTTTATTCACAACTGATGCGCTCTCCCCCAAGACCATTCGCCTCCTTACTCACTTCCCTGAGTCGAGTAAGGAAGGCTGGATTTATCCAACACAAGCGGCCGAAGCACGCGAGCTAGGTAGAGCAACTACTACTGGATAAGCCTAGACCCTTTTTTTTTACGATGGGAAAATGTTTACGCATGTCCTCCAACCCGGGGAGAGCTGAAGGGGTCTGTCGGACTCTCCGTCGGCTGTCAACCAGCGGCATACCGACTAAAACCCACCGATATTCCTTCATTCACCAGCCAGTGCATCATCAAACCGCCCATCGGATGAGCGGATCGATGCTGCACTAGTACCTGACAAGGTCACGGGGTCGCGGTTGGATTCAACCGCGGCCCTGTCGGTTAATGTCCGCCTTAAGCGGACCCCTCTGTCCTCCTCCTGGGAAGGAGAGCAATGTCCTGGAATATGGAAGACATTCTTCAGCGATAAGCCCAGACCCGCCCAACCTAACCTAACCTTTATTTTATTTTTTTAATTGGGGAAATCCTCATGGATACCTGCATTTCCAGCGCAGGGGCGCCGGAGTGGTTCATGCCATTTTAAAATCTAGATTTAAAAGTAAAATTGAGAAAACTACCATTATTTTGTATTTACCTACAAAATAATCACTAAAGTTGTTGTTGAATGTACATGGGTTAGTTTATTACTAACCGGCCATTTTGTGACGTATTTTCATAATCCCGTTACGTCATTATAAATGTACAGTAAGGTTACTTATTAAACTGAAACGTGTAGGTACAATATCACGCCTAGGGATTACGGAAACCACAATTGACATTGCATACGTTAAACGCCGAATATGGCTGTACCTACACAAAAACTGTACCTACACTTTGTTAATAGACAATAGACAATAGACAATAGACAATAATTTATTTGCTAAATAGCACACATAATACATTTACAAAACATGATTTAAAATGTAAAAGATGAAAACATGTAAGACATAAACAAACAATAGGTGTAATAAATAATTAATTTTAAATATGAGGTAGGTATGTTGTGTGCTATAGCAGCAAAAGGGCCTCGACTCAGCATTATGTCAACTGGGTTAGTAGTTGACGCTGTTATTCTGCCTAGACCGCTTAATCACCCACCAGACCCTGTGAGAGCAAAATTATAATTGTGTGATGTCAATGATGAAATATGTGATGTCAATGATGAAATTATGTGATGTGTATGATAAATAAAAATATAATAATGCCAGGTGAATTAATTATAAAAATTACATACTTACCTAAATAAATTACAAAAAAAAAGTATTAAAATAAAAATTAAATAATTAGAATTGGATTAGAATAATAAAAATAATGAAAAAATTGCCTAAAACTAGCAGGTAAAGGGGGCGTTCGTACCAGGCAACCCAGTTTTCTGCCTATCTATCACCACTCGTTTGAAATGTTTTTTAAACGTGTATTTGGATTTCAAAAGTCGTAGTGGTGGTGGAAGATTGTTCCAACACTTGGTTGCAAGGTATCGGAAGCTGCCCCTAAACGCTACTGTCTTGAACTTGCTGTAGTGCAGCAGTTTTTTCGTTGGTCTTGAGCTATACTTGCTCTGCGACCCGTCGAGTTTAGAATAGAGATACTTTGGAAACCCTGACGTCATTACGCTGTGGACTAAGACAGCCATATGCAGATCCCTTCGCGAAGCCATATTTAATGTGGACGACTTATTTAAGTAGGGTGTGATGTGTGTTCGCGGCGGGATATCAAAACAGAATCTACAGCATGCGTTCTGAATTCGTTGCACAAGACGTGCTGTTTTAGCCATCAGACGGGGGCCATATACCAGGTCTCCATAGTTAAGTTTTGATAAAATGAGTGCATCACAGACTTTAATACGGATTTCCTCTTTAAGATAATTTCTAACTTTGTAGAGAAGTTTTAACCTAAAGAAACAGGACTTGATTAGGTTCATTACGTGACTTTCGAAGCGGAGTTGGCTATCAAATAGTATACCGAGGTTTCTAGCCTCATGGACCCGCTCTACCCCATGACCAAGTATATTAACGTCAAGAGAGTGCGTAGAAATATCAGCTATTTGTCGCTTTGAACCCAGTACCATAAACTTAGATTTTGAGGGATTCAATACAAGGGCATTATTATTTGACCATGCAGCTATACTTCCAAGATCATTGTTTAGCTTCTCTAATTCATCCGGAACTTCTTTAGAGCGCATGGGTAAGTACAACTGTACGTCATCAGCATATAGATGAAACTTGCAGTGCTTAATGCCCCAGCAGAGGTCAGCACTGTAGATTATAAAAAGTAATGGTCCCAAGATTGATCCCTGTGGCACGCCACGGTTTACTTCAGCTACCGGGGATTTAAGATGCGAGCCATTCTCCCGATTGATCTGTACAAACTGAGATCGATTACTCAAGTAACTGTTAAACCATTTAATGGAAGCTGTGTCAACCCCATAATAAGCCAGCTTTGAGAGCAGCAGTGATATATTTATTGAATCGAACGCACGAGAGAAGTCAAGTAACACAAGCACCGTACCGAGTCCCTGGTCTTGCGCGGCAAGGATGTTGTCAGCGCCATGTTTAATACCCATGTTACCTAGTGGTTCGCCCCAAACTGAGATCTCGCGAGTCTCCCATAAAAACAAAAATATACCTACCTACTAGTGGTTCGCCCCGAACTGAGATCTCGCGAGTCTCCCATAAAAACAAAAATATACCTACCTACTATGAGATTAGCCGAGGTAGAAGTGTAAAAGACTTGTTTCTGATAAATCCACAATTTATTGTATGGCCATCTGTCTCAGTTGCGATCACAATAATGCCATAATCGCCATCTTGTTTTTATACCGAAAACATTATTATAATTAATTATCTATTTACATTGTTTTATACCTTAAAAATCTATTTAAATTATATGATTAATCCTCAATACATTTTAGATATTATTCCAACTTAATAAATTGCAATTAAAGACTTAATAATTAATAATAATTAACACTACTTAATAATTTAAATTAATAAATTGCAATGCAAGACTTTATTTGATGTTTTACAATTTCTATATCCTGATTCATATTAACTACTTTTATCAATTATTCAAGTTACACTTTACTGACATAGTAACCGTCCATTATTATATATAAATATGTATCTATTTAATTATATAATTCTAACACTACTAGTGGTTCGCCCCGAACTGAGATATCGCGAGTCTACCAAAACACAAACAAAAAAAAATATTCTTAGGGCGACTCGCGCAACGATGTATGAGTTGTCAAATCATCCAATTATTTAAAATTTAAACATGCTTAGTCGCTAAATACGTTTAGGGATCGTTGTGCAAGCAGGCCTTAATCTTTGACTAATAAAACAATGCCACGAAATGCGCATCTCAATAGCTTGACCTACAGTTTCATTCAAATTACAGGTAACGGTTTCATGTTAATTGGTTACCAACTCTTTTTTGGGGTAAATATTGCAGTTATTCTGAATTTCAGACTTTTGCCTATATTTGTGTCATTAAAACTACACGCATACCGAATTTCCACACTGTGGGGTCACTGGTGTCCCCTGTGAATTTTGTCAAAGTTCAGTTTTTATTATGGCTAATAACTTAAAAACTGCAAAGTTTAAACTAAAAATAAAAACGGGGTCAAAATGTACTCTTAAAGACCTTTAGTCATGCAATTGAACCGGATAGTCTCATTTTGGTTTTTTTACCCCTCTTGAACCCCAATATCTCAACAAACCCCCACATTTTTAGCTCATTTAATCACACCAAAATTATGCCATCACTATAGGCAAGGTGATGAAAGGTAGGCCTTTAAACTAAATTTCACGATGATCAGATAAACGCTTCGAAAGTTATCCTCGGACAAACAATCACACATACATACAACGCCGATTTGCCCAAGTTGATTTCGAGATCTCGTTTCGCTCGATCAAAAACGGGGTCGAAATGTACTCCTTTAAAAGACCTTTAGACATGACGTTTGACCGGAGAGTCCCATATTTTTTTTTACCCCTCTTGAACAGCGAATATCTCAACAACCCCAACATTTTTAGCTTATTTAATAGCTCATCAAAATTGTGCCATCACTACCTATCTATGTATCAAATTTCACGCTTCAAAAGTTATCCTCGGACTAACAAACATACATACGACGCCGATTTGCCCAAGTTGATTTGGAGATCTCGCTTCGCTCGAACATAAATATAATTTGATTTGGTTTGAATCAATATCCAATGTATTAAGTAGGTACACTGCTGCACCTTAGCAATAGGTAGGTTTCCTAAAGAAGCCGCCCTCTCATTGTTTCGACGCTATAGGTCAACGTCTAATCGGCGTTCCTGCAACCCATTTTCACGTTTGACAAGAGATTTTGTTAAATGATTTGACAACCTGATTAACTAATCTCTGAACAAAATCAGATGAGGTAAAATACGTTCCAACCAATAGGTATGCACTTGACAAGAAATTTGACCAATTGTCAACTGATTTGCGAGATGTTCTTCGTTCGAACAACCGGGTGATAGGAAGGCACTAATGCAGAGGAAACCGTTCAAATTCAAATTCGTTTAATACTCCAGAAATAACATAACTGTTTACAAAAACCAAAGCGTTATTACTAGTACATAAAACAATGAAAATAATATTACAAAATATTAAACATTAAAGTTAAAGCACACAACAGAAATCAAAAGTAAGTTTTATATGACAGTACGTGATAAATCCCGTATTTGATTGAGCTATTAGGACGTCCACTGCTAAACATAAGCCTCTCTTAAAAGATTCCAAAGCAACGGATCTTATGCGGCCTGCAACCAACTTAAATGATTTATCTAAGTACTTTTTTATGTCACAGCATTGCACCTCTTAGCCATACCTACTATACTTTATACAGTTTTAAAAAAGCAAGCTTACCTTGAGAAAGAAACCATTCATCCACTTATAAATCCGCTTTTGTGATAAAGCCTTACAAAATAGCACATTTACAAACACAGTCACAACACAAAAGAATTATTTTAATTAATTTAAATACAATTAATATTGCACTCAATACTTTAAAATGTTTGATTATGACAAACGGAACGCGGCCGCACACGTTCGTGTTTCCCGCGCAACCACATAACACTAATCTCTCTCTGGCGCGACCAGCGTTGCCACCTTACTTTTAGAAAAGGGTGGTACTATGAAGCTAAAAAGGGCTAGATTTGCCTAAATCAGGTTTTAAAAATAGGGCTGGAAAGGGCTAAAACAAGCAATAAAACATTTATTGAAAAATCAGTTGAGGTTTAATGTGTACAATTTATTATCAAATCAATTAACATGCTTTAAAAAGGTCAATCCTCCCCATTTTACCTTAAACAAGATAGATTTACAGTATCTCTAGTGTCAAGTTAGTGTACACAACTGAGAGTAAAAATAGGCGATGTAGATTTTCTTAAACTAAATTCAATAAAACAGTAGTTTTATTAGAAATGAATTATATATATTTTATAGAATGAATCAATCTTAGGGATGTGTGGATCTATGTTGTCTAAATAAAATACATTTTAATTTAAATTTAAAACAGAGCTAGATTGCCCCATTCGGGCTAAACAGTGAAAAAACGGGTCCCCCTCTATAAAAAGAGCTAGATCTATCCCGAACAGAGCTAAGGTGGCAACACTGTCCACGACTTGATAAGTAGTGAAGTGATCGTTCAATTGTTAACGTCAAAAAATATATTGTGTATAAGTGAATCATTTTGATATAGAGATCTTCCCGTCATAAATTGCGTAGTTATACATATACATATATGCATAGTCCATAATTGTACGTAATTTGCAAAAAGTATGTCCTGTTTTTTAATTTGGTGTACATTAAATAGATATCCTATCTTAATTTGAGTAGTTGTTATAAATCTATTGTTTTGTTCTACCTACATAAAGGATCTTATTTCAGAAATAGCCCAAAACGGGACTCGTAGGTATCCTATAATTTTTTATGACCGGTTTGAATTAAATATTTGTTTTTGTCAAAACAATATAAGTAACTAGCTGTTGCCCGCGACTTCGTACGCGTTACACTACTAAGTTTATTACTAAAAAATTCTTTAACCACAAATGTGTAGGTAACCTAGAAATAATGCTAAACTCGTTGTTGCAATTTGACTTGACACCCCATTTTTATCCCATGGGAACTGATTTATGGGGTAAAAAGTAGCCTATGTGTTTATCCAGGTATCTACGTACATACCAAATTTAATCGAAAACGGTTCAGCCGTTAGGAAAGAAAGAAATAAAATATTTTTATTATTACCACTAATAACAACAAAAACCACACAAAAATACAGTACAACAAAAGATTACACAAATATATGTTATTAGTAACCGCCACAAACAGGTTCCAACTCAGCATTTTGCTATGTCACAGCAAGGTAACACAGCGCTGGTCTTCCGTTGGAACCTTGGATTCGTAGGACGTGATTGAGTAACAAACAAAGAAACAAACATCCAAACGTTCGCATTTATAATATTAGTGTGATTATGATCCTAATTTCTAATCTTCGATAGGTATGGTACTTAGGTAAACAACTAAATTTTAATAATATTTAAAAAAATCCTCTTCGTAATTAGGGGGCTAAAAACTTAAGTACCCCAGTTAAACTAGTTTACTACTAAAAAAACAGCGTCCGAAGCAGTACATCCCTTCTGGGACTACGATGCCACAATCAGACATATGGGGCCGTCCTTTAATTACGTGAGGTGTTCAGGGGGTCTAGCCGCATCTCGCCCAATCTCACGTGGGGGAGAGGGGACGGTCTGGGCTAATTAATTTAATTAATTCACTCATTTATTTCAGATTTTAAAATCCATAATTTCTTAACACTAACACAATATAACTTACATGAACACAAATTTTTATGTACACAATCAAATTACAGTTACTTACAAAAAAAAATTTTTTTTTTGAACCTATACTTTCCCATTGCTGGGCAAAGGTCTCCCCCATGTTCCTCCACATCTCACGATCACTCGCCAAAAAATAATAATAATAATAAATAAATAATAATAATCTAACGGTATATCTAAAAACTACAACTAATCAAGGTATTTTTGTTTGGCAGTATATGTACCACTAATGTCACGTAATTTTTTTTAAATAAAATCTAGATTACGAGAAAAGCAATCTTGAAATAAAGAAGCCAATTGTGTTTTTTTTTTAATAAGTCCAACACATTTTCCCTATGAATACAAATTTTGAAAAATCACACGTAAGATAAAGGGAGGAGGGAGCGAGGGAGGGGGCGAAACAAATAAGTAAAATTAAATAAGTGAAATTAATCAAAATCAAATACAAAAAAAATTGAAGGTATGGCTAAGGCTCGGACTATACTCGTATGTCATCCGGGATTGTCAGGGACCGTTTTTTAACGGCCCCTGACCAATCCGTCGCACATTTGAATTTTTCCTGGTTCGACTACACACGTGTCGCACTTTTCTGAGGTCAAAATAGTTATACAGGGTTACACTGAGAAAATAAGCATTTACTTTGCGACAAAGATAACACGAGGTGAGATGGTGATTCGACCGCTATTGTTTCTGAATCCTGCTTCGCGCATGACTTTAATAGTTTAAGCACAAGAATAGCCTGGGGTCTGACTCTACAGACCCTCACATCCTGCGATTCGGCAAGGCACCGGTCCCCGCAATGTACCTTCATATGCTCTCAGATCTTATACCTTCATTGCGTCCGGGTTGTGGCCTCTTGGGGATGCCAGAGTGGCGCACGCTATATTAGTACTAGAACCCTGACATCCCTTCGTAAGCACCCGGGCCGGACTTGGAGCATCTCGAGGTGTTACCATCGGTGCCCCAAGTGCTGACACCACCATCCCCATTCAGCTGCTCCAACGTCCCAACACTTGCCGATCGTTCCATGCATGCAAGTGGACAAACCATGCATGGGCCTGTGGCGCAGTCCGCATTACGTACTATACGCATATGTGTATGTGTGTATGTGTTGGTATATGGGTATAGGTGTGTAGGCACACATATAGCACGCACCACGTCCTGCTTGCGAATGCCACGCTTTTCGGCATCGAGGCCAGAAGACCCGGGGCTCGCCAACCCCGGATCCCCCACTCTTGGGAGATTAGTCCCTCTAGTCCACGTCTTGAAGTTACCTACATGGTGTCATATCGACCGAACTAAGTCCTGTCCTCTTAACGCTCAAATAGGACTATTGCTTATTAGCTGAGACACCGAAAGTAATTCTATTATCGATTGCGGATGGCCTCATCTCTATCTCACCTCGTGGTAATATAGAAATCTTGGATATTACACGCTAGCACTCACCAGTTCGCTGATAAACTTACTACCATTCCTGCATTTCACAATGCGCCGGAGCTGCGTCGTGTTCTCGTCCATCTCGTGTCGCTCCGACCGAAAGAATGCCTCTTTTACCCACCGTCATCCTTTTTCGTAACAACCGTCGGTTTTTTCTTCCCCCTCCAAAGTCAGTGAGTAACCCACCGAAAAACCACAGAGTCTTTTTACGAATTGTCAGCTGTCAAAACGATTGTCCATGTCGACTGTCAATTTTGATCGACCTCGCGCATTTGCGCGACAACACGATCCGGACGGAAGCAATCGTGACATGGTCTGGATTCGCAGGATCGGGGAGACCCGGATGCCATATAGTCCGAGCCTATGACCGTGGGTCGTACGTGGTTCAGACTGGCTCACGATCGGGACGAGAGACATAGCACAGCTGTGGGTTAAATCAGCCTGAAAAAAAAACAGAAATAAGTACAATGGGCGGTCTTATCACTTTGAAGCTATTTCTCCCTGACAACCTTACCTATTTAGATAAGGAAAGCATGGTCTGCCTTCCTGTTGCTCTATCCTGCCAGGGTTTAAGTGAAACTATATATCTACTACCTGTAACAACTTTGTCTCGTAATCTTTGACTATCAAAATAGTGCCACGAAATAAATAATCAACTCACTTGACCTACAGTTAATTCAAATTACAGGTTGCTAATGGGGGTTCATGTTAAGTAGTTCTTTTTTTTGGGTACAAATTACAGTTATTCTGGATTTTAGACTTTTACCTATAGGTATTTGCTACTCGTATACTATTACAGCACTGTGGGGTCACTGGTGTACCCTGTGAATAACGTCAAAGTTCAGTTTTTACTATCGCCTATAACAGAGAACTGTCTCGTAGGTCACGCACGTTAGAAATGTGCCCTACTATGCGTCTATCAACTTGAGGCATACAGGCGTAAAGTAAAGCCTCATGTGCCTGTAATTTCACCGGCTATCATACCCTTCAAACCACACTTCTACACCTTGTTTGAATACCACTCATTCGCACTCACCATTCCGGGCGGTGCCACGTTCATAATGTGAGTAAAATCGGAATCGAAATGTACTAACGAAGACCTTTCATTTGACATCCCATTTGACATAATAGTCTCATTTTTCTTTTTTTTACCCCTCTTGAACCCCAATATCTCATCAACCCCCCCCCCCCCCCCCACATTTAGTTACACCAAAATTGTGCCATCACTATATATCAAATTTTATGATGATCGGATCAACGCTTCGAAAGTTATCCTCAGACAAACAAACATACATACAACGCCGATTTGCCCAAGTTGATTTGGAGATCTCGCTTCGCTTGATCAATTATCATTGTTATGCTTTGCAACAGCAAATGTAATTGTCAGTCCATATATGAGTGAATGCATATATCAATAACTTTAAGATAAAATTACTGTAGTGTGAGTTGCTTTACAAGCGCTTGAAATTCTTAGCAACAGTAATTAGTGCATTTATCTACTATATACCTAATAGGGAAAACCCATTTCCGTTCATTCGTATGATTACCTAAGATTGCAATATACCAAACTGCCTAGTTAGTTCAGCTTCTATATCATTTCGTTTAATTGTCTACCTATCTAGAACGGATTCATCATTTCTTTCTACACGGTCTTTATTCAATGAGGGCTTTTCAATTGAGGGCTTTTAAATTTCAATTTAAAAAGAAAAACCTAGTTCCAACTGGCGTAATATAATGGCGCTGTCTGGAGCGCCTCCATAAAATATGGTATAAGAGCCAAAATCTCAAAATAAATGATCAAAATTTGTCTAAAACAACCTCACTTTTTCAGGTAAACAAACATAAATGTTTGTTTTTTTATTTCAAGTAGGATTTTTTTTGGCGTCGCATCATGGAAATCATGTTGACACGGCATTTGACATTGACAATTTTTTTTTGGTTTCGCACGGTAAAGTGCATTTGCCGATGGCAAAAAAAAAATAGGGAAACAAATTATATATATAATATAGATAAAACCCGGAATATACCTACATTAAATTAGGAAAGGATCAGGAGAGGAAAGGAATACATGAAATATAAATTAAACAAAATTTTACAAAATCATTTTCCTGTGTTAATCAGAGGATGACAGAGCAACGCCATCTGTTAGCAGTTATAAAAACATGGCCGTGAAACCCCCTGTGTTTTCGTGCTTTTGTGTGCTACCCTTTAGATCTAGAGTCCATGGACCCCAAAGGGGTCCGTTGAATGAGTGCTAAGGGGGCCATGCCAGTTAAGAATAATATTGTGTGATAATTATTAATATTGTCTAAACCAAAATCGTAACCGATGAAATTAAAAAGATGATATGCGTCTTGCGGGTCTAATTTGCGGATCCAATTGCAATAATTCAAAATTTTCAAAATCCGCGCTATACCCAATTTACGTTCTACTCCATTTTTCTTGTTAAATTATTAACCTTTTTTGTTATCTCTGAGGCTGGCATGCTTTTAGCAATAAGCCCACCTTTTGTACATTGAATGTGTATTTTGTGCAAATATATAATCAGTATAAATATTAATAATATTTATCTGCTATTGAAACGGAACGTTTTCATACTTTGACGGGATTTTGACAGTTTACAAGTGATGTTGCCAGCTCTTTAATAATTCTTTACTGAGTTCTGCACATTGAGCTGGCGCTGCTGCTGTAATGGCGTGCGGGGCTAAATATATGTACATATTAGGTACTGAATAAATGGCAAGATGCCAACAAGACCAGAACTATTTTTAAACCACTTCAAAATAAGGAGGACGTTCTCAATTAGTTAGAAAATCATGTTTTGTATGTATGTTCTTTCATACATAACTATAAATAAATATTCCTGGACATTTCATACAGCGCTATCTAGCCCCAAACAAAGCAGAGCTTATATGAAAACCACATAACTGATAGAATACTTTATATACTTTTTTTGTAAATATGTATATACTTATAATATATATAAAAACATCCTCACTAGGAACAAATATCAGTATATCATGCAAATATTCGTTTCGGAGCGCAACCTCCTGCGTCTCAGCCGGCTATTCGTCCACTGCGCCACGGAGGTCGTCTCTTCTTCTTTGTTTATGAACCGATTTTTTGTATTGGGTTTAGTATAGCTCTAAGGTGGCTGGCCCCATTTAAGTTTAATTGAGGTCAAATAATTTTGATGGCACTTTCCATTAATTTACAGAGGGGATGAAGAAATGTCAGCTTGCATCTCTGTGTGTGTGTGTGGTATTGTTGGAAAGTTCTTTTAAAATGAAGTATTCATGTATTGGCCTGTTTTTATTTTAGAGTTCCATTTCTACTTATTTTTTAGATTTTCTGTATTCTGAAGTCGGTTTGTTACTAAAGTAACTTGTATACAGGTTTCAAGAAGAAGTTTCGTTATCTAAATTCAAATTCAAATTCGTTTATTTACACTGAAATATAACTTTACAGAATTAATCTAATACGCTATATCTAAAACTACTACAAGAAAAAAAAATACATATTATAATATATGTACTTACCTACATTCATTATGAAACTTAGGTAGATATTTTAGGTGAAAAAGGTACACAAAAAAAACACAACAGATATACACACAGTTATTTAAGTATGGCATTATACAGAGTTCTTTGTTTAAAGCGACCCGATGCCAACTTGTTTGTTTTAATGGAATCAGCGCTCTTTAACGGTAACGCCAGTTTGTTTGGTTGGGGTTTTATTCACCTACTTATGGAACCCTGAATAATCGATAAAAATGGGGTAAACAAATATTTTTTTAATTGACTGGCAACACTTTCATAATCTGCCATTGATAAGTTTCAGTCACGCAAATGAAAAAAATATGTGATTTTTCTTTAATTATTCTTTGTTTTAAACTGGTTATTTAAAGTTAAAACTGAGTAAGAATGTGGCGAATTTCACAAGCAACGAGTTAAAGTGAACAATGTGTAGTTTCGATGTTATTTGGAGGGAAAAAGCTACAATTTGCATTAGTGTAGCAAATCGTTGAAACCTAAAAAGTGTTTTTTTGTCGAAACAACTCAACACAGGTAGTTTTTTTTGCTCTCACGGTATCGATTAACAGGCTTCGCTGTGGCATTGAAGTGTAAAACTCTGGTTTATCAAGTAATTTCGCACTAAAACGTTCAATTTTGTTTGTTTACATTGAATCTGTAAGTCTTAGTTGTGTTTTTGTGGTGTTTATTCAAAATGTAAATTATAATTTGCTGCATTTTGAACCTTATTTCGTTACGAAGCCTTACATTTTTATTAATAATAATAATATAATGAGTTCCTACATGTCATATTCTATGATAATTTGTTAAATCTTTTGTCTTATGTTTGCTCATCACCTTGAATTTATTCAAACATTTGTTTATTAAGATATGTACATAGCTTAACGAACCCTTAATCCATCCGATGCTAAGTGTTCACTTTTATGTGTGAGGCTAAAAAGGATAGAATAATGCTGCACATTTCACACAGCACTAGCCCCAAACTAAGAAAAGATTGTACTATCAGAACCAGATAACTGATAGGATTCATACGTTTTCTTTCTACCTACATACACATACTAATAATATTAACATTATGCGTACATAGAGAGCTAGTGATTACGAACTTAAAAAGCATACTTATGTATTTAAAATATTATGCATTATATCAATTTATTTAATAATTTTTATGCATTTAAACATGGGATGTCCACTGCTGAAAATAGGCCTCCTCCCATAGATTTCCACAACAACCTGCACTCAACGGCCCCCAGCAATCTTTAACAAGTCATCTTTCATCATCTTACTAAGTTAAAGGTGTCTAAAAGATTAAACAAGACTTTCTTTTTTTTACAGTGTTGAAGAATGAATACCAACATGGATGTAGATCCGCTCAGCTCATATGAGCACTACAACACATACCAACCTCCTTATCATCCCCAACCTAACCCCCTTATACAACCAAACATACCCCATTCACAACCAAACATCCCTGATACACAACCTTCCATGCCCTACCCATACAAGGACTACTACCCACACCAGAACATACCCAGTGCTCTAGGACTAGTTTCAAACCTACACCCTAATAAAATTGGTGAAGAGAGGCCGCCACCAAATTTAGTCCAAGAGTATCCAACCGAAGTCAATGATCCAAATACGGACATCCCTGACCCATCGAAAATAATCGAAGAAGAAGATATAAAACCTGACATATCGAAAATAAAGATTAAAAGGTCCAGAAAATTGAAAGGAAAAACAAGCAGTTATTGGAATAAAAAGATAACAGATAAGAATTTTAAGTTCTACGGTTGTTCTTTGTGCAACATTGCTTTTAAAGATCTAACAGAGCTCGATACTCATGTTGTTATACACACCAACAGAGTGACCAGTTACGATGTTCGGTTACAGAATTTAAAGAAGCGTAAACTGCTAAAGAAGGAGAAGAAGAAGAAAAATAAAGTTAAAATTGAGCTCGGACTCGAAATTAAACCGGAGGATGGGTATATTGGTACGGAGAAAGCTGTAGATTTCGGTGTTACAATAGACGTTAAACGTGAGGAAATTGAGCAGACTGCTAAAAAAGAGGAAAAAGTTGAGCAGAATGATAAAAAAGAGGAAAAAAATGAGCATAATGATAAAAAAGAGGAAAAAATTGAGCAGAATGATAAAAAAGAGGAAAAACTTGGGCAGATTGGCAAAAAGGAGAAGAAAATTGAACAGAATGGTAAAAAGCAGGATAAAGTTGGTCAGAATGGTAAAAACAAGGACGCAGTGTATAAATGTTTTGCGTGTAATAAAAAATTTGCCCTGAGTTACTATTTGAAGATACATGTTAGGTCACATACTGGTAAGAACACTTGATTAATGTTTTAATCTAGATACTTTGATACAAATATTATAAACTAGTTTCCGCCAGTGGCTTCGCACGCGTTGTTTGTCAACAAAAAATAGCCTATGTGTTAATCTAGGCTATAATCTAAGTACATAAAAAATTTCATCTAAATAGGTTCACCGTTACGACGTGAAAGAGTAACAAAAATCCACACATACATCCATACAAACTTTCGCGTTTATAATATTACTGGGATAGGTCAGATTTTTAAGTTTTTATTGTATGTAATGGGTAATCTCTGGAACCACGGAGATGATTTTGATAATTCTTTCACTTATAGAAAGTTACAATATCCCTGAATCTTACCTATTTATAGTATTACTACCTGACCCGTCCATAATCATAAAAAAAAAAACAGCATCTGAATCTATCAATCTGTTTGTTAACTACGATGCCAAATTTAGACAGACAGACATACAGACATAGGCCGTGCGTTGAACTTATAACACGCCTCCTTTTTTATCAGTGGTAATAAAAAAAAATTATGATTACAATGCAAATTAGGATTTGAGGTTTTGATGAGAGTGCTTCTATGTAATAATTCTCTAAACATTTATATTCTATTTATTATTATTTGTTATTTATCTTATTATTTTATGCCATTTTTTTATTAGTTTACTTTGTTTATGTAAGTACATATTTCCCTTCAGCTAGTCTACACAGAATTGTCATGCTGTGTATGCTTTGAGATTACAATCTAGGTCTAAAAGTTGATTATTATAAAACCTGTTTTGTTATGTACGACACTAATTTAAAACACACATCTGGAATCATATTTAGAGATTTTAAAGGTGGGCTTAATACCGGTAGCTTGAATATTTATCAAGTAATTGAAACATTTCTAATAAACAATTTTTAACGTAAATCGGCGGCGCCTTTGCGACGATGCCGCTTAGTCAGTTTAACAGGTACCTACTTACATGATGAATTAATATGATTTGTTTACCTATTTTATACAGGCTGTTTCATTGGTATTTTTAGAACTTGATATTAACTTTGTTTAAAAATATTTTTTTTTCTAGTTACGAATTTGAAAAAACCTATTATACAAGAATTCTAGCCATTAGCCCTACCAGTGTTTTCATTTAATGTCGTACACAACAAAACACGTAGTATTTTGCATCTGTTTGATTATATTCTGTTTTGTGTGCCATCACATTACACACTAATATATTAAAAATGCGAAAGTCTGTATGTTTGTTTATTTATTTGTTTGTTACTCAATCACGTCGTAACGGCTAAACCCATTTGGATGAAATTTAGTATGTACGTAGGTTATAACCTGGATTAACACATAGGCTACTTTTCATCCTGTAAATTAGGTCCCATGGGATAAAAATGGGGTGTCAAGTCAAGTTGCAACAGCGGGCTTAGCTTTATTTCTAGGTTACCTACACATTTAGTAGTGTAATGCGTACGAAGTTGCGGGCTACAGCTAGTAATAAATAAATTAAATTAGAGTATTTTTTCAGATGAAAAGCCCTATGTTTGCAATTACTGCGGCCAGACTTTTATAACGGCGAGTAAACTCGGGAGGCACAACAAGAGAATCCACCTCGCTGTTAGGAACCAATGCAGGATATGCTTTTCATTATTCAGCCGGTGAGTTTAATTAAATTTTTACTAAGATAACTTGACTGACCGAGCGAAGCGAGATCTCTAAATCAACTTGGACGAATCGGCGCTGTATGTATGTATGTTTGTTTGTCTGATGATAACTTTCGGTTTGGGGTTCAAAATGGGTAAAAAAACAAATGAGACTATTAGGTCAAATGGGACGTCTAATGAAAGGTCTTAATTTTATTTATAATGGTCAAGTTTAAAAGTTTTTTGTTTTCAAGTTTTTATCCCGTTTTTATTCAAGTGGCGAATGAATAGGTTTCTTCTAGGCAAGCGCGTTCCATCGTAAACTGCATCATCGCGCGCCATCAGGCCAGATCGTGTTCAAACGCTAGCCTATAAATGTATTTTTGAAGTGAAAACTTCTTTAGACGCGTTGGGCATTTTTGAGATGGGAAAAACCATTGAACTCGCGGCACTGTTACCGACACCTCTGTATATAATTTGACTTTTTTTTAGTTTGTGGAGGGGCATAAGATAACTTTCTGAGTAAATTTTCATGTTTATGCGACGTCCATCATGATCATTTTGCAACATCTAAATTTGTTTTTAAGTGAACGCTTCTTTAGGAGCGTTGGGCATTTTTTGAGATGGGAAAAACCATTGAACCCGCGATACTGTTACCGTTACCGACACCGTTCCTGACGATTCAAAAAATACACACGTAATTGTTAACGTTTTCACTTCTGTCGGCACTCCCGGAGTGCCACTTTTTTTTATCTAGCCTATGCTGTCCCACTGCTGGGCAAAGGCCTCCCCCTCATCTCTCCACATATCTCGATCCTGTACCAAATCCCACCAGTCCCTATAAAAAGCGTCCAAATCATCGCGCCACCGCTTCTTAGGCCTTCCACGGTGTCGCTTTCCATCCACCGGGATCCATCCAGTTACGAGCTCGACCCACCTATCTGCTTGCAAACGGTAGACATGACCCCGCCCAATCCCATATTAACTTGGCATCCTTGATACCGACTTCAGCGATGCCTGTCTTTGAGCGCAGTGAGGTGTTCCGAATCCTGTCTATAAGGTATAAAAAAAAGAACTATCCAACTTTAAATAGGGAGTACATGATGACAAGATATTTAATATTGTAAAATTGTTATAGATTTGAACTACTAACCAAACACTTCGACAAGAAACACGCAGACCAAAAGTTGGAAGGAGAGCCCTACGGTATGCTACATAATCCATACATAATATAAATGAGGGCTTTTCACTAAAGGAACTAGTTCCAACTAGTTTAATAGAGGATGCTGTCTGGAAATAAATATGGTTTATACATCCTGTTTTGTTATGTACGACATTAATTTTAAACACACATTCAGAATCGTATTAACTGATACGGGTAGCTTCAATATTTATCCAGTAATCGATACATTTCCAATGAACAATTTTTAACATACATAAATCAGCTGTTTCATTGATATTTTAGGATTTAAAATTAAGGGAGTATGAAAATTTAAAATTTTCTATGGTAATGAATTTGAAAAACAACTTTTTTACAATAATACTAGCCATTAGCCCCTACCTTTGTAAACAAATACCAATGATTTTTTTTTTCAAGTTCCTCGGTTAATGTTGCCACAACAGTTGACATAGACAATTCACAGCTGAACCGATTTCGACGAAATTTTGTATTCAGATAGATTATGGCCTGGATTGAGACTTAGGCAACTTATTAGTCTTTAAATTACAGATTATAATGCAATATTACCATACCTAACTGAGTTGGAGGAACAATTTAAAATGGAGTCGGAGGCCAAGAAACCAAAAACGGAAGACATCTGGGGCGATGAAGTGCCAACGGAGGCACCTGAGGTCCCTAAGATTGAAGATACTAAAGTTGAGAAGGAAGAAAAGGTATGTTTTATAAAAAAACGTAGAATTATATGAGGGGTCTTTAGAGACCCCAGATACCCCTCAGGATCTTATTATTTGTCTCTAGAGGCCGCTGAGGTCCCTAGGTTAGAGGATACTAAAGTTGAGAATGGAGAAAAGGTATGTACTATTAAAAAAACGTAGAATTATATGAGGGGTCTTCAGAGACCCCAGAGACCCTTCAGGTTCTCATAATTTTTTCTAGAGTCCTTTGAGGTCCCTAAGTTTGAGGATACTAAAATTTAGAACGAAAAAAAGGTATGTTTTATAAAAAAACGTAGAATTATATGAGGTGTCATCAGAGACCTCAGAGACCGTTCTGGTTCTCATAATTTGTCTGTAGAGGCCGCTGAAGTCCCAAGTTTGAGGATACGAAAGTTGAGAAAGAAGAAAAGGTATGTTTTATAAAAAAAACGTAGAATTATATGAGGGGTCTTCAGAGGCCTCTGGGGCGGGTGGGCTTATGAAGTTATTTTGGTTGATTTACTGAAATCCTCCTAAACGGTTGAACCGATTTTTTGTATTGTGTGATTGAGGGGGTGGTGTAAATTCACAATTGGACTCGGTAGATGCGCCGTTTTTTTACTACTAAGGTAGCAAACAGGCATACGGCCTACCTGATGGTAGGCGGTTACCGTAGCCTATGGACGTTTGTAACACCAAAAGTATCACTCACGTGTTGCTGACACTTTAATATTTTTAAAACGCCTTTTTCGAAGAACCCTGTACTGTATGTCCCTGGTGAAAACCTCGGCAGTTCCACAAGTGAAGTGTTCGTGGGAAGAAATTCCTCTGGAACCTCACGGTGTGCGACCACATCGTCTCCAAGGTGTGTGGATGGATTCCCTGCCGTTGTCGAGATCCAGAAAATTGCGGACGAAGTCGCGGGCATATAACAAGTAAATTATAAAATAATTTCAGGTAATTCTTCCGGAGAGGTTCGTGTTTTCTGGCGACACGGTAAAAGATCAGAAGATTGAAGAGGTGGAGATCAAATGCGAACCGAAAGACCCTGAAGGCCATGACTTTCAGGAGGCCGAGGTGCTTAATGAGATCTTCGAACCGGGACCTGATTCTGATGATGGAGAGGCTCTGGATACATGCAAGGACCCGGTGAAAGAAGAAAGGTAAAAACTAATCCATACTTCTATACTAATATTATAAACAGGATATATTTGTATTGTTGTATGTTTGTAACGAATAAACTAGTGGTCCGATTTCTAAAATTCCTTCACCATTAGAATCCCTGAGTAACATAGGCTATATTTATTACTAGAAAAAAATTGGGATCCCTACTAAAACTAAATAATGTAACCCAAGGTGTAAAAAAAATGGCTGGACCGATTGCGATGAAATTTGGTATATAAATAGATTACGACCGTAATTAATACAGGCTACTTTTTACCTGACAGAAGTAGGATAATGTTTTTTATGACAAACCAAGAAATTTCCAGCATTATTTATTTTAATATCCAGTGCGTGGTCTCCACTCGAGAATCTTTTGCCCAAACGGCCGTCCGTTCTTCGATGTGCCCGGCCCACTGCCACATCTGCTTGCTAATCTTGTCTTGACTTTGGTTTGTCTACGAAGGTTGCTGGGAGCGGTTGGGTGCGGCACAAGATCTGTCACTCTGGAAATCTATGGGGGAGGAATATGCTCAGCACCTTCTGATATGATGATGATGTTTATGATATGATGATGTTAATGACTACCACGCAATATACAGTACTCAAAGGTTACCTGGAAGAATAATTAGCATTCAGTTCGCTTATGTATTATTGTTCGTTTTCGCGGGCGACTAAACGACGCAGCGCAAGTGCGTTACACGTCGCAGACAACACGTGTCAGCAAATAGTTTTAAGTATTATATAATATGTACATATGTTAGTCACTAAGGTATACTGCGTGTCACGGCATTTACGGCTGAAGGCTAGTATTGCTGTAAAATAGTTTTTATTTCAAATTCATTACCATGATATATTTTTAATTTTCAATCTACCTTCATTTCAAGTCCTAAAATATCAATGAAACAGACTGTATAAAAATAGGGAAACAAATCATATTCATTCATCATGTAAGTAGGTACCTGTTAAACTGACTAAGTGGCATTGGCGCAAAGGCGCCGCTGACGTACGTTCGAAATGATTAATTGGAAATGTATTGATTACTGAATAAATATTCAAGCTTCCTGTATTCAACCAAAACCAATCTCTAAAATCAGTTAATACGATTCTGCATATGTGTTTTAAATTAATGTCGTGAATGCGGTGACAGACTGTATACGTATTTGGGCCGTAGAATTAAATTTTAACACCTTGTACGTTACTATTGTTGCCTAAAATTTATTATGGTAAAGAATAATTTTCTAATCTATTCTGGTAATTTTTTCAATATTGCTTTCATTTTCCAGACTACAACTAACAGACGATGAGGATGAGTACTTCCCCCCTGGGGGGTGGGCGCGGCCCCCTCCTCCCGGTCCCTCTCCACCCCCCCAATCACCCCCCGGTCGGCGCAGAGAAGCAGGGGTTTGTGAGCTGTGTAATAGAAGCTTTAGTACTCGGTCATATTTAAAGGTTCATATGAGGACGCATACCGGTAAGTAGATTCATACACTACCATGCTCATTAATTATTGATCGAGCGAAGCGAGATCTCTAAATCAACTTGTGCAAATAGGTATTGTATGTATGTTTATCCGAGAATAACTTTTGAAGCGTTAATCCGATCATCGTGAAATTTGATTCATAGGTAGGTAGTGACGTCACAATTTTGGTGTGACTAAATGAGCTAAAAATGTTGGGGGTTGTTTAGATTTGGGGTTCAAGAGTCAACATCAATTAAATTAAAATAGTTTATGCGGCATATGTCAAATAATACAGTAGAATAACAAAAGTATGTTAAGATATCGGGTAATAATAATAATGTCAAGTAAACGTAGTAAAGTAAAAAAAAAGTAATTTAAAAATTATATTATCAGATTCAGAGTAACTGTCTGAGGAACTATTGAGTCATTTTCAACCGACTTCAAAAAACGGAGGAGGTTCTCGATTCGACTGTATTTTTTTAAATGTTTGTTACCTTAGAACTTTCGACTGGGTGAACCGATTTTGATGATTCTTTTAATATTTGAAAGCTAGTGCTTCCCTTGTGGTCCCATTTCAATTTGGTCCAGTTCTGTTAATGGCATTCACATTGTGGTATATTTTTTATTTTATCTCAAGTTGGTTATATTTTTGTAAAATAGTTACTTGTTTTTGAAATAATTTTGGTATAGTTAAATCTCGATTACCGTGTTTACCTTTAACCTTCTAAAGCCAGGTAAAATGAACCAGTGTGGTGATAGGTACCTATGTATTGTTTCAGGTGAGAAGCCATTCCGCTGTTATGTATGTAGCCGTGGGTTTATCACAGCAAGTAAGATGCACAGGCATGTTCTAACGCACGACGAAACTTGGGTCGGTACGTATCTAACATTAATTGCCTTTATTTATCCCCCGCCTCAAAAAGAGGGGGTGTAACCTGACTACGACAAATTCAGGAAGATTTATATTTTTAGCAGTCTATGTATGTAAATATGTATGTTTGTATTTGCGTATGCAAATTCAAAAGGAACCCTATATGCAATATGTATTTACATAGGAAGGGTTATGTCTTTAGCAGTGTATGTATGTATGTTTGTATTAACGTATTCCACCGTAGCGCCTAACTACTCAACCGGTTTTGATGAATGAGGTGTCAATCGATTCGTTATTATGCACTGAGTGATATAGACTACGCTATTACCCGACTACGGCAAAGCCAAAAGGAAGGGTTTTATTTTAAGCAGGCTGGAAGTATGTTCCGATTTCGATGAATGAGGCCTCATATGATCACATGGAAATGATTTAAAAGTAGGGCTGTTTTGTCTTACGCCGCGCTTTCCAGTGGTCTCCACTCGAGAACCTTTTCTGCCCCAACGGTTGTTCCGGAAGTCTATGGGGGAGGCCTATGTTCAGCAGTGGACGTTCTATGACTGATTTAATGATGATTGATGATGATGACAGGGTTATTTGTGAAATTCGCAAAGTGATTTAGGTACGAATTATTATTAAAAAATTACGTATTCTCTATACAAAATTTAAGATGTTAAAAATATATCTAGCTTTCTAGGCTACTCTGTATCATGCGACGTTGCCAATCTGCTTTGAAATGAATGTAGAGGCGCTTTGTACGCGAGTCCCACTCGTACAGGTCTTGTTTATTGACGTGAATAAGTTTTTAAAATAGTTTCCATAGTGGGAGTCAATTCAAAAAACGAATGATTACAAAATCGGTTGATACAGTTTGAGGTTGCAGCTACATATCTATCATCTCGATCCAAATTGTAATTACACCACTGGATAGCTAAAGAATCAAAGAATTCGTTACGCTAAGTGAGGACTGTGACGCATCGCGCGCGGTGAAGTGGAAGCGCCGCCATTTTGAGGTCATTTTGCTGCGTTTCGAGATTTACAATTAGTATGACTTCTTGAACTCGAAGGACTTCTTAGTGTTCAAACATGATTGTAACATACATCAAATAGCGTATTTTTTTTTGTGTATAGAAAATATTACTTGTTACGTAGGTACACGTATTCACGTACAACACACGGCCGCGCCCATAACACAGCCACACACCATTTTTTATGTTTTATTTATTGTTATTTTCAGGTGAGGATGGGATCAAGCCAGAGGGCGCTGAAATCAAATCAGAGGCTGAAGACGAAATTGATACGGATAAAAAAATTAAAAGGTACTTTTCCCTTTTTTAATGAAGTCTGAAAGAAATCGCTTTAAGTGATAAGGCACTTAGAATTAAATAAACAAATATGTAATGATTGTGTGTAGTTTGTTTCTAGGACTTCCAAAAATTGTGCATTGGGACACTAGGTACTCAAAAGTTGCCTATATATATATATATATGGCCTTATACCCAGAGCTGGGCAAAATACATGCTTTCCGTTAATTAAAATACAAATTACGAAATACTATCTCGCACGTACATAAAATACGAAATACAAAATATTTTTAAGTCGTGTATTTGAAATATAAAATACGAAATGCAGTGTTTTAACAATTTTTATTTAAAATACAAATTCCAAAATACAGTCCAGTGGGCCAATAGCCAGCTGTGACGCAGGAGGTTGCGGGTTCAATTCCCGCTGTAGAACAAATGTTTGGATGATCTAAGATATATGTTCTGGGTCTACGTTTTCCTCTGTATATTTTAAGTAATTACAATATATATATGAATTTACCAGTTATCTTGTTCCCAAAGTACAAGCTTTGCTTACTGACTGCCTCCGTGGCGCAGTGGGCGTATAGCCGGCTGAGACGCAGGAGGTAGCGGGTTCGATTCCCGCCACGGAACAAATGTTTGCATGATCTACAGATATTTGTTCCGGGTCTGGTTGTTTTTCTACATATATATTATAAGTATGTATTTACAAAAAAAAAGTATATAAGTATTTTATTAGCTATCTGGTTCCCATAGTACAAGCTCTGCTTAGTTTGGGGCTAGATAGCGCTGTGTGAAATGTCCAGCAATATTTATTTATTTATTTATATTTACTTTGGGGCTAGATAGCGCTGTGTGAAATGTCCTGCATAATCTAAATAATCAATATACTAATGTTTTTCAGATCACAATCTAAAATCAACAAGTCTAAAGCGAAGCTACTTAAAAAGCCAAAAAAGAAAATCGATCCCAAATTGAAGAAATACCGTGGACGGCCGCATTGCTGCGAGTTTTGTGGGAAAAAGTAAGGATGCATTTCCACATATATTATTTTTTTATTATTTTATATATTTGGGTAAACAAACAGTGACACAATAAAAATTATATCTTAATTATACAGTACTAGTGGGTCGCCCCGAACTGAGATCTCACGAGTCTCCTATAAAAACAAAAAAAAATATATATTTTTAATCTTAGACTATCAAAATAGTGTGCGAAATGCATTACCAACGAACTTGACCTACAGTTTCATTCAAATTACAGGTTACGGGAGCTCATATTATGAGGTTATACTTTTTTGGGGTAGAAATTGCAGTTATTACGGATTTTAGACTTTTTGCTATATGTTTGTCGCTAAAGCTACATGCATACCAAATTTTAGCATTGTGGAGTTACTGGTGTACCCTGTGAGTTTTGCCAAAGTTCAGTTTTAATTATGGCTAATAACTCAAAAACTACAAGGATTAAACTATTATATTATTCGATCTTCTGCTCTTCTGTCTTTTGTCATTAAAGTCCTTGAATAAGAACGACGCTGAGACGAGATTTTATGAAACTTTTGAGACAACTTATAGAACGCCAAAATGAAGTTGTATACGAGGATCCAGCTCATTACCTCTCATTCCGAGGTGAAACCTCTAATTTGACTGGACTAGATGTTTTATAATTTTTAGCGCCGGTAAATATATTTAAAATTTTTTTTTTTATAAATTATAGGCTAGCGTTTGACCACTATCTCGCCTGATGGTAAGCGATGATGCAGTCTACGATGGTACACGCTTGCCTAGAAGAAACCTATTCACTCGTGACTTGAAGATCCCTAGGTTGTAGTTATCAGGAAACACAGACTCAGGCAAGGCGTTCCACTCCTTGGCGGTGCGCTTAATAAAGGTGGAAGAGTACCGCTTTGTGCGTATGGGAGGTATGTCTACCATGTAGCGGTGGCGCATCGCGGAGCGTCTGGTTGTCCGATCATAGAATGGGGATGGTGGGATCAGGTTGAAAAGCTCCGCGGCACACTCTCCGAAATGTATCCGATAAAAAACCGAGAGGCTTGCAACCTTTCGACGATGCTCGAGGCTGTGGAGCCTTGCTTTTGCTAACTCGTCATTGCAAATGACATACATATATATTATAAATATGTTATTATTAATATTCATTGTATAATTTCAGGTTCTTGCATATAGAAACTTTGCAAGTTCACAAAAAGTCACATGATGGTGAGGAGTTAGTATATAAATGTACATACTGCCTGGAGCCGCAGGTAGACCTGGTAAGCTATTATATAACTATTTTTAATTTTTAATTTAGCCTCTGCTGTCCCACTGCTGGGCAAAGGCCTCCCCCTCATCTCTCCACTTATCTCGATCCTGTACCAAATCCCGCCAGTCCCTAGAAAAAGCGTCGAAATCATCGCGCCAACGCTTCTTAGGCATTCCAGGGTGTCGCTTTCCATCCACCGGAATCCGTCCAGTTAAGACCTTAGCCCACCTAATTGCTTGCATTATAGGGGGGAAAATGCCTTTAACAACAGAAAGAAAATTATTTACATGATTAAAATACAGAAGAAACAGTTGAATCATCTAAAGACCGTTGCAAACGATCTAGAGATAGCTCAACTGCTCCAGATCACTACCAGGCGGATGTGTCTCCAAGACACTGGCTGAATTGTCGGATCACACGTTGCATAGACCAAACAATTATGAAAACGCGATGGGCCCCGGTACCCCATGAACCCCAGGGTCTCGACCACAAATGGAACAAACACTACTTATAATAGATCTTCAGCTGAATTTGCCGCTGCACCGGCCCCAGCTGCTGTACCAGACAGATGGGGTGGCGCAAGGGTATCGACGCGCGTGGCATCCCACACCCTTAAAAAAGACTAAATTTATCTGTATAATGTGTTGCAATTTAAACTAATTATATTGAAGGGACGGTTTCTACACTTTCTCTAAATGTATCTATAAAATGTTCTTGTTTTATCATCAAAATCTCGAGAAAATCGATAAAATACTGCTCGACGAAATGTTAGAGAACTAGCTTATTGTACAATACCACAGATTACTAAAAAAAAGTGGCACTCTGTGAGTGCCGGCAGAAGTGAAAACTTTAACAATTACGAGATACTTATATATAGAGGTGTCGGTAATGGTAACAGTGACGCGAGTAGATTTTTTCCCAGCTAAAAAAAATGCCCAACGCGCCTAAAGAAGTTTTCAGTTCAAAAAATAATTTAGATGTTGCAAAATGATCATGATGGGTGTCGCAAAGAAAGTTGTCTTAAGCCCCTCTACAAACTAAAAAAAAAATTAAATTATATGTATACAGAGGGGTCGGTAAAAGTGTCGCGAGTTCCATGGTTTTTCCCATCTCAAAAATGCCCAACGCGCCTACTAGTCAATGCCCTGGCCCAGTCTATGATCCAACCAGTCAACAGAGCGCGTATAGTGCGTACAACAGGGCGGTAAGTACCTACATGTTAGGTACAAAAAGTCTAATCTAAGTTTTTTGAATTAAAAAAAAATAATTATGGCCTCAAATATATACTGCGTTATTAATTGTAGTTTAGATTGCAACACCTTATATAGACATACTAGCTGACCCGCCAAAGTTCGTACCGCCTTGGCATGCATATGACGCGGGCTGCCAATGTACGTCGCCGGTACAATTGTCAATCGCCCATCATTAGCTGCATCTGTGTATGAGAAAATGAATTTTCTTCATAATTTCTTTTTGCGTGAATTTTTCCGATATTTTAATATTTATTCTGTTATTCGGGGCGGAGACAAATCCAACAAATCAAAGATCATCAAAATCGTTCCGATCTTGAGTTATAAATGGTGACTAACCCGACTTTGTTTGAAATAAGTAGCCGACAAATTTTAAACAATGTTGCATTTCTGTATATGCGTGTTTTATACTTTTTATCATTCACGCTCTGAAAGCTTGTCATTGTTAGCTCGATACCTGATGCGTAAATGCGATTGACGGCCGGGCCGTAAGTTAATTTAAAAATAGAACGAGGGCCATTGCTCATGTCGATAGTAGCTTTTGTCACCCGCACTATAATAACGAATCGATTCCTCATTCATCAAAATCGGATGAATAGTTTAGGCGCTACGGCGGAACATACGTAAATACAAACATACATACATACATAGACTGCTAAAAACCTTTCCTTTTGACTTTGCCGTAGTTGAGTAATAAAGGTATATTTGTTTTTTTGTCAGGAGGCGAAGACGGTACACGAAGCCACGCATACGGGGCCGAAGCCCTACATATGCACGCTCTGCGGACGGCAGTATAAGGAGAGAGGCCCTATGGTAATTATACATATGTACTTATAAACGATTAGTTGGAGATGGAACAAGCTTATGGCCCATCTGATGTCAAGTGGTAACCATCGCCTATAACAGAGAATTGCCTCGTAGGTCACGTTAGAAACGTGCCCTACGGTGCACTGCTCTGCGTCCATCAAATTGAGGCATACAGGTGTGAAGCCTCATGTGTTTTTAATTTCACCAGCAACCATACCCTTCAAACCGGAACACAGAAATAGGTATGGTGGTAATAATTTCTCGGGCGAACCCTTACAAAAGAAACTCTACTACACGTAAAACTAGTCTCTATCTAGAACAGTTTTTAGATATCTGTCTTAAAAGTTTTCTTGGTTTACCGATCACACAACTAGATAGCGCTGCTTAATTAACATAAATAAACCTATCTAGGTACACTGTACACTGTAGGTAACTCCTGTACAGGTCTAACTTTTATGATAACTCCTTCACTGTACAAGCTATCCGTCTATGGAACTCTCTTCCTTCACACATTAGAACTGCCAAATCTCTTCCCATCTTTAAAACAGTTCTATTTAAACATCTGTCTGCGCTACAATGCTGATTTCTTATTTTCTCATCTATCGTTACATTATCGCTACTATTGGTTTTATTTCACCCTTCTGATATGCACCTATATGTATGTTATTGTATTTTATATACTACTAGCTGACCAATCCGCAGCTTCGCACGCGAAGTTTTGAAATAAAAACATTACCCTCCTTCTGCGCAGTTGGGTAAAAAATAGCCTATGTCACCCGGGGATAGTGTAGCTTCCCAACGGGAAAATATTTTTTTAAATTGGTCCAGTAGTTTCGGAGCCTATTTAATGCAAACAAACAAACGAACAATCAAATCTTTCCTCTTTATAATATTAGTATAGGTGTCCCCATACATACATAGTTGACGCCAATTAAGATAGTCATCTGAGTTGTATGGGCGCTCATACAATTTAGAGGACTGGCTTAATCGGCACCAACTTCAAATAAGGTAAATAAATAAAATTGGGCTATTGTGTGTAAAAATGATACCAATTTTATTATGGCGGTATAATGGGTAGGTTGGCACTTGGCCGGTTATTTTATATTGTTTTTATTTTAAGTGTGATTTACAATAAAGCCTTTTCTATCTTCTATCTATCTATCTAGGTTCGGAACCCGCGGTGCGCAAATCATGCTCTTACTAGACCGGTGCTTTTATTCCAGATATACCACAGAAAGAACCACAAGCCTGAAGATGAGAAGCAATTTATATGTGACATTTGCTCTAAGCGATTCGACTCCCAAGCGAAGCTAGCGCGCCATATCATTACGCACACCAGTGAAAAGTGAGTCTATATTAATAGTCAATATAAATATTGGTTTGCCCAGAACTGAGATCTCGCGAGTCTCCCATAAAAACAAAAAAATATAATTCATAATAATCTTTGACTAATTAAATAGTCCCACGAAATGAATAACCAACAGACTTCACCTACAGTTTGATTCAAATTACAGGTAACGAATGGGTGTTCATGTAATTGGTTGTTCTTTTTAGGGGTAGAAATTGCAGTTATTCCGGATTTCAGACTTTTCCCTATATTTTTGACACTAAAGCTACACGCGTACCAAATTTCAGCATTGTGGGGTCACTGGTGTACCCTGTGAATTTCGTCAAAGTTCAGTTTTTATTATGGCTCAAAAACTACAAGGATTAAACTAAAAATAAAAACGGGGTCGAAATGTGCCAATGAAAACTTTTTCATTAGACGTCCCATTTGACCTACTATTCACATTTACTCTCGTCCCTTGCGAGTCTTATGCATTGACACCCTTCTACGCTTTCAATGTCATTCGAGCATCGGGCGGGTGGTCTGCCTCTTGGTCTACGAGCATCCCTCAGCCACCACTCTGTAATCGCCTCCGCCCAATGCCCGTCATCCCTCCTAGCCAAGTGTCCAGACCATCTCCACTTCAGCCCTGCGATCCTCATACCCACGTCCATAACCTTGGATGTATTAATATATATTTTAACAACCTATACAAAATATCTCGGGTGTACAATAGATCGCTTACAGCCCTTGTATAAAAATTTACTATATTTTTACTAAAAACAAGATATTAACGTATGAGTCTTTGAGTGCCACTTTAGTATTCAGTTTAAATAATTTTTATTTCTCATTTAAAAACATTTTCACTTGAGAGAGAATTGTAAATTTAGTTACATTATTATGTCATCTTAAATTAGGTTAAAGTTAATAGATTAATATAAACTAGAAAGTAACTACGTGTTTTGTTATGTACGACATTAAATGAAAACACGGGTAGGGCTAATAGCATTTTTTAAATTCATTACCATGGATAATTTTAAATTTTCAAACAACCTTATTATTAAGTCCTAAAATATCAATGAAACTGCCTGTATAAAATAGGTTACGAAATCATATTCATGTAAGTAGGTACCTGTTAAACTGACTAAGTGGCAAAGGCGCTGCCGATTTAAGTTGAAATTTGTTTATTGGAAATGTATCGATTACTGGATAAATATTCAAGCTACTAGTATTCAACTGACTTTTAAAATCTGTAAATACGATGCCGGATGTGTGTTTTAAATTAATGTCGTTCATAACATAACAGGTTGTATAGTGTCCAAGTAAGTTTCCCTTATTATAGTATTCCTTTATTTTAGTGTAAATAGTGTTCATAACCATGATATTTTTAAAAGTTATATTAATGATTTATTAATTATTTGTTTAATAGGTTCGTACTGCGGTACGAGTGTCCAGTTTGTGCGAATATGTTTCACACGCGGTGGCATGTACAAATGCATCTCAAATCACATCAGAAGGAAGGCTTGTAAGTACTTATATTTAACTATGTACTTTATTGACGACCTCCGTGGCGTAGTGGGCGAATAGCCGGCTGAGACGCAGGAGGTAGCGGGTTCGATTCCCGCTACGGAACAAATGTTTGCATGATCTACAGATACATATTTGTTCCGGGTCTGGTTGTTTTTCTATTTATTATACATATAAAAACAAATACATATAAAAAAACAACTACGTAAATCTATGGATACAATTGGCGGTCTTATCGCTAATTAGCGATCTCTACCAGACAACCTTTGGATGGAATGGACTGTGTGTCAGACATTATCTGGGGTGTACCTGACATACTACATGTACATACATACTAATACTAATTATATAAAAATAAAAAATATAAAACTTACATAAATGAAAACTACATGAATCTAAATAATAACTACTCATAATAATTTATAGATACATACTTAGACTTATTTAAGAAACAAATAATTAATAATAAATACATATATATTTAGCGACAAATACTCAGATAGTGTTCTCTGAGCATACGTATATTATATATTATAAGTATGTATTTACAAAAAAACATCATGTATAAGTGTTCTATCAGTTATCCATAGTACAAGCTCTGCTTAGTTTGGGGCTGGATAGCGCTGTGTTAAATGTCCAGCAATATTTATTTATTTATATAGTATATTAGCTGACCAATCCGCAGCTTCGCACGCGTAGTTTTTCAATAAAAACATGATCCTCCTTCTGCACAGTTTGGTAAAAAGTAACCTACATATGTTACTCAGGGATAGTGTAGCATACTAATGGTGAAATAATTTTTGATATCGGACCCGTAGTTTATGAGTTTATTCGTTACAAACATACAAAAATATAAATCTTTCCTCTTTATATTATTATATAGTATATAGAAATGAATCTTCAAAGAATCCTATTTATTATGTCTACTAATGTCTATGGAAAAAACATATCCATTGTCCATCTAGGTGGACCCAATTTTCTGTTGATCATGCAAACATTAGTTCCGCGGCGGGAATTGAACCCGCTACCTCCTACCTCCGGCTATTCGCCCACTGCGCCACGGAGGTCGTCAAATGGATGTGTGCTATGTTACAAAATATTTCTATTAATAATCTAAATAAATAAACTTTCAACAGAATACTAGAAGAGAATCGGAACGCAGTCCTCGCCATGGTGCTCCAGAATGCTCGTAAGATCCCCAAGACTCCAGCTACGGAGAGCCAGGCGCACTCCCAGAGCGTCGCCCTGGAGCTGCATCCTCCAGACGAACGATCCAGGATCTGCAACATTTGCGGACAGGTAAGAAATAACCTAATATGATAGCCATAGAACGTCCACTTAAATAGACCGCCCCCCCCCAGATTTCCAATCATTATTAGGTCGGCATGGTCTCCACTCGAGAACCTTTCTGCCTTAGTCAGTTCTTCAGCTATGTGCTCATTCCACTACCACTTCAGCTATTACAAGAAAAATGGGTTATCTTGAAGTTGTCGATGAGTACGTCTACTTAGGACAAACAGTTCAAGTTAGGTCCAACTTCGAGAAAAACAGTCCTGAACTCGGCTGGGCATCTGAGTAACGCCATCCAGATCCCAGAGGAACGCCTTGTCATGGTCCTTCAGAAGGTTCGCACGATCTTGAAGACTTCAGCTGCGGAGAGCCTGGCGCACTCCCGTCGCCCCTGGAGCTGCATCCTCCAGACGAAGGTAAGAAATTACCATAATGAGGAGTCATCTATCAAAGACATTGTCAGTCAAAGGTCGATGAATCCAACTCGGCCGGGCAGTTGAGCAACATGCTACTATTTTGGCATTTGGTTTGAAACGTCTGACCACGTGGACCCTGCCCAGTTAGGTAGATCCGACTTCGAAAAAGAGGTCAGTCGACGAATCCAACTCGGCTGGGCAGCGTTCGAGAAAATACGTGATGGCTACGTCCAAAATACCACAGTGTCTGAAGACGAAAGTCTTTGAACAGTGTGTGCTTCCGGGCTTGCATTATCCGTAAGATTATGGTATCTGTATAATTCGGGTAGTACTGAACTTAACTTTTCGGATATCCGGATTTTACGGACAATTCGGATAATTTTGGGAAGAACGTTAAAAAAAAATTATAATTATAAAAGTATATATATATAAATAATGTTTAAGTTATGCCAACATTCACCATCCCACTAATATTATAAATGCGAAAGTTTGGATGTTTGTTTATTTATTTGTTTGTTACTCAATCACGTCGTAACTGATTTTGATGAAATTAAGTATGTACGTAGATTATATCCTGGATTAATACATAGGCTACTTTTTATCCCATAAATCAAGTCTCATAGGTTAAAAATGGGCTGTCAATCAAGTTGCAACAGCGAGTTTAGCTTTATTTCTACGTTACCTACACATTTAGTAGTGTAACGCGTACGGAGTCGCGGGCAACAGCTAGTTTAAATATAAATAATTTTGACAATAAAGAAACTTGATCGATAATCGATCTCGTGGGTCATATGGCACAGAAACGTGGTCGCTCACTATGGATCTCATCAGGTCGGCTCGCGGTCGCTCAGCGTGCTATGGAGAGTCTATGCTTGGTGTCTAAGAGATCGAATCAGAAATGTGGAGACTGTAGACAAACCAGATTAGCAAGCTAAAGTGGTAGTGGGCAGGGCACATAACTCGAAGAACTGACGGCCGTTGGGGCAAAAATTATCTAACCAACTGGAAAGTGGAGCATAGGATGAAAAAAAGCATAAAGTATCAGTTATCTGGTTTCCATAGTACAAGCTCTGCTTAGTTTGGGGCTATAGCGCTTTGTGAAATGTCCAGCAATATTTATTTATCATTATCGTGTCATTATCATCATCAGCTCACATTATAACATTGGTTTTTATATTTTATCCAGGTTTTCCAGCATTTCTACTACCTAGAGGAGCACCTGAAGACGCACGGCTCCAGGATCGCTGTCGAAGACCTGGATAAAGAGGAGGACAAGAAGTACACCTGCCAGGTATATCATTATACCATCATTGACGAAGCTGCGGGTTCGATTCCTGCCGCTCAAAAAATGTTTGCCTCAATTATTTATTTATCAAATAAGCCCGCGGCTCCGCATGCGTAGTTTGTCGATAAAGCATTACCCTCTTTGTGTGTAGTTGGGTAAAAAGTAGCCTATGTCTCAATTCTGGTCTTAATCTGTATAAATACCAAAGGACATCATCGGGATTTCATACATTTTTGGTCCAAATATGAAAGTGCCGGCCAATAAAAAAATATGCTGTATTCCGTTAGAACTTGTCCCCATGGGTATTTATTATTATGACACCAAAGTTGTAGGGTCATTGTCCTTGGTTTTATTGGAGTTCAAAAATTCAACATCTTCATACATTTTCAGTGAATTTAACTAACAAAAACAAAAACACAAAACAAGATCAACATGTCCAAAATAGGTCAAGAACCAATATATCTTACTAAACGATGTTCAAAATAAAAAAATGGTAGAGCAAATCATTTGTTTTTGTTTAATAAATTCACCGAAAATGTATGAAGATGTTGAATTTTTGAACTCCAATAAAACCAAGGACAATGACCCTACAGCTTTGGTGTCATAATAATAAATACTCAGGGGGACAAGTTCTAACGGAATACAGCATATTTTTTTATTGGCCGGCACTTTCATATTTGGACCAAAAAAGATGATGTCCTTTCATCGAAATTGGTCCTGCCAAAGAGACAGGGCAGAGATACTTTTGAATTTATATTGTTAGTATGAGTGTCATCCATCCACACGATTTTCACTGCTGAGCATATGCCTATCCACCATAGATTTCTAGAGCGACCGATCTGGTGCAGCACCCAACGGCTCCCAGCATTTGAACTGTAACTGAGCTGAATTGAATCCTCATCTTTACATAGTTTAAAATAAAGTCGCTTCCGCTGCCTGTTCCCTTGGATCTTTTAAACTACTCAACGGATTTTAATGCAATACGTACGAGTACATAGTAACTGCGAAAGTAACTGTTTGTTTGTTACCTTTTCATAACTAAACGGCTGAACGGATCGTAATGAAATTTGGCAAGGAGATAGATTATATCCTGGGGAAGGACATAGGCTACTTTTTACCCGAGTGCGCAAAAGGAGGGTAATGTTTTTATTGAATTACCACGCATGTGAAGCCGCGGTCAGCTAGTTCATTATAATCTGTTATGTAACAAGTTAACAGCACTAGCGGCTGGGTGTGCCAACATTATTAGGCAATTTGACATTTCATAAACGTAAATAATGATCAAAACGGGTATTTATCGCGTACGTACCTTTTTTATTTGTTATTCCGACGTTTCGATTGTGTTGCAACAGACGTGGTCACGGGTTGACTGACGTACTTGGAGCTACCGTGGAGAAGTGATGGCAGCTGCCCTCTTCAGAATTAGAAATGTCCTCGTTCATATTACGACACACTCGCGAAAGTTTGAATTGGATACAATTGGCGTTCTTATCGCTAAATAGCGATCTCTACCAGACAACCTAATATCATCACACCAATATTATAAATGCGAAAGTTTGAATGTTTGTTTATTTATTTGTTACTCAATCACGTCGTAACGGCTGAACAGATTTCGATAAAATTTGGTATATACGTAGATTATAACCTGGATTACCATATAGTCTACCTTTTATCCCATAAATCAGTTTCCATGGGATAAAAGTGGGGGTGTCAAGTTGCAACAGCGAGTTTAGCTTTATTTCTAGGTAACCTACACATTTTGTAGTGTAACGCGTACGAAGTCGCGGGCAACAGCTAGTATTTCATAAACGTCAAAAACATGAATCGTATTATTTGTTGGATTATAAGTTGGTACGAAACCTTCGGTATGCTAGTCTCATTCGTACTTGGCCGGTCTTTTTTGCATACGTAAGAGATCTAAGTCTTCAACATCAACTTGTCAATTATTATTATTAACTTTATAATTTAAGTATACAACCTGTTTTGTTATGTACGACATTAAATGAAAACACGGGTAGGGCTAATGGCTAGTATTGTTGTAAAATAGGGTTTTTTCAAATTAGTTACCATAGAAAATTTTAATGTTAAACAACCTTAATATCAAGTCCTTAAATATCAATAAAACATCGTGTATAAAATATGTATAATAAGTAATAATGTTAATAATAATAATAGGTAAACAAATCATATTCATTCATCATGTAAGTAGGTACCTGTTGAACTGACTAAGCGGCATCGTCGTAAAGGCGCCGCCGATTTACGTTAAAAATTGTTTATTGGAAATGTATCGATTACAGAATAGATATTCAAGCTACCGGTATTAAACCCACCTCTAAAATCAGTTAATACGATTTCGGATGTGTTTTAAATTAATGTCGTACATAACAAAACAGGTTGTATGTATTCTATCAGTTATCTGGTTCCCATAGTACAAGTTTTGCTTATGGGGCTAGATAGCGTTGTGAGAAATGTCCAACATTATTTTTTTTTCCAGGTCTGCTCAAAATCTTTCAAACTTCACTACTACCTCAAACTTCACAGCTTCACACACACAAAGGAAAAGCCCTTCATATGCCAGCAATGCGGCAAGGGCTTCATCACCAAGGGCAAGCTGAAGAGGCATCTGGAAACCCACCAGGGTCTGAAGAAGTACCAGTGCCATGTATGTTGTAAGTTCTTCACTAGACCAAGTTATTTGAGGATACACGTGAGGACTATTCATGGAACGCAGGATTATAACTTTAGGGATTATGGTGTGGGGGTACCTGTGGGGTTAGGAGTGCCTTTAGGACAGCTCACTGGCAATAGTATGTGATTTTTAATGGTTAAATTGGGGTACGATTTTATGTTGATTAGGTATGTGATTTTCTGTTGATTAGGTATGTGATTTTCTGTTGATTTACTTGGCAGCCGTTTTTTTCCAAATCATGTCAAAAAACAAATGACGTTAAAGTAGCATGTGATTTTGAATGGTTAAATTGGGGTACGTCATTTGTTTTTTCGATTTCATGACAAAAACAAACCAAGCAATTATGTTACTAGGTATATGATTTTCTGTTGATTAGGTATGTGATTTTCTGTTGGTTTACTGGGAATACGATGTTTTTTTTCGAATTCATGTCAAAAAACAAATGACGTTGAAGTAGTATATGATTTACTTAGCGGTCGTCATTGTTTTTTCGATTTCATGACCAAAAACGAACCAAGCTGTTGAGTTTTAGCTTTATTGTTGAGTTTATATTGTTAGAATGGTCAAGTTTCAAGTATACTCTTTATCAGAAGGATTTAGGTTTGTCAATCAAATTAAAATGCAAAGTGAAAATTCACTTCATTGTCTATTCATACAAAAAGTCAATACAAAAAGATAATCTAACGAGTAACGGTAGGTGTCTGCCGGGCCGAGCGCTGCGACTATTCCTTTATTTACAATTCTGTTTGCCTAAGCATGGCTCGGTCCCTACACAAGCAACAATGTTATTCGGTATATGATTTTCTGTTGATTAGGTATCTGATTTTCTGTTGATTTACTTGGAAGACGTTGTTTTTTTCGAATTCATGTCTAAATAGAAATGACGTTGAAGTAGTATATGATTTTCTATTGATTTAGTTGGCTGTCGTCATTTGTTGTTTTGATTTCATGACAAAAACAAACCAAGCAACAAAGTTATTAGGTATGTGAGTGTTGATTAGGTATATAATTTTCTGTTGATTTACTTGGCGGTTGACATTTTTTTTATTGATTTCATGACAAGAAACGAACGACGTTGAAAATAACAATTGCAACCAAGAAACGGAACTGTCAATAACTTGATATTCTTACCGTGCATTCCGAGTCACGCTAAAATCGATATCATAGCGCCACCACCATATTGCGCTAACAACGTCCATGCTCCAAACCGAAATCACCGTGAGTCAAAAGTGACGGGACAGCGGTTGGTTGGTTGCTTGTGAGTAATACTGTTCTGTGGTTGATTGGTTTTATTGTTGTTATGAAATTATAGGAGCACTGACTTGCAGCGCGTTCATGAGCGTTCCGAATCCTTGACAGCACTCAACTGTCATCAGCGCGGTACGCAAAATAGCTACGTGAACGTTGGCCGCGATTATGTCGCGTTTCGGAATGCATTTCTATTAGATTTTCTTAGTGTTGATAATTTTCAACCGATTTGAAAAAGGTTCTCAATTCGGCTGTATGTTTATGAATGTTTTACTCGATATCTCCGCTAAAAGTTACCTGGAATATTTACACTGAAAACTCAGAAATAGAGCACGAGCACTACACATCTTCTACTCTACAGCTATACACAGGTTGCACTATAATATATAGTATTGTTACTTGATTTTATTAAGTTTAATTGGATTTGATTTGGGTAATTTTATTAAATGTAATTTCTATTTGTAATGAGTCAATGGCTTGAAATAAACAATTTTTGATCGAGCGAAGCGAGATCTCCAAATCAACTTCGGCAAATCGGCGTTGTATGTATGTATGTATGTATGTTTGTTTGTCCGAGGATAACTTTCGAAGCGTTCGTCCAATCATCGTGAAATTTGGTATATAGGTAGGTTGTGATGACACAATTTTGGTGTGACTAAATGAGCTAAAAATGTGTGGGGGTTGTTGAGGTATTGGGGTTCAAGAGGGGTAAAAAAAAACAAAATGGGACTATTCGAACATCGACCCCGTTTTTATTTTTAGTTTAATCCGTGTAGTTTTTAAGTTATTAGCCATAATAAAAACTGAACTTTGACAAAATTCACAGGGTACACCAGTGACCCCACAGTGTTGAAATTTGGTGTGCGTGTAGCTTTAGTGACACAAATATAGGCAAAAAAATGCCAGAATAACTGCAATTTCTACCCCAAAAAAGTATAACCATATACATGAACTCCCGTTACCTGTAATTTGAATGAATCTGTAGGTCAAGTTATATGGTAATGCATTTTGTGGCACTATTCTGATAGTCAAAGATTACAAATAAGATTTTTTGTTGCAATCGGAGACTGTAAATTTATTTAGTTTATATTTTTTCAACTCAAAGACTCAGAATATAGTAGAATACTATATATTATAGTACGGTTGGCAACCCTATATATAGTAGTAGAGATGACAGGCAAGATGTGTAGTGTTCGCGTGCTCTATTTCTGAGTTTTCAATGTAAATATTCCAGGTAACTTCGAAGGCGGGCATTACCATTATAACCATTATATTTTGGAAGGGTTAGGTCTAAGTTGTTTTCTATATTACCTCGTAGGACCTAAAGGTTTAAGTAGATTCTAATTTAATTACATACGTTTTGATCCTAGGATTGAAATTAGTGAATACGTTGTAATATCTAAGTTAATTCGATAGAGTTTCCTCACGAAAACAACGTGTTACATTTCGTTACTTTCGCCAACGCGATTTTGCACGTGAGGATTGTCAATAATAAAAAAAGTCTCAATCAATTAATATGTTACCTTAAATGTATGAATGTATGGAATTGCAAGGAGGGGTTTTCACGGCCATGTTTCTATAACTGCTAACAGAAAATAAATAATTTGTGTTTGTTTATCTGACGAAGTGATATTGTTTTAGACAAATTTTGATATTGTGTTTTGAAATTTTGGCATATAAACCATATTTTTGGCGGCGCATCTCCAGACAGAGCGTTCTATTACGCTAGTTGGAACTAGTTTTTTCTTTTTGAATTGATAATAAAAAGCCCTCATTTAGGAAATGCGTAAAATTACTTTTCAAAGATTCTTTGCAATTCTTAAATTATACTGGCGATATGTATAAAATTAACACTATACCGTAGAATTTGTTCGTAAAAAATTAAACACAATAAGTAATAACGCTTTGCTTTCAATACATTTCTGATGCTGTTAATACTTTTTCGCACCACCTGCTCGACAATGTCAAATTATATGTCATGTAAACCTCACCGAAAGCAGCTGATTACATCCCTACGGCAGAGCCGGGAGTAAAGTTGTACTGAATTTCAATGTTATTTTAATTTGGAACCTCATCTGTATTAAAATTTTAACAAAAGAGACCCACACAATAAGAACTTAATCGTAAATCGAACTAACCTCTGCACATAATGCATCTACCTAAATTTGGTTTTTATTGTCTCGCAGAAAGTGTGAAAAGTAGAATTCTTCTCGTAAATAAAGCAGTCTGTATCTTGAGCGTGCTTATATCCCACTCTGCACTCAGGCTTCTCGTAACTCCCTCGCTCCGCTCGTGTATTAACTCTAGAATCCTTCGTTACGTTCGGGTTTCAATATAGCGCCCGTGATGCAAGACACTGCTTTATCCCCTCGTTTAATAATCTACTATTATTTCATTTCTTCTAAGGTCGCGTAAAACACACTTAACGGTATTATATACAAATGAAAATAGTTAATTAGTGTCAGCCGCTGTAGTATACTTTTTCCATATACAATGAAAATCGTCCTTTGTTTAAATTATGTTAGAAAATAATGGGTTTATATGTATTATAATAGTTAATTTCATTATATTTTAGAAAAATGTAAATAAAAAAATCACGGTTGATATCTCTTAAAGGATAAATATTTAAGTTTTACACGATTAGTGACAAAAATGTCAAAAAAATTTGACCGTTTTAATTATTTTTTTAGTCTAAATTAGAGGATTTTTTGGTCATTCCAAGTACTCGGTGATGTCTGTTTATATTGTAAGGTGTCCCTTTGATGTAATTTCATACAAAATGTATAGAAACGTTAGTTTTGCGTCCCGTCTTTGTAGTTTTACATAGTAAAGCTTGTATATCTAGACGGTTCTATACAATTTGTATGCAAGTACAATAAACTGGCAACTTAAGATTTATAGAGACATGACTGAGTTCTATAAATTTTATATGGACTAAAATGTATAGAAACGTCGCGCCTGCGTACTACCGTGTTTGTAGTTTTGCGTCGAAACGCTTCTATACATTGATAAATTAAAGGGGCGGTTTTTTTTTTAGTTATCAAAAATTTACAAAAATGTACACTTAGGGTGCATCCATTAATTACGTGAGGTGTTCGGGGGGGGAGGGGGGGGGGTCGAACCGAATCTTGCCCAATCTCACGTGGGGGTGAGGGGGGGGGGGTCTCGGTAAAGAAGAATATGCAAGAAAGTTTTATATATAAATTTTGAACATACATGGGGGGGATACAAAAATCGTGAGAAACGCCTCACGCAATGAATGCCCCCTTAATATCGATTTAGTTTTAAGTTTCTTTTTAGAATACGAACCATAAAGTTGATGTATATATAAGGTACTTAAAAATTATATAATTAAGATACGGTACTGTATAAGCAATATTTTTCCAGTTTTTAGATTTAATTGGTGTTGTATTTTTAAGAGGTTGTTGATTTTGTAAAAATATAAAAATGCAATTTTTATTTTTGAGTTTTATTTGTTATTGCTTATTATATATTTAGGATCCAGAAGTGAAAGTCCTAATAGAAATAACACGAACTTTATTACTACCAAAATAAACAGTTAAGAAAACTAAACCAGCTATATTTGCAAGTACTTCTTAATCAAATATTAACAAAGAAATCACCAATTTACACAATCAAGTCGAAACTACCGCTCAGCTATATTTTATCACAGAAATACACTTTTTACCACACTTTTTTGCAAGTGATGCCGTTTACGACCGCACAGCACGAAAGACGATAAGCAAGCCTTTTTTTTTTTGTTTTCTTCGAACGGACTAAACTCGCTGTTGGCCTCTGAGGCCGTGACAGCTTAACCGAACTTTTGGCGAGCGCAGATGGCGCTCAGCCCAGTAAGTTATTTAGGCAACTAGCGCAAGAACACCACTTAGGTACGAGCCTCGGCTTGGGCTGTTGCCGGGATGGGGATAGGAGAGAAACGCCCGGGTACATGTCTGTACCTCGTATAGGCGGCGACTGAAGGGACTCGTCGACCTCGCCGGCGAGGTCGGATAAGCAAGCCTTGCGTTTGAGCGCCGCTTTGTATAGCAACGGTGGATAGGCGAAAGCAGGATCCCTAATTATATAGTATAAAATAAGGCATACTACGTATTATGTTATGTACGACATTAAATGTAAACACGGGTAGAGCTAATGGCCAGTATAGTTGTAAAATAGGTTTTTTCAAAATTATTACCGTCGAAATTTTTTAATTTTCCAAATAAATATGTAGGTATACAAATCATATTAATTCATCATTTAAGTAGGTACCTGTAATCGATTACCGGATAAATATTCAAGCTACCGGTATTAAACCCACCTCTAAAATCAGTTAATACGATTCCGGATGTGTGTTTTAAATGAATGTCGTACAAAACAGATTGTATACGGATATTATAATAGTACTAGGCGGCGGTAATTATAAAACAAGAGTTATAAATATAGGTACTTTTAATTTTTTGATCGAAGCGTGATTTCCAAATCATTATGACGATCCCCGCCGCGGAACAAATGTTCGCATGATCTACAGATATTTGTTCCGGGTCTGGTTGTGCGGTAGGGCAGCAGGTATTTGAAATACCAATTACAAATTACATTTTTACGAAGTAATTGAATTACAAATACGAAATACGTATTTGTATTTCACTCCTGGAGTGCCACTATTTTTTTATTTTAAATGATAATGAAGTATTATTTTCTAGTTATGTTGTATATACTTAATTACCTAAATATTGTAATGTTTTTGTAAATGCTGTTATTGCACATATTATAAAGAATTGTTTAAAAAAATCTTTGTTATTTTTTATTTTGATTTTGCAAAATATGGGCTTGCCTTATAAATAAAAAAAATGTCACCTACGTCACAGAATTAAAGGAATTTTGAAAGTAGCACTAGTGATAGAAAAATTGAGGAGTAAGAGGCTAGCGTGGTATGGACATGTCATGCGGAGGGAAGAAAATGTGACTAAAAGAGTGTTAGATATGAATGTGGACGGATAGTAGAGAAGTAGAGGAAGGCCAAAGAAGAGATGGATGGACTGTGTGAAGAATGATATGAATAGGAAGGAAGTGACGGAGATGACGGCTGATAGAGAGATGTGGAGGAGGAATACATGTTGTGCCAACCCCACGTAATGTGGGAAAAAGGCAGGCAGGATTGCTTTTGTTTTGTTTTCTAAGTTCAGCGAGCTTAGTTTATATACCACTCGTATTCCAATAAAATAGACGCAGTTTATTTGTAGGTATTAAACATACTGACCCAAGTAAGGGCAAGGATAACCTTATCCATCATGTTAGTGCATGATTTATATTCACGCTTTAGGTATACCAAAGTTTCTTAACTTTCTAAAGGGACGGACCACAAGCAACATTTAGATAATGGCGGACCCCTTCCAATCTTTACATTCGATATATATAGGGATAAAACACGAGGTATTTAAAAAAATCGGTACCTTGTATATGATATTATAAATAAAGTAAAGGTGTACCGCGTGACGATCAGTGAGATGATTGATGCTGATTCAGTTTGATTAGCATGTTCAATTGAGGAATTGTTTTAGACAAGGCAATGCGCATATCATCTCTCACATCTGATCGGTTACGATTTTGGTTACACAATATTAAATAACACACAATATTATTGATCGAGCGAAGCGAAATCCCCAAATCAACTTGGGCAAATCGGCGTTGTATGTATGTATGTTTGTTTGTCTGAGGATAACTTTGGAAGCGTTTATCCGATCATCGTGAAATTTGGTATATAGGTAGGTAATGATGGCACAATTTTGGTGAGACTCAATGAGCTAAAAATGTTGGGGGGTTGTTGAGATATTGGGGTTCAAGAGGGGTAAAAAAAAAATTAAAATGAGACTATTAGGTCAAGTGAGACGTCAAATAAAAGGTCTTTATTAGTACATTTTGACCCCGTTTTTATTTTTAGTAAAGTTCTTGTAATTTTTGGGTTATTAGCCATAATAAAAACTAAACTTTGACAAAATTCACAGGGTACACCAGTAACCCCACAGTACTGTAATTTGGTGTGCGTGTAGCTTAAATATCACAATTATAGGAAAAAGTCTGAAATCTAGAATAACTGCAGTTTGTACCCCAAAAAAGAGTAACCAATTTACATGAACTCCCGTTACCTGTAATTTGAATGAAACTGTAGGTCAAGTTATTTGGTTATTTATTTCGTGGCACTATTTTGATAGTCAAAGATTACGAATAATATTTTTTTTGTTTTTATGGTAGACTCGCGAGATCTCAGTTCGGGACGAACCACTAGTTCTTACGCTCACGGTAGGACTAGTCCACCAATTTAAGGTTGCGCAGCGAGCTATGGAACGGGCTATGCTAGGAGTTTCTCTGAAGGACAAAATCCGTAACGAGGTTATCCGACAGAGAACCAAGGTCACCGACACAGCAAACTGAAGTGGCAGTGGACTGGCCATAGTGTGCGACGCCCCCCCCCCCCCCCCCCCCCCGCTAGGTGGAGCGATGACATAAGAAAGATGGCGGACAGAAGAGCCGAAGACCGAGCTCAGTGGCGCGCCTATGTCCAGCAGTGGACTAATGTGGGCTGATAATGACGATGATTATTCTTAACTAACATGGACCCCCCCAGGAACCATTCCACGGACCCCTTAGGGATCCATGGACCCCAGGTTAAGAAACCCTACTTTATACGCTAGATAACAATAAGATCACAGCGCTATCTAGCCTTGAACTAAGCAACATTATTACTAGGGGAACCAGATAACTACTAGATACTAGATAGATAGATCAAGTTTATTTAAAGCGACGCAGAGCCAAAACCGATGTTCCTAGGTACTTGAAATTTGGAGGGTGGGTTTCTAAATACGTAGGTATGTAGGCGTTAAAAACCTTTGCCTTGGGATCTGGAGCAGTTGAGCTTTCTATAAATTGTTTGCAACGGCCGTTAGATGATTCACTGTTTTTTAAGTATTATATAGTCCTGAAACTTGGTTTAAGTATTCTTCAAGATAAATAAGAGAAATTGTATTTTCTATTTTTCTAAAATCAACCCCTGGGTGGGTGAAAAGGGGCTTTAAACTTTATAAAGCACAAGAAACTTTTTAACACAAATATAATCGACTTAACCAAACTACTGAACTGATTTTTATGAAATTTCTATGAGACTAATATAAAAGTATAATATCCTTTCAAATAAAAAAAATCCAAATCGGTTTGATAAATAACGGAGTTCTGAGGTATGTATAAACATAAAACCGAATTGCGTCCCTATAAAATTTGGGGGTTTTATAATATTATATATATGTATATTTATATATTAAAATAAATAAATAAATAAATATCGCTGGAAAATTCACACAGCGCTATCTAGCCCCAAACTAAGCAGAGCTTGTACTATGTGAACCAGATAACTGATAGAATAGTACTTATATACTTTTTTTTTAAATACTTACTTATAATATATAGAAAAACACCCAGACACGGATCAAATATCTGTAGATCATGCAAACATTTGTTCCGCGGCGGGAATCGAACCCGCTACCTCCTCCACTTTATTATATATAATTTATAAGAAACCCTTTTATAATCTTATCTTATCTTAACATACGCAATACGCGTGACGGCAAACAATTCTTAAAATACATAAGTCAAAAGTACAGATAAAAATGTATTATTTATTTTGAGTCGAACGTACCCTTATTAGGGCAAGTTTAGTTTACTTTCGTTTAGTCTCGAATACCACCGTAAAGTTGCAAGCCTATCGATCTTTTACAGAATAAAATTTGAAGAATGTACCCAGGAACGATCTGATTCCGTCATCTCCTTTCCATCAAAGGACAAGCAGGCGCACGGCTCAGTACCATCCGTACCTAGTTGATATACCACCCATTCGCACACACCGTTTTGGTTCTACGTTCTTGATGCGTACAGATCAGGTATGGAACCTTTTTTCGGTGAATGGCGGATTCTGGAAATGGCACATTATTTAAATGGCAGATTCTGGCAATGGCGGATTCTTAAACGGCAGATATACAGTTCAGTAATAAGTTGAATTTCGTTCTAGACAGTTAATTTTGAATTTAATAGATAAATTAACCTAACTACTTACCTAATTAAAACAAAGTTTTGTTTTTTAACAAAACAAACATAACTTTTATTTTTACGCGTATTCTACAAAACACAAATTAATTATTTACTTTGATTACTCGACACAATCTTTTTAAACACTTTATTGTTGAAATTACGCTTTGTAATGTAATTTGTATATTTTTTTAAAATCTTCTTTTTTTTTTCTTGTTCTCTTCTCCTACGTTTTTTCCCTGTCACAAAAATGTCATTTTTTCATCTTGAGTATGTGCTTCCTTTTTTAGTAACTAAATAAAAAATAGAGAGTTGACTTTCTAGGTATCAAACCGTTAATTCGGCGATGCCAGCCTTCAATAGCATTAGTTGACCAAAAGGTTTGGCCATTGCAGCAAGTGGCTGAAAGGAGGTTGATAAAACGCATACTTGGTACCTACCATTTCCGACCTATTTTATAGCTGACTGTATAAAATCTGCCGTTTTAAGAATCCGCCATTGCCAGTATCTGCCATTTCCAGAATCCGCCATTCACCGAAAAAAGGGTATCGAACACTTTACCGACGTCTGTTTTTCCTAAAGAATACAATCCGGGCATCTTTAAGGTAAGAGTGAATAGGTTTCTTCTAGATGTTCGTGGTTCATCTTAGACCACATCATCGCTTACCATCAGATGAGATTGTGGTCAAACGAACATCTATCCAAATTAAAAAAAAAACTTTAATGTGTCTAATAAACTACTCTTGCCCTAAATTAAACTAGGATACTTATCCGCTGATTGGGTCGAGCATTAAAATACTGTCTTAGTAGCGTCCAGTTGTTTACTGTGTTGTTAAGTGATATAAACAGCTTACAACACGGCGGTCAGTCTATCGTCAATAGTCAGAGCGAAAACATGACTACATTAGTGTTTTTTGCTGTCTTTTTGACTTGGGCCAGTGAGTATGGATTTTGAACACCACTACACTAAATATTAGTGAAAGTTTGAATGTTTGTTTATTTATTTGTTTGTTTATTACCCAATCACGTCGTAGCGGCTAAACCAATTTTGATGAAATTTGGTATATACGTAGATTACCACATATATTACCTTTTATCCTACAAATCAGTTCCCATGGGATAAAAATGGGGTGTAAAGTCAAGTTGCAACAGCGAGTTCAGCTTTATTTCTAGGTTACCTACACATATATTAGTATAACGCGTACGAAGTCGCGGTGAACAGCTAGTATTATAAACGCGAAAGTTTGTTTGTTTGTATGTGTGGATGGTTGTTACTCAATCACGTCGTAACGGCTAAACCGATTTAGATGCAATTTGGTATGTAGATACGCAGATTAAAATTTTTTTTTGTTGTTTTTTTTCGTGAGGAAATCCGTCATGGATATCTTCCGCCTTGGGAGGTGGTGGCGGAAGATTATGTCAGACTCTTACTGACTAAAACCTCACGGGGTTTCTTCTGAACACCTTTGGTCGATGCTGTGGGTACGCTTTGCATTCTTCCATGGCTTCAACGGTGTTGGCTCCTTGCGAGTCCCATCTATTTCCAATTGTCCCGCCTTATCCCTGGTGTGAGAAGTGCGCGGAACCTCCACGCACGCCACCTCTAGGCTTTGAGCTAGTGGGCGGCGGAGCCTTTATTATGGGGAACGGATATCGTGGAGGTTTCTCCTCCTACCCCTGACTCTCTTTCTGCGAATGGGATTGGTCGTAAGAATTTCTCTATCCCTCTCCGCAGCCTCCTTGACGGTTAAGACTACCTCGCAAAAAGCCACTACAGCTTTCCAGGCCCCCTCACTCCCGACCATAGCCTACGCAGATTATAACCTGGATTAACTCATAGGCTACTTTTTGTTGACAAACAACGCGTGCTAAGCCGCAGGCGGAATCTAGTTAGTCAATATATATTATCCTTACTCATATGTAACTGTCTCGCTGTCTGTCTTACGTTTTCGCGACTAAACGACTCATTGAATTCATATCAAAATACCATAGAAAATCCCTCCAGTTTTTCCAGAAACTTACCTTGCTTCTTTTCAAAATTTTCTTTTATACTAACCTGGTCCTGAAAATCTATATATAAAACAAATTCGGATTAGTTACACCATTTATAACTCAAGAACGGCTGGACCGATTTTGATGATCTTTGATTTGTTGAATTTGTCTCCGCCCCGAATAGCAGAATAATTATTAAAATATCGGAAAAATTCACGCAAAAACAATTTAAGAAGAAAATTCATTTTATATGATAAAATATATATGCAGCTAATGATGGCCGATTGACAATTGTACGAAGTTCTGCGGGTCAGCTAGTATTATAATATATGTATATCTAATAATGTAGATAATAATAGGGCATTGCTGGGAGCCGGTGGGTGCAGGCCTTTAGTCCATACATATGCTTGTCTTATATGTAATAAAACGGTAACTGGTCCAAATTTTAACATAAAATATTTTTTGAAAATTTTGATTGCTAAGACAAAAGGACTTTTTTTTTTAATTTTTGTCTGTCTGTTTGTCTCTTTGTACGAGCATTGAAACTACTGGATGGATTTTGATGAAACTTGGTATAATGGATAACTTATACCATGAATTAAAATTATAGGGTATATTTTTTTACCCGAAAAACGAAAGGTTCCAGGGGTAAAAGGAGGTTAATGTATGAAAAAAATTTGTTATAAATTTGAAATTGATCTACTTAACAAATAATTAGATACGATACGATTTTTCCATACTAACATTATAAATTCGAAAGTAACTTTGTCTCTTTGTATGTCTGTTTGTTACGTTTTCTCGACTAAACGGAAAAATTTCGATGAATATACAGATAGATTATGACATGTATTAAGAGGAAATCCGGACAGCAAGACATTTGGAAAATAGGTATTTAACAAATCTATTGCTGTTGCGCTGTGCCCTATATGCCGTATGTGCGTGCGATAGAGACAACTGCAGGTCGGACTGATAATACCTATTTAAAATAGACGAAATCACTGTTTCGTAGTCCCCTGTTTCCTCCTCCAAAACTGGACCGATTTTAATTTTTTTTTTCAAATATGTAATAAAAAGGACTTTGGTTTGTACGTTTCGTTTTTTTTTTAATTTATATTCGTCAAATTTGTTTGCTGGTTGTCTGAAAAGGAGCAGTAAAAATTAGCAATTTCTGTGACTTTAGAAGGTTCCTAGTTCTTATAATAATTAATTTATGGAGAAAAACTAAACGTAGGGACATGACCGTGGTACTTGTAGATTGTATGGTAAAAAAAAATTTGCTCTAGTATACTATCCAGAGAGGAAACAGGGGACTACGTTTGTATGGGCGAATCGCAGCTCAGATTTCCTCTTAAGGCTACTTTTTGTTCACATAAGTACGTAAGGCGGAAGCTAGTTCTGTATAAACATTTACTTTGTACAATAATAAATTGGTTAATTAGTATGATTATTGATCGAGCGAAGCGAGATCTCTAAATCAACTTGGGCAAATCGGCGTTGTATGTATGTATGTTTGTTTGTCCGAGGATAAATTTCGAAGCGTTTATCCGATCATCGTGAAATTTGGTATATAGGTAGGTAATGATGGCACAATTTTGGTGTGACGAAATGAGCTAAAAGTGTGAGGGGTTAGTTGAGATATTGGGGGTTCAAGAGGGGTAAAAAAAATAGAACTATCCAGTCAAATGGCACGTCTATAAAAGGTAAAGGTGAGTTTAAACTTTGTAGTTTTTAAGTTATTAGCCATAATAAAAACTGAAGTTTGGCAAAATTCACAGGGTACACCAGTGACCCCACAGTGCTGAAATTTGGTATGCGTGTAGCTGCAATTTGTATCCCAAAAACGTAACCACATGACATGAACTCCCGTTACCTGTAATTTGACGTATTAAACGTATTTAGCGACTAAACGTGTTTAAATTTTACGTATTTGTTTGATTTGACAACAATTTATATTGGTGACAAAATAATAGTGGTTTTTAAACGAGGGGATAAAGCAGTGTCTTGCGGCACGGGCGCTATATTGAATCTCGAACGTAACGAAGGAACCTAGAGTCAACTCACGAGCGGAGCGAGGGAGTTACTACAATCCTGAGTGCAGAGAGGGATATAAGCACGCCCAAGATGCAGACAGCTTTATCCACGAGGAGAATACTCTACTTTTCACACTTTCTGCGAGACAATAAAACCAAATGTAGGTTGTTGCATTCTGTGCAGAGGTTAGTTCGATTTACGAATAAGTTCTTATTGTGTCTCTTTTCTTCGTCTTCTTTATTGTTCTCTTTGTTTCAAATTTTAATACAAATGAGGTTCCAAATTCAAATCACATATTGAAATTCAGTACAAATTTACTCCCGGCTCAGCCGTAGGACTTTGGTGAGGTTTACATGACATATAATTTGGATATAATTTGCAGGTGGTGTGAAAATGTATTTATCTTTATCTATTTCCTAACATTCCTCAGTATGTAATGAATAATTAATGCAATTCAATGTTTATTATCGTTACCTATTTATATACATAGCAATTTAGAATTTAAATTAGGTATTTAATAAATTCTTTGACATCGCATCTACAGCAGTTAATCTTCAGTATTTAATCAGTGTTTATATGTAAATAAAATATTACTTGACACACGATAGATAGTTGATAAGATAGATAAGTTATTACTTTATTGCATACCATAAAAAACAAAACAATTAAAAGTAACAGTCAAATCAAATCAAATCAAATCATTTATTCCATCACGCTTTACAGAGCTGACAATGCTGTTTATGATACAGTGCTAGTTCACAAAGGTTGATTATACAGGGTGGACCATAAGTCTTTTTATATTTTAAATGATGATTAAAAATAAACTAATAGCCAAAGGTAAAAACTGTTTATTGTTTTCGAAACTAGACAAAATGGCAATTTATTTTTTAAAAATAACGTCATCCATATGCGATCCTTCATTATTCTGGCATTGCTGCAATCGCGAGTGGAAATTTTCGATGACAGCCTGACACGTGCTTGATGAAATGATACGCATTTCTGCGCGAATACGATCCTTTAATTCTTCAAGAGTCACTGGGTTGGTGTTATAAACTATACTCTTGAGGTATCCCCATAGAAAAAAATCCATTGGGGATAGATCTGGGCTACGAGGCGGCCAGTTAATGTCACCTCTCTTCGATATCACTTTTTGCCCAAAAATTACTCGAGCTGCCGAGCTGTGACAAGTGGCACCATCTTGTTGAAACCATGACCGTTGATTAAAACCAGCAAAATACTGCAACGCCGGGGCAAAAAAGTTTTGTAGCATGACGATATACCGCTCTGAATTTACTGTAACTGCACGTCCCCTTGAATCTTCATAAAAGTATGGACCGATAATGCCTCTTGCTGATAAAGCAGCCCATACAGTAACCTTGGGAGAATGCAGAGGTTTCTGATGTTTTAATTTCGGATTAGTGTCACTCCAATAACGGCAATTTTGTCTGTTAACATGCCCATTTAGATGGAAGTGTGCTTCGTCTGAGAAAAAAATTTTAGTAAAGCTGGTGAATTGCTCTAACATTTCGTTTGCAAACTGCAACCTAGTGGCATGGTCCTGAGGCCTTAATTCCTGCACCGTTTGGATTTTATACGGATGTAGGTGTAAATCTTTCTTGAGAATGCGGTTCAAAGTTGTTCTTGGCACGTTAAGGACACTAGACCGCTTTCGAGTTGAAAGCCCAGGCTGGTCACGAACAGACGCTCTTACTCGCTCCACGTTTTCGGGGTCCCTCGATGTTCTAGGTCGACCGGATCGAGGTAAATTTACTGTTGAACCTGTTTCCTCAAACTTGAGCACCCATTTTTTAATCAACTGAATTGATGGAGCTTCAATTTTATGCCGTATGTTGTAATGAGCGCAAAATTTTCGTTGCGCTAAGGTCGCAGAATCGTTGTTTCGATAGTACTCGCGTACGCAGAGAGCACGTTGGCTACCGTTGAACGACGCCATGGCACTAAATCCCCATTGGCCGCTCTTTCAATGCGTAACCCTCCGCCCCACCCCGCCCGCCGCTGCTCGACGCGGCAACCGATTCAAATATAAACGAACTTTTGGTCCACCCTGTATAATAAACATTGCTTAAAGAATAAGCTTGTGTTTTGAGGCTCAGCGTACGAATTCAATTACAAAACCACAAACGACAGAATTGCTCGAACAGCAATATAATTGAGAAAAAATATATTTATAGTTATTAATAATATTATCATGAGCATGCATTACGTTATAATTACTTAATAAAATAAAACAAAATAGAATAATAATAAAAAAAAATTTAGGTAAAATCTTACAGGGCTTAATTATGTTTATGATATTAGTAGTGAGTGTGTGTGTGGGTGTTTGAGGGTGTGTGTGCGTGTATATGTGTGTATTGTGTCGTGTGTTTGAGGATGTGTGTGTGTATATGTATGTGTGTGAACAAGATTGCGCAGAATGGGAAATATGGAATCAAAGGTGAAGTATTCAAATGAATGTATAAAAATAGCGGACTTATCGCTAAGTAGCAATCTCTACCACCATCCTTTGGATGGAATGGATTATGTGAGTTTTACCCACGACAACAGTACAGATAACATAAAACAATTAACATATTATAGTAAGGTCAAATTAAAGTACATATGAGGATAAGGTTCTCTCTAGTAAACGCCATTATTACAAGAGACTGGTTCGTGAAACGATTAAAATCAAGGAATTTCTAAATTTTCCAAATTTCAATCGTGATAATGCTATTGACTCTCAGCGTGCTGGGCTGAAAGGCTGAGTCTTTTCTAACTTACTTACGCGTGTCTTACGATCTAGGTAGGTAACAGTAACTGGAAATGCCATTATTAAAGTGAAAGTTTTATTACATCGTCTCAAACTTTTTCGTCTGTGTGTTGCATGTCGGGTGACGGTCGGCCGCGGAGTAGGGATAAAGTGAAAGGCGCTCGTCAGAGCAGCCGAGGCCAATATGGCGGCGCCTATAGTTCGCATCAGCTGACCGTGTAGTGTATAGACTATTACTCATTTGTGCCCACGAAAATGTTTAGTTAAATGTCTATAATGTGAAACAAAGTTTCACTTTTACCGTGGTTTCATAAAACCACACAATCCTTTTTTTATATAAATAAACAAAAAAAGTATATTTATTACATTAGAGTACTAACAAATAGACAAACAGCGTTTTGTCATATTATTGGTTATGACTTATGACAAGAATATTTTGTTAAAATATGTAGGACTTCCCTTGATTTTATAGGCAAAAAATCTACGTCAAACACAAGTAAATATTAGGTTTACATGTTAGGCCGCATTTCACTTCGAGTTTGGCTGAAAAATGATGTAACTGCATTAAAAATGTACACCACTTGGTATATTCGAGCAAATTAAACTAAGAATCGCTAAGCAATCTAATAATTTATAACATATTTTCATTAATTTGGATTCAAGAAGGCAAGTCGAGAGATCCCTGCTTCATTTGATATATCATCCGTCAATCAGATGTCAATGAAGCGGAGATTTATCTTGTTTCGTTCGTTCATCTCGGTTTCGTTTTGACAGGCTCTTATACAATGCGAATTTGACAGTTGATCCTCGAAATAATTGTCAAAGTAGAAATCTGTCAGATAAATCCAACTTGGATTTTTTAGAAAATAGCCCTGCTGGAACTCAGTGCGTGGATACGGTTAGTGTAGTGTGCCTGTGTCGTATGAACGAGGACATTACTAATTCTGACAACCAAATGAGGGTAGTTGGTGCAGTTGCTATCACTTCTCGACGGTAGCTCCAAGTACTCCAGTCCGCGACCACGGTTGTTGCAACACAGTCGAAACGTCGGGACTACAAATAAAAATGGTACATACGCGATAAATACCCGTTCAAATCAGTAATTATGTACAGTGATCGCGAAAGCTAACACTGTCATAAATAGTGGTTTGTCACGAACTGAGATCTCGCGCTGTCCATTACGATGCCTTGCGCTGCCCCTCGCAGCCTCCCAGCCCTGGTTAAATGCACCCCTGATACAACGAAAAAAATAATTAAATAAACCAATATAACATAATCTCCCATTTGTCAGTTTCGATGACTTCGTAGTTCATTAGACCTTACTTTCACAAATTCGGTTAATTGTCTTCTTGCTAGCCATCGATAGATCAATGTTTTATGTTTTTTTTACAGATGTTCCGGCAGTGCTAACTGAAGGGTGAGTAAATACAGTAGTCTCAGTAATCCGGCACCCTCCACTCACGCCTCTCTCACCCCTCCCTACTCAGGTTCCGCGCTTGCGCACATATTTTGTTTACATGTTATGAATTTTTCCAATAATCCAAACATTCCAATAATCCGGCATCCCCAAGTTTTTAATAATGCCGGATTAGTGAGACTCTACTATATACGTAAGTAAGTAAAGTAAACAGTTTTTTATTTCTCACAAGAATTACACACTTGCAATCAATTCGATCTATACAGAATAAAAAATCATATTCAAAATGTTTTTAGTTATTAAAATCACAAGGATCACTTCGAAACGTCAATTTTTGAACGAAAGAAACACGGCTGGTTGTTCTTTATACTGATTCTTTTAGAAAACATAACAATAAAGAAACGAAATTACGTCTAACTTGTAACATTTTTGAACGAGTTGCAGCAATTTCAATCCCAAGCTTCTCTAACATTTAAATAATCCGATATGTTATAGTAAGTTTGTTTACAAAGATTTGGTTTAATTACGTTTTTAAATTTGCTAATTGGCGATTTTTTTATATCACTTGGGAGTTTACGATTTACTAACTTTATGGAGTCTACAGATAAGAGATAATTAGTTATTAGGTTCTTAGCAGACATGATGGCAGCAGGAAGCATAGGTACCTACGGAATAAACTAGCTGTCGAATGTTTTACCTCACTTTGGACTCATCTATACTAATATTATAAAGAGGAAAGATTTCTATTTTTGTATGTTTGCAACGAATAAACTCAAAAAATAATTGTCCGATTTCAAAAATTCTTTCAATCATTAGAATGCTACATTATCCCTGAGTAACACAGGCTATATTTATTACTAGAAAACATTAGGGATCCCTACTAAAGACTTCATTATTGTAACCCAAAAAGAGAAAAAAAAAGTGTGTTTGTAGGTACTTATGTACGCACGTAAGAAGTTATACTTCTTACGTGCGTAACAGAACAAAAATAGCTAAAGATTTCTTCCCGTATGCCACAACGCATTGTTTGTAAAAGGAATGATTTTTTTTTTACCTATACTTTCCCACTGCTGGGCAAAGGTCTCCCGCATGTTCCTCCACATCTCACGATCACTCGCCACGTCCCACCAGCCATCTTGGAATGCATCGTGATCGTCACGCCAACGCTTCCTCGGCCTGCCCCGGCTTCGACGCCCATCTGCAGGCACCCATTGTGTGACGACTGTTGCCCATTTGTCTGTGATCATACGACTGACGTGACCCGCCCAGTCCCACTTCAGCCTGGCAGTCTTGTCGCCAACATCTGCGATGACGGTCTTCGCGCGCAGTGTGGTATTGCGGATCCTGTCGATTCTCTTTACCCCTAACACGCTGCGTTCCATGGCTCTTTGGCAAACCTTGAGTTTGGACTTTTGAGATTCAAAATGTACTCACAAAGACCTTTTATTAGACGCGCAATTTGACCGGATAGTCCCATTTTGGTTTTTTTATCCCTCTTGATCCCCCCCCCCCCCCACATTTTTAGCTCATTTAGTCACACGAAAATTGTGCCATTATTACCTACCTATATACTAAATTTCACGATGATCCGATAAACGCTTCAAAAGTTATCCTCGGACAAATAAACATACATACAACGCCGATTAGCCCAAGTTGATGTAGAGATCTAGCTTCGCTCGATCAATCACATTAGGTGCATAAATGAAGTGAAAAGCTCTTGGTTGACTCGTACCTTAAAGCCGATGTGTTTGCGGATCTTATACCGAAGTTAGCGCAAGTATGTATAAGTATGCCTAGAATACTGCGAGGGATTAGGTTAGGACTAATCTTAATCTGCCTACCATTATCCAATTATTGCTCATAATTCCTTGTCTGATTGCCTCCGTGGCGCAGTGGCCTTAGCCGACTGAGACGCAGGAGGTAGCGGGTTCGATTCCCGCCGCGGAACAAATGTTTGCATGATCTACAGATATTTGTTTCGTGTCTGGATGTTTTTTCTATATATTATAAGTATTTACAAAAAAAAAGTATATAAGTATTCTATCAGTTATCTGGTTCCCATAGTTTATAACTCCAGAATAACTATTAAAATATCGGAAAAATTCACGCAAAAAAAATATTCGGAAAATTAATTTTCTCATACATTGATGTTACCGGGATGACGTATATTGACAGCCCGCGTCATATGCATGTAAAGGCGCTACGAAGTTCACCGGGGCAGCTTGTTTTTAATAAAATAAATTTTAAGCAGTAACGCTTTAGTTCCAAATGTCGAGATCCGTAGAAGAACGAAGGTTCATGACGTTGGGAATCGAGTTATGGAGCTCAAATGCTTTTGGGCCGGACACTTGGCAAGACGTGGTGATGGCAGGTGGAGCAGGGCAGCGACTAAATGGTGGCCGAGGAATGGCTGTAGAAGCGAGGGACACCCGGCAGCGAGATGGCTGGATGACATCGTTAGAGTCGCGGGCCGTCAATGGGTGAGACTAGCGCAGGATCGTGGCGGATGCCACAAACTTGGGGAGGCCTATACCCAGCAGTGGGTGAAGTCGCGCTGTGGATGATGATGATGATTAGTAACGCTTTAGTCTTTATAAACTATTAAGTCATTTCTGGAGTATTAAAGGATTTTTTTCCTTTTTCAAACACTCGGGGAAGATCTCAAGCGGCGCAAATATGGAAGTCTCGACAGAGCTTACGAATTTGAGCCATTTGGGGTCGAGACCCTGAGTCCATGGGATACCGGGGCCCATCGCGTTTTCAAAATTATTTCTGGTCGAAGTGACGTGTGATCCAAGAGCTGGCGCTTATCTGGGTCAAAGCATACCTAAGCATTTAAATTCAGCGCAATGCAGCCAGTGTTTTGGGGGCACTTCCGTTGGTAAAGATCTGGAGCAATTGAGATATCTATAGACCGTTTGCAACAGTCTTTAGATGATTCAACTGTTTCTTCTGTATTTAATTGTATTAAAAAAATATATAGTTAAAGAAAAAAAACACATCTACAAGCTAGACACAACCAGTTTATGGTAAGAGTTTATTCATTTTTAACTTGCTTTTAGGACATGCATCCTCCCTCCTTACCCCAAAAATGGTAATTACACTGTTGAACAAAACCCTTCTGCCGTACCTGGACAGACGGTGAAGTCCTATGCACTGCACGTGACCTGCAATCCTGGATTCCAGTTGATAGGAAAATCCCTGATCGGATGTACACCAGAATCGCATACCGATGGCCAGCAGGCGCAGTGTATTCGTGAGTATCTACACGTGAGTACAGACTAAGTATGAAAAACTGGAGAAGTGTGAGTCGGACTCGCCCACCGAGGGTTCCGTACAAATTTGTAATAGTTCAGGAATCGCAGTTTTTTCCAAGCTTTTCCTGAAATTCAGTGACGGTTTCTCAAAACATAAAAAAAACTTCTTGAAAAAAAACTACTAGTCATTATTATTATAAAGTTTAAAAAAAAATCGACTAATTTTAGGTGATTAATTCGATATAAAACTTACTGCCTACTCTTGCAATCGACATCCAAAAATAAAGGCCGATTTGGTATCTCTTTCGGAAATGGCTGCGAGTTTTGGGTTAGAAAGGGAGAACAAGAGATATCTCGAAACGTCACGAATACAGTATCTGTAGTTAGATGGCAAGCATTATGCAATAGCACAACCTAAGTTTAATAATGTGTTTTTACATGCCAAAATAAATTTCACATTTCTATGGTAAACATTTCACAAATTTATTTATTATGCTCATCAAAATAACCCCTTTCATTTTTGTGCGTATATTATCAAACACCCTATATTTTTTTTATGATTTAATTGCAAATGCATAGTTTTCAGGTTTTTTCCTGTATTTGTAGTATAAGACGATATTACTTGCCAAATTTCATAGTTCTAGGTCAACGGAAAGTTCCCTATATATTGCGATTCCCTTGAGAGTGTCGAAATATACGTTTCTTGCGGCATAAACGGTCGTATCTTTTTTTTACGATAGCTTAGAAGTTTGATTTTTTGACAGCTTCAAGGGACTGTAGACTTGAGTACCTATTAAATATGGTTTTAATTTCAACTCGATACCTCTACGCGTTCCTGAGTTAAAAGGTCTTAACAGACACAGATAACAAAGTGATTCTTTAAAAGTTCCGTTTTTTCCTTTTGAGGTACGGATTTTTGATGTTTGTTCCTCTCTAACGCCAAAGCTTCTGAAACGATTTGGCTGAAATTTAGAACATAGGTTGATGATGACCTGAAATAGGGAAACATCAGATCCCGTTAGATGGAAAAAAGGTGTTAAAGTTTCTATAGAAAATTCATTTTCTGTCTGTAGTTTTGTGCATGCGGGACGCCTCTATCCATGGCCCGTAGCCAAGTTACATTCGCTTCGAATCGATTCGATTTCTACATAGGTTTGTTGTCGATATATCACGTGATATATATTTGTAACCTTAATGTGATCACTGAATAAAGTGGCCATAGCAGATCACCGACTTTCGGTCTTTTGGGTGTGTAGGACTTTTGGAAGTTTGTAGGTGGTCGGCGGCTTTTGGCTTTGACTGTACTCTCAAGGTCTAGTGGCTAAATGGAGCGGTCTCGACAGAATATCAGCACTTACCATTACGGCGGGCATAATGCTGTGTCGAGTCCCATCATATCTACCAAGTTCTCCCTTTTTTTGTTTTTGTTTATGTTATACGTTTATACTATTTAATTGTTTAATTTTTTTGTGTTTCCTCTGTCTTAAAATGTAACTGTATTGTATATTGTGTGCTAATGTAGTGAATAAATGTACGTCTATGTCTATGATATTTGAATAGAATGTGTCAAATCCCATACATTTTCGGACTTATCGACCAGCGTTATCGCTGATCGAATGTAACTTGGCTAAGCCCTCAGAGGGCTTAGTCGATTAGCGATGACGCTAGTCGATACGTCCGAAAATGTATGGGATTTGACACATGCTATAGAAATATTACGTCATTCAGCGACAACAAATGTATGTAGAAATCGAATAGATTCGTGGCGAATGACATTTGGCTACGGGCCCAGGTTAGCGGCGGCGCGGCGGCAGCGCTGCCGCTTACAGCTTATATTATAACAGCTTGCCCATTTGATAACTATCGATAATGTAGCTATAAAAATGCGCGTAACAAAAGCAATCTTATTGGGTTAGATACAAATCCGTATCTTAGCTCAGATTCTAAGAACATTCAATTGCGCAATTTAATTTAATTATGCATCCTTCGATAAATTACATGGTCATAAATATGCATAAATATCCTACCTCCGTGGCGCAGTGGGCGAATAGCCGGCTGAGACGCAGGAGGTAGCGGGTTCGATTCCCGCCGCGGAACAAATGTTTGCATGATCTACAGATATTTGTTCCGGGTCTGGATGTTTTTCTATATATGATACGTATGTATTTACAAAAAAAAAAGGTATATAAGTATTCTATCAGTTATCTGGTTCCCATAGTACAAGTTCTGCTTAGTTTGGGGCTAGATAGCGTTGTGTGACATGTCCAGCAATATTGTTTTATATAAATAATAATAAATAAATAAATATAATTTCTGCAATTATAAATACCTAATACTGAATGATAATAACTAGTGGTTCACCTCGAACTACGACATCGTGAGTCTGGATAAAAATTACGATCAATTGGCATGTAATTCCAATAATATTAATTGATCAAGCGAAGCAAGATGTCCAAATCAACCTGGACGAATCGGCGTTGTGTATGTAAGTATGTATGAATGTTTGTTTGTCTGAGGCTAACTTTCAAAGCATTTCAAGTGATGGCACAATCTTGGTGTCACTAAATGAGTTAAAAATGTGGGGGGGTTGTTGAAATATTGGTGTTCAAGAGGGGGATAAAAAAATTTGACTATCAGGTCAAGTGGGACGCCTAATGAAATGTATTTCAACCCCGTCTTTGATCGAGCGAAGCGAGATTTCTAAATCAACTTGGGCAAATCGGCTTTGTATGTATGTATGTATGTTTGTTTGTTTGTCCGAGGATAACTTTCGAAGCGTTGATCCGATCATCGTGAAATTTCATACATAGGTAGGTAGTGATGACACAATTTTGGTGTGACTAAATGAGCTAAAAATTTGGAGGTTTGTTGAGATATCGGGGTAAAAAAATGAAAATGAGACTATTATGTCAAATGGGGCGTCAATTAAAAGATCTTTATCTTACATTTAGACTTCGTTTTTATTTTTAGTAAATTCTGTATGGTTTTTGAGATATTAGCCATAATATAAACTGAACTTTGAGATAATTCACAGGGACAAATTCCATTGACCACACAGTGCTGTAATTTGGTACGCGTATGTGACACAAATATAGGCAAAACTCTGAAAACCAGAATTTGTACCCCAAAAAAAGGGAACCACATAACATGAACTCCCGTAATTTGAATGAAACTGTACTTCAAGTTAGTTGGTTATTTATTTCGTGGCATTATTGTGATAGTCAAAGATTACAAATAATATTTTTTTATTTTAATCGTAGACTCGCGATATCTCAGTTCGGGGCGAACCACAAGTTATCTTTACTTTAAATTTTGTAGTTTTTGAGTTATTATCCATAGTAAATACTGAACTTTGAATCACAGGATACACCAGTGACCCCACAGTACTGTAATTTGGTATGCTTATAGCTAAAGTGACACAAATATAGACAAAATTCCGAAAACCAGAACAAATGCAATTTTTACCTCAAAAAGGTATAACCAAGTACATGAACTCCCGTTACCTGTAATTTGAATGAAACTGTAGGCCAAGTTATTTGGTTATTTATTTCGTGGCACTATTTTGATCGTCAAATATGACGAATACTTTTTTTTTTGTTTTTATGGGTGACTCGCGAGATCTCAGTTCGGAGCGAACCACTAGTTAATTAAAATTTCGGCTTTTGGTGGCAAAAAAGTCCAACAACATTGGTTTGTCAAGCAATATCTTGTTAAGAAATTAGAAATGGAGTTTGCGGCTCCGATTGTGAATGTAATAATAGTACATTTCAGTACAAAGTTCAGTTTTTATTATGGCTATTAAAGTAAATCAAAACGGTGGCACCGAGCGTTAACCGTGTAATTCGTATTCGCGTAAGTCGGGGGGGGGGGGGGGGGTGTCGACTTTGCATATAAATACATATATTCAGTTTTTGTTCTTTTGGATGACATAATTTGAGGTTATGAATAAAACTCACTGCGTTCGTAAAACAATTCCATGCGGAGCACGTTGAACCTGTCGTAAACACTAACAGGCGGAGTGGGAGAGCTGATGCACCCATCAAAAAGAAATACCGCGTATCTCCGAATTCGCGTAATAAAATATTGTTGTATTACTGTATTGAATTGCATCAGGAATTTACATAGATACTTATAAAAATGGTAATAAACCTTTGTATACACTGATAAAGGCATGTCGGATAATAGGGGGGGGGGGGGGAGGGGGGAGGCGGATTAGACAAGGGCCGGATTACCGCGGGTCAACTGTATTTTTGTTTATTCCAGCACCTTGCCAGTGGAAGTCTTTTACTACTGTGTCATGTGGAGTCCAAGAAAACTGCTACATACAACGATCCATAATTCCAGCCGAGAATGAAGTGATCGTAAAGGCAAGGAGTAGTGCAAGGTTACGTGATGAGCATGGTAAGTAATTTCTATTACCCAGCTGAGATCCGGATTAGTATCGCTGACAAGATGCAGGAGAGTCTGCTGCAATGATACGGTCACGTGACTACGTAGGGAATTTGACACTATGGCATCCCCGGTCGAAATTCTAGAAGTAGACCCGAGACAAGGTGGAGGGATGTCGTGTCAAAGGACATGAGAGAGTGCCAAGTCTCTGATGACGACGCCGAGGATAGAGCGAAGTGGAGAAGAACGATTGCCCAGATCTCCTCTCTCTGACGCCATTCTAATCGGACTTAAACACGTCTGTTCCATTGCTATCCAATGTCGACGTGGGCACTAGTGTGGGACTGTGGACCAAGGCCACCTGTTGTAATTCCGAATAGCCAAGTGTTCTGCCCATCTCCACCTTCGACTTTAGTTCGAAGTCAAATCTCGACGTTTGGAATAGTATACTAGGGATAATATTTTACAAGCTTTTATTTAACTTGCGATGTATGTTTGTTTGTCCGGGTGGAATCTTGCAACTGAATTTTAAATCAGTTATCTTTAACCGATTGAGCTGAAATTTGGTATACACGCTATGTGACGTCATTCTAATTCCAATATGGCGGATCATCCAAGATGGCGGACTATTTATTTTTCTGCACTACCATAGTATGGGTATCAAATGAAAGAGTTTGCTTAGGAGAACACGAAAATGAATATAACGTCACATTAAATCCAAAATATGGGCGGATCTCCAAGATGGCGGAGGATGTTTTCTGGTTTTCTGAAGTCATTAGCAGCTGATTTTTTTTTATTATAAAAATGTAAAGTTTGTTATTTGTAAATCTGGTCCTAGATGATATCCAAGGAAGGTCTGATGATGGAGCCGGAAGGTGGCCATGAGAACTATGTAATAGAACGACGCAACTAGTGTTTGGATTCATTTAAATCTGTTTGCGGTTCTGATTATGAGTTATATAAAAGCTTGTTTTGAAAATGTAATTTTTCTACAAAAAACTTATATATACTTAGTTTTGTGTTTCAGTGTGCGGTGACATGGAATATGTTGCGAGTCCGCATATTGCAGGTGGATTGACGGCTAAGAGCGCGGAGGTTCCATGGCACGCTGGGATCTACTCTAAAGGATACAAACCATACAAGCAAATCTGTGGAGGAACACTAGTCAGCAAAACGGTGGTTTTATCAGGTATGCATATCACTCTAATCACTTCAATTATTTCACATACACATACATCAACAGCCCATTAGTGTCCACTGCTGGACAGAACCTCCTCCAAAACTGGAGGGTTTTGCCATAATCACCACGCTTGGCAGGCGGATTGGTGATCGCAGTAAAGGTGTAGGTAGATAATACATAGAAGGAAGCTGCTGCCCTTCTTCTGGTGTGATCCCTTAGTCTACTACGACATCCATGGGCTGAGATGGAGGAGGCGATTTTTGCCACGGCAATTATTTATTTATTTATCTGCTACTCAATCACATCGTAACGGCTAAACCTATTTCGATAAAATTTAGTATTTACGTAGATTTTTTTAAATTTATTTATTTATTCAATTAGAACGGCCTTGGCCAACTATACTAATTACAAAATGAAATAATTTTTACAAATAATTATTGTATGTCAATTTTATACAAAAAATTGTCAAAACAATAAGATTTTACAAGGAATAAATAATATTATTAAGCAATAACATTCACACACTCTTTTTTCACTTTTAAAAACATAAGGAATACACAATTATTCACAATAAAATACAGAAGAAACAGTTGAATCAACTAAAGATCGTTGCACACGATCTATAGCTAGCTCAACTGCTCCAAATCACTACCATGCGGAAGTGTCCCCAAGACACTGGATTGCATTGCCCAGCTGAATTGCAATGCTTATGCGTTGACCCAAATAACCGCCAGCTCTCGGATCACACGTCGCTTCGACCAGACGTAGATTATTACCATAGGTTACTTTTTATTCCATAAATCAGGTCCCATGTGATGAAAATGGGGTGTCAAATCAAGTTGCAACAGCGAGTTTAGCTTTATTTCTAGGTTACCTTCACATTTAGTAGTGTAACGCGTACGAAGTCGCGGGGAACAGCTAGTCACATCACATTTCACGCTAATCACACTAATATTATAAATGCGAAAGTTTGGATGTTTGTTTGTTTGTTACTCAATCACGTCGTAACAACTGAACCAATTTCGATGAAATTTAGTATGTACGTAGATTATAACCTGGATTGCCACATACACATACCATGGGATGAAAATGGGGTATCAAGTCTACTAATCTAATAAATGTATTTCACTCTATTCAGCTGCCCACTGCTTCTGGGATGACGTGCTGAAGAAACTGCCGGCTGAGAAGTTCGCTGTGGCGCTCGGTAAGATCTATAGACCCTGGAATGACCCGAATGATGAACACGCACAGAAATCTGATGTAAGTTTAATTTGGTTCAGAGATTACCTAAGCTTAACTCGCAATGATCTAGCTCAGAAGGTCTTGCACAGGGTTATTAAAGTCTTCAAATCAACTTGGGCGAATCGGCGTTGTATGTATGTATGTTTGTTTGTCCGAGGATAACTTTCGAAGCGTTAATTCGATCATCGTTAAATTTGATATTTATGTGTGTTGGCACAATCCTGGTGTGAATAAATGAGCTTAATATGTGGGGGGGTTGTTGAGATATTGGGGTTTAAGAGGGGTAAAAAAAAACAAAATGAGACAGTAAGGTCAAATGGGACGTCTAATGAAAGGTCTTAATTAGTACATTACGACCCTGTTTTTATTTTTAGTGTAATCCTCGTAGTTTTTGAGATTTATAAGCCATAAAAACTGAACATTGACGAAATTCACAGGGAACACCAATGGCCCCACAATGCTGAAATTTAGTATTCGTGTAGCTTTAGTGGCACAAATATAAGGAATTACCTATTTGTTTCGTTAGTAATGTATTTTTGTTGTAACAACTGAGCGACATAATTGCCATTGTGATTAAGCTCATTAATAAAGAAAAAAAAATATAAGGAAAAGTCTAAAATCCAGAATAACTGCAATATCTACCCTTAAAAAGTGTAACCAATTTACATGAACTCCCGTTACTTGTAATTCGAATATTTCTGTAGGTCAAGTTATCCATTTCGTGGCACTATTTTATAAGTCAAAGAATATGAATATTTTTTTTGGTTGTGCGGATCCTATGCTCCAAGGGTTGAAATGTTAAAGACATGAAGCCAGGAGTAGCGCTTAGTGAAACTGCAGCACACCTCTCAAAACCCTTTAACTACCCACATCAACGTTGCCCCTTACGCTGTCTTCTATTGGCGGCACTTATGGGGGCCCGTTTAGTGGGTGGCCTGGCCAGTTACCACCTGCCTCAATCATTCTTGATATTGCAGAATTAGCAGATGCCGTATGTCATTAGTTCCACATCCTATAACACATATTTCATTCTTTATTCCTATGGTAACCGCGGAATAGCGATTTTTAGGCTAAATATCTTTTTTTTGATGTTCAGGGTTGTTTTTATGATTAGATAGTTCTCGCTTTGGATTAGACAACTTAATAGTAGATTATTAAACGAGGGGATAAAGTAGTATCTTGCGACACGGGCGCTATATTGAATCCCGAACGTAACGAAAGGATTTTATAGTTACTTCACGCGCAGAAAGTGTGAAAAGTAGAGTATTCTCCTCGTGGATAAAGCTGTCTGCATCATGGGCGTGCTTATATCCCTTTATGCACTCAGGATTCTAGTAAATCTCGCTCCGCTCGTGAGTTAACTCTAGAACCCTTCGTTACGTTCGGGATTCAATATGGCGCCCGTGACGCTAGACCAATTATTTGGCCCACCAATTAAATTTCGTGGAAAATTCAATATGGCATTAAACTATCAATTTTTTATTTTATTCAACACGTTTTTCCAGGTAAAAGAGATTAATATCCCTCCTCGCTTCCTCGGTAGCGCAACTAACTTCCAGGAAGACTTGGCAGTGTTAGTCCTGGCTACCACCATAGTCTACACCAATGTTGCGCGTCCCGTGTGCCTTAACTTTGATCACAAATTTGATACCCGACAACTGACAAGCGGCAGTTTGGGAAAGGTGAGGTCTTTACCGATTAGATTTGGTTAGATAATTCTTTATTGCACACCAAAAAACAAAACAAGTTGGGCAAATCGGCGTTGTATGTATGTATTGTTACGCCGAGGCTGTTAAACAATGAATAATAATCGAAGTTTCTCGAGCGCTTTTGTCTTGCTGTGTTATTGTTGTTATTGTCTGCGATTGCGCACAATGGGGATGGGTCGTTCTGTCGAAACACCGACCCTTTCCTGGAAGGATCGACATCGTTCTCGAACAATCGAAATGTGTGCGATATAAATAGGCCGGAGAGATGGCCGGACAGTCAGTCTCAGTCAGTCGGAGTGAGTTAGTCTCAGCGAGGCCCTGGAGGACTGACGTGGAGAAGGGTCTCGCGTGAACAGTAGTTGCTCGCGAGTCAGTCTGGATTTAGCTATACGTGCGAACATTTCGGTGACTTTAAGTGGTCGTGTGAATTAGTGTGTTGTGATTACGTGTGACCAAGTTCGTGTATTCATCGTTTAGTGCTGAATAAAAGTGTTATTTTGGTTGGACTGATTCCCATTATTTTATCCCGAACCCTCAGCTCGTAACAGTATGTATGTTTGTTTGTTCGAGAATAACTTTCGAAGCGTTGATCCGATCACCGTGAAATTTGGTACATAGGTAGGTAGTGATGGCACAATTTTGGTGTGACTAAATGAGCTAAAAATTTGGGCGTTGTTGAGATATTGGGGTAAAAAAAATGAGACTGTTATGTCAAATGAGGCGTCAAATGAAAGATCTTTATTATTACATTTAGACTTCGTTTTTATTTTTAGTAAATTCTGTATAGTTTTTTAGTTATTAGCCATAATATAAACTGAACTTTGACAAAATTGACAGAGTACATCAGTGGCCCCACAGTGCTGTAATTTGGTATGCGTGTAGGTTAAGTGACACAAATACAGGCATAAGTCTGAAATCTAGAATAACTGCCATTTGTACCCCAAAAAAGAGGAATCAAATAACATGAACTGTTCTTACCTGTAATTTGAATGTAGGCCAAGTAATGGTTATACATTTCGTGGCACTATTTTGATAGACAAAGATTACAAATAATATTTTTTTTGTTCTAATCGTAGACTCGCGAAATCTCAGTTCGGGACGAACCACTAGTAATATATAATCGATTGAAGATTATTAATACAGCTTGCCAGCAGAAGACCAGGTGCAGCAATGGGGGAAGGACCTACTTATCTAAAGTCCTGTCTGAAAACCAGTGATGCTTTGTACGGTACCTGCCTATTGTTTTTTTATACTATGGAGATGGAACAAGCCTATGGCCCACCTGTTGTTAAGTGGTAACCATCGCCTGTTTTAAACCTATTTTATAACAGTACTAGCCATTAGCCTTCGCATGTTTTCTTTTAATGTCGTACATAATAAAACACGTAGTATAATTAACAATTCATAGGATTAATAAAGTCATGAGTATATTTTTTATTTGCTGAATTGTTCAATGTTTTCAGGTAGCTGGCTGGGGCCTGACGAGCGAGAATGGGCGGGCCGCCCCAACTCTTCAGATAGCATACCTTCCCTCCATCAGCATCGAGGAGTGTGTAGCCACCATCACTCCATCCTTCCGCGTCCATCTGACTGGAGACAAGATCTGCGCTGGATATAATAATGGTAGAACAAATAACTACACATACTGCGTGTCACTGCATTTACGACATTAATTTAAATCACGGGTAGGGCTAATGGCTAAGTAGTATTTTTGTAATAGGACATTACTGCAGCGGCCAGCAAAAGAGACATTGATGGACGAACGTGTAAATGTGGGCCGAGGCATACATACGTAATCCCATCAATGCCTAGTTGTAGCGGAGGCTTGTATAGTACTTTTCTCAAATAATGTGCGGAAATTATAAAATAAAATAAAACAAACAATTACTTTTCAAAATCAATGACGAACAACAATAATTTTTCCTGCGTTAAAGTGTTCATTTGTTTTTTTTTTTCAATACACAGCTTTCTATTTGCAAGCCAGTTCTAAATATAATAAAAACTTTGTTAAGTTACCTCCTTGGTTGCCATGTTTCGGAGTAAAAGATGGTTCCATTTTTAAATTACAAGACAGATATGAGTTTACTATGTAATTTATTTGGCCGCTAAACCACGACAGATATGGATTTTCATACAACTTTTGTCGGCCGCTACTCGCATGTATTTGGCCAGTACAGCAATTTCGATTTATCTCGAAAAAGGTTGTCAAAATAATGCTCAAATTTCCAAGCATGTTTGAGAATAATAGTTTTTTTTTCAAATTCACCACGAATTTCTTTTAATTTTCTGTCTAGCAATTAAGGTCGAATCTATCTTAATTTCAAGTTTTAAAATATTAATGAAACAGCCAGATCAGATGAATGAATCACTATTCTTCAGGGAGATAAAAGTTTTTGAGTCTAGCTTTAAATACGGAAGGTGAGGGGGATTTCCTAATGGAGACCGGCAAGGCATTCCATAATCGGACAGCTATTTTGATAATCAACGATTACTAATAACCTATTCTTGTTTTATGGAAGACTTGCGATATCTCAGTTGGGGGTGAACCATTAGTACTTTTATTTTCTGCAGGCACAGCAGTATGTAAAGGCGACAGCGGCGGTGGTCTCACATTCCTCACCGATACGCCTCTTGGCAAGAGGTACTACCTGCGAGGAGTGGTCTCCGCATCCCCCCAGTCGGGAAACCTCTGCAGCGTGTTCAACTGGGCCACATTCACCCATCTTTACAAACATCAGCACTTTATTCAGGAAGTACTGGTAAGATACAGTATCACTTTTGGTGGAGTTTTAAATACACTGCCCCGCGTCCATCAACTTGAGGTATACAGGTGTAAAGCCTCATGTGCCTGTAACTTCACCGGAAACCTTACCCTTCAAACCGACACTACAATGCTAATTCAAATTCTAATTCTGTGGTGGGGGGAATAAGATCTGCACTGACGTCCCGCATTAGGGTGTATTGTGCATTACCCCCCTTCTAACCTGACCCCAGCCATCCTAGCTCCTTAAAGTAACGGAAGAGGATTTTGGGTTAATGGATGCAGCTTTCTAAGATCCCCGTGGATGTTGTTGTGGTGCTAGCGGATGAGGATTCGATGAGCCACACAGCAATGCTGCTTGGTGGCAGAAATAGGTATGGTGCTTTCTCGAGCAAGCCCTTTCACAAGGAACTCTTCTAGCTTGGTTTAGTAAAAGTATTAACGAACCAATTCGGCTGGAGTTTTATGCCATTTGGATTTATTTAGAGTTCCTTGTTGGGCTCACCTGGGGAAGTACTACCACCATACATATTTCTGTCACCAAGCAGCATTGCTGTGTTTCGGTTTGAAGAGTATGGTTGCATGTAAAATTACAGGCACATGAGGTTTTACACCTGTATGCCTCAAATTGATGGACAATGAGGCAATATTTTGTTATAGGCGATGGTTGTGGGCCATATGCTTGTTCCGTATAAAATAGCATTTTATTTTACACAAAAGTAAATTGGTAATTCCGTGATTTTTATGTTATCAAAAAAAATCAATTAATTCTATCAAGTCTTTATGTTAATTTGTAGGTGAAATATTATGTCATTTAATTATTTTATATTCAATTATTTGATAATTATATATGACATTATTATAGTGTAAAATTTATATGAATAGTTTGGAGATTACATTGAAATTGAAAGTTAAAATTATAAATGACCAGCTGTTGCCCGCGACTTCGTACGCGTTACATTACTAAATGTGTGTAGGTTACCTAGAAATCAAGCTAAACTTGCTGTTGCAACTTAACCCCCCTTTTTTATCCCATGGGATCTGATTTATGGGATAAGTAGTAGCCTATGTAGGTGATCCAGGTTATAATCTACGAACATACTAAATTTCATTGAAATCGGTTCAGCCGTTACGACGTGATTGAGTAACAAACAAACAAATAAATAAACACACATCCAAACTTTTTCATTTATAATATTAGTGTGATTAATTGTTATGTGAACCCCTCTTTGGGTAAAGGCCTTCTCCAGAGCTTGCCATTCTTACGGTTTTGTTCTATGTCTATCCATTTGTTTCCTGCTATCGTTTTTATTTCGTCCTTGCATATCTCATGTGGTCTGCCTTTGTCACGGGTTCCGCTGGATCCCTTCCACTACGTAACAGTTTTTGTCCATCTGTGATCAGTAGTGCGTGCCAGGTGGCCACTGTGGTCAACCCATTTCCACTTTAGCTTCTGCGCGGTTTGAAGAACGTTGTGTTTTTTTTTTAATTTATATAGAATTTTGTTTGACTACAATCTCACCTGATGGTAAGCGATGATTGGGTCGAAAGGGAAGAAACCTATTCACTCTTACCTTAAAGAGACCCGGATTGTATTCTTTAGGAAAAACAGACGACGGCAAAGTGTTCCATACCTTAGCTGTACGCATCAAGAACGTAGAATCAAAACGGTGTATGTGAACGATGGTACTGAGCCATGCGCCTGCTTGTCCTTTGATGGAAAGGGGATGGCGGGATCAGGGCTCGTAGCCAAGTTACATCCGCTTCGAATCCATTCGATTTCTACATAGGTTTGTTGTCAATATATCACGTGATATTTCCATAGCATATCCCATACATTTTCGGACTTATCGACTAGCGTCATCGCTAATCGAATGTAACTTGGCTAAGCCCTCAGATCGTATAGTTCCTGGGCGCATATATCCTCTCTAGCCTCGTATTCTATATACAGGTAGTAAAAAAAAAATATTTTTGACCATTTCTTTATTTCCAGGATACGCAAACATAACCGGTCGTACAAACCCCGGCGGGTATGCAAACATCTCATCAACAAGAATTTAATTAAATTCATTTATCACACAATAGTAGTTTACAAGTCCATTTCTGTTAGTAGGTAGGGGAGACAGGGGGAATGCCGCTCACTGAAGGGAAAAACGCATTATTTCTTTTATTAATTGTTTTTTATTAGAAGTATGAAAAAATAACAAAACTATAACTATTTAGCTATCAATTTTTCAAAACAAAATGTATTTATCTTACTTAAAGCAAAAGTTATATCAGTCTAAAAAAACAGGTTTGAGCGCCATTACCCCAGTCTTTGGGTAATACCGTTCACCCAAAGAGGTAATGACGCTCAAGCCTGTTTGTTTGCCTATAACAAAAGATATCAATTTTTATCATCACCTATGTTTGATAATATACGCACAAAAATGAAAGGGGTTATTTTTATGAGCATAATAAATAAATTTGTGAAATGTTTAACCACAGAAATGTGAATTTTATTTTGGCATGTAAAAACGAACACTTTATTAAACTTATGTTGTGTTATTGCATAATGCTTGCCATCTAACCACATATACTGTGTTGATGACGTCTCGAGATATCTCTTGTTGTACATTTCTAACCCAAAACCCGCAGCCATTTCCGTAAGAGAATCGGCCTTTATTTTTGGATGTCGATTGCAAGAGTAGGCAGTAAGTTTTATATCGAATTAATTACCTAAACTTAGTCGATTTTCATTAAAATTTGATAATATAACTAGTATTTTTTTTTCAAGGAGTAATTTTTTATGTTTTGAGAAACCGTCAGTATAGTATATTCCCAAACACCCTGTATAAACTTAAATACCTAAGTTAGTAGTATTACATGTATTTTGTCAAAACTTTCATTCGCATCCCAACCCAATTGTCATGACGCTATTTGATCAGGATCCGAATGAAAGATTGAATCACAGGAGGTCATATCTATCAGGTATGACCTGCAGAATGTTGTTGGAGCTGGCCCATTGACCAGTACTCTACATAGTAATAAATGTCTAAACCTACCTTAGAGTTACTTTAAATGACTGTACGACCATACCAAGACCACAGACAATAAAATCTGACAAATAATTCTGACCCCCTTCATAGATTTCCAGAGCGATCGATTTTGTGCAGCCTGCACCCAACAGCTCCCAGAAGTCTTTATCAGATTGTTTTTTTGAGATGTATGAAGCACAATGAAACAACCTGCTTAGTTTTGAACACCAGTTTATTACTGGCGGTCGCACCGCGAAAGGCTTGCATATACATAATTTTTCTATTAGTGAGGGGTCATCCGTGTTCTCTACTCTAGAATCATTCTGCCCCAACGGCCGTTCATCGAAGTACGTGTCCCGCCCACTGCCACTTCAACTTTCTTATCCGAATCTATGTCTGTGACCGCATGTAACCATAGGGTTGTCTACGGATCTCCTCATTTCTGAGATTCACTTCATTGATCTCGTAGAAATAAACAAAGCATAGCCAGTCATTATTATATGTATAGTATTATAAATACGGGATTTATCACGTACCGTCTTATCGGTGTTTCGACCGACAATGTTTCGGTTCAATTCGTGAACCTTCGTCAGGGTGAGCGCGATCCGCTCCGAATAACGTCTCGCCTGCGTACGAGTAGACGGGCGCAGTGGTGGGGATTGACTCAACGATGGCCCAGCGCGTTGACAGGATGCATCATCATCATTATCATCACTGTTGCTCTCTTCGGTAGTTCTCGGTACAGACAAACACACAACACTAACTATGCCTATGCCAGGTTCATTCACTTCTGTCGCTTGCATCATGAAGACATGGCCTCCAGGCTGGCGGATGATTTATAATGATTGAAATAAATCACGAAAGTTTTCTAAGTAAAAAGCATAGCTAGAGAGCTGGGAAGCCACACCACGCAAAATAAATAGACAAAATAAACAGTATTGTGAGAAAATGATTGAAAATTGGCTTTGATCAGGGGGCCAAGCCCCGTAAAATAGAGTATCGATCTATATTCACAGCGATACTGCGCATAAGAACGGCGTTCCTGATGCTGTGGGTGCGCGGCCCCCACCAGCTACCTGCAACTCGTTGCAGGGATGCTGGACTTTGAATGTCCCTTCACAGAACACTGGACGAGAGCGCAAACTGTGCAATTCTAGTGTCTCCATACTCCAATGATCCTGTCTGTAATTTTTATGTGTAAGTATTTTATGTTATTTTTGTTATTTATTGATCGAGCGAAGCGAGATCTCTAAATCAACTTGGGCAAATCGACGTTGTATGTATGTATGTATGTATGTATGTTTGTTTGTCCGAGGATAACTTTCGAAGCGTTTATCCGATCATCATGAAATTTGGTATATAGGTAGGTAATGATGGCACAATTTTGGTGACTCAATGAGCTAAAAATTTTGGGGTGTTGTTGAGATATTGGGGTTCAAGAGGGGTAAAAAAAAATTAAAATGAGACTATTAGGTCAAGTGAGACGTCAAATGAAAGGTCTTCATTAGTAAATTTCTACCCCGTTTTTACTTTTAGTAAAGTTTTTGTAGTTTTTGAGTTATTAGCCATAATAAAAACTAAAGTTTGACAAAATTCACAGGGTACACCAGTGACTCCACAGTGATGTAATTTACTATGCGTGTAGCTTATGTATCACAAATATAGGCAAAAATCTAAAATCTAGAATAACTGCAATTTGTAACCCAAAAAAGGATAACGAATTAACATGAACTACCGTTACCTGTAATTTGAATGAAACTGTAGTTCAAGTTATTCAAGTTCAAGTTCGTGGCACTATTTTGATAGTCAAAGATTACGAATAATATTTTTTTTTTGTTTTTATGGTAGACTCGCGAGATCTCAGTTCGGGGCGAACCACTAGTTTATTTCAATGTTTATTGTTGTATTGCATTTAATATGGACTAGGCCTTGTATATTAGTGCTACTCTGAAATACAGAAAATTAATTGAATATAATCCTAAACGATATTCACGTAACTGACAATACAATGGTATGAGTTGACTGACATGCGATTATACACTTTATTTATATCAAGCTAATATTGTAATATTAATGGAGCAGAACGACAAAATATATTCAATTCATAATCCAATCTCATTTGGCTAAACTTTCTTTATGTTATTTGTACTAAAAACGGGATATTTACCATGATTTGTGAGTTCTTGAGTGTCCCGATATTTCGACGCAGTTGCATGCGCCATGATCACGGGTAAACATCACAAATCACAAATCATGGTAAATATCCTGTTTTTAGTACAAATAGTGTTAATAACCATGATAGTTTCAAAAGTTTCTTTATGTTTTTAAAATTGTAGTACATGAATTGTCCCCTGATGACGTATTAGTTCTTTGCTTAAAGGGTGACTTGCCTAAACGTATTTAGTAGCTAAATATGATTTAGAGAGTTGTCAAAACATACAAATACGTCAAATTTAAATATGTTGAGTGCTAAATACGTTAAGAGATCGTTCTGCAAGTCAGGCTAAATGTATCGCAATACATTTAAAATAATAGTAGACCATTAATCGAGGGTAGGAGAGTGTCTTGCGTCACGGCATTATAATGAATCCTGAACGTAACGAAGGATTCTAGAGTTAACTCACGAGCGGAGCAATGGAGTTACTAGAATCCTGAGTGCAGAGAGGGATATAAGCACGCCCAAGACGCAGGCAGTTTATCCACGAGGAGAATACTCTACTTTTCACACCTTTTGCGCAGCAATTAAAAACAAATATAAATTCTTGCATGCTGTGCAGCTGTTAGTTCGATTTACGAATAAGTTCTTATGGTTCGGTCACTTTGGTTCAAAATTTAATACTGATGAGGCTGCAAATTCAAATCACATTATGCCCGCGACGGCATAATGAAATTCCGTACCTACAACTTTGCTCCCGGCTCAGCTGTAGGGATTTAATCACCTGCAGTTCGGTGAGGTTTACATGACTTGTAATTTGAAATTGTCGAGCAGGTGGTGTGAAAAATACTTTACTTGATCTGGCCTGACCGTTAGAGTTATAGAGACATACTTCAAAAATATGAATTCAATTATTTGTCAGACTTTAGTAACTGCCGGACCGGAAACCTCCGCTTTTATTGGATTCTATTTCGAATCCGAAAACGCTATTTTGTAAACTATCTACCTTTGAATCCGTCGTAGTATAGGTACTAGCTTTATAGTCAACTAGTTGTTGCCTGTGACTTCGTACGCGTTACACTACTAAATAAATTAATATTGCTGGACATTTCACACAGCGCTATCTAGCCCCAAACTAAGCAGAGCTTGTATTATAGGAACCAGATATCTGATATAGTAATTATATACTTAATATATACAAAAACAGGCAGACCCGGAACAAATATCTGCAGATCATACAAACATTTGATTCGCGGCGGGAATCGAACCCACTACCTCCTGCGTCTCAGCCGGTTATTCACCCACAGCGCCACGAAGGTCGTCTAAATGTAAAATGTGTAGGTTAACCAAGAAATAAAGCTAAATTAGCTGTTGCAACTTGATTTGACACCACATTTTTATCCCATGGGATCTGATTTATGGGATAAAAGGTGGTATGTGGTGATCCAGGTTATAATCTACGTAGGTATATACCAAATTTCATCGAAATCGGTTCGGCCGTTACGACGTGATTGAGTAACAAACAAACAGACATCCAAACTTTCACATTTATAGGTAATAGTTTTTAAAATAGTTTTAATAAAGACTTTTACATGCTTGGTTTGTCTATAACATTACCTTGCTTCTGCAGTTGGATAAAAAGTATAGCCTCAATCCCGGTCATAATCCATGTATATACCAAACTTCATTGAAATCGGTCCAGCCGTTTAGTTGTGAAAAAGTGCCAAACAGACAGAGAGCTAATGTTACTTTCGAATTTATATTAATAGCGTTGATTATATTTTTTATGTCAACTCCATTCCCGTCACGTTCGTCATATGACGGTGAACTTTTGCCAGAGCACAAGAGATGAATGTAAGGACATCTCATTCACACAGCCCAATGTTTTTGTGCCGTTATCAGTAAACCCGTTTCGCGGTCATCATTGTAAATTACTGTGTTGCCATTTTTAAAATTACCTCGTTTTTAAGATGTTTATTAAAGCATATTAAGAATGTGGCCTCTTTTATTTTCAAATAGAAATAAGAATTTACTATGGAGGTTGTAGGTATTTAATTTCAGTATTTATGAATATAAATCATCATCATCATCATCATCATTCTCAGACCGTGTCAACCCTTTGCTAGGCATAGTCCTCTCTTTGTTTCTGCCATTCTTCCCGACCCTGTGCCAGTCTGAACCACGTACGACCCACGGTCTTCTTGATGTCGTCGACCCATCTCGCTAGTGGACGTCCCCTGTTTCGCCGATCCTGTGCCAGTCTGAACTACGTACGACCCACGGTCTAAATGATGTCGTCGACCCATCTCGCTGGTGGACGTTCGATTTCGATGCCCAGTTCTCGGCCTCCACTCTGTTGGTGCCTTAGTCCGCCTGTCGTCACTACGTCTGGCCAAGTGTCCTGCCCAACTCCACTTGAGTCCCATCATACCAAACAAAATCGATTATTATTATGACGACCTCGGTGGCGCAGTGGGCGAATAGCCGGCTGTGACGCGTGAGGTTGCGGGTTCGATTCCCGCCGCGGAACAAATGTTTGCATGATCTACAGATATTTGTTTCGGGTCTGGATGTTTTTATATGTTATAAGTATGTATTTATAAAAAAAAAGTATATAAGTATTCTATTAGTTATCTGGTTTTCATAGCACAAGCTCTGCTTAATTTGAGGCTAGATAGCGCTGTGTGAAATGTCCAGCAATATTTATTTATTTATTTATTATAAAAATCTAAAACTTACTAAACTTAGATTGATAAAAACAGAAACGAATTTTTATTTTGTTAATGTTTTATACTTAAGAATCGATTACAGATGTTGATGTACCCACAATGAGGGGGTTTTATCATTATTTTATTAGTGCATTAAATAATTTTCTAATCTATTCTACTTATCATTCAATATTTTCTTCAACAAAAAACGATACAAATTATGTATATATAGCCAAGCTAGTTCGATATTAATTTAACCTAAGTTAATAACTTAGTACAATTAATCAAAATGTCTGAAGAATCGATTTTTCTAGCAAACGATTTTTTATTTCTCCTCCAGTTCCCATCTCTACTCTATGTATTTTGATAACATCAAATCAAGCCTCTTAGAACAGCGATAGTTTCGTTTTATGATTTTAGCAATATTTATTATTTTCAATCGACTTCAAAAAGAAGTTTCTTAATTCGGCTGTACGTTTTTTTTTGTATGTTTTACTCGATATCTCCGCCAATTAGTAACCGATTTCGTTGATTATTTTTTTATTCTATAGGGTGTACCCAGGGTGGTCGCATATAAGTTTGGTACGGATCTGATGATGTTCAAAGTAGAAATCGAAACCTCCTCAACGATGTCACCTAATTAGTAAGTACCTAGAAATCACAAGCGAATGTCTATTTGGAGACCTATCAGTGTTCAACTGATGTGGATGACCATGGACTTTGAAGATACCCCACAGAGCTCATAAACGACAAACAATCCATGTATGACAAACATACAGTAAGTATTAGAGATCTCAGGCAAGATTGTTCTCTATTTTCAGTGAATTTTCAGAGAGTAAATATTCCAGGTAACCTTGAAGTCAGTTGTTAGATTTTTTTTTAATTTTTATAAAACTAATAAACCCTTCAAACCGAAACACAGAAATGCTGCTGGCAGAAATAGGTTTGGTATGTATATTCTTTTTGTCAATGTTCCAACTAGCAAAATCATAATTTTTGATTATTGATCTTTTTATTCATTAAAATCACAAGGATCTTTGAAACGTCAATTTTACTGCCTTTTCCTTCGCGACCAAGCCAGGAAAGGAAGGAAATATGTTGGTTGTTCTTTTCAATAATCCTTTTAGAATACATAACAATATAGAAAATTAATTACGTCTAAATTGTAACATCTAAATAATCCGATGTGTTATTGTAGGCTTTTTTAGCGTACTTAATAGATGGCGCTGCTGGAGATGTGCCGTCAAAAATATGGTTTATATGCCTAAATCTCAGACACAACATCAAAATTTGTCTAAAACAATCTCACCTCGTCAGATAACCAAACAAAAATGTTTGTTTTTTCTTCTAGATCCTTGAAAAATAATGTTGACACGGCAATTGACTTTGACAATTCACTTTCCTTTGTTAATCAGAGCATGACAACAACGCCATCTGTTAGCAGCTATACAAACATGACCGTGAAAACTCCTCATTAAAAATTATTTCATTGAATTTTTATAATATAAGATAATTTTTAATCTAAGCTGGCAACACGGATTGTGATTTAAGGAAAACTGGTTGTTTTGTTAAACAAGCATTGCTTGTGTGTGTCAGGATTTCTCTTTAAATAGACCTTTTAGAAAACATTTTGTATATATTATGTTATCTTAGTGAATATAATGACAAAATAATCTAGTCTTAAACCTAAGTTCAAAAGACTGATGTGAAAATGATTGTGTTTATATTTTGTACTGTATTTGGTGAGTATTTTGTTTACGTCATTTGTTTGCGCTTTAGAATATTAATACAAACGCGTTTATCAATAACCTGTCATCATCATCATCATACCAGCCAAAGAACGTCTACTGCTAAACATAGACCTACCCTATAGATTTCAAGAGGAACCGGTCTTGTGCGCCGCACCCAACTGCCCCCAACAAACTATCAGAGGAAGTCCTATGCTGCGCTTTCCAGAGCGTGTTCCACTTTAGAATCTTTCGGCCCCAATGGCCGTTCTTCTGGATATGTGCCCCTAACTTGCTATTCCTCTTGGCTATGTCTGTGACCTTATTTCTGATTAGATAAATAAATAAAATATTGCTGGACATTTCACACAGCGCTATCTAGCCCCAAACTAAGCAGAGCTTGTACTATGGGAACCAGATAACTGATAGAATACTTATATACATTTTTTTGTAAATACATACTTATAATATATAGAGAAACAACCAGACCCGGAACAAATATCTGTAGATCATGCAAACATTTGATCCGCGGCGGGAATCGAACCCGCTACCTCCTGCGTCTCAGCCGGCTATTCGCCCACTGCACCACGGAGGTAGTCAATCACGTTGAAAAAATAAAAAAAACAAATAAATGTAGCTTAGGTAAGCATAATGGGCGGTCTTATCACTAAACAAAGAGATCTCTTCCAGACAGCCTATGGATGGAGAGGACAATTGCTTAACGGAAGAATAAAAAAATACAATCATTGCACCCTCTAGTTCATTATGTTAAAGCTACTTTCATAAGGATAATTTTGAAACGTACCTACTTTGATTTAACTTCCTAGTACGAGTATGGAGATGCGTGCAGTTGTAGCTAGGAACATCTCTAGTTCGCAACGTTTTAAGCAGTCACAACTTGGAGGTGGCCATACAAGTTGTGACTGCTTATTTGTTACTCAATCACGTCGTAACGGCTGAACCGATTTCGAAAAAATTTGGTATATACGTAGATTATAACCTGGATTAACACATAGGCTACTTTATATTTGTAGGAATCGCGGCTAGCTCTTCCCGGGATGCTGATAGAAAAGTCGAGTTTACTGTACAAAAGCTATATTGTATATATAAAACTACGACTATTTATAAGTGCGGTATGGATGGTTGCTGCTGGTGCACTGACTTCTGTAGGCGCCCCGGCCGCGCTCGCGGTACGAGTAACCTACTTAGGTTAAACTGCTGATGATGCTAATATACCTACTCGTATCTGTGTGATCGATGCATCGAACAATATTGACAAACAATGCGTGCGAAGCCGCTGACGGAAGCTAGTAAATAAATAAACAAACATCCAAACTTTGCAATTATAATATTAGTGTGATGTTAACATCATTGGAGCTATAAAAACCGAGGTAATTGAGATAATCCGATTTTTGTGATTGACCTTGAAGAACTTACGACGCAGACACGAGATTTTATTAGACTTTTGAGACAACTTTTAGAACGCCAAAATGAAGTTGTATACGAGTTTCCAGCTTTATCTCTCATTCCGAGGTGAAACCCCTAATTTGACTGGACTAGATAATGATTTTCTGGTACGAGTATACTGACAGCTTTTTTTTTTACTTATCTGTGTACTGCTGGGCAAAGATCTCCCCATCTCCCCTCCATCCTTCACGGTTCACAGCCAAATCTGACCAATCTGGTTTGAATGCATCCAGGTCGCTCTCCATCGTTTTCTGGGCCTACCACGGCTGCGTCGTCCGTTCGGTATCCACAGGGTGACTAGATTCGCCCAACGTTCTGGATGCATTAGAACCACATGGCCTGCCCAATCGTATTTTAAGATATACAACTAACTTTACTCTACGGAACCGATTTTGATGAAATGTCTATGGGACCAATCTCAAAGTATATCCCTTCTAATAAACAAACAATTTTCTAAATCGGTTGATAAATGTCGAAGTTCTTACGAACACACATAACACCGAATAGCATCCCTATAAAATATGAGGATTGCCCTCGATTTTTTTGGGATCCCATCATCAGTTCCTGACTTGGTGCCAATGGGACCACCTGGAAAGTATACCCTTTTAAGCAAACAAAACAATTTCTCGAACCAGCCCAAGCGTCTTGGAATAATCGGAGAATATTAAAAAAAACCGGCCAAAAGCGAGTCGGACTCGCGCACGAAGGGTTCCGTACCATTATCTATAATAAATTGTATGAGCGCACATACAACTCAGAGATCTTAATTGGCGTCAACTATGTATGTATGGGGACACCCTTTAACTTTCAAATTTTGTTATTTTTTGGAGTTTTTCCTTTATTTATTTATTTATTTAAAGATACACCAACAGTACACATATTTTATCACTTTATAGTTAATCACTATATACTTTACCAGATTTATGACGATAGTCATAAACACATTTCTGATAGATACACCAATTACAGGTGTATACAACATTCGCCAACGACGGTCAAAATATAATTGAATTTTTACATAACTAATCAACTAATCTTATTACTAACTAATAAGTATTCCGATGTTGTTTCGGAACACGAGTGTTTTATTTCATAGTGAAATATTACAGAGATTCTGTATATGTATGTATATTATATTGTATAATATTATGTATTTGCGCTGTAAAACCTTGCTTTTTCGCAAATTTCGTGATTCTAGGTCAACGGGAACTACCATATAGGTTTTCGACACCCCAAACCTATAGGTTACTTCCGGTTGACCTAGAATTGTCAATTTTGGTTATGGCAAGGTCTTACAGCACAAATAAAGGAAACATTCCAAAAACTAACAAAAGTTGAAAGTTAAAAGGGAAAAGGGTAAAGGGAAAATTCCGAAAAATAAAAAATAAAATTAAGATAAATTTGCCCATATCTTTTTATCGTGTTGACTCAGGACCTTGATTTTTATACACATAATAGGGACTATAGACCCCAGTATCTGGTATAAATTTCAACTTGCTAGGTGCACCCGATCCTCAGAAAATCGGTGGTGACACACGGACTGACAGACGGACAGACGGGCAAGAGAGTGATCTTATAAGGGTTTCTTTTTTTACCTATTGAGGTACGGAACCCTAAAAAGAATCTGACGAATTGAGAACCCCCTTTTTTTGAAGTCACTTAAAAACATGGTCAATCCAAACTAAATATTTCTTAATTGCGTTTATCATTAATAAGGTTATCAAGTTCTTGTAAGTAATTAAGAGTTATGCTCGATCATTTTCCTTATGCTTTATTTTAGTATTTCTTATCAAAACCACAGATTATAAAGTTCAACACAGACTCGAATGAATTTTGGATATTCTGAAGCCATTAAGATGTAGCGTTCTACACCCGCCGCGGGCGGGTCAGCTATTAAATGAATAAAATTCGTTCATTACAGGCACAAAATATATGTATACGACCCATATCACATAAACAAAAATAAAATACAACCGAATTGAGTCGGTTGAAAATAAGCCAACAAAACTTTTCGAACACCGGCTGCTATTTCAAGAAGTCAGTGCCTGCTTTAAATAAATGCTGCTGCACAAAATTCGTTATCCCAACTCTCCTCATCTTAGGCCGGGAGATGGTGACACAAAATGTCAGGGTCGCCATACTGGTACAAATTACCTAACATTTTTGTGTTTGAATTTTCGTATTTATAATTTTTAAACCTTAAACTTACAGGAAAAAATAGTGCCGTACTGGTACAAATCATTCAATATACGCATAAAATCTTACAGTTTTGAAAAAATATTGTACACATTCGCCGCCTGCCACAGGTATGGCATTAACAGACTTCTATTTATGATCATACAGAAAACTATTAAAAAAAATTATAGGGAGGTACAAAAAGTTTTGCAAAAAAAATAAATTACTCCATTGAGGTGGTACGGCGGCCATTTGGAACTGTCGGAAAAGTATGGCATGGTGATTTTCGTGAATAACTCAACGATGATTAGCTATGCAAAAATTAGCCTGATACAAATGGACGAATTGTTTTTTAAAAATTAATGTGTTCTCGTCGGGGTGTACCAGAGAACCAGAGAAGTATAGCATTACGCTACCGCCTACTTCTTTTTTATTGGCTATCGGAAAATACACAGTTTTGTGGAACAACTCGTTCGACTTTCGTAATTTATACGATACGTTCGATTAACGTCCACGCGATCGGGCCGCCGGTACCAGCCCTATGACCATCATTTTCCTTTTTGTCATTACGTAATTAAACCCCTGAAGGGTCGCCATACTGGTACAAATGACTTGACATTTTGTGTCACCATCTCCCGGCCTATCTGAATGACTTCCGCGCGAATACGTTCCGGTGCGGTAGCCGCTGTGACCGCATTATGAAAGTTTGACTTGCCCACTTGAATTCCACGAGATAAAGATAAAGACCCACCGTTTGTACGTTCAAACCAAATAAAATCAGATGTTTACGTTATATATATATATACCCAGAAGGTAAATGACATTGCGACCTCAGATCGTTACTAATTACGAAACTGGTTTTAAATCTAAACGAGAACCTGTGACCTAGGTATTGTAAGAATTTTATGACCTAAAAATCTACATCATTTCTATGTCTACTGATTCTCATGTAAGTGATAATTATTCTCTTTTTGAGAATAAATGATTAATTGATAATTGAATGACACCTAAAAACTAAAAATTATATTTTGTTTTTATTATTTCTCTCTAGATGACTAATTTCTAAAAAGTAATGTCTATGAAATGAGAATCTGTTATTATATAATATATATATTATATATAAATGCGAAAGTAAGTAACTCTGTTTGTTGAAAGTTCGTATGGACAATCCATAATTCCATAAGTTAGGGATCTCAAAATTCATATCATAGAAATAAAGAAATACATGTTTCAACTTTTTTGCAAAATCATCCCTAAAGGGGGATTAAGTATGGGGTTAAAATTATGAGGTATTCTATATAATGCAGTCCCTATGTACAGTTTGTATTTAGATAGGTTGTGACCGGGATTGGGACATAGGCTACGTTTTACCCGACTGCGCAGAAGGAGGGTAATGTTTTTATTTTTCATTGATATCAAGTGGTTTTGGTTCGGTACTGAATTAAATAAAAAAAACTTCTAGCTGACCTATTAAAGCTTCGTCATGATTTTTATCAAATTAAATACAGACACCTAGCTTAAAGCACTAAGGGATAGTGTAGCTATGTATCTAACATAATTTTGAGAAGTAATTCTGCAGTTTCGGAGGTTTACAAGTTTTGCACGCGTCTTTTGTCATTAAAAAGTACCATGTCTCAATCCCAGTCAAAATTCATATTTCATTGAAATCGGTCCAGCCTTGAAAATGTAACAAACAGACTTAGAGACAATTTACGAATTTATAATTGATCGAGCGAAGCGAGATCTCTAAATCAACTTGGCAACTATGTTTGTTTGTCCGAGGATAACTTTCGAAGCGTTGATCCGATCATCGTGAAATTTGGTACATATATAGGCAGTGATGGCACAATTTTGGTGTGATTAAATGAGCTAAAAATGTGGGGGGGTTGTTGAGATATTGTGGTTCAAGACGGGTAAAAAAAACAAAATGGGACTATTCTATCAAGTGCCACGTCTATTATAAAGTGAGTAAATTTCGATCCCGTTTTTATTTTTAGTTTAAACCTTGTAGTTTTTATGTTATTAGCCATAATAAAAACTGAAACTTTGACAAAATTCACAGGGTACACCAGTGACCCCACAGTGCTGAAATTTGGTATGCGTGTAGCTTTAGTAACACAAATATAGGGAAAAGTTTGAAATCCAGAATAACTGCAACTGCAACCCAAAAAAGAGTAACCAATTAACAGGAGTTCTGTTACCTGTAATTTGAATGAAACTGTAGGTCAAGTTATGTTGGTTATCATGTCGTGGCACTATTTGAATAGTCAAAGATTACAAATAATATTTTTTTGTTTTTATTGGAGACTCGTGAGATCTCAGTTCGGAGCGAAACACTAGTCACTTTATATTAAAGAATGAATGACGTGGGGCGATTTCAAGGATGTTCTTAAATTCTAAGAAAAACCCCGTTGTTTTGTTGGCCAGCGCAATTAGGAAAATCGACATTGGGAATTCCAATACTCAATAACTCCCCGTCAGCCATCAGACACACACTAGTTTCTGCCCCGGACTTTGCATTCGTGGTAACCGGATAAAAAGCAAAACACAACAAAAAAGCAGAGCGTGAGTGCGTCGCACGTAGACTTGACGTGTCTTCAAATAGTTTTAAGTATTATGTGGACGTTTTTAATTGAATGTCTACCTACACTTGTTCAATGTAATAATTTATCAAATGTCTACTACGAATGGAACGTTAAATATAAATATTGCTGGACATTTCACTTAGCTCTATCTAGCCCCAAACTAAGCAGAGCTTGTACTATGGGAACCAGATAACTGATAGAATACTTATATACATTTTTTTGTAAATATATACTTATAATATATAGAAAACATCCAGACACGGAACAAATATCTGTAGATCATGCAAACATTTGTTAACGGTGGGAATCGAACCCGCTACCTCCTGCGTCTCAGACGGTTATTCGCCCACTGCGCCACGGAGGGCGTTTCACGACGTTTCACGAGTAGCATGTGAAAAGTCGTATGAAATTATAAATCATATGCCACCCTGCTATTTTCTTTCGCTTAACCTGCTAAAAATCATTCAAATGAAATCATTTCCGGTTTTCATCGTAAATCGGTCGCAGTCATTCGGGTCTGCTACAAATCACAGTCGTTCGCATTTCTTCGGAATTCATCGGGCGTTTTCGTTTAAATAGCACCAGCAAGTATAGCGAGTGTGACATTACGGTATCATAATCAAAAATCATTGCGATTTTTCACATGTTAAATAGCAGTAATAAAAAATAATCATATGCTCGTATGAAAATAATTTAAAAGTAGATAGAGACTACTTCACCCGCAAGCTAGGGACTCCGTTAGGATATTTATGTTCTGTGCTAGGGACTAATGTGTGTTTGTTTGTTTGAGTTTTTAACACAATTTGGAGATGGAACAAGCAATGGCTACCTGATGTTAAGTGGTAACCATCGCCTAAAACAAAGTTTTGCCTCTTAGGTCACGCATCTTAAAGTTACAATTGCGTGCTAAATCCCTAGTAATTGCCATTGTACTGTTTTCCTTGATAGAGGCATTGGCGTGCTTAAGGTAATATTTAATCATTTCAAATAATTCTATGAAAACTGTTGATGATATTTTACTATTTAATAATGTCCGGGGGCCAACCTCAATCTCTTATAGCAATATTAAAATAATATTACACTGACATTTAGTACCATGACCCTCCATTAGTAAGCTTGCTTTATTATTGTAAAGGCTAAACAGTTTTGTTGACGTCGCCATACATCGTTCTCTCAAAACGTTTCACATTAGAGCACAAATAAAGCGTAAATTTATATTAAAAAGTAAGTAAGTCGTGTTTGTTTTCGCAATGTTTTATACTGAACATGGTGTACCTAATCACTAGAAAGCACTAAATATACAACATACATATATATACATAATACATAATCCTAATATACCTATAATACATATTAGGATTATAACAGTAATGTTGAAAAGTTTTGTGGTTCAAATCGAAGTAATGTTGCTAAAAGATTGTAACAAAATGCTTCTGAAACATGATGGTTTTCTATAGGAAGGAGTTGGCGTCCGGTGTCTTAATGAATAACAAGCTATGGCAGATAAATAGAAATAGAATAGAAATATATTAATTGAGTCCATAAAAGTTACATACACGAGTTGTGTCCCTGTTTCCCGGAAACGCGTAAGCTGTGGCTTAGGAAACAGTTCACTCCTAAATGACATGCTATAAATATTACAGTCTAGTACATGAAAACGAAATAACAAAACAATCAAAGAAATGTGATGTCGGAACGCACATGCTTACATGTATGCGAATGCACTAGTGTATAAGTGAGTACATGCGTGGGTCATGTGCGTGTGTATGTAGGTGTGTATGTAGGTGTTTTGTTTACGTGCGTGTTTTTTGTAAGGGTGGGTTTGTTTGTGTGTATGTGTGTGTGTGTGTATGTGTGTGTGCACATGTTCAAGTTTATTTGAGTAAGTCTTCTATACCTGCGTGATCAAATGTATCTAACCATTGCGTTAATATGCCTTTTAATTGGTGAGTACTATATTTAAATATATTAATCATCAATTAAAAGGATATATAGTTGGATAGATAATACACTTTATTAACAAACAATAAGATAAATAATAATAATCGGAAAAACAAGTGGCAGATAGATTGATAGATAGAAAATATCTTCATTACAATAAACAGACAAAAATACACCATTGATTCCTAATAGGTACTTACAGTGGGCAGCCTTATCGCTAAAATGGATACCTTTTAGTAGTATATTATTTCTCTGGGGTAAACCAATTCACGTAATATAAAATATCGATCTAGTCTCGTTATGTTAAATGTCCTAAACGGTATTCACGTAACTGACAATACAATGGTATGAGTTGACTGACATGCGATTATACACTTTATTCATATCAAGCTAATATTGTAATATTAATGGAGCAGAATGCCAAAATATATTCAATTCATAATCCAATCACATCTGGGTCAACTGTCGATATGTTTTTAAAATCGTATTACGCGGATCGGCCCCCTGATCCATAATCCAAAATTCTGAAACATATATTTCGTTAAATAAGCATTTATGAATGAATGAATGAATGAAAACACTTTATTGTAACAAAAAATTACAAACAATATATAAAACACAAAGCAAATAGTACAATAGGCGGTTCGCCCCGAACTGAGATCTCACGAGTCTCCCATAAAAACAAATATATATGTATTATTCGTAATCTTTGAATATCAAAATAGTGCCACGAAATAAAAACCACATTACTTGACCTACAGTTTCATTCAAATTACAGGTAATGGGAGTTCATGTTAATTGGTTAATCTTTTTTTGGGGTACAAATCTTAGTCATTATAGATTTCAGAATATATACTTTGTCTAATACTTTTGACTATATTTGTGTCACTTAAGCTACACGCATACTACAGCACTGTGGAGTCACTGGTGTACCCTGTGAATTTTGTGAAAGTTCAGTTTTTATTCTGGCTAATAACTCAAAAACTACAAAGACTACTAAAAATAAATATGGAGTCGAAATGTACAAATAAATACCTTTCATTTGATGTCCCACTTGACCTCTTGAACCCCAATATCTCAACAACCCCCCCGCCCCCACATTCTATTTTAGTCACACCAAAATTGTGCAATTATTACCTAGCTGTATCAAATTTCACGATAATCGGATCAACGCTTCGAAAGTTATCCTTGGACAAACAAACATACATACATACAACGCCGATTTGCCCAAGTTGATTACGAGATCTCGCTTCGCTCGATCAATTTAATCTTCTAATTTATTTAAATTTTTATTGTAACTTGACCTTCGATGGCGGAATGGCGCTCAACGGGCTATGCTTGGTATTACTCCACGAGATCGAATCAGAAATAAGGAAATCAGAAAGAAATCAAGACGTGTTAAAGGTTGTTGGGAGTCTATGGGTACGGGCCGCAAAAGATCGGTCACTCTGGAAACCTATGGGGGAGGTTTAAGTTCAGCTATGGACGTATAGCTGATATGATGATGAACTTAAACTTTATACTTTCTTTTATTTTTTTCAGTTGCCTCGCCTGTTTTGTCTGCAGTAGCAAAGGATATCGCGTTTTCATGCAGGTCAGATTTTCTAAAAAATCCTTTTTTATTTCTCTGGCCCAATTCCCTTAACTTGAAATAGTAAAATTCGATTGATCTAGTCTCGTTATGTTAAATGTCCTAAACGGTATTCACGTAACTAACAATACAATGGTATGAGTTGACTGACATGCGATTATACAGTTTATTTATATCAAGCTAATATTGTAAAATTCATGGAGCAGAATGCCAAAATATACTCAATTCATAACTCAATTTCATTTGGGTAACTTTCGTCAAGTTTTTAAAATTAAATAAACAAAATAAATAAATAAATAAATATTGCTAGACATTTCACACAGCGCTATCTAGCCCCAACCTAAGCAGAGCTTGTACTTTGGGAACCAGATAACTGATAGAATACTTATATACTTACATTTTTTTTTGTAAATACATACTTATAATATATAGAGAAACAACCAGACCCGGAACAAATATCTGTAGATCATGCAAACATTTGTTCCACGGCGGGGATCGAACCCGCTACCTCCTGCGTCTCAGCCGGCTATACGCCCACTGCGCCACGGAGGCTGTCAAAATTGTTTGTTTGTTTTAATTCTTTGTTGCACAAAAAGAAAAATGTACAAATGGAGGACTTAATTCTAAAAACATTTTCTACCAGTCAAGCGTGACAAGTAAAAAAACTTAGGTTGGCGTGCTTAACTAGGTAATAAAAAGGTAAAAAAATAGGTAAAAAATACAAATAGAAATAAAAAACTACTAACTACCTACTTAATTGCTTATATAAATATAATAATACTCACAAATACAATATAATTATAAAAAATAATAAAATACATAAATAGATAACATAAATTGATATATATATAATAAATAAATTTAATAATAAATAAAGTTATACGGAAAGCTCAAGTGGAATTAGAATTTAAATAGTGACTATGGACAACGTTTAATAGCTGGTTTAAAATTGTCGTATGAGAATCGGCCCCTGCTATTTGCCTGTAAACATCCTGTTTTTAGTGAAAATAATAGTTTTTATTTGCTTCTGAACTGTAAATCCTTCAATATGTTTCAGTTTGAGCGAATACGCGTGCAGTGACGGCGCATGCGTGAGCGCTGAGCTTGTCTGTGATGGCCGCCCTGACTGCGCAGATGCAAGCGATGAGATGGATTGTCAGCTAAGCAAGTGAGTGCTTTTAACTAATATAGATTTTCAAGTGCCTTTTCGTGCGACCTTCCACCGTTTTCATTAGTTTAGTACTAATAGCAAAAATAAATACCTAATATGAATACCCACTAAAATTAGTAAGACTTTCGTCACATTATGATGATTAAAAATCAAAATCTTTATATTCATCTAAATCACAAGGACCTCTATGAAACGTCAATTTTACTGCCTGTTTCTTCGCGATCAAGCCAGGAAAGAAAGGCAAGAAACAAGGCTGGTTGTTTTTTAATTATCCTTTTAGAATACATAACAATAAAGAAAATAAATTACATCTAAACTGTAATTGTTTTTGACCGAGTTGGAGCAATTTCAATCCCAAGCTTCTCTATCATCTAAGTACATAATCCGATATTTTATAGTAGGCTTTTTTGTAAAGATTTTGTTTAATTACGTTTTTAAATTCGTTAATTGTCAATTTTTGTACATCACTCAGGAGTTTGTTATAAAAGCGTACACCTTGCCCTTTAAACGATTTACTAATTTTATGGAGTCTACAAGTGGCAACAGCGAGTTTATCTTTATTTCTAGTATTAAAATTATGATTATGGCTATTTTTCTTAAACAAATTAATATTTTTGTGAACATACATCAGATTTTCATAGATGTATTGACAAGGGAATGTCATAATATTTATTTCTTTAAACTTATTGCGTAATAATTATAAATTGCACGAACAGCTTTCTTCTGCAGCACAAAAACGGTGTTTATATCTGCAGCATTCCCCCACAGCAGTATACCGTATGACATAATGCTGTGGAAGTAGCTGAAGTAAACTGGTCTAGCCGTGTCTACGTCTGTAAAAAGACGGATCTTTTTGACTGCGTATGCCGCAGAACTAAGTCTCTCCGACAACATATCAATGTGAGGGCCCCATTGAAGCTCATTATCTAAGGTTATACCTAAAATAAATTCGATTCATAATTCTGACGGTATTCAAATGTCAAAATGCGTAATTAAATATATATAGATTTCATAAGAATGATTAAATTCAGGTTAGTTGTAGTTCAATTTTCTTTAAATTGAGTCAAAGTCTCAGCTCTCAAGCAATGAGCTAATGAGCTGACGCGTCAGATCAACTGTTATTTTTTCACATCATTATTTATTTTTCCTCTAAAAGTGGGAACCCGCTAAACGTCTAATAGGCTAGTATTAAAACTGGTGGGTATTTTAGGCCATCGGGGGAGGGGCTGGGTTGAGAAGCATCGTTAAAAAATGGCCAATTCTCAAGGGCGTCACAGTAAAAATAAGTTTGGGATTCCCGTATGAATCAAATTTTAACATTTTTTGTCAGCATAATAGTAGGTAAGTAGTAGATTTATTTGTCAAATATCTCGACCGGGGAAGTACCTCCTACCACTCCCAGGGGAAGTACTACCACCAAATAAAAACAACACCAGACCTGTATTAAGAAGTTATTATTTGTCAGACTATTTATAGTAGTAGTAGATTTCTTTGTGAAAGACCTCCCCGGGGAAGTACTACCACCGAATAATAACAATTTAGCATCGTTACCAAACTTCTATAAATATCATTATTATACTTACGGGATTTATCAAGTACTATTTTATCGGTGTTTTGACAGATAACTCTACACTCACCCTGATAAAGGTTCACTAATTGAACCGAAACATTGTCGGTCGAAACACCGATAAAAACGGTACGTGATTAATCCCTTATTTATAATAATGATTTAAATAAATAGTAAAATTGTTTAATTATGTTTTTCGTGACTATTTTGTTTTCTTTTCAGGATCTCTCTTCCATATGGAGAACCCGTGTTGAATCGCTCGAGGCGCCAATCCAACTGTCGGTATGTACCTACCTGAGAGACGTTACGAAGAGCTGAACCGGTAGGGGGAAGGGGGGGGGTGTAAAGTCTATTTGCACATAGAAATTAGCGCCACAAGCAAAGGAAGCAGATAAAACAACTAACCCATACCTGGGCCCGTAAGCAAATTACATTCGCTGCGAATCTATTCGATTTCTACATACATTTGTTGTCGCTCACGTGGTATTTCTATAGCATGTGTCAAATCCCATACATTTTCAGACTTATCGACTAGCGTCATCGCTAATCGACTGTAACTTGGCTAAGCCCTCTGGTCGGCATACCATCTTGCAGTACCGTACCAAGCGATTTGCTTCAACTTTTCTTGTTACCATGAGTATAGTCATAACCGGTCCAGTATAATCTCGGAGTCTTCAAGTCCAGAGTGAATAGGTTCTTTCTAGGCAAGCGTGCTCCATCCTCGATCACACCATCGCTTACCATCAGTGAGGTAGTGATCAAGCGCATCACTATAAACAATAAAAAAAATTTACTCATTATTTCCAGTAAAAACCAATGGAAATGCCGTGATGGCTCCTGCATTCGATTCGACGGCAAATGTGACGGAGTGGTGGACTGCCCAGACGGTAGTGACGAAACACACCCGCTATGCCGGAAGAAAACGTAAGATAATTTAACTAATTCAATTATATAAATATATATTGTTGGACATTTCACACAGCACTATCTAGCCCCAAACTAAGCAGAGTATGTACTATGGGAACCAGATAACTGATATAATACTTACATACTTTTTGAAAACACAATTTTTAACGTAAATTGTCGGCGCCTTTCCATCGACGCCGTTTAGTCAGTTCAACAGGTATTTACTTACATGATGAACGAATATGGTTTGTTTACCTAATTTTATACAGGCTGTTTCATTGATATTTTTTCAAGAATTGATATTGAGGTTGTTTGAAAATTTTAAATTTTTATAACGAATATGAAAAAAACAAATTTACAACAGTACAGCCATTAGCCCTACCCGTGTTTTCATTTAATGTCGTACAAAACAAAAACTTAGTACCAACGTTATTTTATATTAAAATATATATAAAGTTAGTAAATCGTTTATAGGGCAAAGCGTATGTACGCTTTTATAACAAACTCCCAAGTGATGCATAAACATTGACAGAAAACAAATATAAAAACGTAATTCGATTCGTATTTAAGGTTAAGTAATTTTTCTTTTGCTATTATTAAGTTTATTCTTTTTACACCTCAGCCAATCTTCCATTAAGCAATGATCCTCTCCATCCAAAGGTTGTCTGGAAGAGATCGCTTTGTTAAGCGATAAGACCGCCCATTATGCTTACATTTATGTGATTTATTTTTTATTTTTATATCTGTTGTGTTTAGTTTGTAAGGTATAATAAAGAATTTTCATTCATTCATTCATTCGACAAAAGCTGTATAATAATACGAAAAAAAAATTAAATTAAAAATAAGAATGAAATTGCTCCAACACGTTCAAAAATGTTACAATTTAGACGTAGGTATTTTTTTATTTTAATTGTATCTATTCTAAAAGGATCATTTCTTTCCTGTCTTGGTCGTGAAGGAACAGGCAGTAAAATTGACGTTTCAAAGATATCCTTGTGATATTAATGAATAAAAAGATTTTACATATTTTTTTTATTTTGATATTCATTTCGTCCACAGATGTCAATCAAACTGGTTCCGTTGCACGTATGGCGCGTGCGTGGACGGCACTGCGCCATGTAACGGTCTCCAGGAATGCGCTGATAACTCCGACGAGTTACTGCCCAGGTGCAGGAACGAGACGGAAGAGATACGGTGAGTCGAAGTGAACTACGTTTTTGCAATCATTTGTTCCGCGGCGGGAATCGAACCCACAACCTGCGTCAGCGTATTCTCACATGCGCCACTGAGATCGTCACACCTTAGCGACCTTAGCGATAAGACCGCCCATTTTACTTATCTTTATTTCTGTGTATTTCTTTGTATTTTTAATTTTGGTTGATGTACAATATTCTATTCTTAGTACTAGTTCGCCCCAAACAGAGATCGCGTGAGTATGTAAACTATACAGTGTAAAGTATCAACGAAATGCACGACCAGTTCACTTGACCTACAGTTTCATTCAAATTACAAATAACGGGAGTTCATGTAATTTGGTTAATGTTTTTGGGGTAGAAATTGCAGTTATTCTAGATTTCAGACTTTTCCCTATATTTGTGGCACTAAAGCTACACGCATACCAAAATTTAGCACTGTGGGGTTACTGGTGTACCCTGTGAATTTCGTCAAAGTTCAGTTTTTACTATGAAAAATAACTTAAAAACTACAAAGTTTAAACTAAAAATAAAAACGGGGTCGAAATGTATTGAAAGAGCTTTCATTAGACGTCTCATTTGACTTGATTATCTTATTTTGTTTTTTTTACCCCTCTTGAATTCTGATATCTCAACAACCCCCCGATATTTTATCTAAATAAGCTTATTTAGTCACACCTGAATTATGCCATGACTACCTACCTATGTATTAAATTTCATGATGATCGGATCAACGCTTCGAAAGTTATCCTCGGACAAACAAACATACATACAGTATACAATAGTATTAGTAGGAGGGTAATAAACAATACACCCCAATACGGGAAGTCATTGCAGATCTCACAATCCTCCCACCGTAGAATTAGAAACATACATATACAGGGTGTTTGGTTATATACTGACGATATTCAAGTGACGGTTTATCAAAACATAAAAAAAGACTTTTCGAAAAAAAACTACTAGTTATATTATCAAAATTCAAAGACAATTAACTAAGTTTACGTGATTAATTCGATATAATACTTACTGCCTACTCTTGCAATCGACATCCAAAAATGAAAGCCGATTTGCTATCTCTTTCGGAAATGGCTGCGGGTTTTGGGTTAGAAAGGGACAACAAGAGATATCTCGAGACGTCACCAATTGACAAACACCTTGGTGTTTGTCAATGATGCAGGACTTTGGAATATTGGCGATGGTACACGATACAAGATATTTATTTGTATAAACAAGTGCATAATAAGGTCTTAAAAACTAGGTAATGGCACACACTTGTTTGCCCTTCACGAACATCGCAAATTACTGATTACTGAAGGCTAAGTTTGTGTGTTATTTTTCAGTGGTCAATTTAAATGTGAAGATGGGAGTACAATACCAGCAGATAACCACTGTGATGGCAAAAAGGACTGCGCAGACGGATCTGACGAGACTGTTCGCGCATGCGCGGGGAAGACCTGCTACAGCTATTTGTTTCAGTGTGCATACGGCGCTTGTGCTGACAGCGACGCTGAATGTAATAAGGTAGTTACTTTTGAAAAAATTTATGAACTATTACTAAAAATCTAAACAATGAATAATTGAACAATAATAAAATATAATGATTCAGGTATAATAATAGAAAGGTAGTAATAATAGAAAATATCAAACTGTACGTACATGACAAACTTCTGGTTGACATAAGGCTCGTTTATGGAGACTCAGCGCGTTGCTTATCGCGCTGTCTACTCGAAACATGAAAATGGCATGAAACGGTAGGTCATGTATGAGAGCGTTCATGCAGAAGCGTTTCCTTTTGCTTTGCGTTAAAGCTAACGCTCCTGTCGCACGACACGAGACGACGATTAAATAATTATTGATTAAAACGGGTATTTATCGCGTACCTTTTTTTATTTGTTATCCCGATATTTCCAAATTTCAATCGGGAAGATGGCTATAGACTCTTAGCGTCCTGGAACTCGGTGATTACTAGGTGTGCGCGTCGTGATCGGTCGTCTCAATGCGTAGATACGGTTAGTGTAGTATGTCGTAATATATGAACGAGGACATTTCTAATTCTGAAGACCAAGTGAAGGTAGTTGCTGCAGCTGCCATCACTTCTCGACAGTAGCTCCAAGTCGTCCAATCAACCCGTGAATACGACTGTTGCAACACAGCCGAAACGTCGGGATAACAAATAAAAAAAGATACATACGCGATAAATACCCGTTATAATCAATAATTATGTACAGTGATCGCGAAAGTTTGAAAAATGCTAGGGTTAGTAAATTCTCATCCTAAATTTTCAGGTTCAAGATTGCGCGGACGGATCAGATGAAGCTGAGGAACTATGTGGGAGTACTTCCACTAATGTCATCAAGTAAGGACTAGACTAAAAACATCATTCACAGCCCTTTCAACTGCTGGGTATTACCCAGCTATGTAATACTGCTGCTGGGTAGAATCTCTTTGCTATAGCCATCCTCCACCGCCCTGTGCCATTTTCAACCAGGTTCGACCTGCGATGCTTGCTACATCGTTTTTTTAATACCACTAAAGTAGCAAACAAGCATACGGCCCACCTGATGGTAAGCGGTTATTGTAGCCTATGGACGTTTGTAACATCAAAGGTATTACTCGCGCGTTGCCGATCCTTTAAAATTTTCAAACGACCTTTTGAAGAACCCCGTACTCGTAGCTCTGGCAATCTAAGGCATATGTTCAGCAGTGGACATTCTATGGCTGATATGATGGTGATGATTTACAATCAACAACATCCTTGGGGAATTTTAGAACATGTCTATTATAAACGTATATTTCAGACCAACAACAGGCAACTGCGTGCTTCCCCCATACCCAGAACACGGTAGCTACGCCACCAACATCGTCGGGGCGCAGCCAGGCTTCGGTTACAAGTTTATAACATTGGACGTGACCTGCCACCGAGGGTACGGCGTCCTAGGATCCAGCTCCGTGTCCTGCAGGGATGGGATATGGAGAGAAAGCATACCTAAATGTGTTCGTAAGTGTCATATCAAGCCATGACTGTACATGTCAAATTATTCTTCTTAGTTGGGGATTCTTGGCAGAGTCAACGTTATCTCAGGTGTTGGCTCTTGAATAATGGCTTCAACAACGATGCGTCTCCATTCTGCTTTATTAAAGGCATTGCGAGAACATTGAGTTATGTCAAATAGAATCTATTTATTTGAATTAGGTACATTAGGATGGTACAATTATTAAATATGATAAGATCCAAGAACGATGAACTGATAAGGGTTGCTGAGTGCCATTGGGTCGCACAAGATCAGTCGCACTGGATATCTATGGGGGAGGTTCCTCCTCCACGTCCTCTGGCTGATATGAGCCATATTTAGATATACGAAGACTACATGCGATAATTAGCCATTATCATTGCATATACCAAATCATTAATACCGAGAACTCACGTCCAAAATCGCAATATTTATGTAGTATAAGTTTTGTTAACCTATGTGTTTTAGGCTAAGGTTTATGGACCGTAGAAAAAGTTATTTACCATCAACTATTTTATTGTTGTTTGAATTATGATTTATTTTATTATTCTTCTTCTTCCTACCCTTTCCCCACATTATGTGGGGTCGGCACAACATGTATTTTACATACCTCTCTATCAGCCTTCATCTCCGTTGTCAATTCTTTCTTACCCATATTATTCTTCACACAGTCATTCAATTTCTTCTTCGGCGTTCCTCTACCTCTATATCCATCCACATGATTTACTTTTTACTTCGTCGTTGCTGCACTACCTTTGCTTCTAGTTTCAGCTGAAAATCAGCGTTGGATGCTCAACATCCAATATTATGCTGAGCTGAACGCCATTTTGTTGCAGACACATGAGTCGAACTGTCTTATTAGATTCAATTGTATCTACTGTTCCTTATAATTGTTTCGGGTGTCATCTTGTGTGTACCATATAAATGATTATTCTATTCTATTCTATTTACGTTATTATTATTAATTCAAAATATTTCCAAACAGGACAATGTCGTCTGGACCCCCATCCATCAGTGGAATACCGTTGTCAAGTGACCGGGCTCATCGAAGGCAGCCGTGGTTGCAATGCTTACGAACCATCAGGAACCATAGTTATACCTCAATGCAGAAAGCCCGATTACTACTCCCCCACCACACTTACCTTTATGAAATGCATTGATGGGTACTGGAGCTCAATCGCAAGATGCACCCCAGGTTTGATAAAAAACGGCACAAATATTACAATACTTATAAGAGATACTGTTGAGGTTTACAAAGGCGAATTCTTCTATTATGTTCCAATTAAGGAAAGTCAGGATAGTGACACTGATTCAGGGCAAGTTGATGATGGTCTAGACGGTAATAGACCAGGAGTTACTGATAATTCTGGATACTATTATGGTCAATTTGTTCCTGTGACTGAAGGAGTAGGGGTTATAGGTATTAATGATCATAATTTTAATACTTTTCATGATAATACAGGAGTTAACTTTGATTGGGGTATAGAACAAGCTGACAAACACACTGAAATTAAAAATAATGATAGTAAAAATACTGGAAGCAAAGACAAGAAAAACTTAATTAATATTAAGATAAGTAATAGTAGTGTTTATATTAATTCTGATAGAATAGTGTTTAGGGACTAACTAGTGGTTCGCCCCGAACTGAGATCTCGCGAGAATTCCATAAAAAAATAGTATTTGTAATCTTTGACTATCAAAATGGTGCCACAAAATGCATAAGCAACATGACCTACAGTTTCATTAAAATTACAAGTAACGGGAGTTCATGTTAATTGGTTACTCTTTTCTTGGGTACAAATTGCAGTTATTCTGGATTTCAGACTTTTGCCTATATTTGGGTCACTAAAGGTACACAGATACCAAATTTCAGCTCTGTGAGATCACTGGTTCGACGACCTACGTGGCGCAGTGGCCGAATAACCGGCTAAGATGCAGGAGGTAGCGGGTTCGATTGCGGAACAAATGTTTGCATGATCTATAGATATTTGTTCCGGGTCTGGATGTTTTTCTATATATTATAAGTATGTATTTACAAAAAAAAGTATATATATATATAAGTATTCTATCAGTTATCTGGTTCACATAGTACAAGTTCTGCTTAGTTTGGGGCTGGATAGCGTTGTGTGAAATTTCCAGCAATATTTATTTATTTTACTGGTGTACTCTGTGAATTTCGTCAAAGTTCAGTTTTTATTATGCCTTTCATCTTAAAAACTATAAGGATTAAACTAAAAATAAAAACGGGGTTGAAATGTACTGATGAAGACCTTTCATAAAACGTGCCATTTGACCTGTAGTCCCTTTTTTACCCCTCTTAAACCCCAATATCTCAACAACCCTACTACATTTTTAGCTCATTAAGTCACACCAAAATTGTGCCATCACTGCCCCCTATATACCAAATTTCACGATTATCCGATAAACGCTTTGAAAGTACATGTAAAAACAATTACTTTATTAAACTTATGTTGTGCTATTGTATAATGCTTGCCATCTGACCACACATACTGTATTGGTGACGTCTCGAGATATCTCTTGTTGTCCCTTTCTAACCCGACACCCGCAGCCATTTCCTAAAGAGATATCAAATCGGCCTTTATTTTTGGATGTCGATTGCAAGAGTAGGCAGTAAGTTTTATATCAAATTAAGCACCTTTAGTAGATTTTCTTTAAAATTTGATAATATAACTACTCGTAGTAGTTTTTTTAACTGGTAATTTTTTTTTTCGAGAAGTATTTTTATGTTTTGAGAAACCGTCACTTGAATATCGTCGGTATCCAAACCAAACATCCTGTATAAAACACTTGTTTGTCATAGTGCCGCGACACTTCATATAAATGACTTCACGAGGGTTAAATTATATGGATATAGTTCATACAAAAATACTAAACTAGCAATTAATAAATGGGGATGGGGAGGGGGGGGGGGGGGTATGAGGGTATAATTTTAAGCTTGATTTTTATCAATGACCAGTATCCGAAAGCCAAAGAACCAAGAAGTATTTTATTGTTTAATTTTACAATAATAATTTAAAATACAGTTATGTTAACAGGATGGAATTTTTGTATTATATTAATAAATTTATTTTTTCATATACTTTTGTTTCATTTAAATAATCCTTCTCCTCCGTCCTATTAGCATTACCAAAAAAAACACACTAATATTATAAATGAAAAGTAACTTTGTCTTTCTGTCTGTTTGTTAAGTTTTCACGACTAAATGGCTAGACCGATTTAGATTAAATTCGGTTTACAGATAGATTATAACCGGAATCGGGACATCTATTTTTCAACCGACTCCGCAGAAGGAGGGTAATGTTTTTATTGACACACCACGCGTGCGAAGGTTTGTCAATAAAAACATTACCCTACTTCTGCACAGTTGGGTAAAAAGTAGCTTATGTTAATCAGCGATAATGTAGCATTCTAATGGTGAAATAATTTTTGAAATCGGACCATTCATTTTTGAGTTTATTCGTTACAAACATACAAAAATACAAATCTTTCCTCTTTATAATATTAGTATCAGATAACTAGGATAAAAGAAACAGTTGAATCATCTAAAGACCGCTCCAGATCACTACTAGTTCTAGGTTTATTTGTTTACTAGCTTCCGCCCGCGGCTTTGCACGAGTGTTTTGTCAATAATAAATAGCCTATGCAATATTTCATCGAAATCGATTAAGCCGTTACGACGTGATTGAGTAACAAACAAATAAATAAACAAACATCAAAACTTTCGGATTCATAATATGAGTGTGATCGTGTAATTGTACATATATATATATATACAGGTAATTTATATAAAAACATATAAATAAGTTAAAAAATGACATAATTTACATTTCACACCTAAGTCAAAAGCAATGATGGTATCAGTGGTTAATTTTAATTTAACTTCTCAAGGAAGCGTTGACGCAATAATCTCTTTGATGGCCTATGTTTAGCAAGTGTACATTCTATGGCTGATACAATGATGATAATTATTGATAGGTATTGATAGATAGTTCATTGTTGAAAGAAGCACAAACGCACTTTTGCATTTTTTGTACCTAATATTACTTTATTGTGAATTATGAAATGGACAATCTGTTATAGTATGAGATATAAGAGCGAGACGGCGCGCCGCAGTGTTGATAGACGCGTCCCGCATGCACAAAACCTGAAACACACTTCGCCTTAAACGACTCTCTTGGTTCAGCCTTTATTCGTGTTAAATATTATTTAATTAATCAGCGCCATCTAGTTATGTGGCCGGTAAACCAAGAAAACTATTAAGACAGATATCTAAAAAATCTGTTCTACATAGAGTAATAAGTTTTTTGTAATCTTTGCATATATCTATAAATCATAATTATTTCAGATATTTGATTTTGTAATCTCGGAGATGTGGGGGAAGAGGAGAACGGTATTTTTTCGAAATTTTTATCATAACTCCAAACCGTATGGGTTTGGTAAGGATAAAAAAAAATGGTTTTAGTATTTATAAATCTCTTCGATATGACACCCCACTTGACCCAGTAACACTATGTTGAATTTTAGACTTCCGCCATTTTGGCTTTTTTGGCCATCAAAATGATTTTTTTTTTTACTTGCAATAGGGGAAATTCAGTATTATTTATCGAGCGAACCAAGATCTCCAAATCAACTTGGGCAAATCAGCGTTGTGCGTATGTATGTTTGTTTGTCCGAGGATAACTTTCGAAGCGTTGACCCGATCATCGTGAAACTTGATACATAGGTATAAATGATGGGGGGGTTGTTGAGATAATGGGGTTCAAGAGGGGTAAAAAAAATGAAAATGAGACTATTAGGTCAAGTAGGACGTCAAATGAAAGGTTTACATTAGTACATTTTGACTCCGTTATTATTTTTAGTAAAGTTCTTGTAGTTTTTGAGAGGCCATAATAAAAACTGAACTTTGATGAAATTCACAGGGATACTTAGTGACCCCACAGTGTTGTGATTTGGTATGCGTGTAGCTTTAGTGGCACAAATATAGACAAAAGCCTGAAATCCAGAATAACTGCAATTTCTACCCAAAAAAAAATTAACCAATTTACATGAACTCCTGTTACCTGTAATTTGAATAAAACTGTAGGTCAAGTTATTTGTTTTTTTTTTGTGGCACTATTTTGGTAGTCAAAGATTGCGAATAATTTATTTTTATGGGAGACTCGCGAGATCCCAATTCGGGGCGGACCACTAGTTTATAACTATTACAAATTTAAAGCCGGTTCAGTAGTTGCTGAGATAATCAGCTGTGACGGACGGACGGACAAAGTCACACCACAAGGGTTCTGTTTTTACCATTTTGGTCCGCAACCCAAAAACGCATTATTTAATTACTGATTTAAACGGGTATTTATCTCGTATGCACCTTTTTTATTTGTTATCCCGACGTTTCGAGTGTGTTGAGAGTCTGCCCACGACCACGGCTGTTGCCACACAGTCGAAACATCGGGATAACAAATAAAACAGGTACATAATAATAATAAAAAATATTACTGGACATTTTACAGAGCGCTATATACCCCCAAACTAAGCAAAGCTTGTACTATGGGAACCAGATAACTGATAGAATACTTATATACTTTTTTTTAAATACGTGCTTATAATATATAGAAAAACATCCAGACCCGGAACAAACATCTGTAGATCATGCAAACATTTGTTCCGCAGCGGGAGTCGAACCTGATACCTCCTGCGTCTCAATTGGCTATTGCCCCACATACGTGATAAATACCCGTTTAAATCAGTAATTATGTACAGAGATCGCGAGAGTTTGAAAATACTAACATATTATTTTATTCTTTCAGAATGTGGTACCGTTACCCCGGAGGGTATAGAGCTGGTGGTAGGAGGAGTACGTGCTAAGAAGGGGGAGCTACCATGGCACGCTGGTATCTACAGCACAGGATATAACCCCTATATGCAGATTTGCGGAGGATCCCTCATCAGCAATAATATGATAATATCAGGTGAGATGTCGGAGTAGAGACGGATGAAAGAAGAGTGCACGCGGAAATGCGAATGCTGAGATGGATGTGTGGGGTAACGAGAATGGATATGATAAGAATATATTAGAGGAAGTTTGAAAGTAGCGCCAGTGATAGAAAAATTGAGGAGTGAGAGGCTAGTGTAGTATGGACATGTTATGCGGAGGGAAGAAAATCATGTGACTAAAAGAATGTTAGATATGAATGTGGATGGATATAGACGTAGAGCAAGGTGGAAGAAGAGAAGGATGAACTGTGTGAAGAATGGCAGACATCAACTCGGAAAGGGATCGTTACCTTTGTGCCGACCCCGCGGAATGTGGGAAAAGGGCAGGAAGAAGAAGAGATTAGATATCGCTGTAGGTTTAATTCAATAGTATTACAAATTTGAAGTAGCTCTGTTTCTCCTTCTGTCTGTTTGTTACGTGTTGCGACTAAACTGACGACCAATTTCGATGAAATTTGCTATATAGATAGATTATGACTAGGATTGGAACATAGCCTACTTTTTACTTGACTACGGAATAGAAGTATTTAAAGACAAACCACGCGTGCAAAGCGGGTGGGTAAGCTATTTACATAATTGTTTTTTTTTATTTATGTAAGTTTAAGTGTAATTTTAGTTTTTACATTGCCAAAGTGATACCAGAACGACAATAAAAAACATTAATATCTAATAAAATAATCAATGGATGAATTAAAAATTCTTTATTGAAATTTTCTTATGCTTATTTTTCTTTATTTTAGAACTATCTAATCTAATCTAATAAAAATAATCTGTACATAGGCGAATTTAATGCTAGATAGCATTCTCTTTCAGTTAACTTTAGTGTATTGCGGACAAACAGTTATAAATAAGTACTAGATAGGTTTTTTACATTCGCTTAGTTACACTTATACTATAAACTGCTGAAAATATAAATAAATAATGTTGGATATTTCAACGCTATCTAGCTACTATGGAAACCAGATAGCTGATAGAATACTTATATACCTTTTTTTTGTAAATACTTATAATATGTAGAGAAACAACCAGACCCGGAACAAATATCTGTAGATATGCAACATTTGTTCCGCGGCGGGAATCGAACTCGCCACCTCTTGCGTCTCAGCCGACTATTCGCCCGTTGCGCCGCGGAGGTGGTTAAAATATGCAAGATCGTATTTGTGAATTTCAAGGTAATATTGAATATCAACATCTTCGGCTACACATAAGCTGTTGATAACAAGATGATATTGCTTGTTTTAATATCATATTACCTGTTCCAGCTGCCCATTGCTTCTGGACTGACCTGGAGAAGCAGCTGCCTGCTTCTCAGTTCGCGGTTGCTGTTGGCAAACTGTACCGCCCTTGGAACGACCCGAATGACGAGGCACAGAAGTCTGAGGTACTCATAAAGAAATAATACCAATGACGCCAATGCTCTTGGCAGACGGGGTCATAAACCGTGGGACAAGTGACGATGGTATTGCTATCTCGCTCGCTCTTGCAGTCCTTAATTTTTAGGGTTCCGTACGTCAAAAGGTAAAAAAGGAACCCTTATAAGATCACTCTCTTGTCCGTCTGTCCATCTGTCCGTGTGTCACCACTGATTTTCTCAGGAACGAATAAATCTAGCAAGTTGAAATTTATACCAGATACTGAAGTCTACAGTCCCTATTAGGTGTATAAAAGTCAAGGTCCTGATTCAACACGATAAAAAGATTTAGGCAAATTTTGTAAGTACCAAAATTTACCTTAATATTCAACTTTTTCTTATTTTTCGGAATTTTCTCTTTACTTGTGCTGTAAGACCTTGCTTTTAACCAAAATTAACATTTCTAGGTCAACCGGAAGTACCCTATAGGTTTTTAGTCGAAACCTTTATGGTAGTTGGTATTTTTTTGATGTATAACATCTTTCCTCTCGGTTTGTGGGAGTGATTTTGGCATAAGAGACGGAAATGTGTAACAGGAAACCGGGGAAGCGCGCTTTTTGATTTGAGCAATGAGCGCGCGCGGTGGTCAGATGTTACACATTATATGCGACTGCCGAAAGGCTCGTAGTTTTTTTTTAAATTATCTTTTGAGGTTTTAGTTTTATTGTGGCCACGAGGCCTATTGTGATCGCCATTTGTTTTTATATTGGTGTACTAGCTATTGCCCGCGACTTCGTATGCCTTAGACTCCTAAATGTGCAGGTAACGTAGAAATAAAACTAAACTCGCTGTTGCAACTTGACTTGGCACCCCATTTTTATCCAATGGGAACTGATTTATGGGATAAAAGGTAGCCTATGTGGTGATCCAGGTTATAATTTACGTATATACCAAATTTCATCGAAATTGGTTCATTCATTACGACGTGATTGAGTAACAAACAAACAAATAAATAAATAAACAAACATCCAAACTATATTATTAGTGTGATTGTTTATACTTGCGCCTAGCTACGAACGTAGCCGCTACGCCGTAGCATTTGTAGAGCGTACCGTCTACGCGCATTTTCAACACTTTATGCGTTGAATTATTTTTGTCTAAACGTTCGCTTATCGTTTTTCAGGTGCAGGAAATAAAATTGCCAACTCATTACCAAGGGTCCACTGCTAACTTCCAGGACGATATCGCACTGGTTATCGTGAAGGAGGCGTTTGTGTACAAAAGCTTCATCCGGCCTGTTTGTCTCAGCTTCGATATCAACTTTGAAAGACAACAGTTGCAAACCGATGTTAAAGGAAAGGTAATCATTATCATCATCAAATTAGCCATTGACATAAAAATAGTTATCTAATAAAATGGGGTCACGCTCACGGGCGTTTAATAATATACGCACAAACATGAAAGGCGTTATTTTGATAAGCATAATAAATAAATTTGTGAAATGTTTACCATAGTAAATGTGATATTTAGTTTGGCATGTAAACACAAACACTTTATTAAACTTATGTTGTGCTGTTGCATAATGCTTGCCATCTAACCACAGATACTGTATTAGCGACGTCTCGAGTTATCTCTTGTTGTCCCTTTCTAACCCAAAACCCGCAGCCATTTCCGAAAGATATATCAAATCGGCCTTTATTTTTGGATGTCGATTGCAAGAGTAGGCAGTAAGTTTTATGTCGAATTAATCACCTAATCTTAGTCGGGTTTCTTTAAAATTTGATAATATAACTAGTAGTTTTTTTTTTGTGAAGTCTTTTTTTATGTTTTGAGAAACCGTCACTTGAATATCGTCAGTATATTACCAAACATCCTGTATTTATCTCATTTGCAATGAGTTAGCAGATGCAAGGCTACACAGCCTTGAGCACTGTCGAAAGATTGCAAGCCTCTCGGTTTTTCATCGGATACATTTTGTAGAGAGTGCTGTGGAATTTTTCAATTTGATCTCACCATCGCCATTCCATCATCGGACAACCAGACGCTCCGCGTTGCGCCACCGCTACATGTAAGGCATACCTCCCATATGCACAAAGCGGTACTCTTTCACCGTTATTATGCATCGCCAAGGAGTGGAACGCCTTGCCTTAGTCTGTTTCCTGATAATTACAACCTAGGGATCTTCAAGTCGCGAGTCAACAGGTTTCTTCTAGGCAAGCGTGTACCATCACTGTATCATCGCTTACCATCAGGCAAGATCGTGGTCAAACGCTGGCCTATATTTATTTAAAAAATATATCTTCATGATGCAAGACCGCATACTGCTGGCATAGTGATCGAGTACCTTCAAGAGGTGGATGTGACCGTTATGGAGTGGCCAGCTCGAAGCCCAGACCTCAATCCCATCGAACATCTATGGGACGAGCTGAAAAGAAGAGTTCGAGGCCGAGATGCTCCTCCATCGACTCTCCTCGCATCGCTTAAGCTTGAGGTCGCCATTCCACGGTGCGTGGAGTCCTAGGAATATTTGAATTCCAATCATTCCAAAATCCAAGATTTGACGCACGCGGAGTGCGGCGACTCCACACTGGGCGCGCCCATCTGTGGTCGATACAACACTCCAATAAATCCAGTTCATGCTCAGATGGCTGTGCACAGCCATCAGAGTAGGTCGTGTATATGTTTTTTTAGAGTTCTGAACGTTTAACATTTTACACAGTTTTACCCACAAAAAAAAGTCATATGTTTAGACATGCCCATTTGGAGTCTGTGGAGCAGTGTTGCCACTTTAGTCACTTTTTAAATATAGCCACATTTTGAGACTTGGCAGCTACCAACAAAAAAATTTGTATGTATCAAAATACCTTAACTACTTTTGAATCACACGTTTTTTTGAATCAATTTTATATAATGAGTGATTAAAATTAGAATCTGCTAATGGAAATAGAGCAGACCTGAAAAAGCGCGACAATATTTTAAAAAATTGTTGCGTTTTTTCGGTATACTACTTTCATTAGCCCGTCTTTGTTTCTTCAAATTAGGTTTGACGAACATAAAAATGATCAAATATCCCGTTTTTATAAATTCCAGGTACTTTCTATGTTCAGCCATTTTAAGCTCCTTTTGCATGTATTAAATTCCCTAAATCTAGCCAATTTCTCGGTATGGTTTAGCTACTAGATCCGTTGCCGAGGTGGCAACACTGCTTTAGAATCGAGTCAGTGGAGTCTTCTTATAAGTATTCTTTCGCTATAGATATTTCAATGTTTTCCCCAGGTGGCCGGTTGGGGACTGACGTCTGCGAACGGCAAGGCGTCTCCAGTTCTGCAGGTGATCGAGCTACCGTACGTGGAAGTCGGCACCTGCATTGACCACTCACCACCTTCCTTCAGGGTCTTCATAACTAGTGATAAAATTTGCGCCGGCAACCGAGATTGTAAGTTTTCACCTGATCATACATCATCATAACTCATTTTTCTTTGTTTTCTGGGAGATTCGCGAGATCTATGTTTGGGGTAACCACAGAAGCACTAAGATTAACATGTAACACTTTTACATGTAACCGCTAAATATTGTCCGTGTATGTTGATGACTCCTAAGAAAATATATTAAACATCAAAGTACCTACGTTTACATATTAGTTGTTGTTAGTAGAGTTGTTTATTTTTATTCTTATTTTCAGCTAACTCAGCGTTATGTAGAGGTGACAGTGGGGGAGGCCTAACGTTCCCTGACTCAGAGCGAGGGGTATACCGCTATTACCTTAGAGGCATCGTCAGCACAGCCCCCAACAACGAGAATGCGTGCAACACAGCCACGTATACCAGCTTTACACAGATATTAAAACACGAGCATTTTATCAAACAGTATTGGACTGAACCCTAATGAGAGTTTTTTACGATTTAAAAAGAATCTAGTTCCAACTAGCGTAATAGATGGCACTTTTACGCTTCCTTTAATTTAAGATACCATGCCTGTTAAGCTGGCCATACACGGGGACGCGACTCCACAGGATTCCACGTCAACACTCCAAAAGTCTCGAAAAACCGTCCGTGAATGCGAAATTTCAAGCGGATTGCGTGAAGTCCTAGGAATATTTGGATATCCGATCAGAAATACAAGACTCCACGCCACGCGCGCCCATCTGTGGCAGATACAACATTCCAATAAATCCAATTCGCGCTCAGTTGGCAGTGCGTAGCGTCGGATCATATATAAGTTTTAATACACTAGTGTTGCCACTTTAGCTATTTTTTAGCTAGATCTAACCATACTTTGGGTAGCCAAATGATTTAGCTACTTTTGATTCACACTGTGTTTTGAATCAATTTAATTAAAATTAGAATCTAACTAATAAAAATAGAGTAGAAATCAAAAAAGAGAGGCAATTAAAAAAATTGTGCCTTTCTACTTTCATTAGCCAGTCTCTTTTTCTTTAAATTTGCTTTTAAAAATAGAAAACGTGATCCCTTTTTATTATTTTCAGTTATATGTTTAGCCACTTTTGCAGCTATTAAATTTCCTAAATCAAGCCACTTTCTCGGTGCCGTTTGGTTACTAGACCCGTTGCCGAGGTGGCAGCACTGTATGACATGCCGATTTGGTATCTTGGAGTCGCATCAGTGAAGTCTTCGTGTGTGTGCGTTTTTGAACTCGCGCGCCGCCAGACTCCTCGAGATGCGGAGTAATCAAATCGGCGTCCCCGTATATAGCCAGCTTTAGGAGATTTGATCCTTAAGATTGGTCCTATCGATTGGTGCCATAAAAGTATCTACAGGTTGTTATTTTTTTAATTAATGTCGGTTCGATTTCAAGTTGCGGCAAGCGTATTTTTTAAAATCAGTTGTGCTTTATGTAATTATAAATATAAGAATTTTTCCTTTGAGCAAAATTTGTTATATTCAGTATTTAGAGTATCTCCCTCGGTTCAAAATTACCACCCTGTACATTTCTTATTCATTCATTATTAGCTGCTGCCCGCGGCTTCGCACGCGTGGTTTCCCAATAAAAACATAACCCTCCCTCTGCGCAGTCGGGTGAAAAGTACCTTATTGATCCCGATTGTAATCTATATCAAATTTCATCGAAATTAGTCCTGCCGTTTAGTTGTGAAAACGTAACAAACAGACAGAGTTACTTTTGAATTTAAAATACAGATGACCTCCGTGGTGCAGTGGGTGAATAGCCGGCTGAGATGCGGGAACGAGGGTTCGATTTCAGCCGCGGAATCAATGATCTACAGATATTTGCTCCGGGTTTTTGATGTTTCTCTATAATTATAAGTACGTATTTACAAAATAAAAGTATTTAAATAGAAGCATAGTTTGGGGCTAGATAGCGCTGTGTGAAATGTCAAGCATTATTTATTTATTATTTTTTTATTTTATAATATTATACATAATATAATATAGTTAGTGAGTTATACATACATTATAATATATTAAGTCAAGCCAATTACAAAATGGTTGTGAAAATAAATAATTTATACAAAATTGTTTTAAATAGTTTTATTGAATTTTCTTTACGATAACAATAACAAAATAGAGAATTTATTAACAGGAATATTAAATAGTACATTATTAAATGAGGGGATAAAGCAGTGTCTTGCGTCACGGGCGCTATATTGAATCCCGAACGCAACAACGGATTCGGAGTTACTAGAATCCTGAGTGCAAACAGGGATATAAGCACGCACAAGATGCAGACATCTTTATCCACGATGAGAATACTCTACTTTTTACACTATCTGCGAGACAATAAAAACCAAATTAAGGTTGGTGCATTCTGTGCAGAGGTTAGCTCGATTTACGAATAAATTCATAATGTGTGGTCTCTTTGGTTCAAATTTGAAACAGATGAAGTTCCAAATTCAAATCACATATATAATGAAATTCAGTACAACTTTACTCCCGGCTCAGCCGTGCTAGCTGTTGCCCGCGATTTCGTAGGCGTTACACTAATAAATGTGTAGGTAACCTATAAATACAGCTAAACTCTCTGTTGCAACTTGACTTGACACCCCATTTTTATCCTTTGGATCTAATTTATGGGATAAAAAGTAGCCTATGTGTTATTCCAGGTTATAATCTACGTGCATACTAAATTTCAAATTTCATCGAAATCGGTTCAGCCGTTACGACGCGAAAGAGTAACAAACATCCACACATACATCCATACAAACTTTCGCGTTTATAATATTAGTGGAAAGTATGTATTTACAAAAAAAAGTATATTAGTATTAGTTATTTGGTTCCCATAGTACAAGCTTTGCTTCGTTTGGGGTTAGATAGCGCTATGTGAAATGTCCAGCAATATTTGTTATTTATTAATATTTATTAAATATAAACAGGTTAAGTAGACAACATTTAAAGGAGAAAATAATTTAAATAGTGGATATATAAATCTACATCTAAAAATCTGTAGATAATCCCTAAAACAATGTAATAATTAATCAATGCAAGTTAATTGAATAACCATAAGCATATCCTTCGTTTTCATTTATAAATTCCTACCAAGTTTGCTTCATACTAACAATTAAATATGTACTAGCTAACCCGCCCGCGGCATCGCACGCGCCGGAGGGTTATATTTTTGATTGGCATTACATAACAGTCCTGCCTAGTCGAGTAAAAAGTATCCTTTATCTTAATACGGGTAATAATCTATCTATGTACCAAATTTCATCTAAATCGGTTCAGCCATTACGACGTGACAGAGCACCGCACGGCAATTAAGCCACTGAACAATATTATTTGATCCTCAAGAATCTAATTGATCTATTGTGTACTTTTAAAAAACATTTGCTATTCAAAAATAATATCTGACCCCCTTTTTTAATTATTGGTCTAGATGAGTGGGAGAACCGAACTGAGCACTCCGACTCTAGAGTGTTAAAAAAAAGTGCGGAGCCAGAAGCTCGCGTGAAGCCGCTGACCTCCGTAGCGGAGTGAAGATAGAGTGGGTGAAGTGACACTCAGGGGCGACCACGCGAGAGTTCTGGCGAGAGCCCACCCCAAAATACTACTTTTACTTTGTATCCCATAAATCAGGTCCCATGGGTTAAAAATGGGGTGTCAAGTCAAGTTGCAACAGCGAGTTTATCTTTATTTATAGGTTACCTACACATCTAGTAGTGTACGCGTACGAAGTCGCGGGTAACAAATTCAAATTCAAATTCAAATATTTTTATTCATTAAAATCACAAGGATCACTTTGAAACGTCAATTTTACTGCCTGTTCCTTCGCGACCAAGCCAGGAAAGAAAGGCAAGAAACAAGGCTGGTTGTTTTTTTAATGATCCTTTTACAATACATAATACAGAACATAAATTACGTCTAAATTGTAACATTTTGAACGAGTTGGACCAATTTCAATCCCAAGCTTCTCTATCATCTAAATAATCGGATATTTTATAGTAGCCTCTTTTATAAAGATTTTGTTTAATTACGTTTTTAAATTTGTTAATTGTCAATTTTTGTACATCCCTTGGGAGTTTGTTATAAGAGCGTACACCTTGCCCTTTAAACGATTTACTAACTTTATGGAGTCTACAAGTGGCAACAGCGAGTTTATCTTTATTTCTAGTATTAAAATTATGATTATCGCTATTTTTCTTAAACAAATTAATATTTTTGTGAACATACATTAGATTTTCATAGATGTATTGACAAGGGAATGTCATAATATTTATTTCTTTAAACTTATTGCGTAATGATTCTCTGGGGCCCATATTATAAATTGCACGAACAGCCCTTTTCTGCAGCACAAAAACGGTGTTTATATCTGCAGCACTCCCCCACAGCAGTATACTGTATGACATAATGCTGTGGAAGTAGCTGAAGTAAACTAGTATAGCTGTGTCTACGTCTGTAAAAAGACGGATCTTTTTGACTGCGTATGCCGCAGAACTAAGTCTCTTCGACAACCCATCAATGTGAGGGCCCCATTGAAGCTTATTATCTAAGGTTATACCTAAGAATACGGTGGTGTCCACAAGAGCCAACTCCTCGTCTTTGATTTTTATATCTGCTTTAACTTGTGTAACATTAGGTAGTATAAATCTAATACACTTTGTTTTCTTTTCATTTAGAAGTAGATTGTTTACATTGAACCATTTTACCACCTTAGAGATTGCATTACGGCTAGTTAATTGTAAATAAGTATTCGTTCAAGGCCAACATGCTAAGATTTTGTTTATAAATAAGTTAACACGATAATATTAGAATCAATGTGTATATTCTTACAGTGCAGCTATGTTGTTTTATTTTTTATTTATTTTGACATGTAAGTAAAAGAATGTGTTGAATAGATCAATCTGTTCTTAATCATTGACGCAAAAAAGAGGTGTTATAAGCTTGTCTATGTCTGATTGTTTTTTTCATAGAAAATTGTTTAACGGAGGTGGCCATTAGCTTGTAATTTGAATGAAACTGTAGTTCAAGCAAGCTGAAGTGGCAGTGGGCAGGGGCAGAAAGGTTCTCGTGTGGAGGCCACGTATGTATTGGATGGAAACGATAAAGGTTGCTGGGAGCTGTTGGATGAAGGCCGTACAAGTACGATGATAATATTGGTCAAGTTATGTTGACATTTCGTTAATACTTTACAATGTAAAGTTTTATACTACCTGGAGATGGGACAAGCTTATGACCCACCTGATGTTAAGTAGTAACCATCGCCTGTAACAGAGAACTGCTTCGTAGGTCACGCAACTTAGCAACGTGCCCTACGATGCACTGCCCTGCGTCCATCAACTTTACTTACAGGTTATATTGCACAATTTTTGCATTATTTTGGTAGACTATGGATATTTTTTTTTAATATTTTTATGTGAGTCTCGAGATCTCAGTTCGGGGCGACCCACTAGCTATTTTTCTTATAATTTATGACCTTATTTTTTGGTGTAGAATTTGTATTATTTATTTGTTCTGTGTGAATGTATTTTATATATGTAATTTAATTTATAATCTATGGACACTGTCTGATATAAATTATTATAATCTATTAAATTCAGTTGTTCTATACTAAGTATTTTGTTATGTACGACATTAAATGGAAACACGGGTAGGGCTAATAATAGCTATTGTTGTAAAATAGGTTTTTTTTTAATTAAACAAAATAGAAGTATGTAAATATCTAGTCTTAAAATATAAATGCAACAGCCTGTAAAAATAAATAAACAAATTTACATTAATTCATCGTGTAAGTAGGTACCTGTTAAACTGACCAAGGCGTCGCCGATTTACGTTAAAAATTGTTTATTGGAAATATATTGATTAGTGGATAAATATTCAAGCTACCGGTATTAAACCCCCCTCTAAAATCAGTTAATACGATTCCGGATGTTTTTTTAAATTAATGTCGAACATAACATGTTTTGTTTACATCAGGTTATATCTGTTTTAGGGTTCCGTACCTCAAAAGGTAAAAAAGGAACCCTTATAAGATCACTTTCTTGTTCGTCTGTCCGTCTGTCCGTGTGTCACCACCGATTTTCTCAGGAACGGGTGGACCTAGCAAGTTGAAATTTATACCAGGTACTGAGGTCTATTAAAGTCCCTATTAGGTATGAAATGGTAAAAAGGTGAAGATCCGGAGTCAACACGATAAAAAGATTTGGGCAAATTTAGATTTTCGCGAAAATTTGTAAGTACCAAAATTTACCTTAATTTTCTACTTTTTGTATTTTCCGGAATTTTCCCTTTACCTTGCTTTTAACCAAAATTGACAATTCTAGGTCAACCGGAAGTACCCTATAGGTTTTGGATCGAAAATCTATATGGTAATTCCCGTTGACCTAGAATCACGAAATTTGGCAAAAAGCAAGGTCTTACAGCACAAATAAAGGAAACATTCCAAAAAATAAAAAAAGTTGAAAATTAAAGGGAGTCCCCATACATACATAGTTGACGCCAATTAAGATCTCCGAGTTTTATGTGCGCTCATACAATTTAAGTGGACAATGATAACTGGTAGAAAAATTAATATATTTTTTTTGTAACTTTTTTCATACTTAAAGAGAAACAAATCTGTAGTTCATGCAAACATTTGTTCCGCGGCGGGAATTGAACCCGCAATCTCTTGCGTTTCAGCCGGCTATTCGCCCGCTGCGCCACGTACCTAAGTCGTCTAAAATAAGTAGGCGACAATCGTTTTTTAGTCCCTGACATTTAAATAATATGATCTAATCTTAGATATGACACAAGAAACGCCTAGACCTCAGTAAGGCACACCTTTTATAAAACCCGTTTAAAATAATGTCACAGTTCAAATGCCAATGTATGCGCATTGACCAATTAAAGCTAAGACCCAAAGACAAACTTCTTTTTAAAAGTTTTTGTGTCTAGCTGGTAAAGTATAATACAGAATTTTAATTAACTCATCCATGGTACGTGGTTTTTTTTTGAGGTATTCTTTAGATGCACTCCTTATGTAATATCTGGTATATCGATAGATTGTGACCGGGACTGCGCAGGAGGGTAATGTTTTTATTAACAAACCACGCATGCGAAGCCGCAGGCGGGTCAGCTAGTATGGAAATATATGGAAACTTGTAAAGATAGATGTAATGTTTTAATAAAACATAGAATAAAAAAAAGTTAATAATTCAAAGTAAAATAAATTTACGTAATGTTTCAGTATCGGTCAAAAGTGTAAACTTTACCGCGGCTCAAGGGCTGTGTCGATCCAGTGGTATACCAGAGCCTGAAAATCAAAGTAAGCACCAACTTACTGCATTAGAAGAAAGAAAGAAAGCAAGAAGAAAGAACATACATTTATTTGGCACACACACAGGACAGACCATTCAAAACAGAACAAATACAGAACAAACATACCTACCTACTTATAATATATAAAGCTTATAATGATTAAAAGAAAAATTATATAAAGAAACAGGAAAAACACAAGATAAAAATTTAGTACATATATATATACGTAGATTAAAACAGGTATTTATCGCGTATGTACCTTTTTTATTTGTTATCCCGATGTTTCGGCTGTGTTGCAACAGGCGTGGTCACGGGTTGACTCATTTACCGTTTTAATCAATAATTATGTACAGTGATCGCGAAAGTTTGAAAATTACAGATACACATACATAGATTTATATACGTAAATAATAAAACAAACATAAATAATAAAATACATATATAGATGGATAGATAGATAGATAATTTCTTTATTGCACACCATTTAAATAAGTTTCATAAATAATAACAATAACAAACCACAATAAATACAATAAGTAACCATTTAATTATATATAGTGTCAGGTGGAGCTAATTTAAGTTGTCTGTGGTGAGTGACAAATGTATGACACTTGACAGTGACATATTTGCTGCTGACCGAATTTTCGTCGCTTGTGTTGATCACGAACTAATAAATTGCCTACGCTCGATGACGCGCTCACAATAAACACAAACATGCGCATACACTATGCATACATTAGTACATTATGATATAAGTGCGGTAAGTTGAAAATTACAGCCGAGGCGATATTGCTAGCCCGACCCGTAGGCGAGGGCTACAAGAAAGCAGAGGCTGTAATTATCAAAGCGCACGTATGTCATACGACGTTTTATAACATATTTGCGAGGAAATAAATAAAACTCGGACTTTCTTGGAAAGAAAAAGCGCGCGGAATAATTTTTACTTGTTCACAAAGTAGCGATGCGTGCGCATCAGCGCTTTTTTTTTAAGGCAAAGGCATAAAAACAGCCAATATTACTAATAAAGTAAATTTATACTTTTTTGTTTTTGTTTCAGATAAATAGTTGTAATTTACTGTCAAAATTAATTAAATTAAAGAATTAAATGTTTATTTTTTATATTTTATCTCCCAAAGATAATTTTATTCATAAAATGTTGACCACTTTTCTGACATTAAAACTCTTTGCTAAGATTTAAAAAAGTACCGTTCGTTTTAGACGCACCATCTTGATAAACCGTACGTTTTACCTTATTAAAAAGAAACTCGTGCGTTTTACATTACAATAACGCACAAGTACGTAATGGCATACATTGCGATATTGGAATTGGTGAATTAAGAGACCCTTTACGAGCAAATGTGTTATAAAATTATTTACATACTCACATACGTACATACATCCATTTTTTTATCCATTATAGGCTTGCGTTTGACCACGATCTCACCTGATGGTAAGCGATGATGCAGTTTATGGATCACGTTCATGTTCAGCCGCATATGACTCATAAATCGCAACCAGTTTGCGAACTGATCCCAGCGACGGCCGCAGCCGCACCATGTGTAGGTAATCCGCGTAACTAATGTTGTTGACGCAGACTCCATCCACAAAACAACCCGTTGGGTACTGCTAAGGTCGCCGATGGGGTCGTTAACATATAGCTTGAATAACAGAGAGGGTTAACTAGACCTTGTGCTTCCAGAATGCGGTACCCTATCAAAACAGAGTGGATTTGCTGCTGGTGGGCGGTCTGCCAGTCGTGAGGAGCTGCCCTGGCAAACTGCTATTTACAGCAAGCTCTTTCGACCTTTCATGCAAATCTGTGGTGGTACTGTCATAAGCGCAGGAGTGGTTATATCCGGTAAGAACAGTTACTGTTACTTTTTTGAATGATCACACAGAAACTACACAAATATTGGAGTGTATCGGATTACCAATACACTCCAGTATTTGTGTATTTTTGTGTGTGTGTGTTTTGTGCGTTGGTTACTCTGATAGTTGAATAAGTAATTCCTAAATCACTGTTTTAACACATTCTCTATAATATACCTAAGCTTAAATTACACCAGTTTCTCGGACGTCAGTCTGCTAGTTCCTTCCCAAAAACTTTACTAAATTAGATCATACCTACCCTTATGAATTCTCCCGTCTAGAAACTCATTGATCAACTACTAAATTGTAGGTATAATAAGCCGATTGGCATTCGAGCCGCTGATAGTGGGTATAATGTAGGCACCCACTTATTCTGTTTTTTTACTGGTTAATCATATATTGTTTATAAAATAATTAATAATATTCTTCTTCCATTAATCCGTGTATGATGTCGTAGGTCATGCATTTATTGATCGAACGAAGTGAGATTTCCAAATCAACTTGGGCAAATCGGCGTTGTATGTATGTATGTATGTTTGTTTGTCCGAGGATAACTTTCGAAGCGTTCATCCGATCATTGTGAAATTTGGTATATAGGTAGGTAGTGATTGCACAATTTTGGTGTGACTAAATAAGCTAAAAATGTGTGGGGGTTGTTGAGATATTGGGGTTCAAGAGGGGAAAAAACAATATGGGACTATCCGATCATGTGGCACGTCTAATAAAAGGTATTTGTGAGTTCATTTCAACCCCGTTTTTATTTTTAGTTTAAACCTTGGAGTTTGTAAGTTATTAGCCATAATAAAAACTGAGCTTTGACAAAATTCGCAGGGTACACTAGTGACCGCACAGTGCTGAAATTGGGTATGGGTGTAGCTTTAGTGACACACATATAGGCAAAAGTCTAAAATCCAGAATAACAAATAAATAAATAAATATTGCTGGACATTTCACACAGCGCTATCTAGCCCCAAACTAAGCAGAGCTTGTATTATGGGAACCAGATAACTGATAGAATACTTATATACTTGTTTTTTTGTAAATACATACTTATAATACATAGAAAAACATCCAGACCCGGAACAAATATCTGTAGATCATGCAAACATTTGTTCCACGGCGGGAATCGAACCCGCTACCTCCTGCGTCTCATCCGGCTATTCGCCCACTGTGCCACAGAGGTCGTCGTAGAATAATTGCATTTTATACCCCAAAAAAACACAACCACATAATATGAACTTCCGTTACCTGTAATTTGGATGAAACTGTAGGTCAAGTTATATGGTTGTATTTTGATAGTCAAAGATTACAAATAATATTTTTTTGTTTTATGGGAGACTCGCGAGATCTCAGTTCGGGGCGAACCACTAGTTTATGTAACTATCTACTAGCACTTTTTGAACTTCATAATGTATGACTGTTTATCTTATCAAATAAATTAAATCAAAACGTTTATTCACCATCATCACCTGCAGCCCGTGTCAACCCACTGTTGGGCATATGCCTCCCTCCGAAGTGACGACCACGAACACTATGCCAAGAGTATAAGGACTGAGAAAAAAAGAGAGTTTAAACAAACTTACTTACTGTATCTATTTAAATTGAAGTGCTTGTTGGCGTAATATTTTCAGCTGCCCACTGCTTTTGGAGTGACGCGGGCAAGCAGCTCCCAACTGCAAACTACGCTGTAGCTGGTGGTAAGCTGTATCGCCCTTATGATGACAAAATGGATATAACCGCACAGAAATCTGACGTAAGTTACCTTTTATAATGTGTTGTTAACAATTGCATTTTTGGAGCAGTTTTCGAGTTAATCACGACCTACTTTCAAAGCAGGAGTGATGAAATATTATTTATTTATAGGTACGTGAAATACGCATTCCACCCCACTTTCGAGGGTCTGCCACTAACTTCCAGGATGACATAGCACTCCTGGTGCTAACCACTCCGTTTACGCTGAACATCGGCGCCATAAGGCCAGTGTGCATTGACTTTGATTACAGCTTGGATGAAAAGCATTTGGCCGATGGGAACATAGGCAAGGTAATAACAAATTAATAGTAAAAAAAGCTTTTTTATAAGTGTTCTATGCGTAATTATACAAAACTCGTATCTGTGCTGTTGACCGTTGAGGACTTCCCTCTTAGGAAGTCAACCCTGAGTGCAGCAGCCATGTCATAGTGGAACTTAGAAACGCCTATCATGATAAAATGCGTATACAAAGTGGCATGTCTGCTGTTGACCGTTGAGGAGTTCCTTCGTAATCATGCTTACCATAAAAATGCATTGCCATCGGAACTGAACCAACATGTCAAACTTCCAGCCCGTAGAATAAAAGGAAGTAGTTTAATTCAGCTCGCAAGATTTGACCTTAATCAACTAACAAACGAATAAACAAACATTAGCTTGTAACAACAAAAATGTGGCCGTCACGGAACGTACGGGAGATGTGAAACATCTAAATTGATTAATGAAAGAATTTAGAATTTAAAAAAAGGATTGTGTGGTTTTATGAAACTACGGTAAAAATGAAACTTTGTTTCACATTATACACATTTAACTAAAAATTTTCGTTGGCACAAATGAGTAATAGTCTATACACGACACGGTCAGCTGATGCGAACTATAGGCGCCGCCATATTGGCCTAGGCTGCTCTGACGAGCGCCTTTCACTTTATCCCTACTCCGCGGCCGACCGTCACGCGACATGCAACACACAGACGAAAACGTTTGAGACGATGTAATAAAAGTTTCACTTTAAAAACGTGTATAATCATTTTAATTTTATCACACGCAATATATGATGACTAAATGAGGAAATAATTTCCTTCATTAATCATCACCCTTCGCACAAAGCAATCCCAGAGCTGATGAGATGGATCTCTCGATCTCTATTTTAGTCTCAAGCGGGTAGATAAACTTTCTGGCCTGCGCTGATGATGGATAAGTAAACTTCAACCTCCTAAAACATTTTCAGCTTTTGATAACATCTTTCCTCTCGGTTTGTGCGAGTGATTTTAGCAAAAAGGACGGAAATGTGTAACAGGAAACCGGGGAAGCGCGCGCTATTTGATTTGGCCAATGAGCGCGTGCGGTGGTCAGATGTTACACATCATATGCGTATACTGTAAGGCTTGTAGTTTTTTTTATTTTAAGTATTGCTGATGGAAGACCCTAGGATATATAAAATTAAAATCTAGACCGCATATATCTAAATTATGGACACACCTAGTCTAGGGTGATAATGATCTATCGATTTCGAACAAACAACTCATACATTTTATTCTTTTTATATCTTTTATCTGTTTTTGCACTTATTTTGTCAACTAATTTGTTTGTTAATGAGTATTTTTGTTAATAATATGTGTGTTTGTTCGATGTTAAATAAATGCTATATTTTTCAATCTATTTGTTATCCAGGTAGCTGGCTGGGGGCGTACAGATGAGAATGGAAATGCCTCACCAACTCTTCAAGTGGTGGAACTACCAGCAGTCGACATAAGCCGGTGTTACGATACCATTGAGCCTGTCTTTATACCAGCCATCACCAGTGACAAGCTCTGTGCTGGATATATAAATAAAGGTAACGACAATTCAAATCAAATCAGTTTATTGCGTAATATGGATAGGTACAAGGTTGTAGAGTTCCTACCCAGGCTTCATATGATAGGCTCGTTACTTAGCAAAAGTGGACTGTATTTACTTCTTCTTAGTTACTAGTTTACAAGGTATAAAATCGTGTACTTGATGATCACAACTTTTCCGTTCAAATCGGTTTATACTTATGCAAAAATACACTCGTGAGCAAAAAAATCGACTCAGGCGACACACCTGCAGTCGCAAGTCACTGGCAAAAAAACTGAACGCGAAAATATTTTTTTCTTAGTAAAAACTTAAAGCAGATAGTATTAGCTTCAAAATTATTTAAAATATTGTAATGTTTCTTGCTCACACAACCCAACAATATGTTGTGATCGGTAACCACCCTTTTTATGCGTGTTTACAATAGTGCTAATTAAGGGTTACTGACTCATATAAAAGGTTATCTAACTGACCCACCCTCATCGGTTAGCCGTCAAACGTCAACCGATACACATCTCCGTTATCAGCAAACAAGAATTCTACCTGAAAATCAACGATCAATAAAATACTAGATATACGATCGGCCCGTCAAGGATGTCCACGCTGGAGAGTGCTTAAACGCCGCTTAAGCACTCTCGGCTCTTAGTCGCGCGCTTGCCGTCGAAGTGGCAACATGCCCAAGTGCTCCGTCAAAACTTGCAAAAACAACACTTTAACTACATTAAAAAAAGATGGAATTTCGTATTTCCGGTGAGTATTACCTTAAAGTTTGATAATTTGATGAATTTGATTTTGAATTAGTCTATAATATGCTTTAAAACAATATTTTACGGAAATATTTGTAACTACAGACACACGACTACGCTACGCTACTGTCCCTTTCCCTCGCGTTGCATCGTTCATTTATCTGTACGTGACCGAAGACCAATGAACCGGACTACATTGAATTTCGAATGAATGGAGTCGCATACTAAAAACATTTTAACAAGTTTAAAAAACAATTTTATTAGTAAGCATTATATACTAATCAGATGCGGCCAATTCTAAAACTACTTTCATGAAACAAACAACTCTCGTGTTTTATTTTTATCAAATTCATTAAAAAAACACGCGGTAGCCTACCCTACCGTTAAATTGTGGGCAACGAGATAACTTTTCGGTACTAAAAATACAGGCATTTTTACCACCAGCGCCACCAAGCCCCTTTATCTGAAGTACAATAGCCTAATGTCAACTGCTCGTTATCTGTTACAAAATACACAATTAACAGCAAAAGAGAAATTGAAACTCTTAGCTAGGCTTACAGCACTCTATATCTTTGTCCTACTTCTTGCAATATTTACTTTTTGCTGATTTCTGCCTATACTGTTAAAGTTCTAGTACTAAACATGGTTCTGCAATATTGTATACAATACAAAATTCGATTTTATCCAAAACTAGAGGTTGCCCGGGAACTTCGTACGCGAGGATGAAAATGTTATGACCCTCCTTTTTGCATCATTGACCTCGGTCTCATACATTGAAGGGAGATTTACGATTTTATTATTGTAGAGAAGAGAATTAATCTAGGACCCGAGTAGTCGGCAAGACAAATTAATCGAGCCCAAAAACTCGATGAGGTGGCATCGTTTAATCACAGTTCCCATAGCCATCTTCTGGCTCCATCATCAGACCCTGGATATCATCTAGGTAAAGAATACTCTTTAACACTAATCGAACGAGCCCACACTCGATGTAACTATGTCATTTTATTACAGAGGTCCCATAGCCTGGCTCCGTCATTAAACCCTGACCTGGATATCATTTAGGATCCGAATACTAGTTAAGACAGATCAAATGAACCTAAAGTCGATGTTGTTGTGTAGTTTAGTTTAAGCATCTGATGATGCACCATCTTACTGCATCATGAGATCAGCTTCATGTCTCATATGCATGCAAAATTTCAACTCAAATCAGAAACCGGGCAGGTCTAATATCGCAATATTTTATTACCTATAAACGATAGACAAGACAACGAGGCACATTAAACTGAATAGGAGCCTGTAAAAATGAAAGATTTTATCAAACTATCCGATTATTAAAAAATCCGACTTTTGAATTTGGTTAACAAATGATTTATCCCTACGTAATAGATTCGAAATTTCATTTCTCAACAAAAAAATATTGTGTACGTTTCTACTCCTCCACACTTCTGTTCCGAACGGAGTAATTTTACGATCTTCGAACAGCACATTTTGAATCCGACCTTATTGCCATACCGTTAAAGTCAACAGTTTTTTAAAGGACAAAAAAAGGCAATAAATTTTTACGACTTAACAGCTGCTTCATTTCATAACGTCATATCTCCAAAATGCGAATGCTTGAAATGAAACTTTTAATCTGCGGAATAAAGTCGAGTTTAGACTATTTAACTTTTGGTATTAATAATGTTAGGCATTTTCGGCACTCACACAAATGCAAGGTATCGCTCGCCGCTTTTCGGCGGTGAGTTTGTTAGGGACAGTGATTCCTGAGATTATAATTTCTTTGCTGAAAATGGACACAACAAGTGAGAAAGCTGCTCAAGTGGTCACCCTATTGCGACAAGGCCAAAGTCAGCGTGAAGTGGCACGTGCGCTGAACATGAGCCAGTCTGCTGTTTCCAGAGTTTACCATCGTTACCAAGAGACTGGTAACTTTAATCGAAGACGTGGTTCCGGAAGAAAAAGGTGCACATCAGAGAGAGATGACTGATTCATTGTCAACACATCGCTGAGAAATCGGGCCCTCACTGGCGTTCAAATCCAACAAGAGCTCAGAAAAACGCGGGCAGTGGCTGTAAGTGGCTGGACAGTCAGAAGACGACTTAAGGCAGCTAACCTTGAGGCAAAAAGGCCAGCTACTGGCCTTAAATTGACCCCAGCCCACCGAGCAGCCCACCTACGATTTGCCAGAGAACACGTTGATTGGACTGATGAACAATGGAGTTCCGTTCTCTTCTCAGACGAAAACAGAGTATGTTTGCATGGTAGCGATAGAAGAGGATGAGTCTACAGAAGACCTGGAGAAAGATACGCGCAGTGCTGTACAAAAGAAAATGTGGCTTTTGGAGGAGCTTTCTGGATGGTGTGGGCGGGCATTTCAATGGAGGCAAAAACCGAGTTGGTTTTTATTGAAACTGGCGGTCGAATGGGAGGGTTGACGGTGAACCGATACATCGAAGAGATTTTAGGGGATCACGTCGTTCCCTACGCCGGTTTCATCGGCGAAAACTTCATCCTAATGCACGATAATGCCCGTCCACATACTGCAGGTTCCGTTCGGCAGTATTTACAGGAGGTCGAAATTGCCGCTATGGACTGGCCAGCGCGTAGCCCGGACTTAAATCCTATTGAGCATTTGTGAGATGAACTCAAAAGAAAAGTTCGGGCTAGAAATTCTGCACCAGCCACGAAATCGGACCTCAAAGCGGCGTTCATTGAAGAATGGGATAGTATCGAACAAGATCGAGTAAAGAAACTTATTCGATCCATGAAGAAGCGATTGGAAGCTGTTATTAGGGCTGGGGGGGGGGGGGGGGGGGGTGGAACACTAAATATTGATAAGTAAATTTCAATAAAATTAATATTTTGACGAGTTTAAGCTTGTATTTTCTTTACTGTTAATTATTACCTTTTTTCATTGTTTAAGACTTCTTCTCATTTAATATTTTTTGTTTACCAAAAGGTTTAAACTAAAAATAAAAACAGGGTCGAAATATACTCACAAATGCCATTAATTTGACCAGATAGCCTCATTTTGTTTTTTTTTACCCCTCTTGAACCCTCTCAACAACACTCCTACATTTTTAGCTCATTTAATCACACCAAAATTGTGCCATCACTACCTACCTATGTGTCGAATTTCACTATAATTGAAGCAACGCTTCGAAAGTTGTCCTCGGACAAACAAACATACATACATATATACTTACATACATACATACAACGCCGATTTACCCAAGTTGATTTGGAGATCTCGCTTTGCTCGATCAATTAAACAAGATCCTTGTCATCTAAATATACCTTACAACTATAATAAGCTTTTTCTACAAACAATTTTTTTAGATTTGCCTGAATACATTCAGACTTGAAGCATCTAATACAGACTTAGAAAGTTTGTTATATATACTTACGGGCAGCCATACAGATTACAGAACACTTTTGTTATAAAGAGCAGTCCAGTCTTTGAAGATCTCGCTTCGCTCTATCAATTATTGTTACAATGTATTTATCACACTAACATTATAAATGCGGAAGTTTGGATGTTTGTTTATTTATTTGTTTGTTTGTTTGTTATTCTGTTTTGTTTGTCCGAGGATAACATTCGAAGCGTTTATCCGATCATCGTGAAATTTGGTATACAGGTAAGTAGTGATGGCACAATTTTGGTTTGACTAAATGAGCTAAAAATGTTACGGGGTTGTTGAGATATTGGGGTTCAAGAGGGGTAAAAAAATTGAACTATCTGGTCAAATATAAGGTATTTGTGAGTATATTTCGACCCCGTTTTTATTTTTAGTTTAAACCTTGTAGTTTTTAATTTATCAGCTATAATAAAAACAAAAAATTTGACAAAATTCATTGGGTACACCAGTGACCCCACAGTGCTGAAATTTGGTATGCGTGTAGCTTTAGTGATACAAATAAAGGCAAAAGTCCGAAATCCAGAATAACTGCAATTTGTACCGCAAAAAACTATAACCAATTAACATGAACTCCCGCTACCTGTAATTTGAATGAAACTGCAGGTCAAGCATGTGGTTATTATTTCGTGGCACTATTTTGATAGTCAAAGATTACGAATAATATATATTTGTTTTTATGGGAGACTCGGACTCGGAGATAAATAAGAAATAAAGATTCTTTGACCTCAACCCTTCACTGTGCGTCGTCCGACGTGCCTGAACTATTTTTTTAATATTCCAGGCATAGCGGTATGCAACGGTGACAGCGGGGGAGGCTTATCCTTCCCCGAGTACTCGATCGACGAACCGCCACGCTACTACCTCCGGGGGATAGTCTCAACGGCCCCCAAGAGCCCGACGAACGAGAACCACTGCAACATCTACACGTATGCCACCTTCACGCGAATCAACAAGCACGAGCATTTTATCAGAGAGATGGTAAGGATGCGCGGTTTGTATACAATCAAACCAGAATTTTTAACTGGTGGTTCGCCCCGAACTGAGATCGCGAGTCTCCCATAAAAACAAGAATATATTATTCGTAATCTTTAACTATCAAAATAGTGCCCCGAATTCAATAACCAAGTAACTTTACCTACAGTTTCATTCAAATTACAGGCAACGGGAGTTCATGTTAATTGGTTACTCTTTTTTAAGGGTAGAAAATGCAGTTATTCTGGATTTCAGACTTTTTCCTATATTTATGTCACTAAAGCTACACGCATACCAAATTTCAGCATTGTGGGGTCACTGGTGTACCCTGTGAATTTTGTTAAAGTTCAGTTTTTATCATGGCTAATAACTTAAAAACTACAAGGTTTAAACTAAAAATTAAAACGGGGTCAAAATGTGCTTATGAAGACTTTTCCTTATATGTACCACTTGACCAGATAGTCCCATTTTGTTTTTTACCCCTTTTGAACCCCAATATCTCAACAGGCCCCCCCCCCCTCATTTTTAGCTCATAAATCGTCGCCGCCTTTGCGACGATGTCGCTTAGTCGATTTAACAGGTACCTTCTTACATGACGAATGAATATGATTTATTTACCTATTTTATACAGAGTGTTTTATTGATATCTTAGGACTTAACATTAAGGATATCTCAAAATTTGAAATTTTCCATGGTAATGAATTTGAAAAAAAACCTATTTTACAACAATAATAGCCATTAGCCCTACCCGTGTTTTCATTTAATGTCGTACATAACAAAACACTTAACATCCTACGCACGTATTTTTTTTTGTACCAGATGATGCAATCGTCGCAAGAAGCCTATGAACGAACATCAAAAGAAAATTTTGCGAGCAATGGACTCTCCTCAGAAACTACTGTGGCGCGAGAATTCGTCTATAACCGAGATGATTCTGTTTATCCTGGAGCAAAACACAACAGAACACAAGAAACCTCTAATATTACAATAATTTATCAGGGTTGGCAGTATCTCTATCATAATCATTATAATCAGCAACAAAAACAAAATGATCACCTTATCCAAAATAGTGATCAATTAAACCAAAACGGTTATCAATACCAAAATAATAACCAGAGAAATCCACAAACCGAAATTAATCAACTATACCAAAATAATCCCCAATACCAAAATTATAACCCTATCCAAAATAGTGATCAATTAAAGCAAAACGGTTATCAATACCAAAATATTAACCAGAGGAATCAACAAACCCAAAATAATCAACAATACCAAAATAATCAACTATACAAAAATAATCCCCAATACCAAAATGATCACCCTGTCCAGAATAGTGACCAATTATATCAAAACGGTTATCAATACCAAATTAATAACCAGAGGGATCAACAAACCGACAATAATCAACAATACCAAAAGAATTTTCCGTACGATCAGAGACTGCAGACGAACGATGGTTCGTTCGACCATCATAGTACATGGTCTAATAGCAATTAATCAACGGTGACGACATTTTTATGCATTTCTAACCCGGTTTAGCGCAAAATCACAAAAATAAAGGAAATTACGATTCGAATTTGGAGCGGGCCCTAACTGTGGACCCTGCCTGCCAGTTGCACAGACACGCTTAGGAAACACCCATACGTGACCCATTTTTTACAATTTTTTACCTGTCTCCCCCTCGGTGATCACCCATAGTATATGCCAAGACGCCCTCCCTCCCAACAAATGAACTGATACCTCAGACCCCTATAGCCAAATTACTTTAAAATCCTATCTCTAGTTTTTCCTATTGATACAAAATACTTACCAATTTAAAAACTTTGCGGTTGAGTAAACTTGACATCATAATAGCTTGTTTCTATATAAATTAGTTATCTAGTGGTTCGCCCCGAACTGGAATCTCGCGAATCTCCCAAAATAAATATTATTCTTAGGGCGACTTGCACAACGATGGCTAAAAGTATTTAATGGCTAAATATGATTTAATGAGTTGTCAAATCATCCAAATACTTCAAATTTAAACATGTTTAGTCGCTAAATACGTTTAGTGATCTTTGTGCATGCCGGCTTTAATCTTTGACACACGTGTCACGAAATGCATAACCAACCTACTTGACCTACAGTTTCATTCAAATTAGATGTAACGGAGGTTCTTGTAATTTGGTTATATTTTTTTGGGGTACAAATGGCAGTTATTCTGGATTTCAGAATTTTGCCTATATTTGTGTCACTAAAGCTACACGAATACCAAATTTCAGCATTGTGGGGTCACTGGTGTACCCGGTGAATTTAGCCAAAGTTTTGTTTTTATTATGGCTAATAACTCAAAAACTACAAAAATTAAACTAAAAATAAAAACGGGTTCAAATTTACTAATAAAGACCTTTCATTTGACGTCCCACTTGACCTAATAGTCTCATTTCCATTTTTTTTACCCCTCTTGAACCCCAATATATCTCAACGCCCCCCCAATATTTTGAGCTCATTGAGTCACACCAAAATTGTGCCATCACTACCTATATATACCAAATTTCATGATTATCGAATAAACGCTACGAAAGTTATCCTCGGACAAACAAACATACATACATATTTTTCCGATTTGCCCAAGTTGATTTGGAGATCTCGCTTCGCTCGATCAATAAGGGCTTTGGATTTTATTTAATAAATAAAATAAAATAAATAAATCATTTTCTCATCACAATTAAAAACAAAATAGACACAAATTTCAGTATAAATCAGTGCAATTAATAATTATTTATACAAATTACGTAAAAATACTTAAGTAGGTAATTATTATTTTAAAAAAACATTAAAATCGCGAAGTAAAGATAATATGTCAACCCCTGGGGAACCGATTTCGACCCCAGGGGGTCGATACCACTTTGAAAATCCCTGTCTTAGACAATTCCTAAGCCTTGTAGAATTTTCATTTCTAGTGGTAAACTGATATAAATTTTAATGGCATTTACGAAAGTACTATTGGCAATAGCGATTTTTATTTGGGGTTTACAAACATTGTGTATCAAAACAAATTTTTCACAAAAATACAAAAAAAACAATTTTCAGAAAAATAGTTGATTGAGCAAATCGAGATCTCCAAATCAACTTGGGAAAATCGGCGTTGTATGTATGTATGTTTGTTTGTCCGAGGATAACTTTCGAAGCGTTGATCCGATCATCAAGAAAATGTATACATAGGTAGGTAGTGATGTCACAATTTTGGTGCAGCTAAAAATGTTGGGGGGTTGTTGATATATTGGGGTTCAAGAAGTCTAAATAAATGAAAATGAGACTGGTCAAGTGGGACGTCAAATGAAAGGCCTTTGTTAGAACATTTTGACTCCGTTTTTATTTTTAGCAAAGTTCTTGTAGTTTTGAGTAATTAGCCATAATAGCCACAGTGACCCCACAGTGCTGTAATTTGGTATGCGTGTAGCTTTAGTAACACAAATATAGGGAAACGTCTGAAATACAGAATAACTGCAATTTCTACTTCTAAAAAGAGTAACCAATTACATGAACTCCAGTTACCTGTAATTTGAATGAAATTGTAAGTCAAGTTGGTTGGTTATTTATTTCGAGGCACTATTTTGGTAGTCAAAGATTACGAATTATATATTTTTGTTATTATGGGAGACTCGCGAGATCTCAGTTCGGGGCGAACCACTAGTTCACATTATTTTTAACTAAAAGACTAAATGATGACTAGTTATATCCATATCTTTATTTCCGGTGAGTTGTCATAGATAAAAATTCTATGAATCGTGTTACGAATAAATTCTTTAGCTGTTACAGTAATCCTAAGCGGATATTGTTGTTACAATGGCCTTGCTCAAAATCTAAATCAATTTTTGAAGTGAAACCTTCTTTAAGCGGGTTGGGCATTTTTTGAGATGGGAAAAAACCATTGAACTCGCGACACTGTTACCGTTACCGACACCTCTGTATATAAATATCTGTAGTGTAGTCTGGTTTTAAATTTTGAATACCCAAATATTGAACGCAACATTTTTCTCTTCTGTCGGCACTCCCGGAGTGTTTTTTTTTAATAGGTTAACAATGCCTTTAATAACAGAAAGAATACACAATTATAAACATGACTATAACACAGACGAACAAAATCATCTAAAGACCGTTGCAAACGATCTATAGATAGCTCAACTATTCCAGATCACTACCAGGCGGAAGTGCCCCCAAGGCACTGGCGGCTTTAAATTTATTTATTAATTTCTATTTTACATAATTAAGACAAACGCTCTCACGAAATTTTATCAAAATAAAATTTAGCAAGAATTTGATTATCACTTCCTTTAACTGTTAAGTATGTATTTTTATTTGATATCGGTAGTTATAGTTAATTTTATTATAAATTATGTATTTAAGTAGGTTTATGTATTTAGTACCTTTATTAAGCTATTTTCATTAGTCCTGTGCAAATTTTAATAATTTCCTTTTCTGTTCTCTGTACTGCCTACATATCTCTAAAATAAAATCAAAAATGTTTTGTTTGTTTCAAACCAATTTTTACAATTCTGGTTGAAGCCCTGGCTCCTGAACTACACGAAGGGTATCTGGAACAGAATGCTTTTTAGCATTAAGTTCGCCTTTGTACCTACTATTTTTATAAGTGCAATAATAGTAGATTATTAAACGAGGGGATAAATCATTGCCTTGCGCCACGGGCGTTACATTGAGTCCCGAACGTAACGAAGGATACTAGAGTTAACTCACGAGCGGAGCGAAGGAGTTGCAGAATCCTGAGTGCAGAGAGGGTTATAAGCACGCCCAAGATGCAGACAGCTTTATCCACGAGGAGAATACTCTACTTTTCACACTTTCTGCGAGACAATAAAAACCAAATCAAGGTTGGTGGATTCTATGCAGAGGTTAGTTCGATTTATAAATAAGTTCTCATTGTGTTCTCATTGGGTCTCTTTGGTTCAAATTTTACAGATGAGGTTCCAAATTCAAATCACGCCTCCCGGGCATAATTAAATTCAGTACAACATTACTCCCGGCTCAGTTGTAGGGATTTAATCACCTGCTTTCGGTGAAGTTTACATGATATATAATTTGACATTGTCGAGCAGGTGGTGTGAAAAGTATGTTAGCAATCATGAATCACTAAGAGGTTTTTTAATATGTTTTATTTATTTCGATTCTTCACCGTTTTGAGTAAATAAATACATAAGTACATATTTTGATGTAATTTTTCGATATTAATTAAGGTAAAAATCCTATAGGTATAATACCTAAAAATATAAGTTTTCTAGGAGTATACCTTATTCCGCCTCTGTCTCACGATAAGGTATCTCTGTTCAAATAGCGGTCGATAAATGTTTCGAGAATAAATATATTTTCCAGATAGATAAGTCAATGTAGGTATCGGATATCAAAGGTACCTAATATACCAAGCAAATAGGTAGATAACCCTACCTCATCGTGTACTAGCTTAAGCCATTCCACCGGACAATAAATCCATAGGTATATTGTTTTTTGTTTTTATGTTATATAATATTTTTCTATTTTCTAAGTAAATTAAAGTAAAGTTATAGTGAGAGGTAACATCAGGGTGAAATATTATATGAATTAAATTAAAATATGCCGTAATAGCTACACAAACGGCTTAACTCAAGTGGGACTGGGCTGGTTATTTATGTCATATGTCGGGTGAACAGTGGGCTAATCTCACCACAGAGTGGAACCCCGACAGAGCTCGAAGACGTCGCGGTAGACCAAAAAACAGATGGAGAGACGAGCTCACTAATTTCCGAGCGGATTGGTCCCCATCTTAGCGTCTGAAAGAAGTGTCTGGAAAGAATGGGGGGAGGCCTTTGCAGTGGGACAAAGTAGGCATAATAACCCACCTGCAACACCATACTGCAGATAATAGCAGCTCCTGAAGACTGTTCCATTCAATATAAGTGGATGCAGATTATTATGGGCTCCTCTTAAATTTAAATTAGTTATATTCATTAAAATTAAGTTAGATAATTGAGTAATTTAAACGCTACATTAATATTTATTTATACTTTAATGTTTAACTGTTAATAATGATTTTGTATTGGTATCTGTTATTTTAATAATTTTATATTTTGTAATTTTTGAATTTAATTAATTAAATGTGATGTGTCTATATTTTTGTGTTGTGTATTTCAATTTTGTTATGGATTTAATCTGAAATAAAATTATAATAATGCCGTAATCGCAGTTTCCCGCCCGTCAACTTTCCACATGTTATGCGCACTGTAAGTGTGAAAAGGACGGCCTATTCAAACAGGCGACAGCGTCTGGCTTAAACGTCTGGTCTGATAAGGCTATCGGACTTAACAAATTACACTAATATTATAAAAGCTAAAGTTTGGATGTTTGTCTATTTATTTATTTCCTTGTTTGTTACTCAATCGTAACGGCTCAATAATTTGATAATATTTAGTATGAACGTAGATTATAACTTGGACTAACACATAGGCTACATAAATCAGGGATAAAAATGGGGTGTCAAGGCAAGTTCCAACAGCGAGTTTAGCTTTATTTCTAGATTACCTACACATTTAGTAGTGTAACGCGTACGAAGTCACGGGTAACAGCTAGTTAATTCTAAATAAGTATAAGATAAGTATTCGCACGACCGCCCTAGAAGTTTAATCAAAACCGAATAAAAGTTACGTTGTGTGCAGGCAAGTTAGATTGCTTTGGAAATCTATGGGGGAGGACTATGATGAGAATAATAAAAAAATAAAATTATTTCAAGCCATTGACTGATACAGGTTTCAAATAAATAGAAATATAAATTAAACTAATAATATAATGATTACGTATTCTCCCTCATCCCATGTCCCACGCAGATACACGATAAGGTAGGGGCAAATGCGGTGCCCTCCTGATATACAGAGAATTTGCAAATGTTACTCATTGATCGAATCACCGTAGTTTTGACATCCAAACTCAAAACTGGCGACGAAAAACATGACTTTGATGTGAGGTGACTGCACGATGTTAGTTACCACTGTCTATTAAAATTGGAATACCACAAAGCTTACGTAACCAAGACTAAGGCTTGGCCTACATGGAATAGCATTGCATTGCACCCGTTACCTCAACATCAAAAGGCGATTAAATCTTGAGTCTTTTTGGATTGTCATAATATATAATTTTTTGAAATTAAGTCTGTCTGATTATCCTCGTCATCATATTATTTTAATGAATTGACTTTTACAAATTGTCTAGAAACCAAAAACAAATTATTAGCTTTTTAAATGTCTATAGCTTAATTGTTTAAAATGAAAAGGAGGTTCTCTTTAGGTATTAATATCCGCTTTCAACGGATGTGTAAATTTGCTAATGATTTCAGTAAAAAATTAGACACATGACAATATTTTCATAGCTCGAAGAACTGACAGCCGTTGAGGCTCACGCACTGGAAAGTACAGAAAATAATTGTCGTCCAGTAGATGGAAGGATAATAAAGGATTCTGGGAGCCATTGTGTGCAGGCTGCATAAGATGGGTTGCCCTGCAAATCTATGGAGGAAAACTATGTTCAGCAGTGGGCAACCTATATCTGACATGATAGTATGCAAGTTAACACGAGTAGGCTTCAAAAACCAAGGTTAAAAATACCGTTGGCTAAAACAAATATAAAGAACATGACCCAACAATGCCCCTTGCAGGACGCGCTATCGCTAATTCCTGACGCACCGTTATCAAACGTTATCACAAGCGTTATATCACCCACCTTTACACTGAATTTCGAAATACTGATAAGATACGCTCACAAACTCCACATAAACCTTTAAATAAGTTAATACATTGTTGGTAACTGTATCGAACGCTGTAGGGAAGTCTAAATAAGGCGTAGTTAGGACTATTTGTCCTAGTGCTTAGTGTATGTGCTAAAATGGAGTTAAGAGGACTATCTTTTGTGTTTTTCGTGATTGGGTGTGCCGCTGCTCAAAATTGTAAGTAAAAACATATTACATAATGTTTTTTAAGAGTTTTATCAGTACATACAAGGTCAGCCTTATCTTAATTGTCTTTGGAAGTATATAATGAAAAGGTGAGGTCATTTTGATCAATAAAATATCGATTGAAGGTAATTCGTAATTCAGGATTCGAGCATTCATAGCTTACTGGTTATTTTCTGGTCTCTTCAATGTATATTCATTTTCATCGTCGCTTGGCTGTGTAAAATTAAGAATCATTTCTGGTTTGATAAGTACCAGCCTTTGATCTTTTAGGTTATGCTACGCTGTGTTTTCCACGTTTTTACGCTGTGTTTTCCACGTTTTTAGTGCGTGGTTTCCACTCGAACCTTTTTGACCTAATCACTGTCAAATCTTCGAATAATGTGCACCGCCTATTATTTTTTAAGTCCACTGAACACCTATATTGACAAAGTTCGATCTCTGGGTAGTGGGCACCGCCAACTACCTACTGAAAAAAAACATTGAATTTTAGAAACCGCGGGATGTCATACAAAAGCTGATACTGTCAAATTTAATTATTGACGTGTGGTTCGAGAGCTAATGCTTATCTGGGCCAACGCATAGCATTGAAATGAGGGCTTTTATTTTCGATTAAAAGATAAAAAAACAAGTTTCAACTAGTGTAATAGATGGCGCTGTCTGGAGATAAGCCGGCTAAAAATCCTAATATTATAAACGCGAATGTTTGTATGTATGTGTGGATGTTTGTTACTCTTTCACGTCGTAACGGCTGAACCGATTTCGATAAAATTTGTTATGTACGTAGATTATAACGTGGATTAACACATTGGCTACTTTTTGTTGACAAACCACGCGTGCGAATCTGCCGGCGGAAGCTAGTATGGTTTATATGCCAAAATCTCAAAGACACATTATCAAAATTTGTCTAAAACAATCTCACTTCGTCAGATAAACAAACACAAATTTTTTTTTGTATTACTTCGGAAAATGATAATTACTTTCCTTTGATAATCAGCTTATGACAGCAACGCCATCTGTTAGCAGTTATAAAACCATGGCCGTGAAAACCCTTCATTCAGTAATGCAACTAGTGTCTTGAGGGCACTTCCACCTGGTAGTGATCTGGAGTAGTTGAGCTATCAATAGATCCTTTGCAACGGTTGTTAGATACCACAACAGTTTGTTTTGTTTTATATAGTTAAATACATGTATTCTTCTATAAGTAAATATATTTTTGAATCTAAAATATATTTATCTAGCTTCGGTCAGCGGCTTCGCACGCGTTGTATAACATTAAAAAGTTTATCATTAAGCAGTTGCCTATAACTCGACGACCTCCGTGGTGCAGTGGGCGAATAGCCAGCTGAGACGCAGTATGTAGCGGTTTCGATTCCCGTCGCAGAACAAATGTATGCATGATCTACAGATATTTGTTCTGGATCTGCTTGTTTCTCTATAAAGGGCATGTATTTACAAAATAAAAGTATATAAGTATTCTATCAGTTATCTGGTTCCCATAGTACAAGCTCTGCTTAATTTGGGGCTAGATAGAGTTGTGTGAAATATCCAGCAATATTTATATTTATTTACTTTTGAAACTATCATGGTTATGAACACTATTTTTACTAAAACAAGATATTTTGCATGCAACTGCGTCGAAATTTTGGGATACCTACTCAAAAACTCACAAATCATGGTACATATCCCTTTTTAGTACAAATAAAGTAGAATGTGTCTCCATCCAGGTCATAATTTATCTCTAAATCAATTTAATCGACATTCACGACATTTCACGCGTCCCTTCCAAGTAGGGTTGCCATACGTCCGGTAATATAGGTATTTGTCCGGAATGCGGGGGGGAATCCTAAACCGTCCGGAATCCGGAATTATTTCCAAGCAACCTTATTGTTAACTTTATTAACCCGAATACCTTTTTATCCCAACGGCCATCAGTTCGTCTACCAATACATCAAGAACGGTATATGAAAACCCTCGTACCTATTCATAACTAGTGGCCGAAATTCGACCGTTATTCACATTTTCTTTAACTTAACTTTAGTTTTCTGCCTTCCTCCATACAAACTTTAATTATGCCATATCTAACATTCCTCCGTACCCGAAATATGCCTAAAAAGGGGTACCCCTTTTAACGATAGAAATAAATCACGAAGGATAACTTTTTAACAAAAATATAACCTTTATTTAATTTCTATAGAACAAATCTGAAAGTACATGCTTTCAAATAAAAAGAGCAATTATCTAAATCGATTGATAGATGACGGAGTTCAAACATAGAACCGAAATGCGTCCCTATAAAATTTGAAGGTTACCCTCGATTTTTTTGAGATCCCATCATCAGATCCTGACTTGGTGCCAATGGAAACATCTGGAAAGCATACCTTTTCAAACAAAACAAAAAGGATTTCTCGAATCGGTCCAGGCGTCTTCGAGTAATCGGAGAACATACATAAAAAAACGATTTCGACGGGGACCTCCTTTTTTCGAAGTTAAAAATGCGGTCAGTTCTTCCAACTATTATGTTTATTCAAATACCAAGAAATTATTGTGATTCATATACCGTTAGCTAGGCGAGGCGTTTTATCTATAGCCTTATCAGTTATCACTAAGTAATACAAGTACGATGTGTTTACGATAATTTTACAGCTATATGACATGGCAACCAATTCAAATTCAAATTCAATTGTTTATTTGCTAGAATACACAAAAACTACAGTAAAAGGTCATAAATCTATGCTTGTCTAAAAGCCACAGCGGCAGTTTTTTCTTAAATACATTTCTTGCAACACTTTCAGTTCGTCAAACCAAATCAAATTATTTATTTCACAAAGTTTAACATACATGCTATTCACAGGACGGTATGTGAAAACAAAATTATCACTATCTCCCACCTTAGTTATAAACCTGTGTTGTGGGAAGGTAGTCTCTTATTCGTCCGTTTTTATACAGTGGGTATGAGTATTAATAAATGATAAATAAATAAATATTGCTGGACATTTCACACAGCGCTATCTAGCCCCAAACTAAGCAGAGCTTGTACTATGGGAACCAGATAACTGATTGAATACTTATATACTTTTTTTTGTAAATAAAAATAATAAATATTGCTGGACATTTCACACAGCGCTATCTAGCCCCAAACTAAGCAGAGCTTGTACTATGGGCACCAGATAACTGATAGAATACTTATATACTTTTTTTTTGTAAATAATAATAATAAATATTGCTGGACATTTCACACAGCGCTATCTAGCCCCAAACTAAGCAGAGCTTGTACTATGGGAACCAGATAACTGATAGAATACTTATATACTTTTTTTTTGTAAATACATACTTATAATATATAGAAAAACACCCAGACACGGAACAAATATCTGTAGATCATGCAATCATTTGTTCAGCGGCGGGAATCCAACCCGCTACCTCCTGCGTCTCAGCCGGCTATACGCCCACTGCGTCACGGAGGCAGTCAAAAACTATAAATAATCATTATATTTATAAAGTACATGCATTCATTAATAAATTTTAAATATTGAGGGCAGCATTACGTTGTATCATTTTTGAGTTTATGTTTTTGAGTGTGAGGGTGTGTTAGGTATTTTATTGAAAAGTTTTATGGACTTATAATAGACATTTTTCTTATAAATATCCTTATGGTATGGAGGTTGGTTTAATAAGTTCATAAACTTAGCCCTTTTTCGTCTGGTTATAAGAGCACTACGTTTCTTAAAGTAGTCAGGATAGGCCTGAACAAAAACACAAATATCCCTAATATACACAAGGAAGCGACAGAATATTAAATTTCTTGAAGAGTGGCTTACAACTATCAAGAAACCATGCCATATTTATCACCAATTTTAGAAACATTACATTTACATACGTATTTATTAAGCGTCACACAATTAAGTATATCTCAGTACTGAGAAATAGATTTGCATGCCAGGCTTAATGTATGTAATGTATAAGCTATAGTCAAACAGGTTTGACATACTTAAAATAAAGTAAAGTTCGTAAATTTCTTGCCCCAATCTACGAGGACCACACTGGTTAATGCGTTATTCTTACCCATCCTTGATTACGCAGATGTATCCCGATGCTACGGAAGAGCAACTGAGCAGGTTGGAGCGTCTGCAGAATCTCTGTATTCGCTATAACTACGGCCTACGAAAATATGATCATGTCTCGGTATTTCGTCAGCAGCTAAAATGGCTTGACATCAGAGTTCATCGAGATGCGCACATGCTATCCCTCCTGTATAATATTCTTCGCAACCCTCTATCTCCCAGCTACCTCAGAGAGTGATTTGCATCCGTATCAACTGAGGACGTCTCGTCGTTTCCGGCTACTTACTCTGACTCTTACACCATAACCGCTACTCGTCTCTGAAACAATATCCCACCATACTATTTCGAGGCTTCTTCAGTGGAAGCATTCAGATTGAGAATCTATAGGCACCTTCTCGGTCAAACTGACCAAAAATGAGCAACTTGATCTTTCCTTATGTCTTCCATCATTATGTATGTATTTTTATTTGATATTGATATCGTTTAGTCTAGCATATACCTAAAGTATTTAAATATGTTTATTTGTGTAGTATGTACCTACCTATATTATGCTATTTTTATTAGTCCTGTGTGTTTTTCACTACCTACACATCTTTATTTACAATACTCAAAGGTTATCTGGAAGATAATGCTCTTTAGCATTAAGTTCGCCTTTGTACTAGTTTTATAAGTGCAATAAAGTATTTTCAATCAATCAATGTTATTGTTAGAAAGTTATATGTTGGTAATTCTGATTTACCTTTATTTCCAGATCGAGTATGCATATCTTCGAACTCACCTTCATTATGCCAGAGTTTAGAAATGGGCAACAGCGCAGCGGCCTGCCTGAGTGTAGAATCTAGGTTAGTATACTTTAGCGGTGTGTATCTCTTTCCGGATATGGCTCCGGGAGTCGTTTCTTCAAACTGATATACATAAATGATTCATATCTTTTAAGTAAAATTAGTGTCTCATTTGCATCTGGCTCTCGACGACTTTCGCAAAAAATAAATTGAAAAATAGCGATAATCATAAATATTAGAAATAATTATTAACTCGCTGTTGCCACTTGTAGACTTCATAAAGTTAGTAAATCGTTTAAAGGGCAAAGTGTACGCTTTTATAACAAACTCCTAAGTGATGTACAAAAATTAACAAATTTAAAAACTTTTTAAAAAAAATCTTGCCTGGCTTGGTCGCGGAGGAACATGCAGTAAAATTAAAGTTTCAAAGTGATCCTTGTGATTTTAATGAATAAAAAGATTTTGATTTTTTTGTATTTTGGTTATGATTTTGGCGGTTCTCTTCCATTTTTATTAAACGCACCGGTAAAGAATGGAACGCCTTGCCTGTGTCTTCTGGTAACACAAACGCGAGTGAATAGGTTTCTTTTTGAGAAGCGTGTTCCATCGTAGCATCATCGCTTACCATCAATCAAGATCGTGGCCAAACGCTAGCCTATATTCATATGTTATTTATTAAATTGTTATCACCGTTGACATATACTAATCAAAATTTCTGTACTATATGTTATGTTCTGTACGACATTAAATGAACACAAAGGTTTACATATTGTAAATAAGGTTTTTTTCAAATTCATTACCATAGAAAACTTTAATTTTCAAACAATCGTAATATCATGTCCTAAAATATCATTGATACAGCCTGTATAAAATAGGTAAACAAATCATATTCATTCATAATTAACTGACTAAGCGGTATCGTCGCAAATTTACGTAAAACATTGTTTATTGGAAATGTATCGATAAATCATAAATAATCAAGCTCTAAAATTAGTTAATACGATTTCCGATGTGTTTAAATTAATGTCGTACGTAATTAACCAAAACAGGTTGTGTGGTGTTTAACAATTTTTTATGTTTTATAGAGTAGATTGTGCACTGAAACTGTTACGAGGTCAAGCCGAAATCGGCTACTTCTCTGAAGAGGAAGTTCTGCTGCTGGGACAGCAGCATCCTGATGGAGGCCGCGTGATAGCCACTGTCAGGGACGTCAATAGATTAGGTAAGTAAAATAAAGTAAACAGAACTGTCTCAATTCGTCACGCTAAATCTCTCCCTATCTTTAAAAACTTGGTCAGACAACACTATCTGTCATCCATCGCTCACTAGGCCACTTATTAATTATTACATTTTTATAATTTATATATGTAAGTATGACAATATATATTTTATGTATTATAATATTAATATTTATGTAATTTTATGATTATATTATACATTATAATTATGCATTTTATTTTATAATATCTATATTTTTAATAAATATACGTGTACTATATCGGATTTACGCCGCCGTCTTTATTTTGTTCACATAGATCCTGTCCATCCAAAGGTTGCCTGGAAGAGATCGCTTTTAGCGATAAGGCCGCCCATTGTACCTATTATTTAAGTGTATTTTCTTATAAATGTTTGTATTTAAATGGTGTGCAATAAAGAAATTATCTATCTATCTATCTATCTAGTGGTTGGCCCCGAACTGAGATCTCGCGAGTCTCCCATAAAAACAAAAATATTTTATTCGTAATCTTTGATTATCAAAATAGTGCCCCAAAATGCATATCCACATTACTTGACCTAGAGTTTCATTCAAATTATAGGTAACGGGAGTTCATGTTAATTGGGGCTACTTTATTGAGGTACAAATTGCAGTTATTCTGGATTTCAGACTTTTGCCTATATTAGTGTTACTAAAGCTACACGCATACCAAATTTCAGCACTGTGGGGTCACTGGTGTAGCCTGTGAATTTAGTTAAAGCTCAGTTTTTATTATGGCACATAACTTAAAAACTATAAGGTTTAAACTAAAAATGAAAACGGAATCGAAATGTACTCACAAACACTTTTTATAGGACGTGACCACTTAACCGGATGGTTCCATTTTGTTTTGTTTTTACCCCTCTTGAACCCCAATATCTTAACAACCCCCCAACATGAATATGTAAGGGCACTAAAATTTAGTTTGAGATGGATCGTGATTCTATTTACGGTAGTTTGAGCTATGTTCGAGCCTTAGTGGGGGCCGAGAACTGACGGCCGTTGGGCAGTTCTCGTAAGGAACCATGCACTGAAAAGCGCAGCGTAGGACGGCCCCCCCTAAATGGAAAAACGACTGATGAATATTGCTGGAAGACATTGAGTGCGGGTCGCTCAAGATCCGTCGCTCTGGAAGGATATCTATGAGTGCGGCCTATGTTCAGGATATAATGATGATGATCTCTTTTCTGTCAATACGACAAGCTTGGTCGCTAGCTCACACCAACATACTTTTCAGAGCCCTACGCCTTTGAGGCAGTCGCTGTGGTCCCTAGCAACCACACCGGAGGCCTAGCAGGACTCCGCGGCGGATACTACTGCCACCCTGGACTGGATGAGGTGGACAAGCGGTGGTCTCCAAGAGTGCTCAAGGCTTTGGAACAGGCGGTAAGCTATTTTTATAAGAAACTTGAATATTGTTTTTTCCGACCAAATTTTTTAAACTAAGCTAAGAACCGTATTTAAAAAACAAACATCTAAATCGGTCAAGCCGTTTAGGAGGAGAAACAATTAAAACACACGCATATCGAAGTTTTATACCTATATAAAGATAGGATCGCATTTGATTTCGATCTCGCCTGATGGCAAGCGCGCAGTTTACGATGGAACACGCTCGCCTAGAAGAAACCTGGGCCCGTAGCCAAATTACATTCGCCACGAATCTATTCGATTTCTACATAAATTTGTTGTCGCCGTGTCACGTGGTATTTCTATAGCATGTGTCAAATCCCATACATTTTCGGACGCATCGACTAGCGTCATCGCTAATCGACTGTAACTTGGCTAAGCCCTCTGGGCTGCATTCCGAATCACGCTAAAATCGATATCATCGCGCTAACAAGCGACAACGATGTCCCGTGAATCGTCATAATATAACGTCATTACATCCGCCATTTTGCGCTAACAACGTCATGCTCCAAACCGAAATCACCGTGAGTCAAAAGTGACGGGACAGCGGTTGGTTGGTTGCTTGTGAGTAATACTGTTCTGTGGTTGGTTGGTTTTATTGTTGTTATGAAATTAAAGAAACACTAACTGCGATCGCGTTCATGAGCGTTCCGAATCCTTAGCAGCACTCAACTATCAGTGCGATAACTGAATCGGTACGCAAAATAGCTACGTGAACGTGACCACTACAATCTCGGAGTTTTAAATCCAGAGTGAATACGTTATTTCAAGGCAAGAATCCAATCATCTTTTACTGTCACTGTGGGCAGATTGATCAGTTAAAGCCACTTAACTAAAAATTTTATTTCTTTTGCAGGCTGCCCAAACCGAAAGCTGCAACAGTATCGACACAAATGGAAAATCAGCAGAGCAGATTGAGTTGGAGAACCTCAGTGGATTCTTCTCAGCCGCCTGCAGACCTGGCACCTGGAGCGCTAACGATACCCAAGACAGCAACCTGAGTATGTTGATATAACTTGTGTCCTATTAGAATAAGGGTTGCGATCGCCAGCATCGGAATACTACTTTTAAATAATCAGATTTCAATATTGTTTTTACCCGAAAAGATTGTTATTTGTTACAGAGAGCCAGCACTCATCAATGTGTTCGCTCTGCGGTGGAAACTGCAACGGATACTCCATCGACATGGGCGTCAGCATCGCTGGCGTCAGGAACGAGAACCGCCACATCCAGGCACTGCAGTGTCTCCGAATGAACACCAACGCGAGCGCCCCGGCAGTCGCCTACTCCGCCTGGCTGCACGTCAGGGAATACTTTACGGTGAGAATTTCGAGTCAAATACCATATCATTCGTATTCCAACCGAGAGACCCGCAAGCGTTCTTCTCTCGCATCTATTCGCATTTACTACTTGTAAAACGAGCGCGGGTAAGCGAGTGCCACTCTATAGAATTCCTAAGTTATTTAACGATCATTTCTTGGTTTCATTTTTTGCAAACTCACCCGCCCTGTTTAAGAAAGCAATCAATAAGACAATACTGTCTGTAAGTAACTGTGTGGTTCGTGAAGCGATTGAAATCAACAAAATTTAAGAAATTTCCAAATTTCAATCGGGAAGATGGCTATAGACTCTCTCAGTGTCCTGGAACCCGGTGATTACTAGGTGTGCGCGTCGTGATCGGTCGTCTCAGTGCGTAGATACGGTTAGTGTAGTGTGTCGTAATATGAACGAGGACATTTCTAATTCTGAAGACCAAGTGAGGATAGTTGCTGCAGCTACCCACACTTCTCAACGGTAGCTCCAAGTACTCCAGTCAACCCGTGACCACGACTGTTGCAACACACTGGAAACGTCGGGATGACAAATAAAAAAGGTATATACGCGATAAATACCCGTTTTAATCAATAATTATAATGTACAGTGATCGCGAAAGTTTGAAAAATACTGTTACAAGCTGAGGGTTCGGGATAAAATAATGAGAATCAATCTAACCAAAATAACACTTTTATTCAACACTAAAACGATAAATACACGAACTTAATCACAAGTAATCACAACACACTAATTCACGCCACTGTTGCACGATAAAGCACTAAAAGTCACCGAAATGTTCGCACTTATAACCAAGACCAGACTAACTCCTCCGGCCGTCTCTCCGGCCTATTTATACCGCGCACAATTCACAACACTCGAACGCTCTCGATCGTTCCAGGAAAGGGCAGGTATTTCGACAGAACAACCATTACTTATTCTGTGCAACTGCAGGTAAAACAGCATGTAGGTATATTCCATACCAAGTATTACCTATTCTGCGACACAGCGGGCAAGCCGAGAGCCACCGAGAAATGCCGACTACCTATCACTTATTCTGTGACAGCCTCGGCGTAACAATACCGATCCTGTCTGATTGTCAAATTCAATTTAAAATTAATAACGACAAAGTTACTCATTACTAAATATGAACCTGTATTGTGGGGGTAAGTAGGTATCTAGGCACTTGCTTGCCTGCTACATGTTTATAATATTTTAATATGTATCTGTTTATATTGTTTAGATGAGTGCATATCAACATTACTCACTCCCCACCATTGTCTAACCTAATCTATGGGCAACGGCTTAATATGCCTTTACTAGAATGCTATGTAATTATTATTAAGTCTATTAATATTTATGGTGACTATTTCGAATCTCCTCGTTTGTGATTGAATCTCGCAGAGAAATACCAAGATTAGCCCTCTCCATAACACGCTGAGCAACCTTAGGCCTTCGAGGCCCATAGTGAAATACTAAATTTCCAAACGCCATCACTGGTAACTTTTGGATGTCTTAAGACACAGGTATTTTGGACGAGAATACGTTGTTTGTGAATCCGGCAATTCTTCTTCTTCTGCAAGAATATGGCAATGTTGATCTCTTAACATAACTCATAGATTAACTCGACATCTTAGGTAGGTAGGTACCTACAATTGGTTGGGCACGCAACGTGTATTATTCTTTTATTAACTAGTGGTTCGCCCCGAACCGAGATCTAGCGTAATCTTTGAAAAACAAAATAGTGCCACGAAATAAAAAACCACCTAACTTGACCTACAGTTTCATTCAAATTACAGGTAACGGGAGTTCATGTTAATAGGTTACTATTTTTTGGGGTACAAATTGCAGTTATTCTGGATTTCAGACTTTTGTCTATATTTGTGTCACTAAAGCTACACGCATACCAAATTTTAGCACAGTGGGGTCACTGGTGTACCCTGTGAATTTTGTCAAATTTCTTTTTTTATTATGGCTACTAACTTAAAAACTACAAGGTTTAAACTAAAAATAAAAACGGAGTGGAAATGTGCTCACAAAGACCTTTTATTAGACGTGCCACTTGACCGGATAGTTCCATTTTGTTTTTATTTACTCCTCTTGAACCCCAATATCTCAACAACCCCCAGACATTTTTAGATCATTGAGTCAAACCAAAATTGTGCCATCACTACTTACTTATGTACCAAATTTCACGATGATCGGATAAACGCTTCGAAAGTTATCCTCGGACAAACAAACATACATGCATACATACATACAACGCCGATTTGCCCAAGTTGATTGAGAGATCTCGCTTCGCTCGATCAATTATTATTATTGTTATTTTTTAAAATAAGGCTTGTGTCGAAATACATGCCCATATATATCATGCAGTTTCCCAAACGCTGCCAAGCCGATCCATCACTTATTCCAAGTTAAATTTATCTTGTCTTATTTCAGATTCGAAACCCACAAGATGCCGCTACTTACTCCCTGCTCTGCCCCGACGGTACCCTCCAGGCCCTGACCGCTGCAGTCCTCAACAATGCTACTTCTCCTTGCGCCTTCGTGAGACAACCTTGGGGTGCTATCGTTGCTTCAACGTAAGAATTAATTAAATAACATCTAGCAGTCGCATATAGATGATGCAAATATGAGTGCCTTACTCTTTAAGTTAGAACACAGCTGGAAAGGCCGATGAAGACCTAAAAACACCATGATCCTACCGAATTTCCACATTTTTCCACAAATTTTATTTTTTCCACTTTTTGCGTTTTTTAAGAGTGATTCGTAAGTTTTTATACTGATACGAATAAAAAAATACCAATCACTCCTAAAAAAAACTAAAAAATCATGATTTCTTTTCTTTCGATGATTGTACTTTGTATTTATCACTTGTGAAACATAAAATACGTTAAATTCTTTAAAAAAAGTTGGCATGCTAACTACTTTACTTGTTTATCCCCAGAAACGCAGCAAATGCAGTCCTCGCCAGCCTTCCTACCTGGTGGCCGAATGGCTCCAGCCCTGGTGGTAGCTCCTGGCAGTCGGTTCTCTTCACAGTCCTCGCTGGAGGTGCTAATGCCCGAGTGGTGTTCCAAGATACCCCGGTGTCTTTAACCAACTACACAATGCCCAGTGAGTTTTTTAGATTAGATTAGAGATAAGATAGTTCTTTAGTGTACACCATAAAACAATACAAATAATCTAGTGTTTCGCCCGAACTCAGATCTCGCAAGTCTCCCAAAACACACAAAAAAAATATCTTAGGGCGACTCGCGCAACGATGCCTAAACGTATTTAGTGGCTAAATATGATTTAAAGAGTTGTCAAATCATACAAATACGTAAAATATAAAAATGTTTAATCGCTAAATACGTTAAGGGATCGTTGTGCAAGCCAGCCTTAATCTTTGACTAATAATTTATAGTGCCACAAAATTCGCAACCACCTAACTTGACCTACAGTTTCATTCAAATTACAGGTAATGGAAGTTCACATAAATTGGTTAGACTTTTTTGAAGTAGAGATTGCAGTTATTCTGGATTTCAGACTTTTGCCTATATTTGTGTCACTAAAGCTATACGCATACCAAATTTCAGCACAGTGGGATCACTGGTGTATCCTGTGAATTTAGTCAAAGTTCAGTTTTTATTATGGCTAATAACTTAAAAACTACAAAATTTAAACTAAAAATAAAAACGGGGTCGAAATGCAGTTATTTTATCTTTTATTAGACGTGCCACCCGAATAGTCTCAATTTGTTTTTTTTACTCCTCTTGGAACCCGATATCTCAACAACCCCCCCTATAACCCTATAACCTATATTCTAAATTTCATCTAAATTTCACGATGATCGGATAAACACTTCGAAAGTTATTCTCGGACAAACAAACATACAAACATACATACATACAACGCCGATTTGCCCAAGTTGATTTAGAGATTTCGCTACGCTCGATCAATTATTTGCAATTGATCACGTTGCAATATAATTTCATGACATAGCAATTTAGAGTCTATACTCTAAGATATAACTAAGATAATCTATTTATTATCTTGACATTAATTTATAAGTCAATTTACCAATATTACTTTTTTGGATTATTAGGAGAATAAAAACTTTTTTGCATTCAAGTGTTTTCGTATACAAGGTAGCTGGTATAATAGCTTGACTCACCGCCGGCGAGTAAGCGATTATTATTATTATTATCATCTCATTTATTTCAGACTAAGATCCATCCAAATTGAGTGGTTCTGCATTTCATGGCACTATTTTGATAGTCGAAGATTGCGAATAATATTTTTTTGTTTTTATTGGATACTCGCGAGATCTTAGTTCGGGGCGAACCACTAGTTATTTTTCATTTTAATTTTTTATTTTCAGTCCGATCCATCCCTGGCATTGACGCCACAACATCCTGCCTCCCCCCTCGACGCTGGTGCACCCTTTCTGATGTTGAGCAGTTCAAATGCTCCTGGATTCGCACCGCCGCCCACATCCTGGGAATCCAGCCAGCTCTGTACTGCCAGCAGAGAAACACTATCTTCGAGTGCTTTAGAGCCATCAGGGATGACCAAGCTGACTTCATTTCTTCTCCTTCTAATTATGGATATTTGGCTAGACAGTACGTATCAAGGCATACTTTTTGAAGTGAATACGTTTTTAAATTGCTTCTATAGGTAATTCAAAAACGAATAATAACAAAATCGGGGGGTACAGTTTGGTGTTGCAGCTACATATCTATCATCTCCATACAAAATGTAATTACACCACTGGATAGCTAAACGATCATAGAATTCGTTACGCTAATGAGGACTGTGACGCATCGCGCGCGGCCATTTTGAGGTCATTTTGCTGCGTTTTGAGATTTCCATTTAATCCAACGGACTTCTTAGTCTTCAAACATGATTATAACATACATAAAATAGCATATTTTATATTTTGCATAAAAATATATTACCTGTTACGTATTCACGTACAACACACGGCCGTGTCCATGGCACAACCACACCCAATTTTTTTTGAAGTTTCTTTTATTTAACAAAATACTTGGTATCTTGAAATAAAATCAGGAGTATTTCCAAGTTGTATATATAAAAAATCCTGTATTATTTTTCAATTAGCTTCCGCCCGCGGCTTCGCACGTGTGGTTTATCTATAAAAAGTAGCCTATGTGTTAATCCAGGTAATCTACGTATCTACCAAATTTCATGGATATCGGTTAAGACGTTACGACCTGATTGAGTAACAAACAAATAAATAAACATCCAAACTTTCGCATTTATAATAATTTTGATGCCGTCGATTGCCGGCCCTGAGTAGATGGGGCTTGATGGGTCGTATTGGAAGCAATTCTTTTTATGAAGACCAATATATGATCTTCGAGAAAAGGTTTCCAGAACCGAAAAACCGTAGAGAAAATCTTTTCTAGGCTAGCCTTGATGGTCTGTTAAAGGGGTCTGTGATCACTAACCGTTAAAATAACCTCTTCCGCAGACATTACAAGCTGACTCCAGTAAAGCTGGTCCAAAACCAACGTGCAGCGGCCTCCAGAGTAGCGGCCTTCGTGAAGGAGTCGTCCGCACAGAGCAACATCACTCGCTTTGAAAATCTACGGGGGGGAAAAGCTTGCTTTCCTGAATTCAGTGGCCTTGGTAAGAAAAAGAGAATTCGTTTTTTTATATGAACTGGAGATGGAACAAGCTTAAGGCCCACCTGATGTTAAGTGGTAACCATCCCCTATAAGTATTGCCTATGTCACGCACCTTAGTAACGTGCCCTGCGATGCTGCCCTCCGTCCTGCAACTTGAGGCATACAGGTGTAAAGCCTCTATGTGTGTCTGTACCTGTAATTTTTCGGCAACCATACCCTTCAAACCGAAACACAGCAATGCTGCTTGGCGGCAGAAATAGGTATGAAGATACTTCCCCGGGCGAGCCCTTTCACAAGTAACCAGGTACGCTTAGTTAAAAGTGATAGATTATTGATTTGTGAGTTTTTTAGTATCCCAATATTTCGACGCAGTTCAAATCGTGCCTTCACCATTTTAAACAGGTGTAAATGCGCATCATTTTGCGAGTAATAAAATCCAGTAAATCCAGAGAATAAAATCCAATACACGGCCGGGATTCGAACCTGCAACTGGATCGGAAGTAATAGGCCACCACGACTCAATAGTTGCATGATGTATTTATCGTTAACTAGTTTCCGCTACTGGCTTCGCACGCGTTGCAGCAATGCTGCGTGCCAGCAAAAGATAGCCTTTGTTTGAATCCAGGAATTAATCAATACACCAAATTTCATTGAAATCGGTTAAGCCATTACGACATGATTGAGTAACCAGCAAACAAATAAATAAACAACATCCAAACTTACGCATATATAATATTAGTGTGATCATTTAATGTTAAATTTTCTGTCTCCAGCATACATAGCATTCGTCCGCGCGGCTCAAGAGCGCGGCGTTCTGAGTGCAAATGAGTGTGACTACGCCAAAGCAGTTGGTGAATTCTTCAGCGGCGCGTGCGCACCCGGCGCGGAAGACGCTTCTCACGCACTAGGCGAATCTGTAAGTAGCCTTTAGATATATAGATATACTCATTATTGCACATCAAACAAAATTAAACTTACAAAGAAATACACAAAAATAAAGTTAATTATCACCTTTTTTCATTGTTTAAGACTCCTTCTCATTTAACATTTTTTCTTTACCAAAAATAATAAAATAAATAACAAGTGTAGTTCGGAACCCTCGAGGCGCGAGTCCTACTCGCACTTAACCGATTTTGTTTCATTTTTACAGAGTTACGACGCCTCGAACCTCTGCTCAGTTTGCAAGCCTGCTTTCAGCGCAGCTGGAGATAACACTACTAACTGTAAGTTCATCTTACTTATAGTCCAACTAGGCCAGCATGATGGCATTATAAAAGTTTATCCTTACTGATGAATAGAGAAAATTGATCCGATTGAGCCCTCTGAAGTCTTTGACACTATCAAGGCCCTGCACCCAAAGAAAGCCTCCGGCCCTGACGGCATTTCCAACAGAGTAATCAAGCAGTTCTCTGTACCCCTTATCCATATCCTAGTCTGCATCTTCAATGCGGCCATGGAAACTTGCACCTTCCCTGATGCTTGGAAGGAAGCCAACGTTATTGGCATCCGAAAATCCAGTAAACAGGCAAACGACCCAACTAGCTATCGTCCCATTAGTCTACTCAATAGTCTAGGTAAGATATATGAGCGTCTTCTAATGAAGCGTCTCTGGGCTCATGTCAATGAGTTCAAACTCCTTCCCGATGAGCAGTTTCGCTTCCGTGCCCAACACTCATGCCCACAACAGGTGCTCCGCATAACGGAGCATGTCCTCTCCAATTGGCAAAGTACCTGGCCTGCAGATACTGGTGCCGTCTTCCTCGATGTAGCGAAAGCTTTCGACAAAGTCTGGCACAATGGCTTGATCTACAAGCTTTTTAAATTCGGAGTCCCAGATAGACTCGTGCTCATCTTACGAGACTACCTGCAAGGGCGCAGCTTTCGCTACACCGTGGAAGGCACTCTCTCTAGTCCTAGACCAGTCAGAGCGGGAGTCCCTCAAGGCTCCGTTCTCGGCCCCCTCCTGTTCACGCTGTACACCAGCGATATCCCCCGCACTCCTCAAGTGGAAATAGCCCTATACGCAGACGACACGGCCTTGTACACATCCAATCGGAATCCTGATCGGGTGGGTATAAGACTGCAGGCTGCCCTTCATTCATTAGCCACTTGGTTCCGCAAGTGGCGGATTGAGGTAAACCCGTCGAAGAGCACAGCAGTGTACTTCTCACGGAGAAACCTCACTCCCAAACCGATCTCCTTATTTGGCAAGCCCATTCGATGGGCCCCATCAGCCAAATACTTGGGTGTCATCCTCGATAGGCGTCTCTCCTTTAGATTGCACATCACTAAGAGGTGCAATCAGGCAAAGTTCACCCTAGGACGATTGTCCTCACTACTAGGCGCGAAAAGTAAAATGTCCCTTAAAAATAAGGCGACCCTTTACAAAGCGTGCATTCGCCCCATCATGACATACTCCTCTGTAGTATTTGCCCACTCTCCTAAAGTTGGTGCCATTCAGGTCATCCAAAACCGCTTCTTGCGAAAAGCCTCAGGCTCGCCCTGGTATTTTCCCAATAACGATCTACATCGCGATATGAAATTAGAATCAATAGCCAGGTTCATGAAGCTCGCTTCCAAGCGATTTTATGAACATGCCTCTAATCATCCGAACCCTTTGGTGCACACCATTCCGGTCTATCCGTTGGTCGGTATATCGGTCTAACAAAATCCTCCGTCGTCCGAGACACGTTCTCGGAGACCCGGATGACGAAATCACCTCCGCTAATGCGGAAGGTGAGTCATCTACATCAGACAGAGTAAACACTTCACAGAAACACCGATCTCGCCGGCGAGGTCGACGAATCCCTTCAGTCGCCGCCTATACGAGGTACAAACATGTACCCGGGCGTTTCTCTCCTATCCCCATCCCGGCAACAGCCCAAGCCGAGGTTCGTACCTAAGTGGTGCCCTTGCGCTAGTTGCCTAAAAAAAACTTACTGGGCTGAGCGCCATCTGCGCTCGCCAAAAGTTCGGTTAAGCTGTCACGGCCTCAGAGGCCAACAGCGAGATTTGTCCATTCAAAAAAAAAAAAAAAAGAATAGAGAAAACATCCACTCGAGAACCTTTCTGTCGCAACGGCCGTCAGTTCTTCGAGCTATGTGCCCACTGCCACTTTGACGATGCCGGCTGAGACGCAGGAGATAGCGGGTTCGATTTGTAACCCCCCCCCCTGAAGAAACCCCCCCTATATAAATTAATCACGACCCCCCCCCCATACCCCATTGAATTTAACACGTTTAACCCCATACAACAATCTAATCTACCTATCTACCATACAGTCATGACTTACCTACTTTATGAATTATCAACCCTATTAACATCTGCTATAAGAGTGTATTGTGATTAATAATTTTGGCCTCGTGATTTATCTAGTATTGCGGTAGGAACTCACACGTCGCGATATCCGTAATAACTCAGTTTCTTTTAAGGAATTTGAGTCTTGTACCAAAGATCATGCTACCTACTTTATGAGAGAATTAAACCTATCTAAACACATTGACATACCCATAGAATTCTAGTTAGTGATAATTGTGATCTACCTATTGTAAGCTTGGTGCTAAAGTTATAGCCTACCCACTGGGAACGTATTGATCTACCTACAAACTGATTATCGACATTAATAATTGTGGCTAAGACACTTGTTTAAATATCTTAGGTCTACAGCCCCACCACCGCTGTGAAGACAATGAGATTCGACTACCAGACTGGACATCTCTCTTCCACAATTTAAAAGTATTATTAGGTATACTTAACCTTATATTTGAGACAACATAAAAATTGTATGTGGGTAGTCTGTTGTTCCTACTCGTTATTAAGGGAATTAGAGGTCATAATCTTTTGCAAAGTGTAGATTCCTTTTTGGTTATCTTGCGAATCAGTAAAGTTCTTATTTTTAGAACTAAACCCATTCGATTTAGGTTCTTCGCAGCCTATTCTAGATCCCTACCCTTTTCGATTCCGATCCTAAAAATAGCCGCCCCTACTATCTATCTGCCAAAACACTCAGCCTAAACATACCTAGGCAACCTATCAATTAACCCATTCTTAAATTCACTACCAGAATGCACAAAAATGTAGAACTTAGTAAAACCCCATAATGAAGCTAGACGTATTTAGTACTTTTCCGAACGGCTAGTTTGCATGAAATAGATAAGTGCTTTAATTAGCTATCGAAGTCTTTAGTTTACTGTAGTTTGACCATGAATATTACTTCAATTCATGTTTCTAGTACCTTTTCAGTTAACAATGCTGAAGAATCTTAACGGAATTTCATTTCCTTGGCTCCGTAGAATAGAAAACAGACCTTTTTTCTCGCATCTGTTTCTAATTAAGCCCAGCGCTTTAGCCTTCAAAGATTCTATCAACATCAGATCAACTTACTTAGATTATTTACTTCCTTGAATCCGAGCTCATTTCATTGTCAAACTTCACAAGTCCATCTTATAATTTCAACATTGTATTCAATCTTACAAAGTGTATTTTTTGAAACCACCGTCCTTAAAAGCACAATTGCCCTCTCATTTAAGTTTAGTTTATTACATGAATTTTGTTCTACATACTGATATATTTTTATACCGTATGCTATATTAAAATATTTCCTTTTCCAACGTAGAATAACAACAGATACTCGTATCAAACTTAGGAATCCAATCTTCCTACCCACATTTTTTTCTTTACTAGATAACTCAATCTAAGAAATATTATACCGTCAATAGGTTACACATTCCTGTGTCTTTGTTATAGCATAAGCTATGTTTTCCAATGAAACCACCGTTCTTTATGACCATTGAAATAGAAATAGAATATAGAAGTAGTTAAACAAATCGCTGCCAATACAAACATCAATCGTGTAAGGTTATTTTGTATTTAGTGGAATATAATCCTGAGTCAATCATTTCTTAAAATGCAATACTGATGCTAATCTGTCCGTACATCTTTAGAATAAATAGAACGTAATGGAAAGTATTTCCTAACGCCCCCTATCCTATCATATGAACCAATTAATTCGATTATTAAACTATTATTGAATCCACAGTCTCTGGTGCGTTTCCTACCCTACCGGTTAACAAGGTTCCTACCGACAACATTGTTAAACTAAAAGAAAATGCCACGGTAAGATGTCAATCCCCAACGTTAACTATCTTATTAAATAAGCACCCCGCAGTTCAAAACAATTATTCCCAATCCAATATATGGAATCCAAATTCCACTTTCTGTATTTCAGGAACAATCACTTTAACCGTCACTAATTTTTCCTACCCTCAAGATAAAATAAATCTCGGCTCCTAAGATTTTCCATCCAAAATTCACCCCATTTAACCCTCAATGTAAATAACATGGATATCCAATAATTACATTTAAATTCACACAAATAATTTACTCTGTTTGGATCCACTTCAATACATTCCTGCACGAATCTTATTACCAAACATTAACACAAAAACAATAATTGCCAATGGCAATAAGTAAAAATTCCTACCCTCAAAATAAAATAAATCTAGGCTTCTAACATTTTCCATCCAAAATTTACCCCATTTAACCCTCAATGTAAATAACTCGGATATACAACAATTACATTTAAATTCACACAAATAAATTACTCTGTTTGGATCCAATTCAATACATTCCTGCACGAATCCGGTTACCAAACATTAACACAAGAACAATAATTAAAATGGCAGTAAGTAAAAATTGACAAGCACGTACCTTGGTATTCTCTGGGTGTCTCCGCAGGCTGCTAGCGGGAGAAGAACCACGAGGGAAAGACCACGAGGCAAAAGCCCACGAGCAAAGAGCGCGACCCAAGAGCCCACGAGCAATGTCCCCAACGAAAAGATACCGAGATATCACCACTCCCGAGAAGAGCCCGAGAAAGCGCCCCGAGAAGGTCACGAGAAAACCAGAGCCCCGAGAAGATCCCCAGGGAAAAGAGCACGAGACAAGAGAGCAGGAGAAAAGAGATCCCCCCGCGGTAAAACGTCCCGAGAAGTTCACGAGGAACAAGAGCCGAGATGATCACGAGAAAAAAGAGCTCCGAGAGATTCACGAGAAAAAAAAGCACGAGAAAAGAGCCCCCGCGGTAAAACGTCCCGAGAAGTTCACGAGGAACCAGAGCACGAGAAAAGAGCCCCCCGCGGTGAAACGTCCCGAGAAGTTCACGAGGAACAAGAGCCGAGAAGATCACGAGACCAAAGAGCTCCGAGAGATTCACGAGAAAAAAGAGATCGAGCGCAGCCGCTCCGTCGTATTTAAGGCCTTCAGTCCCTTCCCCCCGTACTTCAGCCCTCGAACCGCCGTCTCCAACCTCTAGCGGCGAGTAGTGAAAACTCTCTTCACAGATGATAAATTATTTTATACAAATACTAAATTTATTCAACAGTAAACAAATGGCTTCACGTAATTTATAGAAAACTGCACGATCAATTATTTTCTATTAATAATATTATTATTTTGTAATATCACGAAGTTTCATATTAATTCACCCCCGAATTTATGATAGCATAGACAATATTCCGTTCTATCCAGCTTCGCCTTCTACTTGCATACCCATAATGCTGTGTATTGAAACCTATTTCATAGAGAACTTGATAGTCTGTCGATCCCCTACCGGTGAGCAGTGGAACTCTGCCCATTGACAAATTACTAGTCAGTCGACCCCCTTCCGGCGAGTAGCGCAACTCTTCCCATAGATGATAAATCATTTTGTACAATCTCCACGTCACTTCATCCAACAGCTACTGTCATCTAGCGTCGTGATAGTATGTCAATTTACAATTTATCTAGATCAGACACCGCATACAAAAGATGAGTAATCCAAGAGATGGCCCTAGGCGTTATAATATATTGCAGCTTTTTCTAAATCCCAGATTGATTTAAATACGTAATGACTGAATGAATAAGTATGTGCTATTCATAAATATTAATATTTTATAATATTACGAAAACGAATGTTTATTTCTGAATTTGTTACTGTGGAGGAACCATTCCGGTCCGGCCCGTTACAGATTCCCGCCGCAGAACAAAGTTTTGCATGATCTACAGATATTTTTTTCGTGTCTGGATGTTTTTTTTATATATTATAAGTATGTATTTATAAAAAAAAGCATATAAGTGTTCTATCAGTTATCTAGTTCCCATTGTACAAGCTCTGATTAGTTTGGGGCTCGATAGCGCTGTGTGAAATGTCCAGGAATATTTATTTTACTTCAGCTTGCTAATCCTTTTTGCTATGTCAGTGACTCGATTCGTCTACGAATCTCCTTATTTCTGATTCGATATCGCAGAGAAACACATAGGGCGTCCACTAGCGAACATAGGCCTCCCCTATAGATTTCTAGAGCGACCGATCTTGTGCGTCTTACAACCCAATGGCTCCCAGCAACCTTTATCAGATTCTTTCTGTATTTTACATAGAATTTTTAACCATTTTAGCTGAGAAACATTTCTACACCAGAGCGTACAAATGTTTCTACGCTACACGATAAAATGTCATTGTCGATTAGTATTTCTCTATGATGTAATTTTACTTTATTCTTAGACATAGACAACCAGTTCTTCTATAGTGAGAAACTTTTCTGGGGCGGTTACTCTAGCTCGACCCTTTCATCATCATCTTCATCAACCTATAGCAGTCCACTGCTGGACGTAGTTCCCTCCCAGGATGCGCCATTGAGCCCGATCCTCAGCCCTTCTCATCCAATCCTTGCCAGCCACATCACGCAAATCGTCACTCCATCTAGTCGGAGGGCGTTCTACACTTCGCTTGCCTAGACGTGGTCTCCACTCCAGAACACGTTTACCCCAACGGTTATCGGTTCTGCGGCAGATATGACCGGCCCACTGCCACTTCGGCTTGCTGAGCCTCTGAGCTATGTCGATCACCTTGGTTCTCTGTCGGATAACCATGTAACCGGCCCTTTGATCACATGAACACTATTGGAAAGCTCTTATTCCGGGAAATCAAATGAAATGCAGTAGTCTGTAACAGGGATCTATTCGACTGATTTCTATCGCTAAGCCTACCCTCCACCACGATTATATTGTTGTTCTTAATTTCAACACCACACGCCACAACTATGATCAAAAGTTTAGCAACGAGCGAGTACAATTGATTATATCGACACCAAAGAGACACTCGAGTAGCCGAACCTTTACAATTTTTACAACGGCATTTTCTATGGAAAACCTTAACCTCAATAACTTTAACCCTTAACTTTGCACGCTTGGAGAGTCCCGTAGCTCGCTTAGAGAGCCTCGTAGCATAATTACTTAGCCCGTAGCACGCTTGGATCCCGTAACACATTATCCTAGCCGTAGCACGTATGTAGAGTCCCGTAGCACGTTAAATTAGTTACTTAGCTAGTAGCATACTTAGATCTCGTAGCACATTAACCGAACCGGTAGAACTCTTGTAGAGTCCCGTAGCGAATTGACTTAGCCCGTAGCACACTTGGATCCCGTAGCACATTAACATTGTCCGTAGCACGCTTGAAGAGTCGCGTAGAACATTAACTTAGCCCGTAGCATACTTGGAGAGTCCCATAGCATAATTACTTAGCCCGTAGCACGCTTGGATCCCGTAGTACATTAACCTAGCCCGTAGCACTCTTGTAGAGTCCCGTAGCACGTTAACTTAGCCCGTAGCACACTTGGATCTCGTAGCACATTAACATTGCCCGTAGCACGCTTGAAGAGTCGCGTAGAACATTAACTTAGCCCATAGCATACTTGGAGAGTCCCATAGCATAATTACTTAGCCCGTAGCACGATTGGATCCCGTAGTACATTAACCTAGCCCGTAGCACTCTTGTAGAGTCCCGTAGCACGTTAACTTAGCCCATAGCATGCTTGGAGAACCCCGTAGTATAATTACTGAGCCAGTAGCATGCTTGGGTCCCGTAGCACATTAACCTAACCCGTAGAGCTCTTGTAGAGTCCCGTAGCAAATTGACTTATCCCGTAGCACGTTTGGATCTCGTAGCATTGACTTATTGTATTACTGCATGTCTAATCATTTGATTTCATGATAACATTTTGGTTTAATCCCCATACAAAAATTCCAAAACTTCCACAAGTCCAGTAGACGTTGTCTACAACCTGGTGGTACACGCTAAAATGAGGTTTTATTTACGAGCACCATGAGCCGGACGTGTGTATACTCGATCGTGATATTTGGCTCACTGGACTGAAATAGATTAATTCTACGACCGTAGACTGAGGTGGTCAAACGCTCGACTATCATTAATAAAACAAACGAATTAATGTTTAGAGAAAATTGTTGCTGTTTCGAGTGTTTGAGTGTTTTAATATTTTTTTTTTTTCCATTTTATTCCAGCTATCTGCACATACGACTATACAAATAAGTATTTTGGCAACAATGGCTCGCTGGCCTGTTTGGCCGATCCTGAGACGGACGTCGCTTTCCTGAACACGCAAAATATTGCAGGTAAGTTAATATTTAAAAAACTGCTATCCACTCTGGCGCTCCCGTCTCAAACTACATATACTCTTCAAGCTCCTACGTAATGTCGATCAAAATATTTAACAACCTACTTGACGCGTTGAAAAATGAGACTATTATCATAAAATTCATAAAACAACTAAAATACTTACTAACTCCTAAAACCTATACAATTGACGAATATTTTAATGACACATTTTACTGCTGCCTACTTTGACATTAGATTTGAATGTTTTATTTTTAAAGAATAAAATCTAACAAGAACAATGACGTTCTCCTCTCTCCATAATGTTGTGCCCAACAGGGTCCATAATGAACATGTACCTATCAATTACCACCTATTATTACATTGTGGAATACAATAAACGATTGAGTATTGAGTATTAAATTGCAGCCCTTACGGGCGCCGTTAGTGATGCGTCGAGTACCTATCGATAACACTAATTACCAATAATTGTATTGAAAAGGAAACAAACCTGTTTATTCGTTGGCCCCATCTTGGCGTATATATTTTTTTATTAGCTTTTCCGGCTTCTGTTTCACTGAGGCCACGAGGCCTACTGTAATCGCCTCTTGTTTTTATGTCATCCCCAGTTTATGGGGGCGTTCAAAGTTCACCACTAAGCCCCACAGCTGCTAAAAACTGTAAAATATTCTTCGTGGTGATAACTTTTAGCTCCGGGATAAGAATGTGTTTGCCCAGATGAATGCTACATTTGCGCATTAGAGGACCACACTCGCCTAACAGATGTAGGGGCGATTCTGCCGTCTCATTAGTATACTATAGTATCTATATCCCAATTTTTATTCCTTACAGCTCATCTGACAGAGTTGGGTCTCCAAGGGTCTCAGTTCCGCGCTCTCTGCCGTAACAACACTCTGGCTGCGACGACTGGAGTCGTCATTGATGATGGCTGTGTGCTGGCGTACGTGGTCGATGCTGAGGTCATCACAAGGAGGTGAGGTTTTAGGGTGTTACCAAAATACAGAAGGCCAGCTCCGTACAACGAGCGATAAACGGCGCACGCATATACGATCTCGAAATGAATGAATAGAAAAGCTATGCTTACAAGTGTGTGTAAAATGTATGTTTTTGAAGACAGAATTCCAATGTTTTTTTTCAGAAACGATCCTCTTTACAACAGTCTAAACGTACTTTTCGACACATTGGACCACTACTTCGGCTACAACGCGGCCATCGGAACCCAACTCATCAACTTAGAGATATTCTCATCTTTCGACGGCATGGGCAACCTGCTCTTCAAGGATTCTACCATTGGCCTGACAGAACCTACATCTGACAGTGCCCACGAGCCAGCTAAGAATTATGTAGAGTTATTCCAGCATTTACAAGCCTGTACTGGGTCTGCGACGCCAGTGGGGGGTTCTTCAGCTCCGTTTTATTCTATGATGTCGCTGGTCGTCCTGTCAGTGATGGCTAGGTTCATTCTCAACTAATTTTTAGCAAGATGATTGTTGTCAGTCATTGTGACAGATGTCGAAGTCAGTATTTTAGTCAAATGCGACTTCAATTCAAACTAAAATATTTTAATGTAAACGCAGCCTGTTTTTTGACAAGGTTCAATGAGGGGTTTTCGCGGCCATGTTTTTATAACTGCTAACAGATGGCGTTGCACTGTCATACTCTGATTATCAAAGGAAAGTGAATTGTCAATATCAATTGCATGTCAACTTTATTATACGATGATCTTGAAATAAAAAAACAAACATTTGTGTTTGTTTATCTGACGAATTGAGATTGTTTTAGGCAAATTATATATTGTGTCTGAGATTTTGACATATAATCCATATTTGTGTTGGCAGTGCATCTCCAGATAGCGCTAGTTGGAACTAGTTTTTTTCTTTTTAAATCGCAAATGAAAAGCCCTCATTAAAAACTAGGGACACCTGTCATTTAATTTTGATACCTAATCTTTGATTAATTCAGTTACTTTAATATACCTACATGTAACTTTTCAGCCAAGCTGACTCTACAAAAATCATTTTTCCTCGTCAAGCCGGACTGTTATGACAGCTGTCATTGACTGTCAAAACGTGTGCCCGATTTGGTGGCATTTTGAAAATATCCCACCATCCATTGTATTTTTCAAAATATCAATACTGTTAGTAATTATATTGTCATAGTAGGTACATACTGTAGATATTTACATCTCTAGAATAAGATACTTATGGATATAAAATAACACGTAAAACGTACAACATGTTATTTTAATTAAAATAATATTACTGTGCATTTGATTTTTTTAGTAACTCGAGTAGATACGGTACCAATTATTTTAACAAAGACATTTTTTATTTGTTTATACCACGTGTGAACGATTTTTATTTTTGTGATTTAAATAAAGTTCTATAAAAAGTTATTTTATTTCATTTTGACTTTAATTTGATTACCAGCCAGGCTAGCATGACCACCCAAAAAAGAGTTTTTATTGTGGTCTGACGCATATCGACCAAATTTCTATTTGACCAATCACACAGGTACGCAAAATGTCCAATTAATCTGAAACTCATCAATGATAAAATAAATAAACAGATATAATAAATATTGCTGGACATTTCACACAGCGCTATCTAGCCCCAAACTAAGCAGAGCTTTACCAGATAATTGATAGAATACTGTTTTTTGTGTAAATACTTACTTATAATGTATAGAAAACCATTTAGACCCGGAACCTGTAGATAATTTGTTCCGCAACGGAAATCGAACCCGCTACCTCCTGCGTCTCAGCCGACTATTCGTTCACTACGCCACGGAAGTCGTCAATGATAAAAGAGATACATTTATTTATGTTAAATGGGTTACATTAGTTGGTAATAAAATAATCTAGATACAGCCATAATATCATTGAATGTATAGCGACAGATTATATTCAAGCCATATTTTCGGGACGTCAGGACTTTAAGTATATTCGCTTCCTAAGCATCCTGAAGAAGTTTCTGAAGGAATTGCTTAGGTCACAAACTATACGACCCCTTCTGGGCCATTCGTTGACTAAAGTAAGTAGAGTCTATAACTAATATGAAAATACGAAGTAAGATAAAAATCTTTATTAAAGGTATGTACGACACACACAATTTCTCAAATTCACTTAAGGTACCAAAACACAGACACAATTCCACCTGAAACAAAAAATATAAGTTGCAGCGTGCGACCATAATGGTTAGTGGCGGTTGAAGCGACCAAAATCGTTTTAAAAATAACGGACTTCATAGAAAACTATCCAGTCGAATTTACGTTAAACTCCTTAATGTCGTATCTTAATAGTAGACTATTAAATGAAACTAGAATCCTGAGTGCAGAGCACGCCCAAGATGCAGCCAGCTTTATCCACGACGAGAATATTCTACTTTTCATACTTTCTGCGAGACGATAAAAACCAAATCTAGGTTTGGTGCATTCGCAGAGGTTGGTTCAATTTACGAATAAGTTCCCATTGTGGTCTCTTTGGTTCAAATTTTAATACTGATGATGTTCCAAATTCAAATCACATTACGCCCGCGAGGTCATAATAAAATTTAGCACCTACAACTTTACTCCCGGCTCAGCTGTAAGGATTTAATCACCTGCTTTCGGTGAGGTTTACAAGACATAAGTTACTTAAGTACTTTATTAACTTCTTATGGTTTTATGCTATGTTTGACAGACTAATTTGAAATGTGAACACACTCGGCTGACTCGTTATTTAGTGGACGAAAACACGAAACTAAGTTCATACGCACTAATGGCCATGAGCATAAAGTCTGTTACAATCTTAAAGTGCCTCAGAAACACAGGCAGGAGGCTAGATAACAAACATACCGGTCACCGCCGCCGCGCGTCAACGACGGCGCCGCCGCGATCGAGAGCGCTGCACACGATACCGTCTGTCGCAGTAGCGGCAGCGCTTGAACGAACCAGAGCGAGACCGGCAGCGCCATAGATATCTGTAGACCAACAGATTTAAGTTAGAGACTTAGTAGGCAAACTTCGTCTATCATCGCAAAAACTGAATATATCGGAATTTTAAAATGAACGAATGTGAAAGAGCTTGCCCGGGGAAGTACTACCACCATACCTATTTCTGCCACCATGCAGCATTGCTGTGTTTCGGTTTGAAGGGTATGGTTGCCCGTGAAATTAAAAGCACTTAAGGCCTCTGTATACCTGTATGCCTCAAGTTGATGGACGCAGGGCAGTGCATCGTAGGGCACATTTATAATGTGCGTGACCTACGAGGCAATTCTCTGTTATAGGCGATGGTTACCACATAACATAAGTGGGCATTAGCTTGTTCCAGCACCATGTAGTACAAAAAAAATCAGTACTAGCTACGTGTTTTGTTATGTACGTCATTAAATGAAAACACGGGTAGGGCTAATGGCTAATTGTTGTAAAATAGGTGATTTTCAAATTCATTAATAAATAAATAAAATAAATAAATATTGCTGGACATTTCACACAGCGCTATCTAGCCCCAAACTAAGCAGAGCTTGTACTATGGGAACCAGATAACTGATAGAATACTTATATACTTTTTGTTTTGTAAATACATACTTATAATATATAGGAAAACACCCAGACACGGAACAAATATCTGTAGATCATGCAAACATTTGTTCCGCGGCGGGAATCGAACCCGCTACCTCCTGCGTCTCAGCCGGCTATACGCCCACTGCGCCACGGAGGCAGTCATTCACAGAAAATTATTAATTTTCAACCAACAAAGATCAAGTCCTAAATTACCAATGAAACAGCCTGTATACAATAGGTAAACAAATCATATTAATTCATCATGTAAGTAGGTACCTGTTAAACTGCCTAAGCGGCATCGTTGCAAAGGCCGCCGATTTACTTTAAAAATTATTTATTGGAAATGCATCGATTGCTAGATAAATAAATATTCAAGCTACCGGTATTAAACCCACCTCTAAACTCGAGTTAATACTATTAAAATGTCGTAAATAACAAAACAGGTTGTATACTTTCAAATACATGAACCGCACGTGCGACTTTGAAGCTCGCTGGTGACGGATGAGTCGTCACGAGCCGCGGGACGACCGAACATAGGTTGCAAAATCGTACGATTTTGCAACCTATATAATTCCGAATCACGAAAGTTGCATAAGCGTCTAACTTATATCGTAGTATTAATTTGTAATTATTTTCATATTTACAGTGTATTTTGAAAAACCTATTTTTGTAAAATTTATATGACTTTATAGGCTTGGACTATATGGCATCCGGGTCTCCCCGATGCTGCGAATCCGGAACATGTCCCGGTTGCTTCCAGGTAAAAATCGGAGTCGGATGGCCTTGGATCGTGTACAGTCGATGCAGGAAAAATTCAAATGTTTGGTTGTGCGACGGATTGCGGGGCCGTTAAAAAACGGTCCCTGTCAAGCCATGACGTCATATAGTCTGAGCCTTAAACCTAGTGCTTGCTCTCTATAATCTAAGTTGTTATCAAGATAGCTTGATAAACTTAAGTACGTCTGGCTCAACGGTTGTAGCGAGGCCACATACTTTTGGTCGTCTGCCAAAACTGTTAAAAATAGTCATACCTTAGTCATCTGATACAATAGTTGAAACTCGTCATGGCATTGTCATCTACCACAGCTGTAGTGCCACTCAAAGCAAGATTGCATACCTGGATCTTCAGCCACAACTTTAGAAGTTAATCATACCTTGGTCGTCGACTGGAACGGCGTCGTCTCCTGCAACTGCGTTGGCGCCGCACCACCCCGCCTCGCACGCGGTAGCGACGGTCGCCAGAGCGGCAGCGTTTGAACCGGCCGGTTCGAGAGCGGCAACGCCTGAATTAAAAAAGGGTTTAATGGTGGACTCTCACTATGGGCCATAAGGCCCATAGTGAGTAGAAGGCTCGCGGTCATTCAGCGTGCTATGGAGAGGGCTATGCTTGCTGTTCCTCTACGAGATACAATCGGAAATGAGGAGATCCGTAAACAAACCAAGGTCACAGACATAGCCAAAAGGATTAGCAAGCTGAAGTAGCAATGGGCGGGGCAAATAGCTCGAAGAAATGACGGCCGTTGGGCCAGAAAGGTTCTAGAGTGGAGACCACGCATTGGAAAGCACAGCGTAGGATGGCCCCCACTAGATAAAAAGACAAACTGATAAAGAATGCTGGGAGCCGTTGGTTGCAGGTCACACAAGATCGATTGCTCTGGAAACCTAGGGGGGAAGCATATTTACTTAATTTATTATGGCACACAAAATAGAATACAATCAAACAGATGCACAAAAAAGCATGTGTAGGTATATTCCCGCGGTCACCGCTTGTGTTTTTTAGTGAGTAGGTAGGTAGAGGTATAACAGACTGAATCTTCGTGAGCAGGTTCGGTTTGACGAGAAGCCCAAGTATTTCCTCTGAAAGTACTCGATAGAGGTCGCTCGAAATTGTCTGAATAACAGTAAGTTTTTTTATTTTAAAATAAATAAATAAATAAATATTACTGGACATTTCACACAGCACTATCTAGCCCCAAACTAAGCAAAGCTTGTGCTATGGGAACCAGATAACTGATAGAATACTTATATAGGTACATTTTTTTTGTAAATACATACTTATAATACATAGAGAAACAACCAGACCCGGAACAAATATCTGTAGATCTTGCAAACATTTGTTCCGCGGCGGCACTGCACCACGGAGGTCGTCATTACACGGAGGTATTTTATATTTTTAATATTGAGGTAATTAGCCGTATAACTCGGAAAAAAAGTCCTACAAAATGAATGATTTTACTGGAGTGTCCTACACTCTGAATATGTCCAAATAACGAGGTCAGGGCGGGTTCAGATCCTGGGCACATTCTCAAAAATATATTCTGTAAAAAATCGATGGGCTTGCACCTTTACGGCAGTGTTCAAGACTTTGGGTCTTAGTCCTCACATATATTGCACAAGCCTAAAAGCCCTACGTTCTATCGAGTCTAAGGTAGCCAGCTGGTATTGGGCCGAATCATCTCAAAGGTGGCAGCAGTGCTCCTGGCAGCAGTCTTATGATGGTAATGAAGATTATATGCTATGTTTTTGGCACACAAATATAGGTAGATACTTACTTAATCTTATTTTCGGAACGCAGGTGAAATCGGACCCTGCAGAACCAAACGTACCAAGTCTTTAAAAAACGATAAACTTACGTTTTGCGCATTCTGCGAAAGAAATTTTATTTTTTAATAAATTATTAAATACTAACTTCTAGCGGCTTCTAACGAGTGGTTTGTCAATAAAAAGTAGCCTATGTCTCAATCCAGATCATATTCCGTTCATATATTAAATTTCATCGAAATCGGTTCAGCCGTTTAGTCGTAAAAGGGTAACAAGAAGACATACATAATCAGAGTTATTTTCGAATTTGTATAATACTAGCTGACCAATCCCTAGTGTCGCACGCGTAGTTTTCAGTTAATACATTACCCTCCTTCTCCACAGTTGGACAAAAAATAGCCTCAGGGATAATGTAGCATTCTAATGGAGAAATAATTTTTGAAATCGGACCATAGTTTTTGAGTTTGTTCGTTACAAACATACAAATCAATTTTCTGGATCTCGACAACAGCGCCATCTAGCGGGTTCACTTGTGAATCTAAACCATCCAGGGATCCACTCAAACATAGACAAAAAAATCATCAAAATCAAAGTCGGTTCTCAAGTTATGGCGTGACCAAGGGAAACAGGGATTCATTTTTATTAATATTCTATGTGTAGATTTCATTATTATTTTGCAGACAAAAAGTTTAAAAATTTTAGGAATGTTCAGTCAATGTATCGTGCGTACGATTCCTTTGTAAGTTATTGCGAGAAAATATCTTTCGAAAAACACTTCTAATGGAAAAATTCCGAGTTTATGGTTCAAAAATATATAATGAATATTATTATTATTTAGCCACAGCTGTCCCACTGTAGGGCAATAAGTCTCCCTTCCCATCTTCCACAGAAAAAGTACCTAATGTCATTGAAATAACGAAACAAAAATTTATTAATCCAGAATTTTTCATACCTAAATTTAGTAGGTATGATATTATATTAAATGAGTATGTACACATTTAGGTAGGTACTTATTATAATAATGAACACTAGCTCCCACACAAGGATTCCCTGTGTTGTGAATAGATAAGCTCTGCCCAAAAAAAGAAACATGAAATAAACATAATAGTAATAATAAATAATAATATGCGACCTGTATAACAATTTAGTAAAAATGGTTATTAAAAAGTTTAAAGTTTCTAGTAAGTAAAGTTCAAAATTTTGGTTGAAAATTATTCAATTCAAATTTAATAACAAAACAACAAGTTCATTTGATAATCAACTGGCAAAGTGCTATACCTATTATTAGTGAAGTGCGTGAGTGTGTGTGTGCGTGTGTGTGTGTGTGCGTGTGTGTGCGTGTAGTCTAAGAGCGATAGCAGTGGAAGGTGAGCATAAGGTTGGCAACACAACAAGTTAACATTGTTAATGTTAATAAGTATAGCAGGTATAAAATTAATTAAGATAGATAGGTACTTACTTCCGTTTGCGGCGGCATTTAGCCATTTTGTAACAAATATTCTGTAACAAATCAATATGGTCATGAAGCTTTGTTTAGTTTGGTGCTAGATGGCGCTGTGTGAAATGTCCAGCAATATATTTATTCATTTACCCATAACATGTATATGACGTGGGCTGTCAACACTGTCAATATACGTCGCCCATCATTATCTGCATCAATGTATGAGAAAATGATTTTTCTTCATAATATCTTTTGTGTGGATTTTTCCAATATTTTAATAGTTATTCTGCTATTCGGGACGGAGACAAATACAACAAATCAAAAACCATGAAATCGGTCCAGCCGTTCTCGTGTTCGAACGAACCCGAGTTTGTTTTATATATAAAAAAAAAGAAAATAGATTAAAGATAACTAGCTGACCCGCCCGCGGCTTCGAATGCGTAGTATTTAAATAAAAACTTTACCCTCCTTTTGCGCACTTTAGTAAAAAGTAGCCCATGTCCTTCCCCAGAATCTATCTCCTTGACAAATTTAATTACGATCCGTTCAACAAACAGTTACTTTCGCAGTTACTATGTATGTATTATACATATAAACCTTCCTCTTTGAATCACTATCTATTGCTGAAAACTGCATTTAAATCTGTTGAGTAGTTTAAAAGATCTAAGGGACAGCGGAAGCGACTTCATTTTACACTATGTAAAGAATATGCGTGAGAGCCGTGGTTTACATTCGTCGAGACGCATACAATGCAACAAATCGATGGACATTTTCACAGCACAAACCGTCATTTTTGGTTTTTCAGCTGCACTCCTCACTACCTCACTACCTGGCTCATCGCTCACAGCGCGGACGTCGCTTGGAGCCATAAAATGGCAATAATTTAATGGCCTATTTTTCGGGATTCATAGATTTATTAATTAATTGTTTCATGTGTACCTATCTACAAGGTACAAAGGTGTTCGTAATCGGTAAAATGTTCATGACATGAGCCGCTGGGACACTACAACGATTGTCATTTATCTAATACAGAGAATTATACCTAGTAGATTATTTATTGACATCAGACAAATAAATAAATAAATCAGACCGTTGGGCCCCGCTCGCTAGGGATCTGGTTTCCATGTCAACTTATAGCTAAGATTTTGTAGTTCCCGAAAATCATATTCCCTGAATTTGTAGTTCAACAGTTCAGAAGTTATGAGCATTTATCTAGGTCCGTACACCCAGAAATCAGGCTGTACCGCCCGGCTGGATCTCGGAAACTAAGGATCTGAGAGAACCATACAAAAGCTAAAGTGTTTGTAGTTATTTTGTAGTTCGTGCTTGTTTCTATGTGCTGTTGGCTTACCTTTATGTTATCCGGATACGAAAATCACATAAATAATTTAATTTGTATAAAAAAACATTAAAAAGAACAAAAATTAAACCTACAAAAAATGACAATTAGAAAACGTCAGTCATTTTATTTTGTAGAACACCATTCTGTTTTCAAAATTTCAATTTTATACTGACAATTCAGATTTTTATGAAAAAGTTTTTATGTGGAGTTTGTTTGGACTTTGTGATCTTTTTGCGATTTGTAAAAGTATAATTGACGATCTAATTTGGCTGGACGCAAACCGATGTCACGTGCGACCATTGCCTTGTGTATTGGAAAACTTGCCCGGTATAAACTCAATATCATATTATGAAATTCTCGCAAAGTATTTTTGAATTCAGCCAATTTAATAATGGATTTTCAGAGACTCGAACGTTCTGAAAAATCCAATTTGTAAAAAATCATGATTAAAGGAATAAAGTGGAAATAAAGGTGCAAAGAGATCTATCAATGGATTTTAGTGTACCGGAGGGATTTTGGCATTTATATGCCAAAATAGAAATATGGTTTAGACCATATTTTTTGCGGCGCATCTCAAGACAGTGCCATCTATTATGCTAGTTAGAACTAGTTTTTTCTTTCTAAATCGAAAATAAAATCCCTCATTGTATATCCTAATACCTACTTTGATATTAGATTTGAATGTTTTTTTTTTAATGAATATAATCTAACATAGGCATCTCGCTGTTAGACCGAAGTCGTGGTGGGCTGGACACTTGGCAAGGAAGAAAGACGGAAGATGGACGAGGGCAGCGACCGAGTGGTGGCCGCGAAAAGGGCGCAGACCAGTTGACAGACCACCAGCCAGATGGTCGGACGACATCGCGCGAGTTGCGGGAAGGCAATGGATACGCTCGGCAGAGGACCGGAGAGAGTGCCATGATAACGAGGAGACCCAGCAGTGGGTGGATGTGGGCTGAGATGATGATGATAACCTAACAAGAACAATGACGTCCTCCTCACTCCATATTGTTGTGCCCAACAGGGTCCATGATGATCATGTACCTATCAATTACCATCCATTGTTGAATAAACGATTGAGTATTGAGTATATATTTTCGGAATTATTAAAAAAAAACAAGAAAAACCGATGAAATACTTTAATAATTACTGCTTAAAATTAATCTTATATCCTTTAGACTCTGGATCTTGTTCCATTTGAAAGTTATTTGTGGACAAGCCGAATGGCTTCAAAATCATGTTCCCCAAATCCTTCAGTTTCCCCATCATCTCCTCCTTCAGTTTCTCGTTCTTCGCTTCGATTAGGGGGGGTAATCTAACCGTGGCTTTCCTTGCTTCTGCATGAGACGGCTCCAGTTCTAATATTTTCTTATAATCGGCTAAACTCTCGTCAAATTTCTCTGTTGCTTCATATGATTGGGCTCTCCTGAAAAACAAAAAATATTTATACTTAATAATATAGAGATGTTTGATGAATCCCTGATAGTGTATCTATACATATAAAATGCTTTATCCTGAATTACTAACTAACAGATCAACGCACAGCCCAAACCACTGATCGTAGAGACCTGAAACTTAGATGGTGTGTTCTTTGTATGACGTAGGCTTCCGATAAGAAAGGATTTTCCGAAATTCTACCCCTAGGAAGTGAAAAAGGGGGGCAAAGTTTGTATGGGACGCGATTCCTCGGTCCAATCTTCTTCAAATTTTGCATAAACCTTTTTTATCAGAATTGATGGAAGACGTGTTTCGTATCTTATTGAAATTCATCTCCTAACGGGGTTAAAAAGGGGTAGAAAGTTATATTAATACTCCTTAGTGCTTTTGATTTAAATTACATTTTATTTTGACACATGTTTGAAAACTCAATCCGATTTTATTCAAAAAAGGTTGAATTCACTTAAAAACATAAGCAAATACTCTTTAAAATTGGAATGTCTCGAAAGTCGCCGTATTATATTAGTATCTCATCTGAAGGTTTCTAAGCCTAAAGATGTTGTGCACTTTTAGGACACGGCCTCATAGGGACGTAGAGTTCGAAATTTGAAAAGTAAAGACTAAAATATTTTGGTCACAAGAAAATAGTTTTCTTTTAGTTTGTCTTAGAAGTTTAATTTAGTGTGTATTGTTTAGTGCAATTTTTTTATATTACGCTAATATGATAAATGTGAAAGTTGGATATTTGTTACTCAATCACGTCGTAACGGCGGACCCGATTTCGATGAAATTTGGTATATACGTAGATTATAGCCTGGATTACCACATAAGCTACTTTTATTGCCATAAATAAATGTGGTGTCAAGTCAAGTTGCAACAGCGGGTTTAGCTTTATTTCTAGGTTACCTACACATTTAGATGTGTAACGCGTACGAAGTCACGGGCAACAGCTAGTTTATACATAAATATATAGATATAAATAATTTATTTCAAATTAATCATGGGTACAAAGAAGAGAATCCTCTGACTGATGTTTAAGTTGAACGACAGCTTCATCAAAACAATGCTGACACATAAAATGAGATGGTAATTCAATTTAATCAGTATCAATGTGTAGGTACTAAAGTATTAGCACCATACCTATTTCTGCCGCAAAGCTGGACATTACCGAAACACAGCAATGCTGCTTGCATTGCTGTTCCGGTAATGTGCATCCTTATTAATCGATCAAGCAAAGCGAGATCTCCAAATCAACTTTGGCAACTCGGCATTGTATGTATGTATGTTTGTTTGTTTGTCCGAGGTTAACTTTCGAAGCGTTAGTGAAATTTGGATCCTGACGTGACAAGAGCCGGTAGCACAGTTAGCAGTGCATCCTCGTATCAAGAAGAAGTTGCGGGATCAAGTCTAGACGGGGCTTGAAAATATTTCAGATGGTTTTAAAAATCTTGGAATTTTCCGTAAGTGTTCAGATAACACTATAAATATACGATATAAGTTTCTTATTACCTGATATAAGCTTTTATATACTTCTCGTCCAGTTCGATAGACTTGGTGCAGTCCTTGACAGCCTTCTCGTACTTCAGCAGTTTCATCCGAGCAGCGCTACGGTTGCAGTACAGTATCGCGCGTACTTGAGAGAAATGCAGCGGGCAGGTTTGAAGGCCTGGAATCCATCATAAAATCCAACAATATTATAAATTCGAAAACAACTCGCTTTCTGTTTGTTAGGTATTCATGACTACACAGCTTAACCAATTTCGATGTAATTTGATATATAGATACTCTTTCTCAAGGAGCTCTCATCATCATCATCACCAGTCAGAGGACTTCCACTGCTGAACATATCCTCCTCATAGGTTACCACAGCAACCAATCTTCTGCAGCCTGAAACCAATTACAAAAACCAACCAGCCATCTTTATCAGGTCATCTTTCCATCTAGTGGAGGGCGTAAGCTACGCTTTGTAGTGCATGGTCTCCACTTGATAACCTTTTTGCCCCAACGGCCATCAGTTCTTTGAGCTATGTGTAAGGAGCCCTTCTAATACTTTTTAAAAATATAGGTGTGTACCTGAGGTCCAAATCAAATATTAACGGCGTCCAGCGACTCCAACATTCTATAATGAAAACTATGTCAATTGAGCCATGATTTATCATAACCGAAGAACTGCATGAACACTTGAAAATGGCCACAGTGAGGGAAGAGATTAAACTCATTGAAAAATCGTACAAAATCAGACTATCGAAGCATCCTAGTCAACTAGCTGTGAAGCTCAGCAAAACGGCCTTAAGCACCACAACATACTAGAACTGAGCTACAGAAACTAGTTTCTACAAATGTGCAATACTCATTGGAGTTCAGCACAGCACGCCAACTATGCACCCCAAATATCTATTATAGCCAAAGAGCTGATTGTAGATACAACTTCAAGATAAAAAAAATTACCTGATGTGTATTTTTCTACGCTCAAATCATAATCTCCAATCTTAAATGCAAAGTTCCCAGCCTCCTTCAGTTCCTCGGCAATGATCCTCCGCTCTTCTTTCTGGTCATCCGTGAGGTCCACCTCTGCGTCCTTCAGTGACTCCTCGTTGATAGAGTCAGTGTCACTCTTGTCCTGGTCATCTTTATCTAGTTCTGGATCTGTTAGTGGAATGTCTGAAATAATAAGGATTTTTAAGTGATTAGTTACTGTGTACTATAGTATACACAAAGACTTGTGGTAGACGGGGCCAACCAATGTTTGTTTTCTTTACATACAATTACTGGTAATTATTGTGTATTTGTTGGTAGTTATTGTATTATTGGTGTTATTGATAGGTACTCAGCGCATCATTAACGGCTTTTCAGATTTATTTATTTCACCACAGATAGACAATGACAACCTCCATAGCGTAGTGGGCGAACATCCGGGTGACGTAGGAGGTAGCAGGTTCGATTCCTGCTGCGGAACAAATGTTTGCATGATATACAGATATTTGTTCCAGATCTGGATGTTTGATTATCTAATAAAAGTATGTATTTACAAAAAAAAGCATATATGTATTCTTTCTGGCACCCATAGCTTTGCTCTGCTTAGTTTGGGGCTAGATAGCGCTGTGTGAAATGTCCAACAATATTTATGATTTATTTACTTATTAAAAAAATGTTACTCGAAATTAAAGTTAGTGAGCTAGAGTTAATTATGCCTATATTATGTACTAATCCATTTGCCATGTTTAATTAAGTTTTTTACAAACAAATTTGGATCCTTGACATCTGAAAATGGAAAATGAAAAATTCAAATGAATTGAATTGAAATACCTACTAAAATCAAAACTAAACAGATAGATAGGTAGGTAGATAAACAGATATCTAAAACTAAATTATAGGTTCTTAAATAAACTTATAGTGCACTACAGTTCAAATATACAACTTCACTTGAAAACCACTTGGATTTTTTAGTGTTTAAGACTAGACTGTTTAGGTACATGATTATATCAAAGACTTCAGGGATTTTCTTACTGAGTTTCTTAGGACCGTTTCTTCTAATTTAATTTCAACCACGCCTAAAACGATTGAAAATTACGACAACAAAACTGATATCCTACCCAACATTTTTTGATAAAATATTCATGAAGTATAGAGTAAATAGTCTTGCCTGTGAATGCAGCGGCGTCTCCAGAATCTGTAGGTTTCTCCTCCATACCAGTACCAGGGTTAATAACAAATTCAGCAGGGTTTTCAGCAGTATTTAGAGATGACTGCAAATCTTTGGTTAGATCGTCAATAACGTCTTCATTCGACACTTGGCTCGTATTTTTTAGCCTTTCTGACATTTTGATTTAGACTATTTTTACAGTTACTCCAGATTCGGTACAAATACAAACTAAAATAAATGAAAATTCGTGAATTTACAAGTTTTCCAAAATATTCCGTTTTGTTCTTTCTACTTTGGATTGACAATTCACTGACATTGAGAATGACAAGAATATATTTTTTTTCTCACTAACGAAATGTGCATGACATTGACAATGATGAAACATCTAATGTGACGTTTAGTAAACGTCCCACTCTACGCAATAATTACCAATCATACTAATTATTACTGAAGTCCCTAATCAAAACGTCATTAGTACGTACATTGGAACGTACTATTTTTGACAGTGCTGCCAACTTTGTCTCTTTTTAGATAGATCTAGCAAATTAATAATGTTTTTAGCAACCGGTAAATAAAACTAACACGTAAATGTAATTTTTAATATTTTCTTATGTCGATAAGTCTTTAAAAAGATGTTTGTAGGTATGTTCACTAAAACCATATTACAAAAAAAAATATGATTTGTACATAAGTTGAAGAATATTATTTCCTAAAAAGAAATAAAACAAAACAGTTTACTAGTTATGTATGTCGTAGAAATATAAATCAGACGCTTTGAAACTTGGTGGGATAAGTTCCTTCTCTGTGTTCTACAGCTGATGTGGCGTAAATTATACGTAGCAACTAAATGGAGCCCGAGTTGGTAGCACTGGTCTATCTAATATAACCTAAAATCTGTAAGGTCAAGAGACTATTTTTTGCTCTAAATCTAATTTAATTCCCCCCTGCATTAGGGGGCATTCGTATAGTGTTAAAACACGTCAGTGTATTGTATAATAACTACATCAGTTTCATTTCAAAGAGCGTCGCGTCGCAGAAGTTAGGGCTGTGCCAAAATGATACGAAGTATTTCAAAAACTTTCTCCCAGTCTTCTGTGCGTTATTTTATACGGAATAACGTATTAGGAACCAGTTTTAGTAATTATAAAGTAATAGTTCCAATATCTACGACTGTAGTGAAGCCTAAGGAAGAGAAGTGAGTATATTTTTATGTTAAATTTTCTTTTAAAACCAAGTCCTACATAATTTTAAGCTCTTACAAGTAGTATTATTAGTATTAAATCGACGTCCACTCCTAAACATAGGCCTTTCCTATGGATCTCCACGAGTAACTACGATGACAACCTCCATGTGGCTCATTGGTGGAATAGCTGGCTGAGATGCAGGAGGTTGCAAGTTCGATTCCCACCCCAGAACAAATATTTGCATGATCTACAGATATTTGTTCCTGGTCTGGATGTTTCTCTATCTATACTAATTTTAAAAGAGGAAAGATTTGTATGTTTGTAATGAATAAACTCAAAAACTACTGGTCTGGTTTCAAACATTTTTTCACCATTAGAATGATACATTTATCCCGGAGTAACATAGGCTACTTTTTATCCAACTGCACAGAAAGTGGGTAGTAGAAAATAGTAACAAATAACTACAAAACATCCTCCTTCAGCAGGTTGTATGTGGACCCTCAGTGTTGAAGGTCTTTTAATGTTCACTTTTATAGCAATGTGTTGTTAATTAGTTTTTAAATGAGTTTATTGAAGTAGCAGAAACAACCGTTTCTGGTAGGATATTCCAATTATGGAGCTGTTACTGAGATGATACAGAAGCTTGGGATTGAAATTGCTGCAACTCATTCAAAAATGTTACAATTTAGACGTAATTTATTTTCTTTATTGTTATGTTGTAAAGGATCATTAAAAAGAACAACCAGCCTTGTTTTTTTGCCTTTCCTGGGTTAGTTGCAAAGGAACACGCAGTAAAATTGGTGTTACAAAATTATTTTTGTTACGTTAGAGGAAGTTATGTCCAATCAGTTACAAGGAGCATGATTTAATTTAAGTTGATAAATGAATATTTTTGAAAGGGCTGCATAAAGGATGCCAAATTATTGTGCAATTATTCAAAAAGTGCAATAAAATATAATTTACCCCTCTCAAGGTTTCTCTCGCCATCTTCAAGGTTTCTGGACAATTTAGATATTGCATACAAGCTTCTGACGGCAGCCTCGCATGCATGGTTTGTTAATAAATACGGTAGAGTCTAACTAATCCGGGACTTCAGTAGTCCGGTACGTCCAACAATCCGGCACCCTCCGCTCACGCCTCCCTCACCCCTCTACTCTGGTTCCGTGCTTGCGCACATATTTTTATTACTATAAATTTACTATCTATACAATCCAATAATCCAACAACCCCTAGTTTTGAATACTGCCGGATTAGTGAAACTCTACTGTAGTAGCCAAATTGCATGAAAGTCGGTTCAGCCATTTAATAGTGAAAATGTAACAAACAGACAGAGTTACTTTTGAATTTATAAATTAGTATGGTTTGATCAATGTTATCAGACATAGGTACTTTTATTGTTATGATAAATAACAGATAATGACTTCAAGTAGGTAGATAGTCATGTTGGTGTATTTTTTTTTATTCATACATTACTAAATCAACAACACTTGATATCAATGTAAACAAACTCTTATAAGAGATGTATTTTTTATTTGTCAATAATCAGTTATCTTTATCTTACATTATACCTAGTCAGGTCATAAGTATTGTCACACAGTAAAAACTTTTCTTTTAGAATACTGGCCACAAAAAAGTTTATAGAATTCGAATTTCGAATTGTTCATGAAAATAAAAATGTATGCTTTTTAGAATTTTACTCTTTTTTAAATATGGAGTGGACGCTTAAAGAAGACCGTGTTGCAGTTATTGCGTTGCATCGTTGCGGTTACGCGCCAATTCAAATTTTTGACATACTGAAACATTTGAATATAACCAAAAGATTCGTTTATCGCACCATCAAACGATACAATGAAGACTCTAGTGTAGATGACAGGTCAAGAAGTGGTCGCCCTCGGTCTGTTAGGACTCCAGCAGTGATAAAAGCTGTGAAGGCGCGAATTCAAAGAAATCCCAAACGTAAGCAGAAATTGTTGGCCCTTCAGATGGGGTTAAGCAGAACCACGGTGAAAAGGGTGTTAAATGAAGACTTAGGACTTCGGGCATATCGAAGAAAAACAGGACATCGTTTGAATGCTCGTCTAATGGACCTGAGACTGAAGAGATGCCGCGCTTTGTTGAAGCGGTACGCGGGAAAAAAATATCGGGAAATTCTTTTTTCTGATGAAAAAATTTTTACCGTAGAAGAGAGCTACAACAAACAAAATGATAAGGTGTACGCACACAGTAGTGAAGAAGCGAGCAACCGTATTCCGCATGTCCAACGAGGTCATTTTCCATCCTCGCTCATGGTATGGTTGGGAGTTTCTTATTGGGGCTTAACAGAGGTACATTTTTGTGAGAAAGGTGTAAAAACGAATGCAGTTGTGTATCAAAATACAGTCCTGACGAACCTTGTGGAACCTGTTTCTCATACCATGTTCAATAACAGGCACTGGGTATTCCAACAAGATTCGGCGCGAGCTCATAGAGCGAAGAGCACACAAGACTGGCTGGCGGCGCGTGAAATCGACTTCATCCGGCACGAAGACTGGCCCTCCTCCAGTCCAGATTTGAATCCGTTAGATTACAAGATATGGCAACACTTGGAGGAAAAGGCGTCCTCAAAGCCTCATCCCAATTTGGAGTCACTCAAGACATCCTTGATTAAGGCAGCCGCCGATATTGACATGGACCTCGTTCGTGCTGCGATAGACGACTGGCCGCGCAGATTGAAGGCCTGTATTCAAAATCACGGAGGTCATTTTGAATAAACTTTAGTGTCATAAGAATCTATGTTTTGTTAAGTTCATTTTGGTATATAAATGGTTACATAATGAATAAACTTGTTTCAATTATTTTATATTAAACATGTGACAGAATTTATGACCTGACTAGGTATTATCTATTATTATTTCTCAGTTATCCATATACTGCGTGTTACCGCATTTACGACATTAAATGAAAACACGGGTAGGTATAATGGATATTGTTGTAAAATAGTTATGTTTTCATAGAAAATTTTAAATTTACGAACAACCTAATCTATCAAGCCCTAAAGGTCAATGAAACAGCCTGTATAAAATAGGTAAACAAATCCTGTTAAACTGACTAAGCGGCATCGTCGCAAAGGCGCCGCCAATTTATGTTAATACTTGTTTATTGGAAATGTATTGATTACTGGATAAATATTCCAGCTACCGGTATTAAACCAATCTCTAAAATCAGTTAATACGTTTCTGCATATGTGTTTTAAATTAATGTCGTTAATGCGGTGACAGACTGTATAAATAAATTTTATATGAAATGTAATTTGCACGCCACTATGGGTGAATATGGTGAAACCATTTAATTTTGTAACATCTGTATAATTTTACCCATGTTTTGACAAATAAATAAATCGTTATCTTTATTATTTTCAGAGTAAAAGTAACGTTTCAATTGAACGACGGCAAGCGTTTAGAGACAGAGGCTAAGGTTGGCGACACACTGCTGGATGTGGTGGTCAACAATGATCTGAATATCGAGGGGTTCGGCGCGTGTGAAGGCACCCTTACCTGTTCCACCTGTCATGTTATACTGAAGCAGGATGATTTTGACAGGTCTGTAACACTTATCCCGACTACGGCAAAACCAAAAGGCAAGGTTATGTTGTTAGCAGTCTATGTATGTTTTTTTTGTATTTACGTATGTTTCACCGTAGCGCCCAAACTACTCATACGATTTTGGTGAATGAAGTGTCAATCGATTCGTTATTATGGTGCGGGTGACATAGACTACTATCGACTAGGGATGTTGCATCCGCATCCGCAAATGCGGAGCTTCCGCGTCGATTTGGACATCTGCATATGTGTTTTAAATCAATGTCGTAAATGCGGTGACACGCAGTATAAGTTCCAATTAACTTACTTTTGTTGTTTTATCTACCAGGTTACCGGAACAAGCGTGCGATGAGGAAAAAGACATGTTAGACCTTGCCTACGGACTGACAGACACGTCCCGGCTCGGTTGTCAGATCACCCTGACCAAACAGATGGACGGGCTGGAGGTACAGGTTCCGGAGACCATTAACGATGCCAGGAGCTGATGATGTGGAACTTAGATTTAAGGTTCGGGATACTGTTTTGATGATTAGATAGAAAAGACCAGTCAAAAATAAATTGCTATTTATACAACCTGTTTTATATGTACGACATTAGTTTAAAACACACATACGGAATCGTATTAACTGACTTTAGAGGTGGGTTTAATACAAGATAGCTTGAATATTTATCCAGAAATGGATATGTTTCCATTAAAAAACTGTTGTTGGAAAATTTATAATTTTCTGTGGATTTGTAAAAAGTCTATTTACAACAATCTTAGCCATTAGCCCTACCCGTGTTTTTATTTAATGTCGTACATAACAAAACACGTACTGTAGGTATTATAAGGTTGAAAAATTGGTGGGGAAACTGTGAGTTTCTCCAATAGAGAAAAGAACGTATTTTTGCATCTATAACGAGTTTATTAACCGTTTGAGTCCTACTTAATCTTCTACCCTGTATATTTTGTGTTGTATAGGTAGACTTATTTCAGTTTTTGAAATAAAAGTACAACAGAATCAAAATTGAATTTAAAAAAGTTTTCACCTACTACTACTACTAACTACTAGATGGCGCATACTGTGTATTAGAAGTTAGCATTCCATAGGTTAGGAGCCGTCCATTCATTACGTGAGGTGTACGGGGTGAGGGGGGGGGGTCTCGGCTAATATCACGTAAGTTTTGAAGTAAAACTTCTTTACGCACGCTTGACTTGGGGAGTAAGCTGGTGAATGCGTGACAAGAGCGTTACGAAAAGTGTGATCGGGCGAGGCGAACGAAGGTTAAGAGGGAGATAGTTTTACTTCAGTCGTGTGGTCTAAAGCACACTTGTTTTTTTAAATCTAGATTACGAGAGAAGCAATCTTGAAATAATGAAGCCAGTCGTGTTTTTTTAAATAAATGCAACGCATTTACCCTATAAATTTTGACAAATTTTTGTTGGTGTCGAAACAAATCTCGCGACATCTAACCCTCCGTCGTTTTACATACTTTCTCGGAGATCCGGATGACGAAATAACCTCCGCTAACGCGGAAGTGATTTCTGAGTCATCTACATGAGACAGAGTAAACACTTCACAGATACACCGACCCCGCCGGCGAGGTCGACGAGTCCCTTCAGTCGCCGCCTATACGAGGTACAGACATGTACCCGGGCGTTTCTCTTCTATCTCCCCCCTGGCAACGACCCAAGCCGAGGTTCGTACCTAAGTAGTTCCCTTGCGCTAGTTGCCTCATCATCAAAAAACTTAGAGAGGCCAACAGCGAGATTAATCCATTCGAAAAAAATTAAAAAATCTCGCGACATCTAACCTCGGGGTTAAAAAATCGTCAAAAACGTCTCACGCAATTACTGAACGCCCCCTTACACTAGATAGTCAAACGTCATTTACGGTTCTGTTTTTTAATGTGGGGTTTTCATATTTTTTTTAGTACTGCTACTGTTAATAGATGGCGCTGCTCTGTATAAGCTATCAAAAAAGTAAATTGTCAATGAGGGCTTTTCATTTTCGATTTAAATAGTAAAAACTAGTTCCAACAAGCGTAATAGATAGCGCTGTCTGGAGGTTGCCATCTCCAAGTTTTGAAATCCAGGATTTCAAGGTAGAGATACCAGGACATTACAGTTTTTAACCAGGACGCACTATTGTGTTTGGAATCATCATGAGAGCTCGTATAAGCTTGTATAGCAAAAGGTACAGAATCTTTCCACGTTGCTTCTTTTTTTTTTAAGTGTCAACGACTTTCACATGCGAGGCCCAGTAGCAAAACCTCTGCACTCAGGATTCTAGTAACTCCTTCGCTCCGCTCGTGAGTTAACTATAGAATCCTTCGTTACGTTCGGGATTCAATATAGCGCCCGTGACGCAAGACATTGCTTTATCCCCTCATTTAATAATCTACTATTATTAGACAAGATATTTTTGTATTCCCATATTTTGTTAGTTACAATTACTTCACGTAGGTAAAATTTATACAATGTTTTGTATGTACGTAAGATAGTATTAAAAGATTATACATTTTATTTATCATAATTATTATATGTTGAATTTTAATAAAGTTATATTTTGACAATTACATTTTTTTTATTTCATTAAAGTGCCTGGAAAAATAAAATAAATATGAATAATGCCAATTAAACATAAATGTATTGATCTCTAAATCAACTTGGGCAAATCGGCGTTGTATGGATGTGTGTATGCTTGTTTGTCCGATGATAACTTTCGTAGCTTTGGTCCCATCATCGTGAAATTTTATACATAGGTAGGTAGTGATGGCATAATTTTGGTGTGACTCAATTAGCTAAAAATGTTGGGGGGTTCTTGAGACATTGGGGATTCAAGAGGGGTAAAAAAAATTAAAATGAGAATATTAGGTCAAATTAGTACATTCAGACTCCGTATTTATTTTTAATAGTCTTTATAGTTTTTGAGTTATTAACCGTAATAAAAACTGAACTTTAACAAAATTCACAGGGTACACTAGTGACCCCACAGTGCTGTTATTTGGTATTCGTGTAGCTTAAGTGAAACAAATATATGCAAAAGTCTGTAATCCAAAATAACTGCCATTTGTACCCCAAAAAAAAAGGGAACCAAATTACATGAACTAACGTTACCTGTAATTTTAATAAAACTAGGTTAAGGTAAGTAAGGTTAAGTTGGTTATTTATTTCGTGGCACTATTTTGATAGTCAAAGATTACGAATAATATTTTATTTATGTTTTTATGGTAGACTCGCGAGATCTCAGTTCCCCGTTCATTTTTGTGCGTTTATTATCAACCTACCTATATGTATAGATTTCCATTAAATAGTTCCAGACATTTACCTAATTTCAAATTTATAATATTAGGATTTATTCACTTCCATTTGATGACATCGAGTACTTTCAAAATCTGTTACTTTATTACCTATTATGTATGTAAAGTTAATTAATTTTTGTATGGATTCTGATGTCAATACGGTTCCAGTCAATTGTTTTTTTATTTACGTGGTCGTAAAAGTCACAGTTGAAATGAAGAGTGCGGGCAAATTATCACAGTTTCTGTGGATTTTACTTATTTTAGAAGGTAAAATTCGTTTCGTAAGTCTAGCTTATCTAAAGTGTAGGTACCTACCTAGGTTACTTAGGGGCGTCCATTAATTATGTAAGGTGTTCAAGAGAGGGGGGGGTCAAGACGAATCGCACCCAATCTCACGTGGGGAAGAGGGGGTCTCGGCAAATATCACGTAATTTTTTTTTTCTGTTTTTCAAATTCAAATTCAAATATTTTTATTCATTAAAATCAGAAGGATCACTTTGAAACGTCAATTTTACTGCCTGTTCCTTCGCGACCAAGCCAGGAAAGAAAGGCAAGAAACAAGGCTGGTTGTTTTTTTAATGATCCTTTTACAATACATAATACAGAACATAAATTACATCTAAATTGTAACATTTTGAACGAGTTGGAGCAATTTCAATCCCAAGCTTCTCTATCATCTAAATAATCCGATATTTTATAGTAGGCTCTTTTATAAAGATTTTGTTTAATTACGTTTTTAAATTTGTTAATTGTCAATTTTTGTACATCCCTTGGGAGTTTGTTATAAAAGCGTACACCTTGCCCTTTAAACGATTTACCAACTGTATGGAGTCTACAAGTGGCAACAGTGAGTTTATCTTTATTTCTAGTATTAAAATTATGATTATCACTATTTTTCTTAAACAAATTAATATTTTTGTGAACATACATTAGATTTTCATAGATGTATTGACAAGGGAATGTCATAATATTTATTTCTTTAAACTTATTGCGTAATGATTCTCTGGGGCCCATATTATAAATTGCACGAACAGCCCTCTTCTGCAGCACAAAAACGGTGTTTATATCTGCAGCACTCCCCCACAGCAGTATACTGTATGACATAATGCTGTGGAAGTGTTGTCAAGAACAGTGAAATTGCGAGAAAATTGAATTAAATCTTTCAAAAAAATGAATGACCTACATATTTTTTTTGACATGTGGCAATAACAAGCCCAGAGGGTGAAAAAAATGGCGCAAAATAAAAATGAAAAGGGATTTTCAGAAAATGAACTTGTTTTATCTAACTACTGCATATATCAATATTCCGGGAATGGAAAAGGAATCATTATAAAATTTCTTTATGAGGATACAAATTTTAAAAAATCTCACTTGAGAAGGAGGGGGGCAAGCAAGATCTCACCATTGGGGAGGGGGATCAAAAAATCGTCAAACATGCCTCACGTAGTTATTGGACGCCCCCTTACCAACTTCAATTGTTCTTATTTTACCCAAATACGCAGGAGAGTAACGTTTTATATCTATTCAAACTTCGTACGTTCTTCTCTGGACGTCATAATAGGTAGAAAAACGCTGGGTTTTCATACGAATTGACGCACTTGCGTCATCTATTTAACATATATATGTGGTGTTTAGACGAGCGATGACAATAGGAATAATTCTCAGCTGGCACAGTAACTGTAGTCTTTACTTTAGACAAGAGTTTTCTTAATCTCAGAAAAATAAAAGGTGTATTGATATTGCACAATTGAGTGAGCTGTTGAGAGGCTGAACGACATCGATCCAAGGGATTTTATCATCGATATAGTAAGCTTTCTTTATAAAATTGCTTTTTATACTACGTGGTTTATGTACGACATTAAATGAAAACGCAGGTAGGGCTATTGGCTAGTATTGTTATAATTTTTTTTTTTAATTATTTATCATAGATAAATTAAAATTTTCAAACAACCTTAGTATAATTATAGTCCTAAAATATAAATGAAACAGCCTATATAAATTAGGTAAACAAATCATATTCATTCATCATGTAAGTGACCTGTTAAACTGACTAAGCGGCGAAGTGTATCGATTACTGGATAAATATTCAAGATACCAGTATTAAACCCACCTCTAAAATCAGTTAATACGATTCCGGATGCGTGGTTTAAATTAATGTCGCACATATTAAAACAGGTTGTTTAAAATCTTGAATTTTTCAGTGTCGCCAGCTTCAAGCAGAATTTTACCTAGACCAGTTCTAAGACAGATTAGACAGTTTAACGATCACAATGGCAAGCCCTCGGGGTTTTTTGCTGAGGCACCTTTACAGCCTCGTGAGAGGTCAATCGTTCCCACCAAATTCGAAAACTCCATATTAAGAAAATCCACCTTTAACTCTAAAACACCTGTGTTAGTTTTTTTCTTATAATTATATTAATAAAATGTTGCCATTGAAGAAAAAAAAATATCAATGAAGTAAGCTCGGCTTTGAAGAGATACACCAATGAAGATCTTTTAGATAAGTATAGAAGTCACAGAAATAGGAGTAATGTTAAGGTTAAATCGAAGAAATATGATATCAAAGAAGAAATATTGAAAAAATACACCAACGAGGAGCTTTTGGAAAAGGATAATCATCATCAAAATCAGTCATCAAGTGACTACGCAGTCAGATCACCAGTAAAGGAGCAAAGACTGAGTGGATTGATCGGGAATCCCTACCTGTTTTCAGATTTAGTTTTATTAGATTTAATAAATAGCCAGTATTCATTTAAATAAATTACTAGGTACTTATTACTATTAGCCCTTATTGTCCCATTGTTGGGCAAAGGCCTCCCCCATTTCCGCCATTCACAACGGTTCAGTACCACCGTATGCCAGCTCCTCTCAAAGGCGTCCAACTCTAAATAAATAAATAATGCTGGATGTTTCACACAGCGCTATCTAGCCCCAAACTAAGTCAAGCTTGTATTATGGGAACCAGATAACTGATAGAATACTTATATGCTTTTTTTAAAAATACATAATTAATATATAGAAAAACAACCAGACCCGGAACAAATATCTGTAGATCAAACATTTTTTCTGCGAGGGAATTGAACCCGCTACCTTCTTCATCTCAGCCAGACGGCCGGACTCATGGAGGTCGTCCTTATATTATGAAAATGTATTCATTAAAATCACACGGGTCTCTTTGAAATATCAATTAACCGCCTGTTTCTCCGCGACCAAGCATCTTCCCTGTGCGTGGCCTCCACTGGAGTACCTTTCTACCCCAACGACCGCCATTACCACTTAAGCTTACCTTTTCTTTTGCATACCTATTTACATTATTGATCGAGCGAAGCGAGATCTCCAAATCAACTTGGCTAAATCGGCGTTGTATGTATGTTTGTTTGTCCGAGGATAACTTTCGAAGCGTTGACCCGATCATCGTGAAATTTGGTATATAGGTAGTGATGGCACAATTTTGGTGTGACTAAATGAGCTAAAAATGTTGGGGGGTTGTTGAGATATTGGGGTTCAAGAGGGGTAAAAAAAATACTTTTAGTTTTTGAGTTATTAGCCATAACAAAAATTAAAAACGAAATTCACAGGGTACACCAGTGACCTCACAGTTTTGAAGTTTGGTATTCGTGTTCTTTAGTGACACAAATATAGGGAAAAGCCTGAAATCCAGAATAACTGTAATTTCTACCCTTAAAAGAGTAACCAATTTACATGAACTCGTTACTTGTAATTTTAATGAAACTGTAGGTCAAGTTTCTTGGTTGTTCATTTCGTGGTACTATTTCATTAGTCAAAGATTATGTGCAATATTTTTATTTGGTTTTATGGGAAACCCGCGAGATCTCAGTTCGGGGCGAACCACTAGTAATTAAAAAAAAATCACTGATAAAAAATATTTATTAAAAATCAATGTGTTTTCAGTTTCTAGAATTAAGTTTCATTCAAAAATAATAAACTTTATAAACATCACATAACCCTTCGCTACGCTAACTTATTTCGAGAAAATAAATACAAGAACCTATCCCGATTTAAATAACGTTTTACTATAGAACTAAAAAAATATTTAAAAATATCATAATTAGGAAATCAAATTCATTTTTCCCGTTTCATCCGATCCCTTCTATTTAAGTCAACTTCATAAAAATAACAGAAACATAAATAATAATATTGTTGGACATTTAACACGGCGCTATCTAGCCCCAAACTAAGCAGCGCTTGTACTATGGGAACCAGATAACTGATAGAACACTTAATTATATACTTTATTATAAAAAGAAAAACACTCAGACCGGGAACAAATATCTGTAGAACATGCGTAAATTTGCTCCGCGGCGGGAATTGAGTCCGCAACCTCCTGCGGCTCAGCCACTGCGCCACGTAGGTCGTAAATAACCCTCTAATGTCATTAGTTCAGTTGTTATTCCGGTCAACCGAACTACTGATACTTTTTGGTGGCATTTGACATTTTCTGTCACTTAGAAATTTGGAATTTTATGATAAACTCTTCAGATTTCAGACAATTTCGGTGCTTTGTACCAACCTAACTATTGACACCCGAAAAGTGTCAGTAGTTCGGTCAACCGGACTAACATCTGAACTACTACATTAGTTGAAAAAACTAAACTCGAAACAAAAAAACTTCGTCAAAGCGACATGTGATCCGATAGCTGGCGCTTATCTGGTTCAACGCAATTCAATTCATTGCAATTCAGCGCAATGCAGCCAGTGTCTTAGCGACACTTCCTCCTGGTAATGAACTGGAGCAGTTGATCTATACATCTGTATTCAACCGTTTCTTATGTATTTTATGGTCATGTAAATAATTGTGTATTATAATGGAATAAGCCAAATTTGTCGACTTAAAAATTCACTCTGATGTGATTGACGAATTAGGGTACAGATGAAACTGGAAACAAATTTTCAAATAAGCTATAATCCCTTACCTCTCAACATTTACCCAAAACGTTATAAACGTATACGTTTTAAAAACGCTAACAAAATCTTACAAAAGTATCTAAAACAACTAGGACATATTCAAGAAGTATGCTCAAAAAGCGAGACCCAAGTGAGTTTTCAATAAACTGTCAAAAAACTATTTTATTAATTTGGATGTAAGCAGTGCTCGAAATGGACGTTCTCATCATCGGCGAAACACATTTTATTCCATTTTAATTAAAAATATCGGAAAGTTTGAAGGGAAATGCGTTCCGGTTCATGAGTAAGTTGAATGAGGGTTTTTTTATTTTCGATTTAAAATTAAAAAAACTAGTTCCAACTAGCGTAATAGACGGCGCTGTCTGGAGATGTACCTCCAAAAAATATGGTTTGTATGCCAAAAATCTCAAAGACACTATATCAAAAATTCTCATAATTACTGATTTAAACGTGTATGTACCTTTTTTATTTGTTGTCCCGACGTTTCGACCGTGTTGCTACAGTGTCCGCCCTCGAACACGGCTCACAACAAAGTGAGATTGTTTGAGACAAATTTTGATATTGTGTACTTGAGAATTTGGCATACAAACCATATTTTTGGCGGCTTATCTCCAGACAGCGCCATTTATTAATCTAAGTAGTTGGAACTATTTTTTTTTAAACGAAAATTAAAACCCCTCATTGCATTAACTCACAGGTTACGCCCAAGACTGGCCTACATGACATTGTCAAAGTCAAAAGCGATTACTTGGCGGTAGAAATAGATACGATATTTGAGTCTCGATTTAATTTTGAGTTTAATTCTGGAATAAGCGCCTAAAATATACATATTTGTGCAATAATGATAAGCCCTCACGTGCGTACGTGCTCGTCTTTTTTGTTTCCAATCAAGCAATCGTATACCGATAAAAAAAGACTTAATGTTCGAAATCGAACCAAAATGCTCCTCTAGTCTCAGTAATTTTTGGTATCAAAAGTCAGGTTTGTACAATGCACCCTTTAGTAGCAATAGGTAGGTAATAATGTAAAAAAAATCAAACGATCTACTGCCATCCAATATGCCTTGTTAGGGGTCGTCCTTTTATTACGTGAGGTTCGAACAGGAAGGGGGGGGGGCGGGTGTTAGGATAACATCACGATTGAGGAGTGGGGGAGGGGGGGGGGGGGGGGAGTTGTGATCAGACTGTCCTCCCATGTGCAAAATTGTGCGGTTTTCGGAATCTGAATTTATGATAATTTTAATTAAACAAGATTTTCCAATATTTTTAAATAAAACATACATGTGATGTTGGGCGTGGGAGCTGGGGTAGTCTAAAAATAAATAAATATTCTTGGACATTTCACACAGTGCTATCTAGCCCCAAACTAAGCAGAGCTTGTACTATGGGAACCAGATAACTGATAGAATACTTATATACTTTTTTTTGTAAATACATACTTATAATATATAGAAAAACAACCAGACCCGGAACAAATATCTGTAAATCATACAAATATTTGTTACGCAGCGGGAATCGAACCCGCTACCTCTTGCGTCTCAGTAAAATATCACAACATATCAAGGGGGATGAGGGGGTAAAAAAGTGACCGAAACATGCTCACGTGATTAAAGGACCCTTGGCTACTGCCAAGTTGTTAGATTTTTTTTGTACCAACCGGACTATTGACACGGCAAAGAGTCAGTAGATCGGACAACCGAACTAATTACTGAAACTAGAGGGGAATGCTTAATTACAATTGTTAATTATCGATAATACTGTGAAAACTGGATAAGTGGGAGCTGAAGGGACCAATTCTATCACTTATAGAAGCTTTTCATTTACCCAGTTTCCCAAATGACAGTTGTCTAGTCCCACATTGAGAGGTCGAAATGTACGTTCATATAAAGAGGTGGAAATGTTGTGAATGTATAGTACTGACAAACAAAGCAAGTATGGAAGGAATTAGACTGTTTGTAAACAAACGCGTCATAACTTGTCTAAACCTGATTAACTGTCTTATACCGGCTATTGAGTGACAAACTCCCGCAAGCAAAAACATCAAGTCTCAGTTACAAAGGTTTGAAAATTCCCAGTAACAGAGGTATTTCAATGCAAAAATGTCGAGACCTCATTGTAATTATCAATTGCAGAGGTTTCTCACATATCCAGGTTTCACTGTACTTGCTCATCAGCATGAATAACAAGTAGCATTGCTGTGCTTCGATTTGAAGGTTGCCGGTGAAATTACAGGCGTATGAGGCTTTACACCTGTATGCCTCAAGTTAATGGACGCAAGGTAGTGCATCGTAGGGCACGTTCCTAAGGTGCGTGACCTACGAGGCAATTCTCTGTTACAGGCGATGGTTACCACTTAACATCAGGTGTGCCATAAGTTAGGCCCATATCCAAAATGCACGTACCAAAGGCACGTAAAGGAATTGTATTTCATAATGTAATAAGAATCAAATAATATATCACTTTTTTCACGAATAATGTAATATTAAATAATAATAATAATAAATATTGCTGGACATTTCACACAGCGATATCTAGCCCCAAGCTAAGCAGAGCTTGTACTATGGGACCCATATAACTAAAAGAATATTTATATTTTTTTTTGTAAATACATACTTATAATATATAGAAAAATATCCAGACCCGGAACAAATATCTGTAGATCATGCAAACATTTGTTCCGCGGTGGAAATCGAACCCGCTAACTCCTGTGTCTCAGCCGGCTATACGCCCACTGCGCCACGGAGGTCGTCAATATTATTAATACCTTTACTGAGGTACGTGTTTAGTGAAAATAATATGATATTCAGTATAGCACTTATCACTAAGGCACGCTGTCTTAAGCGTAAAAAATTAAGTTATTTAGTACTAATGCTCATTTACAGGGAACAAGTCATTGTACTACGTGTTTTGTTATGTACGATATTAAGTTAAAACACAGGTCGGCTAATGGCTAGTAATGTTGTGTAATAGATTTTTTTTAAATATATTACTATAGAAAATTTTATATTTTCAAACACCCTTAATTTAAAATCCTAAAATATCAATGAAACAGCCTGTATAAAATAGGTAAACGAATTATATTCATTCATCATGTAAGTAGGTACCTGTTAAACTGAAGCGACATCGTCGCGAAGGCGCCGCCGATTTACGATACAAATTGTTTCTTGGAAATGTATCGACTACTACATTCAAGCTACCGGTATTACCACTTCTAAAATCAGTTAATACGATTCCGGATGTTTTAAATTAATGTCGTACATATCAAAACAGGTTGTATAAGGCCCGAACTTTAATACTATGCAGAATACATGGCAGAGCAGCGCCATCTGTTAGCAGTTATAAAACATGGCCGTTAAAATTCCTCATTTACCCTGTATGTAAATAATAGAGAATAATAAAGCATTAGTGCTAACTAACGTGTTTATCCCGGCCTTATTAGCATACTTAAGTAGCATCAGGCTTCAAAAAAAAATTAACAATATGTACACTTCTATAAATATTTATATAACTACAAAATTATTGCAATTGTGTGTAACAAACACAGCGACCGAATCCGAATCGTAATTTTTAGACTTGTGACTACCCCCCAGTGAAATATCTTCACGGGTTCACGAAATCTGAGGACATCCATAATAATAATATAAAATGTGAAATTTGAACGTCTGTTTCAATCCAGGTCATATGTAAAAAAATTCATCGAAGTCAGTTCAGCCGTTTAGTCGTAAAAACGTAAAAAAACAGACAAAGTAACTCTACTTTCAAATGTATACTATTAATTTTAAACATTCTCCAACATAATATTTCATTTTGTTTTTTTTTATCTTCTAACATGTTTAATTTTTTATGTTTGTAGGGGGTAATATCAGAAACTACTGAACCAATTCTGATAATTATTTAACTGATAGAAAACTACACTATCCCTGAGTGATATAGTTTACCGAGTAATTACGTAAAAAGCTAAACATTTTAATTTGAAGTCTATATCGCGTTTTTGCATAGCCTTACGTTAAATCGTGATACAATAAAACAAGATATATCCTTCCGAAGTAACCCTCGTTGTTCTGCCGCTGGCAGTATTGCATTACCGTGTTCTGTGGGGCTATTTTAAAACGTCGGAAACCTGTCGGATCGGTCCGACATTTTCTTTCGAATACAAAACGCTATTTTAAAACAATATCGGATTGAACATAAAGCTCGGATACCTTTCCGACACGGATTCAAAGCTTAGTAAGTTAGTAGGTAAGTTTACAAAATTGCGTTCTCTGATTCGAATTGAATCCGAAAAAAACCGTTGGACCGATCCGATAGTTTTCCGACGTTATAAATAGCCGCGCTGGTTTGAAGAGTGACACTGAAATTATCCTCTATACTTCGACAAATAATACGATTCATAACGTGACCAACTTAACATTAAACTGCCTGCAAACATACAATATAATTATTTGATAATACATATTTGATAATATATATTTGATAATTATATAATTATATTGTGAAAGCAAAAATGGTCGCCACTCAACATTATGCATATTTATACCTCTACAGCGCTGGTCTTCCGTGGTGCCATATAAATGGCGCACTATCTTGCACTTTATGTGCACGCACATTTAAAGCTAAGATTGGCAACACAGGTCATCTTAGAGCGCACCAACGTAACGTCACATAGCAGAAACAATGTCGCCGCATTTTGACGTGTTCAAATTTTGACGATTATGAAACGTCAAAATGCGTAATAATGTTGCCACACCCCGGCCTCCCCAGCCGCTAGTGTTGCTAGAGCACACGTTTTAATGAAAAGAGTGATTCAATACTCATCAACTGATTCAGCATAGAACTTACAGCGGGCCCCAACTGTACAAGGGTTGCCCGAGACAGATCCCAATGGAAAATGCTGGAGGAGGCCTTTGCCTACAGGCACACTGAACTGAGAGAATTATTATAACAAAATACAACAATACTTTTCTACCCCATACTTGCAAGATGTGGAATGACCCATCTGAGGTTTTCCCGTTAAACTACGACATGGCAAGAGAAATGTAAAGAAGTTTCTACAGGGTAGGGAACGCATCGACAATACCCCGGGTGTTGCCGGTGTCAATAGGCGACGGTGACCGCTTACCATCAGGTGTCACACTTGCATGCACACTTTTTTTTACTTTATTTTATTATTTTGTTTCATTTTATTTTATCATAGGAGAAAATAAAATAAAACTGATTCAGCCAATGAGTTGTCAGATCAACTAAATTTTTTCTATATAAAAGTGGCAACGACCTCGATGCATTCCAAGATGGCTGGTGGGACGTGGCGAGTGAACGTGCGATATGAAGGAACGTGGGGGGAGACCTCTGCCCAGCAGTGGGAAAGTTAAGAAAAAAAATTGAATCGAATTGTTTAGTCGAAGTTTGTGTCAGTAGTTCAGTTGACCGAACTACTTACACTTTTCGGGGTCAATAGTCTACAGCAGCAACATTGTACAGTCAGCAACATAAGTTGATTAACAGTTATAGTTTTTAAAATCGAAATAAATCTGGGTCAAGGCATTTTTCAAACAAAATGTTTACACTATTTGTAGATACTCTTTACTAATTTCGTGTAAAAACACGTTTTTTCTAATAGGTTGAAACAAATATTTTCAAATCTCAAATTGTTAATAAACTTACGTCGCGTAAAAAGCACCGAACGATCAACACCCTTTAGTATATAAGTAATCGAATTGGATTACTTCGATTTGATTTAATAGTTAAAACAAACCTAACGAGAACTTTTTATACCAACCGGACTATTGACACCATAAAGTGTCAGTGGTTCGGTCCAGACTAACAACAGAACTACTGACACTAGAGGGGAAATTACAGGCACGTGAGGCTTGACATGTACGTCACGGTATGACGGATGCAGTAATTTCACCGGCACCCATATCCTTCGAACCGGAAAAATTATATTGTTTTATTAACCACGATAATTTTAAAACTAACGCTTTAATCCATGAAATTGTCTATCTATTTATATAAATATGTATAATATTATGCGTAAACCGCGGACGCATTAAAAAAACGCGTCACTTATAAGTGAAGCACCCCAAAGTGTGCCGGCTTAGTAAATACTTCACGCACACATTTTGAAAATGGACACCCCAATAATTTAAAAGTGAAGCACGCAAAGTGTGCCGATTTCGTACATTATAAAGCACACATTCGCAACACTTGTGCCGATTGTCAGTCATCATGGATGACAGTTTGAAATGTCATTAACCTTTTAATTAGGGTATAATTGGGGGGCAATACTGACGTCACAATCTACTATTTATGTTTGACAGCCCTAAATTGACAACTGTCACTCTCTGTTCATATAAATCAAAATAGGATGACAATAATCATTATTATAAATACGGGATTTATCACGTACCGATGACAATAATATTTGTGCTGTCAAATTTAAGTTAAATGGTTCACCCCATTGTTCGCTAAGTGCTTCACTTAGGGTCTAGACAGACTGACTGCATCATAACTGCACGCTGCCAACAATCTGCCCAGTCCGTTTGCAGTTGGAGTGTAGTTGGCGCAGAAAATCACTTCAATGTACTTATTAATGAGATGCATTATCACTGCATTGTTTTGTTTCCTCTGATAACGATGGCTTCAATTTATATTTTGTTTATATTTAATTCTATGTTAAGGGTCAGTAATTTTTATTTATATCCTTCTTCGACTACACCATCACTTACCATCTCCAGGTGAGATTGTGGTCAAGCGCGGGATTATAGCCAATAAGTTCTTACATACGGTTGGTAGTTTCAATGCAATGCAGTTATGATGCTGTCCGTCTGCCTAGACCCTTAGCAATAAGGCGACGCGACGATTTTTATATTCATCTATTCCAATATATAACATGTAGCATCAATTAATAACAGCATTGTCATCAGGAATGAGTATCATCACGATACCACAGAACCCAGATACGGACCAATATTTGCGAATTGTGCAAAAATTTGACCTTAAAACTGGCATCTCTTGTGACGCCAATATAGAGGCCGCCGAATACAGGATAATCCGGAATATGCATTATAACTCGAAAGGGGGCATTGACACGAAGGCTTTGTGTCAAAATAGCTGATATAGGAAATCTAAAAGGCTCGATTTGCGTAGAATTATCCCCTACGATCTAATATACATATTCCAAAACATCATGTATAAAAGGGATTCAAACAAGCTTTACAAAATCCTCATCTATCAACATCTACAATCATCTATCATCATCAAGCTTTACAAAGTCCTCATCTATCATCATCAAGCTTTACAAAATCCTCATCTATCAACACCTATCATCATCTGTCTATATAATCATCACATTCACCTATCCGCCTTAGATTCAGTTGGTGGGGATTTATGCCGGTTCACTTTCCTGTGATTATTAGTGTCCAGGTGAAGGAGACAGCCGACTGCACCAAAATATCTGTAAACAAATATATTTATTGTTAAATAAACAAATAGCTGTCATAGCTTTCTAAAGTCAACCTATGCTCTTATAACACCCTTCCTAAGCACCTCGAGAACTAAGGCTGAAAAAGATTGCCCCTCCTGAAAGCTACATAGAACCTGCTGAGGAGCTGCCAGCCGGAAAAGACCTTCCTTGGCCCACGTGAAAATCACTCAACCGTCTCAGGACCCCAGTGGGTCGCAGCAGGCAAAATACGAGTAAATGGAGTTACATTGGAGAGGTGGCGACTAGTTGCCCATGCAGTACAGACCCTCAGACTATGGCACACTTACTAGGCTGCCTATTGTGCCCTTATTCTTGTACCCTGAGGGATACTTGTTCCGCCGCAGATAACGCTGTTGCAGTGCCCAAGTATTGTCAGAGTAGCATTTTTGATGTATAAAATGGTGTGAACCATATCAACACGAAGAAGAAGATAAACAAATAATGCTGGACATTCCATCATCATCGTCATATCACCCACAGGAAGTCCACTTCTAAACATAGGCCTCCCATAGATTTCCATTGTGCGGCACCCAACGGCTCCCAGCAATCTTTATCTCATCGTCTGTCCATTAAGTGGGGGGCCGTCCTACACAAAATTCATAATCAGAACCGCAAGCAGATTCAAATGAGCCCAAACACTAGTAGCCTACTTTAATCCATACGCCGAGGAAGGCCTTAAAAACGCTCGAGCAATGACTTGGACGTCTTCAAAGAGACTGGCGGGATCTGGCTCTAGACCGTGATAAGTGGAAGAAAGAGGAGGCCTTTGTCCAGCAGTGGAATAGGACGTCCTAGTAAAACAATACATAAATTTATATACTAAAATTATTATGTTACTTTTTAGACATAAATTCGTTCGCTCAGGAATTCACGTCACACGGAAAATATACACGTGATTGTTACAACATCCCCCCCCCCTCAATCGTGATTGTATTCAAACTCCCTCCCAAAGCAGGAATGGCGTTGGAATGGTGCTTACCCTTCGTGCTCCAAGAACAGGGCTTTGAGAGCCCCTCGCGACCAGTACGTCATGGCGTATGACAGCAGCTTCATAGACAATGGATTAACACGGAGGAAGTTGCCGCAGAACACCACCTGTAACGATAATAATCAAATCAGTAACAAGTAACTTTTTAACAAAAATATAACCGATCTACTGAACTAATTTTGATGAAATTTCTATGAGACCGATATGAAAGTATATCCTTTCAGATAAAGAATTTTCCTAATCGGTTGATAACTGAAGGAGTTCTGAGGTAATATAAAATTAGAGGGTTGCCCTCGATTTTTTTGGGATCCCATCATCAGATCCTGACTTGGTGTCAATGGGACCACCTCAGTAGTATACCCAATTAAAAAAAAAAAAATTTCTGGAATCGGTCAAGACGTCTTAGACTAATCGGGGAACATTAGATAATTCTTTAATGCACACCATAAAACAAATACCAAAAAAATATCAACGTAAATTTCGTGGTCGACGACCTCTGTGGTGCAGTGGGCAAATAGCCGGCTGTGACGCAGGAGGTTCCGGGTTCGATTTCCGCCGCGGAACAAATGTTTGCATGATCTACAAATATTTGTTTCGGGTCTAGATGTTTTTCTATATAATAAAAGTATGTATTTATAAAAAAAAAGAAGTATATAAGTATTTTATCAGTTATCTGGTTCACATAGTACAAGCTCTGCTTAATTTGAGGCTAGATAGCGCTGTGTGAAATGTCCAGCAATATTTATATTTATTATTTATTAAATTTATGAATACAACTGGCGGTCTTATCTCTAAATACCGATCAGACAACCTTTGGATGAAATGGACTGTGTGGACATTACCGATGGTGTATCTCACTGCTGAGCATAGGCCTCTCTTCATTGTCGCTATGATAGGTGGAGCAGGGTGCTGACTGAGTGGTGGCCCCGAGATGGAACCAGGAGCGCAGCTCGTCCTCCAGCAAGATCGGTCGACGACATTATAAAAATCGCAGGTCGTATGTGGGTTAGAACAGCGCAGGACAGAGGCGAATGGCGACAACGAAGTCGATTAATAAATTTAAAAAAACCGGTCAAGTGCGAGTTGAACTCGTGCGCCGAGGGTTCCGTACCATTATCTATGATAGATTGTATGAGCGCCCATACAACTCTGACGACTATCTTAACTGGCGTCAATTATGTAACTTTAACTACCCTTTAACTTTCAGCTTTTTTATATTTTTTGGAATGTATCCTTTATTAATGCTGTAAGACCTTGCTTTTTGCCAAATTTCGTGATTCTAGGTCAACGGGAACTACCATATAAGTTTTCGACCCAAAACCTATAGGGTATATAACTTCCGGTTGATCTAGAATTGTCAATTTTGGTTAAAAGCAAGGTCTTACAGCACAAGTAAAGTGAAAATTCCGAAAAAAAAAGTTGAAAATTAAGATAAATTTTGGTATTTACAAGTTTTTGCGAAAATCTAAATTAGCCCATATCTTTTTATCGTGTTGACTCAGGACCTTAATTTTTATACACCTAATAGGGACTATAGACCTCGGTATTTGGTATAAATTTCAACTTGCTAGGTCCACGCGTTTCGTTGAGAAAATCGGTGGTGACACACGGACAGGCGAACAATCTTATAAGGGTTTCTTTTTTTACCTTTTGCGGTACGGAACCCTAAAAATGAGTAAAACAATGTGAAAGCAATAAATAGTAATAAGCCGTTACCCGTTCGATGTGTTCGTTGGAGGCGCACAGACGAGCGATGGAGCCGATGTTGTTGGTGATGGTGACGAGCGTGGCGCGCGCGAGGTCGGCACGCGAGGCGGCGCCACGGCGGTCCGCTGAACACATCCCACCGAAACTGGAACAAGTCATACAATAACTTCTAATACTTTTTCTCTCACGTCATCGGAAAACTTATCACTCAAAACACCCGTACACTCTAGTTCCTGCGCCTGTGGAATGCTTTGCCTGTGGTAATTAGACGGGTTCCTTCACAGCACTCTTTTAAGCTGAGATTAAAGCAGCACTACCTTAATGGCTAGCTTTGAAAAGGAGGGTAATGTTTTATTGAGTCGCTAAATAGGCACCTGCTAGCGACGAGGTCCCCGGGCAGACCGAAGCGTGCGTAGTCCCCGCCGTATATGTCCCGGACGAGTTTGTCCACGGTGGTGTTGTCCCCCGACGCCGCGAGCGCGATGGCCTCCTCGAAGCTACTGCAGCCGGTTAGCAGGCAGCAGAGGCCAAGGAAAGTCCCCCCTCCTATACTGAACATTTAAATCCAATGTTAATATAGATAGATGTTACACCAAATTACAATAACTTAACCTAGAAAACTTAAAGACTAATCGTAGTGGTACAATGCGCGGCCTTATCGCTCAAAGCGATCTCTTGGATGGACTGGATTGACAAAACGTGTGAGGAGGCGGTGTTACAATAAATACCTATTTATGTAAGATAAAAATAAACAAATATCTAGACCTAAAATATGCCTATATATACTTACATAAACAAATATAAAATACAAACATATATATATATATTTTAACAATATATATCGAAAGGAAATATAATATATACAATAATATCATCATTCTCAGCCCGTGTCGACCCACTGCTGGGCATAGGCCTCTCTTTGTTTCTGCCATTCTTCCCGATCCTGTGCCAGTCTGAACCACGTACGACCCACGGTCTTATGGATGTCGTCGACCCATCCTATTCAATGCCCAGTTCTCGGCCTCCACTCCTTTAAGGCCTTTTAGGCGCGTTCAAGTGTTACGTAACGCAATTTTAGAAGATTTTTGACTCTCCCTCTCCCCCATGTAACGCGCCGTAACGTTTTTATGTACACCCTCTCCCACTTCCTAAACGTTACGTAACACCCAAGCGACCATTTTTACTTAAGTCACAATTATGTTGCGCAAAGTACCGGAAAGTCGCCAAAATACTTTTTTTATTGTTTAAAAAGCGTTTGCGGTGATAACAAATTACACCAAAAAATTATTTAAATAAACAAACAATGTTATGTATCGCGTTGTTCGAACTCCCCTCCCGCCCCAGTACCGCATCGTAACGTTTTACAACCCCCCCCCCCCCCCAAATTCCGTTACGTATAACGTAACAACTAGCTCCACTTAAGCTTCAATATTCGCTTGCTGACGTCTTGAATGTTAAAATTGACCCAAAAAATAAAACTAAATTCGTTTATTGCACCAGAATTAACATAACAGTTTATAATATAAACAAATAATGTAGGACATTTCACACAGCGCTATCTAGCCCCAAACTCAGTAAACTTGGCTAACTAAGGCCAAACTAAGCTTGTACTATGGGAACCAGATAACTGATAGAATATTAATATACATTTGTTTTGTAAATACAGTTATTTATATATAAAAAATACCCAGACCATTTGTACCGCAGCGGGAATGAAACCTCCTGCGTCTCAGACGGCTATTCGGCCACTGTGCCACGGAGGTCGTCAAAGCACCAAAGCGTTATTACTCTATACTAATATTATAAAGAAAAAAGATTTGATTGTTTGTTTGATTGCATTGAATAGGCTCCGAAACAACTGAATCGCTTAAAAAAATTATTTCACCGTTGGGAAGCTACACTATCCCCGGGTGACATAGGCTACTTTTTACCCAACTGCGCAGAAGGAGGGTAATGTTTTTATTGAAAAACTACGCGTGCGAAGCTGCGGAATGGTCAGTTATTAGTATATAAAAAAAGTAATGATAAAAAAAATAATAATGACACTGCACGAAGAAAACTGAACGCAGTTGGGGAGAATGGTTCTCGAGTAGTGACGACACTGTCGCAAACGTAAGTCAATTAAGATTAATAGTATAAATAAGAAAGTATGTTTAACCTGTATCAAGCAATAGGTATAAGATTTAACGTAATAAATCCAAGGAATTGTTTGCTAACGCCAAGTTAAATATAAGGCCATGGGATAAGAATTGTAAAATAGTTAGTAAGAGAATTTCAATAAAGGCATCCTGTCCCCGCTAGGCCGGAGGTATTCCCTCGCAAATATATACAGGGTGTTTGGCCAGTCGTCATTTTTATTTCCTTAGCCCCACACTATATAACAGAGTCAACAAACACATTAATATATTTCCTTTACCCCGCTATAAATGTCAACAAAAATGTCTTCAGTGGCTCGTAACACTGTCGTATGAAGAAACTGAAGACCTTTTAAAAGTTGCTGTATAGACTGTAGGACATACACACACAATACACACAAGTTCACACACACACAAACTCATATACACATACGCGCACATAATCACACATCCATATCTTGTATAATTTAAAAAATAATAGTAATAATGATAATTGGAAATAATAAACTCTGGAGGGGGGGGCGTTAGTGTTCGCGACACAGTTTATAACTTCTGCGAATACTATCGTGTTCCAGTATTGTTGTACCATATTTTTGTTCCAAAATAAAGTTATTTGATTTTGATTTGATTTGATTTGATATACTGACGATAGTCAAGTGACGGTTTCTCAAAACAAAAAACACTTCTCGAAAAAAAAACTACTAGTTACATTATCAAATTTTATCGACTAAATTTAGGTGAGTAATTCGATATAAAATTTACTGCTTACTCTTGCAATTCGAGTCAGTGACACCGATTGCTTGTACCACTGAACCAAGAAAGAACTAGCGAATGTAGAGGGCACCTAGTAGGGATATTTTTTATCTAGTACCTACCTATTTAAAACTCAAAAACGTAGATAAGGTAGGTTAGTACCCACTACCGTAGATCTAGGCAGACATGTATTTTTGATATCTCTTTCGGAAACGGCTGCGGGGTTTTGGGTTAGAAAGGGACAACAAGAGATATATCGAGACGTCACCAATGCAGTATCTGTGGTTAGATGGCAAGCATTATGCAATAGCACAACATAAGTTTAATAAAGTGTTTGTGTGGTAAGCATTTCACAAATTTATTTATAATGCTCTTCAAAATAACCCCTTTCATTTTTGTGCGTATATTATCAAACACCCTGTATAGCGCACGGTCGCACTAAAAATATAATCTCACTTGACTCAAGTGCAAGCGAACGTCTACGATTATTCTACATGGTTCTGAAGTCAGCGCATTTTATTTTTCTGCTGACATATCCCCGGTTGAGGTGGCTAGGCATTCGAAGACAGGAAGATCACTTACCCAGGCAGAAACATTCTGAAGAAACGTAGGCAGGCAGGGCCTCATCACCAGATGGAAAGACGACCTGATAAAGATTGGTGGGAGCCGTTGGGTGCCGCACAAGATTAGTCGCTCTGGAAATGTATAGGACAGGCCTATGTTCAGCAGTGGACCTCCTGTGGCGGATGATAATGATGTATTTACCTGGTCCCACTAACTCTGTAGTAGTTATCGGGGCCATTGACGACCAGCAGCGACACTCCGCTGCCGATGTTCACCAGCAGGAACGGGTAAGGGTTCGAGAAGTCGTACGGCTTACGTACGTAGAGACTTAACGCGGCCTCTGCGTATGGCGGCTGGAAACAAATAAATACAATTATTATTATATTTATTTGGCTATACGCATGGGAGGGTACCCAATAGCAGCATGTTGTCCGCTATTAGCGAGCTATCAGCGGCTATAAGCGTACTGTAATCGGCTACAAATGTACTTTTGGCGGCTATAAACAGGCTAAAAAAAAAATTTTTTTTATTCATTAAAATCAGATAACTTTGAAACGTCAGTTTCACTGCCTGTTCCTTCGCGACCAAGCCAGGAAAGAAAGGCAAGAAACAAAGCCGGTTGTTTTTTTAATGATCTTTTTAGAATACATAATGTTACGAGCAGGGTTCGGGATAAAATAATGGAAATCGATTTCACCCAAATAACACTTTTATTCAGCACTAAACGATGAATACACGAACTTGGTCACACGTATCACAACACACTAATTCTCACCACTGGTGCACCACTTAAAGTCACCGAAATGATGAATGAATGTTCGCACGTATAGCTTAATCCAGACTGACTCGCGAGCAACTACTGTTCACGCGAGACCCTTCTCCACGTCAGTCCTCCAGGGCCTCGCTGAGACTCACTCGCTCACTGAGACTGACTGTCCGGCCATCTCTCCGGCCTATTTATATCGCACACATTTCGATTGTTCGAGAACGATGTCGATCCTTCCAGGAAAGGGTCGGTGTTTCGACAGAACGACCCATCCCCATTGTGCGCAATCGCAGACAATAACAACAATAACACAGCAAGACAAAAGCGCTCGAGAAACTTCGATTATTACTCATTGTTTAACAGCCTCGGCGTAACAATAACAATACAGAAAATAAATTACGTCTAAATTGTAATTGTATGTTTCTATAGTACTTACGGTGTCTGAAGAGTGTCTGTGCACGGGTTTTTCCTCGGGGGGCGCCCAGTAGTAGCACTCTTGTGGGTTCATACTGTCTACGTATAGCAAGCCCGCTATTAGCGCATCTAGCTCGTCCATTTTAGAGAGGCGCATGTTCACTTCCTGGATTGTACAAAATAATAGGTTAGAGTGTACGCCAAGTCAACAATTTCGATTTACCTTGAAGAAGGTTATCAAAATAATGCTCATATTTCTAAGCATGTTTGAGAAAATAATAATAATAGAACCCCTAATCCTATATACCTTGATAAAGTCCTCTTCGAATTTGTAAGCGCCACCGCCCGTCGCATATATTGTGTTGACGAGATCGGCCATGCCTTTGGAGCGAGCGAGCTGCAGAAACGCGCCGACTTCGGATGTCGGAAAACGGATGAAGTGGAGAGTGCCGCGCTGCCCGCGAATTGTTACATTATCCATCTGAAATTAATATACGATTTTTAATCTTCTTCTTCCTGCTCTGTTTCCACATTACTTGGGGTCGGCAGAACATGTATTCCTCCTCCACATTTCTCTATCAGCCGTCATCTCCGTTCTCACTTCTTTCTTTCCATATCATTCTTCACACAGTCCATATATCTCTTCTTCGGCCTTTCTCTACTTCTATATCCATCATCACTCATAACTCTTTTAGTGGCATGATTTTCTTCCCTCCGCATGACATGTCCATAACACGCTAGCGTATTACTCGTCGACTTTTCTATTACTGGCGCTACTTTTAAATTCGCTCTAATATAGTAATTCCTTATCTTATGCATTCTCATGTATCAGAAAGGTTAGAATTACCATGAAGTGGAAAAATGGGTGTGACTGTGTCATGGACACCACCGTGTGTTGTACGTGAATACGTATCAAATTAATATTATAAATGGGAATATTTGGGTGTTTCTTTATTTATTTGTATGTTTGTTACTCAATCACATCGTAACGGCTGAATCGATTTCGATGAAAAATAGTATGTACGTAGATTATAACTTGGATTAACGTATAGGCTACTTTCTATATCATAAACCAGGTCCCATGAGATAAAAATGGAGTGTCAAAGTTTTATAGAAAAACTAGTTTGGTCTTTCCGCGTGCGAAGCCGCTGGCGGGTCAGCTAGTTTACAACATAAAGATTTTATTAATAAAACAAGCTAAGGAAGCTTCATTATTATAAATACGGTATTTATCACGTACAATGTTTCGGTTCAATTCGTGAACCTTCATCAAGGAAGATTCTAAGGAAGCTTTCCCAGTGGCCCGATATTCAGATCTGATTCAGAAAGGGTATGCTTTAACAAACATACCTGTAGATGCACGTCCCTCCGTCCCGTGTTGCCGTAGGCGGCGTTCCGCGTGAGGTATCGCCTGATAGCCTTCAGGACTTCGCACTCCTTGTCGCGCTCGCGCCGGTTCGCGTCGCGCGGCTCGAAGTACACGAGCTTCGTCAGAGTGCCGCCAATGTCCATGCCGAACCACGGCATCGCTGGAAGCATATATAAAATACTAGTGGTTCACCCTGAACTAAGATCTCGCGAGTCTCCCAAAAAACCAAAAAATAGTATTCATAATCTTTGACTGATAAAATAGTGTCACGAAATGCATTACCAACTAACTTGACCTAAAGTTTCATTCAAATTACAAGTAACGGGACTTCATGTTATATGGTTTTAGGGGTAAAAATTGCAGTTATTCAAGATTTCAGAATGCTCCCTAAATTTGTGTCACTAAAGCTACACGAATACCAAATTTCAGCACTGTGTGGTCACTGGTGTACCCTGTGAATTTTGTGAAAGTTCCTTTTTTATTATGGCTAATAACATAAAAACTACAAGGTTTAAACTAAAAATAGAAACGGGGTCAAAATGTACTTACAAATACCTTTTATTAGACGCGCCATTAGACCGGATAGTCCTATTTGGTTTTTTTTACCCCTCTTGAACCCCAATATCTCAACAACCCCCCCAAATTTTTAGCTCATTTAGTCACACCAGAATTGTACCAACACTACCTACCTATATACCAAATATCACGCTGATCGGATCAACGCTTCGAAAGTTATCCTCGGACAAACAAACATACATACATAAAACGCCGATTTGCCTAAGTTGAGTTGGAGATCGCTCGATCAATTAGTATTATAGATACTCCAGGAGATATTGTACTCTGATTCGTGACCCGGGACACGAAACAATTTAGGCCATTATGCAATATGACATTTTTCTGTTCGTCTATATGTCTCCAACCATATGAAACAAATACAAGTTACATTCTGCGACGCGAAACAAAAACATGGCGGGTCGCGGACTACACACAATATTTTAAGAAACGAGAAATTTTGAGAAACGGCCTTGTCCCTCAATCTTCTGTGTTTATTTCAACATTCAGTTTCCTACCCGACACCGATAGCCGATAGTTTCGTTTTGACCATTTTGGTCCGAAACCATATGTACTTACGTGGCGCGTCATCGGGCGGGGTGGGGGGTGTGGGGTCCACCACATTGTCACAATCGCTCTTACTCATTGTGCTGGAGTACGGAGCACGTCTCACTCTCTTTAACACCGCTCTTCTGTAAACGACAAGTCCATTTGTTAATGTATAATGTATATAACGAAACTAGATGGCGCTGCTAGATAAATTTAAATACTTTTACACTGATTTGTAACAAAGAACCACAAAATTGAATAATAACAAAACTTTTGAAACTATCATGGTTATGGACAAAAACTATTTGCAATAAAAACGGGATATTTAATCGATATTAAATCACACTAATATTAAAAATACGAAAGTTTGGATGTTTGTTTGTTTGTTACTCAATCACGTCGTAACGGCTGAACAGATATCAATGAAATTTGGTATATACGTAGATTATAACCTGGATTACCACATAGGCTATCTTTTATCCCATAAATCAGTTCCCATGGGATAAAAATGGGGTGTCAAGTTGCAACAGCGAGTTTAGCTTTATTTCTAGGTTACCTACACATTTAGTAGTATAACGCGTACGAAGTCGCGGACAACAGCTGGTACATTATATATTAAATAGTGTTTTTTATTCTAACAATCGAACAATGGATATGTGCTGTCAGATTCATAATTTTAGTTCATAAGGTATGTCCGCGTACAAGTTCCTAACTTTAAACTAGATGGCGCTGATAAAGAAAGAAAACAAGAAAACACATTTTTTTTATACAGACGATAGTCAAGGGCTTGACCTCTAGCTCACCTGATGGTAAGTGATGATGGTGAGATCAAAGGTGGAGCACGCTTACCTGGAAACAACTTATTCACTCTGGACTTAAGGACTCCGAGAAACATACGCCGGAAATACTGGTTCGGAAAAACATACGCCGGAAGTGAGTTCCACTCGTTACTTGTGCTAACAAGAAAAGTTGAATCAAATCGTTCGGTACGGTAAGGTGGTATGCCGACCAGGTATGGGTGGTACTTCTCGGTACGTCTGCTTGTCCGGTAGTGGAAGGGGGAAGGAGGGTTGAGGTCATGAAGATCTTGCGCACATTCAAAATGAATCTTGTAAAAAACTGAAAGTCTGGCTACTCTGCGTATGTGCTCCAGACTTGATTTTTATTTGTGACGGAACAAAACACACACAGCACACAATTAAAGTACACACAAAATAACATACAAAAAAAAAACAACCGTACCCAACAAATGGTACCCAATAAAAGGTGAACGTGCAGTTCCTAACGCTAAACTAGATGGCGCTGATAAGGTCCCCTTGTATGACCATGTTACGTACCTGGTGACTGTTTTAAGGGGGGATGTCAGTGGTGAGGCACGGCGCTCCCTGGCGCAGGCCGCGAGGCAGCCCTCACAGCGGTGCAAACGCATCTGTAACAACAAACGGGCAAGCTAAGTAAACGAGTAAAATGCTCTTTTATTATATGTGACCACTTCGTAGTTACCCGACTGCGGAGGAGGGTAGTGTTTTAGGGTGTATGTATGTATGTTTGTCTAGCAAAAAGAACAACCAGCCTTGTTGAAGTGAAAACTTCTTTAGCCGTTAAGTGCATTTTTTAAGATAAGAAAAACAATTGGACTCGCGACACTGTTACCGTTACCGTTACCTCTGTGTATAAGTATCTCGAAATTGCTCAAGTTTTTACTTCAGTCGGCACTCCCGGAGTGCCACTTTTTTATATTTGTTCCTCGATTACTCAAAAACGCCTTAACCAATTCAAGAAATTATTTTTTTATTTAAAAGGGTATTCTTTCCAGGTGGTTCCATTGGAACCAAGTCAGGATCTGATGATGGGATCTGTTTTTACCTCAGAACTCTGTCATTTATCAACCGATTTGGAAAATTCTTTTTTTATTTGTGGTGGACTATTGTTTTATGGCACCTTTTTTTACCAACCCATTTTTTTTTTTTTTAACCCAAGGTGGGTTACCTACATTATTGAATTTTTAGTAGGGATCCTTAATTTTTTCTCGTTATAAATATAGCCTGTCACTCACTGGATAATGTAGCATTCTAATGGTGAAAGAATTTTTAAAATCCGACCCGTAGTTTTTGGGTTAATTCGTTACAAACATACAAATCTTTCCTCTTTATAAATTTACAAGCTTTCGCCCGCAGCTTCGCACGCGTGGTTTGCCAGTAAAAAGTAGCCTATGTGTTAATCCAGGTCATGATCTACGTACATACCGAATTTCATCGCAATCGGTTCAGCTGTTCCGATGTGAAAGAGGAACCAACATCCATACATACATACAAACTTTCGCTTTTATAATATTAGTGGGAAGTATTAAATAACTAAAATTTAATTACAGATGCATAACCACGATAGTTTAACATTACAATAAAATGATTAATACTAGTTAAAACCATAATAATAATAGTCGCATCTCTAGCATATATCCAATACAATCAATTTAATCGTGCGATAATGACCTTAATTGGTATGGCCTTCGCCTCAATTTATCAACATACGACTATTTGTTGCCAAAAATAACACGTATACGTAATTTTGACCGCGGAATGAATATTGGCGACACTGCTAAAGAGGTATGTTTTTTTTTTTTTTTAATTGTAATTACTTTATGCCTATATATAAAGCTTATTAATTATATGACACTGTTTTAAACTATTTTGTCAAAAAACGAATACCATGCGAGAAAAAATAGCTAAAAAAATATATATACTTAATAGTTTTTCACACCACCTGCTCGACAATGTCAAATTATATGTCATGAAAACCTCACCGAAAGCAGGTGATTAAATCCCTACGGCTGAGCCGTGAGTAAAGTTGTACTAAATTTCATTATGCCCTCGCGGATATAGTGTGATTTGAATTTAGAACCTCATCTGTATTAAAATTTGAACCAAAGGAACCCACATAATAAAAACTTATTCGTAAATCGAACTAATTTCTGCGCATAATGCACCAACCAAGATTTGGATATAGCTGTCCGCGTCTTGGGTGTACTTATATCCCTCTCTGCACTCAGGATCCTAGTAACTCCCTCGCTGCGCTCGTGAGTTAACTCTTAAATCCTTCGTTACGTTTGGAATTCAATATTACACCCGTGACGCAAGACACTGCTTTATCCCCTTGTTTAATAATGTAATTTTTTTTTATTATACCATTACAGAGTCAACAGCACTTGGTATCAGTGCAAACAAACCGACTTCAGAAAAAGGAGGAGTGTCTCGAATCTTTTTTTTTTATGTATGTTCCCCGATTTCTCGAAGACGCCTGGACCGATTAAGAAATTCTTTTTTTGTTTAAAAGTATACTTCCCAGGTTCAATTCCCACCAAGTCAGGACCAGATGATGGGATCCCAAAAAAATCGAGGGCAACCCTCTAATTTTATAGGGATGCAAAATTGTTTTATGTTTTTACTTTAGAACTCCGTTATTTATCAAGCGATTTGAAAAATATTTATGTATTTGAAACGTTATACTTTCATATTGGTCTCATAGAAATTTTATCAAAATCATTTCAGTAGTTTGGTTAAGTTAGTTATATTTTTGTTAAAAAGTTACTTGCTAAGATATAACTTTTAAGAATAAGTCACTTATTAATTCTACTAGTTACTATTAGAAACACAATAAATAAATATTGCTGGACATTTCACACAGCGCTATCTTGCCCCAAACTAAGCAGAGCTTGTACTATGGGAACCAGATAACTGATAGAATACATATATACTTTTTTTTTGTAAATTCATACTTATAATATATAGAGAAACAACCATATCCGAAACAAATATCTGTAGAAAATGCAAACATTTGTTCCGCGGCAGGATTCGAACCCGCTACCTCCTGCGTCTTAGCCGGCTATTCGCCCACTGCACCACGGAGGTCGTCGTATTTTACACAATTTTAGTTAGTCAACGTAAACAACAGAATCGCCACCAATATTTTTTTTAAGGAATTTAGTAGGTACGCTATGAGCTCTATCTATCAATCTATTTTTATTATCTTTAAATTTGTCATTTTCCATTGTATTTTTGTAATTTTCATGCTAGATATGGTAGAATAAAATTGGCACTTACCTACTTATATAAAACCTTTTTTTTAGCGATAAGACCGCCCATTGTACTTACCTTAATTTTTGTGTATTTTTATTGTATTTTTAATTTTGTTGGTGTGCAATAAAGAGTATTCTATTCTATTCTATTCTTTGTACATTACCAGCATCGCACGCGTTTTTTGTCAATGAATAGTAACATATGTGCCAATCCAGGTCATAATCAATCGACATACCAAATTTCATTAAAATCCATTCGTTTTTGCGTGAAAAAAAGAAACATCCACACATCCATCCATACAAACTTTCGCGTTTATAATATTAATGAGATAGTCAAGCAAATAAATATATCTTTATCTTTATTTGCCATGCTATAAAAGCATGTTGATATCCATTGTGCTTAAGGCGATAATCGCGTGAATAGTCGCGCTAATGATCGCGCGAGTACTGTGTGCGCAAGGCAATGTTCGCAGCAGCGCGAGGAGCATTTTTGAAGTGAAAACTTCTTTAGGCGCGTTGGGCATAGTGAAAACTTCTTTAGCCGCATTGCGCGTTTTTTGAGATGGGAAAAAACCATTGAACTCGCGACACTGTTACCGTCACCTGTCACTGACTACTGACACCTCTACATATAAGTAGCTGTAGTGTAGTCTGCTTTTATTGAAGTTTTCACTTCTGTCGGCACTCCCGGAGTGCCACTTTTTTATACTATTTGGAGATGGAACAAGCAATTGGCACACCTCATTTTGAGTGGCAACCATCGCCTATAACAAAGTATTGCCTCTTAAGTCACGCACTTTAGAAACGTGCCCTACGATACACTACCCTGCGTCCATCAATTTGAGGCATACAGGTGTAAAGCAACATGTGCCTGTAACTTCACCGGCAACTCTTCAAACCGAAACAAAGCAATGCAATGGCGTCAGAAATAGGTACTTCCCCGAGCGAGCCCTTTCACAAGGAATTCTACTACTCTTAAAACATATTGATATCCAATGCTTTAGGCGTTAATCAAAATGCCGAGCATTGCGAGTAATCAAATCATTTCAATTTCAGGAAGATTTGCAAAGCTTACAATGTTGTTAAAAAATTAAACACAGTTTAGTGTGTTTAAAAATATCCTAAACAAAAATTGTTAAGGAAATATTTAAGCACACGTTAAAAAGTTGTTTAACTTTTTTGTGGTAACAAAGACAGTGCTGGTAAACAAGTTTAATGGTTGCTTACAAATAGCCTCAAGCTACGCATAAATAATAAACTAATGCTTTGGGGCCCAGAGTACTAATTAAAGAATTAATAGTTCTTTTCTTTTTAAATAGAAAATGGAAAGCCCTGATTAACGCATAAAAGCCATTCTCTTTTTAGGGTTCTGTGCCTCAAAAGGTAAAAAAGGAACCCTTATAAGATCACTTTCTTGTCCGTCTGTCCGTGTGTCACCACCGATTTTCTCAGGAACGGATGGACCTAGCAAGTTGAAATTTATACCAGATACCGAGGTCTATAGTCCCTATTAGGTGTATAAAAATCAAGGTCCTGAGTCAACACGATAAAAAGATATGGGCCAATTTAGATTTTCGCGAAAATTTGTATGTACCAAAATTTACCTTAATTTTCAACTTATTTTATTTTTCGGAATTTTCCCTTTACTTGTGCTGTAAGAACTTGCTTTTAACCAAAATTGACAATTTTAGGTCAACCGGAAGTAGCCTATAGGTTTTGGGTCGTTGACCTAGAATCACGAAATTTAGCAAAAAGCAAGGTACAGCACAAATAAAGGAAACATTCCAAAAAACAAATAAGTCAAAAATTAAAGAGTGTTCCCATACATACATAGTTGACGCCAATTAGGATAGTCCTCTGAGTTGTATGGGTGCTCATACAATTTATTATAGATAATGGTACGGAACCCTTCGTGCGCGAGTCCGACTCGCACTTGGGCGGTTTTTTATCTGTTTCCAAGTCATATATGTTTTTTATCGGTTGTATAGCGTTACTCAGGAGGTGATCAATTTTTTTTTTAAACTGGATATATCTTCATTTGTTCACAATCTCACCTGACGGTAAGCGATGATGTCCAAGATGAAGCACGAAGATCTAAAATAAACCTATTCACTCTTACCATAAAGATGCCCGGATTGTATTCTTTAGGGAAAATAGACGACGGTAAAGTGTTCCATACCTTTGCTATACGCATCAAGAACGTAGAACCAAAACGTACTAATGTAGTTAAGCTGAAATTTGGCATGATATTATAGTGACGCTTAGTAAACTCGTGTATCCCCCCCCCCCCCTTCGACCCAAGCCGTACCTATAAATAATCCACAATAATATCACATAATACTGTAGTTGTAAGATTCATCAAAGCTGAATAAACTCACCCGTTTACGAGCAGTAGGTACGCGTCTACAGTTGGGTTTGCAAACAGCTTAATGTTCATTCAAAATGACGACTATAGACTTTGTATTTCTAAATGATGAAGATACAGCCGAACTACACATGTATTTTTCTTCCATTCCATTCCATTTTTATTGACAGTCAAACGCTTGACCTCACCTGGTGGTAAGTGATGGTGTGATCAAGGATGGAGCACGCTTGCCTAGAAAGAACCTATTCACTCTGGACTTGATGACTCCGAGATTAAACTAGTTCGGAAAAACATACGCCGGAAGTGAGTTCCACTCCTTACTTGTGCTAACAAGAAAAGTTGAAGCAAATCGTTTGGTACGGCAAGGTGGTATGCCGACCAGGTATAGGTACTTCATGAAGATCTTGCGCACATATCTCTTCCTTCTACCTCATCACCTCTACTTGTATATCCATCCACACTCATATCTAACACTCTTTTAGTGACATGATTTTCTTCTCTCCGCATGGCATGTCCATACAACGCTCTTACTCCTCAACTTTTCTATCACTGGCGCTACTTTCAAACTTCCTCTAATATACTCATTACAAACGCGCTTGATCAACTATTTTGCGATAAAGTCACGGACAACAACTAATAAAAAATACCTAATTGATAAACGTAATCTGGCCACATGCCAGCATTCAGATATCAACTTATTAAGTATGCATTAAATAATTTAGACCGACCTTGATAAGATTCGATTTTAAATTGTTTATTTGTGATGATAAATTATCTTTATGATAACTTAATGCAAAAAAACGGCCAAGTGTGAGTCTGGCGCGTACGGCTCCGTAAAAATATTGAATTTATCACACTAAATGCGGAAGTTTGGATGTTTGTTTATTTATTTATTTATTTGTTTGTTTGTTATTCTGTTTTGTTTGTCCGAGAATAACTTTCGAATCGTTTATCCGATCATCATGAAATTTGGTATATAGGTAGGTAGTGATGGCACAATTTTGGTGTGACTCAATGAGCTAAAAATGTAGGGGGGTTGTAGAGATATTGAGGTTCAAGAGGGGTAAAAAAATGGGACTATCCGGTCAAATAGCACGTCTAATAAAAGGTCTTTGTGAGTACATTTCGACCCCTTTCTATTTTTAGTTTAAACTTTGCACTTTTTAAGTTATTAGCCATAACAAAAATTGAACTTTGAAAAAATTCACAGGGTACACCAGTGACCCCACAGTGCTGAAATTTGGTATACCTACGTGTAGCTTTAGTGGCACAAATATAGGGAAACGTCTGAAATCCAGCAAAACTGCAATTTCTACCCCAAAAAAGAAAAACCATTTTACATGAACTTTCGTTACCTGTAATTTGAATGAATTTGTAGGTGAAATTAGTTGGTTAGGTATTTTGTGGCACTATTTTGATAGTCAAAGATTACGAATAATATATTTTTGTTTTTATGGGAGACTCGCGAGATCTCAGTTCGGGGCGAACCACTAGTTTATAACTATTCTAAATTTCAAGATTCAGTATTTGCTGAGATAATCAGCTGTGACAGACGAACGGACGGACAAAGTTACACCGTAATGGTCCCGTTTTCACCATTTTGGTGTGGAGCCCTTAAAACTGTTCTAGATATAGACTTCGTTTTATTTATCCTGTAATCTTTGCATATTGGTGTTTGGTAATAATGACAAAGTTACACACAAGTCCCGTTTTCACCATTTTGGTGTGGAGCCCTTAAAACTGTTCTAGATATAGACTTCGTTTTATTTATCCTGTAATCTTTGCATATTGGTGTTTGGTAATGTACTTGTAGATATTCAAGTGACGGTTCCTCAAAACATAAAAAACACATCTCGAAAAAAAAACTACTAGTTCTATTATCAAATTTTAAAGAAAATCGACTAAGGACAAAAATAAAGGCCAATTTTTTGGTTTTGTGTTAGAAAGGGGCAACAAGAGATATCTCGAGACGTCACCAATACAGTATATGTGGTTAGATGGCAAGCATTATGCAATAGCACAACATAAGTTTAATAAAGTGTTTGTTTTTAAATGCCAAAATAAATTACAAATTTCTTTGGTAAACATTTCACAAATTTATTTATTATGCTAATCAAAATAACCCCTTTAATTTTTGTGCGTATATTATCAAACACCCTATATATTGTGTGCGTTGCGGTGTGACAAACTAACCTAGCGAATAATTTTGCTCAAGGAGCATTTGATTTTCAACTAACCTTCTGAGTAAAAAAGTAAAACGAGATGGAATACGAAAAAACAAGTAATGTGTACGTACGTTTCAGTACTATTGTTTCTGTTCATCACCGTAACGTTAAGATTAGAAAAACTAAATTACAGAGATTTTAAATATCAAAAAACACGCTTTTTTAGATAACCGAACCAAAAAGTAGAATATAATTTTAAAAAAAAATTAACTTAAGAATATTGTGTTCATCATGAAAAAAAATTGTAATAAAGCGTGGGGTGCTTGATGTCAATTGTTATACATATCTTAAATAACACCCCACGCTTTTTTACAAAAAATTTTTTTGCCATCCTTTATTGTCCAACTGCTGGGCAAAGGTCTCCCCCAAGTCTCTCCACCTATCTCTGTCATGTGCGACACCACCAATCCTGCTCAAAGGCAACAAGATCGTCCCGCCCACGCTTCCTTCTTCGTTTTTTACAATAAAATACATTTTTTTATAAATCACACTATTCTTAATTTTGTTCGGTTATCTACAAAAGCGTGTTATATAATATTAAATTAAATTTCAATTTAATTCGATGTTTTCATGTGGTTGCAAATCAAGTTCAAAAAGGTTCCGTTACATACATGCATACATTACATACCAAGCTAATAAAAACATATTAAAAATCAGTAGCATTGGCAATCTAATTGATCGAGCGAAGCGACATCTCCAAATCAACTTAGGCAAATCGGCGTTGTATGTATGTATGTACATGTTATGAAGGCACAATTTTGGTGTGACTAAAAGAGCTAAAAATGTTATGGGAGTGGTTGAGATATTGGGGTTTAAAAGGTGCAAATAAAATTATATGAGACAATTAGGTCAAATGGGACATCAGTACATTTCGGCCCCGTTTTTATTTTTAGTTTGGTCCTTGCAGTTTTTGAGATATCAAAGGCTGAACTTTGACGAAATTCACCGGGTACACCAGTGCTGAAATTTGGTATTCGTGTAGCTTTAGTGACACATATAGGCAAAAGTCTGAAATCCACAATAACTGCAATTTGTACCCCAAAAAAGATTAACCAAATAACATGAACACACGTTACCAAGTTTTGGATATGCATTTCGTGGCACGATTTTAATAGTAAAAGATTACGCTAGATCTCAGTACGGGTTGAACCACTAGTTTATAGTTAGCAAAGTTTTTAGGAATATCCCTTTTATTTCTTCCTTCCTTCTACCTCCGTAGCGCAGTGGGCGAATAGCCGACTGAGGCACAGGAAGTAGCGGGTTCAATTTCCGACGCAGAACAATCGTTTGCATGATCTATAGATATTTGTTCCGGATCCGGATGTTTTTCTATATACATACATATATATATACATAAATATGTATTTACAAAATAAGTATATAAGTATTCTATTAGTTATCTGGTTCCCACAGTACAAGCTCTGCTTAGTTTGTCCGAGTAATGTCCGAGATTATTTTTACACTTGTTGCAAACCTGTCGCGAGATACGTAATCAGGGGCCGGTCAATCGCGGGAAGGTCAACCGGTGCCGGTGGTACGATGGTCATGTATATTGCCACGTCACCGTTTCTGTTTTCAATGCTAAAACTACGCATAAATTATTGTAAAAATTATACGAAGTTTTACATTGTAGAGTTTACATCATTCAAGATTAATTAAGTAGGCACTTACTCATAAGATGAACAGTGGCGTCAATATGAAATCACACGAATATTATAAAACTAACTGTTTCCCGCGATTTCGTACGCGTTACACTCTAATACATAATAAAGCTAAACTCGCTGTTGCAACATTTTTATCCCCTGGAAACTCATTTATGGGATAAAGGTAGCCTATGTGACAATCCAGGTTATAATCTACGTATATACCAAATTTAATTAAAATCGGTTAAGCCGTTACGACGTGATTGAGTAACAAACTAACAAATAAATAAACAAACATCCAAACTTTCACATTTATAATATTAGTGTGATGTGAAAATTTGGATGTTTGTTTATTTGTTTGTTTGTTACTCAATCACGTCGTAATGACTTAACCGATTTGGATTAAATTTATAAAGTTATAATAGAATTATTTAGAACACACTCAAAATATTGTCTCAAAAAGTGCTAATAAAGTGGGATAAATATTATTTTTCCTATCTATTTCCCATAAGTAAGCATGTATACAACCTGCTTTGTTGTGTACGACATTAATTGATCGAGCGAAGCGAGATCTCCAAATCAACTTGGGCAAATCTGCATTGTATGTAAGTATGTTTTTTTGTCCAAGGATAACTTTCGAAGCGTTGATCCGATCATCGTGAAATTTGATACATAGGTAGGTAGTAATGGCACAATTTTGGTGTGACTAAATGAGTTAAAAATGTGTGGGAGTTGTTGAGATATTGGGGTTCAAGAGAGGTAAAATAACCGAAATGGGACTATCTGGTCAAATGGCACGTCTAATAAAAGGTCTTTGTGAATACATTTCGACCCCCTTTTAATTTTTAGAAACTGAACTTTGACAAAATTCACAGGGCACACCAGTGACCTCACAGTGCTGAAATTTATTATGCGTGTAGCTTTAGTGACACAAATATAGAGAAAAGTCTGAAATCAAGAATAACTGCAATTTCTACCACTAAAAAGAAAAACCAATTAACATGAACTCCTGTTACTTGTATTTGAATGAAACTGTAGGTCAAGTAAAGTGGTTAATATTATTATTTGGTTATACACTATTTTGATAGTCAAAGATTACGAATCATTTTTTTTTTGTTTTTATTGGAGACTCGCGAGATCTCAGTTCGGGGCGAACCACTAGTATAGATTTGAATCTATACTACATCTATACTTCTATACTAATACTAGCTGACCCCGCGAACTTCGTACCATCTTAGAATCAATAAATTTTGTGTTGCAAAGCTGAGTTAAATTCATTTATTTTTTCAATGTCCTTTTCTGTGCACGTACCCACTACAATCAACTATCTCTATATTCAAAGTATAAAATTATTAAAGCACTAATATCGCTATTAAAAAATAGGATTTGGGGGTAGAAGGGTGAACCACCCTTATCACATAGGGGTGTGAAAAATAGTTTACATCACACAATGATTTCATAACAATCGGTCAAGCCGTTTCGGAGGAGTTTGCTACAAACATTGTGACACGAGATTTTTATACATTATATTATAAAGGAGATAAAGATTGTGAGTTTGTTTGTATGTATGTAGGGGTGAACTCAGAAATTGCTAAACCGATTCTGAAAATTATTTGACGGATAGAAATCTACACTATCTTTCAGTGGATAGCATATACGTTTTCACGACTAAACGGCTGGACCGATTTCGATAAAATTTGGTATAATTGTGACCGGGATTGGGACATAGGCTACTTTTTACCCGCGCAGGAGGTTAATTTTTTTATGGACAAACAGTTCCTGTTTTTAACGCACTGTCATGAGACGTCGTATTGTACGGACAAAAGCTTATGTAAATGAGAAAAAATAAAGAAACTACTCACTTGGTGAATAGTAATAACTCCCGTCTGCTGCTTCATTATAACTAAGTAAACTATTATCACAGATTGTATAAATAAATATAATTTATCACATCACTTATTCATCTTCCAAATCTAACTCCCATAAATCAGAGAGACCATTCAACAATCTACGTAAAGCACACTCAAATATATTATTCAGAAAAATACAGTAGTAAAACAAAATGCACCAAAAGTCAATCAGAATGCGATAATCGCAGCACAACATAGGTACGACCGCGCGCCGCGGAGGTCAAGCAGCGAATAGCTAATTTCGAATTGTAATTCAATGTATGCGTGCGCGCAGTTGATAAGGCGATTGTGATAATGAGCTTAGTGACTATCGACGGTTGTAAATACGTCAAATGTTTATGGATTGTGTACATAAATATTAAACATTTTGGACACTTCAATTTATTTAAAGATTCGTTTATAAAAGTAGCCATTTTTTTTAATATATTAGGTATTTTACTTCTTTTGAATATTTTGAGGTTTGCGTCCTGTAGATAACTTTTCTGCCCCAAAGACAGTCTTCTTCGAGCTTTGTGCCCCGCCCGCCCACTGCTACATTAGCTAGCTAATCCTCTGAGCTATGTCAGTGATTTAGTCGACAGATCTCCTCATTCTCATTATTGATCGAGCGAAGCAAGATCTCTATATCAACTTGGGCAAATCAGCGTTGTATGCATGTATGTTTGTTTGTCCGAGGATAACTTTCGAAGCGTTTATCCGATCAATCGTGAAATTTGGTGCACAATTTTGGTGTGACTAAATGAGCTAAAAATGGCGGGCGGGGGGGGGGGGGGGGGGTGTTGAGATATTGGGGTTCAAGAGGGATAAAAAAACCAAAATGTAACTATCCCGTCAAGTGGCACGTCTAATAAAAGGTATTTGTGAGTACATTTCGACCCCGTTTTTAGTTTTAGTTTAAACCACTTAGTTTTTAAGTTATTAGCCATAATAAAAACTGAGCTTTGACAAAATTCACAGAGTACACCAGTGACCTCACATTGCTGAATTTTGGTATGCGTGTAGCTTTAGTGACACAAATATAGGGAAAAGTCTGAAATCCAAAATAACTGTAATTTCTACCACAAAAAAGTAACCAATTAACATGAACTCCCGTTACCTGTAATTTAAATTACACGTTAATTGGTTAAGCATTTCGTGGCACTATTTTGATAGTCAAAGATTACAAATAATATTTTTTTGTTTTTATGTGAGACTCGCGAGATCTCAGTTCGGGGTGAATCACTAGTTATGAATATGTTTACAAACGGAACGGAGGTGGTGTATGCGTTTAAGGTGAGAGGTTGTTTGTTTGTGTGTGCAAAAAACGAATGTTCCTATTTATCTCCAAAACGGTTAGACCGATTTAGATGGTTCTTAGATAGGTGTTATTATGGTGAAGAGATCTCAGCTGTTAAATGGAAAACCGTGTTTTTTTTTAATTTTTAATTGATACCTCATCATCATCATCAGCCCTTTTCATCCCACTGCTGGGCATAGGTCTCTTCGTTGTCGCCATTCGCCTCTGTCCCGCGCAGTTCTAACCCACATACGACCTGCGATTTTTATAATGTCGTTGACCCATCTTGCCGGCGGACGACCTGCGCTCCTGGTTCCATCTCTGGGCCACCGCTCAGTTAGCACCCTGCTCCACCTGTCATCACCGCGCCTGGCTACATGTCCTGCCTAACTCCATTTGAGTCCCAATATACGCTTGCTGACGTCTTGAACTTTAGTCCGCTTGCGAATTTCAGTATTGGGGACTCGGTCTAGCAGTGTCCCACTGCAAGTCATTGATACCTACTTGTTGCAAAATATTTTGAAAATATTTTCTAAAGATATTAGCACATTTAAATAGACAGAACGGTATAATCATGGGTCTAATCTCCAAAACAAGTTGTCGTATTTGCTTGATAAATTAGTACTTTCTGCCCAAGACTGCGCTTGTTAGGAGATTGAAACAGAAATAGGAGATACATACGTAGATAAAACAAAGTCACAGACAGCCCAGAGGATTGGCAAGCTGAAGTGACAGTGGGCGGGGACAAAGCTCGAAGAACTGACGGCCGTTGGGGCAAAAAGGTTCCCGAGTGGAGACCACGCACTGGAAAGCGCAGCGTAGGATGCCCCTCTAGATGGAAAGACGACCTGACACGGGTTGCTGGGAGTCGTTGATGCAGGCCGTATAAGATCGATGGCTCTGGAAATGTATGGGAGAGACCTATGTTCAGCAGTGAAGGTTCTGTCTCCATTAGGAAATCCCCCTCACCATCCGTATTTAAAGCTAGACTCAAAAACTTGTATCTCCATGAAGAGTCGTGATTATTCATCTGATCTATAATATTATTAATATATGTATGTATGTAAGTACATATTTATTTATTTTATATATGATAATTACTTATTTAAAATTATTGATGTATTTAAGGTTAAGTAATTTTTCTTTTTCTATTATTAAGTTTATTCTTTTTACACCTCAGCCAATCTTCCATTAAGCAATGATCCTCTCCATCCAAAGGTTGTCTGGAAGAGATCGCTTTGTTAAGCGATAAGACCGCCCATTATGCTTACATTTATTTGTTTTATTTTTTATTTTTATATCTGTTGTGTTTAGATTGTAAGGTATAATAAAGAATTTTGATTCGTTCATTCATTCTGCCGCTAATATGTGTCTGGGTGTTTTTTCTATATAAGTATGTATTTACAAAATGTACTACGTGTTTTGTTATGTATTCTTCGATCAATAAAATACTATATTTAGGATTTAGATTATAATTTCTTTGTATGTATTACATTAATACAAAAGACACCTGGAACTGTAATAACTGGTTTTAGAGATGGGTTTAATACCGGTAGCTATATAGTATTTATCCAGTACAATAACAGTAACAATAACAGGAATAACAGTACATTTACAATAAACAATTTTTAACGTGAATGTGTGCATAGGTTTCTTCTAGGCATGCGTGTATCATCGTAGACGGTATCATCGCGCGGCATCAGGCCAGATCGTGCTTTTTCAATTCAAAAATCTATTTATTCATTAAATTCACAAGGATCACGTTGAAACCTCAAATTTACTCCCCGTTCCTTCGCGACCAAGCCAGGAAAGAAAGGCAAGAAACAAGGCATAACAATAAAGAAAATAAATTACGTCTAAATTGTAACATTTTTGAACAAGTTGGAGCAATTTCAATCCCAAGCTTCTCTATCATCTAACTAAATAATCTGATATTTTATAGTAGGCTTTTTTTATAAAGATTTTGTTTAATTCCGTTTTAAAATTTGTTAATTGTAAGTTTTTGTACATCACTTGGGAGTTTATTATAAAAGCCTTCGCCCATTAAACGATTTACCAACTTTATGGAGTCTACAAGTGGCAACAGCGAGTTTATCCTTATTTCTAGTATTAAATTTTTTTTTTTTTTTTTAATTGGATAGAACTTCGTTTGACCACAATCTCACCTGATGGTAAGTGATGATGTGGTCTAAGATGTAGCACGAAGATCTAGAAGAAACCTATTTACTCTCACCTTAAAGAGGCCCGAATTGTATTCTTTAGGAAAAACAGACGATGGCAAAGTGTTCCATACCTTAGCTGTACGCATCAAGAACGTAGAACCAAAACGGTGTGTGCGAATGGGTGGTATATCGACTAGGTACGGGTGGTACTGAGCCGTGCGCCTGCTTGCCCTTTGATGGAAGGGAGATGGCGGGATCAGATCGTATAGTTCCTGGGCACATTCCCCAAAATGTATTCTGTAAAAGATCGATAGGCTTGCAACTTTACGGCGGTGTTCGAGACTTTGGATCTTAGTCTCCGCCATATATTGCTCACCTATAAGCCTAAAAGCCCTACGTTCTATCGAGTCTAAGGTAGCGAGCTGGTATTTAAATTATTAATTATTATAATTATTATGTATTAATTATGGGTAAATTATGATTATCGCTATTTTTCTTACACAAATTAATATTTTTGTCTACATACATTACATTTTCATAGATATAGCTTATGTATAAGAAAAATTTAGCGATTTGAGCTCGTAAACAAACAAATTATAATAAATTTCTAATACACCTCACATTGACCCAGTGAAATTGAATAGTTGCATCATATCTAGAACGGCCGTAAGGTTAATAAAGCATGTATAAATTAAAACTTTCCGACCCCCTTTTTGGCGACGGGGGTGGGGGGGGTGGGGGGGGGGGGTTTAAACTCATTTTGTTGAATGAGGTGTCAATCGATTCGATATTATGGTGCGGGTGACATAATCTACAATCGACATAGGTATTACGCAGACGGGTTTCAGTTTTTTAAACTTATAATTACTAGTGGTTTGCCCCGAACTGACCAAAAAACCAAAAACCAAAACAAAATATTATTCATAATCTTTGACTAATAAAATAATCCCACGACATGTACAACCAACTAACTTGACCTACAGTTTCATTCAAATACAAGTAACAGAAGTTCATGTTAATTGGTTTTTCTTTTTAGGGGTAGGAATTGCAGTTATTCTTGATTTTAGACTTTTCCCTATATTTGTGTCACTAAAGCTACACAAATACCAACTTTTAGCACTGTGGGGTCACTGATGTACCCTCTGAATCTCGTCAGTTCACTTTTTATTATGGCTTAACTCAAAAACTACAAAGAAAACAAAAAATAAAAACGGAATCGAAATGTACCAATGAAGATCTTTCATTTGGCGTCCCACTTGACTTAATAGTCTTATTTTCATTTTTTTTTAACCCCTCTTGAACCCCAATATCTCAACAACCTCCAATAGTTTTAGCTCATTTAGTCACACCAGGATTGTGCCATCACTACTTCAGAATCAAACGAACTTTGATTGTTTGAAGTATAATTACCTATAAAACAAATTTCACGATGACCGGGTCAACGCTTCGATAGTTATCCTCGGACAAACAAACATACATACATTAGGGTGTCCCTTATATACGTGAAATTTTTTTTTTCGGATATCGAAATGCATACCCCGTAATTCTTTTTAAACTACCCAGATCTACTTAAATACAAAATTTTATCTTTCTATGTCAACATTAACCCGTGCCGACAAGGCCGTAAAGATTTTGAAAATAGCTGCCTTTGACCCTTTTCGATATTCAACTAAACAAAATGAAATATTTATATTTTATAAAAACAATAATAAAAATTTAGTAAGAAAATAGGTATTTATTTATTAAAAGAACATAAAATTACAGATTAGCAAGGATATTTTCTTTTAAGGGTCTCTTTGTTACAGTCTGGATAAAGATTTCTGTGCTCTTGTACACAGCGTAGTAAAAATTGTTTCTGTTCTTCCTTTGTAGTAATTAAACCATGAAAATCTTGCATAAGTTTTACAGCTCTTTCAGCTGTATCATTCACTGCCCTTAAAGAAAAAACCTTTCTTTTAGCCTGTAAATAGGCAACATCTTCTTCCCACGTAGAAACAGGCTTCTCCAAGAAGTTATCATCAATTTTTAAACGAGAAAATAATTTTCTGCTCTTGATAGACACAAAATCACTCAATGATTTTCCTGTAACAATAGACAAGACAGTATTATTATCAGTTTATTAAAACAATTTAAGACATAGTAAAGTAAGCTTAGCGTTAGATCCTTTCACATGTTTTTTTTAATTAATGATTAATAGCTAACTTTAACATAAAATTAAGTATTCCCACTTACCATGCAAATAATCAGACATATCTTCCTTCGATGGAATGTATCTCTTCCCAGAATCATACAAACTCTCTCTTTGTAAGTTCTCTACGATACTTCTCTTGGTTGCTTCATCAACTTCATCATCAAAGAGTGACAAAACAGTAATTTCTTCTGACAAGTACCAAAGATGTTGACTAAACTTTTTCAAAGCTGCTTGGGAGATCTCTTTGTTAATAGTTTCGTATTCCTTAAGCCTTTTTAAAAAGGACAAATCTTGATTTGGTGCCTTCACCGCCAGACTACATCCCAGCCATGATTTCACATATATGTACAACTGCAATGAATAAACAAATGTCTTGGAGTGCTCGTTTATCTTTGGCGCTAATTTTGAATTGAGATTGCAGCAAACATATTTTCAAACAGTAAATAGCTCTTGCCATCCACCTTGCTTGATGCATTGCTCCAGGAGGTCTTATTTTAATTTTTTTCTCACTATCGCCTCCTAAGAAAATAATAGACAGTTCAATCAGTTCTCGATAATCGTCACGTACAATAGATTTTTGCAGTTCTTCATTATAAAATGTCAACAGTTCTTTAATTTTTGTATTACAAAAATGTTGTGTGTTTCAATAGCAGCAGAATTAATAGTATTCCAGCTGTCTCTAAACTTTTTAAACATCGGGATATCAGGGCTATTTGTTATTTGGTGGATTTTGTTTCAAATACACACTTTAAAACCAGTTCGTAAACGTGATGGCGGCAAGCAAAGAGTAATAATTCCCTGTCTAGCTTTTGTTCCAAAAGCACACAAGCTCCTTTCAATCGCCCTGTATTAGATGCAGTTGTATCACAGCACATTATTTGTACTTTGTCCTCGAGGTTCCAGTCATAAAGTGCGTTTAACACAGCTTTAGCTTGATCTTGACCAGAAGAGCTCTCCAGCTTAGGCACAGCCAAAAGTTGTTCCTTTTCTTCAAATGATATAAGGATTGGCAGGCGTTCTTCTTTAGAACTTCTTACGTCCAGTCCAGGTAATAATTTTCCATCCCAATGAACGGTCACACTTTCAGGTAAATTATTCTGAAAATCTGATTTTATAGATTCCGCTCTATCTTTTCTAGTCTTTGTACGAATGCATTGAATAGACGACTTGTTTATCGGGAAATCATCACTACTAAGATCTAGGGCTTCCACTACAGCCTGAAGTATATATACGGAATCTCTTATGCTTAATTGACATCTATCCAAAGCTGCAACTAATTTAGGAGTGATGAAATCTTTCCTTCCCCTTTTTGTAATACTTCCAGAACTTACCGTTTGAGATGTCGACGGTAAGGGTTCGTCGATGCTTTCATCAGAGCTGGTAGGTTGATCGGGATATCCTGGTGTCTCAATAAGATCTTGTGTAGTTAAAGATAAAGATAAACTCTCGGAACAGATTTGATCATGTCTTTTTTCTCTTCTTTTAATTTTCTCTGTCTGGATCTTTCTTCTTTCTCAGCTAACTTTTTATCTACACCGGCTAAACATCCTGGACGCCCTGGTTCTCTTTGCTTTTGTAAAAAGATTTTATCTTCTTCTATTTTCATCCATTCCAAAGCATTAGCATGTGCTATGTCGAATAAATTATCTAAATTGTTTTGAAAGTCCTTCTCACGGTGCTTGTAAATATCTTGTGTTTTTTTGGAATTTTTTTGCAACTCTTTCCAAGCATGGTGAAGATCCACAAGTTTCTTTACGCAGTTAGGAATAGCTCTGGTAGGGATTCTAGCTTTTTCCCAGCATATAATACACTCTCGAACGACGAGATTTGCGCTTTCACTAACACTCAATTTAACTTCACGAATGTTAAAAAAGAGGACTGCAAGAACTTGACGGTTAGACGGTAACTTCGCCCCAGTTATTTGATAGTTCAAGTCACCTACTAAGAAAATACTTTTTTTATTGCTTCTTAATTCCACTGCCATTTTTTAACGTAAAACAATATGTGTTCATCACGAGATTAACTAATAACAAATGACAAATACGGCGAGTACGCGCCGCTATTTCCGCGTAACTTGTATGAACATGATTCGATGCAAGTCGGCACGGGTTTCCGTTCTCCAAATAAGGTAAAAATTAATTCCCGAGTGTTTTAGGTACTAATGAACAAAACTAAGACCTATGCGTTAAAAAATATAAACTTTGAAAAATAAGGGACACCCTAACATACATACAACGCCGATTTAGAGATCTCGCTTCGCTAGATCATCAAAAATATAACAGACTTAACCAAACCACTGAACTGACTTTGATGAATTTTCGATGAGACCAATATGAAAGTATATCCTTTCAAATAAAAAAAAAAGAATTTTCCAAATCGGTTGATAACTGACGAAGTTCTGAGGTAATAACAAACATAAAACCAAACATATTAATGTATGTATGTATGTATGTAAGGACCGCTTGCACTTTCTCTAAAGCGGAAACTCATGGACATATGCATTCTCCCCATCCTCACCTATGGTGCGCAAACCTAGTCGCCAACGTGCAATGGAGCGCAGTATCCTGGGTGTGAAACTCACGGACCGAATCAGGAACTCGGTTATACGCTCCCGAACACAGGTGGCCGACGTCGCTTAAAAAGCTGGAAGACTCAAGTGGGACTGGGCCGGACACGTTTGCCGTATGCCAGACACAATGTGGGCGAAGACCACCACTGAATGGCTCCCAAACTACGGGCGGCGCCCGCGTGGAAGGCCCAGGCGAAGGTGGCGGGATGAACTAAACTCCTACCTCAAAGATTGGCCCCTACTTGCAATCAACAGAGACGAGTGGAAAGAGGGAAGGGAGGCCTTTGCCCTGCAGTGGGACACAACAGGCTTATAATAATAATAATAATGTAAGTACATATTTATTTATATTATATATGATATTTATTTATTTATTTACAATTATTTATATACCTTATATTTTTGTAAATTACTTAACCTTAAAGGTTATGTAATTTTTCTTTTTCTATTATTAAGTTTATTCTTTTTACACCTCAGCTTTTTACCCAAGCCAATCTTCCATTAAGCAATGATCCTCTCCATCCAACGGTTGTCTGAAAGAGATCGCTTTGTTAAGCGATAAGGCCGCCCATTATGCTTACATTCATTTGTTTTATTTTTGTATCTGTTGTGTTTAGCTTGTAAGGTATAGAGTTTTGTAGTGGTGTCGCTACCGTCGCGCATAGACCTAAAGCTCTGTATATTTAAATCATTTAAAAATAATTGTCTGTTATTAAAACACTGAAACAACTAATAACAGTTAAATTAATCTGTGATTCATATGTGATAACGTTATCTTGAAGATTAAACCACAAGAAGAGGTCAAATGTTGCAAATAAACTGACACAGAAAACTACTAGAAATCTGGGCGTAGAGTGATCGAAGGAAATGTAAACAACAAACGTAACGCAAATTCAATGACAACAGTAAGTAAATATTACTTCTTACGCTGTTTAAATAACGATTGATTTAATATTGTTATAAAACTGTTCAATAAAAGCAAGTGAAGGTGGTTTAACAATTGTGGTAGTCGGTGCCTACCCGAAATAATTAATAAAACAGATGCCCAATAGATTTAGCAACAAATGCTCGAAAATACCACTTATTTTCGACGTCGATTATTAAGCACGTCCAGCCTAGCGGTAAGGTTCATGGTCTGAAGACCCGGTGGAGACAGGCACTCCGGGTTCAAGCCTTGATAAGCTAGAAAACTTTTTGCGCTCAAAAAATCATACAGACGATTTGTTGAAGAAGACTGTGTCTGAAGAAGACATCTACCGACTTGTATTCAAAATAAGCGCCATCTAGGGAGCTACCTGGAAATCATACAGCATGCCTCAAACGCGAAATCAAATAGCGATGCAAGACTCAGAAAATCGTTTGCGCAAACTTACAATTGAGTTACAGAAGGCTCAAGAGCTTAACATCAAACTTATAAAGGAACAAGACGAACACTCGGATGATTACATAAACCTACTACGACAAATAACGTCTCTAAAAGCCACCCTGGCATCACAAGAAATTGAATTGAAAGATCTAACACTACAAAACAATAACTTAAATAGTAAGCTACAGCGGCGATCTCAAGACGTAACCGAATATGAAGAAGCATTAAAAGTTATTAAAATTCATGAAAATAATTCTGCTCTCTTTGAACAGCTATATAAAACGGCGCAATTAGAAAATGTTCAATCAACAAAGTTATTGAATGAGGAAATAGAGGAACTAAGACATAAAGTTATAGAACTACAGAAGCAAAATATTGAATTAAAAAAGAAGAGCATTAAAATCAGAACTAGCAAAACACAACCTAAGAAAGCAACATATAATAAAAATTTACCTAAAAGAAACACAGAATCGAAAAATCATATTATGAATAATGGCAAGACAAACGGAAAAGAAAATGATGTAGAGTTAACTATATTGCAAGATCATCAACAACTGGCTACGGGATCTTCATTAGACTTAATTAAAGACAATAGTATTGTTTCTAAGGAAGCTGAAAGTGTCTCTCCAACCGCAGGTAAAAAAGAGACTTCAGTAAAAACAGACAAACAATGTCTCATTTTATGTGATATGTACGGAAAATCTCTAGCTAAATACATTCTGAATAATACAACAGAATACAAATCCGTGTTTTCCGTATGCAAGCCCGACGCTCAACTGATGGAAGTTACTAGCACCCTCACTACATTAACGAAAAACATGAAAGAAGGTGATGACGTCATAGTGATCGCATCGGATTCCAGAGAATTTAAACTAGGAATAATCAGATATGTCAGCAATTGGTGTAAGCTACACAAGCTGAAGTTTCAAGTTACATCGTTGCCCTACTTAAGTATTAACAAGCAGAGAAATTGTGAAATTAATCAATATATACTTTATTTGAATACCGAACTCATAAAACTAGCCGCACATTCCAATGGTATGACTGTAATTGATATTAACCAGTACAAAAGTAGATATTTCAGGTCTAGGTATAATTTGTCGTATGGTTATTTAAAATTCCTTTGTGACATTATAATCCATAACTCATCATTTGAATTCACACATTTATTTGAAAATTTGATTGATTTAACCCATGTGTATGCAAATCCAACGACAGTGACCAAAAATACTGTAGACAATGCGGTAGATTTTTTAGACAATCGTACAGTAAAACAACTGCCCGGGTAAATAAACTAAAAATTGAACTAAAAATCATGCACCAAAACTGTAGAAGCATTGGTAATAAACATATAATAATACATAGTTTGACTGCCACATATATCCCCGATATATTAATTCTGTCAGAAACGTGGTGCAATATTAGTAATGTAAAGAATTTAACTATTCATGGCTACATGCATGCCAATTATTATATAAGAAAACGTAAAATCCATGGAGGCGTGTCAATTTTTGTAAAGAACAAATTGAAGTTTAAGAAAATTAGAGCCCTTGATAACCTGGCTTGTGAGTTCCATTGTGAGCTAACTGCGATTGAAGTTGATTGTAGGTTTGAGAAATTACAAGTGATAGGCATTTATAGAACAGGAAAAGGAGACTTTATCGTTATGACCGACGTCTTGACAAAAATGTTTAATTTGCTAAGTACTCTTCCCAATAGAAAAACCGTTTTGGTAGGTGACTGGAATGTCGATTTTCTTCTTAACTCAACGGAACGTAATGCTATAAACGATATTATGTTGCCTCACGGCTATAGGAATATTGTTAATTTTGAAACAAGGATAGAAAAAGACAAGTCTAAAACTTCAATCGACTTCGTAGTTACCAATATTCATACCTCTGAAATTATGGTAAAACCATTAGCGTCAGGTGTATCAGATCATGATGCTCAAATTGCCACAGTAGTACTACAAAAGGATCGTTTACCTAAATATACTTATGTAGAAAAACGTTTAATAGACCCTAGTAAAATAGAACTGTTTGTAAATGCGATGTTATCCTATGACTGGAATATAATATTCGAGAATTATAATGAACAAACAGTAGATAGCTTTATAAACAAAATTATTTGGAATATGGATGTGTATTTTCCAAAAAAGTTGACAAGAACCAAAACGGTTCGAAACTGCCCGTGGATCTGTGATAAAATAGTTAGAGCTCAGCAGGATATTCACGATCTGTATCAGATGCAACGGCAATACCCCGAACTGCGTTCAATTAGTTATTTAATTAAGAAAAAGGTAGAGTGCCGTGATGAATCTATTCTCATAAAAAAGAAAGAGTATGTAGGACAACGCATAAAAAATTCAAAAAATCCTAAAAGAGAAGTATGGACAATAATTAAAGAGGATACTAATCAAATAACAACTGAATGGAACTGGAACCTGGTAGATAGCGCGTCCAACAATCAGATTATGAGTGAAAATATTCCTGACCACTTAAGTGAGTATTTCATATCGATAGCTAATGATCTTCAAACTAATAGTAGACCGAAACTAAAAATGGCATTATCATTTTTAAATAACTCTACTTCTCAGAAGCCTGATTTTAATTTTCGATGTATCTCTAAGGAACACTTGGTAAAACTAGCTAAAGATAAAATACACCACTCCCATACCAAAGACTTTTATGGCATATCGGGAAACTTTTTCTATCAAATTTTGTTGTGCTTAAGTGATCATATTCTGTTTCTAGTTAATGGCACCCTTATTTCTAATCACTATCCGAAAACGTTAAAAAAATCTCGCCTTAGTCCACTATATAAAGGTAAAGGGGAAGAGTCTGATGTTAAAAATTACAGGCCTATAACCATCGTACCTACAGTATCTAAATTGATAGAGTCTATAATGTCAGAGTCAATAATGAGACATCTACATAGCAATCAAATTCTAACCGATTGCCAGTATGCTTATAGACCTGGAAGGTCAACAATATCCGCTACACAAAAATTTATTGGATGTGTCACTCAATGTCTGGAAAGGCGTAAAAAAGTAGCGGGCATTTTCTTAGACTTATCAAAAGCCTTTGATTCCGTCAACCACGAACTACTCTTAGAGAAGCTCAAAGTGTACGGAATCAAAGGCCAGAGCCTCGAACTGTTGAAATCGTTTCTAGAAAATAGAGAACAGACGGTTGAAATAAAGATAGACAAAAAACTAATAAGATCCAGGCCAGAATGTAGTAGAATAGGGGTGCCCCAAGGATCTTCGTTAGGTAACACTCTTTTCTTGATATTTCTAAATGATATGGCTAACAACGAGATAAACGGAGATATCATACAATACGCAGATGATACTACGGTTGTTATTTCAGCAGATAACACTGATGATCTGTTAAAAAATATTAGTAAAACGATTAGTGTATTAGCAAACTGGTTGAACATTAATGGGCTTAAACTAAATGAAGAAAAGACGAGTGTAATGGTATTTAATGCCATGTCTGTGATCAATCCCACTACTCTAACAGTCCCATTGCTAAGCGGCAATAACATAAACACATCAAACCTAACAAAATTACTAGGCTTCGATCTAGACCCAGGCCTAACTTGGAAACAGCATGTAGATTCCACATGCAAAAAAATGTCTAGAGGTATTTATGCTCTAAAGCAGTTACGCCCAATAGTATCGGAATTTACCCTTAAAGAGACGTACTACGCATACGTACACGCCATTATGACATATGGTATTATACTATGGGGATGGTCTACGGATTGTGAAAGGGTATTAAAAATACAAAAACGTGCAATAAGGGTACTAGTTAAGGCCAAATACAAAGACTCGTGTAGAGACCATTACAAAAGGTTACAGATATTAACGTCGACGTCTGTGTATATATTTGAAATATTAAGATATGTGAAGCAAAATATTGGTCTATTCAAAATAAGAGGAGCTAACAGTAGCAGAAGTATTAGAAACGGAATGTGTTTGGAGTCCGCTAGATATAGACTAAACTTGTTAAAAAAACTACCGCTGGTTAATGGACCACAATTGTTTAATAAACTTCCATTAAGCGTAAGACAAATCACCTGTGAAAACTCTTTCTGCAACAAAGTCAAACTACTCCTACTGACTAAAACAATTTACAATGTTAGTGAATATTTAGAAAATGACTACAGTAACTTTAATTTCAACCAGGACACTGATCTGATCTAAACAAAAAAGTATGATTATATTTTATAATATATTTTTTTAACTTATTATTTTATTTTTGTGATTTTTATTAATTATTATATGTTACAAATTGACGCCCCTTTACAGCGGATATTACTTTTATAATTAATTTAATGAAAATTATTGAAATGTATTAAGTGACTGTTATGTAATATGTTTTTTTTTTAATTCTTAATATAATGTTGTAATTTGAATATGACGAGAGACTGATGTTACAGTAACTTTATTAACTAATGAATGTTATTGTTCTTCTTTTTCAATAAATGATATTCTATTCTATTCTATTCTATTCTATAATAAAGAATTTTCATTCATTCATTCATAAAACCGAATTGCGTCCCTATAAAATTTGAGAGTTGCCCTCGATTTTTTTGGGATCCCATCCTGTCCCATCCATCTGATCCTGACTTGGTGCCAATGGGTTTACCTGGGAAGTATACCCTTCTAATCAAAATCAGAATTTCTCGAATCGCTCCAGGCATCTTCGAGTAATCGGGGAACATACATAAAAAAAACAGTGGCACTCCGGGAGTGCCGACAAAGTGAAAACTTGAATAAAAGCAGACTACACTACCAAAACAGAGATGTCGGTAACGGTAACAGTGTCGCGAGTTCAATGCTTTTTTCCCATCTCAAAAATGCCCTACGCGCCTAAAGAAGTTTTCACTTAAAGTATTGCATATTGCATCTTAATACATGTAACATTAAAAAAACATAGCTCTTACCAAATAACTTACATTTGATTAACATAGAATTTTTGAGGTAGATACATGTATTTATTTTATTATGTACTTACAATAAAAGATGTACCTACTTATTTAATTAAATCGTATGATACCAGAAAAACCAGTTTTAAATAATTATTATGAGATAAATGGCGATCTCACGATATTTCGTATTTTAAATAAGTTAGTAATTACTTAGTTAGGTAGGTATTAGTTAGTGAATGAATAGAATAATTATTTATTATCACTTATGCTTTGGATGGTCATTGTTTGCTCGATACCCGATGCATCCTAGGACGTAAGTAAATTTGAAAGTAGAATGAGGCTCATATAATAATAATATACTAAAATTAAATACAACCTCCGGCAAATCCTTATTTTTATTATATAAGAGGCTGTACGTAAATTTTGTTTTGGCAACTAACTTTTATAAGGTTTTTTTTTTAATTTACTCGCATTCGTGATGGAAAGTTATGTGTTTAATCGGATGTAAGCGGTCAATATCACCGACTTGGACAAACATACATACATACATACAACGCCGATTTGGCCAAGTTGATTTGGAGCCCAATAATATTGTAGGGATTTCACCGAAATCGAGCCAGCTGTTTAGTCGTAAAAACGTAACAAAGTCAAAATCTTTTATTCATTAAAATCACAAGTTACTGCGTTTTCCTCCGCGACCGAGTCAGGAAAAAAAGGCAACAAAGCTGGTTGTTCTTTTTAATGATCCTTATAGAATACATAACAATAAAGATAATAAGTTAAGTCTAAATTGTAACATTTTTTGACAGAGTTGGAGCATTTTTAATCCCATCATCTAAATAATCCGATATTTTATAGTAGGCTCTTTTATAAAGATTTTGCTTAATTACATTTTTAAATTTGTTAATTGTCAATTTTTGTACATCACTTGGGAGTTTGTTATAAAAAAACAGTTACATTCGCAGTTATAATAGTACTCGCTGTTGCCCGCGACTTCGAATGCGTTATACTAATAAATGTTTAGAACCTAGAAATAAAGCTAAACTCGCTGTTGCAACTTGACATCCCATGTCAGAATTAAGGTAAAATTACTGTCAAAATCTGTTATAACGACATCGAAGGGACTACTCATATTGAGTCGTAAAAACCGATAGTTGTAACAACCGGAATTCTTTTCTCTAGCTTTGAAATAATACGCGATTTTTCTTCGATATTGATTTGTTTTCTTTTTTGCGACATGTTACAATTTTCACAGTTAACTCAACAATATGTTTTGGTGCGTCTTGTGTAAAGATAAGTAACAAACTGACTTAAGAGATATGACGAAGCGGGCCTTGAGGCTACGGCATGCATGTGCTTTGTTTCTAAGAATTACAAAAGACCCTAAACTTTGTTTACTTTTACGATAATATCCATTGACTGTCCAGATGTGGAAACAGTTACCTATTCAAATTGTTTACAATACAGCTGAGCCGGTCGTTCTACAGATATAATTCTCCGAAAACATTAACCAAATGTGGTCGCTTAATGCGGTATGTCGTAGTAAACAATGTCGTAAAAACCAATGTTTTCGATAAGACGGTCATATAACATTCAGCCAGGACCTTTTAATTTTGGACCTTTCGATTTTGGTCAATTTAACCGGTATGTTGTTCTAAACGATGTCGCCATAAACGGTTTTGACTGTACTCCTAAAATTGACTTCATTTGCGACAAGAAACAAGCACACCCATCACATTAATATTGAAAAGATATTTCTTTTGGCACTTTATTTGTTACCTTTTATTGAAATAAAAACCTTATTTTGTTAGGGGGGATTTTATTTGTTAGTTAAGGGGTTCGCTGTCACCTGGAAACTTTAACAGGGGTTCGTGGAGGCGTGATCATGATCTAGAACAGATTTCAGTTGGACGTTGCAATGGAGTCGTTTTTTCGATTTATCAACATTCTGAGAAATGACAAATTGCCACCTTTGATTCTATACGACTCAAATAAACAAACATCAAAGCTTTCGCATTTATAATATTATTGTGATGGCAGTATGGAAAGGTCACAGAAATGTGCCCGATTTCCTTTCCATTATCATAATAACCAATTAAGGGCAATCACGAGTGGGGTCGGGTTTATCTGTAATTTTCACGAGCGCGCACCACGTGCACATGTGACCGTGATTTGACATTGACATTAAACATTCAAGTTCACGAGAAAAGGGGCCCAATTCCCGTAACTTAAAATAGTAAAATTCAAGTATCGATCTATTCTCGTTATTTTAAATGTCTTAAGGAAACGTACCCATACTACGTACGTGCGTCGCAGACTTCAGTTTACCCGAGATCATGGAGCGTGCAACTGCGTCGAAATATTGGGATACTGAAAAACTCACAAATCGTGGTAAATAGGTTTAAAATGGTTTTAGTACATAGTGTTCATAACCATGATAGTTTCAAAAGGTATGCCCATACTACGTAACCCATTGGAGGGGTGGTAGGGGGGGGGTGTTCTTCAAAATACCACGCTTGGTCGCAACCGTCGCGAGGGAGGGGGCATAGGTTTTTGTCACGTAATCAATATCCTCTAGGGAAGTATCGCGCGCTTTTACGAGCTATATTCAAATATCAGCAGCGCAGCGTTTAGAGCTTTTTAAACCTGTAATTATAGGTGTGCAGTGTGCACGCACTCTTGGCAAAGCCCAAGTATTGGCAAAACAACATTTGAACCTTATAATAATATGAACCCTATCGACATGAAGAAGATAATAGATTTAGGGGTGGTTTTCTCCACCACTGGTTGGTTGATGGATGAGCAGTGCATCGTAGGGCACGTTTCTAAGGTGTCATACTGAAGCATACAGGTGTAAAGCCTCATGTGCCTATAATTTTACCTGCAACCATACCCTTCAAACCGAAACACATCAATTCTGCTTGGCGGTAGAAATAAGTATGTTGGTAGTATCCTACTACTTAGTCAGGTCATAAATTCTGTCACATGTTTAATATAAAATAATTGAAACAAGTTTATTCATTATGTAACCATTTATATACCAAAATGAACTTAACAAAACATAGATTCTTATGACACTAAAGTTTATTCAAAATGACCTCCGTGATTTGAATACAGGCCTTCAATCTGCGCGGCCAGTCGTCTATCGCAGCACGAACGAGGTCCATGTCAATATCGGCGGCTGCCTTAATCAAGGATGTCTTGAGTGACTCCAAATTGGGATGAGGCTTTGAGCACGCCTTTTCCTCCAAGTGTTGCCATATCTTGTAATCTAACGGATTCAAATCTGGACTGGAGGAGGGCCAGTCTTCGTGCCGGATGAAGTCGATTTCACGCGCCGCCAGCCAGTCTTGTGTGCTCTTCGCTCTATGAGCTGGCGCCGAATCTTGTTGGAATACCCAGTGCCTGTTATTGAGCATGGTATGAGAAACAGGTTCCACAAGGTTCGTCAGGACTGTATTTTGATACACAACTGCATTCGTTTTTACACCTTTCTCACAAAAATGTACCTCTGTTAAGCCCCAATAAGAAACTCCCAACCATACCATAAGCGAGGATCGAAAATGACATCGTTGGGCACGCGGAATACGGTTGCTCGCTTCTTCACTACTGTGTGCGTACACCTTATCATTTTGTTTGTTGTAGCTCTCTTCTACGGTAAAAATTTTTTCATCCGAAAAAAGAATTTCCCGATATTTTTTTCCCGCGTACCGCTTCAACAAAGCGCGGCATCTCTTCAGTCTCAGGTCCATTAGACGAGCATTCAAACGATGTCCTGTTTTTTTTCGATATGCCCGAAGCCCTAAGTCTTCATTTAACACCCTTTTCACCGTGGTTCTGCTTAACCCCATCTGAAGGGCCAACAGTTTCTGCTTACGTTTGGGATTTCTTTGAATTCGCACCTTCACAGCTTTTATCACTGCTGGAGTCCTAACAGACCGAGGGCGACCACTTCTTGACCTGTCATCTACACTAGAGTCTTCATTGTATCGTTTGATGGTGCGATAAACGAATCTTTTGTTTATATTTAAATGTTTCAGTATGTCAAAAATTTGAATTAGCGCGTAACCGCAACGATGCAACACAATAACTGCAACACGGTCTTCTTTAAGCGTCCACTCCATATTTAAAAATGAGTAAAATTCTAAAAAGTATACATTTTTATTTTCATGAACAATTCGAAATTCTAATTCTATAAACTTTCTTGTGGCCAGCATTCTAAAAGAAAAGTTTTTACTGTGTGACAATACTTATGACCTGACTAGGTATAATATTATCTTATTTGCAGTAAGATAATATATGGTACGATTTAGGAGTAAAATTAAGGGCTTACAAGACGTAGAAAGAATCCAAAGGACTGCGCACACTTGAATCTTCGCAATAAAGGGATAGGGCCTGAAAAAATACTTAATTTAACCAAGTACTATTGTAATATGTATTACATTTTTTTAATCATGGATACGTTTTTAAAATAGCTTCCATAGTGGGAGAAAATTCAAAAAACGAATGATAACAAAATCGGGGGATACAGTTTGGTGTTGCAGCTACATATCTATCATCTCCATACAAAATGTAATTGCACCACTGGATAGCTAAAGGATCAATGAATTCGTTACGCTAAGTGAGGACGCGGTGGAGGAAGCGCCGCCATTTTGAGGTCATTTTGCTGCGTTCGGGATTCCATTTGGAACCCGAAGGACTTCTTAGTGTTCAAACATGATATAACATACATAAAATAGCGTAGGTATTTTATGTTTTGTATAGAAAATATTACCTGTTACGTACACGTATTCACGTACAACACACGGCCGTGTCCATGACACAGCCACACCCCATTTTTGTCTATTCTTCATAATATTCTAATATTATTTTGACTGTAACATCCTTCCTTAGTAATATTATAAATTCGAAAGTAACTCTGTATCTCTGTCTACTTATTACGTTTTTACGACTAAACGGCTGGACCAATTGCGATGAAATTTGGTACACAAATAGATTACGACCGGGATCTGGATAAGGCTACTTTTTAACCGACTGAGTAGGAAGGTAAGGTTTTTATTGACAAACTACGAGACAAAGATATTTATTTGCATAAACAAGTGTACAATAAGGTCTTAAAAACTAGGTAATGACACTTATACTTGTTTGCCCTTCACGAGCATCGCAAACTACTGATTACTGAGTGCGCTTTTTTACAATAAAAAATCACACTAATGTTATAAATGCGAAAGTTTGGATGTTTGTTTGTTAGTCAATCACGTCGTAACGGCTGAGCCGATTTCGATGAAATTTGTTATATACGTAGATTATAACCTGGATCACCGCATAGGCTACCTTTTATCCCATAAATCAGTTCCTATGGGATAAAAATGGGGGTCAAGTTGCAACAGGGAGTTTTACTTTATTTCTAGGTTACCTACACAATTAGTAGTGTAACGCGTATGAAGTCGCGGGCAACAGCTAGTGTATTATAAAATATAGTAATTGTTTATCTTATTATTCATATAAATAATTATTTATTTTATATTTTTCCATCCCACTAACATTATAAACGCGAAAGTTTGTATGGGTATATGTTTATTATTACTCTGTCACGCAAAAACTACTGAATGGATATTAATGAAATTTGGTATGTACGTAGATTATAATCTGGATTAACACATAGGCTATTTTTTATTGACAAAACACGCGTGCGAAGCCGCGGGCGGAAGCAATTATATTATAGTCCTCATCGATTTCGATGACGACGACCCTAAGTATATTAAAATTTAAAGAAAATGCATGAATTAAAATTAGTGGTTCTATGAGAACAGTAGACCTCGCGAGCCCTTTTAACGATAATTTGACAAGTCCCAAAAAATTTTAAAAATATTTCAAAGTTAGACCGGATATGCTTTATAATAATTTTATGGTCCAATTTCAAATCGAATTTCAGGTGCTTGAATTTTCTAATAGGCTTACACCTATGTAGATATTTGAGCAAAATATTGCTATAAGTTTTAGCGATTACTCGCGTTCCCTTGCTCCTACTTCTAATCTGGTGTCTACGGGTTCGTCTCGTGAAGGCGGAGAGGACTGGGTAGTCTCAATTTCCGAAAAATAATCATAAATTGAAATCCGCCTATATATAGCGCTACAGCGAACTTCCCCCGTTCCCCCCTGCACTCCCCCGTTTATAATATTTTTTGCAACATCTTGTGTAGCATGAAGGCCTTAGTGTGCCTTTCAAATTTGATTGCAATCCGTCGCTAAATAACTCCACAGCAAACTTCCCCCCTATTTTCCTTGCAATCAAAAAACGCGATCGACTAAAAAATTTAAATAAATCAAGGAACTTGTGTGCCAATTTTCGTCAAAATCGGTTGAAAAATGCGACCTGTAGGCGAGAACAGGCAGACAGACGGACAAAAACATTTTTTGATCTATCTCGAAACTGAGATGCTTGGCCGCTTCGCTCGCTCGGTCAGTTACACCAAATTAAATTAACCTACGTTTATACATATTTACATTCTAGCGTGAGCCCTACATACATCGCCAATGTACACGAAAGACAAACAAAGCCGAGTTACGCACACAAGTGACGTACTAATGCGATGGGCAGAGCATACAATATGATGATGAAGTTAGTACTGGTCCAATTACGTTAGGTATTTGGTTTTCCATTGGTGACGGCGCCGGTAACTCAAATATTTACATACAATTTATATGCCAAATGCATGTCATTAGAAACACAAATGACGTCTGGGTGAAAGTTCATTGACGTACTAATACACTAGGTATACAGGGTGTAAAGTTGACAAATGGCTAATAGAAGCGTTATAGCACAAAATATATTCATATATTTTTTTTCAACTTGGGCCAATCGGCGTTGTATGTGTGTATGTTTGTTTACCCGAGGATAACTTTCGAAGCGTTTATCCGATATTCGTGAAATTTGGTATATAGGTAATGGCACAATTTTGGTGTGACTAAATGAGCTAAAAATGTGGGGGGTTTGTTGAGATATTGGAGTTCAAGAGGGGTATAAAAAACCAAAACGGCACTATCCGGTCAAATGGCATGTCTAATAAAAGGTCTTCGTGAGTACATTTCGACCCCATTTTTATTTATAGTTATTAGTTTTTGAGTTATTAGCCATTATAAAAACCAAGCTTTGACCAAATTCACAGGGTACACCAGTGACCCCACATTACTGAAATTTGGTATACGTGTAGCTTTAGTAACACAAATAAAGGCAAAAGTCTGAAATCCAGAATAACTGCAATCTGTACTTGATGTAACCAATTACCATGAACTCCCGTTACCTCTAACTTGAATGAAACTGTAAGTCAAGTAAATTGGTTCCGCATTTCGTGGCACTATTTTATTAGTCAAAGATTAAGGCCGGCTTGCACAATGATCCCTAAACATATTTAGCGACTACACATGTTTAAATTTTACGTATTTGTATGATTTGACAACTTCTTAAATGATATTTAGCCACTAAATACATTAGGCATCGTTGCGCGAGTCGTCCTAAGAATATTTTTTGTTGTTTTGGGAGACTCAACTACTGGGGTAGCAAAAAAGCATACGGCCCATTTGATGGTAAACGGTTACCGAAGCTTATGGACGTTTGTAACAACAAAGCTAACATGCGCATTGTCGACCCTTTAAAAATGTTAACGCCCTTTTTGCAGGTTTGCTCGCAGTTCCAGGGAGGTAAAGGTGACGCTATTTAAAGCCTACTCCAGTCACTATACGCCGGCAGCCTGTGGGTAGCCTATACGCAAAGGGCGTACAACGCGCTGCGCGTACAGTATAACAATGGGTTTCGAGTGCTGATGGGGTTGCCACGTTTCTGCAGTGCATCATGTATGTTCAGTGAGGCGCACACGGATGGCTTCCACGCCGTTATAAGAAAGCGGTGTGCGTCGCTCTTACAACGCCTGCGTGGCCCCAACATCACATTGGCGGAGGTGGGACTCTCAGTTTCTGAGACTGCTTAAGCCTCCATGCAACCCCCTTATAAGCGACGTTGCCCCAGTCCCTCGAGTCCGCGTCCGCGTATGTACCTATGTATGTGTATGTTTCTCTGTGTGTCATTTTAATTATAATTTAATTTAATTATATAATTTTAATTTATTATCATTATTATTTGAAGCCTGTACTGTCCCACTGCAGGGCAAAGGCCTCCCTTCCTTCCTTCCACTCCCCTCAATCATGCGCTTGTGTAGTCCAGTCTTCCATATACGAGTCGAGTTCGTCTTTCCATCGGCGTCGCGGTCTGCCACGTGATCGTTCTCTGTCTTTTGGGATCCACTCGGTGGATTTTAATTTAATTAAATTTAATTTGATTTGCTTTAATGTTTCTTTTGGGATCCACTCGGTGGATTTTAATTTAATTAAATTTAATTTGATTTGCTTTAATGTTATTTTATTTAGTTTAATTTGATTTGATTTGGGTAATTTAATTTAATTTATATTTATAACATGGCTTGATATAAACAATTTTTATTTAATTTTTTATTTTTGAAGCACCATTTATTGTAAGTCCCTGGGAAAAACCTCGGCAGGGAGACCATTCCACAAATCCCTCTGGAACCTCACGGTGCACGACTACATCGTCTCCAAGGTGTGTGGACGGATTCCCTGCCAATGGCGAGCGATGATAAAAGGAACCTGCAGGCACCATGTCAAACAACTCATCAGAACACAACTCATTATACAAACGATAGAACACACACAGGGAGGCAAAAAGAGAGGAAAATATCCTTAAGTTTTTAGTAAAATAAAAATATAAAAAAATATTTGACTTTGACTTTGAGCTAACGTGGAACATACTTAAAAAAAACGATTCCGGCGAATTGAGAACCTCCTCTTTTTTTGAAGTCGGTTAATCATCACAAGTAAATTCACAACCAGCTGAACAAATTATGTCACACAAAACACGATTTACGTCTCGCCAAAGTTCAACTCCCCCATTAACATTTTATGCAAACATTTTTATCGCATAATAGGTTTATGGCCGACACTCCACCTTCTGTTAGTTTTCACATTTGTAATGAAAATTAAAGTCGTTTCATATGGATCTCTTTTATCCCCCCCCTGTACTAAAACCTGACTACGGCCTTGTGTTATAGGCTCATGATCTCGCATGGTGGTGCACGATGATGCAGTTTACGCTGCAACACGCTAGCCTATAAGAAACCTGTTCACTCGCGACTTGAAGACCCCTAGGTTACTGTTACCGCCATCTAGTTGTTTTAGCCGTAAGCTTTGCCAATATTATATATGGGTACTCTTTTATGAGAACCTTGTCAAACTAATGTCAAACCTTGTCGCTTTTAGCGATAAGACCGACACTTGTATTTCTGCGTGTATTGTTTGTTTTTTATTTTAAATGCGATTTACAATAAAGCGTATTCTATTCTAATGACGACTCCGTGGCGCAGTGTGCGAATAGCCGTCTGAGACGCAGGAGGTAGCGGGTTCGATTCCGCCGCAGAACAAATGATCAACAGATATTTGTTCCGGGTCTGGATGTATTTCTAGATATATAATTATATATTATAAGAAAAGTATATAAGTATTCTTATCATTTATCTGGTTCCCATGGTATAAGCTCTGCTTAGTTTGGGGCTAGATAGCGCTGTGTTAAATGTCCAGCATATATCCAGCATAAGGGTGGCCCATGTTCTGAAATGGACGTATTATCTGATAAGATATAAATGAGACTTACCTAATACCATGACTGACCGCAATTGACGCGGCGGGCGTGCTGAAGAGATGACATCCCAATGCTGCCAACGTAGTAGCTATTTTCAGTGTTGCCAACACTGAAAAATAAATTATTTCAATAAATAAAGCTGGACATTTCACACAGCGCTATCTAGTCCCAAACTAAGCAGAGCTTGTATTAAAGGTACCAGATAACTGATAGAATACTTATATACTTTTTTTTGTAAATACATACTTATAATATATAGAGACCTTTGCCCAGCAGTGGGACAGTACAGGTTAGGAAAAAAAATATATATATAATCCAACATCCAGACTTGGAACAAATATCTGTATATCATGCAAACATTTGTTCCGCGGCGGGAATCGAACCCGCTACCTCCTGAGCCTCAGCCGGCTATTCGCCCACTGCGCCATGGAGGTCGTCAATACCAATTACCAATACCAATAGTACCAATTTTAAACTTTTAATACTTCCAATTACAATTAAGATCGCCAAAGAAAGGATAAGAGAGAAACGCCCAGGTACATGTTTGTACCTTGTATAGGCGGCGACTGAAGGGAATCGTCGACCTCGCCGGCGGGGTCGGTGTATCTGTAAAGTGTTTGCTCTGTCTAATGTAGATGACTCAGTCGACGTCACCTGGATTTCCGAGAACGTGTCTCGGTCGACGGAGGGTTTGCATAGATTGACCTGTCTGACCGTCCGACCCTTTTCAGCAGTTGTACTTGTAAATTATTAGAGCTCTAAAGCTGAAATTTGGCATGATGATACGTATTTTTCAAACTTTCGCGAGCACTGTACATAATTATTGATTGAAATGGGTATTTATCGCGTATGTACCTTTTTTATTTGTTATCCCGACGTTTCGGCTATGTTGCAACAGTTTATACTGTGTTCTAACAGTAGAGTGGACTCTCGAGGGTCCACCTGTGACCACGACTGTACTCTGACGTAATCAATCATTTGGATGATACATTTTCTAGACGCCTAGTATGTTTTTGGGTTCCTCCCCTAATGGAAGCCCCCCACTTTTATTATGATTTCTACTCACACTTTAAAGTTCAAGGTTTCCTGAACACTTTGATTAAAAAAATGTTCAGAACCAATTTGTTATGTTTTTGTGAAACTGGTGAGTTTTTCTGGTACAAAAACCAACTATACATCCTTATAAAATTAATACCTATAAGTAATATTTATTTATTTTATCAGTTAGTATTGCCTTATCAAATCACCTTGAGATAACAGCAAACAAAATATTTCATAGAAATTACGCCTATTCATGTTTCTAGTAAGAATCCATACAAATATTATAAACTAGCTGTTGCCCGCGACTTCGTACGCGTTACACTACTTAATGTGTATGTAACCTAGAAATAAAGCTAAACTCGCTGTTTTAATTTGACTTGATGTCCCATTTTTATTCCATGGGAACTGATTTATGGAATAAAAGGTAGCCTATGTGGTGATCCAAGGTTATAATCTACGTATATGATAGATTATAATCTAGATGGAGATATAAGCTTTTTTTTGGCAAATCACGCATGCGTCGCTGCATGCACAAGCTTGTTTTGTTTTTAAAATTAATTAATGAAAACGAAAATGATTTCGTTATCATCAGAGTCACACTTATATCTTAAACTCTAATCTTATTGTCTAGGTAACTAGTGTGGTGCACAACGCTGACAAATTAATTGATCGAGTGAAGCGAGATCTCTAAATCAACTTGGGCAAATCGGCGTTGTATGTATGTATGTATGTTTGTTTGTCCAAGGATAACTTTCAAAGCGTTTATCTGATCACCATGAAATTTGGTATATAGATAGGTAGTGATGGCACAATTTTGATGTGACTAAATGAGCTAAAAATGTGGGGGGGTTGTTGAGATATTGGGGTTCAAGAGGGGTAAAAAACAAAACAAAATGGGACTATCTGGTCAAGTGGCATGTCTAATAAAAGGTCTTTGCGAGTACATTTCGGCCTCGTTTTTATTTTTAGTTTAAACCTTGTAGTTTTTAAGTTATTCCCCATTATAGAAACTGAACTTCGTCAAAATCCACAGGGTACACCAGTGACCCCACAATGCTGAAATTTGGTATGCGTGTAGCTTTAGTGACACAAATATAGGGAAAAGTCTGAAATCCAGAATAACTGCAATTTCTACCCCAAAAAAGAGTAACCAATGAACATGAACTCCTGTTACCTGTAATTTGAATGAAACTGTAGGTCAAGTTATTGGTTGAGTATTTCGTTGTACTAAGTATTTTCTTAGTCAAAGATTAAGGCCGGCTTGCACAACGATCCCTAAAAGTATTTAGCAACTAGACATGTTTAAATATTACGTATTTGTATGATTTGACAATTCCTTAAATCATATTTAGCCACTATATGTATAAGTTTAGGCATCATTGCGCAATTCAACCTGAGAATATTTTTTTTTATGTTTTGTGAGACTCGCTTGATCTCAGTTCGGGGCAAACCACTAGTTACTAATATTATGTTGAATCAGTGATCCTCACTAGGCCAAACCTGTATTGTGAAGACCAAGCTAAATGATTACCAAGAATATTCAGACAGAAGTTTCTATGGTTTAAATAAAAAATACAAAAGGTACATAGATAGCACAACTGCTTAAGATCACTACCAGGTGAAAGTGTCCCCAAGACACTGGCTGACCAACACGTTTTGGCATGCTGTGGCTTGGCGAATGGTGCGAAATCCATTATTACTTTGATCAACAGTAATAATAATTATTCTGTATTCGCATACTACAAATTCACCCTGTCTAAGTGTGTGTACACCTTAACAGATCATTTTCTATTTAATTGAGATCACAAAGAGAATAACAATATATGTATTCAAGTTGCTTGAATCCCATAGCTTCCAGAGCCTTAGATATTTAAATTACCTCTATTATTTAGATAATGCCTTATCTTTTTTTTTCTTTAATATTATCATTCATTTGCTTAACAATCGCATACGCGTAATCCTGTTCCAAATCTGGATCACCTTGGGAATTCAGACCAAAAATACTTACAGCAAATCAACAGTTAGCAGAAAAACCTGTTTAAGAGCCAACAAGATCTTGTGTACATAAACGCATATTAGAAATCTGTAATTTTGTGAAAGTACATTCAGGTTTAACCTAAATTACAGGTCTAATGTAGAATAAAACGAAAAGAGGAGAATTTATGAAGGAAAATATCTTGTTTTTCTTCCAAATTCAGCAGAACAGATTAATTCACGGGAGCCGCTAGTAACTAAAATGAGGCCGATTAGAGCACCAGCACTCGGTAAATTGAAAGAGTTATGGATGTAACTTACCGAAATAATCATAAACAGTGCGTGTTGCTGTGTAAAATGACGAATTATGACGAAAAATCTGAAAAATATTACTTTCCTACTTCCACGAATGCTAGAAAATTGAGACACAGATTAAGAATTATTAGCAGGTTGTCAGTCTGTCAGTGTAACTGACACTGTTACTTCATTTGACAGTCAGACCCACAGACAAAAGAAACTTTAACTGTTTTTCTTTTTATTCTGTTTAATAAATTGAACATCTGTAAAATGTTTTATAATATTTATCCTGTAACTAATAAATACCTAAATACCGCATCCAAAGAAATTATAATCTCAGGAACCACTGTCCCTAACAAACTCACCGCCGAAAAGCGGCAAGCGAGACCTTGCATTTGTGTGAGTGCCGAAAATGCCTAACATTATTAATACCAAAAGTTAAATAGTCTAAACTCGACTTTATTCCGCAGATTAAAAGTTTCATTTCAAGCATTCGCATTTTGGAGATATGACGTTATGAAATGAAGCAGCTGTTACGTCGTAAAAATTTATTGCCTTCTTTTGTCCTTTAAAAAACTGTTGACTTTAACGGTATGGCAATAAGGTCGGATTCAAAATGTGCTGTTCGAAGATCGTAAAATTACTCCGTTCGGAACGTGTGGAGCAGTAGAAACGTACACAATATTTTTTTGTTGAGAAATAAAATTTCGAATCTATTACGTAGGGACAAATCATTTGTTAACCAAATTCAAAAGTCGGATTTTCTTCTTTAAATCCGTCACCATTTCTTTCAAACTTATGTTCCGTTTCATTAGTCTTTGGTTTTTCTTTTTTAAATTTTGTATCTGTTTATTCTTTAAAACGATCGTTTTCTGGCAAATCCTCAGATTTTTTTTATATGACGATGTCTTTGGGGAGTCGAAGATTGCAGTTAAACCTGATGATGTCGGCGATGGAGTGTTTCGATTAGCTTTGGTTACAGTGTAATTTCGTTCGATTGCTATTGAGCTTAAAGTTGTATTTGTAATCGTTCCAGTACTGCTTTGAGTTGGTAATGATTCGGATATATCGATCTGAAAGTAAAACCAGATATATAAATAAAGAAAAAAATTACAAAATTGCACTACCTACCCATAAATTTGTCTATTATGTTTATTAAAAATAAATGAGTTTTTTGTTATTAAATGTGTTGTATGCATATTGTATGCATAAGGTATACATATCCTTCCGAAACTAAGTTTTAAGAACTACGCTCGATACTCATTTAGGTGCTAAGAAATTGAGTTCAGTAATATTTAAATCAATACCTACTAAACTAGCTACTATTTGATACTTACTATTTTGATACTTGACTCTTGAAAAGAACCTTCTTTATATTGTGTTATTTTGTATATCTATTCTGTACTTTGATTAGTTTTGGTGGTATTATGAAAAGGTTTTGTGAAATGTAAACTTACCTCTATATGTGGAATAACACATTTGTACAATTTTCTTAATCCTGCCTTTGTTAAATACATGTCACTTTCCGTAAAGTGACAGGAACAAATCACGCTAGAATCGTTTGGCTTAAAATATTCTTCGCCTCTTTCTCTAGCTATAATTTGCCTCCATTTGTCTCTTTCAATCTCGTTCTTTGGAAATCTGAAGTAATGTAAATGATTTTTATAAACACATTTGCTATAAATTAAACGTATACATTGTCGGTTCAATTTCAATTGTCTTATTTAGTAAACAAAATGCTAACTTAAATTATGTCTTTTGTTAACAAAGGAATCAGCTACAAAATATCACCAAAGAAAAGCCCAGAACACTGATGAATTGACCTCTATAGTAAAAAAAAATAAGGTTATTATTTTGTTTACTGAATAAGGCAACTAAGACTGTATTTTTAGTACCGAAAATTTATCTCGTTACCCAAAATTTAACGGTAGGGTAGGCTACCGCGTGTTTTTTTAATGATTTTGATAAAAATAAAACACGAGAGTTGTTTATTTCATGAAGGTAGTTTAAGAATACTAATAAAATTGTTTTTTAATTTTTGGAACGAAGTTCCTCATCGCGCGTTGTGAAAGGGGGCTAGACGGAAAAAATTCTTACGAAAAGTTGTCACGACACTTTTTGTTATAGTAAGCCATTGTAAGCTGTACGGCGTCGCATGTTTCTCTGTCTGTCTCTCTCTCTCTCTTATAGAAAGCAAGCCAGATATTTCGGCGTCGCATGTTTCTCTGTCTGTCTCTCTCTCTCTTATAGAAAGCAAGCCAGATATTTTCATTTCTATTTCGCATTGAACAGTGTGGTGTCGCGACGATTATTTTTATTGAGTGTATACAGGTTTTTTGTAAATAATAAATAATATTTTTTATTAACGGAAGGAATTATGAAAGGAACTTCGTTCCATCCGGGTGTCCCTTGACACCTCTCAAGTTTTTTAAACTTGTTAAAATGTTTTTAGTATGCGACTCCATTCATTCGAAATTTAATGTAGTCCGGTTCATTGGTCTTCGGTCACGTACAGATAAATGAACGATGCAATGCGAGGGAAAGAGACAGTAGCGTAGCGTTGTCGTGTGTCTGTAGTTACAAATATTTCCGTAAAATATTGTTTTAAAGCATATTATAGACTAATTCAAAATCAAATTATCAAACTTTAAGGTAATACTCACCGGAAATACGAAATTCCATCTTTTTTTAATGTAGTTAAAGTGTTGTTTTTGCAACTTTTGATTGAGCACTTGGGCATGTTGTTACTTCGACGGCAAGCGCGCGACTAAGAGCCAAGAGGGAGAGAGTATTTAAGCACTCTCCAGCGTGTGAGCGTAGACGTCCTTGACGGGCCGATCGTGTATCTAGTATTTTATTGATCGAAGACCGCATCTGAATTACATAGATTTATTTATTTATTTATTTAGGCAAGGCCAACAGCACACATAGTAAAGTATAGTAAATTAAAGAGTATTATTAAAATAATTTTATAAAATATGTGCCAATAACAGACATGCACAGCATTTACAAAAAAATAATGAACAGACCAAAGTTAGTTAGATAAGTAATTTATAAAACATAGAAGAAAAAAAACAAACTAATAGGTACCTACTTAGATTTTTCAAAATAAGAATCATAATCCTTACTAATATTAAAAATGCGAAAATAGGTCTGTTCCTCTGTCTCTCTCTGTATTTTTCTCTGTTTGTTACGTTGTCACGACTAAACGTCTGGTCTGATCTCGTAAGTATACATACCTACAGATATATTATGACCAGAATTGGGACATAGGGTACTTTTTTTTGTGTCAGCTAGCACGAAATAAATTCAACTGTCTTGTTTTACTGTTACTAAAAACATTGCCAAAATAAACAACAAACGAAAAAAAAATATTACTTAATCGATCGATTTAGAGACGAAATTGGACATCCCTAACCCAGAAAAAAAGGCTGCCAGCGCAATGAAGCAGACCCGAAACTTGAACTGATAAAGCCCTCGTGATATACATTTATTTAGATGAATATGTGGCTGACACAAAATGAAACAATATTATGTGATACATAATAATTTTTATGCACCAATTTCTATAAGTTGTTTTGTTTATTCTTCTCATAATTTTTGAGAACAACTTTTTGACGAAAGCTCATGCGAATTTTTGATAATGTTAATGGGGCAAAAAAATCAGGACAACGCTGGTATCCTAGCTTCAGAATCAGCTGTCATGTTTCTGTCAACAGTTTTCGCACGCCTTTGTCGAATTGTCATTTCGTAATTTTCGCATCAAAAATCACATCCTGGTTTTGATGTCGCGCAATTAATTTATTTATTTTCATCATTTGTGCAAATTCTCCCCGAGTGCTATACAGTGGAACTTATAATAAATCAAAATGGGATTGTTCGAGGGTGGTATACCCGAAGAAAAGCTGCCGCAGTGCTGGTCGGACGATGTTAGGATGAATGCACTCTTTGCCCCATTTCGTCTCAAGGCTGCAAATCCAGAGTCTTGGGAGATGAAGATGAAGTTCTGGTCGGATATGCTGCGCCTGTGGTGTCGCTGTCGAGGTGACCCTGTGATCTCAGCATCAGATGCTAAAGTAGCGTTTCAGAGAAACGGGCGAGCGCCTGCTTGCATCGATATTGTAGTCGAAGAAATGTTTCGGTAAGTAAAATCCTCTTTTGTCGTGTTCTTATTTTGAATTATTGATTCTGGTAAAATCAAGACTATACAAAAAATAACAAGAATGGTGGTGAAAATGCAATGAAAAAAAAAGTGAATGTGTACATAATCAGTGTGTAAAAGCTTCATGCAAGTGTCTAAAAGCTTGATTAAATGGAGGCAATGGAGTATGAATGGAAGTGAAAAAAATATTTAAAATATGTGCATTTTCATTTATATATACATAACATTAAAAAGTAATCAAAAATACCTGATGCCTTTTTAACTAATAAAGATTTAGTGTGGTGAATGGTTTAGTGGTCTTTGAAAATCATTGTCATAGGCCATCCATTTTCTGAGCTACCAATCATGTGCATCACTCAATGGTTCTTACTTCCTAGCAAGCTTTCTTACATATTAAATAAAATATTGCTGGACATTTCACATAGTGCTATCTAGCTCCAAATAAAGCAGAGCTTGTACTATGGGAACCAGATAACTGATAGAATATTCTTCTTCTAGGTAGATTATAACCCGGATTAACACATAGGCACATAGGTTTTATCAACAAACCATGCATGCGAAGCCACGGGCGGAAGCTACACTAAATATTTTAATAAGTATAAAAAAAACTTCAATATATTACAGATATAAATATTGTTTTATGATTTCATAATTTTATTGTAAGTTTATTTTACATATCAATTTTATAATGATTGTTAAATGGGTATTTAAAGCATATTTTAACCTGACACAAAAAGAGGAGTGTTATAAGTTAGTAATCTATGTCTGTCTGACTGTCTGTGTATCTGGCTGTAGCAACGTAGCTCCCAAAGGAATGGACTAATTCAGATGCGGTTTGGGGGTTAGTTTGTGCATTTTTAGTCACTAGCAATATTATTAAACTTCTATATTATTCACGAGGTCGGATAATTGGCATTGCAAATTCATATATACATGTTGTATATTAACTCTCAGACTCTCAGCTTGCATAATCATTAAAAAAAAAGTAGTACTTAATGGGCTACTTTGGCTAAAATCGGCCTTCAAAGACGGCGAGGTGGAAAATTCTTAAAGTTAGCTACCTGATTAGAAAATAGATTATGACCATTTTATCATTCCTAAGCTTAATTCGTTTGTTAACTAACCAATAATGACTGCAGGGAAGCTTTTTAGAGCTTTTTTTTTTCAATGTTTAATTTAAGTTTTATTAATTTTGCGCGATGTGTTCTCACCCATGATCCGGATTGTAAACGTGGGCGCAAATCTTTTACCTGTACTAACAATAGGCCGATAAGAGACCGAATTAACGCTATGTCTGTAACTCTCCTAGGTGACAACAGAGCAACCGAAGCTTTATGTTTTTGTATTCAAAATGCATTCTCGGAATTTACAATTTCAGTCGCAGTTGGGCCATGAGCATGACAAAGGGATGTGGAGGGGGTTGCGGCGCGAGGGTTGATCTATTGTGTTCTGCCAGTCATTTGCCTGCCTTTGCGCCTTACGATACACACTCTGTACTATACGCTCAATTTATTATTATTTGATGAACTTTGCTTTCTTCACGGACTTTGAGTGTGATTACGATTTGGTTTTGTGTATACGGACTTGGCCTTCTCAACGGACTATTTGAGCACATTAATTTGGTGAGCTATGACTTTTTCACCAAGAGATTACGCCGAGGTGCATTACTTTTATGGCTATTCAAGAGGAAACGCTTCTGAAGCTGCCAGATTGTACAGGGAGCAAATACAAAATAGAGGTGATCCTCAGCCCGAAGCTTGGCCTGATCATCGTATGATTTTAAGGGTCCATAACTCTTACATGGAAGGCCGCATACGTGCTGCTGTGTTGTCACCTAGGAGAGTTACAGACATAGCGATAATTCGGTCTCTTATCGGCCTATTGTTATTAGAGGTAAAAGATTTGCGCCCACCACGTTTACAATCCGGGTCATGGGTGAGAGAGAACACATCGCGCAAAATTAATAAAACCTAAATTAAACATTGAAAAAAAGGCTCTAAAAAGCTTCCCTGCTGTCATTTTTGGTTAGTTGACAAACGAATTAAGCTTAGGAATGATAAAATGGCCAAAATCTATTTCCTAATCAGGTAGCTAATTTTAAGAATTTTTCACCTCGCCGTCTTTGAAGGACGATTTTCACCAAAGTAGCCCATGAAGTACTACTTTTTTAATGATTATGAAAGCTGAGAGTCTGGAAAATTCTTAATATGTACTTATTTAAGAACCATGAAATCACTTGTTAAGATTTTTAATTTAAAGTTGAAAATTTAAGTCATAATTCACAGAATGTAATTTTTGACTTTACACCAACATTTTCATAGTTTTGATCAAATTCACGTAGCTGATTATTTTATGCATAAAAGAACAACTCCTAAAAATTCAGTAGCAAAAAAATAATCTCAAAAAGTTTTCTACTTTATTTTAAAGAATTTTTTAAGTTGTTCAAGTCGAAAATTTACAAAAATTCGGAAAAAAATCATAATTCGAAAACTATATAAAATCGCGGAACATACATGGGGGTGATTCGGGTACTCCAAGGGGTGTTCTATCTCTGGACTTTCGCTTGACACTATTTTTTGGGACACCCTGTATTATGTACAGTGATCGCGAAAGTTTGAAAAATAGAAATAGGTATGGTGGTAGTACTTCCTCGGGCGAGCCCTTTCACTATACTCTGTCCACTGAAACAATCTGTTATTTTATTTTTTGACCTGGCTTGTGATTTGAAACTTGATTGAAATTGGCTTGTGATTGTGCTTCCACGATGTGGGCGAACTGAATGAATTTTTGAATGAATGTTTGGGAGCCACTGAATGGCTCCCAAACTACGGACGACGCCCGCGTGGAAAGCCCAGGCGAAGGTGGCGGGATGAGCTAAACTCCTACCTCAAGGATTGGCCCCGACTTGCAATCAACAGAGACGAGTGGAAAGAGGGAAGGGAGGCCTTTGCCCTGCAGTGGGACACAACAGGCTTATAATAATAATAATTGTGATTTGGACACATGATAATTTTGTGACTTGTGACCCAGCTGATATTTTGGACTTGTGATTGTTTATATTCCTGAAGACTTGGCACTTGTTTAACGGACTGTTCGATTTTTCTATCGATTTGCATCTGTAAAATGGCCGACAGTAATTCTGTGGAAAAAAGGCACAAAGGAGCCTTTTCCTCAACTGAAAAGATTGTGATATGGAACATCAATCTATGAGGAGGATCACGTTTATTCCCACATTTCTTAATAAACACGGGAAGTGACGGTAACAGTAGTGATACGTCGGAATAATGTGATGATTTTATAAATGTAAAATCTTTTTAATAAATGTAAAATAAATGCAAATGTTGCATATGAACCCACCTTCACTTTTTATCAGTTTTGTTGACGCCCACTGACCGTTATGTGTCCTTGTATGAGATTGTGTGACAGAGACTACGCTTCATTGACTTGTTCTGGCGGATAGAGTATAGAAATTCTACTCGTTATATCTATCATCTATTTCTAGGGTGGGGGCTGTATTGTGAATTACCCCCCCCCCCTTCTAACCTTTACCTGTCATATTGTACAACAGTTAAAACAATAAATGTTTCTGATTTCACATATTAATGATTTGCAGAAATGGAGACTTGGTTCCCCTAACGAAGTACCAGCAGATCATCCAGAACGGTCCAGAAGGCTGGGTCCGCTGGGGTGCCCGGTTGGCATTCAAACCAGCTGCCATAGCCCTGACTGCTGTATCATCTTTGCTGCCCGGCAGACAAGTACTGGACAATGACGGCCTGCCTAAAGCGAGTATCGATTCTACGCAGAAGTTTGTCCTAGAGAGTGTTCTAAAGGTAATAGTTGTTAAATGTTCTATTTTTGTATTATAGTCAAGCTAAAGATGCATACATACGGGTTTGATAAAACTAATAAGTTTTTTTAATTACTTTTTCAAAACATGCTTTTATAAAATTCATAATCAGAACCACAAGTCGATTCAAATGAGCCCAAACACTAGTAGCCCACTACAATACATTCAGAAGTTCCGTTGTCGTTAGACAGATTAATTTGTTGGAAGCTTTGATTGACTTGACCCGAGGTCCTCGTACGCGCACGTCTAAAATTTGTATGTGTGGCTGTTTTCGATCGTTGTACAGAACTTTACATACCTATGTTCCTATCTAAGGCGTCGTCCTTTAATCGCGTGAGGGATGGTCCCACATATTTTGGATTTAATGTGACGTTGTATTAGTTTTCGTGTTCTCCTCAGCAAGCCCTTTCATTTGATACCCATACTGTGGTAGTGCAGAAAAAATAACTAGTCCGCCATCTTGAAATTAGAATGTCATCACATAGCTAAGCATGCATTGTCATCTTTTATTTAGAGCATATGTAAGCATGTATGATTGTAGGGGTTATCTTAGAAATTACTAAAAGTAATTCTTGATTTAAACGGGTATTTATCGCGTATTTACCTTTTTTATTTGTTATCCCGATGTTTCGACAGAGTTGAAACAGCCACAGGCAGACAGTGCTATAGTCTATTTTGATAAAATCTATGCAAAGCCAGGGCTGGTCGGCTAGTTTCTAGTAACTTAGTTATAAACTTTACAGGAGCAAGCATCCTCACTCCTAGACAAGTACCCTCCAGGCATGGAGCGTGTAGGCACCATCGACGAGCTGATGAGCCGGTGCTGCTGGGGGGCTGGCAGAGACGCCTTCGAGCTGGCGCTGGGCTGGCTGGCGGAGACAGGCGGTGCCGTCATCAGGGGGCACGTGGTCAAACTAGGTGAGCGACTAAACAATTATCATCATCATCGGCCCACATTAGTCTACTGCTGGACCTAGGCCTCTCCCATTACGCGCTACTGAGCCCGGTCTTCGGCTCTTGTCATCCAATTTCTGTCCGCCGCGTTTCTTAAGTGATCGCTCCACCTAGCCGGGGGGCGCCCCACACTACACTAGCTAAGACGCGGTCTCCACTCTAGAAGAGTTAGAACAGAAAAAATTAGAACCCTTGGAGCGCGAGTCCCACTCGTACTTTTTTTTGTTCTCATTGTGATCCGCAATCAGTTGGGACTATAGGCGGATGAGTTGATTTATTTGTGGCGTTCGGGATCAGGACACATTAGTCCTTCATCCCTTCTTTAGAAGCAGCAAGCAGGTTGTCCAAGACGTGGACTCTTTTCAGCCGCTTTGTGTCAAAATGATTTTCCACCAGCGCTCTTGCCTCTATCATGGCTTTTTAGACGATCATCTTTTCCCTGTAAATCCCATTTCTTGGTCAATTGTGGGAACTCATGAATCTCCTTGTTGGTTGTGAACCATGAGGCATTAGGCACTTGTATCACCGCTGGCGAGTAAGCGATTAGCTATTAACTATTTTCTCGCTCAAGAAACGAACAAAAGATATAGATTCCGTATCAGTAAAAGAGACACGTATATTAATAATTGATCGCTGGCCGTACACACTGCCGGCGAGAACTCGCTCTCCACTATTTTGTCGCAGTGACTACAACACTCGCTCAGCGATGCTCGCTCAGCAATACGCGCTCAGCGATGCTCGCTTGGCGGTCAGAACACACGCCGTGAGATGATTAGTATCGCCCGCCGCACTCGCTCATTCGCTTCTCGCTCATCGCTGACAGTGAGACAAGTTAGAGATGGAGCGCAAGATTTTGTTCTGGCACTCGTGCTTGACCGTTGTTTTGTTTCAGCTGAAGCGAACCAGAAGGTAGCTCAGATAACGGAAGCGGACGAGGCGCTCGTGAAGCTGGCGACCGCTGAGACGCGACTCGAGGGCGACGCGATGCGGCTGTCGCGCGACGTCGCGAGCGCTGAGGCGGACGCTAAGGCGGCGCTCGCACTCGGCAATAGAGTTGCAGTAAGTCATTTAGTCGTATAGAATCATAGACGAATAGCCGGCTGAGACGTAAGAGGTAGCGGGTTCGATTCCCGCCACGGAACAAATGTTTGCATGATCTACAGATATTTGATCCGGGTCTGGATATTTTTCTATATAGGATGTTTGGTAATATACTGACGATATTCATGTGACGGTTTCTCAAAACATAAAAAAAAACTTCTCGAAAAAAAAACTACTAGTTATATTATCAAATTTTAAAGATAATCGCCTAAGGTGATTAATTCGATAAAAAACTTACTGCCTACTCTTGCAATCGATATCCAAAAATAAAGGCCGATTTGATATCTCTTTCGGAAATGGCTGTGAGTTTTGGGTTAGAAAGGGACAACAAGAGATATCTCGAGACGTCACCAATACAGTATCTGTGGTTAGATGGCAAGCATTATGCAATAACACAACATAAGTGTAATAAAGTGTTTGTTTTTACATGCCAAAATAATTTTCACATTTCTATGGTAAACATTTCACAAATTTATTTATTATGCTCATCAAAATAACCCCTTTAATTTTTGTGCGTATATTATCAAACAACCTATACTAGCTGTTGCCCACGACTTCCGTACGCGTTACTGTACTACTACTCCATATTTCAAGTCTCGTAGATCAGCGGTTTACGCTGTGCGTTGATTTTCAGTCAGTCTGTCAGAACCCGTAACGATTATTTAATATATTGATGATAATATTGTTGATTAAGCCGCCCATTGTACCGTTATTTATTGTTTATTTCCTTGATTCCGTATTTTTGTTTGGTGTGCAGTAAAGAGTATTTCATTCATTCATTAAGAACTGTCGATTTCCCCATCTTCAGACGCTGGTAGTCAATTGTATCGTGAAACGTCTCGCAAAAACAATTTAATAGAACCCAAACACGATACATCTACTGTTATCCATTAATGAGTTCTGTAGATTCCCTCCTTGCTCCATCATCAGACTCCGGTGGTCTTATCATGATAAAATGTTTCATTATTTACCTATAAAAAGCATTTATGCAAAGTTATACGTTCGTAATTGCAATTAACATTGTTTTAGAACAAACTACAACATCCCTTTTCAAACTCCCAAGTTATGTACAAAATTGACAATTAACAAATTTAAAAACGTAATTAAACAAAATGTTTATAAAAAAGCCTACTATAACATATAGGATTATTTAAATCTGGGATTCCCAAACTATGTTGGGCAAGAGACGCCTTTTCCAAAATGAACTGATACATCAGACCTCTATAGCCAAATTACTTTAAAAATCCTATCTCTAGTTTTTTCCTATTGATACAAAATACTTATCAATTTAAAAACTTTGCGGTTGGTTGAGTTATAGCGGGTTCCTACATCCGTCAGTAACCGACTACGACTCGTATTCCCTTGAAAAAATGTCAAACTAATGTCAAACTTTTGACACGTTTTCAAGGAGAAACGAGACGTAGCTGGTTACCGACGGATATAGGAACCCGGCATTAGTAAACTTGACATAATTTTCTCAAAAAAATTTAACAAAATATTTAAATAGAAATATTCAGTAAACATGAAGTGTAATTAATAATTATTAATAGTTAATACGTAAAAATACTAAAGTAGTTAATTATTTTTTGAAAAAAATCATTAAACTCGCAAAAAAGATTTAAAAAAAATATGTCGACCCCTGGGAGAACGATTTCGACCCCAAGGGGTCGATATCGACCACTTTGGGAATCCCTGATTTAGATGATAGAGAAGCTTGAAATTGCTCGCAACTCGTTCAAAAATGTTACAATTTAGATGTAATTTATTATCTTTATTATTATGTATTCTAAAAGGATAATTAAAAAGAACAACCAGCCTTGTTTCTTGCCTTACTTTCCTGGGTTGCTCCCGGAGACACAGGCAGGAAAATTTACGTTTCAAAGTGATCGTTGTGATTTTAATGAACTTTGAATTTTTAAAATAGCAATTATAATTTTATTATTTCAGGCTAAAAACCACCTACGCAGAAAGCACAAAGCCACACACAGATTGGACCGTTGTATCTCAGCGTTGGATAATGTGAAGCATTTACTGCAGCAAATGAGAGACGTGTCTCAAAACAAGGCGATAGTCGATACTTACAAGTAAGTTACAAGACACTTTTAGCCACCGGTCACTTTAAGATACAAGTCACTATGAACAATATCCATATAATTTAACCGTCGTTCATTGACGTGAAGTCATTTACATGAAGTGTCGCGTCACTTTGACAAGAGTATTTTATATAGTTTTTATATAAAGTTCCCACGGGAACGGGAAATTTCAAGCGTGCGAAGCCGCGGGCGGCTCAGCTAACACACTATAAAATACATTTCAAATAAATTACAGGATAGAGACAGCTGGAAAGACTTGGGGTAGACCTTTGCCCAGCGGTGGGACAATATAGGATGATAAACAAAAAAAAACATTTCACCACACACTAGGCACGCCATACACACATAAACACACACACTGCAAATGCGTTCATGACAACGTTCAAACTATTCATGTATAATAGTAGAGATCACAGTCAAGATGTTTAAGACGTGCTCTATCTCTGAGTTTTCAGTGTAAATATTCCAGGTAACTTTGAAGCCGATTGTTCGATTTTTGTAAAATGTATATTGAAATGAAAATGAAATAAATTAAAAATGTTTTTTTGATGATTACACTGGTTTAAATATAGTTATCTTAGGATCTATAACAAATGAATCAGGAAGTAAGTATTATCCATAATGGTGTATCAAGAGCCGATCTAGATTTTTTGTGTCCCAGTCTTTGATGTCTTACATTAACGAACGAGGCTTATCTTATAATAACACCGGCTGACCCGTCCGCGGCTTCGCACGGGTGGTTTTTCAATAAAACATTACCCTCATTTTGCGCAGTTGGCTAAAAAGTAGCCTATGTCCTTTCCCAAGCATATAATCTATCTCCTTGCAAAATTTCATTAGGATCCGTTCAGCCGTTTAGTCGTGTAAAGGTAACAAAGAAACAAACAGAGTTATAAAGTAAAGGAAAGTAAAAATTTATTTATTGACATAATGTATTTATTTATTTGAACACCAACACAGCATACATCAACACATTTTATTGAATAAATTAATATTTCTACGAGCTAAATGTTACCACAATTACAGGTGAAGACTACATTGAATAATTTATTGAGAGAGTAACATAAAAAAAAATACAAACAGCTAAAGAAAACACAAAATCCACTGAAATAAATAAAAGACAAAAAATATTAATACAAATTAAGTATGACATAGTCAAATTTGAATCCATAGGCTCCCGAACTAGTTAAAAAACTGTGTTTCAGGTGCCAGTGTCTTCTCCCATCATGTGAATATTTTAAATTATGTCTAGCATGAAAATATGAGTGTGGATGGATATAGAAGTAGAGGAAGGCCGAAGAAGAAATGGATGGACTGTGTGAGGGATGATATGGGTAGGAAGTGACAACGGAGATGACGGCTGATAGAGAGGTACGGAATAAAAAAATGCTGCGTTACCCGTTCAGGGGAGGTCTTCAAAATATCACGCTTGTCACAGGGGCAGGGGAGGGGGCTTAGGATTTCGTCACGTAGTCAATATCCTCTAGGGATATATCGAGCTTTTTCGAGCTATATTCAAATATGGGCTGCGTATATATGCGTTTAGAGCTTTTTAAACTTGTAATTATAGGTGCAAGCACTCTTGCCGTCACGCGGCAAGCACTTTATTAATAACTAGCTGACCAATCCGCAGCTTCACACGCGTAGTTTTTCAATAAAAACATTACCCTCCTTCTGCGCAGTTGGGTAAAAAGTAGCCTATGTTACCCGGGGATAGTGTAGCTTCCCAACGGGGAAAGAATTTTTAAATCGGTTCAGTAGTTTTGTAGCCTATTCAATGCAAACAAACAAACAATCAAATCTTTCCTCTTTATAATATATATAAATATTGCTGGAATATTGCTGGACATTTCACACAGCGCTATCTAGCCCCAAACTAAGCAGAGCTTGTACTATGGGAACCAAATAACTGATATAATGCTTATTTACATTTTTTTTTGTAAATACATACTTATAATATATAGAGAAACAACCAGACCCGGAACAAATATCTGTAAATCATGCAAACATTTTGTTCCGCGGCGGGGATCGAACCCGCTACCTCCGCGTCTCAGCCGGCCCACTGCACCACGGAGGTCGTATAATATTAGTATAGACGACAAATATGAGCCAAATTATTATTGTTTTAACTTTCTGTTTGCAAAAAATTATTTACACCCATATTTATGAATTACTACGTGAGAACTAGAGGGGTAGGGGGGGGATAAACAATTGTAAAAATGTGTCACGTAATGTGAGAAAAGGGGAAGGAGAAGAGTGTAAAAAGTTTTGATTTACATATTATTTGTTGACAGGACGGCAGCCGAAGCGATGAAACGAGACATGAAGGAAAACGATATGAGCGAAGACACAGTGCACGATACTATGGACGACTTGAAGGAGGTTAGTACAATTAGGGGATTTCACGGCCATTTATTTGTTTATTTCCTTTCAGCCGCCATTGCAACTGGGTTTCACAACCAGTTTCGATTGAGGATTTTATACTCTTTGTCGGCATCTAGTTGCCATGGGAGAGTATTTTTAAAGTGAATACGTTTTTACAAATTGCTTCCATAATGCAATTTATAATAAATTGGAGGCAATTCAAAAAACGAATGATAACAAAAGGGGAACTATCATGGTTATGAACACTTGATGGGTTTCAACTATCTGGAGCCTGGAATCCTGTGGTGAGAATGTGTAAGAACCGAAGAAGTGAAGTGGCAATTACGCGCCCTGATACCGTGAGTGGTCTGTGTTGGAATCGAGTTATGATCGAGGATGAAACCGGTAGTAGTGATTAGAGTAGATAGTATTAAATAAATAAATAAATAAATATTGCTGGACATTTCACACAACGCTATCTAGCCCCAAACTAAGCAGAGCTTGTACTATGGGAACCAGATAACTGATAGAATACTTATATACTTTTTTTTTTGAAAATACATACTTATAATATATAGAGAAACAACCAGACCCGGAACAAATATCTGTAGATCATGCAAACATTTGTTCCGCTGCGGGAATCGAACCCACTACCTCCTGCGTCTCAGCCGGCTATTCGCCCACTGCACCACGGAGGTCGTCGTATTAGTGAATTCATTCCTAGCAAGAGACTAAGAAAGAGGGTAGATCGTTATATCTGCCAATAACAACCCACTCGCAAAGACTTCAGTTTACCCGTGATCATGGCGCATGAAACTGCCTCGAAATATTGGGATACTCAAAGTCAAAGTCAAATATTTTTATTAATTAAAATCACAAGGATCACTTTGAAACGTGAATTTTACTGCCTGTTCCTTCGCGACCAAGCCAGGAAAGAAAGGCAAGAAACAAGGCTGGTTGTTTTGCAAAAACTGACAAATCATGGTAAATATCCCGTTTTTGGTGCAAAAAGGGGATACCGTTTTGGTGTTGCAGCTACATATCTATCATCTGCATACAAAATGTAAATACACCACTGGATAGCTAAAGGATCAAAGAATTCGTTACGCTAAGTGATAACTGTGACGCATCGCGCGCCGTGGAGGGGAAGCGCCGCCATTTTGAGGTCATTTTGCTGCGTTTAGAAATTTCCATTTAGTATGACCCGAAGGACTTCTTAGTGTTCAAACATGATTATAACATACATAAAATTGTGTATTTTATTTCGGAAATATTACCTGTTACGTACACGTATTCACGTATAACACACGGCCGTGTCAATGACACAGCGACACCCCATTTATTCTTACTAAGACACTCGGTTGCCAAGAAGGAAGTACTGAAAAGATTCAGATGCAATCGAGGTTAAAGACACAACAACAGTACACATTGGAAGACCTCTGTGGCGCAGTGGGCGAACAGCCAGCTTAGAAGGAGAAGCTGGTGGTTGCGGGTTCGATTCCCGCCCAAATGTTTGCATGAACTACAGATATTTGTTCCGGGGCCTATGTGGTTTTCTATTTATTATAAGTATGTATTTCAAAAGTATATAAGTATTGTTTTTTTTATACTATTGGAGATGAAACAAGCTTATGGGCCCACCTGATGTTAAGTGGTAACCAGCGGCTATAACAGAGAACTGCCTCGTAGGTCAAGCACGTTAGAAACATGCCCTACGATGCACTGCCCTGCGTCCATCAACTTGAGGCATACAGGTGTTAAGCCTCATGTGCCTCTAATTTCACCGGCAACCGTACCCATCAAACTGGCACACAACAATCAGATTGTATCAGTTATCTGGTTCCCATAATACAAGCTTGACTTAGTTTAAGGCTAGATAGCGCTGTGTGAAATGTTCAGCATTATTTATTGGTCTATCTCTATCTTTGGTTAGCTGGAAATCCAATATTTAAATCTTTACATAGTGAAATCGCTTCCGCTGTCTGTTCGCTTAGATCTTTTAAACTTTTCAACGGATTGTAATGCAGTTTTCAGCAATAGATAGAGTGATTCAAAAGGGAGGTTTATATTTATAATACATACATAACTCTGTTTGTTTGTTACCTTTACACGACTAAACGGCTGAACGGATCGTAATGAAATTTTGCAAGGAAATAGGTTATATCCTGAGACTACTTTTTAGCCAACTGCGCAAAATGAGGGTAATGTTTTATTGCTAAAACACCCGTGCGAAGCCGCGGGCGGATCAGCTAGTAAATGAATAAATTATAATGTTTTGAGCAGGTCATGGACACTTACAACGAAATAGAAAAGGCAATCAGCACAACAGTTGATGACGATACAGCAGATCTCGAAGCTGAATTAAAAGAACTGCTCTCCAAACCTGGCGACAGCGGCGGCAACGGAAATACAGGTCAGTTTGAACCCCTTGGGGCCTCCACGGACCCCTCTAGGGGTTTCTAAGGGCCCTATCTCATTAGAACACCATGGCGGCGCCACCGGGTCGCGCCACCAACAAAATGTATACAATTGTATAGAGGGTACCTCACCATCAGCATGATTGCGCAACCAATTTGTTGCCGGCAACCGAATCACCCGCAGGTGGCGCGCATCCATTAAAGTGTGTAGAGCTATTTGGCATTTCCGCCACCAGTTGCGCTACCAGGTACTCCCCTCCCTCCCCAATCGACAATGTGCGTCCACGATGTCACGATCGGCTAAGAAAGGATGTTTCAAGATTTTAAAGCCATCTCAAAAATGTTAAGCTTAGACGGGGCCCGCAACCTTCCTCTTGATACGAGGATGCACTATCCAATTGTGCTACCGGGCTCTGTCACGTCAGGGTCGAAATTAGTGAGATGATTCAGATTACGAGATTATTGTAGTGATCTTTATAGACCGTACAATAAGTTATTTATTATCCTAGACTATTTTATTGTTGCCGAATTATCTAGTCGTTCGCCCCGAACTGAGATCTCGCGAGTCTCCCATAAAAACAAAAATATATTATTTGTAATCATTGACTATCAAATTAGTGCCACAAAATCGTAATCAAAAATTGGTTAGGATAGTTACGAAAAACCTAAAATTTTGCCATCACTACCTACCTATATACCAAATTTCACGATGATCAGATAAAGGCTTCGAAAGTTATCCTCAAACAAACATACATACATATTTACTTACAACGCCGCTTTTCCCAAGTTGATTTGGAGATCTCTCTTCGCTCGATCAATGATATACTATCACATCACACTAATATAAATGTGAAAGTTTTTTTTACTCAATGACATCGTAATGGCTGAACCGATTTCGATGAAATTTGGTGTTGGTAGATTATGACTTGGATTCAAACATATGCTACTTTTTGTTAACAAACAACGCGTGTGAAGCCGCTGGCGTAAGCTTGTTATTAAATATATGAGGGAGGCCTATGATGTTTGGACGTTCTATGATGTGATGACGATGACGAATACTAAATTAATCATCATTTTTATTACAGAAATGAAATCGCCGGTGCCATCGAAGCCGCGCAAGGAACCCGAACGTGAGTTTATATTCGACGGCGAAGAGCGCATCCTAGCCGAGCTGAACGAGCTGGGCGTCGAGGACTCCAGCCCGCCTCGACAGAAGGCACCAGTGCCCGTGCCCGTGCCGGTAGCTGAACCCTGGACTGAAGGTAAGGATACATTTTGACGTGAATAAAACGTAATCAAACACAGCGTACTATAACATATCGGATTATTTAATTGATAGGAAGCTTGGGATTGAATTTGCTCCAACTCATTCAAAAAGTATTACAATTTAGACGTAATTTATTATCTTTATTGTTATGTATTCTAAAAGGATAATTAAAACGAACAACCAGCCTTGTTGCCTTTCTTTCCGGGCTTGGTCGCGAAGGAACAGGCAGTAAATTAGACGTTTCAAAGTGATCCTTGTGATTTTAATGAATAAATAATTTTGATTTAAAAAAAAACGAATGATAACAAAAGGGGATACAGTTTGGTGTTGCAGCTACATATCTATCATCTCCATACAAAATGTAATTACACCACTGGATAGCTAAAGGATCAAAGAATTCGTTACGCTAAGTGAGGACTGTGACGCATCGCGCGCGGTGGAGGAAGCGCCGCCATTCTGAGGTCATTTTGCTGCATTTCGAGATTTCCATTGTGACCCGAAGGACTTCTTAGTGTTCAATTCCCATACAACACACGGCTGTTTCCATGACACAGCCACACCGCATTTTTTTTATTAAAATTTACTTTAACGACCTCCTTAGTGCAGTGGGCGAATAGCCAGCTGAGACGCAGGAGGTATAAATATTGCTGGACATTTCACACAGCGCTATCTAACCCCAAACTAAGCAGAGCTTGTGCTATGGGAAACAGATGACTGAAAGAATACATAATATACATTTGTTTTGTAATTACGTACTTATATAGAATAACATCCAGACCCGGAACCAATATCTGCGAAATCTAATAAAAAATTACCTTGACGACGTCTGTGGTGCAGTGGGTGAATAGCCGGCTGAGACGTAGGAGGCTTTGGGTTCGATTCGTGGAACAAATATATATAGATAGATAACTCTTTATTGAATTACCACAAAAACAAAAATAATACAAAAATAAGTACTAAGCTAGAATAAATAAGGCAATACAACGGGCGGCTTTATCGCTGAAGCTGAAATATTTGCATGATCTACAGATATTTGCTCCGGGTTTTGTTTCTCTATACATTATAAGTATGTATTTACAAAAGTATATAAGTATACTAACAAGGAGACGGCAAGGGTGTGGGGTTCTCAAATCAAACGGAGGTTTCGCGTATAGTTAGCACTCAGTCAGTGTATTCATACACTCGAACCCTAGAGTGCACTACTTAACCATTGCCGAGAAAAAAATTCCTAAAGTTTGAAAAACAAAAAAAAAAAATTTTGTTGTATTAAAATTTAATAAATCGTTATAAACAACTCCTTTTGAACTTTTGTACTTTGTTGAATCGCGAATTTAACAATTTCTAACTTTTTAACGATAAGAACTTATAAAAGACGGAGGAATGTAAATAGAATAATTACAAAAGCCACAGTTCTTTTAAACATTTTTTATAAAATAATACATTATTTTTGTGTGTATTGACATAATTAAGTATGAGTAAGTATTAAACACAATGAATATTTATGATAAAATGTTTATAGCATTAGCAATTTTTTCAATCATTCATCTTTAGGAACACACAAACCTGGATGATATTTATCATAAAAACAAGAAAAACACAAATTTTGTCGACAACTTGCACAACAAATAAATGCAGCTTTTTTACAGGAGCACAGTGTTTTTAGAATTTATTCTGAAAAACAAACTTCGTATACCAAATTCAAATACCAGGCATATTTGATCATTTTTGAAAAAATTGGAGAAGAGAGCTGATGATGAACAATTGATTGAATTTTAATACAATCTTCACGAGAGTTAATTTCCCGATTTTCTTCAATTAATTGCGTACAATTTTGTATTTTTTTAATTAAATTTTTGACGTTTTTAAAAAAATCAACGTAGAATTACGTATCACACAAATAAGAAAATACGTCCGTTCAGAGCAAACTACAAAAATAAACTAACGAACTGTACATTTAAAATTGAATAAGATGCAGCTGACGAAATCCAAGGTCATCGCAGGTATAGAAGGTCGAGAGACCCTTCTGTTAATGTGGGAATCTTTTGTATAGGGGCGTAAGTAAACGTTACACGATCAAGTCAAACGAATGAACGTCGAATGGAATATTACGAATAGATTAATTTATAATTTGTAAATTTTTCATACTATTTTTGATCCACTCTTATAATTTAGATGAAAAATAAGAATATATATCATGTAAGTAACCTATTCATAACGTGATTAGTCAAATATATCATTCATATCATTCATAAACATGATGAAAATATAGATAATTCCATACCACCATTCATATGCGCGCTTGCGCGCGCAACGTACACTAGTATACTAAATTTTATTTAATTCCAACCACATGCGAATTTTAAATTTTAAATTCGCGATTCAATAATGTATAAAAGTTCAAAAGAAATTGTTTATAACGATTTATTAAATTTTAATACAAAAAAAAATTTTTTTACTTTCAAACTTTAGGATTTTTTTTCTCGGCAATGGCTAAGTAGTGCGCTCTAGGGTTCGAGTGTATGAATACACTCACTGAGTGCTAACTACACGCGAAACCTCCGTTTGATTTGAGAACCCCACACCCTTGCCGTCTCCGTAAATAAATAAATAAATATCGCTGGACATTTCACACAGCGCTATCTAGTCCTAAACTAAGCAGAGCTTGTAGTATGGGAACCAGATAACTTATAGAATACTTATATACTTTTTTTTGTAAATACAAATAAATAACATAAAATAATAATACATACTTATAATATATAGAAAAACACCCAGACACGGAACAAATATCTGTAGATCATGCAAACATTTGTTCCGCGGCGGGAATCGAACCCGCTACCTCCTGCGTCTCCGCTGGCTATACGCCCACTGCGCCACGGCGGCAGTCCAACTATCAGTTATCTGGTTCACATAGTAAAAGTTTTGTGTAGTTCGAGGTTAGATAGGGCTGTGTGAAATGTCCAGCATTATTATTATTATTATTAATATTATTATTTTTATTATTATTATTATATATTATTAATAAATGATCTTTATCTTTATCAGAATAAGAAACGTTTAATATTAGTAATTATGTTTAAAAAATACTAGTATGATGTTAGTTTCAGAAAAGCCTGCACAAGAGCCGCCTAAGCCGAGCAAATCCTGGTACCCGCCCTCTAGCGAGTGGAACAACAACTTCGCGGAGATACGGCAAGACGAGCGCTTGCACCCGGGTACCACTCATTATAACAGTAGTAGCTTACAATAATATAGTTTAAATACAAATAAGGAGTATATTGCAAAAATAAATTAGTCCATTTTTCACAGTAAGTGTTCGGATAACACTATTTAATAAATGAGCCGTTCCGATCGACATGGGCTATTTTCAGATACTCCTGGGTGTGAGGAATTACGTTTTTGTAGTTTGGAGGTGGAACAAGGAAATTTCCCACCTGAGGTCACGCCTGTAACCTCAGTATTGCCTCGTAGGTCATGCACCTTATGAACGTGCCCTACGATGCACCGCCTACCGCCCTGTACCCTATACCGCTCCTAAAGAAGTTTTCACTTCAAAAACTAGGAGCCTTACGAGTACAGTATTCGCATATGATGTGTAACATCAGACCACCGCGCGGGCTCATTGCTCAAATCAACCTACAGTTTGTAGGTCAAGTTAGTTGGTTGTGCAATTCGTGGCACTATTTTATTAATCACAGATTATGAGTAGTATTATTTTTTTGTATTCTGGCGAGATCTCAGTTCGGGGCGAACCACAAATTTTTTATATTCTATTTCATCCGCAGGCCAACCCCTTAACATAGACTTCAGCACGCCTCCCCGCCTGTACAAGCACGAGTTCCAAGTGCGCGACCACAAGATGGACTCTGGCGTGTGGCTCTTCAACAAGGACACCAACAGCAATGTGGACGAGCTGGTCGGCACCGAGTACTACAGGTAAATTTTATAGTACAGCGCCATCTATACGCAGATTGGTGGAACTAATTGAGCAGTGAGGTAATGATGTCCTACAGATAAATGTTATAGTACAGTGACATCTATACGCATATTGCTGGAACTACAGATTGCTCGACAATGGCAAATTATATTTATGCGCGAGGGCATAAATATAATTTGACAAATATAATTGGGCATAATGTGATTTGAATTTGAAACCTCATCCGTATTAAAATTTGAACCAAAGAGACCCACACAATAATAACTTATTCGTAAATCGAACTAACCTCTGCACAGAATGCACCAACCTAGATTTGGTTTTTAATTTTATTGTCTCGCAGAAAGTGTGAAAAGTAGAGTATTCTCCTCGTGGATAAAGTTGTCTGCATCTTGGGCGTGCTTACATCCCTCTGCACTCGGGATTCTACTCGGGAACTAGAATCCTTCGTTACGTTCGGGATTCAATATAGCGCCCGTGGCGCAAGACTACTTTATCCCCTCGTTTAATAATCTACCATAAATTAATATAATTGGTAGTAATTGATAAGAAGTACATAGTATATATTCCGATTTGTTCAGTATTTCGTTTGATAGACGAAAAAGCCTGTACTAAAAGTACTGTACGTAGGTAGGGATCACTCGGTGCGCCAGTCTCACTCGTACATAACCTCTTCTTTCTCTTTCAGTTCAGAGAGTCCCGGCAAAACGGGTGGTAACTTCCAAATGGCTCCCGGAGGCGAGAGGAAGAAGGAACCTGCTCCAACCAGAAGAGAACCCGCTACCAGAACTGGAGCAGATGTAACCGATACTGGAGCAAATGTCGCCAGAACTGGAGCCAATGTTGCCGCTACTGGAGCTAATGTCGCCAGAATTGGAGCGAATGTAACCGGTACTGCAGCTAATGTAACCAGGAAACAACCAGTTGATGACTTTGACGACTTAGAGCGGAGGCTGAAGAACTTACGAGGGTTTAATTTATAATATTAATATAATAATATAGTTGATAATATTAACGTAATATAGAAATAAGGGGGTGTACAGGACACCTAAAGATTCATCATTATCATCATATCAGCCGAAGAACGTCCACTGCTAAACATAGGCTTCCTCCATAGATTTCTAAAGCGACCGATTTGCGTACCCAACGGCTCCCAGCAACCTATAACAGGTCGTATTTCCATGTAGTAATCATCCTTACTAAAATTATAAATTCAAAAGTAATCCGGTCTTTGTCTGTCTGTTTGTTATGCTACATAAAAGATAAATTATGATGGCCTCTGTGGTGCAATGGGCGAATAGCCGGCTGAGGTTCAGGAGGTTACGGGTTCGATTCCCACTTCGGGACAAATGTTTGCATGACAGATATATTGTTCCGGGTTTTGGTATTTTCTAGAATAATAAGTATGTATTTACAAAAAAGTAGATAATAGAATGGAAAACGCTTTATTAACACACTTAAATTAACAATTCATATATAAAATAATAAATATATATTGCTGGACATTTCACACAGCGCTATCTAGCCCCAAACTACTTATATACTTTTATTTTTTTAAATACATACAATATATATAGAAAAAACATCTAGACCCGGAACAAATATCTGTAGATCATGCAAACATTTGTTCCACATTGGAAATCGAATCCGCTACCTCCTGCGTCTCAGCTGACTATTCGCCCATTGGGCCACGGAAGTCGTCGACAAGCACTGGAAAGCGCAGCGTAGGACCGGCCCCGTACTGGAAAGAAGACCTGATAAAGGTTGCTGGGAGCCGTTGGGTGCACAAGATCGGTCGCTCTGGAAATCTATGGAGGCCTATGTTCAGTCCTGTACCTGATATGATGATGATGAAAACGCATGTTTTGGTATAGTATGCGCCAAGACTCGCGGCAGACGGCGTCAACCAATTAACATGTTTGTTTCCTTTTCAACACAATTACTGGTAATTAGTGTTATCGATAACTCGGCGCATCACTAACTGCGCCCAGAAGGGGTGCAAAAGCGAGATAGCGATATCATCGTCGCTTCTCCCACGTATAAGACCCCGTCTGCCAGGAGCATTAGCGTATTTTAAGTAAATATTTTTGTTAATATTATGTGTCCTAAAATAATTGAGTGTCAGAGTAATAATAATAGGTATAGAAAGAGAGAGAGAATGAGACTGTAAAGTAAGCAAAGTTTTGAGCGAGTGTTCTTACACGAAGTAGGGATGGGGGTCTGAAGTGGCCACTTCAGCAGCTTTGTAAGCTGTTGAGTTTTATTTATTTTTGAATTTTAAATTCATTTGGTGCTTTACAACAAATATCAGAGTGGATTTTCCGCCGATGTTAGAATTAATTATGAAGCTATGAAGTTAGTTTATACGGTCGGAAGTTATCAAAGTGGTGAAAATGAAATAATACTAATTATTCAAGCCAAAGATATTTAATATCTTCTTACGTATGGGTTTCTTCAAAAAGGATGTTTTAAAAATTTTAAAGGGTCGGCAACGCGCGAGTTATACTTTTGGTGTTACAAGCTTTCATAGGCTACGGTATAAAAAATACCGGCCAAGTGCGAATCGGACTCGCGCATGAAGGGTTCCGTACCATTATCTATAAAAACGGCAAAAAAATTCACGTTTGTTATGTGGGAGCCCCTCTTAAATATTTATTTTATTCTGTTTTAGTATTTGTTGTTATAGCGGCAAAAGAAATACCATCATCTGTGATAATTTTAACTGTCTAACTATCACGGTTCATGAGATACAGCCTGGTGACAGACGGACAGACAGACAGACATACAGACAGACAGCGGAGTCTTAGTAATAGGGTGCCGTTTTACCCTTTAGGTACGGAACCCTAAAAACATAGGTAGTATTAAAATACAAACTTCCTACGTGCGTATATACACATACGCTTTTTTATACTATCTGGAGATGGCCTAAGCATATGGCCACCTGATGTTAAGTGGTAACGCACGCCTGTAATTTCACCGGCAACCATACCCTTCAAACCGAAACAGAAATGCTGCTCGGCGGTAGAAATAGATAATTCTATATTATTACACCAAATTACAATAAGTTACCTAGAAAACTTAGACTAATACGTGGTGATACAATGGGCGGCCTTATCGCTTAAAGTGATCTCTTCCGGGCAACCTTTGGATTAACTGGATTGACTAAAGATGAGAGGAGGCGGTGTTGCAATAAATACCTATTTAAGCAGGATAAAAAAATAAATAAAGACAGACAATTAAAAACACGTTACTGTATGGTACTTCCCCGGGCGAGCCTTTTACAAAAACTGTTACTAGTCTCCACTGTTTTTTTATTATTTTTAAAGTGGACATTTTAGATGAATTGGAAGCAATTTTTTATAATATCATATTTAAATAATTTTAAGACTTATTGATAGGACTAAAGAATTGTGATGTGCGCTTTTGGAAATGAAATGCGGTTCATATGTGAATAGGCATGCTCTATACCTTGATTGTTATTACTCTGACATATGTGTATAATTATTTTAAATAGATGTTTAAAATCATCACAAAAATTACGACCGAAACGGTCGTTGTATCAAAGAGGAAGGTAGCGGGTTCGAATCCGGTGTCAGTTTTTTGTGATGATTTTGAATAAGTTATTTTTCTGTAACGGTTAACACTATTAGATTAAAACATGTAAATAAATATAAATAACTGCCATATATATAATTTTAAACAAAAAGGGTTTAGTGATCCCACGAAAAAAATATAATATAAGTTAATCTAGTTTTGATTACAGATACTCAAAATAATTAATAAAATTTTACTTTTTGTTAAAATTATAAAAATCCAAAAATACAAAAAAATTGGGTGTTAATAATTTAGGGCCTTTACTATAAATAAGAGGTACCTATAAAAATATAAAAAAAATTATGTTACTTCATACAGGGTATAAGAAAGCAAATACTTGCCACATAACAAATAATAGTAGTGCAGTACGCTGCCGCGTTCAATGAACTTTATGTTACGGTTAAAGTAGCAAAATCAGACATCATTTGAGAATGCTTAGTTAGGTTTTTTAATGACATATTTGATGCTATAGAACGGTAGTAGACCATAATCAAATCAAGATGTTTTTATGAATTAAAATCACAAGGATCTCTTTGAAACAGGAATGAAAGGCAATAAGGCTGGTTGTTCTTTTTAATGATCTTTATAGAATACATAACAATAAAGATAATAAGTTACGTCTAAGTTGTAACATTTTTTGAACGAGTTGGAGCAATTTTAATCCCAAGCTTCTCTATCATCTAAAAATCATCATATTCTGGAAACACAGTGATTTCATCCCACAGTATGCAGGATATATCATTGCGTATGATATGGCAAGATAATTACTGATTTAAATGGGTATTTATCGCGTTTTTTATTTGTTCGACGTTTCAGTCGTTATTCAGTCTGTCCGCGACCACGGCTGTTGCAAACTTGCAACACAGTCGAAACGACGATCGGACAAGTGCGAGTCGGACTCGCCAACCAAGGGTTCCGTACAAATGTGTACCGACAGTTTCGTTGATTGATTACGTACATTAAATAAAAACTATATTTTTTGTGATTTAATTACAAATGTATCGTTTCCTGATTTTTCCCTGTACTTGTAGTATAAGACGATATTACTTGCCAAATTGCATAGTTCTAGGTCAACGGAAAGTACCCTATACGTTTGATTCCCTTGAGAGTGTCGAAATATACGTATTTTGCGGCATAAACGGCCATATCTTATTTTTACTTAGAACTTAGAAGTTCCCGAGATAAAGGGCCTTGACAGACAGACGGGCAACAAAGTGATCTTATAAGGTTTCTGTTTTTTCCTTTTGAGTGCGAACCCCTAAAAAGGTACATACGCGAGAAATACCTGTTTAAATCGGTAATTATAATACTAACGTAATAATAATACTAAGTTGAGATGATTGTTAACGGGTTTTCTTTAATTATAATTTTTTTCAATGACCATCAATTTGGATGTTTCGAATCTGGCGCGCGTCTCGAAACCGCCACATTTTCTTAGAATTAGTCACCTTACTAACATTTTAAATATTTTTTTACGAAACTTAATAGGTACAGTCGACAAGAACCAATAGTATCCAATTTTAAAAAATTTCGTTTGCATGTTTTGAATGAAGCTAGCCCGGCCCTTTTTGGTTTAACCAATGAGGGGCATCAGTCCCGTCCTTTGTTTTAAAAAAAAAACATTACGTAACGTTAGGCTTGCGCTTTTTAATAAAGTAGGAAGGTTGGTTGATTTTATTGGTGGACAAAGCAAGAAAACCCCCTGGTCACTGCAAACAAAATCCACCTTTAAGGTGGCCACGCTTCGCTCTTGGCGACTGTACCTACGCATTTGAAGAAAGTGAGGGTGGGGCAGATGTTATGTCATTTTCATTATTAAGCTTTCTTACACCCTGTTAAATCAGTTTTCTATTATTTTAGTAAAACTAATATTTAAATGTATAAAAATGTGTAATGAATGTATATCCTAGCAGTAGATAGAAATAAAAATTACTAGTAATGTTTTTGAAAAAATTTAAAAACCCCAAAAAAATACTGGAATACGGAATGAGGTTCAAAATTAAGAAAATAAATAAAGAAATAAAACACACAGCACAAATTTATACATACAAAATAAAACAATACCTAACAAATGTGTGTCTCACAAAACCAAAAACTAAAAATTACCTAAATTATAAGTTAATACTAATATTATAAATGCGAAAGTAACTCTGTTTATCTATCTGTTTGTTACGTTTTAAGGGCTGGACCGATTTTGATGAAACCTGGTGTATAGATAGATTATGACTTGGAGACATATGCTAATATTGACAAACGCGTGCGAAGCCGCTGGCGCATATAAAATATAAAAAAAGTTTATCTTCGTTGTTGTGTTCAATCTCGCCGACTATCTCGCGGCAAGCGTTGTATGCGTATTTATAACAAATCATTTATTCAAAACATCACATTCGTAATTTTAGTCTTATTTTATACTCAATGTAAATACTAATATTATCCTACTAATATATAAAATGTGTAAAAAAATGTGCATAATGTTATGGATGTATCTTGCTCAATCATGTGGTAGCTAATTTAGGATAAAATTGAAAACATATATTTGAACCACAAAAAAGTTAGTGATTTGGTAAACTTCTAAGGAAAAAGGTTGTTTATGAATTATGATTTTGTGTTGTAGTCATTGGAATAAATTAATAAAAAAATTCTAAATAAGCAGTTAAAGAACAAAAAAATACTATATGATCTTTTTTAGAAAAATATCTTAAAATTGTAGTGATTTGGTAAATTTCTAAGGAAAAAGGTTGTTTATGAATTATGATTTTGTGTTGTAGTCATTGGAATAAATTAATAAAAAAATTCTAAATAAGCAGTTAAAGAACATAAAAATAATATATGATCTTTTTTAGAAAAATATCTTAGAATTGTTCATACATTTTTTCAGTCATCGACATCCAGTCGGTCACTTAACGACAATTACGAAAATTGAATGAAATTAAATAAACGCTTTTTACCCGACTGCACAAGAGAGGTGTGTCTATTTTCATCATCAATATAGGATTGAAATAAAATCAGATTATTGTTATAGATTTTCTATTACGGTTAGAATCGTATCTTAAAATTGTTCGACTGTTTCTAATGTGAATGGGCAAATTTGAATATAGTTTCGAGTTTTTTTATAGTACAGTAATGAAACTTGTTTTGTTAGATTTAGGATTTAGATTCCAAATATTTATCACTATATCACAATGTGGCGGGAGTAATTAGTAATAAGATATTGGTTGTTAAAGTAAAAAAATTTGGCTGACAGTTTTGTCGCTCTTAGGTGGAATGTTTTTATTTATGTTGTGACTTTGCCTTATATTGTATATTATACTTATTTGGCAATAAGATATATCGGGTGTAAAAATATGATAGTTTTATTTATAAGTACTATAAAAATACCACGTATTATGACAAAAAAATACAAAAATAGTGTGAAAATTCTGATAATTATTTTAAAAATAAGTTAAATTTGTAGTTTTTAAATAATTCAATTTATATTATTAAAGATTGACAGTCCAAATCGAAAATGTAAAAAAAAATATCTTACGATATACAGGGTGGAAATTTGAGATGTCGCACTAAATCAATTGATACAATTTTTTGTGATCATGTCTGACTGTAATTTTTTTTATACCTGTAAATGCAGAATTTATTATATTTTCATATTTCATTTTTTGCCAACATGTACAGTCATTCATAACAGCTTTTAGGTCTTACATCTAGCTTAAGTATTTATGATTAAGATGATATCTTGCTATTAATAACAGTTATAATAAAAATAACAGCCTAAAAAACAGAGATTATAAATAAATCTGTGCAATTATATCAATAAAAACATTTTAGAATGTCACAAAACGGTAGTCAATACAGATTTGTCAAAGCTTACCTAATAAACAAATCATAAAGCATATTTCTTTAATGACTGGTATTTACAAAATGCTTCTACATTTTTATTGTTATGCAATGTATCAAATGAATTAGGATAGGTCTCCTAAGAACAAAACATGTTGGCATAACGGTTCTATTATGTTTTTTTTTGTGCCCTATCTCATCTTTTCACAATTTCTGTAACGACAGCGCCACACATGCGCAAAGTTTGCGGTGAACATTTGCAATTTGCAATCCAGTGTCGGTTTTTACCGACGTAACGACTTCTAAACGACGTTTGAACTCCTTTTAAAAACCGACACTGTATTGCAAATTGCAAATGTTCAACTTTGCATGTTGCCGGAATATTGGCACAATTTAAAAAAATGTAAATACACCCGGTATAAATAAATGTGATTATGTACTAATACTTAGATAATGTTTTTTGTAATGTAATTACTTTTATAAGATAAATATATAAGATTAAATTTAAGTGATTGTAAATACTGATGTAAATATTAAATAATACGGAAGTGCAGTTTGTGTTTTATTCATACTAATAGAAAGGTAAAATTTGTTGTTTGTAATGAGGGGGTTTCACGGCCATGTTTTGATAACTGCTAACAGATGGCTCTGTCATGCCCTAAATAACAAAGGAAAGTGAATTGTCAATGTCAATTGCCGGTCAACATTATTTCCGAGGAACTTGAAATAAAATAAACAATTTGTTTGTTTATCTGACGAAGTGAGATTGTTTTAGGCAAATTTCGATATTGTGCCTTTGAGAATGGAATATAAACCATATTTTTTGGCGGCGCATCTCCAGACAGCGCCATCTATTACGCTAGTTGGAACTAGTTTTTTTCTTTATAAATCGTAAATGAAAAGCCCTAAATAAGTATGTGTGTAGGGGGTAATTTAGAATAGAATATAAAAACGTTTATTTTGCATCACAAGTGTACATAACAGCTTAGACAAATGAGTGTAAATTATATAGCATACATTTTTTGAGCAAAAACTGTCATCACTCAGCATTGTGATAGCACATAGCAGTAATTTCAGAAAGTACGGAAGCGATTCTGAAAATTCTATTACTGATAGAAAACTACAGTATCCCTGAGTAATCTAGGCAATGTTTTTTTTTTTTAATTCGATTATTTTTATATATATTATTTTTTATTATAGGCAGTGAGTTCTGTTCCCACTGCGGAAAAAATCTTTGCATGATCTACAGATATTTGTTCCGGATATTTTTCTATACCTTACATATATTATAAGTAGGTATGCATTTACAAAAAAAGTATGCATATAAGTATCTTATCAGTTAGTTGGTCCCCATAGTATAAGCTACGTCCTACATCTAAGTGGTGTGTGGTATAAGCTTTGCTTAGTTTGGGGGTAGATAACGCTGTGTGAAACTACAAAAACAAAGCTACCTTTTTTTGTAGTTAGACGGTTTTTGTTCTTAGCAAACTATAGTTTTATTTTGAAAGAAATAACAATAGCATTTTCGGTTTAAAAAAAAGTGCAGTCAGCCTAGAAAAAGGCATTTGTCAAATTAATCAAGTTGGCCTCAATCGACTTCATTTCCAATCAGGAACACTTTTCCCAAATTTTGAGCTTTGTACGGTTCTTCTAGACTTCTTCGTGGTGGAGATATAAATGATACTTCCATTTTGACTAAAATCCATTTATATCTGAAAAGAAGCCATAACATTAAAAAAAAAACTTCATATTCGTAACCAAACAACTGCAAAAGGCTGAGCTACTGACGGATTCTTCAAGGTGTCCAGATGCTGGGATCTAGCGGGCCGGTACAGTCTGATGTTACTTTGATTCAACCCCATTTATTTCGGAATACGAGCCATAACAAAAAATGCAATTAACTTCAAAAACTTTAGCTTTTGACTGATTCTCTAAGATCCTTAGTTTCCGAGATCCAGCCGGGCGGTACAGCCTGATTTCTGACTGTACGGATCTAGATAAACGCTTATTCTCATTACAAATTCAGGGAATATGATTTTCGGGAACTACAAAATCTTAGCTATAAGTTGACATGGAAACCAGATCCCTAGCGAGCGGGGCCCAACGGTCTGATGTCAATAAGTAACGTAGGTACCTACCTAATCAAATCGTTAGATTTTGCAAACATTCTCAAGTAATTCTAAAATCTTATTTAAAAAAAATATTTAGTGTGGATTGATAGTACCCTATCCTTGGGCAGTTGATACCATATAATTTTTTCCTAACTCATGAGTTGCTTCGCGTTTTACTTGTCAAATGTTGGTAAATATCAATATTGATTTGCCTGCCTAGTGGTTCCGGTATTAGACCAATCCATTTATTCTGAGTCAAGGATTTATTTATTTATCTTATATTTGATTAGGTGGCTTAGGTAGGTACGAGTACCACTAATACTAATTTATTGACGGAACGAGCTTAGATTTCTGAATTACGTTGGACGAATCGGCACTGAGTCGGTACAAAAGAATAACAAGCCCTGGCCCATCTGCGGGACTATTTTAAATTTTCTGAAAGCATATCGGATCGGTCCGAATTTTTTTTTTCTGATTAGGTTTCTTTTTTTTTTATTTAATCCAATTTTTTCTAATAACAAACCGTTAAGTATTTAAAACTATTTCGGACTATCAAGCTCGGATTCAAAGGTTGATAGTTCTCGGATTCGAAATTCAATCCGAAATAAACTCGGTCCAATCCAATAGCTTTCCGACGTTTTCCGTTTTATTTTCGCCCAAACTGAGCTGCCGGCCGCGAAAAGGTACTGCCATAGCTCATGGCTTAGAAAAGCAATATCAGTATAAAGGATATCCCAAACTCGCAGACTCGTAGACGCATATGATGTGTAACATCATTTTTATTGTACATAAACAAAAAATTACAAACAAAATAGAAAACACAAAGCAAATTTAATCTTATCTAGCGAATTCATCACTCTGAAAGTTGGTCATTGATAACTCGATACTGGCTCCGTAAATGCGATTAACCGTAAGTAAATTTAAAAATAGAATGAGGCTCATTGTATTCATAATATGCTATGGTGAAATTCAACCTCCATGACAAATCTATTTTACTATTAAATGAAAGAGGTTATAATATAGTCTCGTAGTGAAAAACCTCTGACCACCGCGCACGCTCATTGGTCAAAGCGCTTCCCCGGTTTCTTGTTACAAACCGTCTCTTTTGCCAAAATCACTCCCACAAACCGAGAGGAAAGATGTTACACATTAATAAGTACCTATACCTACCCACTTCTATGACTAAGCATATGGTATTTTGGGTATTAAACGAATGTATCAATTTTGAAAATCATTATGAAGGAATACGGAAGTAAGTACGTATGGGCTTACCTACCCCGTGCACGTTGACATTTCGATAACAACGATTGTTTAATTTTAATGCTAGGTATCGTCACAAAATAGATACCTACAGAAAGTTTTAGTACAACGAGCGCAACAGTTGCAAGCATTCGCGCGCGTCTATGTGCACAACAATGCATGCACCTTTTATCGCTCGTTGTATTAAACTTCACTTCTGTACCTATCCATTTTGAGATATCGTTGTACTAAAGATTCAGTCTCATATACCGCAGAAATAATTCTATTGCTAAACAAACATAGTATAAATAGGGTGACCACACTTTTCGACTTAAAATGGAGTAGCTTCGGATTTATTGTAGTGTAACTATTCTAGTATTTTATAGTGACCATTGGGGCAGAAATGTGAGTGGAGTCCACTTACTAAAAAGCTTAGCGTAGGTCGGCACCCCTAGTTAAGCAAGAAGTTACTGTGAGCTGCACAAGATCGATTACTCTGGCAATATATGGGATTATATTCAGCAGAGGATGTCCTATGGTTAATATGATAATGATTACGGTATTTTGCTTGTTAATGTATACAGGAGGATCTTATTGATTTATTGTTCACGCCGCGCCCGCGCCTGCCGCCTCCGTGTTGGTCGACGGCAGGGCAGACCACCGCACCGGTCCGACGGATTAATTATTATAAATTTGGTCGGTTTATTTATAGAATTTTTTAATCGAGCGAAGCGAGATCTCCAAATCAATTTGGGCAAATCGGTGTTGCATGTATGTATGTATGTATGTTTGTTTGTCCGAGGATAACTTTCGAAGCGTTTATCCGATCATCGTGAAGTTTGGTATATAGGTAGGTAGTGATGGCACAATTTTGGTGTGACTCAATGAGATAAAAATGTTGGGGGAGGATATTGGGGTTCAAGAGGGGTAAAAAAAACAAAATAGGACCTTTCGGTCAAATAGCACGTCTAATAAAAGGTCTTTGTGAGTACATTTCGACCCCGTTTTTATTTTTTGTTTAAACTTGGTAGTTTTTAAGTTATTAGCCATCATATAAACTGAACTTTGACAAAATTCACAGTGACCCCACAGTGCTGAAATTTGGTATGCGTGTATCTGAAATCCAGAATAACTGCAATTTCTACCCCAAAAAAGTATAACCAAATAACATGAACTCTCGTTACCTGTAATTTGAATGAAACTGTAGGCCAAGTTATTTGGTTCTCATTTCGTGGCACTATTTTGATAGTCAATTATGAGAGACTCGTGAGATCTCAGTTCGGGGCGAACCACTAGTTTATACAGTATTGAATGTTGAGTTAACGTAGAAAAGGTAGATACTAAAATTGTTATAACTACAGCAATAAGATTTATAAAAAGTCGTACCAACTGACAACAAAAATTAACAAATCTTTTTTAGTCTACTGTGTCAGTATTTACCACATTTGCCAGTAAGTATTACTTGTTTAAAGGATAGAGCATTTAAAACCTTATTAAAAAAACTCTTTATTAAAAAAGCATATTATGACATAAATTATTTTCTCTCTGATCACAAAACATGGAAAAATATTAATTTAAGCAGTACTAGTTGACCTGGCGAACTTCGTACCGCCTTGACATGCATATGACGTGGGCTGCCAATGTACGTCGCCGGTAAAATTGTCAATCGGCCATCATTAGCTGCATCTATGTATGAGAAAATGAATTGACATGAACTCCCATTATCTGTAATTTGAGTGAAACTGTAGGTTTATTTGGATGTGCTTTTCGTGGCACATAATATTTTTTGTTTTAATGGGAGGCTTGCGAGATTTCAGTTCGGGGCGAACCACCAGTTATTAGTTAAGTTGACATTGTTCATCCTAATTTGATTTATGATATTTGTAAAATTGACATTATCTATACATTGTATTATGTATATAGAAATAAACATGAACTAAACTGAATTGACAGTCCAACTTGTGTCCCGATGTACAGATAAAGTGACCCATCTAATAAAGCGTTGCTATAACCTATCTAGTAGTAAGTACATATTTGAAAATAATGAATATTTACTATACCCTCTATTCATTAAAATTGACCTTTTATGAAATGTTTAATATATTTACAAAAAAATTACAAGATTTCAATTTTACTTTATTATGACTAGATTACCTTACATTACTAATACGTATTTTTTTTATTTTCCATATGATGTTATAATCACCCAGACGCTACACACACAGGTACACTACGAAAGTTGTTATCTTGTCTATCTATGAGATGTGGTCACCCTAATGTTACGTTGTACTTTAGGTCAAATGTCACATGCCAAGCTTTGCAGTCGTATCACGAACTCTACGGTTTCAACCTCCTTGCCTCGACTGTCTCGCGCCATTTCTTGTGTCTAATTTGGCGGGAAAACAAGATAACATTGAACCAACATTTGTTACTGTCAGATTTAAAAAATTGTGTTTTGAAGTGATCAAATTATTGTTTAAAAAATTAAATATTCATTAAAATGGCATTGTTTGTGATAATAATGGTAAGTTATTTTTATTTGTTTTATTGATTTTAATTAAGCGTTCATAACAGCTAAAGACAAAGTTAATCTTACTTTATGAGCCCCTAACCAAGTTTCTTCCAAGTGATGTACAAAAATTTACAATTAACAAATTTAAAAACGTAATTAAACAAAATCTTTATAAAAAGCCTACTATAACATATCGGATTATTTAGATGATAGAGAAGCTTGGGATTGAAATTGTTCTAACTCGTTCAAAAATATTGCAATTTAAACGTAATTTATTTTCTTTATTGTTATGTATTCTAAAAGGATCACTAAAAAGCACAACCAGCCTTGTTTCTTGCCTTTCTTTCCTGGCTTGGTTGCGAAGGAACAGGCAGTAAAATTGACGTTTCAAAGTGATCCTTGTGATTTTACTGAATACAAATATTTTTATATTAACTTGACAATAATCATAGATTGTAACAATTTGAATTCGTAGATTATCTTAGGTCATTTACGTATCAAAAAGTTACTTATAATCCATACTTATTTATAAAACAATTAAACATAAATTTTCCATAAGCATAAAAAACTTGAATTCTAGTTACTATAAATGAACAACGGTAGGTATTGATCGAGCGAAGCGAGATCTCTAAATTATTTTCGGCAAATTGGCGTTCTATGTATTTAAGTTTGTCCGAGGATAACTTCCGAAGCGTTTATCCGATCAATGTGAAATTCGGTATATAGGTAGGTAGTGATAGGACAATTTTGTAATGACTAAATGAGATAAAAATAATGGGTGGTTGTTGAGATATTGGAGTTCAAGAGGGGTAAAAATAGATCAAAATGAGGCTATTCGGTCAAATGGGACGTCTAATGAAAAGTTTTCATTTCGACCCCGTTTTTTATTATTAATTTAGTCCTTATAGTCTTTGAGTTATTAGCCATAATAATAACTGAATTTTACGAAATTCACAGGATACACCAGTTACCCCACAGTGCTGTAATTTGGTATGCGTCTAGCTGCAATTATCTATCCCTAAATAACATGAACTCCCGTTACCTGTAATTTGAATGAAACTGTAGGTCAAGTTAGTTGATTATTTATTTCGTGGCACTATTTTAATAGTCAAAAATTACGAATTATATATTTTTGTTTTTGTGGGAGACTCGCGAGAACTCAGTTCGGGGCGAACCACCAGTTATGTTAATTTTAATAATTTATTTGATCTCCAACGAAATATATGGATTTACAGATACTCTTTATACAGATACTTACCTATCTACCAAGATTATGACAATGTGACATAAGAGCGTCTGCTCCTTCAATAACAACATACGCATTTCTCGCTCATTGAGGTGTTTTTTTTCCTTTGTTGTTAAGTTTGATAACTACTTTAACCCCCTTAAGATTTTAGTAGTTTTGCACACTGTACTTCTATGTTTTACTTCAAAAATTGCAAATATACGGAAGTTAAATTATTATGGTAATTTTCACCTTTTTTTTTATTAAACCTGTAGACACACAAGCTGACGGGCCTCCAGATGTTAAGTGATCACCGCCGCCTAGTCGCGTTGCTACTTAATACCCTATTTACACCTCTCTTGAAGACGTTCATTTTGGAAAAACCTCCGGAAGAAGGTCATTCCACATCTTGCAGGTGCGTGGAAGAAACGAGCAGGTGAAACGCACCGTGTGAGACTTCCACGCATCTAGAATATGTGGGTGAGCTCGTTGCCGGTTGCGAGAGGTTCGATGGTAGAAGTGGGAAGAAGGGATTAAATTGAACAGCTCTTCAGAACATTCTCTATATATTTTATAGAAAACACTGAAACCTCTCAAGTTTTTAGCAATCTTACGCCAAAGAACAAAACAACTGTTTATCGCGTGTTTAAAAATGTCCTTATACATTTTTGTATAGGATTTTGTACACGCACCTATCTGTGTTTATTTGCTTAAACTCTTAGATCGAGTTCCAAATGTCGAGATCCGCAGAAGAACGAAGGTTCGTGATGTTGGGAATCGAGTTATGGAGCTCAAATCGTCTTGGGCGGGACACTTGGCAACACGTGGTCATGACAGGTGGAGCAGGGTAGCGACTGAATGGTGGCCGAGGAACGGCTGTAGAAGGGTGGGACGTCCGGCAGCGAGATTGGTGGACGACATCGTTACAGTCGCGGGCCGTCAATGGGTGATACTAGTGCAGGATCGTGGCGGATGACACAAACTTGGGGAGACCTATACCCAGCAGTGGGTGAAGTCAAGCTGTGGATGATGATGATGAAGACCCCCTTATGTAAAAACATATAAATCTAATGAACGGAGGTTAAATCCAAGTCATGACTTGACGGTACCTCCCAATTAAAGTTTCGTCAAAGTCATAAAATCAACCATATTTCAACCAATTATAGGTGTGCCATAGATTATAATATTTAATGAAATTATTTTACACACAAAACATATAAGAGCTATTATAAAAATATAAATTAACATAATCATAATGGGAGGTTGCCCGCTAGCAATATTTAAATAAATTATCATAATAATAGATACTAGAATAATAATCATAATGTTACAATAAATAAACGCGAAAGTAAGTTTGTTTGTTGCGCTTTCGCGTCACAACGGCTGAACTGATTTGGGGCATAGTCTACTTTTTACGCGACTGCTCAGAATGAGGGTAATGTTTTTATGTACCTATTCTAAAAGGATCATTAAAAAGAACAACCAGCCTTGTATCTTGTCTTTCTTTCCTGGCTTGGTCGCGAGGGAATAGGCAATAAAATTGACGTTTTAAAGTGATCCTTGTGGTTTTAATAAATAAAAAGATATTTTACTTAGAAAACTTTCGTGACTGATTTCAATCATTATTATAAGTACGGGATTTATCACGTACCGTCTTATCGGTGTTTCGACCGACAATGTTTTGGTTCAATTCGTGAATTTTCATCAGTGTGAGTGCGATCCGCTCCGAATAACGTCTCGCCTCGCACTGCACGCTGCAGCCTTCTGCGCGCGAGTTGACGGGCGCGGTGGTGGGGATTGCGTCAACAATGGCCTAGCATGTTGACAGGCTGCGTAATCATCATTATCATCACTGCTGCTCTCTGCTGTAGTTCTCGGTACAGACAAACACACAACACTAACTATGTCTCTACCAGGTTCACTCACTATTATGTCGCTTGCATCATGAAGACATGGCCTCCAGGCTGGCGGTAGAACCCATCCTCTATCTCTGTTAAAGTTCGGCACACGACTTATTTCTATCGCCTCTCGGATCTTGCGAGGAACGAAGAACTTCTCTCTCGTTAAGACCCGGGCCTTGTCAAAACGTATGTAGTGCGTCGAATCAGAATCTAGGGCATATTCCGCCACTGCAGAACTGTTGGAGTCGACATTCTTCATTGCACGTATGTGTTCAGTCAACCTGGTAGACACGTTTCGCTTTGTTTCACCAATGTAGCATTTACCGCAGTCACACGGTATCATATATACACCGGGGACGCCCAGAGGGTCTCTGCCTCAATTGTGTTTGAGGACGGAATATCGTCTTAATGCTGTACTTATGGCGTAACAAGTTTCCGATCTTATCCATTATTCCTTTCACAAAAGGTAAGTACGTTACTGCTCTATTTACCGTTGTCGGCCGCGTGATCTTGTGGATGTGTCCGCAATTTGACAGCTCTGTCTCCATCCATAGCCGTATTGAGGGATGAGGATCAGATTTTTTGTTCAAATAAGTTATTTGTGTTGATGGTATTGCTATTATAAAATTAACTTCGTCTAGGGTACAACTGAAGTATGTAATTTAATTCAATCGTTAGTTTTTTATGTAAATTTCTTTATAATCACACTTTTATTTTATTTTGTTTGTTTTGATGTTCTGTCTTATTGTGCTATATCCGCAACTAGTAAAATGGTCAGCGCTGGTTGTTTCAATCAGCACATGTCATGCTGAGTTAAGACCATTTTGCAATACTTTGCATTCATTTAAATTTAATTTTATGTGCCTTTTTACTTTAATTACAGAGTTAACACAAAAACAAATAAAAAACATGTATTTTACTCTGTATATTGCAAATAAAATATTATTCTTTTCTATAATATACGAAATTTGTATAACGTAGCGTATTTGGCTGTGGTTTTGCTTTGGCTTTGGTTGCGGTGGTTCAAAATTAGCGCGATTGCCCCCCAAGTAGGGTTCCCAGATTACAAAATCTAAATTCCTGAGAAAATTCCTGACATTTGATGAAAATTACTGCCTTTCTTGTAAATATAACATTAATGTCGTTAGCACCGTGCATCTGAATGAACGAAGCAAATTCTCGAATTTTGGCAGCAAGAAATATCAGTAATGATCAAAATGACAAATACCTAAGTAATGTTGATTGTAAATTTATTTGTAATAAAAATATTTGGCTTATTTTATGTTTTATTTTACTCGTTACCTACTTCAATTGTATAAATTCCGGACGGTTTAGCATTCCCCCCGCATTCCGGCCAAAGACTTATATTACCGGACATGTCCGGAAAATTCCGGACGTATGGCAACCCTAGCCACAAGTAAGTTTGTTTGATCACTCAAAACAAAACACGCTATGTGCATAGGCTTATTGTATTAGGCGCTATTGTTTTTATTGTCAAACTAACCGGAACCGCGGTTTGTTCAGCTAGTTAGAAACCCCACCAGTTCACCTACACGATAAACATGTCTTCTACTTCTTGCGAGTCATATATTCACTTGAAAATTTACATAGAATTTATAGATGACTGACTGGTTTATCAATAAAAACATTACCCTCCTGCGCAGTCGGGTAAAAAGTATCCTATGACCCAATACCGGTCATTATCTATAAATGTACCAAATTTAATAGAAATCGGTCCAGCTGTTTAGTCGTGAAAACGTAACAGAGAGACAGACTTTCGAATTTATAATAATACTAGCTGACCAATCCGCAGCGTCGCACGCGTAGTTTTCAATAAAAACATTACCCTCCTTCTGCGCAGTTGGGTAAAAAGTAGCCTATGTCACCCGGGGATAGTGTAGCTTCCCAACGGTGAAATAATTTTTTAAATCGGTTCCGTAGTTTCGGAGCTTATTCAATTCAAACAAACAAATATTTCCTATTTATAATATTAGTATAGATTACCTACTAGCTTTCGCCAGCGGCTTCGCACGCGTGGTTTGTCAACAAAAAGCAGCCTATGTGTTAATCCAGGTTATAGTCTACGTACATACCAAATTTCATTGAAATCGGTTCTGCGGTTCACGTCGTGAAAGAGTAATAAACATCCACACATCCATACAAACATTCGCGTTTATAAAAGGATAGAATATAAGATTAGAAATAAGCCACTGTTGTTGCGTCTTATTGTATTGTAATAAGCTAGCCCTTGGCGCAGTGGGCGTATAGCTGGCCGAAACGAAGGAGGTTGCAGGTTCACCCGTTGAACAACTGATCCACAATTTAGCTTTGCTTAGGGCAAAATAGCGCTGTGTGAAATGCCCAGCATTGACTATTTATTATTTATAAAGGTATTTTCACAATTACATGAGTATTTTACTAGTATTGATGACGTGGGGGTGTAGGGGGGGGGGGGTCTCGGCTAATCTCAGGTAGGTATTTTTTTATATTTTATCTCTGTAAATCTAGATTACGAGAAAAGCAATCTTGAAATAATGAAGCCAATTGTGTTTTTTTTTTAAATAAGTCCAACGCATTTACCCTACGAACACAAGTTTTGAAAATCTTACGTGAGAGAAAGGGAGGGGGAGGGGGTCGAGAAAATTCTCACGACATCTCAACAGGGGTAGGGGGGGGGGGGGGGTTAGCGTTCTATTCTAACTATTATAAAAATTATTGAGGAGTGTCTAAAAATAGACCACATCAACCTATTATTAGATCACTTTGCTTTATCTTACCTAGGTAAGTACCTAACTCTAGAGTTGTGAAAACCTTGTGACAGGGCTCGCCCGGGGAAGTACCGATTTGTGCCGCCACAGCATTGCTGTGTTTCGGTTTGAAGGGTAGGTATGGTTGCCGGTGAAGTTACAGGCACACGAGGCTTTACACCTGTATGCCTCAAGTTGCGTGCAGTGCATCGTAGGGCACGTATCTAAGGTGCGTGAGTTACGAGGCAACACTTTGTTATAGGTGATGGTTACCACTTAACACCAGGTGGACCATAAGCTTGTTCCATCTCCAAGTAATATAAAAAATAAAATCACCACGGTTTCCTGTTACACATCAAAAAATCTACCTGCTAGAAAATTTGTAGATAGGTAGGTATTAATTAGGGTAATTTAGACGCCATATTTGTCGCTAACTCCTTGGTCTGTGGCCTTAAATCTAAGGTCAGCCAGGGTCATAGGTCATATTTTTTTGTTACGAAGTTTATTTTAGATTTCAAATACCTGTTCACTACGCAACATGTAAATTGATTAAGGCGAAGGTGTGTATCTACAAAGAGTATTAGATATAGTCAGTCATTTATATGCTACATAGCAATACAATACATTTACAACAGATGAGATGGAAGAAAGAAAGATGATTTAAATTATTAAACACTAGCTGTTGCCCGCGACTTCGTACGCGTTACACTACTAAAAGTGTATGTAACCTAGAAATAATCTACTTTTCACACTTTCTGCGAGACAATAAAAACCTAATCTAGTTTAGTGCATTCTGTGCAGATGTTAGTTCAATTTACGAATAAGTTCTTATTGTGTGGGTCTCTTTGGTTCAAATTTTAATACAGATGAGGTTCCAAATTCAAATCACATAGATAATGAAATTCAGTACAACTTTACTCCCGGCTCAGCCGTAGGGATTTAATCACTTGCTTTTAGTGAGGTCTATATGACATATAATTTGTGGTGTGAAAATACTTATTATAATCCCCTTAACATTAGGAATGTATAAAATATTTGTTTTTTTTTTTATAAATTATTGGCTAGCGTTTGACCACTATCTCGCCTGATGGCGCGCGATGATGCAGTCTACGATGGTGCACGCTTGCCTAGAAGAAACCTATTCACTCGTGACTTTAATAATTCCTAAAATGGTAATGTTTTATTACTTACATGAGAAACAGAAAAAAAATATTGTAGTTCGCGTTCGTTCGAGTTAAGGTAGGTTAATATTCTATTATCATGTCTTCTATTCTTAATAACTTAATAAATTATTATTCATCTGCTTAGATTACCATTAATTTTTTTACGAGCTTTTATTTAACTTTGAATATTTGTTTAAATACATATTATCTTACATATAATTTTGTAAGATATTAATGGTTTTATTATGTTACTAGCTGTTGCTCGCGGCTTCGTACGCAGTACGCTACTAAATGTGTAGGTAGTTACCTAGAAATAAAGCTAAACTCGCTGCAACTTGACATCCCATTTTTATCCCATATTATATATTTTTAGGTTATAATCTACGCACATACCTACTAAATTAGCAAATCAGTTCAGCCGTTACGTGATTAAGTAAACAAAAGAAAATTAACAAATAAACAAACAAACAAATAAATAAATAAACAAACATTCAAATTTTTGCATTTATAATATTAGTGTGATGGTTAAAGATTTAAAAATATAATCTTCATCTAGCTCGCTTTTCCATTTAAGCAAGTAAGTAATAATTTTGTGATCACTGTGTGACCTACGAGGCAGTTCTCTGTTATAGGCGATGGTTACCACTTAACATCAGGTGGGCCTTAAGCTTGTTCCATCTCCAAGTAGTATAAAAAAATACTATTGGTGGTTTTGAACTGAAATCTAAGAAAAAAAATTATTATTCATAATCCTTGACTAATAAAATAGTGCCACGAAATGAACAACCAAATAACCTACAGTTTCATTCAAGTCACAAGTAACTGGATTTCATGTAAATAGGTTAATTTTTTTGGGGTAGAAATTGCAGTTATTCTGGATTTCAGACTTTTCCATAGGTTTATGTCACTAAAGCTACACGAATACCAAATTGCAGCACTGTGGGGTCACTGGTGTACCTACCCTGTGAATTACGTGAAAGTTCAGTTTTTATTATGACTAATATCTCAAAAACAATAAGGATCAAACTGAAAATAAAAACGGGGTCGAAATGTACTGATGAAGACCTTTCATTAGACGCCCCACTTGACCTAATAGTCTAATCTTGATTTTTTTACCCCTCTTAAATCTCAATATCTCAATACCCCCCCCCCCCATATTTTAGCTCATTTAGTCAAACGCTACCTACTTATGTATCAAATTTCACACGATGATCGGATAAACGCTTCGAAAGTTATCCTCGGACAAACAAACATACATACATACAACGCCGATTTGCCCAAGTTGATTTGGAGACCTCGCTTCATTCGATCAATTAGAAGACCGTTGCAAACGATCTATGGATAGCTCAACTGCTCCAGATCACTACCAGGCGTAAGTGTCTCCAACACACTGACTGCATTTTCCCGCTGAATTCCAATGCTTTATGCGTGTTTAGATTCAATTGTTTCTTCTGTATTTTAGTCATGGAAATAATTGTACTAGGTATATTCGGTTATTGAAGGTTTTGTCAGTTAAAATTTAGTTTTATAACTATAAAAAAAAACGCACGAATAGACGCGCGCTTATGTGGATCTCGAATCAAGTCGGTCGAAGCTGCGAACAAATTGATCCCAGATCCTCGTTCATGCGCGTGCGACTATTTTCGCTCGTACTAAACATAACTTCTATTCCTATTCTGTGTACCGCATGTTTTGTTATGTACGACATTAAATGAAAACACGGGTATTGTTGTAAAATAGATTTTTTTTTCAAATTCATTATCATAGAATGTTTTTTAAATTTTAATACAACCTTAATATCAAGTCCTAAAATATCAATGAAACAGCCTGTATAAAATAGGTAAACAAATCATATTTATTCTTCATGTAAGTACTCGTAGGTACCTGTTAAACTGACTAAGCGGCATCGTCGCAAAGGCGCCGCCGATTTACGTTAAAAAATGTTTATTGATAAGGTATCGATTACTGGATAAACATTTAAGCTACCGGTATTAAACCTACCTTTAATATGATTTTATACGATTCCGGATGTGTGTTTTAAATTAATGTCGCATAAAAAACTACGAGCCTTACAGTAGTCTCTTAAGATGTGTAACATCAGACCACCGCGCGCGCCCATTGGCCAAATCAAATAGCGCGCGCTTCCCCGGTTACCTGTTACACATTTCCGTCCCTTTTGCCAAAATCACTCCCACAAACCGAGAGTTGTTAATACAATACAATAAAACACGTAGTACACAGCAGCGGGATGTGGCAAGATTGAGTCCAGTCTCGCCAATACTTTACAAATTCACCCAGTACATACCCAAAAATACCTAATTGAGATATTTACTCATACATCAATCACTCACGATGTTCAATGACACGCACTCGAGTAATTCAGAAACCCACGGTAGTGTCGAAAAATATACTTTCTAAAAAGCATTTTTAGTCAGTTTTGAGGTCACAGTAGTAGGTACAAACAACTTATTGATACTATTCATCAAAATTGCTCTTTAGTTCAAGAGTCAAGTAATATTTCATCATGTTATTGAACATGTTAATAAATCAAACCATTACTCGTAATTATGCAATCATTCAACATAGGCCACGTCGCACGCGACGTCGGTCGTGCCAATTTTCAAATTGGCGTTCGTCTATAGGCGTGTTTACACAGACCGAACAGCCTCGCGAGGAATTTGCCGTGCGAAACAGCTCGGTCTGTGTAGACGTGGCTCAGCTGAGGCAAGCGCGCGAAAGGAGCCTCAGTCGTTTGCCGCGCGCACTCTAGACGCATGCGTATTTTGTTTGACTCTCAACTGAACGAACGAACAAATGGCTCGAGCTTTTTTTTTTTTTCTTTATTTGTTTTATATAAAATTTTACAATTCTGGTTGAAGCCCTGGCTCCTGAACTAGCGTGAGCTGTATGTCAGGAGTCAGTTTCTTCCCACGTTAAATGACAAAATAACAAAATAAAATACATAACTGGTACAAAAGTTACAATGATAGATAAACAGTCAATAGCTATAGTAGTTACAATGATACATAAATAGTCAATATAATTTAGGTAGATGTATTACTAATCCTGGTGTATAATTAAGTGTTTATCTATTTATTTATTTTTAAACTATTAAATTATATAATATCAAATGTGTTGTGTGTGTTGTGTGCAAGGATAAAACTAAAAAAATATGAAGTATAGATAAATCTATTGTAAGATTGTTAATAAATTTTCTGTTTCAATGTATGTTAATGTACTTAACCAATCTTTAAGTTTAGGTTTTAACTGATAGTTAGATAGGTCTTTTACCTTATATTTAGAATTAAAATATTTATAAAATCTTGGTGCTTGAAAGTTAAAGTGCTGTTGGGCAATCCGTGATTTAACTCTGGCAACAGGAAATCGTTCCCGCTTGCAGCGCGCAGCACCCTCGCGATCGCCGCTCTCGTTCGGGCACAGTTTCCTCGCGAGGCTGTTCGGTCTGTGTGGACACGCCTATCGAATAAAAATGTAAAATTTTATAATCTACATTCTGCCTAATATATCACCCAGGCCTAATATATCAATGTCAAGTTACTGGCTGTCAAAGTCAGAAAATAGAGCGCGGGTCTTTTTTTTTTCAGCGTAAAAAGGGGTTGGTTTTTGGCGAATTAGATTAGAACATTTCACATGTGGTCCTTCGAGCTCCCTTTCTGCGTCGCAGCCGTCGCAGGATAAAAACTGATATAGTTTATCTAACGCCCGAATACTGAAACGCTACTCACCTATCTAATCAACTGAACTAAAGGCTAATTAAATTATTACGAACAGTTAAATCTAAATAGTATACTTACTCAAATGCCTATTACTAGCAAAGGCCATGATTAGCTGAGAAGCCGTAAAATCCATACGATCCATACTCCACACTAATATTATAAATACGAAAGTGACTCTGTTTGTTAGTTTGTTTGTAAGTTTGTTTGTTTGTTACCTTTTCAAGTCTAAACGGCTAAACGGATCGTAATGAAATTTGACTATCTTTTGTCTCAAAAAATAATCTTGAAGGGTCACCCCCTGAATCTCAATAGGGGTTGAAAGTTTGTATGGGCAATCCATAATTCCTTAAGTTAGGGATCTGAAAATTCATATTTAGGCTTTTGGTAAGATATAAAGAAATACGTGTTTCAACTTTTTTGCAAAATCAACCATCGTATGAGGTATTCTTAGCCTATGGTGCGGGACGCCACGTGCGTCGATACCCTTGCGCCATCTCATCTGTCTGGTACAGCAGTTGAGGCCGGTGCGGCGGCAAATTCAGCCGAAGATCTCAAGCGGCGCCATTATGGAAGTCTCGACAGAGCTTACGTATTTGAGCCATTTGGGGTCGAGACCATCGCGTTTTCAAAATTCTTTCTGAGCGTCTGGTCGAAGCGACGTGTGATCCGAGAGCTGGCGCTTATTTGGGTCAACGCATAAGCATTGCAATTCAGCGCAATGCAGCCAGTGTCTTGGAGATACTTCCGCCTGGTAGTGATCTGGAGCAGTTGTGCTGTCTATAGATCGTTTGCAACGGTCTTTAGATGATTCAACTGTTTCTTCTGTATTTTATTATAAATAATACCTAGTATATTCTTTCAGTTATTACATGTATTCTTTAAATGCACTCCCTATGTAAGTAGCGTTGGTATATAGATAGATTGTGACCGGGACTGGGGCATAGGCTACTCTTTACCCGACTGCGCACAAGAAGGCTAATTTTTTATTAACAAACCACGCATGCAAATCCGCGGGCTTAGTTTCTATACCTAAATGGTAATATTATTGCGTAAACTTTGTTTCCAATTACACTTTTTGTTATTTTGATCTGAGGACTGCGTTTAACTTGGGTAGCCGCTAAACTAAGAGCCACCCAAATTAAACAGGTTTTAACTAAAAAAAAACAGCGTCCGAGTCGATACATCTGGTTGGAATCTAGGTACGTTTGGGAACCAGACAGACAGCCACACAGACATTGGCGTCAAAATAAAATCCCTCAAAATAACTAGTGGTTCGCCCCGAAGCGAACTGAGATCTCGCTAGTCTCCCTTAAAAACTATAAAATATTATTTGTAATCTTTGACTGCCAAAATAGTTTCACAAAATACATAACCAACCAACTTGACCTACAGTTTCATTCAAATTACTGGTAACGGGAGTTCATGTTCTTTGGTTACTCTTTTTTGGGGTAGAAATTGCAGGTATTCTGGATTTCAGACTTTTGCCTATATTTGTGTCACTAAAGCTACACGCATACCGAATTACAGCACTGTGGGGTCACTGGTATACCCTGTGAATTTCGTCAAAGTTCAGTTTTTACGAAGGCTAATAACTTAAAAACTATAAAATTTAAACAATAAACAAGTACTCACAAAGACCTTTTATTAGACGTGCGACTTGACCGGATAGTTCAATTTTTTTTACCCCTCTTTAACTCCAACATCTCAACAACCCCTCCACATTTTTAGCTCATTTAGTCAAACCAAAATTGGGCCATCACTACCTACCTATATACCAAATTTAACGATGCTCGGATAAACGCTTCGAAAGTTATCCTCGGGCAAACAAACACACTTATACAACGCCAATTGGCCCAAGTTGATTTGGAGATCTCGCTTCGTTCGATCAAAAACACAACGTTTACCTAATTGCCTATATGAGCTATGATTGCCTGAACTTTTAGATCTGATTGATTCATTGACAGATTAGGTAATATAGGCTCCCATTATTGGTTAGGAATTGATTGACATTTGATTTAAGGTTACGTAAGTAAGAGTGAGTTTAAGCTTGCCGCTCTAATGTGTCACCCTTTCGCGAACCGAACATTGAGCACGCCGCTCCAAGGCTTTGTTACAATTTGTTGAAGTGAAAACTTCTTTAGGCGCGTTTGGCATTTTTTGAGATGGGTAAAACCCATTGAACTCGCGATACTATTACCGTTACCGACACCTCTGTATATAAGTATCTGTAGTGTAGTCTGCTTTTATTCAAGTTATCACCTTCTGTTGACACTGATGACTGTTGTTTTTTAAGAACCAACAAGCTTTTTGTAACATTTCATCGAACAAAGACACGAGCGCGGGCATAACATGTGTGCGACATGCCTAGAATAGTAACGCAAAATAGAAATTAATGTTACCTAGTGGGTTTGAGGTACTTAGGTAGGTATTCATTATTATAATTTAATATATTTTTCACACCACCTGCTAAACCTCACCGAAAGCAGATGATTAAATCACTACGGGAGCCGGGGGTAAAGTTGTACTGAATTTCATTATATAATGTGATTTGAATTTAGAACCTCATCTGTATTAAAATTTGAACCAAAGAGACCCAGACATTAAGAACTTATTCGTAAATCGAATTCTGCACAGAATGCACCAACCTAGATTTGGTTTTTATTGTCTCGCAGAAAGTGTGAAAAGTAGAGTATTCTCCTCGTGGATAAAGCTGTCTGCATCTTGGGCGCGCTTGTATCCCCTGTACTCAGGATTCAATATTAGCGCCCGTGATGCAAGACATTGTTTTATCCCCTCGTTTAAACTATTATTGAAAATAATTATTAATTAATTGGTATGTTTCTGATTTTTTTTATAATAATATTGCTCCATACACTCTATCACGTATAATTTCTATTTAATTTGGTATTCATTTTATGATAACTCTTTAATGTACACCAAAGCAAAATACAGAACATAATTTTTACAAATAGATTTAGTACAATGGGCGGTCTTATCGCTAAAAGCGATCTCTTCCAGACAACCTTTGTATGGACAGGATTATAATTTATCACATCATATTTATCATATATTATGTTGTTTCTCAATAAATATAATAAAATAAATAAATGCTCACTCCGAGAAGTACCACCCATACCTGGTCGGCATACCACCTTGCCGTACCAAACGATTTGCTTCAACTTTTCTTGTTAGCACAAGTAAGGAGTGGATCTCACTTCCAGCGTATATTTTTCCGAACCAGTTTAATCTGGGAGTCTTCAAATCCAGAGTGAATAGGTTCTTTCTAAGCAAGCGTGGTCCATCTTTGATCACACCTTCACTTACCATCAGGTGAGGTAGTGGTCAAGCGCTTGGCTATCATGAAAAAATAAAAAAATAAAACACAGCATTAAGCATTCGCAGTAACTTTACATAACATTGAAATAGTTTTTTAATCTTAGCTTTTGCATGTATTGTATGTAAAATCGTAAGAACGTTACATGGAAATGCTCGAGAAAATGCTCTAGTGTATACTCACCTTAGGCTTTAGTTTACATTGCGTGTGTAAGCTGTGAAAAAAGATTGATCGTTTTAGTAAATATTAACTTATTTTGCAATATGTAGGTATGTTAATCTGGGTCAACGCTTCATGTTGAGTTAGGTAAAATCATAGATACTACAGAAGACACAGCGCAGCACACGCTGGCGCATTGTAGTGTCTGGGCAACGCAGCGCCAGTCACTAGCAGCTACAGTAGGCCAAGATCTCTCTAGATAGAGCCTGGGATGCCGCAGTTACCTTCTGTGAGGAGGTGATGTCCCAGAAGGAGGCTGCGGAAAGAATCCGAGAGGATTACCCTCTCGCAGAGCCACATCGCAGACGAAGGACCGAGAGAAGGCGAAAACAGTTTCTTCGCCTTCTTGCGCTCGATAGGAGCTAGCAGGGATCGGGTGCGGGGAGCTATAACTCTGCATTGCACAGTCCAGGACATTCCTCTCTCTCCCAGGGGGGAGTCAGAAGTCCGCTTAAGGCGGATATTTACCGACAGGGCCGCGGTTGAATCAAACCCAGACCCCGTGACCCTGTCAAGTGCTAGTGCAGCATCGACTCACTCATCTCAAGATGGGCGGTTTGATGATGCACTGGCACTGAGGTGAATGAAAGAATATCGGTGGGTTTTTAGTCGGCATGCCGTTGGTTAATCTACGGAGAGTCCGACAGGCCCCTTCAGCTCTCCCTGAGCTGGAGAACATGCGTAAAGCATTTTCCCATGGTAAAAAAAGAAAATAACGTACCTAAAATCATACTATTCCGTACTAATAACTATCGGACAACATAATTAACAAACAAAGTGACGACGCTAGCTAACATTAATAGGTAGTATGTAAGCATGTTTGGATATAAGTAGTTATACTTTGAAATTACTTGACATTATGATAATAATTATTTTTCCACTTCACATTATTATTATTACACGATAATTTGGCATAACTTTGTTCTTCTACTGTATTATTTGACATAATGCTGCATAAACTAATTTTAATTTATTTGATTTGACATGTTTAATTCTGTGTGTAATTGTTGTACTTTTTGAAAAGGCGCAAAGCCAACTTGCAGTGCCTTTACAGGGTATATGGCTTACTCGCTAAGCTATTTACTATCTAAGCTGAAAAATATAATGTACATGTAAGCGGAATAAATGAATATGAATATGAAATATGAAGTTAGGTATCTAAGTACATATTACCTAATGGTTAGTATTCTTTGGTATAAAGGCATCATCATCAAATCAGCCACATGACATCCGCTGCTGAACATAGACCTTCCTCATAGATTTCCAGAGCGCACGATCTTGTGCACCCAACGGTATATAAACAGTAAATACAGGGTGATTCAGGCACTGTAATTCAAAAAGAGCAGCGCGATGGCGGACCTTAGGCCGACCCGAATCACCCCCATTTATGTTCCATGATTTTTTATAATTCAGGAGCTAGGGATATTTGTCTACTGATTTCGATAATTTCATAAAGAAAACAGAAGAAATACAGAGCAATAAGCAGTAAAATTGACGTTTCAAAGTGATACTTGTGATTATAATGAATAAATTAATTATATCTTTGACTTTGGCTGAGTCATAAAAACGTGACAAACTGACAGAGAGACCGAGTTAATTTCGAATTTATAATATTATTTTTTTACAATGGGGCTAAATGCCGTTAATAACAGAAAGAATATACAATTATTTACAATAAAATACTGAAGAAACAGTTAAATCATCTAAAGACCGTTGCAAACGATCTGTAGATACCTCAACTGCTCTAGATCACTACCAGGCGGAAATGTCCCCAAGACACTGGCTGTATTACTCGTACGCTTAATTGCAATTGCTTATGCGTTGAGCCCGATAAACGCCAGCTCTCGGATCACACGTCGCTTAGACCAGACGCCCAGAAAGAATTTTGAAAACTGGCTAATTAATATTATTAGGTACAGATGCAACTTATTTTTCCAGATGCTAGCGGCTGTCAGCGTATGTCAGGGTATTGACCGCATCGTCAGAGATGATTTCGAGACCCCAACGGTCGATGGGACTTACAAATGGGCTTTACAGACAGGTAAGCCTTATCCCGCTAGTGACTAGATAACCTTGGTGTAAATTATTAGACCCCGAAAGTCAAATTAGGCAATACATTATGATTGACTATTTTATTTAAATCTAAAAGAACCCTGCGTATATAATGTAAATAAATACGCTTTCGAAGCAATAGTTTGGTTAGTAAAGTAAAAAAAACCTAACGAACTACTGACAGGCCAAGCATTACACAGATACTTGTTCCGGGTCTGGATGTTTGTCTATATTAGAAGTATTAATTTACAAAAAAAAAGTAGGTACATAATGTATTTATAGGTATCAGTTATCTGGTTCCCATAGTACAAGCTCTGCTTAGTTTGGGGCTAGGTAGTGTTGTGTGAAATGTCCAGCAATATTTATTTATATTTCAGAAGGGGGGATCTACCACGAGCAGCAAGGCTCCTCCAGCGACCAGGGTCAGCTGATCCAAGGGCAGTATCAGTACACAGCACCTGATGGACAAGTTCGTACCATATTCTTAACTAGTTGACCCGCTCGCGGCTTCGCACGGGTGGTTTTTCAATAAACCGTTAATTTGATGGTGGCAACCCTATTTACAAGTTAACAAGTTCTTAAAATAAGTAGGAACTGTATTAATTAAGATGAAATTGTACCTACCTACATAGTCTATCATGCATTTGATATTAAATAATAAATAAGCATTCAGTATTTATCTGGTGTACATTAAGATGGAACAAGCATAATGGCCCACCTGATATTAAGTAGGAACGCACGCCTATAACAAAGTATTGCCTTAGTCACGCACCTTAGATACGTGCCCTGCGTCCATCAACTTGAGGCATACAGGTGTAAAGCCTCATGTGCCTGTAATTTCACCGGCAACCATACCCTTCAAACCGAAATAGCAATGCTAATTGGTGGCAGCAATAGGTATGGTAACAGTAGCCTATGTCCTAATCCCGCTCATCATCATCATCAACCATTATTAGTCCACTGCTGGACGTAGGTCTCTCCCAGAGTGCGCCATTGAACCCGATCCTCAACTCTTCCAATCATCCAATCCTTGCCAGCCACATCGCGCAAATCGTCACTCCAACTAGCCGGAAGGCGTCCTACACTTCGTTTCAATCTCGCTCATTATCTATATACAAAATTTCATCGAAATCGGACCAGCCGTTTAGTTGTGAGAACGTAACTAAAAGACAGACAGAGTTACTTTCGAATTTATAATGAGCATATTAATAGTCGAAATTATTAAATTACATTTATCTATTCATAGTCAAAAGCACAATTTGTATTTTCTAATTGAATTTTTTACTTTTTTATGTTCACAGGTGATAAACGTGGTCTACAGAGCCGATGAGAGCGGGTTCCGTGCCGAGGGAGCGCACATCCCCACCCCCCCTCCAATCCCTCCCGCGATACAGCGTGCCCTGGACTACCTGGCAACACTACCCCCTAGCTTAGATAATGAATAAACCATTTTATTAGTATCAGAGTAATTTAATTACAAAAATACCTAAATCGTCAAATGTCTCATAAATCGACTAAGTCTCAAGTGCCTAACATAGCCTTAGGTTGATAATTCTGAAATGGAAAATTTGCAAGGAAAATTCTAAAGTGTGTTTAGAAGAAAATAATTCATCAAATAAGTATTTTTAATCGTTTATTTACGTAAAATTAATACATACATAATATAAAATATTACAAAAGTGATAGGTACATAATTTCATATAAAAAATTATATACAACTAGCTGACCAATCCGCAGCTTCGCACGCGTAGTTTTTCAATAAAAACATTACCCTCCTTCAGCGCAGTTGGGTAAAGAGTAGCCTATGCTACTCAAAGATAATGTAGCATTCTAATAGCAAAATTTTTTTAAAATATGACCCGTGATTTTTGAGTTTAATCGTTACAAACATACAAATCTTTGCTCTTTATAATATTAGTATAGATTTCACAATAGTAGGTTGGTAATTATTCATTATTATATGATGATAATATTAGATCATAATATATAAATTAAATTGGTTACCACGATACCCAAAAATCACTATTAAGACATCAAACAATATTATAAAACGATTTCTGAGACGTCGTCACAGGTTCGATTCCCGCCGCGGATTAAATATTGCTGGACATTTCACACAGCGCTATTTAGCTCCAAATATGTTAAGCTTGTACTATAGGAAGCAGATAACTGATACAATACTTTTATACTTTTGTTTGTAAATACATACTTATAATACATAGAGAAACAACAAGACCCGCAACAAATACAGGGTGTTTGGTAATATACTGACGATCTTCAGGTGACGGTTTCTCAAAACATAAAAAAAGACTTATCAATAAAAGTTTTTTTTTTTTAATTGGATAGAACTTCGTTTGACCACAATCTCACCTGATGATAAGTAATTATGTGGTCTAAGATGAAGCACGAAGATCTAGAAAAAACCTGTTCTTTACTCTTACCTTAAAGAGGCCCGGATTGTATTCTTTAGGAAAAACAGACGACGGCAAAGTGTTCCATACCTTAGCTTTAAGCATCGTGAACGTAGAACCAAAACGGTGTGTGCGAATGGATGGTATATCGAAAGTATTGGTTATATTATCAAATTTTAAAGAAAATCGACTAAGTTTCGGTGATTAATAAAGTGTTTGTTTTTAAATGCCAAAATAAATTTCACATTTCTATGATAAATATTTCACAAATTTATTTATTAAGTTCATCAAAATAACCCCTTTCATTTTTGTGCGTATATTATCAAACACCCTATATGTATACGTAGATCCTGCAAACATTTGTTCCGCGGCGGGAATCGAAGTCGCTACATCCTGCGTCTCAACCGGCTATTCGCCCACTGCACCACGGATGTCGTCTACTAAACGTTTCCGTGTTCTACAGATACGCTCCGGGTCATTGTAAACCAGGTATTTGTAAACTTTCGTAATAACAAGAAACTTAAAAAAAAACACAAAGTCTAAAAAGTCACAGGACAGTAAAATACGCAATTTCATTCACATTAGACATAATTTTCCAGTTATTTTGATTTAAAAACCAATCTGCTGAACCGATTTTGATGAAATTTCTATGGAACCAATCTGAAAGTAGGTATATCCTATGAAATAAAAAATAATAATTATCCAAATCAGTTGATAAATGATGGAAATTTGAGGAAATAAAGAAAAAATAGCCTCTTCCTTTTTTTTAAGTCTTTTAAAAAGGTCAAAAATACGATAAACTATACACAGCTACTATAATAATCATTATAACCCTGTGATTTACAATTATTTAATTATATGGCACTAATAAAATAAAAAATAACAAAGTCACATCTAATAAAATCCACGGCCAATAAGAAAAAAAAAGGTTTTTTGAAGTGAAAACTTCTTTAGGCGTGTTGGGCATTTTTTGAGATGGGAAAAACCAATGTACTTGCGACACTGTTACCATTACCGACAACTCTGTATATAAGTATCTCGTAATTGTTCAAGTTTTCACTTCTGTACTGTCCCACTGCTGGGCAAAGGCCTCCACCTCTTCCTTCCACTCATCACGGTGTAGCCAGATCCCGCCAGTCTCTTTAGAAGAAGTCCAAGCCAAGGTCCTTTTTAATGTACGAAATTTTATACCTTAATTACTGATTAAAACGGGTATTTATCGTGTATGTACCTTTTTTATTTGATATCCCGACGTCATTCTGAAGAATAAGTGAGGGGTAGTTGCTGCAGTTGACATCACTTCCGCCTTGCCTTGCCGGTCTCCATTAGAAAATCCCCCTCACCTTCCGTATTTAAAGCTAGACTCAAAAACTTTTATCTCCATGAAGAGTCGTGATTATTCATCTGATCTATAATATTATTAATATATGTATATATTAATATATGTATGTATATAAGTACATATTTATTTATTTTATATATGATATTTACTTATTTAAAATTATTTATGTACCTATTGTTTATGTATTTAAGGTTAAGTAATTTTTCTTTTTGTATTATTAAGTTTATTCTTTTTACACCTCAGCCAATCTTCCATTATGCAATGATCCTCTCCATCCAAAGGTTGTCTGGAAGAGATCGCTTTGTTAAGCGATAAGACCGCCCATTATACTTACTATTATTTGTTTTATTTTTATATCTGTTGTGTTTAGCTTGTAAGGTATAATAAAGAATTTTCATTCATTCATTCATTCATTCACTTCTCCACGGTAGCTCCAACTACTTCAGTTCGCCCGCGACCACGGCTATTACAACACAGCCGAAACGTCGGGATAACAAAAAAAAATGGTACATAAATACCCATTTTGATCAGTAATCATGATCAGTGATCGCGAAAGTTTGAAAAATACTATTTGATAGGTACCTTCCTTCGTTCACATTATTTTATAATAACCAATTGGCTTTCTCTGGCCGAACATTTAACCGTAAATGTTCGGCCATTCACGGTTATTCCCCGATATTCTTACTCTTTTCTTATTGACCGTGGCCCCTCACCTGCACCGGCGAGGTTATCCATCCTGTATAACATTTTTATTAAATGAACTTATGAAAGTATTTACGAGGCTTATTATAAAACTGATCCATCCAAAGGTAGACAACCTTTAGATGGATCAGTTTGATAATAGTAGTAGAGATCGCTTTTAGCGCTAAGGTCGCCCATTGTACCGTTATTTATTGTATACATCCTTTATTACTGTATTGTTATTTGGTGTGCAATAAAGAGTATATCTATCTATAAACTGATCCATCCAACGGTTACCTGGAAGAAATCCAACGAGCAGCCTGTATACAACCTGTTTTATTATGTACGACATTAATTTAAAACACACATACGGAATCGTATTAACTGTTTTTAGAGGTGGGTTTAATACCTGTAGCTTGAATATTTATCCAGTAATCGATACATTTCCAATAAACAATTTTTAACGTAAATAGACTCCGCCTTTGCGAAGATATTAAGACTTGATATTAAGAAATTGAAAATTGATAATTTTCTATGGTAATGAATTAGAAAAAAACAAATTTTACAACAATAGTCCTACCCGTGTTTTCATTTAATGTCGTACATAACAAGTGGTATAAATAACTATATGTATTTATGTACGTATTTACGAAGGTAATAATCTGATTAATCCAAAAGATTTCCATCAGACGGTTGCCTGGAAGAAATCCACCGATAAGGCCGCCCATTACACTATATTTGGTATAAACTAGTTGTATAGAGTATTCCTCGTGTACATAAAGCTATTCTGATTCAAATATAATTTAATTAAATTCTCTGTAAAATGATTAATGTGTGGTGGTTCGATTCCCATACAAACCAATGCACATTCACTAGCTAGTTGAACAGTAGAAATTTCTAAACATATCGAATTAGTTTACACGTATTTCGAAAGCGGGTTCGATTCCCGCTGCGGAACAAATGTTTGTATGATCTACAGATTTGTTCCCGATCCGAATGGTTTTTCTATTTATGTACGTATTTATAATAAAATATATAAGTATTCCTATCAGTTATTTGGCTTCCACAGTACACAAGCTTTGCTTAGTTTAGGGCTAGATAGCACTGTTTGAAATATCCAGGAATATTTACAAATTTAATTTGAAATATCATTAAAAAAGAAATTTTCGAGTTATTACGAGTATCTTTAATGAAAGTGCAATTTTATTGATTTGCCATCTAAGACGTATCTAATTCGATACGGATAATGTTTAGACATTTGTACTGTTCTAGTGAATGTGTACTGATTGCTTGTACGGGAATCGAACCACCATAGGTAGGTAACTTAAAAATTATATTCTTATACATTATAATATCCATTTAAATGAAGAGACAAAAGACCAGTTAAAAAAAAAGTGGCACTCCGGGAGTGCCCGACTCGCCTAAAGATATTTCACTTTAAAAAAATGTTTGAGTATTCAAAATTTAAAAGCAGACTACGCTACAGATACTTCTATACAGAGGTGTCGGTAACGGTAACAGTGTCGCAAATTCAATGTTTTTTTTTTCCATCTCAAAAAATGCCCAACGCATCTAAAGAACTTTTCACCTAAAAAAATATAAATATAAAGTATATATTATGCAAATAATTTCACCACTGGTCACTTTTTATATAATGTGTTGCAATTTAAACTAATTATATTAAAGGGACGGTTTCTACACAAAAAATAAATGTATTTTAAATGTTTTTGTTTTATCATTAAAAACTCAAGAAAAGCAATAAAATGCTGATCCACAAAATTTCAGAGAACTAGCGTATTGTACGATTCAACAGATTACTAAAATGTTACTACGAGCCGTTCAACAACCCCGCTAGTTCAATGACCTGGCCCGGTCAATGACCAACCAGTCAACAGAGCGCGTATGGTGCGTACGACAGCGCGGTATGTACCTATATGTTAGGCCCAAAAAATCAAAATTAAACATTTTTGAATTAAAAAATAAATATTTATTTATTATGTATAGTCTCAAAAATATACTTCATCATTATTTGTAGTATAAATTGCAACACCTTATATAACTATATTTGTATATTTGGCACATTATAAAGCCTTCTCTGCTGGAGCTCCACATAAAAAAAATTGTGGAGACAAAAACTTAATACAATATTAAATTAATACAAAATTACAATATCTTTTCTAAGTATACTGATTCTCATGTAAGTGTTAATGATTATCTTTTTGAGAATAAATGATTTTGATAATTTTGCACCTACAGTCTGTTCGGTAGGTTTTAATGAACAAACTCTACTCTAAAGTGGTCCATTATGCGTGTATGTATGTATGTTTGTGTAAATACAAACATACATACATATGTACACGCATAATGTATGTTCCACGGTAGCGTCTAAACTACTCATCCGATTTTGATGAATGAGGTGTCAATCGATTTATTATTATAGTTCGTGTATGTTTGTATTTACGTATATCGATATGTTCTACCGTCGCGTCTAAAATACTATTATGTATGTTATTACGGTGCGGGTGGGTAATACGTATTCGGATTCGTTTTTAAAATTAATTGGCGAAGTTATTTAGTTTCGAGAAACGAAGTAAATTATTGATAGTTTGAGGTTGCACGGTCTATTAATAGATTTTTTTTTCGAATGGACTTTTCTCGCTGTTGGCCTTTAAGTCCGTTGCAGCTTAACTGAACTTTTGGCGAGCGCAGATGGTGCTCGGCCATATAAGTTTTGATGAGGCAACTAAAGCAAGGGCACCACTTAAGTACGAGTCTCGGCTTGGGCAGTTGCCAGGATGGGGATAGGAGAGAAACGCCCGGGTACATGTTTGTACCTCGTATAGGCGGCGACTGAAGGGACTCGTCGACCTCGCCGGCGGGGTCGGTGTTTTTGTGAAGTGTTTGCTCTGTCTGATGTAGATGACGTGATTCCATCATCCGGATGAAATCTATCAATAGATAGAGTGACTGTTTTCTTTTAGTTTGATGCAAGAAGTTCTCAGCTTTGCCGATAGATATCGCTACACATTTTTAGAGGAAACAAAATGGGTACTTTATACGACATATGAAGTTAAGAGTATTGTTAGCTAGCTTCCTTTAAAGGTTGCACGGTGTCTCGATAGATGGCGTGACTGTGTTCTTGGAGCATCTTCTCTCCTTCTTCCCGAACTGGTTCTTCGACTTTTTTATCTGAAATACAATAAATAATATTTATTATAATTCTCATTATTTTTAAACAACCTGTAATGTTATGTACGACATTAATTAAAAACACACATCCGGCGTCGTATTTACAGATTTTAGAGGTGGGTTTAGTACCGGTAGCTTGAATATTTGTTTAGTAATCGATACATTTTTAAACACGCGGCGGCGCCTTTGCGACGATGCCGCTTAGTCAGTTTAACAGGTACCTACTTACAGATGAATGAATATGATTTGTATACAGACTGTTTCATTGATATTTTAGGACCAGATATTAAAAATGTTTGAAAATTTAATATTTCCTATAATCACTAATGAAAAAAAAAACACTTTTACAATAATACTAGCCACTAGCCCTACACATTGTCTTCATTTAATGTCGTACATCACAAAACAAGTAGTAAATAAAAATCTGCTTCCGTATCAGCAACCTTTATCAGGTCTTTCCATCTAGTGGGGGCCATCTTACGGTGCGATTTCCAGTGCGTGTTCTCCACTCGAAATTTTAACCGTTGCGACTTGCAAGAGTGTTTTTATATACTTTTTATGCCTTAATTCCCACAAGATCAACGACAACCATCTAAACAAATAGGTGTATAAATACTGACCATCATTTCTAGTGGTGAGTGCGAACAAAGCCGCGTGCAGCAGCGAAGCCGCGGCGGCGACGCCCGCGAACAGACGGAAGGCGCTCCGTCCCCCGAGCCTGGAGTACAGCTGTCCACCCGCCAGCGACCCTATCGCGAACCCTGGAACACGAGGGCAGAGATCAGATTCGAGCTCAAAGATCCTGAAAGAGTAAGGAAGAAGTTAATTTGTCGTCTAGTGAGCGTGCTTACCGAGTCCGTCGTCCATGCCCGCGACGATGCCCTGCACGGTGGCGGAGTACCCCGCGGGCGCCACGTGCGCCGCGTACCCCACTATAGTTGAGTAGCAGAGCGCGTATGTGGGACCTTGCATTACTGCCTGCAACAACAGTACATTGATATGATTGATATTTGACGACCTCCGTGGTGCAGTGGGCGAATAGCCGACTGAGACGCAGGAGGTAGCGGGTTCGATTCCCGCTGCGGAACAAATGTTTGCATGATCCACAGATATTTGTTCCCTGTCTGGGTGTTTTTCTATATATTATATGTATGTATTTACAAAAAAAAGTATATAAGTATTCTATCAGTTATCTGGTTCCCATAGTACAAGCTCTGCTTAGTTTGGGGCTAGATAGCGCTGTGTGAAATGTCAAGCAATATTATATTATTATTATATTATACAAGGGCCGTAAGTGATCAATTGCACCCGAGATATAAAGCGAGCGAGGACGTTAATGAGTCGAGGGTGCTATTACACCTGAGTTTAACACATAACTTTACGTCACGAATGCGAGCAAATTAAGTCTTTATAATAGCTGGATATTTGACACACAATATCTAGCCCCAAGCTATCGCAGCTCGTACACTTACCTCAATGAACACGAGATGCCAAGGGTTCTGTATGACGGATATGAGCGCCATCCGCACTCCGTAGCAGAGCAGAGATACGGTCAGTGTAGTCCCATAGCCCCATCGCTTTATTATCTTACCTATAATTTAAAATTCATTATTTACTCAAATACCACGTGTTTCGTTTTAACATTAAATAAAAATATGGGTAATGACTAGTATTGTTGTAAAATAGATTTTTATAAATTAATTACCATAGATAGATAGATAGATAATACTTTATTGCACACCACGAAACAAATACATATAAAAAAAACAACTACGTAAATCTATGGATACAATTGGCGGTCTTATCGCTAATTAGCGATCTCTACCAGACAACCTTTGGATGGAATGGACTGTGTAGACATTACCTGGGGTGTACCTGACATACTACATGTACATACATACTAATACTAATTATATAAAAATAAAAAAAAATATAAAACTTACATAAATGAAAACTACATGAATCTAAATAATAACTACTCATAATAATTCATAGATACATACTTAGACTTATTTAAGAAACAAATAATTAATAATAAATACATATATATTTAGCGACAAATACTCAGATAGTGTTCTCTGAGCATACGTTTAAAAATGGCAAGTGACTTGGCACATCTGATATACCATACCATAGAAAATTTTAATTTATTCATGTCCTAAAATATCAATGAAACAGCCTGAACAAAATAGGTAAACAAATCATATTCATTCATCATGTAAGTAGGTACCTGTTAAACTGATTAAGCGCCATCGTCGCAAAGGCGCCGCCGCGTGTTTAAAAATGTATCGATTACTAAACAAATATTCAAGCTACCGGTATTAAACCGACCTCTAAAATCAGTTAATACGATTCCGGATGTGTGTTTAAATTAATGTCGTACATAACAAAACAGCTTCTATGTTATGAACTACTTTTAAAAGTAATTTTATTTCCACGCGAGCAAAGCTGCGGACGGGTAACCTAGATATATTATTCATCGATCGAAGCGAGATCTCAAAATCAATTTGGGCAAATCGGCGTTGTTTGTAAGTATGTATATATGTATGTTTGTTTGTCCGAGAATAACTTTCGAAGCGTTGATCCGATCATCGATAAATTTGATACGTAGGTAGGTAGAGATGGCACAATTTTGGTGTGACTAAATTAGCTAAAAATGTTGGGGGGTTGTTGAGATATTGAGATTCCAGAAGGGTACAAACAAATGAAAATGAGACTATTAGGTCAGGTGGAGCGTGAAATGAAAGGTCTTCATTAGTACATTTAGACTCCGTTTTTAATTTTAGTAAAGTCTATATAGTTTTTGAGTTATTAGTCATAATAAAAACTTAACTTAGACAAAATTCACAGGGTACACCAGAGTGACCTCACAATGCTGAAATTTGGTATGCGTGTAGCTTTAGTGACACAAATATAGACAAAAGTCTGAAATCCAGAATAACTGCAATTTCTACCCTAAAAAAGAATAACCAATTAACATGAACTCCCGTTACCTGTAATTTGAATTAAACTGTAGATCAAGTAAAGTGGTTATGCATTTCGTGGCGTATTTTGATAGTCGAAGATTACGAATAATATTTTTTTGTTTTTATGGGAGACTCGTGAGATCTCAGTTCGGGGCGAACCACTAGTATTATAAATGTGAAAGTTTGGATGTTTGTTTGTGAACCGAACCGATTTTGATAAAATTTAGTATGTACGTAGATTATAACCTGGATTTGTACATAGGCTACTTTTTATCCCATAAATCTATGGGATAAAAATGGGGTGTCAAGTCAAGTTGCAGCGAGTTTAGCTTATTCTAGGTTGCCTACACATTTAGTAGTGTAACGCGTACGAAGTCGCGGGCAACAGCTAGCGAATAAATAAAGCCCAGACATTACCTGAGAAGAAGAAAAATAGGAGTTCTCCTACGAAGCTCTGAGCTGCGACGACCACGCCCTCTATCAGCTTTATCTTAACTGTGTGTCCCGTCACCTCCGCCAGCTCCTCCAGAAACCTGCAGGATTCAAGATATATCTTGTATCAGGGATCTTGTGGATGCAGATTTTTTGACATCCGCCAACGCGGATGCGAATTTTTGAAGGCTCACATTCGCGGATGCGGATCTTTAGATTTTTTTTGTGAAACCTCGTTTTGGTGCAAAAATAATACAAAAATATACCAGATCTTGCGTAATCTTTGACTATCAAAATAGTGCCACGAAATATTAAACAACTTACTTGACCTACAGTTTCATTCAAATTACAGGTAACGAGAGTTATGTAAATTGGTTACTCTTTTTTGGGGTACAAATCGCAGTTATTCTGGATTTCAGACCTTTGCCTATATTTGTGTCACTAAAGCTACACGCATACCAAATTTCAACACTGTGGGGTTACTAGTGTACCCTGTGAATTTCGTCAAAGTTCAATTTTTATTATGGCAAATAACTCAAAAACTGCAAGGACTAAACTAAAAATAAAAACGGGATCGAAATGTACTAATAATGGACCTAATGGTCTTATTTAATTTTTTTTTTATCCCTCTTGAACCCCAATATCTCAACAACCTCTCCACATTTTTAGCTCATTTAGTCACACCAGGATTGGGCTTGCACTACCTACCTATGTATCAAATTTCACGATGATCGGATCAACGCTTCGAAAGTTATCCTCGGCCCGCCCGCGGCTTCGCACGGGTGGTTTTTCAATAAAACATTACCCTCATTTTGCGAAGTTTGCTAAAAAGTACCAATGTCCTTTCCCAGGATATAATCTATCTCCTTTCAAAATTTCATTACGATCCGTTCAGCCGTTTAGTCGTGTAAAGGTAACAAATAAACTAACAAACAAACAGAGTTATGTGTGTATTATACATACCTTCCCCTTGTATCATTCTATTTATTGCTGAAAACTGTTATAAAATCCGCTGAGTATGTAGTTTAAAAGATCTAAGGGAACAGACAGCGGAAGCGGCTTCATTTTATACTATGTAAAGATATGTTACCGTTTAGAGTCTACGATGGTACACGCTTGCCTAGAAGAAACCTATTCACTCGCGACTTGAAGACCCCTAGGTTGTAGTTATCAGGAAATACATTCAATTAATTATTTTGTGAAATTAATAATTTTCATTTTTACCAGAACATGTAGTATATGATGAAGCTGTCGAAGGTGCCGGCTACCACCGCGAACGTGATGAAGACCAATACCCTGGGAATCTTGAGGACATCTCGAAGCGCCTTGCCCGAGTCTTCAGGACTAGACATTGAAGGCAGCTGAAATAAAATATATGGTAATTTAGTCCACTGATAATCTATAGATATTATATATAACTTTTTAACAAAAATACAACCAATTTTGATGAAAATTCTATGGAACCAATCTGAAAATATAACCTTTCAAATGAACAAGGAGTTGTACCTTCCATCATCAGCACACCTGAATAACTCAAAGGAACATAAGTGGCGGTCTATACAAGTATAATATTTAAAGAATTATCCACTAACTTCTAATAGTTAAGGAGTTATATTTTCCATCATCACCTCAGCAACATGAGATAATCAGTACCAGACGCAAATACTTGAATAGTTTTTTTTTTATAGAAAATATATAAAATATATTATGCGTCCCTATAAAGCTTGATGGTTGCCCTCGATTTTTTTTGGGATCCCATCATCAGATCCTGACTTGGTGTCAATGAGACCACCTGGGAAGTATTTCCCTTTGAAACAAAAAAAAATATTTCTCGAATCAGTCCAGGCGTCTTCGAGTAATCGGGGGACGAATTGAGAACCTCCTTGTTTTAATGTTATATGTTAAATGAATAACTGTTTCCCTTGGCCACGCCATAACTAGAGAAACACTTTACCGATTTCATTCATCTTTTTTTTAAGGTTTCTAATACTTTATAAAAGGTTTTTACGTCGCAGGAGGTAGCGGGTTCGATTCCCACCGCGAAACAAATGTTTGTATGATCTACAGATATTTGTTCTGGGTCTGGTTGTTTCTCTACATATTATAAGTATGTATTTACAAAAACTAAATGTATATAAGTATTCTATCAGTTATCTGGTTCCCATAGTACAAGCTCTGCTTAGTTTGGTTTAGTTTGGTAGTGAGAAAATAAAAGCCAAACAAAGTAAGATGATTTCAAATCTTTTGTGTTGCGTGTTCCAACTGCAGATCTTTCGATCTTTACATAGGAAGACTTTTGGCCGAAAAGTGTGTTGTTTCGTCGTTTTCGCAGGCGACTATACGACGCAGCGCAAGTGCGTCACACGTCGCAGACAACATGTGTCAGCAAATTGTTTTTTTTTCCCTCCAACATGAAGATCGGATACTTTATCAAGCTTTATCAGCAAATCGTTTTAAATATTTCAACATGTATGTTAGTCACTAAAGTATACTACGTGATTTGTTATGTACGACATTAAACGAAAACACGAATAGAGCTAATGGCTAGTGTTGTTATAAAATACGTTCTTTTTAAATACATTACCCTAGAAAATTTTATATTTTCAAACAAGCTTAATATAATATACTAAAATATGAATGAAACAGCCTGTATAAAATAGGCAAACGAATTATATTCATTCATCATGTAAGTAGGTATCTGCTAAACTGACTAAGCGGCATCGTCGCAAAGGCACCGCCGATTTACGTAAAAAATTGTTTATTGGAAATGTATCGATTACTGGGTAAATAGTCAAGCTACCGATATTAAACTCACCTCTAAAATCAGTTAATACGATTCCAGATGTGTGTTTTAAATTAATGTCGTACATAACAAAACAGGTTGTATAAATGATAAAAAACTCACAGTGAGTTTACGACAGCTGTACAAGTCAATCAATGTCGCTACGAGCGCTATAGCGAAGGCAGGCGTGAAGTCCTTATAGCTGTCCGACACCAGGTCGATCAGGATGCCCCCAGCCAGGGCTGTGAGGCCGTACCCCACTGTGCCCCACGCACGCTGTGACCCGTATTTGGACCCACGGTCTGGACCTGAAATAATAAATGTGTCAAATCGCGTAAGATCCAACAATCTTTTTTTTTAAGTTTATTGATCGAGCGAAGCGATATCTCTAAATAAAGTTGGGCGAATCGGATTTGTATGTATGTTTGTTTGTCCGAGGATATCTTTCGAAACGTTAATCCAACCATCGTGAAATTTGATATATAGGTAGGAGTGTAGTGATGGCACAATCATGGTGTGACTAAATGAGCTAAAAATGTGAGGAGGTTGTTGAGATATTGGGATTCAAGAGGGAAAAAATTATAAATTATAGAATAATGTCATGTGGGACGTCTAATGAAAGGTCTCTATCTGTAAATTGCGACCCTGTTTCTATTTTTAGTTTAAATCTTGAAGTTTAAGTAGTATCCAGCCATAATATAAACTGAACTTTGACAACATTCACAGGGTACACCAGTGACCCCACAGTGCTGAAATTTGGTATGCGCGTAGCTTTAGTAACACAAATATAGAGAAAAGTCTGGAATCCAAAATAACTGAATTTATACCCAAAAAAACAATTTAACAAGAACTCCCGTTACTTGTAATTTGAATAAAACTGTAGATTAAGTCAGTTGGTCGTGTATCTCGTCGGTAATTTATATTGTAAAGTTTACATGGCACTATTTTAATATTCAAAGATGATAAATACCTAATATTACATTAAAGTGTGCAATCTTATTGGTCGACAATAACAAGACGTAACTAATTCGATACGTAAATCTACTGTTCAGTTATTCAGTGAATGTGCACTGATTGTTTGTACAGGAATCGAACCACCTTAAGGTCCTTAAGGCACCAATTGATGGTAGCACTAAAAAATTAAACAGTGAAGGAAAACCTTATTAATCCGAAGTAAATTAAATCCCAAATTTTTGCGTTTTCATCCAATTTATTCCATACCTAAAACATCAAAGCATACCGCGTCTCCAATACAGTTCGCAACGTTGAACGCGACCGTTCCAACGCACATCAGAACGACGAATGCCCAAAATGTCGCTGTCATATAGAAATTATCTTCTGTTTTCACTTCAACTATACTGGATTTTACTCTGCTATCTTCGCTAAAAATACTATTATCATTCATAGTATTATTTACAGCTCTTTTACTTCTATTAAAAATCAAATTATCTTCATAACAGAGTAAGTTACAACTGCTTTTCGGTAGGCATATCACCTCTCCTTCTCTAACTTCATCCAACTCCATATACAAGAGCGAGCAAGACGTATTTCTAACGTCACTGTCGACATAGACAGTGTTGACATAAGACGCGTTCGGCAGATAAACGTCAAATGCATCGACTGTGCAGTTCCAATGACAGTTATATTTTTCTAAAGAGGTCGTGTTGTCGATTTTCTTTAGATAAATCGTATCGTTCATATGATAGATGTATTCTATAATTCCCGAGTCTGTGGTCTCGGGCATCGGTAGAAACCATAGACAACAGTATGACCCAGACATTAGTGTTATGAGTAACATGAATACCAGTTTTCTTTGGTTCTGAAACAAAAGAAAACCATGTTTATTATTTTGTAACCAGTTTAGAACAAGAAACGATCCCTAAACGTATTTAGCGACTTTTTTTTTATTCAACCTGTGTCATCCCACTCCTGGGCAAAGGTCTCCCGCACTATCTTCCAGGACTTTCGCTCGCGTGCAAAATCCCACCAATCTGTCTCGAAGGCATCGAAATCATCACGCCAACGTCTACTAGGTTTTCCTTTCCGTCATCTCCTTTCCATCAAAGGACAAGCAGGCGCACGGCTCAGTACCATCCGTGCCTAGTCGATATATCACCCATTCGCACACACCGTTTTGGTTCTACGTTCTTGATGCGTACAGCTAAGGTATGGAACACTTTGCCATCGTCTGTTTATCCTACAGAATACAATCCGGGCCTCTTTAAGGTAAGAGTAAATAGGTTTCTTCTAGATCTTCGTGCTTCATCTTAGACCACATCATCGCTTACCATCAGGTGAGATTGTGGTGTGTAAGTACTGCCACAATGTCAATTGCTGCCGCGAAGCAGCATTGTTGTGATTCGGTTTGAAGGGTAAGGTTTCCGGTGACATTACAGGCACATGAGGCTTTACACCTGTATGCCTCAAGTTGATTCTTTTTCCTGGCTTGGTCGCGAAGGAACAGGCAGTAAAATTGAAGTTTTAAAGTGATCCTTGTAGTTTTAACGAATACAAATATGTATTTAGATTTGATTTGATGGACGCAGGGCGGTGCATCGTAGGGCATGTTTCTAAGGTACGTGACCTACTAGACAATACGTTGTTACAGGCGTGCGTTACCACTTAGCATCAGGTGGGCCATGTGCTTGTTCCATTTCGAGGTAGTACAAAAACCCAGGGCTCTGACATTTTTTTTGACCTGTTTAAACACTTACCGGCCAGAAATCGACCACGTACCCGAACAGGGGCTTGGCCAGTGCCCAGAGGAGCGGCAGCACCGCCGTCACCATGCCCATGGCCGCTGGGGACACACCCAGCTGTCGCCCGAACACATTGAGTTGGGGGAGGATAGGGCCCAATGCTGAAATAGAATAAACAAAGCTTGATTAGAAAGTAATTGTAACGGTAGCTTGAATATTTATCCAGTAATCGATTTAACACACTATTATACTAATATTATAAATGTGAAAGTTTGGATATTTGTTTATTTATTTATTTATTACTCAATCATGCTTTAACGACTGAACCGATTTCGATCAAATTTGGTGTGTTGATCAGATTATGACCTGGATTCAAACATAGGCTACTTTATATCGACAAACAACGCCTGCGAAGCCGCTGGCGGAAGTTAGTTTCCAATAAACAAATTTAACTTAAATCGACGGCGCCTTTGTGACGTCCATGATGAATGAATATGATTTGTTTACCTATTTTATTTATACAGGCTGTTTCATTGATATTTTAGGCCTTAATATTGTAAAAAACTAAAAAATTACTTGAAAAAAACCTATTTTATAACAATACAAGAAAACACGAAGTATAATACATACAACACTTATTCAAACAACCGTTGCACACACTTTAAACCGCTTTTACTAACTAGGGATGGGACAAGCTTATGACCCAGTCCACCTGATGTTAAGTGATAGATAACCATCGCTGTTTCTGGTTTATTAAATCGTTTTAGTTGCTAAATAAATCGCCTATTACAAAGTATTGCCTCGTAGGGCACGTTTCTAAGGTGCGTGACCTGCACTCAACTTGACGCGTACAGGTGTAAAGCCTCATGTGCCTGTAACTTCAGCGGAAATCATACCCTTCTCGAAACACAGCAATGCTGCAATGCAAGCAACATACGCTGTACGCTACAGCGCGTATGTTCACACAATAATTAATTAAGTGTTGAATGCCATATAATTTATGATTTCTATATTAAGAAGATGATGCAAGGATGTATAATTAATTTGCATTGTTTTACTAGCTGACCCTCCCGCTGCTTCGTACGCGTGGTTTGTCAATAAAAACATTACCCTCCTTCTGCGAAGTCGGGTAAAAAATAGCCTATGTCCCAATCCCGGTCACAATTTATCTAAATACCAACGGTATATAGATAGTGCATCTAGAGAATAATTTTAACCCGTTACTTTAGGAATGATAAAAGCCTAAATATAAAATTTCAGATCCCTAAATTAAAGAATTATGGATTGCACATACAAACTTTCAGCCCCTATTTCATCCCTTTCAAGATTATTTTTTGAGACAAATGATAGACCATGTCCTTCTCCGGGATATAGTCTATCTCCTTGCCAAATTTCATTAGGATCCGTTCAACCGATTAATTGTGAAAGGGTAACTAACAAACTTACAAACAAACAGAGCATTTGTATTTATAATATTAGTATGGCATTATGGATATGGATTGTGAGCGAATAGGATATTTGTGTCTTCTCGTACGTACTATCTTCATCATTATCATACCAGGACGTCCACTGCTGAACACAGGCCTCCCTCCTAGATTTCCAGAGCGACCGATCTTGTGCGGCAACGGCTCCCAGCAACCTTTATCGTCATCTTTCCATCTAGTGGAGGACCTTCCTGCCCTGTGCTTTCTAGTGTGTGGTCTCCTCGAGAACCTTTCTGCCCCAACGGCTGTCAGTTCCAGCTATGTGCTTCGCCCACTGCCACTTCAGATGGCTAATCTTCTTCTGTGCTATGTCAGTGACCGTAGGTTGTCTGAGAATCTCCTCATCAACACACGCCTATTACAAAAATCCATAATAATATTATAAATTAGAAAAAACTACCCCCCCCCCCCCCACAAAGATTACAGGAAAATTATAACGAAGTCTCTGTCTAGATTGTTATTTAGAGATATCTGTCTTTGTTTACCGGTAAAAATGATAAAATGTATTAATATTATTATCAGCCCACTGTGTCCCACTGCTGGGCAAACGCCTCCCCCATTCTTTTCAGACACTTCTTTCAGGCGCTAAGATGGTCCAGTCCGCTCGGAAATTAGTGAGCTCGTTCCTCCATCTTTTCTTTGGTCTGCCGCGACGTCTTCGGGCTGTGTCGGGGTTCCACTCGGTGGTGAGCTTAGCCCACTGATCATCCGACATACGGCATACATGACCAGCCCAGTCCCACTTGAGTTTGGCGGCATTCGTATCTACGATGTGTTCGGGAGCGCAGCTCGGTGTTGCTTATGCGGTCAATACGCTTGAAACCGAGAATGCTGCGCTCCATCGCACGTTTATACTTTTGGATGTTGGTCAAAGACCAGGCCTGCGTATCATAAGTAAGAACGGGGAGGATGCATACGTCTATGAACTTCCTCTAAGCGAAAGAGGAAGGTTAATCTTCATCAAACCTCCCATAGACCATTAGTTCCTCCAGGCATTCTCGTTTCGGCGAGGGATTTCCTTATCCTGCCTGGAGTCAAAGTATACTATTTGGTCCAGGTAGACGTACTCTTGGACGTATGCTAGCTGTTATATTATGACGAACATACAATTTATAAAACAACTAAAATACTAACTACTAAGGGAAACCTACTAGGTATACAATTGACGAATATTTTAACGACTAATTTTAAATACTACCTACTTTGACAATTATATTAAAATGTTTTCTTATTAAAATGAATATAACCTAACAAGAACAATGACGTCATCCTCTCTCAATATTGTTGTGTGCAACAGGGTCCATGATGATCACGTACCTTTCAATTACAACCTATTATTACATTGTGGAATAGAATAAACGATTGAACAAGATGGCGCTGCTTAATTAACATAAATAAACCTATCTAGGCTCGGAAGCAAGGATGTTGCACACATTCGCATTCAAAAATGCAGAGCCTCCGCATCGATTTGGGCATCTGCATCCGCAATAATCGATGCGGATGTTCATGTGGATGCAGATGCAACGCAGGATTCAACAAGAAGATTTTCTTTCAACAAAAGTTTGGGAGGGGGGCTTGCGAGTGGCGCGTGCCGTGTGAACGTACTAATTGACCAATAGGAACGAAGATTTCGGTGACAGATCCGACGCGTTTGTTTTTGTTTATTGTTTGTATCTCGTAAATCAATCATAACATAACGTGTTTACTTGCGCTTATCGTATGAAAATTGTGAGTATACAGTGAGTATTGTAAGTTACAGTTAATAGTTTATATTTTTGCTTATCTCTGCATCTATAATTGTATCTCTCCATTTGCTTCATCTTTTCTTGTTAGCACATGTAAGTCGAACTCACTTCCGGCGTATGTTTTTCCGAACCAGTATAATCTCGGAGTCTTCAAGTCCAGAGTGAACAGGTTCTTTCTAGGCAAGCGTGCTCCATCTTTAATCACACCATCATTTACCACCAGATGAGGTAGTGACCAAGCGCTTGGCTATAATCAATAAAAAAAGGCCATGTTTCATAAAAAAATCTTAAGATCCGCATCCGCGGATGTCAAAAAACCTGCATCCGCAACATCCCTGTTCGGAACCCTCAGTGCGCGAGTCCTACTCGTACTTTACCGTTCTTAAAATTTGTTTGACATACGTCATAACTTCAACATAAAACTGAGTCGTGGTGTTATATTTGATAAGTTTATGCGCTGGATTAAGATATCGCACTATATATTAGCTTTTTACGTGTGCGCAAGTAATTATGTAATCTGTATAAATTCTTGATAAGACAGACAAACGCGGAAACATATCTTAATATATAAATTAGTATTTTATCACCGTTATCATATCAGCCATTTAACGTCTGCTGCTAAACAAGCTACACTGCACAACATGTCTCCTGCCAACTATGACTTATGGTGCCGAGACATGGAGGCTGTGCACAAAATAAGTGTAGCACAGAGAGCCATGGAGCGCGCCATGCTCAGCATCACAGTCTTATGTTGGCCTCATACATCCGCAATGGCTCTCTGGATTCATAATCTAAAATTCATTATCTAAATTCTGGCACCTTGCCTCACACATATAAATTCAGATTGATCAGTAGTTTTGTGATTCCCGGCATATGGAAACGTCTTTATGGAAGAGGTCTTAATACTAATCGCATTGCTTTTGGCTCTACATTATAATATTTTCGATCCGGAATTCAGAACGCTCATCAGTATCAATCTTACAGATCGATCTGAGAAATTCATAATCTGAACAAATCTGAATGTGTGTGGAGCATACTGATATTGTATGGTATTACGAGCTTTCTGTATTATTAATATGAATTCAGATTATGAATCCAGAGAGCCATTCCGGATGTATGAGGCCAGCCTTACATCAAGATCCCAATACTGAAATTCGCAAGCAGACTAAAGTACAAGACGTCAGCAAGCGAATATTGGGACTCAAGTGGAGTTGGGCAGGACACTTGGCCAGACGTAGTGACGACAGGTGGACTAAGCCACTATCAGAGTGGAGGCCGAGAACTGGCTATCGAAATAGGGGACGTCTACCAGCGAGATGGGTCGACGACAATAAGACCGTGGGTCGTACGTGGTTCAGACTGGCACAGGATCGGGAAGAATGGCAGAAACAAAGAGTGGCCTATGCCCAGCAGTGGGTCGACACGAGCTGAGAATGATGATGATGATGACCAAATACCAACACCACCAATAGAATACTTACTACCTTTCACCAATAGAATGCTACATTCTTCCAATTTGACATAGGCTACATTTCATTTTGAAAAAAATTAGGGATCCTTGGTAAAATTTGAACAATGTAACCGAAGGTGTAGAAAAATGAGTCTTAAAATGTCTTTCGTCGAATGCGCTGCCGAAACTATTAGCGATAGAACAAAATAATGTACAACAATATTGAAGAACATCATAATGTCTACAAAAAACTCCGCGGTAGCATATGTCCAACTATTGTAGTTATGTCACTACAATAACTTTTTTCATTTTAAACATTAATGAAAATGCTAACCAAATTCAAACCATGCTATTTATGTGTTTATATTAATCCTTATCCAAATAAATTATTTTATGGTCAAGACCATTTAACTACGTATAAAATAGTTTTAAAATTATTTAAATTGGACTTTCCATTCAAAAGATATTACGAATTAAAAAATTCAAACAGTAAACAAAACCGCCATAGCGCCGTGGCCGTTGTTTGCGATGCAGTCTGAAAAGCGCGCCGGGCATCGCGGCGGGCGGGGTGGAGGCTATTATCGTTAATATATAATTAATAAATAATAAATAATAATTTTTTAATAAATAAAAATATTTGTGAAAAAAGTGTTTTATGTCCAAATTTCCAAAAATAAATAATTGTCTACCCCGTGCGAAGCCGGGACGGGCTGCTAGTACAACAATATTTCGACAATACCCCGGGTGTTGCCGGTGGCAATAGGCGACGGTGACCGCTTACCATCAGGTGGGCCGTAAGCCTGCTTTCCCACAAGTAATGATATAATGAAATGTATTGTTAGCTAGAAGTACGTGCATGCATTTGATTTGATTTAAATTATAAGTAGGTATGACCGCCATTTGTACTATAGAATATCTAGTTATATGTTTTAAATATGATTTGTTATTTTAAGTGTGGTATACAATAAAGCATTTTCTATTCTATGTATTTATAAAACTAAAGTTATCTGGTTCCAATCCAGTCCAGCATTATTCATCACACTAATATTATAAATGAGAAAGTTTGAATCTTTGTTTATTTATTTATTTGTCAACAATCACGTCGTAACGGCTGAACAGATTTCGATGAACTTTCGTATACGTAGAGGTTAACCTGAATTAACACTTAGGCTACTTTTATCCCATAAATCAGGTCCTATGGTATAAAAATGGGGTGTCAAGTTGCAACAGCGAGTTTAGCTTAATTTCTAGGTTTCCTACACATTTAGTAGTGTAACGCAGGATTAAAGTCTGTTTCGACAACTCATCTACCGTGAGGAACATTCTACGCAGTAGGCCTGAACGTTCAGATAAATCGATTAGAATATACTCCGATGCAATTTAAGTACCTTACTGATCTTACAGACGAACACCCCGTCGTACTGAAAATGGCGAAGCGGACCTCACAATGAAATACCAAAAGGGTATACCCACCATTTTACCATCAAAAAAACTTCAATCCTCACCAGCAGAATGACCATCCGAACCTACCTGCAAAACCAATAATGAAACGCACCTGCTGGTAAACAACTAACAAAGTATACCTTTCTCCAAATCGCGTCTAAATTTTTTCTACGCCAATGTAAGAAGCATAAAAGCAAAAGGAAATTTCGATGAACTTAAACGTATATCTACTAAAATCAACAGCAAGCCAAATACACATCATCATACTACTTATCGAAACATGGCTGAAATCTAACGAGAGGAACAAAAAATGCACATAATAAACTACACGCACTATTGTAACTTGAAGACTGACAAAACGGGAGGAAGATAGGTGCTTAGAAACTACATATTTTATGTGCGCACGCATCTACCTATTTTATTTTGCTGTTTTACTATACGTAGGATATGGACTTATTTACTTGGACACTACCTGTCTACCTACTTTCCAAACTTTATGTTTAATTAACTACCCTATCCTTCGTACCTAATGTAAATCTGTATTTGACCAACCTACTTACCTAAGACGATACAAAATGTTACCTAGTTTATAAATTCTCATTGTAAGTGACGAAATGTTGTAATGAAATGAATGTAAACTGTAACGCGTACAAAGTCGCGCGCAACAGCTAATTTACTATATATTTTATAATTAGAACATTTGTGTTTTGTTTTCCAATCGGTCTAATCTAGTCCCCATGTAGCTCTTCACTCCCAGGGTCTAATGTATAATAGTGCGTCACGTCTGCTGTGATGGATGGCATCCTGCCACGATTTTCACTCGCGAATACCGTTTTTAGGGCTCCCCTAGAGGACAACTCAATTAAATTGTCAATGAACAAGATTTTTAAACCCCGATGCGGAAAGAGACTTGTTATGATTTTGACGCCTATAATGTGTATCTAAATGTCTATGGTGAGTAGTTTGAATAAAATTAATAAATATTGTTGAACATTTCACACAGAGCTATCTAGCCCCAAACTAAGCAGAGATTGGGAATCGCAATGCGCGGTAAACATAATCAATTTCGACGTACGTATGTTATTCAACTATAGGATGTTAAATTAGATTAATAGCCGAGCATAAATGTTTTATTCAATCCGTAGAACGGAGTAAGCTTTTTTTTAAAGTTTCGCCTATATAATAAATAAATATTGCTGGACATTTCACACAGCGCTACCTAGCCTCAAACTAAGCAGATAACTGATAGATTGCTTTTTTTACTAGCCTGTACTGCCTCACTGCTGGGCAAAGGCCTCCGCCTCTTCCTTCCACTTATCACGGTCAAGCGACAGATCCCGCCAGTCTCTTTGGAAGACGTCCAAGTCATCGCTCCAGCGCTTTTTAGGCCTTCCTCGGCGTCGCTTTCCGTCTTTAGGAGTCCATATGCTTGTCGTCTTCTTGGCCCACCTATCGGGTTGCATACAAGAGACATGACCCGCCCAGTCCCACTTCAGCTTTGCAGCCTTGATGCCCACGTCAGCGAGTTTGGAATCCGGTCGATCCGCTTTACACCCAAAATGCTGCGCTCCATCGCTCTTTGGCAAACTCCTAGTTTGAACTTCTGAGACTCTGTCAGTGACCAAAACTGGGCACCGTAAGTTAGGACAGGCAGAATACACATGTCAACGTGTTTGCGTTTTAGCGATAAGGGAAGGTCACCCTTCATAAGTTCCTTCATGGACCAGTAGCTTTTCCAGGCGTTGTCGAAACGACGGTCGACTTCTTATATATAGTAGATTTTTATATAGAGATAGATTGCTTATATACTTTTTTTGTAAATACAAACATACTTTGATTGACGACCTCCGTGGTGCAGCGGGTGAATAACCGGCTGAGACGCAGGAGGTAGTGGGTTCGATTCCCGCCGCGGAACAAATGTTTGCATGATCTACAGATATTTGTTCCGGGTCTGGTTGTTTTTCTATATATTATAAGTATATATTTACAAAAAAAAAGTATATAAGTATTCTATCAGTTATCTTGTTCCCATAGTACAAGCTCTGCTTAGTTTGGGGCTAGATAGCGCTGTGTGAAATGTCCAGCAATAATTATTTATATTATATTTATTATACTTATGATACAGTAGACCCGCTGTAATCCGACAAACGTTTTCAAGGTGGATTATCGAATTTGTCGGACTATGAGCACCTACTGCCAGCCCTTGTAGTCCAGAACCTTTATGAAAAGAAGTACCTTGTAATCTGACAAATAAAATAGGTACTTTTAAAAATGTGCTTTTTACGTACTGACAAAAGCATGTCGGATTATGGGGGGGTGCCGGATCAGACAGTGGTTACCGCGGATCAACTGTATATGGAAACATCCAGACCCGGAATAAATATCTGTCATGATCATGCAAACATTTGTTCCGCGGCGAGAATCGAACCCGCTACCTCCTGTGTCTCAGCCGGCTATTCGCCCACTGCGCCACGGAGATCGTCATATCCTATTTTCGTTATAGTTCCGGGTTCCTATTTCGACTACGGAACCCTAAAAATTATAAAATTAATGTCAGACAATAATATCTTTATAGCCATTATACTGGCTTATCACGTAATATAATGTGATAACTGATAATACTTATGTACCGTATACATAGTACATATATAATAAACTAACTGGCTTTGCACGCGTGGTTTATCAAAAAAACATTACTCTACTTTTGCGCATTTTACTATATGCTATTACTATATACCCAATTTCACCGAAATCGGTCCTGACGTTTAGTCGTGAAAACGTAACTAACAGAGAGACCTTCGAAGTTATAATATTAGTGTGGATGTTATAAGTTCACAATAAAATACAAAAGATAGATAGAAAGCTAATAAAATCTTTTTTGTACTTAATTATTATCATCATATCAGACACGATGTCCACTGCTAAACATAGCCCCCAGATTTCCAGAGCCAGCAATCTAGTGTGGCCTGCACCTAACGGCTCCCAGCAACCTTTATTAAGTGGTCTTTCAATCTAGAGAAGGGGGAGGGGGTAATGCTCAATACCGTCAGATCTTACCCTAGAATGTTTTTTAATAGAGGCGCTGAGACCTTGCTCAAACCGAATAGATAGAGCCAAAATGTTATTTATTTTAATCCAGTAATGAAGTTACTCCTACCATACCTACTGTCGACGATCTCTGTAGTGCAGTGGTCAAATAGCAGGCTGAGACTGCATTAGGTAGCAGGTTCAATTCCCAATGTGGAACAAATGTTTGCATGATCTACAGATATTTTTTCCGGGTCTGGATGTTTCTCTAATAAAGTAAGTATGTATTTACAAAACAAAAAAAAAAATGTTCATTAGTATTCTATCAGTTATCTGGTTCCCATAGATCCCATGGAGCTAGATAGCGTTATGTGAAATGTCCAGCATCATTAATTATTTTATATATTTAGTTTGAAGGGAAAAAATTAATTTCAGGTGGACCATTTGATTGTTCCTTCTCCATGTTGTACACAAATAAAAAAGGAATTTAATATAATAATTTGAGATGTAATAGCCGGTTCTAGATGTAGCATAAGATGTGGTAGCGGAAGACTTATGCCCAGTAGTGTGACACAATCATCATCGTCAGCCCTTCTCATCCCACTGCTGGGCATAGGCCTCTCTTCGCTGTCAAAATTCGTATCTGTCCTGCGTTATTAACTCATATACTATCTGCGATTTTTATAATGTCGTTGACCCATCTTGACGGCGGACGACCTGCGTTCCTGGTACCATCTTGGGGCCACCACTCAGTTACCACCCTGCTCCACCTGTCATCACCACGCCTGGCTACATGTCCTGCCCAACTCCATTTGAGTCCCAATATACACTTGCGAATGTCTGCTAACTTTAGTCCGCTTACGAATTTCGATATTGGGGACTCGGTCTAGCAGTGTGATGCCGAGCATGGTGCACTCCATGACTGTCTGTGCGACTCTAATCATGTGCACAGTCTCCTTTGTGAGCGTCCATGTCTCAGCACCATATGTCAATGTTGACAGGACACATTGGTTCTAGAAGCGGGTCTTTAGACATTGTGGAACGGTGGAAGATTTTAAAATATTGTCCAGCTTGCTGAACTGCATGCGAACTGAATTCTCCTAGATATGTCTTTGGCCTGTAATTCTTTTCAAAAGATAAAACATGACCAAAGTACACATAAGATTAGACAATCTTCAGGTACTTGTTTCCAACAGAAATGTTTGGAATCGAGCCCCTGGAGATGCTCGACACCACTTTTGTTTTGGTCACACAATAGGTGACACAATAGAATAAAACAAAGTTAAAAACACATTCTCATACCTTGCGACAATTTTAAATTGTGTAGGTATGTAAAGAACGGTGGATTTTTAACTTCAATAATGGATTGAAATAACTGATTGTTAGATTAGATTAGATTAGATAATACTTTATTGCACACCACGAAACAAATACATATAAAAAAAAAACAACTACGTAAATCTATGGATACAATTGGCGGATATATACAATTATATACAATTGTTCTAGATTACGAGCCAATCCCTTCCTCAAAATTTATCAACTGTTTGCTAATTCACTCTGTATAAATGTAAATTTTTAAAAGTAGAAATTCCTATATTCTAAATTTACATATTCAAATTGATTTGTTCATGGATGCGTCGAGTTATGAAAATGTTGAGTTATGAACACAAACTTTCACAATATCTTACCAGTTTATGAGATAAGTATTGTGAAAGTGATAGTTAATCATTACGCCTAGAATTTTTAGTATCAGCAGTTTGAGGTCAATAATATAGTTAGCGATAGCACTAAAATATATTTTCTTATATTTTTGCTATAATAAATACAGAAAACAAATACAAATACTTACCAGCAAAGAAGAAGAAGAAGTGGGCCTTCACTGGCAAAAGCCCTCGGTCTATTTTTAACTTCATTTTAAAAATTAGAAGAACTTATTTTTAAAGCGCTAACTAACTTATCTCAACAGTTCAGCTCGACGTCCATGAACCTGCGCTCTCCCATCGCGTATTAAATAAACCGCTACGGCACACGGCAATTTTAATTTTATTTATTTAGACCGAATGTATCAAAACAAGTTGGTACAATGAAAATGAAAGAAGAACAAATTAACTAGTTTGTTTGTTTGCTTGCTGTTTCGTTTTTTCTTAGGCGAGTGAAAAGGATAACGAATAAAACGTCAACAAAGACGTGTCAATTTAGCCTATCCACGTGTAACGGAACGCGTTGCGCCACAGACTATAAACAAAAACATAATCGAATGTTCATAAATTCAGACTATTCCGGAAATAGGACAGCTCTAAAACGCGCGATGTTCAATTGTTTTTGAATTCTGAAAATGTTCTCTTTCGTCAAAGCGCAAAAGAAAAATTGTTGAAAATGATGGAGGACGAATTTTTAGGTTGCATCAGCTGCATGAGCTCTAACAATTTATTCGACCTATTTTCTGTGTACGAAGATAATGGAGAAACCTACGCTAGCATGTTTAAAACCTGCTTCGATATTTCGGTAAGTATTTTTCTTTACGCATTTTATTTTTTTGCAAATCACAATACACAAAAGCAAACCTACTTACATCAATGAATAAATCGAAAGCTATAGTTAACGTTAGATCTATGTATTCATTAGCTTTGAAAGATCTACCCACATTTAACGAGATTTCTCAATAAATAAAACCACTCATACCCCACCAATCGTTTCTATAAGGCCCTCTTGAAGTCATGACTTCATTTGTTTTGTTGCTATCTCCAAAAATCATTCCTTAGTCTTCAACATAAGCAATGGAATAATTAAACACAACGTTGGAACTTGTGGTGTACATCGATCGAAACATTCTCGAACCTACTTCGTACAAAATCGTTTTAAAATAAGAATAGATAATTATAATTTACTTACGCCGAAATAAAATAATGAACATAATTTATCTTAGAACAATGGGCGGTCTTATCGCTAAAAGCGATAACTTCCACACAAACTTTGAATTGACAGGATAAATATGAATCAGATGACGGCGCGGTGTATCTACTTACTTACAATTAAAACCTACTTATTATGATAAAGGTAATATACGATCTTGTGCGGTGTGCACCCAAGGGCTACCAGCAACCTTCGTCTTTCCTATAGTGGGGGCCGTCCCTTATCAGTGCGTGGTCTCCACTCTAGAAACTTTCTGCCCCAACGGCCGTCAGTTCATCCCTCTTGGCTATGTCAGAGACCTTGGTTCGCCTACAAATCTCATTTCTGAATCGATCTCGTAGAGAAACTTCAAGCACAGCCCTCTCCATAGCACGCTGAGCGACCTTGAGCGTTCATATGAGGCCCATAGTGAGGGGAGTTGTAAGTAATGTTTACAACGAACTGTATTTCTAACTTTCGCGATCACTGTACACTAGTGGTTCGCCCCGAACTTGCGAGTCTCCGATAAAAACAAAAATATATTATTTGTAATCTTTGACTATCAAAATAGTGCCACGAAATGCATAACCAAGTAACTTGACCTACAGTTTCATTCAAATTACAGGTAATGACAGTTCATGTTAATTGGTTATGTTTTTGGTGTAGAAATTGCAGTTATTCTAGATTTCAGACTTTTCCCTATAATTTTATTGTGTCAATAAAGCTACACGCATACCAAATGTCAGCATTGTGGGGTTACTGGTGAACCCTGTGAATTTTGTCAAAGTTCAGTTTTTATTATGGCTAATAACTAATAACTTAAAAACTACGAGGCTTAAACCAAAAATAAAACGGGGATCGAAATGTACTCACGAATACCTTTTATTAAACGTGCCACTTAACCAGTCCCATTTTGTTTTTATTATACCTCGATAAAAACTTATACGCGAGTCCGACTCGCACTTGGCCGGTTTTTTTGTTATACTGATGTTTCGACTATGTTGCAACAGCGGTGGTAGCGGGCAGACTCGTCCCGACCTCGGCTGTTGCAACATAAGTACCTACTCGAAACGTCGGGATAACAAATTAAAAAAGGTACATACGCGATAAATACCCGTTTAAATTAGATAATGAACTATTTGTAGACGCCAGATAACGTGAAGTTCCTTTGCTCGGAGTGCGCAGAGCAATTGGAGAAGGCCTTTGCCTTCAAAGAGCTGACTGCGAAGAATCTTGCCATGCTGAAGGAGGCGCTGGCACAAGGTATTATGCTATTTTACTATTTACCAGCTGACCAGCACTGTTCTCGCACGGATTTGTGTAAAAAAAATAATAATATTAAAACATTTTTTATAGGACGTCCTATGAAGTCTCTGACTTCCGAACTAGGTACAAAGACCCTTGTTATAAAAATATATACCTAGGCTATTGCACTGGATAGTGTAGTTTTATTTATTTTAGCCTCTGTATCCTGACTGAATTTATTTTTTATTTGTTACTTTTAGCAAGTCTCTCAGTTCACTGTGCCTCATGGCAAAGGCCTGCCTTCTCCAGCATTTTCCGTTGGGATCTGTACCTATGGGGCAACCCTTGTACAGGTGAGGCCCGCTGTGAGTTTGATCTCATCTTCGGTATTGTCCACTTCGGTTTCTCTTGCCATCTCGTGGATACCAATTGGTGACAATTTGCGTCCATTTGTCTTGCCTAGTCCATCTCCACTTTTGTTGGTTAATTTTGTTTGTTATGTAAGTATATCACTTTAGTTCTGGATAGTATAGTTATCTATAAGTGAAATAATTTTCAAAATTGGATCGTCATATTACGCGTGTTGGAATTAGTTCTACTTTTTAATCGAAAATGAAACTGTTGACGCACAGTAATGAAGTGGAGGGGCGTTCATTTTTAGAGTATACGGTCTCTACTCACTGATGCCAACTTAGCAACTTTGTAGCTAGAGCTAGCAATTTTTGCATATCCATCAGCAACAAATTATAAAATTTTGTAGCTAGTTTTTTTAGCAACTTTAATAAAAAAAAACAAACATATTTTTATCGTTATTGATGAGTTTTTCAAAATGCCAAAAACACGAAGCACATACTGTTTTGCACCAAAAATCCCTCGTGTTTGCAAAACTACAAACCTACTTCAAAAAAGAAGATATTCTGAAAAAAGATCTTGTCACAAATTTTTGATCACACATGATAGAGTGATCAACGTATGTATGTACCTCTGATTATTCGTGGTAACTCGTTCATAAACTCCATAAAATTATGTTTTTATTTGCATATAATGCAAACAAATAAGTGCCTATTTCTTTTAAACTTTAGCTATTTCTAGCAACTTTTTAGGAAACTTTTAGCAAGAAATCTAGCTACAAAGCTTAGGGTACAGTTGGCAACAGTGTTGTACCTAAGTGTTACGCTTCGTAACACGGTCATGTTACGGACGTCATTCATTAAGCGTTAGATCAGAACCGTCTTGACTGCATGACTGTGTAATACTGTGTATCAAATAAAAAACTTGTTATAACTTCAACATTATTTTTATTCAATATCATTAAACACATTTTCTTTTGAATCAGAATCCTGAGACACATAGGTATCTGCAGGGGAAGCGGCAGTATTCTGGCCAACTGTGCTTGTACTGGGACTATTTGAAAAATACACATATTGTTGCGAGAATTGGTTGACATTTGGCCGACTATAATTGACATATTTCTTCAAAGTATCCAAAATTTCCGATTGCAAATCCAATTTGAATTCGTCTGAAACTTTCCTGAAATGCGGGAGCAGTGAATGTAAGAAATTAAGGTCATGATCGTTTACCGTGTCTTGCTTTTCTAAACGTGAAATCTTTTTCATATCAATCTCTGGACTTTCTTGGGGCTTTGAAGGGAAACTTGAGGTCTTCTTGGGGACATCTGGGTTTGTTTTTGATCTAATGCCACCCTTCGATGCTAAAAATGACAATTTAGTATAATATCTGTATTCTCTGCGAGTACAAGAACTTTTCTGATTTTTCTTTTTAATTTTCTCCCTGGTGAAACAGCTTCTCAAACCTTTCCAACGTTTTTGTAATTGTATAACTGAAAAAAAGCAATGAAAATTATTAATGACTTAGCAGTGCCATCTAGTTATATGAGTCAGAAACCAAGTAAACTAAACATCTATTCTAGTTAGAGACTTATTTTTTCTGTGTATTTTGAATTTATTGCTTTGCATCTTTACCATTTTTTTATCACTTTTCAAACTTCGGTAATAAGGGGAGAGAACGGTATTTTTTTTTCTACTTTTTTCATCATAACTCCAAAACGACATCTACCTACTACCTAATAAATGAAATATAATATAATTCATTCATAAACCATTTTTTTATGAACATCTTTTTAATGATATCCTTTGAGGTATGGATTCTAGGCCCCACTTGGCCTAGAAACATGCTAGTTCTTGCCGGAGAAACGTGGTTTTATTAAATTGATTTTTTTATTTATTTTTATAATTTGGTAGAACGGAACGTAATCGCACATTTTTAAACAGAATAATTTTCATTAATAAATTATGTGCAATATTATTGCCAAAACGTATTGTTGGAAATGCATTTTACTTTGTCCAAACACCTTAAAATTGATGACGATTTTGACATTTTGTTTACATAAAATAAAAACATACAGAAAAATATGGTTTTGGCATTTTATTTAGCGTTTTTCACAATATCTCCGATTCTAAAAAAATATTTACATCATTTTTTAATTTAATTGATTTATTTGGCTCATTAACATTTACATGTGTATGTATATGTGCTTAATTACTAGGTATCAGCTATTTAATTTATAGACGAACACAACTTCATATTGATTATGAGAAATATTTGGCATAAATTTGAAAACGAGTTAGCAACACTAAGCATCGGTAGTTGCTGAGCTATTGTGGGCCTGTGGTCAACAAAACATCTAGATTTTTTTGTCTGTATTGTTAATGTACTAGAAATTGTGTTTTTATTTATCTTAAATATTATAATAATTTATTAGAAAATGGATTTTCTTACCTTTTTTATTCTTTTCATTGGAATTCAAGTTTGAAAAATTGGGGACAACTTTACAGCATATTGTTTCCCATGCCTTAACTTTTTCCATGCGATTGCTATACGCCGATGAAGTTAAATCCCAAATGGCCGGCTGACTCTTTATTTCTTCAATAAAACGTTCCGTACTAACAACCTGATCGTTGGAACCGTCCGCCTCGTCTTGTTCCTCGGACATTTTATTACACAAATAAAAATTAGCACACAACTGCCCACCGTGACACACTAAGCGAGACTGGAAGTGGAAAGTGGAATGGGTGTGTCCTGTGTGCGACACAGGCGACTTATGTGTGCGTGCAACTTGTGGTTTATTATTATTGATTGTGTCTACAACTGACATTTGGTTTCTCGTTGCTTACTCTGAACACTTTTTGATTGGCAATCCGCGTGTCAAGTAGAAACAACTGGACACAAATCATGTTTACGTCTGCGCAGCACAGTGTGTGATTTTGATCAAGTTGCGGACATGCCTTTTTATATTTTTAATAGATATTATTTGCATGCTCAGAGTAGAACTCAGATGAATTTCTTTTGAGTAGTTTGAGATATAACATTTTTTTCCTCAAAATCAAGGTCATCTTAGAAACAGTTGGCAGCAATAATTAAATACCTCCCGTATTTAATTATTGCTGCCATGTTTTTGGAAATATCATCAGCCTGGATACGAGGAATGGTTGGATACACTAAATTAATTTAGCATTAACACACTAATAACTAGTGTTTCGCCCGAACTGAGATCTCGCGAGTCTCCCACAAAAACAAAAAAAAATTGTAATCTTTGATCATCAAAATAGTGCCCCGAAATAAATAACCAAATTACTTGACCTACAGTTACAAATTACAGGTAACGGGAGTTCATGTTAATTGGTTACCCTTTTTTGGGGTGCAAATTGCAGTTATTCTAGAATTCAGACTTTTGCCTATATTTGTGATACATAAGTTACACGCATACCAAATTACAGCACTGTGAGGTCACTGGTGTACCCTGTGAATTTTGTCAAAGTTTAGTTTTTATTATGGCTAATAACTCAAAAACTACAAAAACTTTATTAAAGTAAAAACGGGGTCGAAATGTACTAATGAAGACCTTTCATTTGACGTCTCATTTGATCTAACAGTCTCATTTTCATTTTTTTTTTACCCCTCTTGAACCCTAATATCTCAACAACCCCCCAACGTTTTTAGCTCATTTAGTCACACCAAAATTGTGCCATCACTACCTTTTTACGTTTTACTTAGAAAACTTTCGTGATTTATTTCAATCATTATTATAAATACGGGATTTATCACGTACCGTCTTATCAGTGTTTCGACTGACAATGTTTCGGTTCAATTCAGTGCGAGGCGAGACGTTATTCGGAGCGGATCGCACTCATCCTGATGAAGGTTCACGAATTGAAGCAAAACATTGTCGGTCGAAATCTACCTACGTATCAAATTTCACAATGATCGGATCAACGCTTCGAAAGTTATCCTCAGACAAACAAACAAACATACATACATACAACGCCGATTTGCCCAAGTTGATTTAAAGATCTCGCGTTAGGTACTCTTTCGCGCAAAAACTACTGAATAGATTTTAATGAAATTTGGTATGTATTTAGATTATAACTTGGATTAACACATAGGCTACTTTTTATTTACAAACCACGCGTGTGAAGCCGCGGGCGGAAGCTAGTATTATAAACGCGAAAGTATGTGTGGATGTTTGTTACTCTTTCACGTCGTAACGGCTAAACCGATTTCGATGAAAATTGGTATGTACGTAGATTATGACCTGGATTAACACATACGCTACTTTTTGTTGACAAACCACGCGTGCGAAGCCGCTAGCGGAATCTAGTAATATTATTAATTGAAAGTTTGTATGGATGTATGTGTGGATGTTTGTTACTCTTTCACGCAAAAACTACTGAATGGATTTTAATATCACTTTACAATAATATAGCTCATACATCAGAATAACATATTTTCTAGCTATATTTATAAAAGAAAGTCGGGTTTGTTCGAACACTTATAACTCGAGAACTGCTGGACCGATATTCATGGTTTTTGATTTGTTGCATTTGTCTCCGTCCCGAATAGCAGATTAACTATTAAAATATCGTAAAAGTTCACGCAAAAAAAAAATATGAAGAAAATTCATTTTCTCATACATAGATGCAGCTAATGATGGTTAATTGACAATTCTACCGGTGGCGTATATTGACAGCCCGCGTCATATGCATGTCAAGGCGATACGAAGTTCGGCGGGTCAACTAGAAGGCTATAATTTATAAAGCTATTGAGTAAATTAGCCAAAATATAACAATATGTGTCACGTAAGTCGGAAAAAGTTCTCCTATCTGCGAGGATATATTACCTACAGGAATATAATGTATGGTGGAAATGTATCTCATATAATTATAGTTGTGCAAAAAGGTCCAGGGCCCGTAGCCAAATGTCATTCGCCACGAATCTATTCGACTTCTACATACATTTGTTGTCGCTGAATGACGTCATATTTCTATAGCAGGTATCCCATACATTTTCGGACGTATCGACTAGCGTCATCGCTAATCGACTGTAACTTGGCTAAGCCCTCAGGACAGCATATATCTATCTGTGTAGGTAAGCCATTATCGCTAAAATAGTGAATCGAAAATACAATAAAATTTGATATTATTATAAACTAGCTCCCGCCAGCGGTTCGCACGCATGGTTTGTTTATAAAAAGTAGCTTATGTGTTAATCCAGGTTATAATCTACGTGCATATCAAATTTCATCAAAATCGGTTTAGCCGTTACGACGTGGAAGAGCAACAAACATCCACACATACATGCATACAAACTTTCGCGTTTATAATATTAGTGGGAAGTGTGATTAGTGGGATGCGAAAGTTTGAATGTTTGTTTGATACTTAATCACGTCATTACGGCTATTCCAATTTAAATTAAATTTGGTATGTCGATGACCTGGATTGACACATGATCTGGATGATTGAAGCCGCGGGCGGAAGCTATTTATAAATAAAGACAGATATTTATGTAACTATCATAATCTCGCATTCCACTGCAAATTTAAGGCATTCCACTTTGCCCCAGTTTGAGCGGCTTTGTGGGGCAAATAGGAAGATTCCGGTAGGACCATGTATGAACTTGTTGGACCTGATTTCATTAATTTCAAACTAGATGAGGAGTACCTTGACGAGAAGATATTGGAAGAGGATGAGAGCAAAGCGGAGGTGATCTCTAAACTGGCCAAGCAATCTGACGTCGATGATGAGAACGAAGGTATTAATATAATTTGACCAGTCGTAGGACGTCTGCTGAACAGAGGCGTAGGTTTTTTACCATTTCAAAATGAGGTATGCCTGTTTAGGGTATAATGATTTTACAGAAAAAAGCTTACAACGTATCTGGTAAAACGCATTAGGTAAAGTAAAACAGTATGCTTGGTTAGTACCTTATTTAGTAAATAATAAAGTACGTACCTACATACATCGCTGACAACATGCTGGAGAGTTGGCTGCAATTGTATGGTCACTTAAGAGGAGGCCACCGGACTGCGTAGGGAATTTAGCACTACAACTTTCCATCCCCGGTCGAAGATCTAGAGGTAGACCCAAGACAAGATGGAGAGATGTGGTGTCAAAAGACATGAGAGAGTGCCAAGTCTCTGATGACGACGTCGAGGATAGAGCGAAGGGGAGAACGGCCAGGAAAGCAGACCCCACCACCATGTGGAATACATAGCGGCGAAGAGAGAGAATTGAGTAAGTGCATTGTAGGTATGTATTTATCTAGTTACAATTAAGGGTTCTATTTTTCAGATGATTTTTTTTCAGATGAACAATTCGATACTATGCGATTGTTTAGACATTTCTGCTGTTGAGTGTTCAGTGAATCGCCACTGGCCGTTTGTATAGGAATCGAACCAACTGTTAATTTAGTGTATAGGTAATAAAAGTTAAATATCTTCGGCCTAATTATCAGAATTCGTAAGTCCATATAGGCAAATTTTACAAGAGCAACATTAAAACTGATTTTATCTCAGTTTGAGAGATTTTTATTGAGTAATACTTTAAGTATAAACTGAGGGTACTTTTTTATATCTACAGTAAGAGTGACTCAATAAAAATATCTCAAACATTGTTAGAAAATCAGTTACTTTTGATAATTAGGCCGACGATATGTAAGTTTTATTATTAGCCCTAAGATGTATTTTTTTTTCGAATGGACTTTTCTCGCTGTTGGCCTCTGAGTCCGTTGCAGCTTAACCGAACTTTTGGCGAGCGCAGATGGCGCTCAGCCCAGTAATGAATCATTTTGAGGGCGGGCGCCGCGGCCTTTATAGGCCGGTATCTGCAATATAACATTGCTGATCCGATAGTGTGGGAGAGGGACGGGTCGCGCCCTCTCGCTCGCACACTATAAATATTATACTGCCGATCCGATAAGTGTGGGAGAGGGACGGGTTGCGCCCTCTCGCTCGCACACTATAAATATACAAAACGGCGGCACCCGGCTGCCACTGAAATCCTCCGTCGTCCGAGACACGTTCTCGGAGACCCGGATGACGAAATCACCTATGCTAATGCGGAAGGTGAGTCATCTATATCAGACAGAGCAAACACTTCACAGAAACACCGACCTCGCCGGCGAGGTCGACGAGTCCCTTCAGTCGCCGCTTATACGAGGTACAGACATGTACCCGGGCGTTTCTCTCCTATCCCCATCCCGGCAACAGCCCAAGCCGAGGTTCGTACCTAAGTGGTGCCCTTGCGCTAGTTGCCTAAAAAACTTACTGGGCTGAGCGCCATCTGCGCTCGCCAAAAGTTCTGTTAAGCTGTCACGGCCTCAGAGGCCAACAGCGAGATTAGTCCATTCGAAAAAAAAAAACAAAAAAAAAACCCGGCTGCCACGCCCAGTTCGGCGGCAGCAACCCTATCGTTCGCCTCTAATCTTTATACTATACAAGGCAATTAAACATAACTATTTTCCTAACTTAATCTATAGCTCGGCGTCCGCTACAAAGATGTAGGTGTATTCCATTGAAAATAAATAAATACTAATCAGCACGGCTATGGTACAGCTATCCAACCGGCGGCGGGTGGTTCAGCGCGGCGGCGGCGTGGCGGTGGCACTTTATCATAGAAATGTTAAAATACTTACAAAGTTATTTTTGACTGGTTTTACAGAAGATATTGATGACCCTCAGTACTCAACTCCACGACTCAGCGAATGTAATCTATGCGGTGTTGCTGTATCGCAGTTGGAAGAGCATCAAGATAGGTAATACATAGATATCTCTGGGCAAGCGCGCGCCATCGACCACACCACAAAACAGATAGGTCAGGTCACATTACTTTTTTGTATTTGCCTTAAGCAAAACTAAAAAAACGCTAATAAAAATTAAGGAAACTTATATTAAAACAAAACCCAGGAGATACACTTTAGGAAAAGGATTGGAGGACAACATTCGTAAACGTCAAACATATGAATTATATTATTTGTCGGAGTATTGTTTGAAACACACTCTCCGTAGTAGAATACAATCCATCATCATCATCAAAGTCAAAATCATTTAGTCATTAAAATCATAAGGATCACTTTGAAACGTTATGTTCCTTCTTGCCAAGCCTCCTGGCTGGAAGAAGAAACAGGCTTTGACTTTTTGAGAAGAACAGATTTTGACTTTGACTTAGATCTCGCTTCACTCGATCAATTATATATATTCTCAACTGCAGTGTATATGTATTACCTATATATTGTTAGGTGCCACGGCGTGAAGGCGGAGCTGGACAGTAGGAAGTATCCCTGCCACTTCTGTGAGAACGTCTACATCAGCAAGAAGGCGTGCTTCACACATCTACGCATGAAGCATGGGCGTAAGTCTGATCAAAATTCTAGCTTGTTACCACACAAAAGATATACAACTGTTTAAAGCGTGTTTAACAAATCCTTACCAATTTTTATTCAGATTGTTTTTAAACAGTGTTTAGCTGGAGTTTATCTTTTTTGTGTATAGACCCCTATTTATTTCGCTTATGTAAGTACATGCTTAATTCCTCTTTTTATTTATAAAGCTATTTCCTTTAACGTTCTCGTAAAATCCAGTCCATCCAAAGGTTGGAAGAGATAGCTTTTAGCGATAACACCGTCATTGTAATATCGTTATATGTTTTAAATATGATTTGTTAATTTAAATGTGGTATACAATTAAAGAAGTGTTCGAAGATGTATGTATACGAATCGCGGCAGGACACTTGGCTAGGCGGAATGACAACACATGGACCAAGGCAGTCACAGAGTGGTGGCCAAGAGATGGAAGTCGACCGCAGGGCAGACCACCAGCCCCATGGTCTGACGTGGCACTATTTTGATAGTCAAAGATTACGTGAGATCTCAGTTCAAGGCGAACCACTAGTTATATAGGTAATCGGGTGCAAACCGGGGCGCTTTTCAGTTTCAGGGGGCGCCAAATTCATGTTTAAAAAAAATTGTTTCACAAAGCGCTTAGCTAGCATCCAGCGCACGTAGTACGATCGATTATTCATTTGATTTGAGGTCCCAAAACCCCCTTCTGGCTACATCCGATATCAGTGTAAATAAGTAGTAGTGAGTGTCAAATAGCCTCAAAATGACATAAAATGTAGCTGTTAGTATCCAAAAAAATTACAGAAAGTTAAAAATGCGTCTCTCATATTATGTATTATATAACCCCAAACGCTGGAGAGAGGGGGGGGGGGCATCATACAAGTTTCTGCCCCGGTTAATAAGTACATGATCATTATGGAACCTGTTTGGTACAACCATATTTGGAGATTCTCACATTGTACATTGGCCATAGCCCATATCTCATCAATCACTTGTAGAAGTTGCAGAAACTATGTATTTCTAGTGAAACTATGCACAGAGCAGATGACGACGAAGTTTGTGCAACGCGAGCGCAAGAAGTGTCACCTCTGCAGCCGCGACTTCAGCCAGAAGCAGATCCTGAACAAGCATCTGTGGAAGGCCCATGGACTTGAGGTTACATTATTATTTTTTAAAGTGAATAACGTTATTAAAATTGTTTCCATAGTGGGAGGCAATTCAAAAAACGAATGACAACATAATCGGGAGATACGGTTTGGTGTTGCAGCTACATATCTATCATCTCCATTAAAATTTAATTACACCACTGGATAGCTAAAGGATCAAAGAATTCGTTACGCTAAGTGATGACTGTGACGTATTGCGGGCGGTGGAGGAAGCGCCGCCATTTTGAGGTCATTTTGCTACGTTTCGAGATTTCCATTTAGTATAACCCGAAGGACTTTTTAGTGTTCAAACATGATTAAAATATACATAAAATAGTGTATTACATTTTAGTATAGAACCTACACGTATTTACATACAACACACGGCCGTGTCCATGACACAGCCACACCCCATTTTTTCCTTTTTCGATGGGCAATGCATCGTAGGGCACGTTCCTAGGGTGCGTGACCTACGAGGCAATGCTTTGTTAGTGGCAGTTACAACTTGATTTACTTACACCTGATATCACCACTGAATATCAGGCAGACCAATTGCTTGTTCCATCCCCACGATCTATAGACTATATACCTAAAGGTCCCATGGTCGATCTATAGTTATATCATCCATCCACCATGAATTTCACTCATATGTTTCCAGGTGGAGAAACGTAAGGCGTTCATCTGCCCACTCTGCTCTGAGAGAGTGAGCTACGGCGCTCACTTCAGCGCACATCTGTTACATTCACACAGAGTGCACGAACATGTGGAGCAGCTACAGTTTCACAATATGGAGGGTGAGTGTAAAACCAGCTCCAGTGGATCTATGTGTACCAGGTGGTTATATGTGTACCAGGTTTCTGGTGGAATAGGTTTCTTCTAGGTCATTGTAGACTGCATCATCCCTTACCATCAGGCGAGATCGTGGTCAAACGCTGGCCTATTTATAAAAAACAAAAAAAAAGTTGGGTCTATGTGTACCAGGTAAAGGTAGGGTTGCCATGCGTCCATAATTTTCCAAATATGTGCGGTAATATAGATCTTTGTCCGCAATGCGGGGGGAATCCTAAACCGTCCGGAATGTATATAATTTAAGTAGGAAACGAGTAAAATAAAACATAAAGTAAACCAAATATTTCGCTTCGTCCATTCACATGCATGATGCTAACGACATTAATGTTATATTTACAAGAAAGTCAGGATTTTCGATTTTTTAATCTGGGAACCCTAGGTAAAGGGGTCTTCTTGTATTATATTCCACTCTGCTCGGTACGAGTGAGCTTCTGCTGCATTTATGAATGCACATGCACGTTGAGCAGCTGCAGCAATATGAAATGTGAGTGTTCATACTCAGCGTTCATACCCGGGCTGTGATGTCAGAAGTCAGTGTTTTCCAGGTCAATCGGTGAATGTATACCAAGTCATTAGTTCATGGAGCTGGTGTGTACTATCTGAGTGGTTCTATCTGTACCACGTTAGTGGGTCATGGGATATAAAGAAGTATCTGACGTGTGTCGAGATTTTGAATTATTCAGTGCGATAATACCTACCGTGGCTTGCTGTAGGTCATCATTATTATGTTACCAACTATTATCCAACTAGATACTAATCTATTTCTTGCAAAAAATATAAAATACCTATTGTTTTTAGATTTCCTTCTATTCAAGAGCGCAGTTCAAGAGGAGACGAAATTCAGATACAGAAAGACTACAGCCAGTAAGCAGACCATAGAAGGAGTGCGCTCTCATTACATGTGCAGTCAGTCTGGAGTTTATGTGTACCAGGTCAGTGGTTCTGTATGTACCATACCGGATTGAGTGTGTACCAAATTGGTTTTACGTGTACCACGATTATCTACTTTACCTTCATCTACTGTTGGATGTAGAGGCCTCAAAATGCTAAAATTAAATGATAAACTTTACTTTAAAAATCAACTGAAAATCATTCTCTCAAGGTACCAACTACTGACGGTTGCTCATCATTTTCAAGAAAAATGCTTAGTAATGTTGCCAGTGCCGCCACTCCCTGACCGCTAGTGTTGGTATAGTATAGATTTTAGCGAAGAAAAAGATTCAATTCAGCTCAATTACAGTCCAATTTTCTTTAAACTGAGTCAATGTTTCAGCACTTTAACTCTCTTATATTCAATGAACCAATAAGCCGTCAAATCAACTGTTAATTTTTTCACGTCACTTTTTCCTTTTTATAGCAACCCGCTAAACGTCAAAAATATGAATTGAATCCAGAGGAATTGAAGTGTGTAGCTATTTGTCACCTTGTTTGCAGGGAAAAGGCAAGCGGCCAGCACCGGAGCGACAGATCTACAAGACGGGCAAGGCGTGCCCCGCGCACATGATAGTGACAGAGACACTGGACCACGTGCTAGTCACCTTCTACAAGACGCACGTGGGACACGGACGTAAGGAACGAATGAGTGAATGATGTATGAACAAATAGGTGCCTTCTTCAAAACGCACCTGGGACACTGTCAGCGAAAAAAACGAAGATTTAATGAACTTCTGAATGAATGTAAGAAACGAATGAGTGAATGAATTATTTGTACAAGACCTAAGTAACACGCGGAAGTAAAGCAACATACTCTGCGGCTTGGATTTAAACCTTATTGGTACTAAAAACGGGATATTCACCATGATTTGTGAGTTTTTGAGTGTCTCGATATCACAAATAATGGTAAATATCCATATATCGCACCTTCGGTAGAACAAGGGCCGAACTAACAAATTTTCGAAAAATGACTTAAGTATGCCAAAGTGCTTTTAAAACGTATTTTTACCCGGAGGAACAAAGACACTCGTTCAATTCCATCTAATTTCGCCAGAGGGCGACAGTGCCTTTGTCACATTGAAGCGTTTTTTCAAACGTATTGGCGCGACAAAATCCTATTGGTCAGTTGCGGCGCTGCCGGCGCGCAGAGTGGTTGTCAGCTGGAGCGTACAAGTCGTTAAGGTAAATATGCCCTTTTAATTTCAGAGTTTTGGAGGAACAAAGTCTCACTTTCTTTACTTATGCCCATTTCTTAGAAGATAATTTGGAGGTACAAAGTCGTTCGTTCAGTTGTGCTTTTGTATGTCCAAAATGTAAATAATCTCGCAGTCGTAAAATCAAATATGACCATGTTATTCCAAAATGTAAACAATCTCGTAGTTTTAAAAACAAATGTCACTTTATAATTCCGAACAAAAATTTAGTTGGTGAACATAAATACTGGTATGCCTTTGTCATTCCAACTGCTTCCATAATTACATAGATATTACTACTGTTATGACATTATCATTCCAATTAATTAACGATACTGAGCAAAATTGTTTAAGTTTTATGACTTACTGATTTGTTATTTTATTATTTAAGATAAAAATGGGAACCCGGGACACACGTAGCAGAAAAATATTGATGATGCTTAATGATGACCAAACTAATAGGCAGACAGTTGACCTTCAGATAGATAAGCCAATTCATACTTTAAACATTGATTCATCAACAGGTAATTATAAGTCAATTACATTATATATTTTTATAGATAGTAATATTATAATGTAACTAAAATGACAAAATTAACCTGTATAAGTAATATTTTGTTTTCAGATTACCCGCCTAGTCCTTCAACAATAGTTCAAAAATGGATAGACAGTAATGATTTTGAAAATCAGCGTACTATGTCTTTGGATAGTACGATTCCGGAAGCAGGAAACCCACCAATGATGAATGCAAGCTCGGGCAAGGATACAATTGCTGAGCCTTTGACTGAAAGCAATGTCATTGAAAATCAAAACCCTACAAGTGTGGATGATAACATTTCGGAAACAGTAAACGCACCCTCAAAGCATAATATAAATGCAATCTCAGGTATGAATAAATAAGCAATGTACAATTCACACATAATTATCTACCCCAAGCTAAGAAAACCTTGTGTTATGGATATTAACTAGATTACTGATATACATAATAAACGAGAGAAACTACGGTCAAATAGTGTGAATAATTAGTCTGCAGCTATGGCAATCGCCAACGGATTCGCGCGCGGGTATAGCAACTTTATAATAATAAAGTTTTATATTATAATTTATTTTTTAAGATAACCAGAACGAAGATTTTTCACCGTCGGAAGGATCTGATTATGAGCCCCCACGCCAAACAAGACGCAAGATTGTACCTAGTCCGTCAAGTAGGACTAGTTGCAGCAGCAGCAGTACCAGTAGCAGCTCTAGTTCAAGTAGCAGCTCTAGTTCCAGTAGCAGCGCTCCTGTGCCCCTAAATAATACGGCAGGTTTGGGAAATGATGCAGGTAATATTGAACAAGTACCTGCTTTGCCCATGAATGATGAAAGTGTTCCACCAGAATCTAATAGGCAGTCTAGGAAACGTCAAAGAAATACGCATGCGTGGAAACAAGCTGTATTGAAGCGTTTGAAGAACAGTGGGCAAGAATACACATCGAAGAGAGGAAAAGTTGTGCCAGCGAAATCCATACTTCCTCCATGCAATGACAAATGCAGACTTTCGTGTTCGACTAAAGTTTCTTTTGAAAATAGGAAAAACATTTTCAAATCCTACTGGGAACTGGGAGATCATCAAAGACAAAGAGATTTTCTTGCATCTTGTGTGAAACAAATTCAGCCAGCAACTCGAAAAATCATAGTTCCAGTTAACATCCCCAGGAATAAGCCTATTAGAAAACCGAACTCGAGCTACTATTTTGTTGTAGATGGAAAAGAAGTTAGAGTATGCAAGACATTTTTGCTAAATACTTTGGTTGTCGGTGAAAAAACGCTACGCAATGTTATAAACAATACATTCGATAATGTTTTGAGTTTGAGTGCTACCGATAAACGTGGAAAGCACAGTTCACATTGTAAATTAAGTGACGAGGTTCTACAATCAGTGTATGACCATATTAATTCAATTCCACGAACAGAAAGCCATTATTTGAGAGCGAATACCATCAGAGAATATATAGATGGAAGCCTGACTGTAGCGGAGCTCCATCGCAACTACCAAGCCCTTAGACAAGCAGCTGGCAGACAAGCCGTCAATTATGACGCTTACCACCGAATTTTTAACAGCGATTTCAACATTGGCTTATACGCACCTCGTAAAGATCAATGCGATGAGTGTGAGGCATTCAAAAACGCTATAGACAAGGAACCACTATTGGATAAGCATAATTTACACATGGAGGAAAAACGTTTGGCCCGATCAGAACTTGAAAAGGATATACAACAGAGTAAACAACCAGATTCAAATACCATAGTAGCCATATTCGATCTACAAGCTGTCCTTCCATGTCCAATTGGCCAGTCGTCAGCCTTTTTTTACAAGTCGAAGCTAAACTGCTACAATTTTACGGTAGGTAAAGATAGCTTAATCCAAAGATTATTTCACTGACTCCTGGAGTGCTATAGGCTATGTTTTATCCAGGTACCACATGAGCGAAACCACGGGCAGAAGCTAGTAGCTTATACGCATTAAATAAAGTACTGATTGATGGTAAGCTTACAGGTTCAATTCTATTATATTTTTTAATTTTAATCATTGTTTCAGGTTTCAAATTTGAATGAAAACAAAACATTTTGCTTTTTTTGGCACGAAGGTCTGGCAAAGCGTGGTGCCAATGAAATAGGAACGTGCGTTTATAAGTTTTTGGAGGAACTTTCTACCAACCAACCCGATAAAGACATAATATTCTATTCCGACAATTGCTGCGGGCAGCAAAAAAACAAGTATGTAGATTGTAGTTGTTTTTAATCAGAAGTTGTTTAATTCTTTGGTGGTCACAATTTACTAACTTCTTTCTTTTTTCATTCAGGTTCGTGTTTGCAATGTTCTTTTACGCTGTAAATACACTGGCAATCAAATCAATCACACATAAGTTCCTTATTAGAGGACATACGCAAAATAAAGCTGACTCTGTTCATTCTGTAATCGAAAAGAACATTAAAAGGGTAAAGAAAGCTGGACCAATTTACTGCCCAGCAGAATACATAAGCCTAATAAGAAACGCCAAAAAAACAGGCAACGGCTTTATTGTCAATGAAATGAACTTTGATTCATTCTTTGATCTGAAATCGTTGTCGGTTGAAGTGAATTTAAACCTAAACAAAGACGTTGATCGAAATAATATAAAACTATCTGAGCTAAAAGTCATTAAGTTCGCTAAAAGTTCAGAGACGTACCAATTCAGATATAGCTATCAATCAGATATCTGGACAGAAGCTAATGTGAAAATAAGCCGCACCGGTAACAAAAAAGATATAAAAGATTTAAAGCTGAATGTGCTGTACACCGAAAAGTTACCAATCCCCGATCGGAAGAGAGATGACATTCGGCAGTTAATTGCCTCGAACATTGTTCCAAGATTTTATGAACAGTATTATAGTGGATTATTTTAATTGTGATTCGATGGCAAACGTTAATTGCTTAACTAGTTTAATAAATAAGAAACGATTCCATATTTGAATGAGTAGGTACAGTTAGGGACCGTATACCTAAGATTTTTTAAACTTTTATTTTTAATTTTAATCAAGATGAGAACGATCACACTTTTCGTATAAAAAGGTACATTATTTAACAGCCGCACTCAGAGATGTTTATGATTGCTTAAACGATTACTAAGTAAGGATAAAAAAAACTTAGTGGTAGTTTTAGTAAACATTAACGTCGTTGAGTGCAGCTGTAATTACTGTGCTTACCTTGTTTTGATTTTAGAAATTTTTGTTTTGTTAGAATTTTCCACTCAGATAGGTTCGATTGCCATTAAATCTGAGTGAAAATTTACTATAGTCTTGTTTTTGTCTCTATATTTTATATAACTTTAAAAGTATTGATTCTCTAAATATTTAAGATTGCAAAGACTGTATTAAGTTAAGAACAAAGACTTTAGAATTTAATGTTGTTAACTACTAAGTGTAATTGACTCTGTTGGTTCCTATTAAAACTTTAATAGTAAATAATTTAAAAGTTAAATAATTGCTATTTTTATTGAAAAACATCCCATAAAAATGAAGAGAAATACGGACATTATTACTATTTTTTAAGAATGTTGGTGGAACAAAGGCCTAAGTGTGGGTAAATTTTTATATTTATATGAAAATAATTAAAACTATAAATATTTAAGCATTGTAGAGAGCACGCCATTATTCACAAAACTATAAGGTATATTTCACACTAAGGAAATGACCTCAAGGTAGAAGAAGAAAAAGAAGATAAATTGACTCTGATCACAAAAAAATCTTAAAATGTCTCTCCTGTAAAATCACAAACTTGGCAATTAGGCCCTTGTTCTACCGAAGGTGCGATATGTTCATAACCATGATAGTTTCTGTAACATTGTTCAATTTTAGAGTTATTTTAGGTAGGTACCTACCTACTTAATTGTTAGAGTGTTAGATAGGAGTGTGGATGGATATAGAAGTAGGGAGAGGCTGAAGAAGAAATGGATGGACTGTGTGAGGAATGAAATGGGTAGGAAAGAAGTGACAACTGATGACGGATGATTTGAAGCAAGGACCTATTCCCGCAGCATGTCCGTACTTCGAGCCGCGCGAACAGAAGAAGCCGAAACTGGATCAAGCGTCCACCTCCTACATACTACCCGAAGATATTAATATACAGGGAACTTTAGAAGGTATCTATTCAAATGTCTTTATTATTAGGATCATCAACACAATATGGAGTTAAATAGCGATGTGTATCTCTTTACGGATATGACTCTTGGAGACGTTTCTTCAAACTGACATAAATGATTCATATCTTGAAGTGTCCCATTTGCATCTGGTTCTCGACGACTGTAATACTTTCACACAAAACAGAATGCATATTGCTAATAGCATTGTCTAACAGTCATCCTGATTGTGCTAAAAGGATCGTGGTAGGTCGGATTCAGATAAAAATGAGCCAATCTCAACCAAGAGTCAATTTTAATGTTCTGTCAATGTTAATGCACACATATCAACACGGAAAGGGATCGTCACCGTATCAGCTCGAGCCGTTCAGTATTATTTCTATGAAATAATACTGATGACAAGCTCACAACCGCGGTCCGGCGCGCTTACGTCTCTCCGTATCCAAAGGTGAAAGGCGATACGGTAACGATCCCTTTCCGAGTTGATGACATATCAACTCGGAAATGCTATGACCTTTAGTGAAATCAAACTGCTTGTCAAGAATTAGTCACAGGCTCACAGGCGTGATTTACAAGAATATTTGAGTATTGTGTTCTCCGATAGAGGGCGTGATATGCGACGCGTGCGGGTTGGTGTGCGCGGACGCGGGCACGTTTCACGCGCACGCGCACACGCACGCGATACAGCTGTACGCGTGCCAGTACTGCGACCATGTGAGTATATACACTCTTACTTGAAAAACTAGCCGCGGGTTCCGCCCCGGCTTCGCACATGTTATTTGTCAATAAAAAGTTGCTTGTGTCTCAAACCAGGTCCTTATCTATATGTATACCAAATTTCATCGAAATCGGTTTAACCGTGCCGACGTAAAAGCATAACAAACAAACTCACTTTCACATTTATAATATTAGTATGATGCGCAGTCGTTTATGTAAGAATTGCAACGGTACCTAAATAACTTTCCGGCACAAAACCTATATTAAAATTGTCTCTAGCTTTCTATGCTACTCTGTAACATGCGAGGTTGCCATGCTTCTCCTATGAAAATAATGAATGTCGAGGCGCGGCGTTGCCATTTCGCACCGTCAAATGTCCACAATATTTACCTATTAATTTATTAATTGCCGTCCCACCCCGGCTTTGCACGAATTTCAAATAATATATAGGCTTCTAATTCTTGAGTTCATACAAAAGTTTTTTTTAACCTGTTTTGGAACATTTTTTTTGCCAAATCTGTCCAGCCGTTCGGTTCTCAAGTGATGCGCTTACCAACGAACACCATTTTGTTTTTATTTATATGTATAGATATTTTCATTTCAGGATTTTCAAGACATACAAACGTGGACTCATCATATGAGAGCGGATCACAATATGGCGATATTTTAGTCAAAATCATCATTTTCAAAAATATTTTAATGTCATTTTAATGACATAATTCCCAAGAACCATTATTTTCACAAATGAATTGTTAAGTTTAAGTTTTTTCCTGAATACATTTTAAAATCGTTTATCGCATTTTTATTAAACTACCCACAATAACTTGACCACCTACATGGCGCAGTGTGTGTATAGCCGGCTGAGACGCAGGACGTTGCGGGTTCGATTCCCGCTGCGAAACAAATGTATGCATGATCTACAGATATTTGTTCCGGTTCTGATTGTTTCTTTATATATTATAAGTATACATTTACAAAAAAATAATATACATATATAGGTATTCTATCAATTATTTGGTTCCCATAGTACAAGCTTTGCTTAGTTTGGGGCTAGATGGCACTGTGTGAAATGTCCAGCATTATTTAATAAAAATTATTATTAATTATAATTTTCAGAAAAGCGCATCCTCCAGTTCATAGATTATAGTAAATTAAAAGAATCTAATAACTAGTGGTTCGCCCCGAACTGAGATCTTACGAGTCTCCCATAAAACCAAAAAAAAATTAGTAATCTTTGAGTATCCAAATAGTGCCACGAAATACACAGCCAATTAACTTGGCCTTCAGTTTCATTCAAATTACAGGTATCTAACGGGAGTTCATGAAAAATCAAGGTCGAAATGTACTAATGAAGACCTTTCATTTGTCATCCCATTTGACCTAAGTCTCATTTTCATTTCTTTTACCCCTCTTGAACCCCAATATCTCAACAACCCCCCCTCGCACATTTTTAGCTCATTTAGTCACATTTAGAATTCACCAAATTTCACGATCGGATCAACGCTTCGAAAGTTATCCTCGGTCAAACATACATACAACGCCGATTTGCCCAAGTTGATAGTAAATATATAATGTTGGACATTTCAGATTTCAGATAGCGCTATCTAGCCCTAAACTAAGCAAAGCTAGTACAATTGGAACCAGATAACTGATCGACCATTTTGTTTTTTGTAAAAACATCTTAGGTATTTAATATGAGAAATATGCAAACCCGCAACAAATATCTGTAGACCATGCAAACATTTGTCCCCCAGGGGGAATCGAACCCGCAACCTCCTGCTCGGTTATCGGAATAAGTAAATTGTTATAAATAAAAAATATTGATTCTATACATTATTTATTTAGAAAATATAACGTCTATTATCTAAGTTATTTAATTTCATTGATATGGTCGATATAATTTTTAATGACACATTTTGGTCGACCCCAAGTAAAAACATTTTGACATATTGATTTGATTAAAACTAAGCCAATTTAATACTAATACACTATAAAAAAACATTAACACATAATTAGATTAATGCAGTTCTTTTCGAATCGTTCCATGACGTCATTCATTTAATGCTGGTGCCACACGTACATCTAAATCCAAAAATGTATGTCATGCATGTGTAGCCCCAGCATATATGTTAGATAGAAAGTGTCACAAAAAAGCCGAACTAATTCATTAATATTAAAAAAATCTACCTATTCTACTTTGAAACAGTGCTACTATTAAATTTGACACAAAGACTAGATTTTTTTTATCAAGGTCAGTAAACAAACTCATAGTTATTTAATTATGTCACACTTTTGTAATCCATAGGTCTTTACTTTAGTACCTGCTTCGACGAAAAAAAACATCGACGTAAAAAAAACATGGACGGAGCAAAATTTACTTGAAAATGACGTACTCGATATGTATCCACATGTATGTATACGTATTCGCTCGCAAATACGTGCTTGACCAACACAATAATGTTATTTGGAACACTCGCGCCGATTTGTTGGACTATGTTGGACCTAAACTGAAATTGACATCTTGTAACTTTTCTTTTAACTAGCCTATGCTAGTCTACTATAGTCCCACTGCTGGGCAAAGACCACCCTCTCATGTCTCCACTATCTCGATCCTGTACCAAATCCCGCCAGTCCCTATAAAAAGCGTCCAAATCATCGCGCCAACACTTCTTAGGCCTTCCACGGTGTTGCTTTCAATCCACAGGGATCCATCCAGTTACGACCTTAGCCCACCTATTTGCTTGCTTGCCCCGCCTCCCATTTTAACTTGTAATTTAACATATTTAATTTAATTTGTGTCATTAAGCAGCGTGACAACATCAAAAGAGGGCCCATCGATGAAATCTACTTCGATGAAAACAATATGGCGTCGGATAGTCCATATTTTTTTTACGTTCACGATTTACTATTATACATTTAATAAATTGATTTTTAGAACAACACTACTAATATTACAACATAGCATTTAGTAACATCAAGATATTAATGATTATTATATACAATGGTTTATCAAAAACGAATCTAACATGGCGCCAAAAAAATATTATTAATTAGTGTACGAGTGTGGGTATGATTCTCAGCGCCATTTTGGATTCGTTTCTTACATATTTTAGGACTAAACTTTTTTATAAAGACGAAAGTATTAAACTCAAACTAAAACTGGACCTATTTATTTTAAAACTCGTTTATATGATTATTACTTTAGACAGAGAAACTAAAAAAACCGAGATAGCATCAAATAACAGAGATTATTAGAGACATTTGGTACTATTTAAAACTCAAGAAATATAAAAGTTGGTCATGATTTAGTTTAGAGTTTTGAAATACGCGCCTAAAACTTCTACATTTAGAACTATTCAATTTTATCACAAATTAAGATTATACATAATGTGAGCTATTCTTTTGGTACAAACTAAACTTAAAAAATAACAAAAAAATATTGTTTAATTTTATTTTAGTGTAATTTTTGTAAAATATGGATAAGTGTGTCTGCAGTAACGAATTTATTAATATACTAAATTTAGGGTTGGCAGCGCTAAAAAGACAACTGTCACTCAAGGATGACAATGATTTTAGTGTCCAACCTATATTTATTTTAGTTTGTGCCAGAATTGCCCCCTTTATCTGATAAGTGTCTCATACAGATCTAGAGACAGTTAAAATTATGAGAATTAAAACCCCCTTATATTATAAAGAAGGTTAAAAAATAAGTCTTATTAGTTACTGGTTGATAAGCGTCTGAAGAAATAAATAAGCATGTACAGTCAGCTTTAAAAATAGATGAGGTCGGAACAATTTTCAAGTGTTTTATGATTAAAAACTTTTTCAATTGTTGTTACCATATAAGTTCCGAATACTTATAACTATAGATAAATTACGTCAGAATTCCGAAAAAGTCATCTATTTCTAATATTGACTGTACATAAGGTTTTTTTTGAAAATACTATCTTATAGACAACAATGGAGCCGATCATGTTGTTTACTAACTAAAGTTTCGTAAATTGCGAACTTTCTTATTTCGTTCACGCTATCGACCACAATATACAATAGAATATAATACAATAGAGATAGAATAGAAAAATATTTATTTCGTGTCCATTTTTACATGCTATGAATACAACAGTTAATGAAATATGACATTTAATGTGACATTTCTAAAATTAAGTTATTTTAGTGAAATTGTCTTACGGTACCTTTCCGAGCGCCTTTATTTGTTTTGATTTATTTGCGAGCAAAATATGCGGAAAATGGTCGTATTTTTTGATTGAGTTAGCTTAATTTTTTACAGCTTCAAGGTACCGTAGAACTACGATGTTAATTTAAAAAGTACCTTAAAAATTGTATTGATTGGCGTATTTACGGGTAAACTTCTTAATTTTAGTAATGTCATGCTATGTCTTAACCGTGAACTAAATAAGAAGGTTCGTATTTTAAGAAATTTTAGTTAGACACAACAGAATCGCCACTAATCAGTGAGATCTTCAGAAGATTATCAACCATAAGCAAAGCCCGTGTTTTAAATTTAAACTCTGGGTCCTGCCCGTGGTTTGTGCCTCTTGGTGTTCGATGTGAAGATTAAAAACTGAAAATAAAAAGAAAAGGATATTATTAAAAAAATGAACAATATGATACTTGCATTGTCAAAATCCGTCGGATCCGCAGGATCGAGATAAGTGGAGAGATTACGGAGAGGCCTTTGTCCATCAGTGGGACAGCATAGGCTAGCGAGATAAAAATAACTCACATTAGGACGCCTTCCGGCAGTTGGGGCATGTCTGCTGCTCCTCCAGCCAAGGCATCACGCAGGCCTGGTGGAAGCGATGCGTGCAACTCAGCGCGAGCACCTCCTGGTCTTTCAACATCACTTCGCAGCAGATGGAACACTCTTCCAGGGTCCAAGGACGTTCGCGGCTGGGGAAAACAAAGATATTAGCTTGAACAAATCGGCGTTGTATGTTTGTTTATTCGTCCGAGATAATTTTCGATGCGTTGATCGGATCATCGTGAAATTTGATATACAGGTAAGTAGAGTTGGCACAATCCTGGTGTGACCGCCGGTGAGTAAGCGATTAGTTATCAACTATTTTCTCGCTTAAGGAACGAACAAAAGATATAGATTCAGTTTGAAAGAGAAATATTAATAGTTGATTGCTGGCCGTTCACACTGCCGGCGAGAACACGCTTCCACCATTTTATAAAAGCTCGCTTGGCGGTCAGAACACACGCCGTGAGATGATGAGTATCGGTCGCCGCATTCGCTCACTCGCTGCACTAGCCCGAGCGAGACAACTATAGAAACTACACGCTCGCTTCTCGCTCATCGCCGGCGATGAGACAAGTGACTAAACCTTGTAGTTTTTAAGTTATTAGCCATAATAAAAACTGAACTATGACGAAATTCACAGGGTACACCAGTGACCAATATGCTGGCAGCCTGGTTACAAAATTACAGTTTTCCATGCAGTACCGGGTTTTAAAGAAAATGTATTGTAACCTGCTATTGTAGTTTTAATAAGTAAAGGTAAAGTGTATGCTTTAGATCGAAAACATATGAAATAACGTGCCTTATAAATAAGATTAATAATAATAATGCTGGACAATTCACAGAGCGCTATCTAACCCCACTTTTAAATTTGTAAATACATACTTATAAAATATTGAAATATACTCGAGCTCGGAACCTGCAAACATCAAACATTTGTCCAGAAGCGGGAATCGAACCCGCTACCTCCTGCGTCTCAGCCGGCTATTCGCCCACTGCGCCACAGAGGTCGTGTTGTCGTGTAATTTTAAGTATATTAATATGTATGTTAGTTGTAAGGTATCAATTATTATGGGCCCTTTACCTACTTAGTATATTGCCTGAAATAAGTTATTATCATTAGTATCATTAAAATATAATAGATAACCGTTAGTTCTACTACGAAAACTTTTATGATAAATCTAAATAAATCTAGTTATTATAAAATTTATAAAAATTCAATCATTATTGTAAACACGGTATAAAACAGCGACACCTGATGCGTTAATGCGATTTACGCCCCTAGGGTCGTATATAAATTTGAAAAGTTTACTTACGACCCTAGGGCATTCATACTAAAATGAAATACAACCTCCATAACAAATCCTTATTTCTATTTAAAACAAACGTGGTTACATTTATAAATGCTGAAATTAAATACAACCTCCAAAACATACCAACAAATATTATGATTCATGTACATTTTATCAAACCAGATTATTAATAAACAGAAATTAGTATTTATAGTTAGTTAGATACTACTTTGGTTTACATTAATCTAATTTAGTAAAGTATGACGAAAACAAAACAACAATTAACCCGGCTTGCACGATCCCTAAACGTAATTAGCAACTAAACATGTTCACATAGGACGTACGTATAATTTGAGAACTCTCTGAATCATATTTAGACACAAAATACAATTAAGCATAGTTGCGCAATTCGCCCTTAACTTTTATAACGACACAAAAAACATCGAAGTAATTAATTAATTACGCAACCCTTTATGTTATCGATTTCGTAAAATCCGTCCACAAAATCATGTACTCTGAAGGTTGCTAACGTTTTATAGGGCGCAAGAAATAAATAATAAACAGGTAAAAACCAAGGCGTACTATTATGTCAATAATCGCCTATGAGATGGACGGATCAAATAAAGGCTGCCATAGATGTTCCTTTGAACGGATGTGCCAGAAGAACAGCGGTGCGAGAGGAGTGGCGAAGGGTAGTCAAGCGCGTCACAACCCTGACATGACGACCACGACCACTCTGACAAGAGTGCTACGACTTAGAAGAGAGATTGTGATTGTCAATTGTGTAAAACACCAACTACAACTAGATACGAGCCAAAAATAATTCATCGGAAGATGAGAGACCAGTTTTCTTGGCTCGTGTCTGGTTTGTACGTAACACAGACATGAGATAATAGTAGATTATTAACCGTTGTAAATTGAGCGTTAGTCTCAACTATAGTGCTATTATAAGGTCTTGCAATTTTTATACTACAAATGTTATAGATATTTTTATTTTTTGTGTATGACCCAATCCTTCAATATTATTAGCTTAAATTAGGGCTTTTCAATTTCAATTTAAAAAACTAGTTCTAACTAGCGTAATAGATGGCGCTGTCTGGAGATGCACCGCCAAAAATATGGTTTATATGCCAAAATCTCAAAGACACAATATGAAAAATTTGTCTAAAACAATCTCACTTCGTCAAATAAACAAACACAAATGTTTGATTTTTATTTCAAGTTTCTTAGAAAATAATGTAAACACGGCAATTGACATTGACAATTCACTTTCCTTTGTTAATCAGAGCGTGACAGAGCAACGCCATCTGTTAGCAGTTTTAAAAACATGGCCGCGAAAACCCGTTTGCAAGACCCTGGATACAAAAACAATATACTACCTTCACTCACATGCTAATTTAGTTGAAAAGTTCTGATATAACCAAGCCACCATACATTTTAAGAAAGCAACTTTTAAACAAAAATATAACTACTGAACTGATTTTGGTGAAATTTCTATAAGACCAAAATGAAAGTATATCCTAGAGTTCTGAGGTAATAACAAACATAAAACCGAATTGCGGCCCTATAGAATTTGAGGGTTGCCTTCGATTTTGTTGGGATACCATCATCAGATCCTGACTTGGTGCCAATCCAAAAAAATCTCGAATCGGCAACAAGGCGTCTTTGAGTAATCGGAGAACATACATAAAACAAATAAAAAGGCCCTCCGGGAGTGCTGACATAATTGACAGGTGTCGGTAACGGTAACAGTGTCGCAAGTACAATGGTTTTTTCCCCATCTCAAAAAATGCTCAACGCGCCTAAACCAGTTTTCCCTTCAAAAAGATTCTGACGAATTTAGAACCTCCTTTTTTTGAAGTCTGTTAAATAGCAAAATCATGTGGGTTTTAAGTGGCCATTTCACACCCATTGGGTCTTCTAAGGGGCCAGTTTAGTTGTACCTGCAATTAATCCTTTGTGTTCTACTAACAATAAGTATTTGTAAAGTAGACACATTTAGATGAACTAGTTGAAAAACATTTCATAACTGAATCATTTGTGTGTTTTCTTCTATTTTTAACCGACTTCAAAAAAGGAGGTGGTTCTCGATTCGTTGTTTTTTTTTAAATATATGTTTAGCAATAATTCGTTACCACGTTGTCCGATTTCAATGATTTTTTTGTTAGAAAGAGGGTACCTCGAGAGGTGCGCCCATATTTGGGTCAATATCTGATGATGGTACCCATGAGAACATCATCTAATCTTCAATTTCCAAAGGCATCTGGACATCTATTCGATTTTCTGAAGTCTCTTTATTTATTGTTAAAATGTCACCAGTATTGGTAAAACATTCTGAATCACCTAAAAGGTAGGCATTCTTCCATTTTACAATCTGAAAGAGGTACCCAAAATGGCAAGTTCCTTTAATTCCGTATGACAGGAGAATCAAAAATGTCCCGTGCCTGCAGCCACCCATCCAAATCTTTTTATCACACTAATATTATAAATGCGAAAGTTTGGATGTTTGTTTATTTATTTGTTTGTTAATCAATCACGTCATAACGGCTGAACCGATTTCGATGAAACTTTGTATGTACTTATATTATAGCCTTGATTACCACATAGGCTACTTTTTATCCAATAAATCAGGTCTAATGGGATAAAAATGGGGTGTTAAGTTGCAACAGCGAGTTTCGCTTTATTTCTAGGTTACCTACACATTTAGTAGTGTAACGCGTTCGAAGTCGCGGGCAACAATAATAATTATGCTACCAAAATAATCTTATTAATTTATAAACGTCATTCTCAAAATAAATAGTGGCTTAGATATCTTCAAATCGTACAAAAGTCTTACAAAGCTTCGTTTCTCTCCTCCGCCGCCCGCTCGCGAGCTGATCTGAAATATTTCCGAAAAACCTTCCATGGAGATCTGGTGAAGAATATTTTATTTATATAAACAATAAATTTAAATTCGACTATGACTATAAATTTCCCAAATGGGACGTCTAATGAAAGGTCTTAGTACATTTCGACCCCGTTTTTGTTAAACGGGTGTACGGTACGCTTTTATAACAAACTCCCAAGGGATGTACAAATATTGACAATAAACAAATTTAAAAACGTAATTAAACAAAATCTTTATAAAAGAGCCTACTATAAAATATCGGATTATTTAGATGATAGAGAAGCTTGGGATTGAAATTGCTCCAACTCGTTCAAAATGTTACAATTTAGACGTAATTTATTTTCTGTATTATGTATTGTAAAAGGATCATTAAAAAAACAACCAGCCTTGTTTCTTGCCTTTCTTTCCTGGCTTGGTCGCGAAGGAACAGGCAGTAAAATTTACGTTTCAAAGTGATCCTTGTGATTTTAATTAATAAAAATTTGAGTTTTAAAATACTGATTCTAGTTTTATTCCATTAGAGTAAATATGTGGCATGTCTCGAATCATATTAATCATATTTAGCAACTAAATACGTTTAGACATCGTTGCGCAAGGCGCCTGCAATCTTAAACGTATATCTGTGAACATTTTGTGTACTTACTTCCAGCGAGGGTTATATGGGCTAAGCAGCCTGACTGTCAATTCGCCAAACTGTCTCAACCTCGGCTCGACAAATGGAACGTCCAACGAGGATGTGGTTACTTCCCACTCCATATTTGTATCTGAATCTGAGTCTATACCATTCTGGTTGCTATTGAAAAACACATCATCTGAGATGAAGTACATGCTAGATGATGATGATGATGATGACAGTTCATCGCTGGAGCTATCACTGTCAGGTGTATATCCAGCGGAACTGCTCGAATCTTGGTTTCCGAACATCAGCCGTCTTGGTATAAGAAACTGCGGCTGCAGATGTGGTGAATAGTCGTGTTCACTGGATGAGTCAGAGTCGATGCTGGTGTCAGAGTCGATGCTGGTGTCAGATGTGCTGTGCTCGGATATGGTGGCGTATGATGAGGATGAGTATCTGGTGCATGGAGAAGCGAGGGTTAAGGGAGACTCCTAAAATTGTATGATTTTTGTCGGAAGGTAATTCTAATTCTCAACAACCAAAAATTTCAGTATGTCATTTATCAGAGTTTTTTATTTGACTAGGTACTAAGGCAGTTTTCTAATTAAAATACATTAGCAATATATTTTTCGTTTTGAAACTGATTGATTTATGAATGTTTTCTGTAGTTTTCTCTGAAACTGTTCGACTCTTGTCAAAACAAACACTCACAGCATGAAAATATAGTTTATTATTTATTAATAATCCTCTTTATTGAATAAAATTACTTTTCACACCCCCTGCTCGATAATGTCAAATTATATGTCATGTAAACCTCACCAAAAACAGGTGATTAAATCCCTTCGCCTGAGCTGGGACTACAGTTGTACTGAATCACATTATGCCCTCGCAGGCAATTTTTTATTTAATCTATTTTTTAGGGAACTTACGTCGTTCTCTACGACGATGTCAGTTCCATAATTGGCTACAGTAATTAATAACTATACAGCATCCTCCTTCAGCAGGTCGAATATGGACCGGTAGAGCATGTTAGCTGACTCAGATGTTTGCTCAGTTAATACACTCTGAAACAGGCCCACATCGACCTGGTTGAATTTCAGCACTCTGTACAACTCCTCTCTCATAGATTGACTCCGGACACACTCTGTTAAAAGGTGGTACACATCCTCCACCACTCCACAAGCATTACAATTAGGAGTATCTATCTTTTTCGCGGGCATAATGTGATTTGAATTTGGAACATCATCTGTATTAAAATTAGAACCAGAGACCCACACAATAAGAACTTATTCGTAAATCGAACTAACCTCTGCACAGAATGCACAAACCTAGATTTGATTTTTACTGTCTCGCAGATAGTGTGAAAAGTAGAGTATTCTCTTCGTGGATAAAGCTGTCTGCATCTTGGACGTGGTTATATCCCTATCCACACTCAGGATTCTAGTAAGTCCCTCGCTCTGCTCGTGAGCTAACTCTATAATCCTTCGTTACGCTCGGGATTCAATATACCGCCCGTGACGCTGCTTTATCCCCTCATTTAATAATATACTATTTTACATTGATGAGACATGTGTTTGACTCAAGTTCATACAATTTTAGGAGCCAGTAAGCACATGCAATTTTTTTCAGATACACAGTAAATACTGGATTTGAAATTATTAGAAAGTAAGTCTTTCGGTCTGTTTCTTACGTTTTCATGACAAAACGGCTGAACTGATTTCGATATGGTATATAGATTATGACCTGGATTGAGTACTGTACGTGTTATGACCTTACTTGGCTATTCAAGACTTAATATTGAGGTAGTTGAATAACTTGTTGAAATCATCATCTGCAGGTTCCCACATATTTACTTAGTAATTAATCAATCAAATGTCACTATTTACACAGATTATATAGTTAGGTATGCAATACATCACAGTACGGCTAGGTACTTTTAATTGATATACCACCCATGCGAAACTGCAGGCAGAAACTATCTTATACCATATATGGTATATTATACCATATTTCATCGAAATCAACCATTTAGTTGTGAAAACGTAACATATTGGATGAAAAAAACACAGATTTTTGTTATGGAGTGGGGCAGACCAGTTCCTTAAAATAAATGTCAACTACAGTAGTCTCACTAATCTAGCACTTCAGTAGTCCGGTACCTCCAATAATCCAGCACCCTCTGCTCACTCCTCCCCTACTCTCGTTCTGCATCTGCGCACATACTTTATTTAATTATTATGAATTTTTCTATACAATCCAATAATCTAGCACCCCCTAGTTTTTCATAGTACCAGATTAGTGAGACTCTTCTGTATTCACAAATTCACCCTATCTTCAAACTCAAATGAAAATGAAGACTCAAGGTACTTGTACCTAAGGAGGTACACTAAGGTAGCTGAACTGCCCAATTAAATTATACGAGGCATGCCTTTTAAGTTTTGTCGTTTGAAGAAAAAAACACAACTAGAACCTTATAGTACTTTTTATTGTTTTTCAAAGTATTCACCGCGTAGCTTAATGCACTTTTCCATTCGCTCAAACCAGTTATTATAACATTTATTTCACTTTAAAGTGGGGGTGTTCAAAATGGCTGACTTGAAAGCGTCGACTGCTTCTTCACCGGACTGGAACCTTTGACCATGAAGACTTTTCTTAATTTTAGGAAATGTAAAGAAATCTTTGGGGCTTAGGTCAGGACTGTATGGAGGATGGTCAAGAATTTCTACTTTTTTCTGCTTCAAATACTCAATCGTTTGACGAGCGCTGTGTGAGCTTGCGTTGTCGTGGTGCAGGATGATGCGTCGCTTTGAGTTAGATTTTCGAAGTTCGGCGATGACTTGTGGTAAACAAACTGCGGTATACCACTCTGCGTTAACCGTTCTACGATCTTCAAGTGCAATAGCCGCAACATGGCCGGCTTTTTCAACGAACGTGGCCACCATCTTCTTTGAAGTGCTTCAAGAACGAACAACTTTAGTCGGCTTTGGCTCGTCTTGAAAGACCCAGATTGTAGATTGTTGTTTGGAATCAGAATGGTAGGCATAGATCCAAGATTCGTCACCACTTATGATGTCGTAGACGTGATTTGACTTTCCTCGGTTGAACCTTTACAGAGTTTTCTTACACCATCTGACGCGGGTCGCCTTGTGATCGTCGGAAAGCAGATGCGGTATCAAACGGCAAACTAGCTTTCTCACACCAAGCGCTTCATGCAAGATCTTCTGAATGGTTGTCCCTGAGATGCCTAATAGAGCCTCTATCTCTCGATACGTCACATGACGATCTTCGAGAATTAGTTGTCTCACAGCAATGATGTTATCTTCAGTGAAGGCGGATTTTGGGCGTCCTTCGCGAAATCTGTCACTAACACTAGTATGTCCACGCTGGAATTCTAAATACCAGCGTTCGACAGTCCGCAGACATGGGGCTACATCACTGAACACAGATGTTAGCTCTTCTAAACACTGAAGCCGTGTCAGGCCTCTTCTAAAGTTGTAGAAAATTATTGCACGAACATTTTCCTTAGAAAGATTCATTTTCGTACGTGACCTGACAGATTCAAATCGAAACTGTGACTAAACAATAGCATTAATCCTAATACTTTCAACTGTTTTGAGATTCAAAATGTAAACACATTCGAATATAGAACAGTTCCAAATTCAAAATTGCCGGAAAATATGGAAACGACAGAACTTAAAAGGCATGCCTCGTATAATTGGTTAAAGATTGTTATTATGACTTGAGTTTTTAGGACATGATATGAAACAATTATGAAAATAGTGATATGATGATACTGTACTTGACATTCTTAATACTTTATATTGTATATAGATGACATTGTAATCAATATAAATTCAAATATAATTTAATGTAATGTGACTGCATTACTACGAGTTCTGCAGGAGTTTATAGGCGGTGTGACCACTTAACATCAGGAGGCCCATCAGCCATTAAAAAAAATTACACACTTAGCTTATGAGAAATGCCTAAACTAAAATTTTCATATTGTAATTTAATCACATTCTATGCAATAAAATATCATTTAATTTCATTTCAAACAAGCATATGGCCTAACTGATGGTAAGCAGTCCCTATAGCCTATACACATTTGTAACACCATAGGTTACTCTCCTCTCCGCTAATATTAGAACCAACATCGAAGGTGCTAGCAAAGCAAAAAGGTTTTATAATATAGTAACATTACGAAATATTTGTAATCAAATACTAAGCCTAACATACGATTCGCACTATAGGATTTTTACGGATGGTTCTAAGGACGAGGTGGGAACCGGCGCAGGTTTTTTTGACCCTCAATTAGGCATACTGGTTAAATTCAATATTAATGCTAATATTTCGATAATGCATGCCGAACTGATTGCTATCTCTGAGTCATTGTCATACGCTTTATCAGTTGATTTTAATAAATTTGTTATTTTTTCCGACTCTAAAAGTGCACTCCTACATCTGGCTCGGATAACCTCGAATATTCGAGGTCTCCCGATTGCCTACACCATCCTCGAAACCATTCGTAAATTACGCGACTCAAAAAAAAACATAATTTTTCAATGGGTTCCCTCTCATGTCGGTATCATAGGTAACGAGGAGGCGGATCGAGCAGCACGTGAAGCTATAGACGACGGTATTCCCTACAGCTGTGTACCGGTGCATAGTGAAGTTTTATTCAAGGTCAAACAAAGATGTCGTCAATCGTGGAGTGAATATTTTGATGAGCGGTCGCGATCTAAAGGGATATGGTACAGAACAATTCAGGGAGAACTTCCTCGTTACCCGTGGTTTGACAGAGTTCAAATGAAAAGAAAACAGATTGTTGGATTACTGAGACTACGTTCCGGACACATCCCGACAAATAAATTTAAATTCCTAATGAAAGTATCGAGTTCACCAAATTGTTCCCACTGTGACACCGTTGAAGATGTGCATCACGTGTTGTCGGAATGTGTTCGGAACGCGGCCGAGCGCCATACCTCAATGTTGTTTACCGATAACAGCGTAGGGACGTGTAACAGTTTCTTGTCTTCACCATCATCTGATGAGGCCAAGAGACTGCTTAAAATTTACCTCTCTTCGCTGGAGGGGAATAGTTAGATAGGTAGTTAATTAATAATTGTTAGTTTTTTGTATTTTTGTTTAAATAGATATAATATGTTGATCAGACTTACGGGAGTGACATAACCATTGTCTGGTTAAAACTCCTACGTTAAATAAAGAATTAAAAAAAAAAAAAAAAAAAGGTTACTCTCACATTGCCAACCATATATAAAATTTAAAACACCCTTTTTGAGAGCCCTATGGCTATACAGTTGACCCGCAGTAATCCGGCTCTTGTCTAATACATGGGTATTTGTATTAGTATTTGTCTGATTACACTAACTACAATGGGTGGACTATAGACTACAGTAAGTGCTCTATAATCCGACACTGCCTTGCAAAACGTTTGACGAATCACCACGGGTCTCCTGTACTGTTTAATTAAAGTGGTACAAACAGATTGCAGATAGAATGAGGGTAGGTACCTAAAAAATCATGAAGCAGTTTTATCGCCTACTTCTTCCAATCGATACATAAACAAACGATTCCCAAAAACGCACTTTCAGAATACTGGCCGTGTGGTTTAAAATAAAAACAAGTAAAGGCCATCTTCTAAAAGTGCAGTTTAAGTTTAGGGTAGTTTTAAAAAAAAACTATAAATCAATCTAAGAATAAAATCATAGTAATTACTCACATAAAATGTAAATATTAGCACAAATGCGCAACAACAAACATGTTTTGGCAAGGATGTAGCTTTTACTTCGTACAAGGTTGAAATCGATGCAAAGGTCTGCCATGAGTCTCATTGTTAACTTCTTCTAGATAAAGGAATTTTTATACTCACAAGACGTCATGAGGTTCCGTGCTTATCCATCCCGATGTGGTGGCTCCTGCATCAGCTGGGTTCTCTGGCCGTTTGCTGAAGTAGTAGTACAGGGCAGCCCCAACGCCAACGCCTATAGCCGCGGCCGCAATCCCAAGGCCGCGGCTTGGGCAGGTCTTGTTCTTTTCTTCTTCTTTGACGCTCATTTTGAATTATTTTACGGACTTTTATTTCGACAGAAAAATTGCCTCGATTTTTTGAAGTTTGTTTCGTTCGTCAAATCAAACGATAAATTGCTTGCAGCTTGCTTTGCTTTGCTAGTTTGTCTGACTGACTTTGTCTATGTTTGCTAAGAACCTACAAACCCTGCATAAATTGTGTAATTTTAGCATAGGCAATTACTTTTTCATAAAAACGTTCCTTGAAAGTTGAAACAAAAACGATATGCTAAAAAGTTAAGTTGATTTTTAATGGAACTGTGGAACAAAAAATGGTGCCGTACCCATTTTATTATAATCGATCGATTGTGGTCTTCCTTTGATTGAAACTTAATTGAAACTAGTTGGAACATTTACCTTTTTATGTTGTTTTTCTATTTATGTTTGAAGGTCAAAGCGAATATAAAATACGTTTTTATTGATATTTACCGAGTCATCTGAAAAAGTAACGGAACGTAATAATTTCAATCATTTTCTTTCAGAAAATCGACCAACCTAAACTTCTTTTGAAATTAAGGAATTCATTGTTCTTGAACCTTATTTTTAATAATAAAAAAATCGGATAGCGGTGTTTTAGCTGAAAAGGTAAATTACATTGTATGCGTTGCAGAAATAGAGAACTACACTACCACAATCATCCAGTAACTTTCACCTTGGTACCATTTTCGTCACATCCGGTGCGGGTAATACTTATTTTTAGTTAATTATTTAGGTATCTACCTACTTAACTACTTAATAGGTGTAATATACCTAAATAGGTATTTACGTCTGCATACAATGATTTCAAGGGCGTTTGCCAAATGCATTGTGCATCTTGTATTGACTGAGCGCCAAGGTTAAACTTAATTTCCCGTTGCAGATGGAGACGTTGGTGAAAGGCATAGTGATCGCATCCGCAGTTGTCGTAGCTGCCGTGACAGTAGCGCTAGAGTGGTGGCAGTATAGGCAGGTCCCTAGACCGTATACTGCGTATGGGCAGAGGCGGGACAACAACTAGTGATGGGCATACACGACGAGACACTTTATTCGTATTCATTTTTATTAACTGGGTATACCTGTCTTCATTTGATCACAATCTCACCTGATGGTAAACGACGATATGAATAGCTGGGTCCATACCAGACGATCCATCTTGGATCGGCAATCGCACGATCCGCGATCCAGGATCATGGAACATGGATCACGGATCATACTCGTCTGATCCTGCGACAATTTCTTGCGATCCTGACGGGCTGCTCCAACGTGCTCCATTCGATCCATAGTGAATCAAAGTCGTTAGAGTTACACGTGCGTTAATTGCGGGATCGCGTGATTCAACCGCGTGACGACCTCCGTGGTGCAGTGGGCGAATAGCCAGCTGCGACGCAGGAGGTAGCGGGTTCGATTCCCGCCCCGGAACAAATGTTTGCATGATCTACAGATATTTGTTCCGGGTCTGGTTGTTTTTCTATATATTATAAGTAGGTATGTATTTACAAAAAAAAGTATATAAGTATTCTATCAGTTATCTGGTTCCCATAGTACAAGCTCTGCTTAGTTTGGGGTTAGATAGCGCTGTATTAAATGTCCAGCAATATTTATTTTATTTATTCAAAACATAGCCATCCACACCGCGCGCTCCAAGAGACTGAGGCGCATTTGAGCATGGACAAAACCGACAACAATCGGATCGCTTGCAGCGAGGAGCGCGCGCTCCATATTATAGTAGTTTGGATCGAGCGAGACAAGTCCACACCCTGACGATCCTGTGGAGCGCGCTCCTGCCGTGTGCGATCGCAGCACGTTAGATCGTCGTGTGGACCCGGCTATTTATTTATAGGTACATGACATTAGTTATTTCGGTATATAATAACTTAAAGTACTTATTCTAATAGAAGAATATTAGAAGGTTGGTTTGAAGAATATCTATTACATACCTCAAATTGATAGACCCAACTGATGGCCCGTACGAACGTACCGAACGTAGGGCACGTTTCTAAAGTGCGTGACTTACGAGGCAAATACTTTGCTATAGGAGATGGTTACCACATAACATCAGGTGGGCCAAGCTTGTTCTATCTCCAGATAGGTAGTTAAAATATATATATATATATATATATTTTGTGTATCCTGTGTGTGGATAGATTGCATTTACAATGCAGATTTAAAGCAATCTAAAACTTTCAAGACTCGATTTTTTACAGTTTTCAATGAAGGAAGGAACCGAAAAAATATTTGCTGTGTTTTTGTTACTAAGTGTGCAATAAATATTTGGAAAAATAATACGTTAAATAAAAATTTAAATCTTTATTTCAGGCATCACTATAAAAGCACAGATAAAAACTTGAGAGGTGTCAAGGGACACCCGGATGGAACGAAGTTCCTTTCATAATTCCTTCCGTTAATAAAAAATATTATTTATTATTTACAAAAAACCTGTATACACTCAACAAAAATAATCGTCGCGACACCACACTGTTCAATGCGAAATAGAAATGAAAATATCTGGCTTGCTTTCTATAAGAGAGAGAGAGACAGACAGAGAAACATGCGACGCCGCACAGCTTACAATAGCTTACTATAGCAAAAAGTGTCGTGACAACTTTTCGTAAGAATTTTTTCCGTCTAGCCCCCTTTCACAACGCGCGATAAGGAACTTCGTTCCAATAAATTCAAACTTAATTCTACGGCCCATAAACTTATGTAACCATGGTGACTAACATACGTATACCTACTTAAAACTATTTACTGACACGTACAGTATAAATGATATAGTACTATGGTCAGCCTTATCGCTAAAATCCATTTCTTCCAGGTAACCTTTGGATGGGAAGTAATGAGAGGTGTTGCACAGACTAAAAACTATGAAGGATATTAATTAATTTCTAAGTTACAAGGCGCTAATTCTAATAAAAAAAAGTGTAATCACTTCCAGTAATATGAAATTCATTAGATTTTAATCCTGAATGATATACTTAATTACTTCTAAATAACTTTCCAAAATGATATTAGTAATGCACTTGGACTATTTTTATAGATAGTTATCCTAGAAGAGGAATTGACAAGTTTGCCCTTTCTTTACATAATTTTTTATTACTACACTCATCAAAATAAGCGAAGCACTTGAGACGAGTTTTTACAACGGGCGGAAACATTTAGCATTTGACGAGGAACGACCGCGGGGCGGGGGCCATTCTATTAGTTCCAAATTCGCAAAGCGAGCGCTGAGGTCGCTAGTGTAAGGCGTGTAATGTATTAAATATGTCTATTTATGTATATAATGTAGGTACATATACGTACAAATATTTAATAATACCATGGAAATATTATTTGTAGATTTATTTTTACAGTCAATTATGTACATTATGTATTTTTTTAAATAAATAGATTTATTTATCATATTCGTATTTTTTATTCAATTTCCAGGTATATTTTAAAAATAATACCTACTTATAACTAATTATTGGGGTTATTATTGAGATACATATATTATGAAAATGCCTGGAAGAGCTATTGGGCCATGAAGGACTTGAATGAAGAATAAATGAATGAAGGGCAACCTTCCACTCTGCCTCAAAAAAATAGCTCATGGAATGGACTTAAGCATTCTTCATATTCTACCTACGGTGCACAAACTTGGTCTTTGACGGCACTTCAAAAGTCCAAACTTGGGGTTTGCCAGAGGGCGATGGAGCATAGTATATTGGGAGTTAGACTTACAAACCGCATGAAAACACCATACTGCGCTCTAAGTGTTGTGGCCTAAGATAACCGAGTGGGTCCCACAGGGATGAACTTAACGCGCATTGTGCGAACTGGTCGACAAGCCCTCCAGTGGGCTCTTTAGATTAGATTAATTATATAAGTACCTCAGTCACTAATTATAAATGCACCTATTTTAAACTGTGTTTACATAATTTTTCTTCTTAATCATTATAATCTTTATGTAAGTAGGTATGTTTGTTATGTTCTGAATGGTCTGTCCTGTGTGTGTGTCAAATAAATGTATTTTATTTCTTAACCCCACTAGTAGAATAAGAGCTGAAAGATGATAATTATTTATCTTCCTATATCCAATCATACTAATAATATTAATGCAGAAGTGAGTTTGTTTTTACACTTTCACGTCGAAACGGCTGAACAGATTTCCATGAAATTTGGTATATGTACACATAGATAAAGACCTGGTTACATATACTACTTTATACATATTGACCACGCGTGCAAAGTCGCGGACGGCAGTTAGTCAATACTCTGTGCAAAGTTTATTTAAATTATACATTTCATAAAAATGTTTCACTAACATTGTGTTCATATTTATCATAAATATTATACAGAACGGCTGTGGCAATAATAATATGACAAGTCGTTGTGAGATTTGTGGCTAATTTCTCATCGAGACAAGGAAACATATCTCTCCATAATTGTATAGTTTTTATAACAGTATTATGTGTTACTGTTAATTCTTCAAAATCCTCGGGCGTTGACCTCTGTGGCACTATCAAATACTTATCAGTAGTATATTTATTATCACCAATAACAATGCCTTCTATTTTGTCCCGTTCAAACTTTTTTTGGACTGTATACCCAAATAAATGTTGCTCGGCAGCTGATCCCGGGTGAGTTGTAATGTTGTATATTGTGAGATCAGGTCCGGATACAATTTGAGTTTTTATTGAGAATGTTTTCTTGGTATTCATATATGCTTTAGCATATTGCCCTCCAGGATTTAGAATAGCTATATGGGTGGTATCTATAGCTCCGACTATCTTTGGATTTTGATTTTCTTTGGTTGGGTCAATGTCTGTTGGAAACTTTATAAATTGTTTTGCTTGTAAACTGAGGAGATGAGATAGTTTCTTTATTATTCTTGATATTGATGGTTGACTGAGATTACTCAGTTCTCTTGTAACAGTCTGAAAAAAAAAGATTTTGAATTTCCATATTGGTGATGGTACAGTATTATTACATAATATTGAAAATACTATCCTAGTAATATAAGACCCGTGGTGGTCCAGATGGATGGATTTGAATCCTGGTTGTGCACCAATGGATTTTAAATTAATGTGCATACATATAATGATAAAAACTTATATTTATTTACTACGTAAACATTGAGTTATCGGTGTTCGGTTTCTGTCCTCGGAAACGACGAAATACGACACCCTTCAGCCAAAAATCTTCCTTCCAGGTCGACAGATGTTGGGGCACGGCACTCTTCAAATGAATTCAAATTAATCCTGCCTGTGGCGGGACTCCAACCGCTCGACCCTCAAATTAAAGTTGGTCTTCATGAGCAAGTACTCCGCAACTTCTTCAGCCTTAACCTTCATATTAAATAAATGACTTGATCCGTCGCCGCCGTAGATGTGGCAACATTTTAGTAGTAGTTTCGTGAATAAGATTTTGACCAGTACGTCAAAATGTTATTCATAAGACATCGACGTAATAAAAAAGTACAAACCTTAACACTGCCCGTAACATAAAATCTTAGAGCTGTTAAAAGTTGATATATCGGAGCCACGGGATGCCCTCTACCAGTTGCTCTCTCAAGATCATTATTTACTAATGGCAGGAGTACTGAGAGTACGATTTCCTTCCTAAATCTGAATTTGTCCCGAAATTCCTCATCTGTGTAGCGATTTAGAACTGAATTTTGTAAATTAGGTTTCGATCTTTTAGCAACAGGGATTAATAGCAATAATTTGTGATCTTGTTCATCCAAGCGATCGCTAATGTAATTATCAAATTCTTCTTCGCTACTGATGTCCATTATTATGGTTCCCTTGACTAGACATTACTCTCGGATAAATAAAATTCAAGACATTTTAAGAATCTATCTATGAAGGTATGAAATGTAAATAAACAAAAACATAACCTCACTTTTGTTTTGACACGGATCTGGCACCTATGCATTTCCACCAAAATATAAAAATCTGCAAGTTCTAGTGTTGGATAGTGACTTTAGTGCTCATTTGTGCCTATACACATATATATATACACGAAAAGTATGATGGATGACAGAAACTCTAGGACATTCAGCACTTAGAGCTGCTATAATTAGAGAAAACATTGTTATCTAACGCAAATGTTTATTAAAATATCCTTTGTGGGATGTACAAAATATATAAATAAATAATGAGTCTACAGTTCAATCGATTGTTTGAATGTCACTCATCGATTCCTTGCTTGCTTCGTTTATTGTGCTGTCCCATCTCTACAGTGTTGTATTGATTTTTATGTTTTGAGGTTATTTCTGATGTGTATTTATTTTTACTTACGCTAATTTAAAAGTGATTGAGAATAATAGATAAGTATGCCCGAAACTGAAGAGCCACCTGCGAAGGTGTCAAAAGTCGATGTACGTCTTTCTAAACATTACTTTTCTCTGTTTACAAAGTTATGGGTCTCACACAACTAAACCACTTTATTTGTATTGAAATCATATCTTACAGCATGAAGATGAAACAGGAGTATCGGACACTACAGACGTCTCAAACTTAACAGACTCCGAAATGCCAGAAACTGTGGATATGCCAGAGCCTTCCGATGTTACTGATATGCCTGTGGTTACCGACTTGTCAGTAATGACTGAGGATATGCCAGTAATGACTGAGGATATGCCAGTAATGACTGAGGATATGCCAGTAATGACTGAGGATATGCCAGTAATTGCTGATAATATTCCAGTAATTACTGAGGATATGCCATCTGTCACCAACATTTTAGAAGAGAACAATATGCCAGAAACGGTAGAGATGTCGGAAACAGTAGAAATGCAAGAAACTGCAGATATGCAGGAAACTGTAGATATCCCGGAGACTACAGATCTCCCAGAAACTGCAGATACGCTGGAAACTACAGATATCCCGGAAACTGCAGATATGCTGGAAACTACAGATATCCCGGAAACTGCAGATACACTGGAAAGTATAACAGAAGATAGTACAGAAATGTTGGAAGAACGGCTCCAGGAGTCGCTGGAGAGTCAGGAAACGCAGGAGAGTCAACATGAGGGGCAGGAAGAGTGGCTAAGCGAGGAAGTGCTTACTGATGATGACTTTAATCCAACTGTAAGTGCTGTTCCTCTTTCAGTGATAAGACGGCCTCTTGTAATTTAGTCAATAACCAAATTTCATCAAAATCAATCTAGCCATAGTTGTGAAAACATAGCAAACAGGCAGAGAGACATAGTTACTTTTGAATTGATATTCAGCCATAAGATGTCCACTGCTCCAACATCTCCCAGCAACCTTTATTAGGTCATCCTTCCATCTAGGGGGTCCTATGCTTCGCTTTCCGGGCCCTGATATAATAGAATACTCAGTGGGCGAATAGTCGGCTGAAACGCAGGAGGTAGCGGGTTCGATTCCCGCCACGGCCCTTTCACCTTTCACGCCAATAATACATTTTAAGTATGTATTTACAAAAAAAAAGAAGTATATAAGTATTCTATCAGTTATCTGGTTCTCATAGTACAAGCTCTGCTTAATTTGAGGGAATCGAACCCGCAATCTCCGGCTTGCCTCTCTCTCTGTGCACATAATATGTATGTTCGTAAAATTAGTATGGATTGCAGGCTGAAGTAACTGAACAGAGTGATTCCCAATCATCTCAAACAGAAACCATTCAAGAGCCAGTCATCACCAACGAAATGGTCTCACCGGAGCAAACAGCACAAGCAGATACCGTTGAGGAACCAGTGGCTAAACCCGTGGAGCAGAACATTGAGGATGCCTTGAACACTCTGGAAGGAGGTTCTATGAAGCAAGATAAGGCAGATGATTTGGATGCATTTTTGATCAAGTAATTTTTTAAATTTTGTATTTAGATTAGAAAATTGATAGATGTTGAGATGGGTGTGCGGGGTAACGAGAATGGTTAAGATAAGGAATGAGTATATTAGGGGAAGTTTGAAAGTAGCGCCAGTAATAGAAAAGTTGAGGAGTAAGAGGCTAGCGTGGTATGGACATGTCATGCGGAGGGAAGAAAATCATGTACTAAAAGAGTGTTAGATATGAGTGTGGATGGATATAGAGTAGAGGAAAGCGGAAGAAGAGATGAATGGACTGTGTGAAGAATGATATGGGTAGGAAGGAAGTGACAACAGAGATGATGGCTGATAGAGAAGTATGGAAGAAAAATACATGTTGTGCCGACCCCACGTAATATGAGAAAAGGGAAGGAAGAAGATTTAGATCAGAAAATTCTTTATGGCACTAAAGAATAATACATAGGCGAACTTAATGCTAATTAGCATTTTCTTCCAGCTAAATAATTTTCAACTTTGTGCAGAGTAAATTAAGTGGTAGTGCTTTATATAAAATAGAAACTTAGGTACTATATAATAAACCTACAAAAGTTAATAATAATACAATTTATGATAAATTATATTATAATATGTATATTATACTTATTATTATTTGGAGCCTGTACTGTCCCACTGCAGGGCAAGGCCTCCCTTCCTTCCACTCCACTCTATCATGCATGTGTGTGCTCCAGTCTGTCCTATACGAGTCGAGTTCGTCTTTCCATCGGCGTCACGGTCTGACGCGTGCTCGTTTTCGGTCTATATTATAATTATTTATATTAAATAAATAATAATGCAAGCAAATAGGTGAACTAAGGTCGTAACTGGATGGATCCCTGTGGATGGAAAGCGACACCGTGGAAGGCCTAAGAAGCGTTGGCGCGATGATTTGGAAGTTTTTTATAGGGACTGGCGAGATTTGGCACAGGATCGAGATAAGTGGAGAGATGAGGGGGGCCTTTGCCCAGCAGTAGGACAGCATAGGCTAGACAAAAGTAATAATAATACATAAACGAAATACATAAATATATCTACATAAAGTGCACAATTTAATATATATTTATTTATTTAATACTTTCACACAAAACAGAATAGTGCTAGAACTTAATGCTAATAGCATTATCTACCAGTCATCCTGGTCGTGCTAACAGAAGGAATTTGTATATAAACAAAACCGAAATTTATTTATTCATTAAAACCATAAGGTTCACTTTGAAACGTCAATTTTTCTGCCTGTTCCCCCGCAACCAAGACAAGAAACAAGGCTGGTTGACTTTTTTAATGATCCTTTTAGAATACATAACAATAAAGATAATAAATTACGTCTAAATTGTAACATTTTTGACCGAGTTGGAGCAATTTCAATCCCAAGCTTCTCTGTCACCTAAATCAGGGATTCCAAAAGTGGTCGATATCGACCCCTTGGGGTCGAAATCTTTTTCCCAGGGGACGACATATTATTGTTACGAGCTGAGGGTTCGGGATAAAATAATGGGAATCGATCCAACCAAAATAACACTTTTATTCAGCACTAAACGATGAATACACGAACTTGGTCACACGTATCACAACACACTAATTCACACCACTGGTGCACCACTTAAAGTCACCGAAATGATCGCACGTATAGCTTAATCCAGACTGACTCGGGAGCAACTACTGTTCACGCGAGACCCTTCCCACGTCAGTCCTCCAGGGCCTCGCTGAGACTCACTCACTCACTCACTTAGACTTGAGACTGACTGTCCGGCCATCTCTCCGGCCTATTTATATCGCACACATTTCGATTGTTCGAGAACGATGTCGATCCTTCCAGGAAAGGGTCGGTCCCTCGACACAATGGCCACTCCCCATTCTGCGAAACCACAAACAATAGCAACAATAACACAGCAAGACAAAAGCGTTCGAGAAGGTTCGATTATTACTCATTGTTTAACAGCCTCGGCGTAACACTGCCCCCTCCTAAAACATGCTCGTCCCGAGCATTCTTAGCCCCATATCGCGGCAGCCGATCAACACGAACAATTTTAGGCGCACCTCGCGCTGAAGATGTAGCAGCTAGAGGAGCCACTGCCATCTCCAGTACTTCAGGACACCCAGAGTCCCTTTCTCATCAGCGATCCCAATTCCAGCCTCCAAAACACGGCTCTCATGATTTCTATCTGTTCTTTCACTTCCTGGAATTACTTTCCAGATGAACCGAACAATTCCCTCATCAGTCGAGCCCAATTCCAGCCTCCAAAACACGGCTCTCATGATTTCTATCTGTTCTTTCACTTCCTGGAATTCCTTTCCAGATGAACCGAACGATTCCCTCATCAGTCGAGCCCAATTCCTTGCCAACGTCGCTGATCTTCCTGTTGACGACGCTGCTCTTCTTTATCCTGACGTCGCTGTTCCTCTTGCAACCGAGTCTGCTCCACCTGTTCACGTCGCTGTTCCTTCTGCAACCGAGCCTGCTCTTCCTGCTGACGACGCTTCTCTTCTTAATGCTGACGACGTTGTTCCTCCTGCAACCGAGCCTGCTCTTCCTGTTGACGTCACTGTTCCTTCTGCAACCGAGCCTGCTCTTCCTGCTGACGACGCTTCTCTTCTTAATGCTAACGGCGTTGTTCCTCCTGCAACCAAGCCTGCTCTTCTTGCTGACGACGCTGCTCTTCCTTATCCTGACGTCACTGTTCTGCCTGCAACCGAGCCTGCTCTTCTTGCTGACGACGCTGCTCTTTCTTATCCTGACGTCGCTGTTCTTCCTGCAACCGAGCCTGCTCTTCTTCCTGACGTCGCTGTTCTTCCTGCCAACGTCGCTGCTCTTCTTGTTGACGACAAAGCATGGCCATAATAGCAGCAAGATCGCCTGTCACAGGAGCTTGCCCCACGGATGATGATGATGATGATGCTCCAAATGATTCGGTGGTGGCTGATTCCATCTCCATCGACTGACGACTCTGCCGAGCTTCTTGAACCGGAGACTCCCCAAACCGCCTTTCATCCAATTCCTGTTGTCGTTGACCTCTCGTCCTGACACCGTCCACGTTATGCTTTGGTAGAACCGGCATTATTTTATCCCACTTCTGACACCAAATTGTTACGAGCTGAGGGTTCGGGATAAAATAATGGGAATCGATCCAACCAAAATAACACTTTTATTCAGCACTAAACGATGAATACACGAACTTGGTCACACGTATCACAACACACTAATTCACACCACTGGTGCACCACTTAAAGTCACCGAAATGATCGCACGTATAGCTTAATCCAGACTGACTCGGGAGCAACTACTGTTCACGCGAGACCCTTCCCACGTCAGTCCTCCAGGGCCTCGCTGAGACTCACTCACTCACTTAGACTCGAGACTGACTGTCCGGCCATCTCTCCGGCCTATTTATATCGCACACATTTCGATTGTTCGAGAACGATGTCGATCCTTCCAGGAAAGGGTCGGTCCCTCGACACAATGGCCACTCCCCATTCTGCGAAACCACAAACAATAGCAACAATAACACAGCAAGACAAAAGCGTTCGAGAAGGTTCGATTATTACTCATTGTTTAACAGCCTCGGCGTAACATTATTTTTGATCTTTACTTTGCGATTTTAACGTTTTTTTTCAAAAAGCAATTACCTACTTTAGTATTTTTACGTAATTTGTATTAATAATTATTAATTGCACTTGATGTAAAGTTTTTAAATTTTTAAGTTTTAATTTTGTATCAATAGGAAAACTAGAGATATAATTTTTAAAGTAATTTGACTATAGGGGTCTGAGGTATCAGTTCATTTTGGAGAAAAGGTCTCTTGCCCAAAATAGTTTGGGATCCCTGATCTAAATAATCCGATATGTTGTAGTAGGATTTTTTAAATTACGTTTTTAAATATGTTAATTGTAAATTCTTGTATATCCTGTGGTCATTATCTGAAATCAATTATTCTATTAAATACCAAACAATTTCAGAATATATAATATTAATAGAATAATATTTTCAGAAAAACTGACGCAAAATCTGGATCGGTTGATGCAAAAACTAGCAATGATAAGGAGCAAGATGACGGAAATGATACTGATGATTTATTGGTAACTATATTTCTTGATTTTAGATCCATATTCTCCATAATATCCTTTAGATGACTTCCGTGGCGCAGTTGGCAAATAGCCGGCTGAGACGAAGGAGGTAGCTGGTTCGGCGCAGTTGACAAATAGCCGGCTGAGACGAAGGAGGTAGCTGGTTCGATTCCCGCCGCGGAACAAATGTTTGCATGATTTACAGATATTTGTTTCGGGTCTGGTTGTTTTTCTATATATTATAAGTATGTATTTACAAAAAAAAAGTGTATAAGTATTCTATCAGTTATCTGGTTCCCATAGTACAAGCTCCGCTTAGTTTGTAGCTAGGTAGGGCTGTGTGAAATGTCCAGCGATAGTTATTTATTTAATTTACAATGTTATGCAATTTAACACATATAAATGAAAAATGGTTTCAAATTCATGTATAGGTCGCGTCATGTAAAAATAACGCTGGAAGAAAATAGAGGTGTGTTTGCGCATGGAGACACTCGCGCACGAAAGTACTAGCCAATAGCCGACTGACGAACCAATAGCGCATCGGCAAGCATGCTACTGCGCCTACTGCGCAGCTTCACTGCCAGCGTTATTTTTACACGACGCGACCTATAAAAAATATCTATTTTTTTTTAGAGAATGCTTGGAGAGGATAATAATAAAACTAAGAAGAAACTGACCAAGACCGTGAAGGACATTAGAGGAGCTATCAAATCTGAATTAGCGTCCAGTGATGATGATGATGATTTGATATATGAGGTGAGTAAACAATGTTAAGGTCCACCATAATAAAATGTCATTAATAAATACTCATTTGAATCAGTAATTATTAATTAACTGATTAAGTAGTGGTTCGCCCCGAATTGAGATCTCGCGAAGCTCACATAAAAAATATTATTTGTAATCTTTGACAACTAAAATGTGCCATGGAATGCAAAACCAAATTATTTGACCTACAGTTTCATTTTAATTACAAGTAACGGAAGTTGATATTAACTGGTTACGATTATTAGGGGTAGAAATTGCAGTTATTCTAGATTTCAGACTTTTCCCTATATTTGTGCACTGTGGGGTCACTGGTGTACTCTGTGAATTTCGTCAAAGTTCGTTTTTATTATGTTTAATAACTCAAAAACTTAACAAATAACTTATAAGACTTAACCTAAAAATAATAATAGTCCCATTTTGTTTTTTTTTACCCCTCAATATTTCACCCCCCTCCCTCTTCACAAACATTTTTAGTTCATTTACTTAAAAAACTTTCGTGATTTATTTCAATCATTATTATAAATACGGGATTTATAATAATGATTTTTAGTTCATTTAGTCACACCATGATTGTACCTTCTCTACCTACTTACATTAAACAAGCATGGTTTACCAATAAAAAGTAGCCTATGTGTTAATCCAGGTTATGATCTACGTACATATCAAATTTCATCAAAATCGGTTCAGCCGTTCCGACGTGAAAGAGTAACAAACATCCATACATACATACATACAAACTTTCGCATTTATCCGATCATCGTGAAATCCCACTAATATTAGTATCACGATCAACGCTTCGAAAGTTATCCTCGGACAAACATACATACATACAACGCCGATTCGTTCAAGTTGATTTGGATATCTCACTTTGATCGATCAATCAGTGTTTAGTGTATGTAGTAAGATTTGTGTTCTTTTGGATAGTTGTGAAATAAAATTGTATTTCGTGATCAATATATATTGTGACGGACGGTCAAGAACGAGATAGCTGCGTATATATACATGTCTCGGTTTAGCATTTGACGGTCATTTAGACGCTTACATACTTTATTTGTGAAAATGTAGCGCTTGGGCGAGGAACTGATTTTTAAGTCTAGCGCAAATTTTATACAAAATTGTGACCATCAAGTACGCGCTTTTATATTAAACCTAGAACTTAAGAAGAAAGAAAATACAGTTACTTCTGCTGAATACCGTGCTTTTTAACACGCTTTTAATAGTTTGGTATGTATGTCTTTGAACTTGTATTTTTATAGTGTTATCCGAACACATACCAAAAATTCCAAGATTTTAAAACCATCTCAAAAATGTTCAAGCCTAGACGGAACTTGAACCCGCAACCTTTCTCTTGATACGAGGATGCACTATCCAATTGTGCTACCGGGCTCTGTCACGTCAAGGTCGAAATTAGTGAGATGATTCAGATTACGAGTAAAGCGCCGTTAGCCCCATCTACAGGAAAAATTATACAGTTTTTGACCTGCTCAATGCCAAACGTTGCAGTTTTTTAGATGGTTTAAAAATCTTTGAACTTGATTTTCAACCACATAAAAATGTCAAATTAAATTGAAATTTTGCACACTTATCAAGGACCGATGAAAATAGCATAATTAAATGAATTTGCCCCATTATCCTGTCCAGGATTTTCAGGATTAGCGATTTTTTAATATCCGAAGACACGGTAGTGTTTAACACCAAGTTCAAAAAAATACGCTTTTGTGGTAAGCCCAGCTAAAAGGTAGAAACTAATCCATACGAATAGTGTTACGCCGAGACTGTTAAACAATGGGTAATAATCGAAGTTTCTCGAGCGCTTTTGTCTGTTTTATTGTTTGCTGTTTCGCAGAAAGGGAAGTGGCCATTATGTCGAAACACCGACCCTTTCCTGGAACAATTGAGATCGTTCTCGAACAATCGAAATATGCGCGATATAAATAGGCCGGAGAGATGGCCGGACAGTCAGCCCCCATTATGACATACTCATCTGTAGTATTTGCCCACTCTCCTAAAGTTGGTGCCATTCAGGTTATTCAAAATCGCTTCTTGCGAAAAGCCTCAGGCTCGCCCTGGTACTTTCGCAACAACGACCTACATCGCGATTTGAAATTAGAATCAATAGCCAGGTTCATGAAGCTCGCTTCCAAGCGGTTTTATGAACTTGCCTCTAATCATCCGAACCCTTTGGTACACACCATTCCGGTTTACCCGTTGGATCCGCCCGCCAACAAAATCCTCCGTCGTCCGAGACACGTTCTCGGAGACCCGGATGACGAAATCACCTCTGCTAATGCGGAAGGTGAGTCATCTATATCAGACAGAGCAAACACTTCACAGAAACACCGACCTCGCCGGCGAGGTCGACGAGTCCCTTCAGTCGCCGCTTATACGAGGTACAGACATGTACCCGGGCGTTTCTCTCCTATCCCCACCCCGGCAACAGCCCAAGCCGAGGTTCGTACCTAAGTGGTGCCCTTGCGCTAGTTGCCTAAAAAACTTACTGGGCTGAGCGCCATCTGCGCTCGCCAAAAGTTCGGTTAAGCTGTCACGGCCTCAGAGGCCAACAGCGAGATTAGTCCATTCGAAAAAAAAAAAAAAAAAAAACCGGACAGTCAGTCTGGATTAAGCTATACGTGCGATCATTTCGGTGACTTTAAGTGGTGCAACAGTAGTGTGAATTAGTGAGTTGTGATTACGTGTGACCAAGTTCGTGTATTCATCGTTTAGTGCTGAATAAAAGTGTTATTTTGGTTGGATCGATTCCCATTATTTTATCCCGAACCCTCAGCTCGTAACAATATTATAAATGCGAAAGTAACTCTTGTTTGTTTCTAAGTTTGTTTGTTTGTTACCTTTTCACGACTAAACGGCTTACCGGATCGTAATGAAATTTGGCAAGGAGACAGATATTCAGGGAAAGGAAATAGGCTATCTTTTGTTTGTTTGATGGTTTTAATTCTTTTTTGCACAAAAAAAAAATACAAATGGAGGACTTAATGCTAAAAGCCTTTTTTACCAGTGAATCGTGACAGGTAAAAAAAACCTAGGTTGGCGGGGTGGTTTTGTCTCAAAAAATAATCTTGAAGGGGGTGAATTAGGGGTTGAAAATTTGTATGGGCAATCCATAATTTCTTAAGTTAGGGATCTGAGAATTCATATTTAGACTTTTGGTAAGAAATAAAGAAATAAGTGTTTTAACTTTTTTGCAAAATCATCCCTAAAGGGGGGGGGGGATAAAGTAAGGGGTTAAAATTATGAGGTATTCTTTAGATGCAGTCCCTATGTACCGTTGGTATATAGATAGATTGTGACCGGGATTGGGACATAGGCTACTTTCCCATGCTTTTTACAATAAAATACATTGTTTTATTAATCACACTATTCTTAATTTGAATTTTTTGAAAATTATTTTCTACTTTTTGGTTCGGTTATCTACAAAAGCGTGTTTTTTAGTTTTTTTTAACAATTATTTGTTATTTGAAGCCTGGGTAGGAACACCGTTTTTTTAACCCGCCTTGAGATAGAACAACTTATTGCAGGGGGCTTCTAAGAAGATGAAGCTAGCAAAGAAAATGGCCAAGAAACAGCCGATAAAAGCAGAATCTGAGGACATGCCTGAAGACTCAGACCCTGTGAGTACCCACTCTCATCACCATTATTAACATTTTTTTTCTGCACTAACGTATCTCGTTCCACTGCTGGGCAAAAATCTACAAGCATCCCTATCAGTTTATATCTCCCACCATCCTCTTTGGAAGGTCGAGATCGTCCCGCCAACGTTTTCTCGGCCGACCTCAACGTCGCCTTCCGTCTTCAGGCGTCCATGGTGTTACAATATAGGCCTATTTCTTGGAGATGAATTTTATTATTTAGATAAGATAACTAAATAAATAATAATAAATATTGCTGGACATTTCACACAGCGTTATATCTAGCCTCAAACTCAGCAGAATTTGTACTATGGGAACCAGATAACCGATAGAATACTTAAATACTTTTTTTGTAAATACATACTTATGATATACTAGCCTTATGACCTTTGCACACGCTTGAAGTTTCCCGTTTCCGAGGGAAGTTGGGAAAAACTATATGAAACACTCATGTCAAACTCACGCGACACTTCATGTATTCTATAAGGATCATTAAAAAGAACAACCAGCCATGTTGCCTTTCTTTCCTGGCTTGGTCGCGGAGGAACAGGCAGTAGAATTGATGTTTCAAAGTGACAGTTTTTTCGAATTTTGTTTTTGACTTGACCGGTCGTTTTTTTTAGTCATCAGATGAAATAAACACGATGAAGAAGATGTTTAACTCTAAGAAGTCGGCCCAGAAGCCGCCCAAATCTCAGGAGAAGTCGACCCGGTACAACTCGCACACCAAGAGCATTGTCAACGTGCTTGAGAGACCCAGAAAAGGTGTTTATGCTCATAATTACTGATTTAGATTTATTTATTAGGTCGACCAACAGTTTTTTTTTACAAGCCTTTATTTAACTTGCAATGTATGTATGTATGTATGTCCGGGTGGAATCTTGCAACTGAATTTTAAATCAGTTAAATCTTTAACCGATTGAGCTGACATTTGGTATACACGCTTATTTTGCATGACAATGCATGCTTAGCTATGTGACGTCATTCTAATTTCAATATGGCGGATCATCCAAGATGGCGGACTTTTTTCTGCACTACCACAGTATGGGTATCAAATGAAAGGGCTTGCTGAGGAGAACACGAAAACTAAATACAACGTCACATTATTACAAGCTTTTATTTAATTTGCAATGTTTGTTTGTTAGTTTGTTAGTCCACTTGCTCTTATCCTACGGAGTTGAAATTTGATATGTTGGTTCAGGTCCGATGGCAATGCAGTGTTATGGTAAGCATGACCTGATTCTACACCCTGGATTGGTTCCGAAAGAACGAAAGAAAGCCTCTGCAGTCAACATCAGAGATATGAAATTTTGTATACGCATTTAATTATAATGGTTGAAAGTTCCACCATTACATGGCTGCTGCACTCAAGGTTGGCTTCCAAGGAGGAACTCCTCAACGGTCAACAGCACAGACACGAAATTTTGTTTATGCATTTAAATTTGGAATAACTTTGGTGACAATGCAATACTATGGTAAGGATGGAGGTGGCCGATGGAGACGGATGCTACACAACGGAACTTCTGAATGGATTGTAGTAGGCTACTAGTGTTTGGGCTCATTTGAATCTGCTTGCGGTTCCGATTATTAATTTTATAAAAGCTTGTATTGAAAAAGTAATTTTTCAACAAAAACTTTTTAATGATTGATGGTTAAGCGCTTGACCATTATCTCATCTGGTGGTAAGTGATGGGTGATCGAAGATGGAGCACGGAGAGTTGTTACATGATATAATGCTAGAGTTAGTCTATGTTACGGGAAACTTGATTAATCGGGCAGTATTAATATGGACCGATAATTATAAATATTTGTTAATTGTTAATAATCTTTAGAGCGTATAAATGAAAAGACAGTGATCCATTTATTGCAATTCTACCCACAACTATGAATACGATCTCGATATAACCCACAAGCAATTTATCAAAACATAATTTAAAACTAATTACATTCTGTACCTATATTAAATGCTACAATAATTATTAATTACTATATGTATTATCTTTGACACTTATTAAGTAGGTATCAATAAGAATTACTAATCGATTCTTCTATTACAAAATAATAGCTGATTCTAAATAGATGTAATTTCATAATTAACCTTTCATTCTTCTTCAACAACTGCAAAAATAATAAGGCTGGTATTCGCTTGTCAAGTATAGCTACAGGTACACTCACACAAATTAATATAGCATGCAATAATGGAATCATTGAATTAAAAAATTATCTACTTTTACTATTATTTATGTAGATTAATAAATATATAATTTTTTATTTACATTAATAAATACTTTCAAATTCACCCTGGTTCATCAGAAATACTGCGCTGCATGACATACTACGAATCAACACATTCTCTGATGAGATCAAAGCTAATGCTCAAATCTACCAGAAAAAGCTGAAAATAAACCCAAATATGCACAACAACTCACAAAGCCTTCATATAAGAAGCGACCGAAAAGAAAAGATGTCATGCTACTTGGTGACTGAAAAGAATGAAGAGTGAGATATAGGAGTGCACTCTGCCCAACACAAAACCCAGAAACAATTTGCTTATATTTGTAAAACTGATCGCAGATAATACTTAAAAAAAACATTAATAAACATTACATTAATAATTACTTAATTTACCTATATTAAGCAATATTTTTTGATGTTTTATATATTACAGAGGTAGGTCTAGGTACTACAAGAATCTGAATGGTGACATTGATTTTTTATTATTCTTTTTTTTATAATTTCTAAGGTAAGCCAACTCGCATGGTTATCATTTAAATTTTCTTTGTTATTGTATTTCACTATTGAAATTAATTAATCTTTACATCATTTTGTATCTACTAGAGAAATTATCTAAGTAGATACGAGAAGGTCGGTGGGTACATGACTCAGTTGCCGCGACTCACACTCACCATTCACTGGGTAGGTTCACCGATCGGGAGGTCTCACTTCCCTGCCAGAACGAGTATGATAGATAGCAGATTCAGGTCGTTGAACTGCAATACTTTTGATTGTCTCCGTGGCGCAGTGGGCGTATAGCCGGCTGAGACGCAGGAGGTAGCTGGTTCGATTCCCGCCGCGGAACAAATGTTTGCATTATCTACAGATATGTGTTCTGTGTCTGGGTGTTTTTCTATATATTATAAGTATGTATTTACAAAAAAAAAGTATATAAGTATTCTATCAGTTATCTGGTTCCCATAGTACAAGCTCTGCTTAATTTGGGGCTAGATAGCGCTTTGTGAAATGTCCAGCGATATTTATTTATTTAATACTGGAGCTGCGTGGAAATTGTGTCGAATTATTGTTTTGCATACTGCTCTCCAAAATATCATCAACGCGTAATGAGTACGATTGTAATGGATATGTACGATTAACTGAATCAATTATAATATGTGTCCGATTGCGTCTCAACAAACGTCCTGACTGAATTTTGATTAAATAAGACTGAGTCTATAATATCATTAACAATACCAGGTTCCCACATATTTTAAATGCCGTGATCCTCTATCAAAATAACGTTTTAGAATAATTTGACGAGCTTTTAACTTGCTTTGTATATTCATATGTGATCTAGGTTTAAACACATTAGGTAACCTCGGCAATTTAGTACGTAATTTTCTACTGTTTAACAACTCGGCAGAGGATGGAATATCCGCACTAATAGGCGTATTTAAATATCTAAATATGCTAAATTAAACTCAGAACCCTTATAATCTGATTTCTTCATTACATTTTTTATTATTTGTATGGCACGCTCAACTTGCCCATTTGACTGAGACTTCCAGGAGAAGATGTTTTATGCATAAACTTCCACTCTTCAGAAAAATCTTAAAATTACTGGATGAAAATTCTGGAGCATTATAGGTCATCACTGTTTGAGGAATACCATGTCTAACAAATATTCGCTTTAGTTTTACGGCGCTACTTTCAAACTGCCTCTAATAGTTTTACTTAGTTAGTAGCTGATCCATTAGTTTGTATGGATTGTTCATACAAACTTTCATCCCTTCAAGATTATTTTTTGAGACAAAAGATAACTTATGTCCTTCTCGAGGATATTATCTATCTCCTAGCCAAATTTCGTTACGATCCGTTAAGCCGTTTAGTCGTGAAAAGGTAACAAACAGAGTTACTTTCGCATTTATAATATTAGTATGGCTATTAAACGTATATTTCAGTTAGAAAGTTCTTTTGTGTAAATATAACCTTTAAACTAATATTTCAACGTATAATTAGCGGAGAAGGCGGCGACGTCGACCCCGCAGGGCGCGCGCGCGGCGCCCCCCCGGCACGCGCACGCGCCGGCGCGCTCGCTGCTGAAGCCGAGCCCGCGCGCGCTCGCCGCCGAGCTGAAGCCGCCCCCCTACAGCTCCGTTGAGGTTAAGAAGGAGCCCAACCCCAACACATACACCAGGTCTGATCACATTATAATGGTAGACATTACACACAGCGCTATCTAGCCACAAACTAACCAAAGCTTAAACTATGAGAAACAGAGTTAAAATTCCTGTTTTAATTCCTAAAATTTTAATTGAAATCTTTTGTGCTCTTTCGGAGCCTATTCGAGACTAACTTTGAGACGAACAGATAGACAAAAATGACTTGTAATTTGAATGAAACTGTAGGTTAAGTTAGTTGGATGTGCAAATGCATATCCAACGCCAGTAGTTCGCCCCGAACTGAGATCTCGCGAGTCTCCAAAAAAATTAAAAATAAATATTAGTAATCTTTGACCATCAAAATGGTGCCACGAAATGCATAACCAACTAACTTTACCTGCAGTTTCATTCAAATTACATGTAACGGGAGTACATGTTAATTGGTTCCTCTTTTTTGGGGTAGAATTTGCAGTTACTCTGGATTTCAGACTTTGCCCTATATTTGTGTCGCTATTTCAGTTTTTATCATGGCTAATAACTTAAAATTACAAGGCTTAAACTAAAAATAAAAATGTGACCGAAATGTACTCACAAATACCTTTTATTATACGTGCCATTTGACCGTATACCCATTTTGTCTTGAACCCAATATCTCAACAATCCCCTTACATTTTTAGCTCATTTAGTCACACCAAAATTGTGCCATCACCACTTACCTATTTACCGAATTTTACGATGATCGGATAAACGCTTCGAAAGTTATCCTCGGACAAAAAAACATATATACCAAGATTTTTGAAACCATCCCAAAAATGTCAAGCCTAGACGGGACTTGAACCCGCAACCTTCCTCTTGATACGAGAACGCACTATCCATTTGTGCCATAGACGGCCTGGTTACACAAATGGATAGTGCGTTCTCGTATCGAGAGGAAGGTTGCGGGTTCAAGTCCCGTCTAGGCATGAAATTTTTGGGATGGTTTTAAAAATCTTGGAATTTTACCGTATGTGTTCGGGTAACACTATAAAAATAAAAATACTAATTGAAACATATACGAGGCATGCCTTTTAAGTTTTGTCGTTTGAAGAAAAAAACACATCTAGAACCTTATAGTACTTTTTATTGTTTTTCAAAGTATTCACAACGTAGCTTAAAACACTTTTCCATTCGCTCAAACCAGTTATTATAACATTTATTCCACTCTAAAGTGGGGTGTTCAAAATGGCTGTCTTGAAAGCGTCGACTGCTTCTTCACCGGACTGGAACCTTTGACCACGAAGACTTTTCTTAATTTTAGGAAATGTAAAGAAATCGTTAGGGCTTAGGTCAGGACTGTATGGAGGATGGTCAAGAATTTCTACTTTTTCCTGCTTCAAATACTCAATCGTTTGACGAGCGCTGTGTGAGCTTGCGTTGTCGTGGTGCAGGATGATGCGTCGCTTTGAGTTAGATTTTCGAAGTTCGGCGATGACTTGTGGTAAACAAACTGTAGTATACCACTCTGCGTTAACCGTTCTACGATCTTCAAGTGCAATAGTCGCAACATGGCCGGTTTTTCCAACGAACGTGGCCACCATCTTCTTTGAAGTGCTTCGAGAACGAACAACTTTAGTCGGCTTTGGCTCGTCTTGAAAGACCCAGATTGTAGATTGTTGTTTGGAATCAGGATCGTAGGCATAGATCCAAGATTCGTCACCACTTATGATGTCGTAGACGTGATTTGACTCCCCTCGGTTGAACCTTTGCAGAGTTTTCTTACACCATCTGACGCGGGCCGCCTTGTGATCGTCGGAAAGCAGATGCGGTATCCAACGGCAAACTAGCTTTCTCACACCAAGCGCTTCATGCAAGATCTTCTGAATGGTTGTCCCTGAGATGCCTAATAGAGCCTCTATCTCTCGATACGTCACATGACGATCTTCGAGAATTAGTTGTCTCACAGCAATGATGTTATCTTCAGTGAAGGCGGATTTTGGGCGTCCTTCGCGAAATCTGTCACTAACACTAGTATGCCCACGCTGGAATTCTAAATACCAGCGTTCGACAGTCCGCAGACATGGGGCTACATCACTGAACACAGATGTTAGCTCTTCTAAACACTGAAGCCGTGTCAGGCCTCTTCTAAAGTTGTAGAAAATTATTGCACGAACATTTTCCTTAGAAAGATTCATTTTCGTACGTGACCTGACAGATTCAAATCGAAACTGTGACTAAACAATAGCATTAATCCTAATACTTTCAACTGTTTTGAGATTCAAAATGTAAACACATTCGAATATAGAACAGTTCCAAATTCAAAATTGCCGGAAAATATGGAAACGACAGAACTTAAAAGGCATGCCTCGTATACATACATACAACACCGATTTGTCCAAGTTAATTTGGAGATCTTCGCTCGATCAATTAATTAGGACACCGCGTGACAATATTTTGTTGTATGGTTCAGAGTGAAGCAAGCGAGACCACCGCCTAAGTCCTCGTCCATCTTGAAGCCTGTCGTGAAGAAGGAATCTGAGGAGGTGATCAATGAGGAGGAGTTTCTCGACGACGAGGAGTTCCATCTGGATGAGGACGTGAGTTTGAGTAGCCTATAGATAAACAACTTATTTGAAACTACGTTTATTGAAAATACTGTATCCATACTTATTATTATAAATGCGAAAGTACCTCTGTTTGTTTGTTAGTTTGTTTTTACCTTTTCACGATTAAATGGCTGAACGGATCGTAATGAAATTTGGCAAGGAGATAAATTATATCCTGGGGAAGGACATATCCTATCTTTTGTCTCAAAAAATAATCTTAAAGAGGGTGAAATAGGGGTTGAAAGTTTCTATGGGAAATCTATAATTCCTTAAGTTAGGAATCTTATAATTCATATATAGTCTATTGGTAAGAAATAACGAAATAAGTATTTCATCTTTTTTGTAAAATCACCCCTAAAGGGGGGAGGGCAGGGGGTAAAGGAAGGGGTTAAAATTATGAGGTATTCTTTAGATGCACTCCCTATGTACAGTTGGTATATAGATAGATTGTGACCGGGATTGTGACATAGGCTACTTTTTACCTGACTGCGCAGGAGGGTAATATTTTTATTGGAAAACCACAAGTGCGAAGCCGCGGGCGGGACAGATAGTAACTATATATATTTGGTGTTTGTGTTTGGGTATACCTATGTATCTTAGTTTTTTTTTTCTTAAACTTTTCCTGCTACATGTCGTACACTACCTACAAAATATATTGAAACTTAAATAAGCGTCATAACTTCTCCGATTCAAAAGTTATACTAAATGTAAATCTCGAAATGCAGCAAAATGACCTCAAAATGGCGGCGCCTCCTCCACCGTGCGCGATGCGTCACATTCTTAGCGTAACGAATTCTTTGATCCTTTAGCTATCCAGTGTTGTAAATATATTTTGTATGGAGATGATAGATATGTAGCTGCAACACCAAACTGTATCCCCAGATTTTGTTATCATTCGTTTTTTGAATTGCCTCCCACTATGGAAGCTATTTTAATGGCGTATTCACGTCAAAAGTCTTGATTTGATTTTTTTTTGTCAGGAATTCGAGTCGGACTATGAAGATGAAATAGGCAAGAGTCGACAGCGTATGATGCGCGCTGAGCGCATGCAGGAGGTACCGAGCGACAACGAGAGCCACAGTGAAGATGGAAGCCTCTACGATGTAAGTTACCTCTAGTTTTAATTCTAGGGTGGAGGGAATAAAAGATTCGCACTGACGTCCCGCATTGAGGTGTATTGTGCATTACCCCCCTTCTAACCTAACCCTTGAAGTAACGGACTTTGGGTTGGTGGCAGCAGCTTTTCAGAGTCCCCGTGGATGTTGATATCGTAGCGGTGTTGGAGGATGAGGATTCGCTAACCCTTTGAAGATCCGTTCTCAGTCTGGCGTTGTTTAACAGTGCAGTGAAGTATCACGTGCTCCATAGACTCTTCCTCCCGAAGCCATCCGCGACAAAGTCCACTGTCCGTGGCTCCGGTCTTCAGGAGGTGAGGGTTAAGTTCGCAGTGTCCCGTGCGGATTCCCACCATCATCATCTTCGCGTTTCATTTTAACAAGGTGTTTGTTGTTTTTATGTTTTTTGCCGGAAGCATGTAAGTTACCTAATAAAACTGGCCATATACGAGGATGCCGATTCCATCATTCCGCGTATCGAGAAGGCGAGCGCAACTCCAAAGACTCCAAATGGGCGTGTCATACAGTGTTGCCATCTCGGCAACGGATCTAGTAGCTAAACCGTGCCGAGAAAATGGTTTCAAAAGGAATTTAATACGAGTGTCTGAACATAGAAAGAAACTAAAAATAAAAAGATGTTTGATCGCGTTTTTTATTTTTGAAACCAAATTTAAAGAAAAAGAGACTGGCTAATGAAAGTAGACTACTATACTATTAGCCCATATTGTCCCCAAAGGGCAAAGGCCTCAACGCATTTCCGCCACTCACAACGGTCCAGTGCCACCGTATGCCAGTCCCTCTCGGCGGCATCCAGCTCGTCCCACCGCCTCCGGCGGGGTCTGCCGCGGCACCGCTTTGCAGTCTTAGGGCTCCACTTCGTGGTAATTTTGGCCCACAGCTCGTCAGGCATGCGGCCCAGTCCCACTTCAGGAAAGTAGACTGGGCCATAAAGTTTTTTTTTACCGAAAAAGTGCGGCACGCTTTTTCGGTTTCTACTCTATTTTTACTAGCCAGACTCTTAATTTTAATTAAATTGATTCAAAACGCAGTGTGAATCAAAAGTAGCTAAATTATTTAGCTACCAGTATTTTTTGTTAACCGCTGAGTCTCAAAGTGTGGCTAAATCTAGCTAAAAATAGCTAAAGTGGCAACACTGTTGTATTTAAACTTAAACATGACCTACTCCGACGGTTGCGCACTGCCAACTGAACGCGAATTAGATTTATTAGTAGAATTAGAGTTATTTAATTAACTACTCACTAACTATTGATTAAAACGGGGTTTTATCGCGTATGTACTTTTATTATTTGTTATCCCGACGTTTCGACTGTGTTGCAACAGTCGTGGTCACGGGTTGACTGGAGTACTTGGAGCTACCGTCGAGAAGTGTGGGAAGCTGCAGCAACTACCCTCACTTGGTCTTCAGAATTAGAAATGTCCTCGTTCATATAACAACACACTACACTAACCGTATCTAGGCACTGAGACGACCGATCACGACGCGCACACCTAGCAATCACCGGGTTCCAGGACGCTGAGAGTCTATAGCCATCTTTCCAATTGAAATTTGGACATTTCATGATTTCAATCGCTTCACGAACCATTCTTGTAATAATGGCGATCACTAGAGAGAACCTTAGGATAATGAAGTCCAATCCAATGATTCGATCTCGAGTCTACCAGATGCTCTGCTATCGCTGACTTGTTTACCTAGCGGTTTTTGACAGCTGCGATATGCTCTTTGACACGGTAGGTATAACGTCCTTTGGAGTACGTAAATGCTTGGCTATCTTTGAGAGAGGAGTGAAGACCGATTTCATTGACAACCTCTTCAACATATTTCCAATTTTATCCGTCACGCCCTTTCAGTAAGGCAAAAACGTTGGCTTTCTACAGGCCTCCGTTGGTTTTTCTCTCATCGTGCGTCTTGGCTGCCGTCTACTTACATATCTGTTGGATTTTAGAACCTCCTGAACATTGGTCAGCTCACTCTCCAGATGTTCGGGTTTTTGTGCCTAACATTACCGGTATTACCGACCTGCCGTACGCACTATACGCGCTCTGTTGACTGGTTGGGTTTATTGACCTAGCGGGGTCGTTGAACGGCGCGTAGTTACTTTATAGTAATCTGTTGCATCGTACAACACGCTAGTTCTCTGACGCTTCGTCGATCAGGATTTTATTGATTTTCTCGAGATTTAGATGATAAAAAAAGAACTCTTATTTGTTGTTTAGAAACCGCTCCTTCAATATAATTAGTTTAAATAAACATACATAACACCGATTTGTCAAGTTGATTTTGAGATCAATTAAACTCATTCGCACTGAACCGATTTATTTTTTGATTATCTATTGTGTATGTTTAACAGGAGCTGCCGTCTTCAGAATCTGAGGATATGGAGGATTGGTTCCAACTCGACATCCGCGCTGAGAAGGCCGGAGACTACCTACCGCTATTAGGTGAGATTTAACACTCATATGTTTATTAATTTATTTCATATTTAAGTTTTTTTTTGATCTGGAGACACTATTTTCATCCCATCTATTCGAAAAGAGGCGAAGGGTTCCTCGATAAATGCGCGCAAAATGAGTCATTCCGGCGCACTTAATAACAGCGAGGAAATGACTTTTGAATTTGGAACACTATTTAATTTAAAAGTTTGAACGCGATTCGCTTCGATAAAGTGCTGGCTGATATTAAATTAAGCGCGCCTGATGACGCGTCATTGGTTAACCAAATTTAAAAAAAATACGCGGGAACTTCTTACTCGTTTTTTTATAATAATAAAAAAACGAGTAAGAAGTTTATCAAAATATTACAGACACTTTTAATTTGTTTCACACAAATTGAATAAAAGATGAGTTCTAGCAGTGAAAGTGAAATACATAGGTCACACTAAAAGTTTCCGGAATTGGCCACTTACATAAACAATGTTTAAAAAGTTATTACTACATTTGAAAATGGAACTCTTTAGCCGTAAAATTAAATTTGTTTTATCTGATTGTCAATTGTTTTCAAAGTGTGGCGTCATTTTAAAAATTGCGTGATTACAATAAAATGGATTTAACTCGGGAAAATTATCGTTGCATGATTTTTTACGATTTTAAGTGTAATTTGACAGCTCAGCAGAGCGTCGTTCGTTTTCAATCTGCTTTTGGCGAAGAAGCACCATGCAAGACTACTATTTATAGCTGGTTTGCGGAATTCAAACGCGGTCGTGTCAATCTCCTTGATGAAATTCGTGAAGGTCGCCCGTGCACCGCTGTAAACAACAAAAACATGGATGCATGTGACGTGCCATGAGATCCGGACATCTTTGGACATAGGCATGAGTCAAATACAGTCAATCCTACTATAATGCTGTATTGTTGATGGATCCCACACAATTTGACTGATGCTCAAAAAACGGACCCCATCACTTGATGCCATGCTATGCTTGCCAGATACAACGAAGGGGCTTCCAATTTGGTGTGGGACATAGTAACAGGTGACGAAACATGGATTTATAGCTATGATCCCAAAACGAAGCAGCAATCGAGCGTATGGGTCTTTCGAGATGAGCCGAAACCAACCAAAGTGGCGCGCGTGAAAAGTGCCTAGAAGCGGATGATTGCTTCTTTTTTTCATAAAACTGGACACGTGAATAGTGACTGGTACACGACCATTTGTTTACCGGAAATTATTGACAAACTCCGTGAAAATAACGGTAAACGCCGTATCATCTTGCACCACGACAATGCAAGTTCCCACACGGCCAGACAGACAAATGAGTTTTTGAAGGCGAAAAACGTACAACTTATGAGTCATCCAGCATACAGTCCTGACCTGGCACCGTGTGACTTTTTCTGTTCCCAAAAATCAAGAACCAATTACGCGATCAACGGTTTTCATCACCAGAAGAGGCTGTCGAAGAGTATGAAAAACATGTATGTACCTGACGTCACCACGGAGGAGTGGCACAAATGTTTTCAAAATTGGTTCAATCGTATGAAAAAGTGCATTGACGCAAAGGGAGTATATTTTGAGAAACAATAAATTCATTTTTTACCATTATTAGTATTTTTTTTATATTGATTCCGGAAACTTAGTGTGCCCCTCGTATTAACACCATGAAGTGTAAAATTAAACGCAAAAACTGTCATAAACAATTTACTACCAAACAAATCGAGAGAAAAATATCAAATAAGTCGAAAAATAAGGCAAAAATTAGCAAGCGCGTAGTTGAAAGTACTAAATTACGACCTTCTTCGGTTGATCCACCGATTCAACCTTTGTCGCCGCGCCCATCCACTTCAAAACAGCGTGAAATGTCACCATTGACTCAAAATGATCATCAACCAGAGTCTGCAGTTACTACGAATACCCAAGTGTATAATAAATAAGGCAACGACATTTTCTGCTCCCAACAAAACAGCTACAATAAACTTCCAAAATTGCGAAACTGTATCTAATATTAATATAAATTCGTCACTACTAAAAGCATCTCTTATTTATTTTTCGCATAGAGGGTTACAAAAGCAGAGTGTGCCACACTGTGCCAAAATTATTTAACCTCGAGCGACGCACTTTGAATCCCTCGCTACGCTTAGAATTCTAATTTAGGGAATTCTAAAGTCCCTTGTGACACAATCTACTATTACTTTTTTGTATCGATATTGGTTGATTGACATATTTGACATTGTTACAAGCTTTTTATTAACTTGCAATGTATGTATGTTTGTCCGGGTGGAATCTTGCAACTGAATTTTAAACCCGCTTCCCTCAACCGATTGAGCTAAAATTTGAAATATATATATGTAACTTCGGTGAGAATGCAATAATATGGACCCATGGAGGTGGTCTCATGATGGATACGGACATGAGACCACCTCCATGGTTCCATATTACTTGAATGGAAGAACTTCTGAATGGATTATAGTAGGCTACTAGTGTTCGGGCTCATTTGAATCTGCTTGCGGTTCCGATTATGAATTTAATTTAATTTCAGGTCCTAAAGCAAAGGAGTTCCTGTTGGAGGAGAAGCGTCGCGTCTCCGCGCGCATCTCCAACCTCAAGCAGAGTCTGAGCGCGCTCACCGACAGTGGCAAGAAACAAGCAGAACAGGTTAGTATTACGCCTAGGTTCCCTAGTCGAACTAGGAACCCTCAACCCTTAAGGAATGTATGTTTGTATGTCTGAGGTATTGTGAGATTGATTTGAAAATATTTAAACTTTTAAAGTTAACTTATATTTAATAGTTATTAAAAATTAAATATCTATATTTAAAAGAAATTTTAGTGGCAATCGGAAGGAAGTTACGCAATCTCCTAAGAGAACACGCTGAGGCAAACATCTTACGGCTGACTTCAGATATCTGAGGTCCCCATGACAATTGCTTGTCCATGAGAACGCCTAAATTTTTCACCGTCTCACTCTGCTTAACGTAGGTGCCATCAAATATAATTTGTGGAAGGCAAGGCCAGTCTATCCTCGATATCATCCTAGAGCCCCCAACGACGATTACTTGAGTTTTGAGTGGATTAACTATAAGGCCATGTGCCTTGCTCCAGTCCAGAATACGGTCTAGGCCAAGGTTTATTCTATATATATATAGCTTCAGGCAGCCGCTCTACTGTATCTTGTGTGTAAATTTGAAGATCGTCTGCATAGAGGTGGTAGGATGAAGTTAATTGTTGGAATATTGAGTTTATGAAAATTGCAAATAGAAGAGGTGATAAAACGCCACCCTGAGGGACACTCGCAGATATCGTGCGCCATGATGAGTAACTATCATCAATGGTATACGCTGACGGCGCCCGTTCAGATAACTGTGAAACCACTCAATCACTGTTCGAGATACGTTAAGAGAGCGCAGGGTACCAAGAAGAATTTCGAAGTCAACGTTGTTGAAAGCGTTGCTAAAATCTAAAAGTGATAGTACTGTTACTTTCCCATTGTCCATGTCATCTCGTATATCATCAGTTATTTTAACTAATGCTGAAACAGTACTATGGCCTGGACGGAAACCGGATCGGAAAGGATTTAGAAGATTATTCCTGGAAAGAAAAGTGCTCAGTTGCTTATGGACAAAATGTTCCAAAAAAACTAATATTATAAAGACCAATATTATAATGGTAAAGAGGAAAGATTTATATTTTTGAATGTTTGTAACCAATAAACTCGAAAACTACTTGTCCGACTTCTAAAATTCTTTCACCATTAGAATGCTACGTTATTCCTGAGTAACATAGGTTACTTTTTATCCGACTGCGCAAAGGAGGGGTAATGTTTTTATTGACAAACCATGCGTGCGAATCCGCAGGCAGGTCAGCTAGTCATAAAATGTAATTAATTAAATAATAATTATTTTTTCCTAAATAATAATTTATGGATGTAATATCTGAATAATAATTGATCAAGCGAAGCGAGATCTCTTAATTAACTTGGGCAAATCGGCGTTGCATGTATGTATGTTTGTTTGTTTGTAGGAGGATAACTTTCGAAGCGTTTATCCAATCATCGTAAAATTTGGTATATAGATAGGTAGTAATGGCACAATCCTGGTGTAACTAAATGAGCTAAAAATGTGGGGGGGTTGTTGAGATATTGGGGTTCTAGAGGGGTAAAAAAAAAACGAAATAGGACTATCCGGTCAAGTGGCACGTCCTATAAAAGGGCTTTGTGAGTACATTTCGACTCCGTTTTTAGTTTTAGTTTAAACCTTGTAGTTTTTAATTTGTTAGCCACAATAAAAACTGAACTTTGACAAAATTCACAGGGTACACCAGTGCCCCCACAGTGCTTAAATTTGGTATGCGTGTAGGTTCAGTGGTACAAATATAGGCAAAAGTCTGAAATCCAGAATAACTGCAATTTCTACCGCAAAAAAGTGTAACCAAATGACATAAACTCCCGTTACCTGTAATTTGAAAGAAACTGTAGGTCAAGTTAGTTGGTGATGCATTTCGTGGCATTATTTTGGTAGTCAAAGATTACAAATAATATATTTTGTTTTTATAGGAGACTCGCGAGATCTCAGTTCGGGGCGAACCACTAGTTAAATTAAATCGTTGCCTTAACATTATAATTTATTTTACAGGTACGAACTGCCACCATGGCACTGGCAGAGCTGGATGATATGCTCAAGGCATCTTGAATCTTCATTACTCTAAGGATTAATCTTCATTACTCTACGTGTTTTGTTATGTACGACATTAAATGAAAACACGGGTAGGGCTAATGGCTAGTATTGTTGTAAAACAGGTTTATTCAAATTCATAACTATAGAAGATTTTAAATTTTCAAACAATCTTTATTTGAAGTCTTAAAATAAGTATAAACGAAACAGCCTGTATAAAATAGGTAAACAAATCATATTAATTCATCATGTAAGTAGGTACCTGTTAAACTGACTAAGCATCGTCGCAAAGGCGCCGCCGATTTACGCTAAAAATTGTTTATTGGAAATGTTTCGATTACTGGATAAATATTCAAGCTACCGGTATTAAACCCACTTCTAAAATCAGTTAATACGATTCCTGATGTGTGTTTTAAATCAATGTCGTACATAACAAAATAGGTTGTTTTATTATTTAGTTAAGAAATAGACTTAAATACGCCTGTTAGAGATAGATAGATGAACTGCACACCATAAAACAAACTTTATACTATAACTTCAAATTAAATTAGAATAATTTTAATCTGTGTGATTCAATGAGGGGCTTTCACGGCCATGTTTTTATAACTGCTAACAGATGGCGTTGCTCTGTCATGCCCTGATTAACAAAGGCAAATGAACTGTCAATGTCAATTGCCGTGTCAACATTATTATCCAAGGAACTTAAAATAAAAAAGTGAGATTATTTTAGACAAATTGTGTAATGTGTCTTTGAGATTTTGTTATAAAAGCTCTATATTTATTGGCGGCGCATCTCCAGACAGCGCTATCTATTACGCTAGTTGGAACTAGTTTTTATTAAAATAGAAAATTAAAAGTCCTCTTTGGCGGGGATTTCGAGTATAAAGATCCAAAAAAATGCCCATCCCACTAGTGGGACGTAGCAGCGGGTATTTAGAGAATAATTCGAAGAAACAAGAAAGATGTCATTCAAGTTAAATTATATTTGAATACATTTATTACAGAATGCATAATTAAGTTTTATTAATTGAGGGCGACTTGCGCAACGATGCCTAAACGCATTTAGTGCCTAAATATAATTTAGAGAGTTATGTTTAATTCTAAATTCGTTTAGGGATTGTTGTACAAGCCGGGCTAAGTGTGAATACTAGTACGTAATGAATTAATTTCTTATGAAATTATAAGTTTTATGAATTTATATTATTGTTTTATTTTAATATTATACTAACTCAGACGCCCACGACTTGCGGTGATGGTTTTTTAATAGAACATTACCCTCATTTTGCGCAGTTGGCTAAAAAGTAGCCTATGTCCTTTCCAAGGATATAATCTAACCCCTTGCGAAATTTCATTACGAACCGTTTAGCCGATTAGCCGTGTGAAGGTAACAAACAAACTAACAAACAGTTATGTATGTGTTATACATATAAACCTTTCACTTGAATCACTGTTAAAACTGTATTAAAGTCTGTTGAGTAGTTTAAAAGATCTAAGCGAAAGCTAGCGGAAACGACTTCATTTTATACTATGTAAGAAAAGATACATTCCCTTCATCATATCAGCCATAGGACGTTCGCTGCTGAACATATGCCTCTCCTATACATTATCAGAGCGACTGATCTTGTCTGATACACAACGGCTCCCAGCAACCATAATCAGGTATTTCCATCTAGTAGAGGGCCGCCCTACGCTGCGCTTTCCAGTGCGTGGTCTCAACTCGAGAAGGGCTGACCAAACGGCCGTCAGTTCTTCGAGCTATGGCCTATGTGCCCCGCATGCACAGTGATTAATTTTAAGAGTCAAAATATGCGGCATAAATGGCCGTATTTTTGGATCGCGTTGACTTAAAAGCTTGTTTTATTACAGCTTCAATTCATATAAATTTCATCTTGATATCTCTACGTGTTCCTTAGAAAAAGGATCTCGAAAAGACAGACAGGTGAAACATTTGGTTGGGGAAAAAGTTTCTTCGCATTTTTTAAGAAAATTCAAAACATTTTTTAATATAGTTTATTACTAAAGTATGTAGATACCATTTTGTTCGATAACTTTTTGCTATCTTGTACCTAGGTAGGGACATCATCCCATTGCTATAGAAATTTTGGCGCTTCTGATCAAAATACTGCGACAAGTGATTTTGGCAGTCCTCTCGTGATGTTAATCTGACACTGCCTAAAGAATTCTGAAGAGACCAAAACAGGTGGAAATCGGAAGGTGCAAGGTCAGGACTATACGGCGAATGCATTAACACCTTCCAGCCAAACTCTCTTAATTTTTGCTAAGTGGCTAAAGATGTGTGAGGTCTAGCGTTATCATGATGAAAAACCACACTCCTTCTGTTGCTTAATTCCGGCCGCTTTCTCTCAACTTGCTTAATCTCATCAGTTGTTCACAATAGAGTTCAGAATCGATGGTCCTGCCTGGTGGTAACAGCTCATAATGAATCCCACCACACACACAGCATCACCTTGTTGCGAGTTAAGCCGGGTTTCGCTACAGTCTGTGAAGCCTGACCGGCCTTTGATCATGACCTTTTTCGCACGTTCTTGTCGTACGTGATCCACTTTTCATCACCAGTTATCAGCTTCTTCAAAAATGGTTCGGTTTCATTACGTCGTAATAAAGAATCACAAATGAGTACACGGTTCATTAGATTTCTTTCAGTGAGCTCGTGGGGTACCCAAATATCGAGCTTTTTTGTGTACCCAGTTTTTTTCAAATGCGCCAAAACTGTTTTGTGGTCGATTCCCAGTTCTTCAGCTACGTCGTAACTACTGATATGCGGATCTTGCTCCACTTTTTCAAAAATGGCATCCATTTTATCCGTAATAGGGCGACCAGAGCGACGTGCATCTTTGACATCAAAAGATCATTGGGCGGTTTTGACCCACTTTTTTTTTCGCGCACAGTGTTCAAATCACTTTTAAAGTAAAGTATTCAATTCCACTTTTCTAAATATGTAAATTTTTTTTATGTATCTGCTGGAGGAAAAATGTTATGTAACAGTATGTATGTGAGTCTAACTATAATTCTATTAGACTAAAAACTAAAGATTTTACTGTCAGCATTGTGAAAATGTATGTACAAGCATAAGAAAAATGTTTGTATCGCATAACAGATTGTATGTCTCTCTCGCTCGCACTTTCGACAGGTAGAAAATAACAGTAAGGTATCGAAGTGCGCGTGCGACGCGCCGCCTGCGCCCCACCCGCTCTGACCGCCCCGCAGTCGTACGTCATCCTTCGTTTCGATCTGTGCGTTTAAACTCGTGTTTCCGATTTTTGCATTTTATTGATTACTTGAGCGTGTTTTATGGACCCCTGATTTTGCTTGACGATTGGTTTACATTAACATGGAAAGACAAAATAGTTGCGTGTCGTGTAATCGATCTGTTTTACGTCGACGAAAACACATATTGACAGTTCTCTTTTTGGAAAGACAAAGGGATCTTGTAGATTTATTATTGCAAGAAATAATACCACGTGAGGTAAGTACACTACACTGTCATCGTATGTGTATGACTCGTCGCGTGCTCTTGATTGTACAAATGTTGCTTTGCTCAATGTAATGGCTCATTTTACTTCTTGATAAATGGAGGAATATATATTTTTTTTTTTCAATTGTTTCAGATTACTTTTAATGGCTCACGGGCCATGTGCCATGCTTGTTGGTCAAGGTTAGATCGTCGTTTACGGAATCAACCCGTACAAAATGAACAAGTACAAAATATACCAGTACAAGATCAGCCAGTTGAAGAGCAACCAGTGCAAGATCAAGTACAATTGCAGCCTAGTTTTGTTACGCCAAGAGGATATAAGCGAGCATCGAATACAGCGAGACATTGTATTTTTACAAACTGTAGAAATGTAGTGGCCCATAATGTTCCACTATATGCTAAGTTCCAACTCTTACACAATCACAATTTTTATATACCAGAATTAGCTCGGGTTTGCAATGCTCATTTTATGAGGAATGACTGGGTAGACTTGCTCAACACTACATCCCACGAAAACTTTGACAGTACTCATGTTGTTGGTATGATGAATTTATATAAATGGGGTATCGAACAAAGAAGCAACCTTGATTTCGAAAATATTGAAGAAATAGAGGACAATGAATTTCACTTTTGGATGGGACTAACAAAATATCAATTTAATGTTATTTTGAACCAAACGCCTTCACTGGGTGATCGATCAGTTCATCCTGCCACAGTTCTTGGAATTTTTTTAACAAAAATAAGAACCGGTGAACCAGATGAGCGATTAGCCACTAAATTCAATATGTCGAGGAGACCCCTAGAAAGGAAGTTGGCGATAGCAAGAGAATGCTTAAGTAATGATTTTGTTCCACAGCATTTGGGCTTAAATCATATTACTAGGGAAGATGTGGTGGCCAAGAATCTTGCAATTCCAAGCCATTTTTTTGGTGGTAACTATAATGAACCGGCGGCCATTCTCGTATGTGATGGAACATATATTTATCTACAAAAGAGTTCGAATTTCCTTTTCCAGCGCAAAACTTACAGTCTTCATAAGTTTCGGAACTTAGTAAAACCCTTCCTTATAGTATGTACCGACGGCTACATAGTAGATGTTACGGGGCCTTACACTGCGACTACTTCGGACGCAAGCATTATGCGTGACCTGATGCAAGAAGATTCTCCGATTCATGGGTTCTTGAGAGTTAATGATGTTTTTATATTGGATCGTGGATTTCGGGATTCGATTGATAAAATTGAGGAATGCGGGTATAATCCTCACATGCCGCCTACAAGAGTAAGAGGAGAACAACTGACGACACTAGATGCTAATAAATCTAGATTAATAACAATGATCCGGTGGGTAGTGGAAACCATTAACGGCAGATTCAAGAAAGATTTTAAAATCTTCCGCCATGTATATTTTAACGTTGCCATGAGAAACATGATGGTCGACTTCAAAATAACTGCGGCCATAATTAATGCTACTCGCCATCCATATGAGGACCATATGTATGCGGAACAATTCATAAGAATTATAAATGAACGAATGAATGAACCCAATGAGATGGCAGAATATGTGATTAACCATAATTTAAACAGGCAGAGAGTAGCGTTTGTGCGACTCGATGGCAATGATCCGGATTTTGATGACTTTCCTCGGCTTACATTTGACGAATTAATATTGTTTACGTTGGGATCATACCACTTGAGAATCGCAAGATCGTATTGCCACGAGCACATGCGTGAGGATGGTGTATACACTATCGAACTATACCGGCACCAAGAAATGATTGAAAATAAGATATTGATAAGAGGCAGAATACAGTCACGACACGTCCGTGCAAAGCAGTACTACACCTATATTTTAGTAGATCCTACCCATATTGGAAGAAATAGCATCCAACAGTATTACTGCTCGTGTATACACGGCCGTCGCACTGTCGGAAGCTGTGCACATGTTGTAAGCGTCGTATACTTTCTGTCATGGGCCAGGCATCAAGACGACGCGCCTGCAGCCTTTTTAGATGAATTAACTATAGATTTTGATAATGCAGAATAAAAATATTATTACCGCAAAATGGATTTTATTTTCGTATTCCTGGAAATAGTTCAAAACAACTGTTTTACAAAGTATTTTTACAGTCAGGCCAATAGTTTTTACTTAGTTCATTATAAAAATGCTATAATAATAATTTAAAAATGCTATAATAATTATTTTAAAAATGCTATAATATTAATTAAAAAAATTTTTTTTGCGGTTCTCCCATATCCTGCAATAATGCGACCCATACCATTAAGTAACATATACATTTAACTACATACCTAGCCCTGTTTCGTTTTTGTGCGCCGTGGGTCATATGTCCGAACAAAATGCCCAATGACCTTTCCGGATTGAAAACGCTTAAACCAAATTTGTGCTACTCTCACAGACACTTCACTAGGTCCATAAACATCGCAAATATTTTTCGCGGCTTGCGTTGCATTTTTACCTTTTTTGTAGTAAAATTTTAAAATGTATCGAATTTCTTCATTAGATTCACTGATCTTTACAGTATGAAAAACAAATAAAAATCACACATTTTCCTAATATGAATTTGGAATTATCTAATATATAAAATTCTCGTGTCACAGTTTTCGTTGCCATACTCCTCCGAAACGGCTTGACCGATTTTGATGAAATTTTTTGTGCTTATCCGGTATCTATGAGAATCGGCCAACATCTATTTTTCATCCCCCTAAATGTTAGGGGTAGTCCACCCCTAAATTTTTTATTTTATTTTTTAGACAAAATTTTTAATTTCTATTTTTTTATGATACAACATACAAAAATACATGCAACCCTAAATGTTTACCCTTCTACCACCAACCCCTATCTCAACTTAGCAACAGAACATCTAAGGCGGTACGAAGTTCGCGGGGTCAGCTAGTCTTCTTTAAAATTTAAACTTTGAATGATACCAAAACCAGCCAGATACAAATAGTATAGCCAAAGAGATTTTATTTCAAGTTCATACATACTAAATATAATGCGAAAAGACTTTTTCCCCAACCTTATACATATATGGGTTCCATACTTTTGACGCACTGATCCCTATAAACTAGTGGTTCGCCCCGAACTGAGATCTTGCGAGTCTCCCATAAAAACAAAAAAAATATTATTTGTATTCTTTAACAATCAAAATAGTGTCACGCAATGCATAACCAACCGACATGACCTACAGTTTCATTCAAACTAGAAGTAACGGGAATTAATGTAAATGAGTTATCCGTTTTTGGGGTAGAAATTGCAGTTATTCTGGATTTTAGACTTTTCCCTATGTTTGTGTCACTAAAGCTACACGCATACCAAATTTCAGCACTGTGGGGTCACTGGTGGACCCTGTGAATTTTTTCAAATTTCAGTTGTTATTATGGCTATTAACTTAAAAACTACATAGTGTAAACTAAAAATAAAAACAAGGTCGAAATGTATTCACAAATACCTGCTATTAAAAAAAAATACGAGACGTGCCACTTGAGCGGATAGTCTCATTTTGTTTTTTTTTACCCCCTGTTGAACCCCCATATCTCAACACATTTTTAGCGCATTTAGTCACACTAAAATTGTGCCCTCACTACCTACCTATACACCACGATTCACGATGATCGAATAAACACTTGGAAAGTTATCCTCGGACAAACTAACATACATACATACAACACCGATTTGCCCAAGTTGATTTGGAGATCTAACTTCGCTCGACCAAATATATAGAAAACTTGGTCACTATGAGATGGTGTTTGGTTCAATAAAATAATTAAAAAACAAATAAACCAGAAAGCTAATTATTATCAAATTAAAAAACTTATAAAATATTCATATAAACAAAAATAAACAAAGTTATCCACACGATTTATGATTCTAATTATATAATATTGTAGCTGTATGTAAGCTAATCGGTAATTTCTTCTGTTAGCTGAACTGACTATAAAATACGCCAAGACTTGCGGCAGATGGAGCCAACCAATAAACGTGTTTGTTTCCTTTTCAATTCAATTACTGGTAATAAGTGTTATCGATACATACTCGGCGCTTCACTAACTGCGACCGAAAGAGATGCAAGAGCGAGCGAGATAGCAATATTATCGTCGCTTGTCCCACATTTTATACGCAAATTTGTATAAATTCTACACAAATAATTAAATTAAACTTACTTACAAACTTTGCAATCACTATACTTATCATATTTATGTTATAATTACCTGTTTATTAAATCTCTTTTTTTAGCACCTTGGTATAAAACGTACTCATATTTAACAAAATTAAAATTAAATTTGCTTAAAAGTATTCTTACAACTGAACAAGAGGAACTCTTCTAATACTGATTCTTAACTTAAAAGAAGAGCTCCCAACACTAGTATTTAAAAATGTACTAGTAAAAAACAATAGAACGATTATTGGTATGATTTGATTTATGACCCCGTCTACCAGAAGCGTTGGCGTCTCGATTATCTAACTAACTACAGAAATGGTTGACGCACGAACAGAGTCTGAACACTCTAGGCGTGCCAACAAAAATATCATTCAGAGTAGACAGGGCTCCTCTATTTCTTTCTTCGTAATCGAATGACGTCTGTACCCCTGCATCTGCATACCTAATTTTTTTGCTGGAAACCGATGAATCACTGCTGCTTTTACGCTTTCCAGAACTCTCTCTGCTATTTTCTTTATGAACGTTCTCATTAATGTTAGTAACACTTGCACTATTACTGCTGTTACTAATGATTCTTTCAATAGGTGTCGAAACTCGATGCAGCAAATCGAAATTTACTTCCATATCTGTTGATTCTCTTGGATCTGAAGAGCTGGTTTCTGTTTCAGCTTCGAGCCGGTTCGGATCTTGTTCTAATTCAATTTCTTCTTGGTGGCTATGGGTGCTGATATTCGCTTCGTGGAGAGACCCGATCGAGGGTTGGATGCGAGGAGTTCTCATCATTTCTATTTCTTGAGTATCTTCAGATTCACTTGAAGACTGGTTATTGATGCTGTCTGAAACTGAAACAAGATTATCTATTACATGGTATCTGTTTTTAGACTCCGTAAAACTAATTGATATGTTTTATATAGTTTTTACTAGCAAATATGTCGGCCTTTGACATCTAAATAATAAACAAATAACAATAAATAATGGTGGACATTTCACACAGCGCCATCTAGTCCTTAACTAAGCAAAGCTTGTACTATGGGAACCAGATAATTTATAGAACACAAACTTTTTTTTGTTAGTACATGCTTATAAAATTTTAAATTTACCTTGTAAAATAGAGCAACAACCAGACCCGGTACAAATATCTGTGGATGATACAAACATTTGTTCCACGGTGGGAATCGAACCCGCAACCTCCTGTGCCTCAGACGGCTATTCGCTCACTGCGCCACAGCGGTCGTCAATAATAATTGAATTAAGTCAGAATGTAGACCAAATCCAGTATTATAAATCCGTCGGTACATACCTCTTTTTCTTTCCAGTATTTCAGAGATTTCATCACCAGCTTCTAAGTCGTCTTCAATCTCCTTTTGGACTATGTTACACGGTTCCACATCATCATGTGCGTCTCTGTGGACATCAGCTTTGAATGTCACTTGTCTGTAAACCTCGCTGTGATCAGTCGGCGATGATACTTCATTGCTAATAGCTGTTGCTGATGCCTCAGCTCCCTGTTGGTGTTTTGATGTCCTCGAACTCAGCGAATGGCTTTCTTCACCGGCTTCAGACGAAGAACTATTGGGTAAATCTTCGGAGCTGGATTTATTTTCATTTTCATCGATTACACGTTTAGATTTACTTTCACTCGGGTTATGATCATTTACTGTTTCTGATAGCTCGTTTGGAGAATTCTCTGCAACCGCTGTATCTAAATCAATATTGGCATCTTCGAAGCTATTTATCTCTCTTGTACCAGCAATACTCTCTACGTTTGTCATTTCTTCGTCAGTGGTTACAGTAGAGATATCGCTTTGGTTTTCAATAAACAGTTTTCTGTATACTTTTAACATTCTCTTTTCTAATTCTATATAAAACTCTTCAGGATCGTCGTGCCGGTTGGGTTCTCTCTCTATGATGAGAGAGGGGAGGGGGCTGTAGGGTCGCTCGGGTGCCTCGGGTGTGTCAGAACGGGAGCGGGAGCGGGTGGAGTCAAACGACTCGTCCTCTTCTGGCACCGGGGATAAGGCTGAATGAAAAAAATAGTATTTTTTCATTTTATCTACGTACGTAGCAATTTTCCTATCTTAAACTGCTTTTACACATATTACAACCTAGGGGTATTCAAGTCGCGAGTGAATAGTTTTCTACTAGGCAAGCGTGTACCATCGTAGACTGCATCATCGCGCGCCATCAGGCGAGATCGTGGCCTATCACAATAATATAATAAATGTGAAAATTTGGATTTTTTGTTTGTTACTCAATCACGTCGTAACGGCTCAACCGATTCGATTTCGATGAAGTTTGGTATGTAGGTACGTAGATTATAACCTGGATTACCACATAGGCTTCATTTTGTTGACAAACAACGCATGCGAAGCCGCCGCTGGCGAAAAAGCGCTATTTACATCCTGGCCCAGCCACCTTTTTTCTTCTTAATCGCGTGTCAATAATTCTTCTCATATTTAGATAAGTAGGTAGGTACCTACTTGGCCACATCGATAGAGTTTTGTTGTTTTTATTTATTTATTTAATACTTTCACGTAAACAGAATAATGCTAGGAGGACTTAATGCTAATAATATTATCTACCAGTCATCCTGGCCATGCTAAAAGAAGGTAAGGCGATTATGTTCAATATGATGTAGCTGGTGTGTAAGTAAATTCCAAGTTCGTGATATACATAAATCAATTGTAAAACAAAAGAAATTGTGTACTGATATTGCAAAATTGAGATAATTGTAAAGGTATGTATTTTTCTGAGCATAACAATTGATCTGCATTAAATTCAGTAGGTCGATATGCTATGAAGTTTTGCTGGTACGTATTATGAGCTGAACCGATGGAGGCGTTGTTATGATATTGGGTTTTAAAGGAGGGTAATACAAATTTATAAGACACTAATAATATCATATGAATAGGCTCTATGTAAGTATTCATTCCAAAACAGTATATTCTATGACCAAACCAATCTATCGAGCGCTCTCATTTGTTAGAGTTTCGATGAGTTAATAGTTCATGTTGTGGATACCTATATGTATATCTACAATGCTCTTAGCCATTTGAAACTTTGCAAATGAGTGTACCTAATTTCGAGGACAATGCAATATTATGGTGACAGCGAGCTGATCAGATGGAGTCAGGAGTTGTTCCACAGAACTCCTTAGCAAATTGTCTGATAGAGTTAAAACTTTGCAAATCTGTCGAGTTCCAATGACAAAAGCGTGATTTTTTAGTTTTTTTTTTTTAACTTTGTTTTGATGGATCGCAATCGCAAATTCTCAGTTCGGGGCGAACCACAAATCAAATCAAATATGTTTATTTGGAACTAAAAACAGTGTACAGAAACAAAGTGAAAACGGTGATACCCGCAGGAGTAAAATACTGTGTCGCAGCCATCAACGCCCTCCTCCATAAACCTTATCGAATAAAGAGATACCTTTAGTTAGATGTTCCACAAGTTTAGATTGGGACATCCAACTAAAGGTAGATACCTAAGCCCCTCAGAATAATAACACATTATCTAATGGCGACAAGTGCAAGCACAGCGATGCCTAAACGTATTTAAGTCGCTAAATATGATTTAACTAGCTGTCAAATCATACAAACACGTCAAATTTAAACACGTTAAGTCGCTAAATACGTTTAGGGATCATTGTGTAAGCGGGGGTAAGTAATATTCTGTTTAAGTACTACTTGGGAACATCAGAGTTCGGTAAGAATAATGCTTGGGAACCGAATGCAAATATAAAGAAGACTTACGTGGGACATCCTGGAACATGCTTCGAATCAGGCGTTCCTTCGTTCGCTCCCAGTCCTCATTTTTAGTAAAATGCGCCATTCTGTAATTTATTAGAAAAACTTTAGAATTTAGTTTCAGTAACCAAGTTGCAAATATGAAAACGTATTTGTGGGTAGTAATATAAATCTACCCTCAAAGATTATTCAATTTATCATAGAGTAAATCATAGAGGAATACAGTTTTTGTTTGTGGCGTGATTAAGTACTTTCACAATTCCGCAAATGTCAATGTCATGATATTTTCATAAACATACTAAGAGATAATAATACGCTAGTTGGGGCTAGTTTTTTTTTTTAATCGAAAATGAAAAGCAAAAATGTACCTACAAATAGCTCGTTATACTATTAGTTTAGACGTCTAAACTTCATCAATTTATCGAATGTCTATTTATTTATTTATTTAACAAAATCCACAGCCTTTAAAATATATATATATATATACAAACTATTACTATAAGCTTAACTTACGGCAAAAAACAGATTTACTTTTTATAAAAAGAATTTATATATAGACAATCTAAATTTTAATTAAACTAAAAATACGACTTAACCAAAATTACGTGTAAACACATATAGGTTCATAAAATACATAGAGTATAAGATACATATAATATATACACAAGCATTTACATCATAAATTCATACATACATATAAATACAACGAATGTAACAAATTAACAATTATCGAACGTCGAACTTAAAAATAGTTTTATCAAAAACCCGTAGCAACCAAACTATTTAGCCAATAGCTCGGTAATGTCAAAATTCATAACAATATCGTAAAAATTGTAGTTTCTGTGAAATAAAAGCGAAAACAGAGTTATACGATGAGTGGAGAGACTATTTACGATAAATCCAAAAAGCATTATGTCAAAAAAATGCGGGTCCACGATTATTTATATGGTAAGTTGGAGATCCATCTAATACTTATGGATAAGTGGTCTATGATCTAGTACGGTGAATGGGGGAAGCACCAACGGAATCCTGAAAGATGATTGCTTTTTGATGATTGATCGACTGAAGATGATTGCTGTGAGACCTGAGTCTGCAGTACAGACCTCCGTGGCGCAGTGGGTGCAGGAGGGGGTTTCCACCGCGAAACAAATATTTGTATGATCCACAGATATTGGTTCCGGGTCTGGTTGTTGCTCTATATATATTATAAGTATATATTTACATAAAAAAGTATATGTATTCTATTAATTATCTGGTTCCCATCGTATAAGCTTTGCTTAGTTTGGGACTAGATAGCGCTGTGTGAAATGTACAGCATTATTTATTTATTTTTATTTATTAATTGATGGGGCTGCATGTCGTATGGTATGTTACTCTTTGTTACGCTGTTTAGTCTTGTTCTTTACTGTGTTTTGTTTGTTTATTTTATTGTTTTGTTTTATTCTGGTTGTGGCAATTTAGGTATCTGTAAGACATAATTACCATTTATTATTGCATTAAGTCCTCCTAGCACTATTCTGTATTGTGTGAAAATATTAAATTTAACATATAAAAATCCGTGTCACGGTGTTTCTGGTGTTTATTTTTGACCCTCCTACCCCCCCCCCCCTATTTTTTAATCGTGATTTTAGTATTTTTGTATGAACAATATTCATACAGGTAATTTAACCGTCGTTCATTGACGTGAAGTCATTTACATGAAGTGTCGCGTCACTTTGACAAGAGTGTTTTATATAGTTTTTATCGCGAAGTTTCCACGGGAACGGGAAATTTCATGCGTGCGAAGCCGTGGGCGGGCCAGCTAGTCAATAAATAAATATATGTTTTTTTATTTATTTATTATAAGTAACGCTGGCCCGGAAATCGTATGGTCCATATCGCGAGACAAGAAGATATTATATCTACTTAATATCCTCTTGCTATTACTAACGAACTATCACTATCCATACATATAATAAATTCGAAAGTAACTCTGTATGTGTGTTACCTTTTTCGTGAACGGATCGTAATGAAATTTGACAAGGAGATAGATTATATCCTCAAGAAGGGCATAGGCTATCATTTGTCTCAAAAAATAATCTTGAAAGTGGTGAAATAGGGGTTGAAAGTGTGTATGGGCTATTCATAATTCCTTAAGTTACAGATCTGAAAATTCATATTTAGGCTTTTGGTAGAAATAACGAAATACGTGTTTCAACTTTTTTGCAAAATCATCCCTAAAGTAAAATTATGAGGTATTCTTTAGATGCAGTCCCTATGTACCGTTGGTACTCGTATATAGATAGATTGTGACCGGGATTGGGACATACATAGGCTACGTTTTACCTGACTGCGCAGAAGGAGGGTAATGTTTTTTATTGGCAAACCACGCGTGCGGAGCCGTGGGTGGATCAGCTAAATAGATATAACTTATATTAGACTAGCTGTTGACCGCGACTTCGTAACGCGTTACACTACTAAATGTGTAGGTAGTTGCAACTTGACACCCCATTTTTATCCCATGGGAACTGATTTATGGGATAAAAGGTAGCCTATGTGGTAATTCAGGTTATAATCTACGTATATACAAAATTTCATCGAAATCGGTTCTGCGATTACGACGTGATTGAGTGACAAACAAACAAACAAACATTCAAACTTTCATATTTATAATATTGGTGTGATAAATGAATGCTTCATCATTCATCATTGATCTATATTATACGTTACAAGCTGATTTTTTTTTTAGTTTACTTACCTAGAGGGTTTTGTTTTTATTATTTGGTTACAGATTCTGCGTTCATTGTGTCTGGGGCCCGGGACTACGCTCGGACAGCCTTTAAAGCCGCTATGGGCTCCGCACAACTTGTAAGTAAGAACTAGTACCATAGAGAACTGATAATATATAAAAGGGCTCGCCCGGAGAAGTACTACCACCATACCTATTCCTGCCGCCAAGCAGCATTGCTGTGTTTCGGTTTGAAGGATATGGTTGCAGGGGAAATTACAGGCACATTAGGCTTCACACCTAGTTGATGGACGCAGGGCAGTGGCACCCTCTGCAGCTCCCCCCTCTAAAACACGCGACCACACTCCTAACTCCCCTGATTAGATTTACCCAGCTTCTAACCTGAAGCTGAAGACAATGAGACTCGACTACCAGACTGGACATTTCTCTTCCACAAATTAAAAGTATTATTAGGTATACTTAACCTTACATTTGAGACAACATAAAAATTGTATGTGGGTAGTCAGAGAATTAGAGGTCATAATCTTTTGCAAGGTGTAGATTCTTTCTTGGTTATCTTGCAAATCAGTAAAGTTCATATTTTTAGAACTAAACCCATTCGATTTTGGTTCTTTGTAGCCTATTCTAGAACCCAAGTCTTTTCGATTCCAATCCTAAGAATAACCGCCACCTACTATCTATCTGCCAAAACACTCAGCCTTTAAACACACCTAGCCAACCTATCAATTAACCCATTCTTGAACTAAAATTCACTATCAGAATGCACTAAAATTCCGAACTTCGTAAAACCCCATAATGACGCAAGTTATTCCAACTTAGTACTTTTCCGGACGGCTAGTTTGCATGAGATAAGACTGCTTTCATTAGCTATCAAAGCCTTTAGTTTACTGTAGTTTAACTATGAATATTACTTCAATTCATGTTTCTAGTACATTTTCAGTTAACAATGCTGATTGATCTTAACGGAATTTCTTTCCTTGGCTCCGTAGAATAGAAAACAGACCTTTTCATGCATCTGTTTCTAATTAAGCCCACCGCTTTAGCCTTCACAGATTCTATCAACATCAGATCAACGTACTTAGATAAATAACTTCCTTGAATCCGAGCACATTTCATTGTCAAACTTCACAAGTTCCAACTTATAATTTCAACATAGTATTCAGTCTTACAAAGTGTATTTTTTGAAACCACCGTCCTTAAAAGCGCAATTGCCCTTTTATTTTAGTTTATTAAATTAATTTTGTTCTTCATACTGATATATTTTTATACCGTATGTTACATTAAAGTATTTCTTTTTCCAATGTACAATAACAACAGATATCAAACTTAGGAATCCAATCTTCCTACCCACAGTTTTCCTTTTACTAGATTAAATCTAATCAATCTAAGAAATATTATACCGTCAATAGGTTACACATTCCTGTGTATTTGTTATAACATAAGCTATTTTTACCAATAAACCCACCGTTCTTTTTATGACCATAGAAATAGTTAAACAAATCGCTGTAAATACAAACATCAAACGTGAAAGGTTATTTTGTCTTTAGTTTCATATAATCCTGACCCAATCATTTCTTAAAATGCAATACTTATGCCAATCTGTCCGTACATCTTCTTTAGAATAAATAGAACGTAATGGAAAGTATTTTCTAATGCCTCCAATCCCATAATATGATCTAAATTAATTTGATTATTAGACTATTATCGACTTCACCGTCCATGATGCGTTTCCTACCCGACATCCTATTATTCCTAGGTATAATAAACCCTATGACAAGATTCCTAGCCTCGTGTCATTCTGTATTAGGTATTCCCTCCAATGATTGTAGAAGTTACTACAGGTTCATTTCAGACAGACAAAATGTACCTCCCTATCAGATCCCTAAAAGATCCTAGCTAGATGCATGTTTAGTCAAAGCAAGAAGTCCCGTCTTCAATTTACTTTTAAACAGAGTCAGTAGGTGATTACTGATTAGCAAACTGGTTGAACATTAATGGGCTTAAACTAAATGAAGAAAAGACGAGTGTAATGGTATTTAATGCCATGTCTGTGATCAATCCCACTACTCTAACAGTCCCATTGCTAAGCGGCAATAACATAAACACATCAAACCTAACAAAATTACTAGGCTTCGATCTAGACCCAGGCCTAACTTGGAAACAGCATGTAGATTCCACATGCAAAAAAATGTCTAGAGGTATTTATGCTCTAAAGCAGTTACGCCCAATAGTATCGGAATTTACCCTTAAAGAGACGTACTACGCATACGTACACGCCATTATGACATATGGTATTATACTATGGGGATGGTCTACGGATTGTGAAAGGGTATTAAAAATACAAAAACGTGCAATAAGGGTACTAGTTAAGGCCAAATACAAAGACTCGTGTAGAGACCATTACAAAAGGTTACAGATATTAACGTCGACGTCTGTGTATATATTTGAAATATTAAGATATGTGAAGCAAAATATTGGTCTATTCAAAATAAGAGGAGCTAACAGTAGCAGAAGTATTAGAAACGGAATGTGTTTGGAGTCCGCTAGATATAGACTAAACTTGTTAAAAAAACAACCGCTGGTTAATGGACCACAATTGTTTAATAAACTTCCACTAAGCGTAAGACAAATCACCTGTGAAAACTCTTTCTGTAACAAAGTCAAACTACTCCTACTAACTAAAACAATTTACAATGTTAGTGAATATTTAGAAAATGACTACAGTAACTTTAATTTCAACCAGGACACTGATCTGATCTAAACAAAAAAGTATGATTATATTTTATAATATATTTTTTTAACTTATTATTTTATTTTTGTGATTTTTATTAATTATTATATGTTACAAATTGACGCCCCTTTACAGCGGATATTACTTTTATAATTAATTTAATGAAAATTATTGAAATGTATTAAGTGACTGTTATGTAATATGTTTTTTTTTTTAATTCTTAATATAATGTTGTAATTTGAATATGACGAGAGACTGATGTTACAGTAACTTTATTAACTAATGAATGTTATTGTTCTTCTTTTTCAATAAATGATATTCTATTCTATTCTATTCTATTCTGACAACCTTGCTAAACTAAAAGAAAATGCCACGGTAAAACGTCAATCCCCAACGTTAACTTATCTAAGCACCCCGCAATTCAAAACAATTATTCCCAAACCAATATATGGAATCCAAATTCCACTTACTGTATTTCAGGAACAATCACTTTATCCTACCCTCAAAATAAAATAAATCTCGGCTTCTAAAATTTTCCATCTATCCTACCCTCAAAATAAAATAAATCTCGGCTTCTAAAGTTTTCCATCTAAAACTCACCCCATATAAACTTCAATGTAAATAACAAGGTAATCCGACAATTAGATTTAACACAAACAATTTACTCTGTTCGGATCCACTTCAATACATTCCTGCACGAATCCGATTACCAAACATTAACACAAGAACAATAATTAAAAATGGCAGTAAGTAAAAATTAACAAGTACGTACCTTGGTATTCTCTGTGTGTCCAAGGAGGCTGCTAGCGAGAGAAGAGCGACGAGAGAAAGACCACGAGACAAGAGCCCACGAGCAAAGAGCGCGACAAAAGAGGACGAGCGTAGCCGCTCCGTTGTATTTAAGTCCTTCCTTCTCTTCCCCGCGTTCTTCAACCATCGAACCCCCGTCTGCAATCTCTAGCGGCGAGTAGCGACAACTATCTCCATAGATGATAAATTATTTTAAACAAATTCTAAATTTATTCAATGGTAAACAAATGGCTTTAAATAATTCACAGAAAAAAAAACACGATCAATTATTTTCTATTAATAATAATATTATTTTGTAATATCACGAAGTTTCATATTAATCCTCCCCCCCCCCCCCCGAATTTATAATAGCATAGACAAGATTCCGTCCTATCCAGCTTCACACCAACCTACACGATATAGCCTTCTTCTTGCATACCCCTAATGGCGTGTAGTGAAACCTATTCCATAGACAACTTAATAGTCTGTCGATCCCCTACCGGCGAGTAGCGGAACTATTTCCATAGACTACAAATCATTTTGTACAATCTCCACGTCACTTCATCCAACAGCTACTGTCATCTAGCGGCATGATAGTATGTCAACTTACAATTTATCTAGATCAATCACCTCATACAATAGATGAGTGGTGCAGTGGGCGAATAGCCGTCTGAGACGCAGGAGGTAGCGGGTTCGATTCCCGCCGCGGAACAAATGTTTGCATGATCTACAGATATTTGTTCCGGGTCTGAGTGTTTTTCTATTTATTATAAGTACTTATGTATTTACAAAAAAAATGTATTTATGTATTCTATCAGTTATCTGGTACCCATAGTACAAGCTCTGCTTAGTTTGGGGCTAGATAGCGCTGTGTGAAATGTCCAGCAATATTTATTTATTTATTTATTTATTTATTTATGAGTAATTCAAGAGATGGCGCTAGGCGTTATAATATATTGAAGCTTTTTTTGAATCCCAGATTGATTTACCCAACTTCGTAGAAGCAGGGTAATGTTTTTATGGACAAACCACGCGTGTGAAGTCGGTTAAGTGTATTTTTGTTAAAAAGTATGTTTGTAAATACATACTTATAGATAAACAACCAGACCCAAAGCAAAAGTCTATAGATCATACGAACATTTCTTCCGCGGCGGGAATCGAACCCGCAACCTCGTGCATCTCAGCCGGCTATTCGCCCACTGCGCCACAGAGGTCATACTATAGCAAAACACTTGCTAGATAGTCAGAAAGTTTTCATTCTCAACACGTACAATCCTATTTTGTCTTCAGGTCATACAGCCAGTCTACCAGACCATGTTTTCTGATCTACGCAAATGTCCAAGGATGAAAATTGGTAAGTTCCACTGGGCCTTTCGTGGACACCCTGCAACACAACATAGTGACATTAAACGAATCACTAAAAGTGGCGTCATTTTTTGCCCTAACTTTTTCGAATGAACAATAAACATGATTTATACACGAAAGACGTGATTTTTTTTATTTACTTTTATACTTAGGTTCACAGGTATATTAGCGTACATTAATGAACGTAGCACTGAGCAAAAATCAAATTGAACCTACATTCGTAGGTTTGTAATCTGACGCGGCAAAGTAGCTTATTTACTATACATATAAAAGAGTAAAAGAAATAGCACTTCAACTAATTATATTGATTTATTTTATTTTATTTATTTAGACACACAAAATACATTAGAACCACTTAGAAGTAAAGATTACAATAATACTGTTTTGATCTGGATTGCAACCTAAACACATGTGCGCACAACTAAAATAACTTACAAATCAATCAGATTTAAATACACTTGTGGTTCGCCCCGAACTGAGATCACACGAGTCTCCCAAAAAACAAAAAAATATTATATGTAATCTTTGACTATCAAAATAGTGCCACGAAATATATAATCAACTTAATTGACCTACAGTTTCATTTAATTACAGGTAACGGGAGGAGAATAAGTTTTTTGTTGAAAAATTACTTTTTCAAAACATTCTTTTGCAATCATTATTGCATCCTATTCTCGACTATGCTGACGCCAGCTATCTTGATTTAACTGAAGATCAACTCAACAAGCTTGAGCGTCTTCAGAATTTCTCTATTAGATTCATATTTGGCTTGCACAAGTACGATCATATTTCAGAGTATCGCCACAGACTTAAGTGGTTACCTATCCGCCTTCGCCGGAATGCGCACATCCTTTCCCTCCTTTACAGCATCCTTCTCATCCCTTCTACTCCGTCCTACCTCAAAGAACGCTTTGACTTTCTTCACCTTTCCAACTCTCGACCCTTACGTTCCTCTGAAACCCTTCAATTAAAAACTCCCCATCATACCTCAGTATTTTATAGTTCCTCTTTTACTTTGCAGGCTACCAGGCTCTGGAATGCCCTACCTGTCTCAATTCGTCACGCTAAATCTCTCCCTATCTTCAAAAACTTGGTCAGACAACACTATCTGTCATCCATCGCTCACTAGGCCACTTATTAATTATTACATTTTTATAATTTATATATGTAAGTATGACAATATATATTTTATGTATTATAATATTAATATTTATGTAATTTTATGATTATATTATACATTATAATTATGCATTTTATTTTATATTATCTATATTTTTAATAAATATATGTGTACTATATCGGATTTACGCCGCCGTCTTTATTTTGTTCACATAGATCCTGTCCATCCAAAGGTTGCCTGGAAGAGATCGCTTTTAGCGATAAGGCCGCCCATTGTACCTATTATTTAAGTGTATTTTCTGATAAATGTTTGTATTTAAATGGTGTGCAATAAAGAAATTATCTATCTATCTATCTTTTGTAAAATTCATAATCGGAACCGGAAGCAGGTTCAAATGAGCCCAAACACTAGTAGCCTACAATAATCCATTCAGAAGTTCAGTTGTCCAGCATCCGTCTCCATCATGAGACCACCTCCATGGTACATATATTGCATTGTCACCGAAGTTGTATTCCAAATTTCAGCTCAATCTGTTCAGGGGAACGGGTTTTAAATTCGGTTGCAAGATTCCACCCGGACAAATATACATACATTGCAAGTTAATAAAAAGCTTGTAGTTGTGGTCTCCCCGGCCCCTCCCTTTCACAAAGTCTACTACTAATTAATTGTGTATTTTTCGCCAGTGTACCACCCTAACTGCCGTCTACCGGACCACATAGATCGCTCGTACGGTGGTTACCTTAAAAAACAGCAATCTTCGCAAAATCTATCGCAACCTCACCTCTCAGGAAAAGACCGGTTCAAATTCGTCGCCATGTAAGTAGCGACATCTATCGTTAAATATAAGAAGTTACGCCGTCCTCTTACGAGATGGCGTTACTGGTACAAAAAGGTCAGTAACATTTTAAACTTTATAATCTGCCTCTTTGCTTTCAACTTCGCTTAGCTTTCAAAAGAGTCGCTAATAATGCACAATAAAAACTTTTATGTGTCGGCATTTTTATAATCAGCTACAAGGAGGTCCCACTAGTTAGTTATGAGTAAAAACTATTTGCAGTGGTTTATTTTTCTGACAATCCGTCCAAAAAGGTTTTTACCGTAGGAACTCTACAAACGTTTGCATTGTCCTTTTTAAGACTACCTCAAGGAGGTTAAATATACATAGAGAACTCTTTTGTTTTTTACTGTTTTTAGATTATGTGGCGCGAAAATTAGTGGATTATGGAAAAACTAATTTGGTATAGGTACTTAATAGGTATTAGAATATTTTACCCCTTTGGCAGAAAGAATTAGAAAATAAACAAGACTGGTTGTTTATTAAAATGTAAGTACTTGTTGCTAATAATTATTATTATATTAATTTATGTTTACAATGGATAAACTGTAAACCTTTATTTAACAACATAATCATATTATGATCATACATATAAGAATAACGGAAAGAATATAGAATTATTTACAATAAATACATAAGAAACAGTTGAATCATCTAAAGACCGTTGCAAACGATCTATAGATAGCTAAACTGACCCAGATCACTACTAAGTGTCCCCAAGACACTGGCTGCATTGCCCCGCGCAGCTCTCAGATCACACGTCGCATAAACCAGACACCCAGAAAGAATTTTGTAAACGCGATGGGCCCCATGGACCCAGGGTCTCGTACCCAAATGGCTAAAATACCTAAGCTCGCTCGAGACTTCTATATTTGCACTGCTTGAGATCTTCGGCTGAATTTGCCGCTGCACCGGCCTCAACTGCTATACCAGACACATGAGATGGCGCAAGGGTATCGACGCACGTGGCGTCCCGCACCAAAGGCCTACCCTTCTCCCAAGGTATAAGAGTCATACCATCAGACCTCTTACCATCGTCTCGTATCAGATCGTTCGGTTCAAGAACGAATGGAACGTTGACGCTGCAAAAAGCCCTGCGGATGATATTGTTACGAGCTGAGGGTTCGGGATAAAACAACGAAAATCAATCTAACCAAAATAACACTTTTATTCAACATTAAAATGACTAGTGATTCGCCCCGAACTGAGTTCTCGCGAGTCTATCATAAAAACAAAAAAAAATATTCGTAATCTTTGACAATCAAAATAGTGCCACGAAAATAAAACCAACTTACTTGACCTACAATTTCATTCAAATTACGTGTAACGGGAGTTCATGTTAATTGGTTACTTTTTTTGGGGTACAAATTGCAGTTATTCTAGATTTCAGACTTTTGCCTATATTTGTGATACATAAGCTACACGCATACCAAATTACAGCACTGTGGGGTCACTGGTGTACCCTGTGAATTTTGTCAAAGTTTAGTTTTTATCATGGCTAATAATAACTCAAAAACTACAAAAACTTTACTAAAAGTAAAACCGGGTTCAACATGTACTAATGAAGACCTTTCATTTGACGTCTCACTTGATCTAATAGTCTCATTTTCATATTTTTTAACCCCTCTTGAGCCCCAATATCTCAACAAGCCCCCCAAATTTTTAGCTCATTGAGTCACACCAAAATTATGCCATCATTACCTACCTATATACCAAATTTCACGATGATTGGATAAACGCTTCGAAAGTTATCCTCGGACAAACAAACATACATACATACAACGCCGATTTTCCCAAGTTGAATTGGAGATCTCGCTTCGCTCGATCAATAAATACACGATCTTAATCACAAGTAATCACAATACACTAAATTCAGAGTGACTTCTCTGGGCGTCTCTATGCTCTATTTATACCACACGCAGCCACTACACGCCTTCGCGAACACTCTAGAAGGTTCCGCTATCAACTAGAACCGTATAGGTATTTCGACATGACTACACTTTCTTATTCTATGCAACTGTAGGTAAAAACGTAATAGGTATATAACCACACCTATTCTGTGACTTAATCGGTATAACTCCGAGATACCGACTATTACCTATTCTGTAAAGCCACGGCGTAACAATATCATTAAGGCTAGCGTGGCGGAAAATCCTACCTTATCATACATATAATTAACTTTGTACTTACAACAGTTAGCAAATAAATAAATGATTTTCTGATTTATCTAACAATATCCAGAACTCCTCTGCACTATCAAATAAGTAGATTTTTTGTATATTCCAGCCCTAAGAAAGTGTTGGCTGTGAAGAGCGCGAGTCCGGAGTTCCATCCGCCGTCACCCATGCCCCTGCTGCCGTCCGGCCCCAAAAAACCAAGGAGCATAGGCACCCAGAGCTTGTTCAGGTACGAAACTACCTACTTACTCCAAGTCCTACACTCACCAGATTCTGGCGAAGTATAAGTGTACTACTTGATTCAGATTTCTGGCCATCGTTTACAGGCGCTACAGGGAAGCGGCTACGAATCAAAATCCCCCAATTATAAATAAATAAATAATAATAAATAACCTCCGTAGCGCAGTGGACGAATAATAATAATAAATAATAATAATAAATAAATATTGCTGGACATTTCACACAGCGCTTATCTAGCCCCAAACTAAGCAGAGCTTGTACTATGGGAACCAAATAACTGATAGAATACTTAAATACTTTTTTTTTTGTAAATACATACTTATAATATATAGAAAAACACCCAGACACGGAACAAATATCTGTAGATCATGCAAACATTTGTTCCGTGGCGGGAATCGAACCCGCTACCTCTTGCGTCTCAGCCTGTTGTACGCCCACTGCGCCACGGAGGTCATCGAATAGCCGGCTGAGACGCAGGAGGTTGCTGGTTCGATGTTTGTATGATCTACAGGTATTTGTTTCGGGTCTGGACGTTTCTCTATATATTATAAGTATGTATTTACAAAAAAAAACATATATAAGTATTTTATCAGTATCTGGTTCCCATAGTACAAGCTTTGCTTTACAAAGGGAGAGTTTTGGCCGAAAAGTGTGTTGTTTCGTCGTTTTCCCGGGCGACTACAAGACACAGCGCAAGTGCGTCACACGTCGCAGACTACACGTGTCAGCAAATAGTTTTAAGTATTATAATATGTATGTTAGTCACTAAGGTATATATTTATATGGACCGTAGAATTAGGCTTTAACATCTTGTACATATGTATTGTTGCCTGAAATAATGATTTATTATTATTATTATAGTAAGTTTTCTTTCTTCAGGGAGTCATCAGCGCAGACCATACCCTGGCAGCCTGATGGAAAAGCCGCTGAGGATTGCAAGGATATACCAGAAGTACTCCATCTAAAGACGTTAGAATGGGGTGAATAAATATCTATCTATTAGTGCACAACTAATTACTATTATCAGATAATCATCGATTTGACTGATTTACAATGATTATGTTATCGATTACCATTGATTAGGTAATTGATTACGATTGATTATGTGATCGATTACCATTGACTATGTGATCGAATTACCATTGATTAGGTTCATATTAGAACTTGCCAGGGTTTATATGTGAAACTATCTACCACTTGATCACCACGTGAAAGCAATAAATGTATTGAGTATTGAGGTAACTGATTAACTTCAATTTATTAAAACTATGTAGTTTGTAATGTGTAAGGAAAGAAAGAAAAAAAAATAATTTATTGTATATACACAGGTTCTTACAGATAACTTTACTTACTAAATAACAATATAAAACACACAACACAATATAAATGCAAAGGTATAATAAATACAATGGACACAAAAAAGGTACATGTAGGCAAACACATATAGAACGTAGGAGATGTAGGTTTATCGGTAGACACCGCGTCCACTAACCAAATGTGTTATGTGTACATTGTTCATGGACGTGGTGTTTTGGAATATTTCCCAGTTAAAATTTTTTTATAATGTATTATTTCATATTTGCTGGATGTGTTCTGTTCTGTGTGCCATATGTAATAAATAAATACATAATTGATTGATATAAATAGAAAGCAAGTTCGTATAAATTAGTGCCTAACTCTGGTGTCGGAGTTTTTAAGCCCCTCGAAGGCCTGCGTTATGGCTTGACCGACATCTAAAATAATATATATAGTCTATTTAATTCTGCTATTCGGGCGGAGACAAATCCAACAAATCAAAGTTCATCAAACTCCATCCCACCGTTCTTGAGTTATAAATGGTGTAACTAATTCGACTTTGTTTTATATATATATACCTATGTATATATTTTTTAATTATAGGCCAGCGTTTGACCACGATCTCGCCTGATGGAAGCGATGATGCAGTCTACGACAGTCTATATATATATATATATATAGATTATGTACAAGGATTAAAAATATAATTCGTAAATTTCGCTCCATCCAAAAGTTGCCTGGAAGATATCGCTTTCAGCGATAAAGCCGGTCATTCTAGTGCCTTTTTTATTCTAATTTAGTACATACTTTTTTTGTAATATTTCTGTTTGTGGGGTAATTAATTTAATATAGAGTTATCTATCTACCAAAACCACACCGCTATTGAATGATGATTTACTGTTTCCAGGTCCAGGATGCCCTTACAGGACTGGTGATTTGCCTGCAGATTTCCACACTACGGAAATCATCAATAAGTAAATATAGAACTTCTTAATTGATTAACTGATTACCATCGATTAACTTAGGTTAACTATAAAATATATTACTATTGATAGAAAAATTATTTACTCATTGACATTCACTTATTACAACATTCATCATCATCATCATCCACAGCCTTAATTCACCCATTGTAGGGTACAAGCCTCCCCAAGTATACCACGATCCTGCGCCAGTCTCACCCACTGACGGCCCGCGACCTTTAAGATGTCGTCTACCCATCTCACTGCCGGACGTTTGGAACTCGATCTAACAGTCTGATGCCAAGCATGGTACGCTCCATGGCAATGGCTCTGTGCAACTCTTAAACTGTACACAGCCTCCTGCGTGAGCGTCCAGGTCTCGGCACCGTAGGTCATGGTGGGCAGAACCTACTTATACTTAATGTTTAAACATTAATTAATTTACATTTGCTAATCAGTGGATCTCACGATCACTCGCCACGTCTCACCAGCCATCTTGGAATGCATCGAGGTCATCACGCCAACGCTTCCTCGCCTGCCCCGGCTTCGACACCCATCTGCAAGCACCCATTTGTCTGCAACCATACGACTGACGTAACCCACCCAGTTGGACGTGGCGAGTAATCGTGAGATGTGGAGGAACATGGGTCAGCTTTGCTCAGCAGTGGGAAAGTATAGGTTAAGAAAAAAAATCAGTGGATCAATTTTAATCTTTCGTATTTAATTACTTTAAAATTGATATTAACTAATTATCTTATTAACATTGATTAACTTATTACAATTGATTAACTTATTACCAATGATTAACTGATTAATACGCTGTATTTTACCAGGCTACGTCACTCGCGGACATGGAACGAGCTGGTAGAAAAGGGAGCGTTCCCTCGCTGGATGAAACGGAGTGATGGCGTCATTGAAGACGTGGAGACCAAAGACTGGATCTTTAGGGAGGCTGTAAGTATTTTTTTTTATATACCTATACTTCTTGGAGATGGAACAGAGAAGGACTACATGTTATTTTCAGGAAATAGACGAACTCCAAGAGATCCGGTTGGAGCTGCTTCACCGTCTGCAGACCCAGCAGCGGACGAAGCAGAGCTCGCGGACCAGCAGGAAGCTGGCCAACATGTGGGCGCTGAAGAAAGACGAGATGGAACGGAAGATCGACCATATCAGGCGGACCAGGGACAGAGGTGGGACTTTATTATTTATTTTTATTTATCTATACGCACAAAACACATTACAATTATAACCACTTAGAAGTAAAGATTACAAAAATGATGTCAGCTAGTAGTAGTATATAAAATATATAATATAATCTGTGAATTTTGTATGCGTGCAATCGCACAGAGTATTTAAACACATAACTTAAACTACACAACTCAATTTTTTAATTTGGTTCGGAAACTCAAGTCACTGTTATACTAGAAACATCCGAGTGACAATATTTATCAAGATGGAGGATGTCTTTGATAGTTTTAACAAATTGGCTCAGTTTGCCATTATTAAAGCCTTCTTTACTTCCAACCTTTAGTTACATTTTTTTAAGTTTTTAGTACATTAATACATTTACCGACCCCACTTAATTTGCGAAAACGGTAGAAAGAAGAAGTATACGTTACTATACATGGGGCACACTAAAAGTTTTGCACTTCTAGCTAATCGGAACTATTTGAATTTCGAATGTTATATTTTTTGAAACGTTGCAACTTTCTTAGTAAAAAAAAAATGGCGGGAATTCATTTGTCAATTGTTTTTTACCACACATCAAAGTTCTACGTACGCAACGAAAATGGAATTAAGTCGAAAAGATTTTAGAGCGATGATTTTTTATGATTTTAAAAGTTCTCTCTCTCTGCAAGACTGTGCCGCTCGTCTTCAAAATGCTTTTGGGAGAGAAGCACCTTGTTTGAGCACCGTATACGATGGTTTGCTGAATTTGAGAGACGAATTTCGTGAAGGGCGGCCTTCAACTGCCGTCAACGAAAATAATGTGGCTACTGTTAAGCGGCTAATTGAAGAAAACCCGCGGATTACCTATGAGAGGACTATTGGGGATTGGTATGAGCCCAAATTCAGAAAATTTTACACGAAGAATTGAAAGTTCGGAAACTTTGTTGTCGTTGGATCTCATGAACTGCGGAGCAGAAGCGGGCTCGCGTAGAATGGTTCTCACAGATGCTACTGAAGTACGACCACGGACATTCTAATGATGCTTATGACATAGTCACAGGAGACGAAACTTGGATTTATTGTTTTGAACCCGAAAAAAAACAGCAATCTTGTAAATGGGTGTTTGAAAATGAGAACAGGCCAACAAAAGTGAGGCAGGCGAGAAACGTTGGTAAAAAAATGATCGCGTTTTTTTTCTCAACTACAGGTCCCATCTGCACAATTCCACTTGAAGATCAAAAGAGTATTAATGTCGAGTGGTATTCTACCATTTGTTTATCCAGGGTGTTAGAAAAAGTTCGCGAAAGACGACCAAAAAGCCGCGTTCTCCTACATCATGACAACGCTTCTTCACACACGCCCAACAAAACAAAGTCATTTTTAGCTTCCGAAAAAGTACAACTCGTCACACATCCCCGACCGACCCGACTCTGTGATTTCTGTATTTTCCCAAAAATCAAAGATTTGATGAGAGGTTTCACTTTTACCAACTCCGAAGAGGCAGTGATAGCGTTCCATCAGCACGTAGAAAACATGCCTTCAGATATGTGGTCCTCTGTTTTAAAAAATGGTTCGATCGCATGAAAATAAGTTTAAAATGTAAAGGAGAGTAGGTATTTTGTAAAGCAATAAACGTAATATTTTGGTTATAACATGTTGTTTTTCTAAGTTACGCAAAACTTTTAGTGTGATCTACGTATCATTCATTCATTTGACAACACAATACTCTCAAGGTTTAGTGGCTAAATGGAGCTGTCTCGACATAATATCAGCGCTTACCATTAGGGCGGGCATAATGCTGAGTCGAGACCCATTTACTGCTGTAGCAAACAGTATCTACCAAGTTCTCCCTTGTGTTTTTGTTTATGTTTTACGTTTATAAGTAATATTTAATTGTTTCTTTTTCTTGTATTTTCTCTGTTTTAAAATGTAACTGTATTGTATATTGTGTGCTAATGTAGTGAATAAATGATTGTCTATGTCTTAGTGAAAAAAAACAATAGATACCGGAAACGTAGATTTTCTTTTTAGCAACAAACTGTTTTAAAGATTTTTTTAATTTTCTCGCATTCGTGATGAAAAGTTATGTATTACTCGGGTGTAAAAGCGATCAATAGCACCCTCGACTAATAGCGTTTTCCCTCGTACGCTAAAATGTCTCGGTTGCAATTGATCGCTTGCGCCCCTTGTACCTATAACAATGTAAAGATAAGGATTCATTTATTTGCGATACATATTTGTTTTTTGTTTGTTTGTTACTCAATCACGTCGTAACGGTTGAACCGATTTCGGTTAGCGGTTGAAGCCGCTGGCGAAATAAATTAAAAATATGTCAAGTCATAGAATATGTCTACTAAATATTCGTCTATAGCTTTCTGTAAATTTAAAATTATGAATTTGGTAAATTTCTAATATATATTTGAGTAGGTGATTGAATATGTGTCATACAGAAGACACTGTTATTATAATATTTAGCAGACAACAACACATTTTTCTCAACACCTTATATCAAATTTGCTACATCGCAGGCATCGCACCGGATCTATCTAGAGTCTGGCTTATGAAAGTAGAGACTATAAAACCGCAGAAAATTTAAAAAAGGATTATGTGGTTTTATGAAACCACGGTAAAAGTGAAACTTTATTTCACATTATAGATATTTAACTAAAAATTTTCGTTGGCACAAATGAGTAATAGTCTATACACTACACGGTCAGCTGATGCGAACTATAGGCGCCGCCATATTGGCCTCAGCTGCTCTGACGAGCGGCTTTCACTTTATCCCTACTCCGCGGCCGACCGTCACGCGACATACAACACACAGACGAAAAAGTTTGAGACGATGTAATAAAAGTTTCACTTTAAAAATATCAGTATGACTGCCCCGAACTTAGAATGTAATACCTGGAATAACCCAATTTGATACAAATAATAATTCTAAAGTATCAAACTAGGTATTTTAGGTATTTTGAGACTGCCATGCCAATATTTTTGTATATATTTTTAAATTTGCTGCGTTTTTTCAATCCCTACTTTCATTAGTCAGGCTCTAAGAACCTTGAATAAATGAACGCTTCGTTGGAGTCAACCGTTTGCTCACTCGTTGAGCTCTGGGCCCGTAGCCAAATGTCATTCGCCACGAATCTATTCGACTTCTACATACATTTGTTGTCGCTGAATGACGTAATATTTCTATAGCATGTGTCAAATCCCATACATTTTCGGACGTATCGACTAGCGTCATCGCTAATCGACTGTAACTTGGCTAAGCCCTCTGGCTTAGTTGCCAATTCGCTATTCGTTATATGTAACCGGCTAAAACGCAGTACATTAAAAAATTTGATAGTTATTCTAATGTTATTTGAAATTGCTCAACGTTTCGTTTCGTTATTTGAAGAAGCCTCAACGACACATCGCAATATTGGGGCCTGATGGTGAGTTCAGCGCATAAGTTTTGTGTTATGCTCGTTATTTTCAGAGCTGCGTAAACTCCAAGCGCTGCATGCAGGTGGCGGGATCAGAGGACAAGTGGCGCGCATGAGGACAGCGCGCGGCGGCGGCAGCGCGGCGTCTGCGGCGCGCGACCCCGCCTCAGAGATGTACGCGCCGTTAGCCAGGCACGGGTACCAGTCGAAGGGGAGACATGCGCAAATATACTACGATCCAGGACTGTTATGTGAGACATTACCAACATCATATTAGGTATAGGATGTCCTATAGAAAAGTTGAGGAGTAATAGGCTGGCGTGGTATGGACATGTGATGGGGGAAAGAGTGTTAGATATGAGTGTGCTTGGATATAGAAGTAGAGGAAGGCCGAAGAAGTGATGGATGGACTGTATGAAGAATGATATGGGTAAGAAAGAAGTGGCAACGGAGATGACGGCTGATAAAGAGGTATGGAAGAAAAATACATGCTGTGCTGACCCCACGTAATGTGGGAAAAGGGAGGAAGAAGAAGATTAGCTATAAAATATGCTAGGCCTTCCCTATAGATTTCCAAAGCGACCTATCTTGTGCGGCACCCAACCTCTCCCAGCAACTTTTATCAGATCGTCTCCATCTAGTGGGGGCCGTCCTACGCTACACTTTCCAGTGCATGGTCTCCACTTTAGATCTTTTCTCTCTAAATGGCCGTCATTTCTTGAAGCTATGTGCTCCGCCCACTGCCACTCCAGCTTGCTAACTATGCCTGTGATCTTGTGTGAGTACCAGGCGATTATGATTCACTAGGAGATGGTTAGAGCAAGGGTTCCTCGTAGATGTATGCGCCGTTAGACAGACACGGGTACCAGTCGAGGGGGAGAAATTCGCAGATATACTACGATCTAGGACTGCTTTGTGAGTCATTATCAACATCATATTAGCTATAAGATATCCTAGGCCTCCCCCATAGATTTTCAGAGCTACCGATCTTCTGCGGCACCCAACGTCTCCCAGCAACCTTTATCAGGTCTTCTTTCCATTTAGTGGGGGGATTCTAGAACATTTTTTTCAATTTCAGCTTGCTAATCCTCTTGGATATGTCAGTTATCATGGTTTGTCTATGGATTTCCTCATTTGTGATTCGATCTCGTAGACATCAAGCATAGCCCTCTCCATAACACGCTGACTAACCTTGAGCTTTCTTATGAGGCCCATAGTGGGAGACCACGTTTGTATGCCATATGCCATCACTAGTAATACAAACTGATCAAAGACTTTCATCTTTCTCGGAAGTGGACCTATCAAACCTGACTGTTTCTTCAACTTCTTTATTGGATCGAATTAAAGATTGCAATATCACTCACTTTTTTATTTAGATTTTGATCGTGATATTTACGTTATCTAATGTAAATACTTACATGGACAGATAGATTCTGTGTTTCCTTTTACCATACTTTAACATTTTCATCATTGTTTTGGTCAGAAAACTCTACATTCATTCTCAAACTCTTCAATACAACATAGATTATTTTTATACTATTTGGAGATAGAACAAGCATATGGCCGACTTGATAATAGTAATTATCGGCTCTAACAAAACCAAAGCCAAAAGAGAATCCACGCACCTTAAGAACGTGCCCTACGATGCACTGTCCTGCGTCCACCAACTTGAGACATTCAGTTGTAAAGCCTCATGTACCTGTATTTTACCGGAAACCACACCCTTCAAACCGCAACACACCAATGCTGCAGCAGAAATAGGTATGGCGGTAGCACTTCCCCGGCTGAGCTCTTTGACAAGGAAGCTACTACTCCTTTTTTTATTAGTCGACTGCTTAAGAAGACTGCTTTTCTTCAGCCCTAGAAGACCACAAACAAGTGTCGGAGCCCCCCGCCTGGCTCGACACGTGCGGCCAGGACCTGCGCCGGTCCTGCTCCGGGCACCACCTGCCCCGAGACCGCATGCAGCTGTGCGAGCGCGAGACCAGGTGGAGCGAGGAGTTTCTGAAGAACCTGCACGATGATCTCAAGAGTTAGTATCCTAATCATCATTGAGGCTGGCTTTCCACAAGAGACAAATAATAATAAATAAATAAATAATGCTGGACATTTCACACAGAGCTATCTAGCCCCAAACTAAACAGAGTTTGTACTATACGAACAGGGAATCGAACCCGCTACCTCCTGCGTCTCAGCCGGCTAAACGCCCACTGCGCCACGGAGATTGCTACGATTTGCTTCAACTTTTCTTGTTAGCACAAGTAAGGAGTGGAATTCACGTCCGGCGTATATTTTTCCAAAAATAATCTCGGAGTCTTCAAGTCCAGAGTGAATAGGTTATTTCTAGGCAATCGTGCTCCATCTTCGACCACACCATCACTTACCATCAGGTGAGGTAGTGGTCAAGCGCTTGGCTATCATAAAAAAAAACTTTGCTAAGCTCTGAGTGTGTCAAACGAACCAATAGGATCGCATATATAGAATGGCATAATCTTTACTGTAAACTGTTTTTAATAATGGTGGTAGATTTTTTAAAAATACATAAACAAATAGTTTGTTCTTTTCGTCCATACAATAGGTAGGTACCCAATAACTAATATTGGTTCTTTCTTAAATGCAACACATAGCTAGTTTATCATTTTTGCAAAAGGCATTTAAATATAGAGGCAGCATTGGTAGAGAAAACATTCAATCGTTATAAAATTCTTGCATTGCGTAAAAAACTTTTGAAATTATCCATTTTTTAAGACGATTACAGAAATTTCCTATTACAGAATTTTGTTAAAATTAACTTTTATATTTATCTCTCCAGAAGCCCGTCTCGGTGCTGCCGCCACGGCCTCCGCTGGTCCCCTGCACGTACTGAAGCCACGTCGTCTCGCCGTCACGCCGCGCCCCGCCACGCCCGAGGTGGATGCCGTCGATGATACCGAGGAGAATTGCCATCAGGTATACTTTATGGCATCTATCGCAACATGTAAGAACCATTTTGACATCAAGCTGAGACGGCGAGATCTAACGGCAAATAGAAGATCTGATCCTAGAGCGCAAATTATGTGTTCTGACCGTAAGTAAAAACTTCTTAAAAAGATATTTCGGATCAAGTCGGTCGAACGCCAGCCATGAGAGTCGCGCTTTGGCGAGACGAAAATCATGTTTTGTGTGTCATCACTTGATAGCTAGTTGTGAATGTGAGACAGCGGGCGCTCGGTGAAAGATTTCTCCTCTTTTTAGCAAACACCTGCTTAACTATTGTAGATAATGCAGATAATATACCTCGCAATAGTCATAGAACTCACTTATTTTGCACCTGAGATGGGTTTTTACCCAGATATATACGCAGGATATTTACTCATTATAGATGAGAGAAATATTGTATTATTAGATTTGCCTCAAGCATTAGACTTAGTGACTGATAGGAATTTTAAATAAAAATTGTTTATTTTTTAGTTACGCTTTGTTTCATCAAGAAAGGACACTGAGATAAAACTACAGTTTTAGTATCAACAACAATTTGCTTCAATAATTGACAGACAGTGGATGGGATCTGTTGGGTAACTCAAGGTAATGCATTTGGCCCACTTTTAATCCTATTTTATATTTCATTTGGTTTCAGGCCGCGCTGTTGCTGCAAAAGATACTGCGAGGAAGAGCGGTACAAAATTTGGTAAGAAAATAGTTTTACAAATAAAAAAATAAATAAGTGCTGACATATTTTTTCAAAATACTACATATTAAATAGAAAAGTTATAAACGAAGATCTAGAAGAAACCTATACACTATTACCTTAAAGATGCCCGGATTGCATTCTTTAGGAAAAACAGACGACGGTAAATTGTTCCTTACAAGACCGTTCCGAGTTAAGTGTTCCATACCGTTTCAAACGGACATTTTGAGCTTATTTTTAAATTATATTGACAGATGTACGAAGGCCGCACCAGAGCTGCCGAACTAACCGAAGAGTTGAAGACAACCCACGGCCTGCAGAAAGAAGACAAGCAGAGGATCGCGAGGGAAGAGAGCAAGGCGCGGGAACACACCGAGGCCGACCATAAGGTAGAAACGTTGAAGAAAAACATTGCTATACAAGGAGCGTAAGCTATCAATTTCACCCGAGATATTTTGGCGTACGAGTGAGCGAGGTCGCAGCTTAGTTGGACAGCTTAATTTGGGGCTAGATAGCGTTGTGTGAAATGTCCAGCATCGTTTAAGCATTTAATGAAGTTTCATCTTGTCATAGGAAGACGCAATCTCTGCGTTAGTTGAAGAGCTGTGCGGCGGCGCTGTGTCTGCCGCTCTAGACTTCTTGGAGAAGGAACTGAGGAGGCTGAAGGAGGAGAGGCGACAACACGCATTTATACTGATCGCTTGTGAGTACTGGTAGATGATGAAAACTGGTGAATGCTGCTAAAAGATGATGTAGGATGATGGTGAATTGTACGATCTGATTCCGCCATCTCCTTTCCACCAAAGGACAAGCAGGCGCACGGCGTCGTCTATTTTTCTTAAATAATGCAATCCGGGCCTCTTTAAGGTAAGAGTGAGTAGGTTTCTTCTAGATCTTTGTGCTTCATCTTAGATCACATCATCGCTTACCATCAGGTGAGATTGTGATCAAACGAAGATATATTCAGTTTAAAAATATATATATGTATGCGCAAAAGGAGGGTAATGTTTTCAATGCCGTGGGCGGGTCAGCTAGTACAGTATAATAAAGAGTATAATTAATTAGCACAAAGTTTCACTTTATATTGAAAAATTACACTCAAAAGCACTAGTTAATCCTAGATCAATATTTCGACGATGATATTCCATTATTATCTCATTTGATTTTGTTGTTCCTTATTTTGACACCTGTCAAATCCGGTCTATTATATTTCCACGAGAGTTTAAAGAATTCTTTAGTCTTCTAGTTCTTAGTTCTTCTGTGTTTAAATGATACTGGATCTGACTGGCTGTTAATCTTAGATGATGCTGAAATAGCTTGTTATAAATTAGACTATTATAAAATCTATGTGTCCTAGTGCGAGAGAAGACGATGCGTGAAGCGGCAGAAGCAGGTAGAAGACAGAAAGAAGAGCACAGAAGACGAGAACACGATGAGATGTTTAAACAGGTATTATACTCATTATAATCCTCGTCAAGTGCTCCGCCCACTGCCACTTCAGTTCGCTAATCCTCTGCGCTATGTCTGCTGATCCTCTGGACTATTTCTGCTAATCCTTTGGACTATTACTGCTAATCCTCTGGATTATTTCTGATAATCCTCTGGACTATTTCTGCTAATCCTCTGCGCTATGTCTGCTAATCCTCTGGTCTATGTCTGCTAATCCTCTGAACTATTTCTGCTAATCCTCTGGGCTATGTCTGCTAATCCTTTGGACTATTACTGCTAATCCTCTGGATTATTTCTGATAATCCTCTGGACTATTTCTGCTAATCCTCTGCGCTATGTCTGCTAATCCTCTGGACTATTTCTGCTAATCCTCTGCGCTATGTCTGCTGATCCTCTGGACTATTTCTGCTAATCCTTTGGACTATTACTGCTAATCCTCTGGATTATTTCTGATAATCCTCTGGACTATTTCTGCTAATCCTCTGCGCTATGTCTGCTAATCCTCTGGACTATTTCTGCTAATCCTCTGCGCTATGTCTGCTGATCCTCTGGACTATTTCTGCTAATCCTTTGGACTATTACTGCTAATCCTCTGGATTATTTCTGATAATCCTCTGGACTATTTCTGCTAATCCTCTGCGCTATGTCTGCTAATCCTCTGGTCTATGTCTGCTAATCCTCTGAACTATTTCTGCTAATCCTCTGGGCTATGTCTGCTTATCTTCGGGGTTATGTTAGGGAGGACTATATATTATGTATTGTCCAGGTGCTAGGAGTAGCGCAGGAGACAGTAGACATGTACCTGCAAGAGATAGTGCAAGAGGGAGTGGAGCTGGCCGCTGAGGAGGATGCGGTCAGAAAGGCGCGTGCGCACGCCGACAGGATACAGCAGTCGTTGCACGACAATCATTCTATGTAAGTCATCAAAATCTGTGTTTTTTTATGAATATTCTATTTTATTCGACCCTAGCTGACCCGCCCGCAGCTTTGCACGCGTGGTATCAATAAATACACTACCCACCTTTTGCACAGTCGAGTAAAAGGTAGCCTATATCCTTCCCCAGGATGTAATCTATCTTTTTGACAAATTTCATTACGATCCATTCAGCCATTTAGTTATGAAAAGGTAACAAACAAACTAACAAACAAACAGTTACTTTCGCAGTTACTATGTATGTATTACACACCTTCTTTTTGAATTACTCTATTACTGAAAACTACATTAAAATCCGTTGAGTAGTTCAAAAGATCTAACGTAACAGACAGCGAAAGCGACTTCACTTTATACTATGTAAAGAATAAGATTGTTAACATTTTTATCCTCATATATTTACATTTAAAACAAACACCTGATAGAAAGACGACCTGATAAAGGTTGCTGGGAGCCGTTGGGTGCAGGCAGCTCGCTCTGTAAATCTATCAGGGAGGCCTATAGCATCAAACAAAAAGAAAACCGTAATCGTAGTCCCAACAGGCCCCTTTCCATCACCAGGTCAACAGCAGAACAGAACGAGGCGGTGGCAGAGCTGGTCCAGCAGTTCCTACTGCCGTCGACGCAGCGCTCCGCCGCGCGGCACCGCATCGCCTCCGCGCAGCACGCGCGCCAGCATGCCGCGCGGCAGCAGATATTCAACCTGCTGGACAACGCACAGATCAAGGACCGTAAGTGTTTTTTTTTTATTTATTTATTTTAAAAATCACTTAAGTATATATAAAACTAGTGGTTCGCCCCGAACTGAGATTTCGCGAGTCTACCATAAAAACAAAAAAAATATTATTCTTAATCTTTGATTAACAAAATACCACTAAATAAATCCAAATTACTTGACCTACAGTTTCATTCAAATTACAGGTAACGGGAGTTCATGTTAATTGTTTACCATTTTTTGGGGTTGCAGTTTATTTGCAGTTATTCTAGATTTTAAACCTTTATCTATATTTGTGATACATAAGCTACACGCATACCAAATTATAGCACTATGGGGTCACTGGTGTACCCTGTGAATTTTATCAAAGTTTAGTTTTTATTATGGCTAATAGCTCAAAAAAGACAAAAACTTTTCTAAAAATAAAAACAGGGTCGAAATTTACTAATAAAGACATTTGACGTCTCACTTGACCTAATAGTCTCATTTTCATTTTTTTTTACCCCTCTTGAACCCCAATATCTCAACAACCCCCTCAAATTTTTAGCTTATTTAGTCACACCAAAATTGTTCCATCATTACCTACCTATATACCAAATTTCACGGTGATCGGATAAACACTTCAAAAGTTATCCTCGGACAAACAAACATACATACAACGCCGATTTGCCCAAGTTGATTTGGAGATCTCGTTTCGCTCGATCAATAATGCACTTAATAAACCCTAGTAGGTTTGTCTAAGTGCAACTCAAACATTCATTTCTTTTCTCTGTTTTCTTATATTAATTTTCATTAAATCAATCATAAATGTTCGTTTTTAAATCCTAGTCTACAATAGGATTTTGTTTTCTTTTTTTTAACTATTTAAGTTCTGCACCTTCCATTTTAAATTATTATTTATTATTATTATTTAAAACACCTTCTTTGGATTTTTTTATCTTATACCTATTGTTTCGTGTAACGTCCAGTTTAGTGGGTCAAATAATAAAAAAGAAAAAAAAATTGTTATACCCTAGTAATATTATTGATGTGTAACATCTTTCGTCTCGGTTTGTGGGAGTGATTTTGGCAAAAAAGACGGAAATGTGAAACAGGAAACCGGGGAAGCGCGCGATATTTGATTTAAGCAAAGAACGCGCGCGGTGGTCAGATGTTACACATCTTCGATCAACATATACATCATGCGACTACTGTAAGGCTCATGCTTTTTTTTACAATCTAGCCATGTATAGGCTAATGAGTAATTTCATTTGACCTAGCCTTTTAGTATCTACAATTATGAATTAAGAATGTGTCCAATAGCACTTGTCTTACTGTCTCTAGCTAGTAACGGTTATGAAGTAAATATTGATATTTATTGAGCAGAAGTATCAAGAAACATGCAAAAGATTCAAGCATCCAGCAAAATTGTCACGCAAGAAGCGATTCATCACGGTGCAGGCATCAAGCTTCGTTGTTTTGATGCGTTTAGTATGATGCATCAAATAATGCTCCAATGTAGCCCCTTTTACTCGTATTTTGCCTGCTCGCCCCACTTGTGTCCTGAGACGGTTGAGTGATTTCCACGTAGGCCAAGGAAGGTCTTTTCCGGCTGGCAGCTCCTCAGCAGGTTCTATGTAGCTTTCAGGAGGGGCAATCTTTTCCAGCCATAGTTCTAAACATGCTTGGGAAGGATGTTTTGTTAAAGCATAGGTGGACTTCAGAAAGCTATGACGGCTTTTGAGGCGCTGGTTTGGTAGTTGGCGCCAAACAGTGGATTCAACCCGTAATTTGATCAAGCATCAGACATTTTGATTATTGACTATTAGTCTGTTAGTGAGTGACAAATGATCAATTATTAAGCACTATATTCGATACTAATCTAACCTTCAGTCGATATTCTGAGCTTCAGCTCAAACAATCCTGCTCTTAAACATACTATAGTTTTCTAAGCATTTTCTCTTATTCCAGAATTCTGCACTCGCTGTGGCAGTCCATTGGACGAGCTCTGCCGCTGCCGCGTCTGTCCCCTGGAGCCTCTGCCCGAGCAGTCTACCTCCAGAGACGACCCGCGGTGGCAGCACGCTAAAGGTAACTCTACTACTCTATCAGTCTCTCATTGTACGAGCTCTGCCGCTGCCGCTTCTGTCCCCTGGACCCTCTGCTCGTGCAGCCTGCCTCCAGAGACGACCCGCAGTGGCAGCACGCCAGAAGTAACTCTACTACTCTATCAGTCTCTCATTGTACGAGCTCTGCCGCTGCCGCTTCTTTCCCGTGGACCCTCTGCTCGTGCAGCCTGCCTCCAGAGACGACCCGCAGTGGCAGCACGCCAGAAGTAACTCTACTACTCTATGAGTCTCTCATTGTACGAGCTCTGCCGCTGCCGCTTCTTTCCCGTGGACCCTCTGCTCGTGCAGCCTGCCTCCAGAGACGACCCGCAGTGGCAGCACGCCAGAAGTAACTCTACTACTCTATGAGTCTCTCATTGTACGAGCTCTGCCGCTGCCGCTTCTTTCCCGTGGACCCTCTGCTCGTGCAGCCTGCCTCCAGAGACGACCCGCAGTGGCAGCACGCCAGAAGTAACTCTACTACTCTATGAGTCTCTCATTGTACGAGCTCTGCCGCTGCCGCTTCTTTCCCGTGGACCCTCTGCTCGTGCAGCCTGCCTCCAGAGACGACCCGCAGTGGCAGCACGCCAGAAGTAACTCTACTACTCTATGAGTCTCTCATTGTACGAGCTCTGCCGCTGCCGCTTCTTTCCCGTGGACCCTCTGCTCGTGCAGCCTGCCTCCAGAGACGACCCGCAGTGGCAGCACGCCAGAAGTAACTCTACTACTCTATCAGTCTCTCATTGGACGAGCTCTGCCGCTGCCGCGTCTGTCCCCTGGACCCTCTGCCCGAGCAGTCTACCTCCAGAGACAACCCGCGGTGGCAGCACGCTAAAGGTAACTCTACTACTCTATCAGTCTCTCATTGTACGAGCTCTGCCGCTGCCGCTTCTGTCCCCTGGATCCTCTGCTCGTGCAGCCTGCCTCCAGAGACGACCCGCAGTGGCAGCACGCCAGAAGTAACTCTACTACTCTATCAGTCTCTCATTGTACGAGCTCTGCCGCTGCCGCTTCTTTCCCGTGGACCCTCTGCTCGTGCAGCCTGCCTCCAGAGACGACCCGCAGTGGCAGCACGCCAGAAGTAACTCTACTACTCTATGAGTCTCTCATTGTACGAGCTCTGCCGCTGCCGCTTCTTTCCCGTGGACCCTCTGCTCGTGCAGCCTGCCTCCAGAGACGACCCGCAGTGGCAGCACGCCAGAAGTAACTCTACTACTCTATGAGTCTCTCATTGTACGAGCTCTGCCGCTGCCGCTTCTTTCCCGTGGACCCTCTGCTCGTGCAGCCTGCCTCCAGAGACGACCCGCAGTGGCAGCACGCCAGAAGTAACTCTACTACTCTATGAGTCTCTCATTGTACGAGCTCTGCCGCTGCCGCTTCTTTCCCGTGGACCCTCTGCTCGTGCAGCCTGCCTCCAGAGACGACCCGCAGTGGCAGCACGCCAGAAGTAACTCTACTACTCTATGAGTCTCTCATTGTACGAGCTCTGCCGCTGCCGCTTCTTTCCCGTGGACCCTCTGCTCGTGCAGCCTGCCTCCAGAGACGACCCGCAGTGGCAGCACGCCAGAAGTAACTCTACTACTCTATCAGTCTCTCATTGGACGAGCTCTGCCGCTGCCGCGTCTGTCCCCTGGACCCTCTGCCCGAGCAGTCTACCTCCAGAGACAACCCGCGGTGGCAGCACGCTAAAGGTAACTCTACTACTCTATCAGTCTCTCATTGTACGAGCTCTGCCGCTGCCGCTTCTGTCCCCTGGATCCTCTGCTCGTGCAGCCTGCCTCCAGAGACGACCCGCAGTGGCAGCACGCCAGAAGTAACTCTACTACTCTATCAGTCTCTCATTGTACGAGCTCTGCCGCTGCCGCTTCTTTCCCGTGGACCCTCTGCTCGTGCAGCCTGCCTCCAGAGACGACCCGCAGTGGCAGCACGCCAGAAGTAACTCTACTACTCTATGAGTCTCTCATTGTACGAGCTCTGCCGCTGCCGCTTCTTTCCCGTGGACCCTCTGCTCGTGCAGCCTGCCTCCAGAGACGACCCGCAGTGGCAGCACGCCAGAAGTAACTCTACTACTCTATCAGTCTCTCATTGGACGAGCTCTGCCGCTGCCGCGTCTGTCCCCTGGACCCTCTGCCCGAGCAGTCTACCTCCAGAGACGATCCGCGGTGGCAGCACGCTAAAGGTAACTCTACTACTCTATCAGTCTCTCATTGTACGAGCTCTGCCGCTGCCGCTTCTGTCCCCTGGACCCTCTGCTCGTGCAGCCTGCCTCCAGAGACGACCCGCAGTGGCAGCACGCCAGAAGTAACTCTACTACTCTATCAGTCTCTCATTGTACGAGCTCTGCCGCTGCCGCTTCTTTCCCGTGGACCCTCTGCTCGTGCAGCCTGCCTCCAGAGACGACCCGCAGTGGCAGCACGCCAGAAGTAACTCTACTACTCTATGAGTCTCTCATTGTACGAGCTCTGCCGCTGCCGCTTCTTTCCCGTGGACCCTCTGCTCGTGCAGCCTGCCTCCAGAGACGACCCGCAGTGGCAGCACGCCAGAAGTAACTCTACTACTCTATGAGTCTCTCATTGTACGAGCTCTGCCGCTGCCGCTTCTTTCCCGTGGACCCTCTGCTCGTGCAGCCTGCCTCCAGAGACGACCCGCAGTGGCAGCACGCCAGAAGTAACTCTACTACTCTATGAGTCTCTCATTGTACGAGCTCTGCCGCTGCCGCTTCTTTCCCGTGGACCCTCTGCTCGTGCAGCCTGCCTCCAGAGACGACCCGCAGTGGCAGCACGCCAGAAGTAACTCTACTACTCTATGAGTCTCTCATTGTACGAGCTCTGCCGCTGCCGCTTCTTTCCCGTGGACCCTCTGCTCGTGCAGCCTGCCTCCAGAGACGACCCGCAGTGGCAGCACGCCAGAAGTAACTCTACTACTCTATCAGTCTCTCATTGGACGAGCTCTGCCGCTGCCGCGTCTGTCCCCTGGACCCTCTGCCCGAGCAGTCTACCTCCAGAGACAACCCGCGGTGGCAGCACGCTAAAGGTAACTCTACTACTCTATCAGTCTCTCATTGTACGAGCTCTGCCGCTGCCGCTTCTGTCCCCTGGATCCTCTGCTCGTGCAGCCTGCCTCCAGAGACGACCCGCAGTGGCAGCACGCCAGAAGTAACTCTACTACTCTATCAGTCTCTCATTGTACGAGCTCTGCCGCTGCCGCTTCTTTCCCGTGGACCCTCTGCTCGTGCAGCCTGCCTCCAGAGACGACCCGCAGTGGCAGCACGCCAGAAGTAACTCTACTACTCTATGAGTCTCTCATTGTACGAGCTCTGCCGCTGCCGCTTCTTTCCCGTGGACCCTCTGCTCGTGCAGCCTGCCTCCAGAGACGACCCGCAGTGGCAGCACGCCAGAAGTAACTCTACTACTCTATGAGTCTCTCATTGTACGAGCTCTGCCGCTGCCGCTTCTTTCCCGTGGACCCTCTGCTCGTGCAGCCTGCCTCCAGAGACGACCCGCAGTGGCAGCACGCCAGAAGTAACTCTACTACTCTATGAGTCTCTCATTGTACGAGCTCTGCCGCTGCCGCTTCTTTCCCGTGGACCCTCTGCTCGTGCAGCCTGCCTCCAGAGACGACCCGCAGTAGCAGCACGCCAGAGGTAACTCTACTACTCTATGAGTCTCTCATTGTACGAGCTCTGCCGCTGCCGCTTCTTTCCCGTGGACCCTCTGCTCGTGCAGCCTGCCTCCAGAGACGACCCGCAGTGGCAGCACGCCAGAGGTAACTCTACTACTCTATGAGTCTCTCATTGTACGAGCTCTGCCGCTGCCGCTTCTTTCCCGTGGACCCTCTGCTCGTGCAGCCTGCCTCCAGAGACGACCCGCAGTAGCAGCACGCCAGAGGTAACTCTACTACTCTATGAGTCTCTCATTGTACGAGCTCTGCCGCTGCCGCTTCTTTCCCGTGGACCCTCTGCTCGTGCAGCCTGCCTCCAGAGACGACCCGCAGTAGCAGCACGCCAGAGGTAACTCTACTACTCTATGAGTCTCTCATTGTACGAGCTCTGCCGCTGCCGCTTCTTTCCCGTGGACCCTCTGCTCGTGCAGCCTGCCTCCAGAGACGACCCGCAGTGGCAGCACGCCAGAGGTAACTCTACTACTCTATGAGTCTCTCATTGTACGAGCTCTGCCGCTGCCGCTTCTTTCCCGTGGACCCTCTGCTCGTGCAGCCTGCCTCCAGAGACGACCCGCAGTAGCAGCACGCCAGAGGTAACTCTACTGCTCAAACAGTCTTATTAGTTTTAACTTACCATTTAATCTGTACACTGCAAGCCATTTTCTTTAATAGCCTAAAATAAGGGTTTGCCCTTCATGGGAAGTGAGGAGCTATATCGCCGTAACACAGTTTTGAATTAGCACGACAGATTTTACGATATTTTAATACTTATTCTGCTATTCGGGACGGAGACAAATCCAACAAATCAAAAACTATTTAAATCGGACTTTGTTTTATATATTGAGATGAAAGAGATTCTAATATTCTATAATGAAATACAACCTGTATGACAAATTTCTATTAAATAAAAGAGGTCACAGTTTAGTATTGAAAAAAAAACCAATGGATACCGGGAACTTAAGTTTTATTTTTAGCCACAAACTGTTATATTATTGTTATTATATTATATATTATATTATTATTATTGTTATTAAATTTGTGATTAGTATTGTTATTATTGCTTATTGTTATTAGTGTATTTTCATGTAGGTATTTGTTATTAGTATTGTTGTTATCGCTTATTCATTTTATTATTATTTTTAGTATTATGATTTTTAAATTTGTGACGTTACCCTACATAAGGCCCTGCCTGAAAACCAGCGCTGCTTTGCATTATTTTTTGCAAAGGAGCTTAAAGCTGAGGCAGGACCTGTTTGGCGATGCGTGGCACGGAGCGGGACTCGTTAGTACATCTACCTACTGGCTGGGTAGGTACCTGTGTTCTACTTATGTTATAATATCTCATTCTACTGTATTTTTCCTGTCTGTCTATTATTTTGTTTGTGATCCGTTCTGTGTTTCTTTGTGTGTGTCAAATAAATATATTATATTCTATTCTTATAAAGACTTTTTAATTTCCTCACATTCGTGATGTCCTCGAATCATTAGCGTTCTCGCTCGCTCCCACTCGCTCGTACACCAAAATATATCGGGTGCAACTGATCGCTTACGCCCCTTGTACCTACAATGTACCTACTATTGTTCTCAGCTCGCCCCAGTCCGCCCGTGAAGAGCTTTGGCGAACGTTACCCACCACACCACGAAATGAGGTGTATGCTCAACGCACTTGTTGATGAAGGTATGGTTTTTATACTTTACAGGCTTCCGTCCGCGGCTTTACACGCGAGGTTTGTCAATAACAATAGCCAGGGTCCCAATTCATGTGTCAATAGGCTGCCATTTTGTTAGAAATGAAAAAATGGTTATTGTTTTCACGGGAAGTTTATTTGAAAGTGTAAAATTGAAATGAAAATTAATTTATTATAAATAGGATAACATTAATATATATAGGAGCACATGGCTTTGCTTCGTGACCATGCAAATGTATACTAATGTATAGGTAGCGATAGATATAACACTGACACAAAATGTAACTTAGTGTTTTGTACATAAATAAGTTAAAATTAAACATCTGAATTCAACATTATTATGACAAATAAAAAAACGTGTATGTGTGATTAAGTACGTACGTAAGAAGTTACACTTCTTTGGCGTAACAGAACAAAAATAGCTAAAGATTTTATCCCGTATGCCACATCTCTTTGTTTGTAAAAGGAATGATAAATTAATAAATACAGTTAGGTATGAGCTTTTACGGAAACTTGAGAGACGGTTATCAGCTAACTTCATTATGTCGCTTTTTAACTGTAGGTGTGCGCGCGCAATTTAAAAATTTGAGTCTCTTATTTTTTCCAAACGTGCCATAAAAAGTATAACTACAAAAAAATTTATAATAAATTAACAATTATACGTTAGGTCAAAATAAAATTATAAAATAGAAAATTACATAGTGAATGCCACATCATTGAAATAATTTAAGAATTAATTACTGAATAAAAGCATTTGTCCAATAACCACTTGTGTAATTTTAGACCTTCAGGAATCTATTTGAAGACCTTATGTTGAAAAAATGCGATCATGGTATGCGTATACGAAATTTCATCGAAATCGTGCGTATGGTTTATATATTCTGTATATAGATTAATAGATTATGACCTGGAATGAGACATATGTAGGCTACTTTATATTAACAAACCATGCGTGCGAATCCGAGTGCGAAAGCTTGTAAATTATAAATTTAACAAATGTCATAAGCACTTTGTATATTTTTAAGAAGAAAGTATATAAGTGTTATATCAGTTATCTGGTTACCATCTACAGCTTTGCGTAGTTTGGGGCTAGATAGCGATGTGTGAAATATCCAGCTATATTTATTTATTTTAGCGGTGAAAGAGGCCCGCGAGCGCCGCTACGCAACTGAGTGGGTGACGCGTGACATCTCGCATGCTATTAAGGAGAAGATGGAGGTTGCTATAGATGCCGCCGAAATGATGGACTTTAGTGAGTATCAACACTAATCATAATCATTCACGATCAATCATAATGCTGCGGCGAAGCCCATTCACTGCAGCACACAGTATTTCCCTAGTTCTCTATTGTTCATGTTTTTTATCCCTACTATTTCATTATATATTTTTTTCTGTATTTTCTCAGTTCTAAAGTGTGATTGTACTTGTATTGTGTATTATTGTAGTAAGTAAATGATTATATATGTCTATCAATCATCACCCTTTCTAATCATTCATCACTATTCCTAATGGTGAGACAGAATCTAGCTTATTACATGTGTATCAAAATATATAATAAGCTACTACAAGATTTAAAAATCCTAAAAGGGTATTTATTTTCTCGCCTCCTGAAAAAATGGCTTAAGGACAAATGTTTTTACACATTAAACTAATATTTAAATTATAAAGACATTTAATTCAATTCTACTATGTATCTTAATTAATTATTTATTTATCTTTTGACATTGTTATTACCTTTTTTAAATATCTAATTTCTTTTAATAAAATAACTTAATATATGTAACTACAATATAACATATAGAACATATTAATATTTGCAAACCAACAATTGTGGTAGGACATATAATTTATGTAAGACCTAATATTATCACATAATTATGTTCTAGCAAATAAATTAATTTCATTTCATTTCATTTCAATCATTCATCACCATTCTTAACCATTCATCACTATTACTAATCATTCATCATCAATATTCCTAATCATTTATCATCAGTAACTTTTGAAGTATGTTAAATAATCTTAAAAATTACGGACAGAGACGACTTTGTCGGACGTACTTATGCTATTTTCGATAATTAGCGCTGTTTAAATTAAGACAATAAAGACCTTACCATAAAAAAGTTAAACACCCGCTAAAACTCAGTTTAATAAATTCCTTAGCAATAATTGGTAAGCATTTTTAGGGTTCCGTACCCAAAGGGTAAAACAGGACCCTATTACTAAGACTCTGCTGTCTGTCTGTCTGTCATCAGGCTGTATCTCATGAACCGTGATAGTTAGACAGTTAAAATTTTCGACGACAGTTGCCGCTACAACAACAAATACTACGAGTAAAACCAGAATAAAATAAATATTTAATTAGGGATCCCACATAACATACATGATTTTATTGCCGTTTTTATAGATAATGGTACGGAACGTACTCATACGTAATGAACATTCTTTACAAGCTACACAACGACAGAAAAATTATATTTAATAAAAACTAAACTTAATGGAATTGGAAATAGAATGGGGAATAATAAATAGAGTAGTGGAAATAATTGGGGGGGGGGGGGTTGGGGGCTTTGCCTAGCAATGGGACAGTTAGAAAGAAAAAAAAGAAGCGTGACGGTGGAAAACAGCAGGTACATAAATAAAAAAAAAGTGGCACTCCGGGAGTGTCGACAGAAATGAAAACTTGAATAAAAGCAGACTTCACCACAGATACTTATATACAGAGGTCTCAGTAGTCAGTGAGAGGTGTCGGTAACAGTGTCGCGAGTTCAATGGTTTTTCCCCATCTCAAAAAATGATCAACGCGCCTAAAGAAGTTTTCACTTTAATAATATATATTATTGTGTTCCAGTGGTAGACCGTGCGACCGGGGTCACCTCCCCCCCTGTGAGGGAGACGGATTACCATCACTTCATGCTGCGGGTGGTGGGAGACGCACTGGAGCGCTCGCAGCCCTTCGAGACCAGCCCGCGTGAGTCTATTAGTAATACGTTATCTAAATATTTTCGCCCAAGACAGAATTACATGGCACAAAGGAGGGTTTTTTTTTATTTATATGCCTGGTTTTGGAGTACCAGGACAGCGTAGGACAACTCCCTTACTTGATAGAAAGAAGGCCTGATAATACCTACTTATAATATGTACACAAACATCCAGACCAAATATCCGCAAACATTTCTCCTGCGGCGGGTATCGAACCCGCTATTTCCTGCGTCTCAGTCGGCTATTCGCCCAAAGCGCCACGGAGGTTGTCGAGATTTTCAGAGTGACCGATCTTGTGCGGCATCCAACTGCTCCCAGCCACATTAAATTTGTTACATTATAAAGCAGGTGCCCCAGAACTGCCGTCTGAGATCCGACGCCGCGCAGAAGAGAAGGCCGCGGAAGAGGACCCCACGTGTCGCTGCGAGATTTCCCCGCCCAAGAGCAAAGTCGTGTTCACAATCGGTATGTACTTTCAGCTGTATAACTCCCAGGTTAAACAGGACTCCTCGACTTTATCTTTATAAGTCCTCTCGAGTTGAAGAGACCTCCATGAGACACTGTGAGATTCAAGCCAAGAGCAAATTTACCTTCAGCTGAATGTCCCCTAAGGTTATACAGGACCTCTTTGACTTCTGGGGGACCCCACGTGACTACGAGTCCCCAGCCTCCTGTTCCTTTTAGATATAGGTCCTCTCAAGTCGAAGAGGACCCCAAGTGACGCTGTGAGATTCCAGCCAAGAGCAAAGTTGGGTTCACACTCGATATGTACTTCAACTGAATATCCTCCAGATTATCCAGGTCCTCCTGAACTGCTTGGGGATCCCACGCGACTACTAGTCTCTAGGCCTGTTCTTTATGGGTATATATCCTCTCGAGTTGAAGAGGACCTCACGTGACTCAATATGTTCTTTTCTGCTGAATATTACCCAGGTCATACATGCCCCCTTGGACTGTTGGAAAACTCCACGTGACTTTGCGAGACGACATCCTCCAGAGATTTTATAATGGCTCGCTTAGCTCTCTATAGTAAAATTTACCAAGCTCATTTTGTTTATTTTCTGTTCCAGACACAAGTGAGGAGAAGTCGATGCTGCTGCCATCAGATCTTCGGGTGCTGGAAGAGATGAGACGCTGCAAGTGTGATACCATCCCAACACCCAGCCTCGACTTTGGTGGTAACGATAGTAGACTAGGTATTCACTTAGGACAGTATTTTGACATATCTTTTTTTAATTTAATATGTTGAAAACGCCTACAAGCCAACAATATTGTTACTTTGGTCCTCTTGTAAATTGAAGTGGGGACGAGCGGGAAAAAATCTTTCCGGAATTGAAATGGAGATGAGAGGGAAAAACTTCCCTTTGGTTCCCAGGGGCATTATTTTAGTAAGTAAATAAATAAATAATGCCGGACATTTCACACAGCGCTATCTTGCTCCAAGCTAAGCAAAGCTTGTGCTATGGGAATTAAATAAAGGTACGCACAGCCACACAGCAAGCTTTTTCCCAGTATTTTGTTTTTTATCTGGATAGATCTTCGTTTGACCGCAATCTCACCTGATGGTAAGCGATGATGTGATCTAAGATGAAGCACGAAGATCTAGAAGAAACTTGTTCTTCACTCTTACCTTAAAGAGTCCCGGATTGTATTCTTTAAGAAAAACAGCTGGCGGCAAAATGTGTCATACCTTAGCTGTACGCATCAATCAAGTTTATTTCCAGTATAAGCTGACCTCGCATTGAATTGACATTCCGTACAATAAGAGGACATATACTGGAAATGTATAGTTTGATGTGTAGCCGTGCGTACACGCCTTGCTTAGATTGAGACTAGATAGTGCTGTTCGAAATGTCCAATTATTTATTTATTCACAATTTTTTTAGATACGTCGGACTTCACTACGGATGACGCAGACATCGTTTCTGCCGTCGGAAGTCTTCCAGAAGAAGATAAACATGAAGAAAGAGATGAATAAGAAGTTAATTTATATAATATCTAATGCTTGTGTAACTAGACCACTCTGCGGTGTAATAATGTAGTGTTTTTAAAAATAACCCCATTAGAGGTTATTTTGGGTGTATAACTGAAAAAAAATCTTCATTGAGTCGATATGGTTCCTATATTAAATTTCAAATGTTGTCTTGCGAATATTCACTGCAATAGCGTTAGTTCTCGACGAGCTTGAGAGGGGTGTTGTATAATGGTAGCATTAGCTGACTTCAGGAAGCTATGAAAAACTCATTTAGATAACGACTTTGCCGTGATTCAAAATGTTCTATAAATAGTTACGGTATATTTAGACCCATCTGCGGTGGGATATATAGCATTTTTATAAAACAACCCCTAATTAGGGTAGTTCTATTCAACACATTATTTTTGGATCAAACGCGACTTCGTCGTTACTGAAATACCCTATGTATTAAGTGTTCAGTTCGTGAATAGAATGATTTGCCGCTAAACTTAACATCCAACAGCCAACCAGCCATAGTTCTATTGACCCTCAGGATTTCCTGGGACTATCACAAAAGTACACCCCAATTACGGGTACTTTTTTAAACATATGGGTAGGTGTGGTGTATCCTAGTGTGTTGTGTGGCTAGATAGGTATCTGTCTGTAGCTGTCTGTAATAAGATAAAGTTCACAAGACACTGATTGTTTATTAACCACAAACACCACATATAAAAAATAGAAGGAGTAAAAAAGAACAGAAAGAAGAAGAAACAATAGTTTAAGCACAAGCATAAGGGTTCCTTGTCAATATACTGAACAAAATATCTAAGCGCGTAATAAAGCTTCGAGCGGAGCACAAAGTGACGCGGGCTTCGCGGCAAAAGGTAGATCGGGATTTATAAAGTAAGTAATATATTTGTTAAATATTATATAGCTGTATTCTTATTTATGTAAGTGTTAACTATAATAAAATATGTATTTATTTATGTATATAATTATTGATATATACAAATAAATAAATAATATTTAGGTTCACCACAAACACACTTAATTCAGTATGAAATGTAAGCTTAAGAATTCATATTTACGCCAATTTAAGGGTGTTTAAAAAAATAATTGCTAAATCTGTTTACTTCAGGGTGGTCTACTTATATCGGCAATGCCAATATATATAAACTTAAGGACGGTTTTCAGTTCGTATAATGCACATGAATTGCTTCGCCACCATAGGTACTATATTTTTTACGCTTTTTGCTTTTATCTATAAAATAAATTATGATTATGACGTAAAGTATAACCTTTTATTATATCCTATAGTAGCCAGAGAGCTAATGTTACATTTGCAGAAGGTGTTAGGCCACTTGCAATTATAAAAAAGTAGTATGTAAAGTTCAACTGGAGCAATCTTGACACAATATCGGCGTTTACCATTACGACGGGCATAATGCTGAGTCGAATCCCATTTAGATACACAGTATTTACCGAGGTTTCCTTTATTTTTGTTTATGTTTACGATTATACTACCTCCGTGGCGCAATGGGCGAATAGCCGGCTGAGACGCAGGAGGTAGCGGCTTAAATTTCCGCCGCGGAACAAATGTTTGCAGGATCTACAGATATTTGTTCCGGGTTGGGATGTTTTTCTATGTATTATAAGTATGTATTTACAAAAAATAAGTATATAAGTATTCTATCAGTTATCTGGTTCCCATAGTACAAGCTCTGCTTAGTTTTGGCCTAGATAGTGCTGTGTGACATGTCCAGCAATATTTATTTATTTATATTTATACTATTTAGTGATAAATAAGGGTGAGCAAGAAATAAGTCTTGGGTTAAACCCCTTTAGGGGCTAAAAACAAGAAAAAAACGTTTCAGTATGATTGTTTATTAGATCTGCAATTCTTGTTATTTACATTATAATTTTGTGCTTACAAAATTGACTAGTCTATACTCACATATAAAAAACATGTTAAAGCGTGGTAAAAGATTGCGGGCGCATTTTCAAAATAAGTCGATTAAAAATAATAGGCTCACCCCTGACGGACATCTTTAGCTCTCTTACACAGTACAAAAACATAACATACATATTAATTCCATGCACCACAGTTTAAAAACCCGTGAAGATATTTAAGGGCTAATCACTAGGTCAGTAGTTTTAGGAAGTTGTACTTCTTTTGGCGCGTTTGGAAAAAAATTAGAGTACAATTTTTACAATGCGCGCGCGCACCGACAGCCAAAAAGCGACATGATGAAGTTAGCTGATAACTGTCTCATGCGCGTGAACACCGACAGCCAAAAAGCGACACGATGAAGTTAGCTACAAACATAGAGTTGTGGCATACGGGATGAGACCTTTAGCTATTTTTGTTCTGTTACGCCAAAGAAGTATAGCTTCTTACGTGCGTACATAAGTACACACACACACTTTTTTTTATTTAATACATTCATTGTACAACACATAACTTTTCATCACGAACGCGAAGAAATAAAAAGGCATTATAAAAGAAGAATTAAAAATAAAATTTGCGTTCCACGTGCAACTGATCGCTTACGCCCCTTGTATACAATGTTCTATTTACCATTCGGTTTTAATATGGACCCACGTATTTGCAATTAAGTTTTCTTAAACAATTCAACGCTTACATTTTGAAAATGTTCCCATAGATATTAAATATAGTTATGAAATAAATCACAGCCAAGCTAAATAAATACCTTAAGTAACCATTTTAATTATTAACATTAAATAGAAAATTTTGTACGATATTTGTATAAACAGAGTTTTAAAAGGTAATACAGTATTTACGGATTGTGTAGCGTTTTTCTAGAAAATCCGAATTACGAATTTTATGATTATGTTTCCACTTTTTAGGGCAAAAATGAAAAAAAATCTTACACCTTTAAAGGGATTATTATAAAAGAATGTCCTGCGTACTATAATAGCGTAAAACAATCTCTGATAAAAAAGGTCATTTATATAGGGATATTTAACAAAATTAACACCTTAGTTAGAATAATGAACGAAAAATACTCCATTTAATCTCTTCTCTCTAGGGGTCAAAGGAGTAGAGGTTAGAGAAAGGACCTTTTTTTTAACTATTTAGAACTTCGTTTGACCACAATCTCACCTGATGGTAAGCGATTATGTGGTCTAAGATGAAGCACGAAGATCTAGAAGAAACCTATTTACCTTAAACAGGCCCGGATTGTATTCTTTAGCAAAAACAGTCTGACATTAAACCAACTTCAAATAAATGCGCGCAATTTTGGACTAAACTAAAGCTTTTAACTGTTATTATTTAATAAAATTACGGAAAATAGTTAACAAAATTCACATCTTGGTTATTTAGATCTCTAAATATGTTAAAGATATGTAAAAAATGTATACAGAGCAACATATTGTAAAAAGATATAAAATTCTATACAATTAGCGTAAACAGTCAAAACCTAATACTATGATTATGTATTTATATTGCGACTAGTAAATAAAGTAAGTATATATCTACCTAATTGCACAAAAATTACTACAACTTATTATTAATACTGACAAAGGTTCGCTAAAATACGTAAGATGAATTAGTAAAACGTTTTTTGTGATTTACTTTTAGGGCGAATTGCGCAAAGTTTCCTAATCGTAACAAGTAACGTTACAAAAAAAATACAACCAACATAAAACAACTAAACTGATTTTGATGAAATTTGTATGAGACCAGTATGAAAGTATATCCTTTCAAATAAAACAAGAATTTTCTAAATCGGTTGATAAATGATGGAGTTCTGAGGTAAAAACATAAAACTGAATTGCGTCCCTATAAAATTTGAGAGTAGCCCTCGATTTTTTTTAGCCCCTCATCAAATCCTGACTTGATGCCAATGGGAACACCTGGGAAGTATACCTTTTTAAACAAAAAAATAATTTCTCGTATCGATCAAGGTGTCTTCGCAAAATCGGGGAACATACATAAAAAAGTGGCACTCCGGGAGTGCCGACAGAAGTGAAAGCTAGAACATTTTTTTTTTCTGATGGACTAAACTCGCTGTTGGCCTCTGAGGCCGTGACAGCTTAACCGAACTTTTGGCGAGCGCAGATGGCGCTCAGCCCAGTAAGTTATTTAGGCAACTAGCGCAAGGGCACCGCTTAGGTTAGCTTAGGTGCCGGGGTCTGTTGTCTGTACCTCGTATAGGCGGCGACTGAAGGGACTCGTCGACCTCGCCGGCGAGGTCGGTGTTTCTGTGAAGTGTTTGCTCTGTCTGATATAGATGACTCAGATATCGGTTCCGCATTAGCGGAGGTGATTTCGTCATCCGGGTCTCCGAGAACGTGTCTCGGGCGACGGAGGATTAGAAAGCTTGAACAATTACGAGATACTTATATATATAGGTGTTGGTAACGGTAATAGTGTCGCGAGTTCAATGATTTTTTCCCATTTCAAAAAATACCCAACGCGTCTAAAGAAGTTTACACCTCCTCCTTTTTTGAAGTCGGTTAATTAGTGCTTAAAGAGAGTTGTAAAATCATTCAAATACGTCAAATTAAGCCCAGCTTGCCCAACGATCCCTAAACGTATTTAGCGTTAGTGTTTAAGTTTGACATATTAGTATGATTTGGCAGCTCTCTAAATCAAATTTAGTTACTAAATGAATCTACGAGTAGGCATCGTTGCGCAAGTCGCTTTTAGTCTAAGAAAATATTTTAAAATATTGTGCCAAGCGTGAGTGATTGTGATGTGTTCAATTATTATGAAAATAATGTTGATAACCATGATAGAAGTTTCAAACTTATAAGTTACTAGCTGTTGCCTGCGACTTCGTACGCGTTACACTACTAAATACTAAACTGTAGGTAAGCTAGAAATAAATCTAAACTCGCTGTTGCAACTTGACACCCCATTTTTATCTCATGGGAACTGATTTATGGAATAAAAAGTAGTCTATGTGTTAATCCAGGTTATAATCTACTTACATACTAAATTTCATTGAAATCGGTTCCGCCGTTACGACGTGATTGAGTAACAAACAAACATCAAAAATTTCGCATTTATAATAGGTATTAGTGTCATAATAAATAAAAGAACCTTGTTTTCTTTAAATGCCTTGTTTTCTTTCTTTATATTGAATATAAAATTCTCGTGTCACAGTGTTTGTAACAAAACTCCTCCGAAACGGCTTTTATTCGTTATTCTTTTAGTTTCTATTCGTTCGGTCTGAGAATAGAAGGTAAATTATTTTTCATACCCGTATGTAGTAAGAGTGGTCCACTCCAAAACTTTTATTTTGAACCATGAATTTTCACCCTTCTACCACCAACCCCTATGTTTGAATAGGGATATCAGTACTTTAATAATTTTCTACTTTGAAGATAGAGATAGTTGATTATAGCGGGTACGTGCACAGAAAAAGACATTGGAGTTAAAAAAAACTGAATTTAACTCAGCTAATTAACACAAATTTCTTCCACCAATTTTTTTTTATTTTAGTCAAATTTAAAACTAGTGAACACTTACGTATGCAGAAATAACTATTTGTTCATCCTTAGCTAAAACGTCTCTAGGTGCTTCTAAACAAGCAAATTTTTGTATCATTTTCCGTCCGAGTGGAGTTACCCGACTACGGCAAAGCCAAAAGGAATGGTTGTGTTTTTAGAAGTATGTATGTTTGTATTTACGTATATTCCATCGTAGCGCCTAAACTACTCATCCGATTTTGATAAATGAGGGGTCAATCGATTTGCTATTATGGTGCGGGTAATCTAACTCCCCAGAAATATTCAAAATATTATATTGAAATAAGGATCAAGGAGTATAAATCATTACATTTATGTTTAATGCAAAAAAAAATGTTCTTTTATTTTCTTGACTCCCTCACCCCCTCTCCTTTATAAAAACCTGGGTACGCCCGTGAAATACGAGATTAATCACGTCAGCGTCGTGACACCTATAAAACGGTACATCATAAATCCCGTATTTATAATAACGAATATGATAATGGCTGAGTCTGTCTCGCACAACGATTCCCAAACGTATCCATTCTAATATTATAAATGCGAAAGTAACTGTTTGTTTGTACACGGATAGATTATAACCAGTATTAGGACGTAGGTTACTTTTACGCAACTGCATAAAAGGAGGTTAATGTTTTTATTGAAAAACTACGAGTGCGAAGCCGCGGGCAGGTCAGTTAACTTGTGTTTACATTAGCGTATATTAATTTAACGACTAAACATGTTTAAATTTGACGTATTTGTATGATTTGATAACTCTCTAAATCATATTTAGCCACTAAATACGTTTAGGCATCGTTGCGTAAGTCGCCCTTCGTGTATAAAATTTGTAGCAAAACAGTTTTTTAGCAAAATATGGTATCAAAGCTATTCAAATTATTTCTGTTAGCTTCTATATAAAGATATAACACAGAAAGGTAATAAGGTGAGGATAGAGATCAGCTTGTGTCTATTTGACGAGTTGCAAGCGTCTGCGTCGCTGCAGCTTTGAAGGCAGCCATGGACATATCTGTAAACAACATATTTGCATAAGAAATAAGGCCAACTGCCTTCATCCATATCTTAGTCTTAAATGTGCATCCCCGAACATATCTTTGACATAACTAAATCCTCTCCATCCGTATCAGAAATTTATTTATTTTCGGAAAACGATCGGCACATATTAAACACAATAGTGATAGAACAATAAGATAGAATCCACTGATAGAATCAGATTATAGATACTAATAAGTAACAACGAAATACAAAATCTAACTGATCACTGTACGGGTTCTAATGTTCTAGTAGATTCGTTATCACTCACTCACACGTGTCTTAAATCGACCAAAGATGGTATTATTAATTCTGGTTTCAAGAGACGAAATACTTCAGTTTAATAGACTGAATATTTTACTTGCACGATACACAAAAGCATTTGGCGACAATTCGTAGAAACTAAGGGCAGACTAGTAGTTCGCCCCGAACTGAGATCTCGCGAGTCTCCCTTAAAAACAAATACATATTATTCGTAATCTTTGACAATCAAAATAGGACCACCACATAAAACCATCTAACTTGACCTATAGTTTCATTCAAATTACAGGTAACGGAGGTTCATAAAAAGTGGTTGCTCTTTTGTGGGATACAAAATGCAGTTATTTTAGATTTCAGACTTTTGCCTATATTTGTGTGACTAAAGCTACACGAATACGAAATTTCAGCACAGAGGGGTCTGCGTACCCTGTGAATTTAGTCAAAGTTTTGTTTTATTATGGCAAATAACTCAAAAACTACAAGGATTAAACAAAAAATAAAAACAGGGTTGAAATGTACTAATAACCTTTATTTCGACGTCCCATTTGACGGAATAGTCTCATTTTCAATTTATTTACCCCTCTTGAACCCCAATATCTCAACAACCCCCTACATCAGCTCATTCAGCTCATTTAGACACACCAGGATTGTACCGACACTACCTACCTATATATTAAATTTCATGATGATTGAATCAACGCTTCAAAAGTTATCTTCGGACAAACTAACATACATACATACAACGCTGATTTGCCCAAGTTGATTTGGAGATCTTGCTTCGCTCGATGAATAAATTCGAAAGTACTGGTTTGCATGAAATATGTTAGACGGACAAAGTTGTCTGTAACAAATGCCATCAAAATCGGTCCGGCCGTTTAGTCGTGAAAACGAAACAAACAGACAGGCAGACACAGTTACTTTCAATTTTATAATATTGACAAGGTGAGTTTGGACTTGCTCTGTCTACCCCTTACCTGTCGTTGTAGTAGAAGCGTCCGCAGTGAGACATGCGAATGATCTCTGTGTCGGTGGTGGCGGTGCCAGAGTCGAGTCCGCAGCCGCGCACTGTGATGGACTCGCCTGTGTCGTCTGAAACGACAAACAAGTCCGGTCAAGCTTTTTTTTGTTTTATTTATTAAACTTGTAGACACAAAAGCTGACGGGCCTTCTAATGTGAAGTGGTCACTGCCGCCTATAAACTCCTGCAGTACTCGTGGTACTGCAGTCACGTTGCCTAGCACTTAATACCCTATTTACACCTCTCTTGAAGGCGTTCATTTTGAAGCCCACCGGAAAAACTTCCGGAGGAAGGTCATTCCACATCTTGCAGGTGCGTGGAAGAAACGAGTGGGTGAAACGCACCGTGTGAGACTTCCACGCATCTGCAATATGTGGGTGAGCTCGTTGCCGGTTGCGGAAGGTTCGATGGTAGAAGTGAACAGCTCTTCAGAACATTCGCGCTTTACATATTTTATAGAAAACGCTGAGCGCTCTGATGTCACGGCACAGACTCAGTGGCTCCAGATCCTTAGATACTACAGGGTCGTCGTCGATACGAACGGCTCTGCGTTGCATGGAGTCTAGGGGCTGCAGTTGGTATTTCGGTGCACCGTTCCAGATGTGAGAACAGTACTCCATGTGGGGCTGGATTTGCGCTTTGTAGAGCACAAGATGCTGCTTTGATCGGTACTTCGCTTTCGCAAGTGTGAATTAAACTCGCACACCGAGGGTTGCGTACTTTATCGTACCGTTTTAAGAGTAGTAAGGTTCCTTGTGAATGGGCTCGCCAGGGCAGTACTACCACCATACCTATTTCTGCCGCCAAGCAGCATTGATGTGTTTCGGTGTGGAGGGTATGGTTTTCGGTGAAACGGTGGCCCTGGTTATACCTGTATGCCTCAAGTTGATGGACGTAGGGCAGTGCATTTTAAGGCACGTTTCTAACGTGCGTGACCTACGAGGCAATACTTTGCTATAGGCAATGGTTACCACTTATCATCAGGTGGGCCATAATGCTTGTTCCATCTCCAGGTATTATAAAAACCCCCCCTCTTACGATATCTAAAAACGACTTATTTATTTGAGTTACGCAGACGACATGGTACTGCTGGTGGCATCGATGGGCTCAGTTCGAAAACTGGTCTCTATTTGTGAGGCATATGCGGTGGAGCACCGACTGAAGTATAACTCTAAAAAGATTGACTGTATTCGTATTCAAGACTGAGAAGTGGAGTGGGTGTGGCTCTGCAGGTGGTTAATTAATTTAAATACTTGGGTTATATTGTGACTGAAATATTGACGCAGATATTGAAAGGGAACGTAGGGCGCTGGCAGTACGGGGGAACATGATCGCTCGTAGGTTCACGCGCTGCTCGAGAGAAGTTAAAATCACTCTTTTCAAGGCTTACTGCCAGTTCTTCTACTCGAGCAGCCTCTGGATTAACTACACCCGCCGTGCGGCCAGCGTTCTAAGGGTCCAATATAACAATATCTTTAGGATGCTGATGCGACTGCCTCGCTTTTGCAGCGCATCGGTTATGTTCACGGAGGCGCGCACGGACGATTTTCATGCAGTCAAGCGCAAGAAAGTCGCTTCCCTACTCCATCACGTGCGAGGCAGTGGCAACAGCATCCTCTAGATGATTGTATCACGTTTGGACTGCTCAATCCAAGCCAAATGGATGACAATTATGATGGGCTACATTTAACCTACATTTTATTTTTTAATTAAAATTATTTTAAAATTACAAAATATAAATAAAATTAATTAATTGCAATTTAATTCAATTCAATCTAATTTTCAAAATGTAGTAAGCATAATGTGACATTTTAATTTAATTTATTATTTCATTTTTATTTTATTTGTTATTTGTGATAATATTGTGTCTTTATTATAAATACGGGATTTATCATGTACCGTCTCACTAATTTTGACCCTGACGTGACATATCCCGATAGCACAATTGGATAGTTCATCCTCGTATCAAGAGGAGGGTTGCGGGCTCATGTCCCGTTTAGGATTAACATTTTTGAGATGGTTTTAAAAATCTTGAAATGAATATTATAAATACGGGATTTATTACGTAAGTACCTTTTTGTTGGTGTTACGATCGACAATATTTCGGTTCAATTCATTATAATAACGAATTAAATAAATCACGTAAGATTTTTAAGTTTTGGCAGACGACAGTTTGGTAGGTGCCAAGGAAAAGGGGATATTTCCTAACTAGCTTTAGCTCGTGGTCCTAAGACCAGGTCTTGTTGAGAAGTATTTTGATTTTTTATAAATAATAGGCCAGCGTTAGACGCGATGGTAAGCGTTGATGCAATCTACGATGGTACACGCTTGCCTAGAAGAAACCTATTCACTCGCGACTTGAAGACTTTAAACTTGAAGGCAAGGCGTTCCACTTCTTGGCGGTGCGCATAATAAAGGTGGAAGAGTAACGCTTTGTGCGTATGGGAGGTATGTCTACCATGTAGCGGTGGCGCAACGCGGAGCGTCTGGTTGTCCGATGCTAGAATGGGAATAGTGAGAGCAGGGCCCGTAGCCAAATTACATTCGCCACGAATCTATTCGATTTCTACATACATTTGTTGTCGCTGAATGACGTAGTATTTCTATAGCATGTGTCAAATCCCATACATTTTCGGACGTATCGACTAGCGTCATCGCTAATCGACTGTAACTTGGCTAAGCCCTCAGGTTGATTATATATATCAGGAAGATTATTTCGACAACAATCGTTAGATTATTTCGTGTATGTGATCTAGGATGTTCTTCCAATTGCCGTTAGATGTCGTCGCCGTCTCATCGTCCTCAACTGATGACTAAGTACTTCTTCCATGTAGCGATAGTTGTCGGTACAACGTAAAAGAAATTCATTTCGAAAATGCCAAACTGAGATAAAAATAATAATAATTGTGACTTTTTGTGCTTTTTCTTGCATTAAAACTATTAAAACACTTACCAAAGACCCCAGCAACCTTAATACAGGATGTAGCAGGAAACAGGCCATCCCTTCCCTTTCTGCCCCCCATACAGGGAGCCTCCAGCATGCCCAGCGAGTGGTTGTTGTGGAAGGGATCATCACACGCCGGGAACTTGCCGTTCATCGACACGCATTTGAAGCAGTCGATTGCGAGGGCTGCGATAGTAAAATAATAGTAGATTATTAAACGAGGGGATAAAGCAGTGTCTTACGTCACGGGCGCTATATTGAATCCCGAACGTAACGAAGGATTCTAGAGTTAACTTACGAGTGGAGCGAGGGAGTTACTAGAATCCTGTGTGCAGAGAGGGATATAAGCACGCCCAAGATGCGGACAGCTTTATCTAAGAGGAGAATACTCTACTTTTCACACTTTCTGCGAGACAATAAAAACCAAATCTAGGTTGCATTCTGTGCAGAGGTTAGTTCGATTTACAAATAAGTTCTCATTGTGTTCTCTTTGGTTCAAATTTTAATACAGGAGGTTCCAAATTCAAAACACATTGAAATCCAGTACAACTTTACTCCCGGCTCAGCCGTAGGAATTTAATCACCTGCTTTCGGTGAGGTTTACATGACAAATAATTTGACATTGTCGAGCAGGTGGCGTGAAAAGATTTTTAATTATACAACCTGTTTTAACAAAACGTCATTAATTTAAAACACATCTGGAATGGTATTAACTGATTTTAGATGGTGGGTTTGATGCCGGTAGCTTGAATATTTATTAGGCAAGGCCAACAGCACTACACAGTAAATACAATATTACAAAAGCGACAAAAGCCTTTGCGTCGATGCCGCTTAGTCAGTTTAACAGGTACCTACTACTTACAACATAGCTTGTGTGCTACGGGTTTCGTAGCTTAGCGTAGTTCGTGTTCTACGGGTATCGTAGCTTAAAGTTGCTCGTGTGCTACGGGTCTTCGTAGCATAGCGTAGCTTATGTGCTCCGGGTTTCGTAGCTTAGCGTAGCTTGTGCGCTACGGGTATTGTAGCCGTAGCTCGTGTGCTACGGGTTTCGTAACACTGTGGAAAGCGAGTAACTCGGCGTAGCACGTCTTCTACGCGTCTTATTGTTACTCAGTCTAGTCTAGAGCGTGTTCTAACAGATTTTGCGGCTCAGTGTAGCGGCTCTTTTGACAAAATTACGAAACAATCTTTTACAAAGACATAGCTAGTGTCAGAAATGGATTTGGTGTCAGTACTTCTCCGTGCGAGCCCTTTCACAAGGAACTACCTAAAAGTAGGTACATAACGTCATCATCATCATCATCAACCTATAACAGTCCACTGCTGGACGTAGGTCTCTCCCAGGGTGCGCCATTGAGCCTGACAGCTCATGGGGTCAGCAAGCTGAAGTGGCAGTGGGCCGGTCACATCTGCCGCAGAACCGATAACCGTTGGGGTAAACGTGTTCTGGAGTGGAGACCACGTCTAGACAAGCGAAGTGTAGGACGCCCTCGGCTAGATGGAGTGACGATTTGCGCGCTGTGCCTGTCAAGGATTGGATAAAAACAGCTGAAATAATGCCAATATAAATAAAAACTAGTTAACTCACCCTTATTTGTCCATAGTATTAGCACGATAGCTGTCACCAGTACCGAAGCGCGTTTGTGTACGATGACATCCATTATTGTTTACCTGGAATTAATAGAACACAATAGAGGTTGTGGATTGTATTCCCGTTCCGAGAAATAATCTCCAAAAGTGGCGAAGATATAGATCGAAAAATCATTAGCAAATCAAATGTTTTTATTCATTAAATTCACAAGGATCAACTCAATTTTACTGCCCGTTCCTTCGCGGCCAAGCCAGGAAAGAAAGGCAAGAAACAAAGCTGGTTGTTCTTTTTAATGATCCTTTTAGAATACATAATAATAAAGAAAATAAATGACGTCTAAATTGTAACATTGAACGAGTTGGGAGCAAAGTCAAAGTCAAATGATTTTATTCATTAAAAAAAACAAGGATCACTTTGAAACGTCAATTTTACACCAACTTCAATCCCAAGCTTTTCTATCATCTAAATAATCCAATATGTTATATATGTATAATATGTTATAATCCAATATGGCTTTTTTACAAAGATTTTGTTGTCAATGTTTGTACATCACTTGGGAGTTTGTTATAAAAGCCTAAACCTTGCCCTTTAATTTACTTACTAACTTTATGGAGTCTACAAGTTGCAACAGCGAGTTTATCTTTATTTCTAGTATTAAAATTATGTTTATCAAATTATGATAGCCCACTTTAATCCACGGCTGGGCATAGCCCTTTTTGTTTTTGTAGTGAAAACTTCTTTAGGCGAGTTGAGCATTTATGAAATGAAATGAAATGAAATTTATTTATTTGCTTGGATATATGTGATAATATTAGGTCTTACATAAATTATATGTCCATTATATATGTCCTACCACAATTGTTGGCATGCAAATATTAATATAAGTTATATTCGTCAATATGCTATATTTAGTTACAAATATGAAATAGTTTTATGAAAAGTAATTAGAAAAAAACAGATAAAAACAATGTCAAAATAAATGAATAATTAATTAAGTTACACAATAAAATTGTATTAAATGTCCTTATAATTTAAATATTCGCTTAGTGTGTAAAAATATTTGTCCTTAACCCATTTTTTCATTTGGCGAGAGAGTAAACCCCCTTTTAGGGTTTTTAAATCTTGTGGCAGCTTATTATATATTTTGATACACATGTAATACGCTTGAATCTGTGTCACATGCAGTTTATAGCTCGGAAGGTGCAATTTGTTGTCAGATTTATCCCTTAATTGTCTAGTGCGAAACTCTTTACTTTTTAAATATTTCAGGATGTTGCTTAACGAACTCGGCTGCTAGTTTTATGTAGAGGCAGGGAAGGGTTAAAATATTAAATTTTTTGAATAAGGGTCTACAGGGTTCTAAAAAATGCGCTCCGCACAAAGATCGGATACACCTTTTTTGTGCTCTAAACGCTCTATCAATATCAACACTATTGCCCCACAAAAGAAGACCATATTGAAGAGCTGATCCTACATAGCCATGATATGCGCTCAGGGATATTTTGACTGAGGCTATTTCTCGAAGTCTCTTTAACTCTTTTTGAGATGGGGAAAAACCATTGAACTCGCGACACTGTTCCCGTTGCCGTTACCAACACCTACGTATATAAGTATCTCGTAATTGATCGAGTTTTCACTTCTGTCGGCACTCCCGGAGTGCCATTTTTTTACTGTACTTTTTGCGTAACATATTTTTCCCGTGAAAAAATCCATTCAGGCCATTTTTGACCCATTTTTGATTCATAAACAAAAAACCGACTATTCATAAACCCTGATATTGCTTACACAATATAATGTGTTTACGTTTTCAATAAACATTAAAAACCATATAAAACACCTTTATTACTATAATGTTAAAGTTCAAAATTTCGATAAAAGTCGCCTAGAAATAAATCAACCTTATGTGTGGGCGATAAAGTTTCAAATTGCATATCAGTTTGACTTCTTGTTTATTTTACGAAGTTTCCAAGGAAAATCGGTAAATGTTTACTCCATTTATAAACTGGTTAATGCAGTTGGCCCAATTCGAGTAATACAATTTTAAAAACATAACGAATGTTGACCGAAATGAGATTGGATTATGAATATATTTTATCATTCTGCTCCACTAACATTACAATATTAGCTTTATATAAATAAAGTGTATAATCGCATGTCAGTCAACTCGCTGTCGCAGTCACGTGAATACTGTTTAGGACATTTAACATAACAAGACTAGATCGATACTCGAATTTTACTATTTTCAGTTACGGAAATTGGCCCCTTGGTCGTGATGCCGTGGGCGAAAGCCCACGTATTGTATCAGTTATCTGGTTCCCATAAGCTTGACTTAGTTTGGGGCTAGATAGCGCTGTGTGAAATAGCAATCATTAAAAAAACCGGAGAAGTGCGAGTCGACTCGCCCACCGAAGGTTCCATACAATAATGACCGCGCATACCGTTGCTTAACCAAAATGATTGAATACGTACTTTAAATAAAGACTATATTTTTTATGATTTAATTACAAATGTATAGTTTTCATATTTTTCCCTGTACTTGTAGTATAAGACGATATTACTTCACCTTTTATTTATTCACTTCTTTATTTATTTTTATGTTACTTCGTCGCTGCTGCACTACCTTTTGCTCCCGGTTTCAGCTGAAAATCAGCGTTGGATGCACAACATCCAACATTATGCTGAGCTGAACGCCATTTTGGTACGCAGACACACGAGTCGAACTGTCTTAATGAATTCACCTGTTCCTTATTATTGTTTCATGTGTCATTTTGTGTGTGCCAAATAAATGATTATTCTATTCTATTCTATTCAAATTTCATAGCTCTAGGTCAACAGAAAGTACCCTACACATTTTGATTCCCTTGAGAGTGTCGAAATGTACATATTTTGCGGCATAAACGGCCGTTTTTTTTACGTTTACTTAGAAGTTTGATTTTTTCACAGCTTCAAGGGACTGTAAACTTGAGTATATGGTTTTTTCAACTCGATACTTCCACGCGTTCCCGAGATTAAGGGTCTTGTCTTGACAGACAGACAGACAGGTGGACGAACAATAAAGTGATCCTATAAGGGTTCCGGTTTTTCCGTTTAAGGTACGGAACCCTAAAATTAGTAGTAGCAAGCAAGTCTTTGATCAGTGTACCAGTGATGATATATAGCACAGAAACGTGGTCTCTCACTATTGGTCTCATAAGAATGATCAAGGTAGCTCAGCGTGCTATGGAGAGGGCTACGCTTGCTGTTTCTCTACGATATCTAATCAGAAATGAGGCAATCCGAATATAAACTAAGATAATGAAGTGGCAGTCGGCGGGGCTCATAGCTCGGAGAACTGGGGCAGAAAGGTACGAGCGAGACCACGCACAGGAAAGCGCAGCATAGGACCCAACCCACAAGATGATAATGTTACGAGCTGAGGGTTCGGGATAAAATAATGGGAATCGATCTAACCAAAATAACACTTTTATTCAACACCAGAACGACGAATACACGACTTGGTCACACGTATCACAACACACTAATTCACATCACTGTTGCAGCACTTAAAGTCACCGAAATGTTCGCACGTATAGCCAAATCCAGACTGACTCGCGAGCAACTACTGTTCACGCGAGACCCTTCTCCACGTCAGTCCTCCAGGGCCTCGCTGAGACTCACTCACTGAGACTGACTGTCCGGCCATCTCTCCGGCCTATTTATATCGCACACATTTCGATTGTTCGAGAACGATCTCGATCCTTCCAGGAAAGGGTCGGTGTTTCGACAGAACGACCGATCCCCATTGTGCGTAACCGCAAACAATAACAACAATGACACAGCAAGACAAAAGCGTTCGAGAAGTTTCGATTATTACTCATTGTTTAACAGCCTCGGCGTAACAATAATATGACCAGAGCGATCTTGTGCACCCAGCCACTTTTATCAGGTCGTCGTTCCATCCAGTGAGGGACGTCCTACGCTGTTTCCCAGTGCGTGGTATCCACTCTGATTTCTTTCAAAAAAGGTATCGTTTGGCAAATAGTACCTATCTACTTTATTATTCTGGTGAATTCTAGTCCATGATTTGTCTGTAAGAGATCGCTTTCAGATATGACTGCCATTTGTATTTCCACGTCTCTAGTTATTTGTTTATTTATAATTTTGGTTTGTTGTATTTTATATTTACAATAATAATGCAAATAAGTATCTAATAAATAAATAATGTTGAACATTTAATGTTCAAACAGCGCTACCTAGCCTCAAAGTAAGATAAGATAAGATAAGATATGGGAACCAGATAGGGACCTAAACAGTTATTGATAGAATACATTTTTTTATCAATCACACTAATATTATAAATGCTAAACTTTGGTTGTTTGTTACTCAATCGCGTCATAACGGCTGAATCAATTTCTATTAAATTTGGTGTTTCGATAGATTATGACCTGGATTGGCACATAGGCTACTATTTATTGACAAACCACGCGTGCAAAGTCGCGGGCGGAAGCTAGTATTATAAATGTGATAGTTTGGATGTTTGTTTATTTATTTGTTTGTTTGTTACTGAATCACGTCGTAACGGCTGAACCGATTTTGATCAAATTTGCTATATATGTACATATAAGCTGGATTACCACATAGGCTACCTTTTATCCCATAAATCAGTTCCCATGAGATAACAATGGCGTGTCAAGTCAAGCTGCAACAGCATGTTCAGCTTTATTTCTAGGTTACCTACACATTTAGTAGTGTAACGCGTACGAAGTCGCGGGCAACAGCTAGTACATGCATAAATTACAATCTAAAGGTTGTCTGAAGGAGTTCGCTTTTAGCGATAAGACCGCTATTACTTTGTTTATTATGTCAATAATACTTCGTAGGTGTAATCTGTACCTTCCAACAATAAAGCATTTTAATTCATTCATTTACCTATTCATGATCATTATATATGAACTATTGCGCGTTCGTACGAGCTAAAAATTAAATCTAAGTAGCTTCCGCCAGCGGCTTCGCACGCGTGGTTTGTCAACAAAAAGTAGCTTAGGTGTTAAAGCAGGTTATAATCTACGTAGGTATATACCAAATTTCATCGAAACCGGTTCAGCCGTTACGACGTGAAAGAGTAACAAACATCCACACATACATCTATACAAACTTTCTCGTGGGAAGTGGGATGGTAATAATGTATTTTGAGTACTAAAAACATCCAATATACGAAAGCATGTAGGTACTTACCTACATACACTTCAATCAAAATCAATACGGGGCATAATAACTAGGCCAAACACATTACATTAGTAAAATTGATTAGCAACAATAATAGTATCAATAGAAATAGTCCAGTTTAATTATCAGGACTAATATACAATAAAAAGGCAGGGTTCTCGTAAATATCGACTGAAAACCCCACTGTAAGTATAAATTACTGAAAGGATATGGACGGGCGGCACTGGTGTTGCCAGGTTAGGAAAAGCTCAAAGCTACTGTTTTGGGAGCTTTTGAAGAGCTTTATATTTTAGAGAGCCTTATTAGCTGTGGAGAAAATTCTCCCCACTTTTAGGATACCACAGTTGCACTAAGAAGTTTTGTTATGGTCTGTCTCACAGAACACAAATATCCTGTCTGTCTGTCCGGCCAGTTGCAGCCGGTTTACAATATTATATATATTTTTTTATTGATGATATTCAAGCGCTTGACCACTAACCCCCTATATCGAAGTTTGGTTTCTTTACGCCCGCGACTTCGTCTGCAATTTTTTCTGGATCTCGACAACAGCGCCACGTACCGGGTCCAATTGTGAATCTAAACCATCCAGGGACCCACTCAAACACACTCAAAAAATTCATCAAAATCAGTCTAGTCGTTTTTGAGTTTTAGCGAGACCAACGAACAACAATTGATTTATATATACAACAATGCTAGATATAGAAGATAGACGACAATATATATATAGTAGATAGACGAGCAGCATTGTTGCTGATATGTCTACACACAGCGCTGAATGTCTCTTAATGTTCACTTTCGTAGCAATATCTTATTGATCGAGCGAAGCAAGATCTCCAAATCAACTTGGGCAAATCAGTGTTATATGTATGTATGTTTGTTTGTCCGAGGATAACTTTCGAAGCGTTTATCTGATCATCGTGAAATTTGGTATATAGGTAGGTAGTACATTTTGACTCCGTTTTATTTTTAGTTTAAACCTTGTAGTTTTAAGTATTAGCCATAATAAAAACTGAACTTTGACAAAATTCACAGGGTACACCAGTGACCCCAGTGCTGAAATTTGGTATGCGTGTAGCTTTAGTGACACAAACATAGGGAAATGTCTAAAAACCAGAATAACTGCAATTTCTACCCCAAAAAAGTAATGAACTCCCGTTACCTGTAATCAGGCGAGATAGTGGTCAAAGGCTAGCCTATAATTTATAAAAAAAAAAAAAAAAAATTTGAATGAAGCTGTAGGTCAAGTTATTTGGCTATGCATTTCTTGGCACTATTTTGATAGTCAAAGATTACAAATAATATTGGTAGGATGTTTCAATTTTGGAGCACCCTGTTACTGAGGAAGTTATGTCCCATCAGTGTTACAAGGAGCACGATTTAACTTACTCCATAAATGAGCCAGCCATTCACCCACTGCGCCACAGAGGTCGTCGGAGATTTTGTAAGTGAATAATTAAAATAGCAAAGATATTTCTAGATATTGTTAATATTTTTTCATTTTTCACCTTAAATTATAGAAGTTTGGTCAATGGCACAAAAGACTTACTTTTTTTATAAATAACTATTGCTGGACACTTCACACAGCACTATCTAGCCCCAAACTAAGCAAAGCTAGTACTATGGGAACCAGATAACGAATAGAATACTTATATACTTTTTTTTTGTCAATAATTACTTATAATATATATAAAAACATGAAACCCAGAACAAATATCTGTAGGTCATCCGAACATTTGTCCCGCGGCGGGAATCGAACCCGCTACATCCTGCATCTCAGCCGGCTATTTGCCCACTGCACCACGGTGGTTGTCAAAATATATTAATAAAACTTATTTAACTATGCCTTAATATATAGACTGCATTCATACCTACACACATTTATTAGCAGTTTCGTATCCGCATTATATTGTAAAATATTATAAGGTTTATAAACTTTGATAACAGTATCACATAATATTGCATCAGATACATAACAACAATTTATTAAAACAACAAATTTATCTTCATTCAAATCTACAGCTTCTATCAAATAGCAGCCATATTTTAAATGGACTTTTTGAATTCGGAACACAACATTTTCTTCTTTTGGAATGATGAAATTTGAAATGGTCTCCAAAAATCTTTCATGGTGCCATAGAGAAAGGCATGTGTTCTGTTTTCTGAGTAGATTGTGGAGTCTGTATGCCAATCCATCCTTTTTGTAGCGAACCTTTTTCATTTTGTGTAATGTGCAGGCATTTTCTGGGTCTGACTGATCTGTTGCCGGTTTTATAGAATAACTATCGCTATTTGATGGTAGTGGAGACTTTGAAATTAATATTTCGATATCATCACTTGATTTTGTGCTATTCTTCTGTGTATGTGTCTCGCTTATTGATAGACTTTGTTGAGAACTGTTTTCGGAACTGAAGTGGCTATCGAAAAATGATCTGACTTTGTTGACAAGCTCTAATTTGGCAATTGGTGTATTTTCTTCCTTTACTCTGTCGAGATCTGAATTTGTGCTTCTGCATGTTAGATTACCATCTTCTATGTCATAGTCAATGTCTATTTCAGTTTTCATTTTTATATTATCAGTTTTATGGTATGAACTAGTGTTAGGCAAATCATTTTCGAATTTTTGGTGTGAGAACAAGTTCTTTTTAACTTTACCAGCTGATTTAGGTGAATCGTATTTCAGAGTGAGTATAGGACTTTTATGGTGAGAACTCCTTGAAGGTAGAACGGGAGAGTGCTGCCTGGAGATTTGAGTGTGAGCCAAAATTGGAGATTTGTATAAACTTTTTTGTGACTTTTTACTCACTAAAATAGGCGAAGGATCGCCGCTATGACAGTCTTTACTATCTTTAGATGTATCTAGAACTGTAATAGTCAGGTTAGATATATTCTTAGGCGCTTTTTTCTTGCGTTTTCTCTTCAAACTACGAGACTTATTGGTTATGTTGTTGAACTTCCCGTTTACAGCAGATTCTTCATAATCACTGGAGTCACTCAGCGACCAAACGATTTCCTCAGTGTTTTCTTGAGAATTGAGAACGCTAAATTTGTCCAGGAATAGATTTTCTTTTTGTTTTTGCATTTTTATTTCTGCATAGTACTACGTACGTGCAGTACATCAATTTTAGAGTAATAAAAATTTGACTTTGACAATGACAGATAACTAACGACGCACATGACAGCTCGGATATGGACACGCCCACTTTAGTTTCCCTGAGGCCAATGAGAAAGTGCACTGAGCGAGCACATTAATATTGGCGCATAGCCAAATTCTTGAAACGTCACCTTAAATTAATAGCCTTATGTTGGCAATATACAAAAACAACGCCGATTTTACGTCAATGTTGGCCTAACTGTCATGAAACCGCCATGTTATTTTGCTAACTTCATGCCGGTGTGCTCTCAAAACAAATACGTGCGGCGTGCGTCTCCATATTGGTTGTTTATCAATTTTATTTTCTAAAATTCTACAAATCCAGCTGACCCACAATCCTAATTTGCTCGTAACAATCTCTAAATACATACTAGTAGTTGTATCGAGCCAAATTCGAGGTTTGTTTGGTTAGCCGGCTGGTCCACCGTTCGCCGCAATGGAAGTCGAACGCATCGCTTCCGATACGGAAAACGTGGTGTTGGATGCCGAGATTACGGACACTGAGAAACCTGCGGGCGAGGAAGGCGCCGGAGACGCGGCAGCGTCTTCGACCCATCTACGCCGCAAGCACAAGAAATACGCGCGTACCAACAGCAAAGATGGCGTGAACTCCGCGGTTACTCCGATACCCAAATACAGGAGCTGGAAGAACAGCAGAAGACCGCGCAATGGGCACGGCCGAGGTCTTCCCAAGAAAGGTAACATTGAATTAGCAAAACCGAACCGGTCAGCCGGAGAAAGTTCTAGAAGCGTTTTAGTATGAACAGAGCCGCATTTACGTAACCTTTGTTTACTACGCATTATAATAATATTTTTATTCTGAGCATGTGGGCACATTGTATTCAATACATTCATTATTTGAAATGCTAAAGACTGGAATAGAATAAGCCCAAACAGTCTTGTGGCTATTTATGATGCATGATGTTGTTATCTGCGTTGGAATAGGTCAATATTAGCTAGTTTAATGACTTGTTACACAAGACACAACTTTCGACATCCAAGGTTATTTATGTCGTGGCGATCCGATTGGATTATAAATAACATAAAACTAAGGCGGGAAAATCAATGTCTGACCTCTTTTTGTAAGATCTCATTTGTTTTCATTGTTTATAATATTTTGTACCCTGATAAAGTAGGTCAAGGTCATGTTGGGTTAACTACCTTGATTAGGGTTGCCAGATAAAAAAGATTTTTGGGCAGAATATACATAAATGTTTCTAATTGAATGTTTTGTAATGGGAAATATTATAAAGAGGAAAGATTTGTATGTTTGTAATGAACGAACTCAAAAAGTACTGATCCGATTTCATAAATTATTTCACCATCAGAATACTGCATTATCTGAGTATACCAGATACTTTACTTGCTAATTTTTACCCAACTGCGCAGGAGGTTAATGTTTTTATTGAAAAACTACATGTGACTGCGGATTGGTCAGCTAGTAATATATAAATTATTTAAATAAGTAAATAAAACATTTAAAAAAATTGTACAAAAACAAGTTTAAAACAAACACAGAACACAAAAAACAAAAACAAAGTCAAGTCAAATATTTTTATTCATTAAAATCACAAGGATCACTTTGAAACGTCAATTTTACTGCCTGTTCCTTCGCAACCAAGCCAGGAAAGAAAGGCGGGAAACAAGGCTGGTTGTTTTTTTTAATGATCCTTTTACAATACATAACAATACAGAAAATAAATTACATCTAAATTGTAACATTTTGAACGAGTTGGAGCAATTTCAATCCCAAGCTTCTATATCATCTAAATAATCCAATATTTTATAGTAGGCTTTTTTATAAAGATTTTGTTTAATTACGTTTTTAAATTTATTAATTGTTAATTTTTGTACATACCTTGGGAGTTTGTTATAAAAGCGTACACCTTGCCCTTTAAATGATTTACTAACTTTATGCAGTCTACGAGTAGCAACAGCGAGTTTATCTTTATTTCTAGTATTAAAATTATGATTATGGCTATTTTTCTTAAACAAATTAATATTCTTGTGAACATACATTAGATTTTCATAGATGTATTGACAAGGGAATGTCATAATACTTTTTTTTTAAACTTATTGCGTAATGATTCCCTAGGGCCCTTATTATAAATTGCACGAACAGCCCTCTTCTGCAGCACAAAAACTGTGTTTATATCTGCAGCACTCCCTTACAGCAGTATACCGTATGATATAATGCTGTGGAAATAGCTGAAGTAAACTAGTCTAGCAGTGTCTACGTCTGTAAAAAGACTACGGATCTTTTTGACTGCGTATGCTGCAGAGCTAAGTCTCTTGGATAACTTATCAATGTGAGGGTCCCATTGAAGCTTATTATCTAGGGTTATACCTAAGAATACGGTGGTGTCTACAAGAGCCAACTCCTCATCTTTGATTTTTATATCTGCTTTAACTTGTGTAACATTAGTATAAATCTAATACATTTAGTTTTCTTTTAATTTAGAAGTAAATTGTTTACATTGAACCATTTTACGACCTTAGAGATTGCATTGTTTACATCGTCAAAATCGGTTTGTCGTCGCTTTAATTTAAATAAAAGTGACGTGTCATCCGCAAACAATACAACTTCATGATCGTCCCTTACAAGATGGGGAAGATCATTAATATATACTAAAAACAAAAATGGTCCCAGAATTGATCCCTGTGGTACACCCATTTTAACCAGAGACCCGGAGAACGCTTCCCATTCACGTCAACTCTTTGCACTCGGCCACTTAAATAAGAAGTGAAAGAGTCTAGAGCAACGCTCCTAATGCCATAATGGTGTAGTTTCCTGATCAATGTGTCATGGTCTACGCAATCAAATGCCTTGTTTAATAGTTAAAAGTTTAATAGCTCTGTAGGTAGGTAGGTATGTAATGTGTAACATTAACAATTTTGTTTGAATTATATCTTAACCTCCACTCTTTGACTTAATAGGTAGGTACCTACCTGACAAAACGAAATATGACAAGATACAAAATCTGTTATAATGGATTCTATTGTGATTCCTAATCACATTTTAAAAAAATCATTCATTTGATGTTTTTTTTTAACTAAATATAATTTTAACAAGCTTATAGCCATGTAAGTCACCCAAGATACGAAGATAAGATTAAAATTATCTGGTAAACTTTATCAGTTAAAAATACTGACATCTTGCTTACAAATTATGTCCACATTATCATCCAACCAAAGGATTGCTTAGGTATTCAAAATTGAATTTTCATGAGTAACATGTGAATATTCATATGATGTTAAAAATCATATGTCACACCTGCTATTTTCCTTTGCATAACCTGCTAAAAGTAATTAAAATGAAATCACTTTGGATTTTCATCGTATATCGGTTGCAGTCATTCAGGTCTGCAACAAATCACAGTTGTTCACATTTCTTCAGAATTCTTTTGGTTTTGTTGCCTGTAAGTTTTCACTATCACATTCAATGTGAAATAGCACTAGGAAGAATAGAGAGTGTGAAATTACAGCATCATAATGAAAAATCATTGCTTGTGAAATAGCAGTGATAAAAAACAATCATATGAAAATTATTTAAAAGTACCAATCATTTCCATGCCTATTAGGTATTTACTAGGGAGTGTTTTATAATTACTTAAGATACTGTCATCTTATCTTACCATAATTATAATTATTGTTAATACATACTTATAATGTATAGAAAAATACCCAAATCCAGAACAAATATCTGCAGATAATGCTAACATTTGCGGCAGCGGGAATCGAATCGACCACCTGCATCTTCGCCCACTGCGCCACGGAGGTCATATGATGATGATGATTATTTAAACAGTAAAACATGCCTTATCTAATATTGAAAACAACAGTTATGTTTATCTATGTAGCTAATACAGTGTAATTTACATTTTACAATGTAAAATAATCTATTATTAATTGTATGACTAACGATCGTTTAGAAACGGAGTGATAAATAAAACTCAATATTAATACATTACAAGGTAAATTTTTACCCAACCGTGGAGAAGGGTAATGTTTTTTGTATGTATGTCTGTGCAAACGTAGCATTCATCTGGACAAACTCATTCTTAGACCTGAGGAGCAAATAGATATCACCCCTAAGAATATCCTACAGTTTCTATCAGTAGGGCTTAGTGGTGAACTATGAACGCCCCCATAAACTAGGGGCGACATAAACACAAGTGATCACAATATGCCTCAGGCTGCAGTAAAACTAAAGCCACAAAAGATAATTTAAAAAAAAATGTCTGTTCATCTGGTGCATCGTGTAGGCTAAACGGATTTTGACAAATTAGATATCATTTGAATGATCTGAATCACGAGAGTGAGAGGCTATATGAAGAAAAAACTAAAATTGATGTGTTGTTTATCCTTCATTTTTCCTCAAGTTTATGTCTCATTCAATATGCTATAATTTATATATAACATATCAAATGAGACATAAAAACGAGGGTATTTATTGGAAATGGTTTATCAAAATTCGCAAGCTTGGTTACTTCTTTTCAGTTTTTTGTTTTTAAATCCAGATGCAAAAAAGGGGTGTTATTAGTAACGCCTATATCTGTCTGTCTGTCTGTCTGTGGCATTGTAGTTCCCAAACAAATGAACCGATTTGGATGCGGATTTTTTTGAAAGAAAGCTAGTTTATCGGGGGTGGTTTTAGCTGTATCAATTTTTAACACACGACGCGAAGAGAGGTTTTTTTTTGGAGATGAAACAAGCTTATAACCATCACAGAGAATTACCTCTTAGACCACGCACCTTAGAAATGTGCCCTACGATGCACTGCCCTGCTTCCATCAACTTGAGGCATAAAGGTTTAAAGCCTCATGTGCCTGTAATTTCACCAGCAACCATACCCTTCAAACCGAAACACAGTAATGCTGCTTTCAGAAAGTATGGTAGTTCTTCTCCGGGTGAGCCCTTTCACAAGAAACTCTACTACTTTTTAAGATTTTTTTAATTCTAATTTATACTTGTCATAAAAATCGGTGGAACATGATCATAATAATATTAGAATGCTCACTGGATCACTCTTACAAGCCTGACTGTTCACACAAAACCTGTTCATAGTCTGAAGCAGGGATGTTGCGGATGCAGATTTTTTGACATCCGCGGATGCGGATGTGGATGCGGATATTAAGATTTTTTAAGAAACTTTGTTTTCGTGCAGAAATAAAACAAAATTATCACCTATTAACTGCAGAAAATTCGCTTAACATACAATACTCACTGTATACTCACAATAGCATTCAACAACTGCAATGTTCATACGATAAGCGCAAGTGAACACGTTATGATTGATTTACGAGATAAAAATGATAAACAATAACAAACGCGTCGGATCTTGTCACCGAAAACTTCGCTCCTATTGGTCGATCAGTACGTGTCCACGGCACGCGCCACTCGCAAACCCCACCCAATTTCTTGTCGCACCCTGCGCTACATCTGCATCCGCATCGATTGTTGCGGATGCAGATACAGACGTCCAAATCGATGCAGGGGCGCCGCATATGCTGATGCGAATATTCGAACCATCCCTTCTTTGAAATGATGAAAAAAATATATATATACATGTGAAGAATATGTTTTTATAATGTTATAACTTTATCAGGTGGTGCTGGTGGCAAGGGCGTTTGGGGCTTGCCTGGCTCGGAGATGCTGGAAGAGTACGAGGAAGATGCCAATGACCCCAACTATGACTCGGAGGCCATCACCAACGGTGATGTGGAGTTTAAGCAAGTGATCGTTGAGGCTGAACCGGATGAGATTGTGGTAAGTCAACCATTGCTGAACATAGGCCTCCCCACAGATCTATATTGAATAGATAACACAGTTGCGTCAATTTGTATGAAAACTAAGCGTCCCAAATTTTTGTACCTTTGTCATCTCGAGAGCAATATAGTGTTGGGGCGCCCATACACCGCGCTTAGCTGATTCAAAGGCACCGCTGCTACGTGTTCATGACTTGCTACTGCGAAGGCGGCCAAGTTTGGAATTATTTAATAAATAAATATTTCTGAACATGAAGTTGACCCGAATATTACAATATTAGCTTGATTGATCGAGAGAAACGAGATCTCCAAACCAACTTGGGTAAATCGGCGTTGTAAATATGTATGTTTGTTTGTCCGAGGATAACTTTTGAAGCGTTTATCCGATCATCGTGAAATTTGGTATATAGGCAGGTAGTGATGGCACAATTTTGGTGTGACTAAATGAGCTAAAAATGTTGGGGGGTTTGTGAGATATTGGGGTGCAAGAAGGGTAAAAAAATCAAAATGAGGCTATTAGGTCAAGTGGGACGTCAAATGAAAGGTTTTCATTAGTACATTTCGACCCCGTTTTTATTTTTTGTTATGTATTTGCAGTTTTTGAGTTATTAGCCATAATAAAAACTGATCTTCGACGAAAATCACAGAGTACACCAGTGACCCCACAGAGCTGTAATTTGGTATGCGTGTAGCTTGACACAAATATAGGCAAAAGTCTGAAATCCAGAATAACAGCAATTTGTAGCCTGAAAAGAGTAACCAATTGACATGAACTTCCGTTGCCTGTAATTTGAATGAAACTGTAGGTCAAGTTTTGTTATTTATTTCGTGACACTATTTTGATAGTCAAATATTACAAATATGTACCTAATATATTTTATTGTTTTTACGGGAGACTCGCGAATCTCGGTTCGGGGCGAACCACTTGTTTAAAAATGTTATGCTAAGATAGTGCGCAGATAACACAATAGTATTTTTACACTCGCATTGCCCAAGGCCAGATGTTTGAAAACAAGCGTGAAGTTAGCGTCGCATTGCGGGTTATTGATCACCAGGGTGGCCAACTTTTATGCAAAAGTAGGATAATCTTGAGCAGGGTTTCTTAACCTGGGGTCCATGGGCCCCTTACGGGTCCCCCAAAGATTTTGCTCTTTTTTGTCATTTTAAGATTACAAATAATATTATTTTGTTTTTATCGGAGACTCTGAAGATCTCAGTTCGGGCGAACCACTAGTTATTATACGTCTGTTGTGTCTGCAGAGCAAAGGCCTCCCATCCCTCTCTCCACTAGTCTCTGTTGTTCGTGAGTAAGGGCCAATCCTTGAGGTAGGAGATTAGCTCATCCGCCACCTTCGCCTGGGCCTTCCACGCGGGCGTCGTCCGTTATTGAACCATTCTGTGGTGGTCTTCGCCCGTTTTATCTGTGTTGGTTTTTAAGAGGAGGTTAGGAACAGAAAGTACATACTTATTTGGTCATTTTCGTTTTTTTTAAGGTTTTATGATGTTTTATGTAAAGATCAAGTTCAAAAAGTGACGTATTTCATAGAAAAATCAATTTAAATATCTGTTTCCCGAACAAATAGTAACATTTTCATTCAAACAGTGGTGTTTAGTTTTTTTTTCTCAATTTACTGAAAAAACTAAAATGTGTAAATGTCACTTTTTGTCCCTAATTTCCTCCAAATACTATTATTGTACATATTTGTGTTTTGTTCAAATAAGTTGAAATTGAATGTCCTACGAAAATTGTAACGTTTAGACACCGTGCGTTATCGTTGTAACAGTTGTAGAGTAGGAAGGAGTGGGTGGTTCTACAACTGTTTTATTAACGTGCTTTTGGAGGATTTCCGCCTACAAATATTACTGCCGTGCCGCCAAGAATTATTATTGGGTCGCCCATGGTACAGGCAGCGACGCTAACTGGTAAACCGCTGAATTTTTTTCATATAATTAAATAAATATTGCTGAACATTTCACACAGTGCTATTTAGCCCCAAAATAAGCAGAGCGTGTACTATGGGAACCAGATAACTATATTATTACGAATATACGAATATATTATACGAATTTTGATAGAATATTTATATTTAAATACATATATTTTTTTAAATACATACTTATAATATATAGAGAAGCAACCAGACCCGGAACAAATGTCTGTAGATCATGCAAACATTTCTTCCTCGGCGGGAATCGAGCTCGCTACCTCCTGCGTCTCAGCCGGCTATTCGCCCACTGTACCATGGAGGTCGTTAAATTTTGAACGGATATTTCGGAACAACAAAGAGTTACACTATAAACGTTAAGGAAGATACAGTATTCATAAATGAATAAATTAATGAAAACGCTTTAATGTACACCACAAAAGAAATAAACATAACAATAAAAATCACAAAGAAACAAGCACAATAGGTGCTCTTATCGCTTAGAACCGATTTCTTCAAGACACCCTTTTGGATGGAGAGGATTTTTGTAATGTTACAATAATGTAGGGGATGTACATTAACAAAACAAAAACTAAATTGTAGAGAGCGCTGATGTCTTTAAAATTCATGCGATAGAATTATGAATATATAATAACTGCCCGGGACTTCGTACGTGTAACACTACTAAATGTGTAGGTAACCTAGAAATAAAGCTAACCTCGCTGTTGCAACTTGACTTGACACCCCATTTTTATCCCATGGGAACTGATTTATGGGATAAAAGGTAGCCTATGTGTTAATCCAGGTTATAATCTACGTATACAGGGTGTTTGGTAATATACTGACGATATTCAAGTGGCGGTTTCTCAAAACATAAAAAAGACTACTCGAAAAAAAACTGCTAGTTATATTATCAAATTTTAAAGAAAATCGACTAAGTTTAGGTGATTAATTCGATATAAAACTTACTGCCTACTCTTGAAATCGACATCAAAAATAAAGACCGATTTGATATCTCTTTCGGAAATGGCTGCGAGTTTTGGGTTAGAAAGGAACAACAAGAGATATCTCGAGACGTCACCAATACAGTATCTGTGGTTAGATGGCAAGCATTATGCAATAGCACAACATAAGTTCATTAAAGTGTTTGTTTTTACATGCCAAAATAAATTTCATATTTCTATGGTAAACATTTCAAAATTTTATTTCTTATGCTCGTCAAAATAACCCCTTTCATTTTTGTGCGTATATTATCAAACAGCCTATATAAAACAGCCAAATTTTATTGAAATCGATTTAGCCTTTACGACGTGATTGAGTAACAAACAAACAAACATGAATAGTGTGATGTAACCCACTACGCTATTCATATATTGGTAAGACAGAGTCGAGTCGACAAAAGGTGAGGCAACTGGAGGGCCTTATATCTATTTTAAACAAAAATTATATTCATCACATCCCACTAATATTACATATGTGAAAGTTTGGATGTTTGTTTATTTGTTTGTTACTCAATCACGTGTCGTAATGGCTGAATCAACTTCGATGATAGATTAAGACCTGGATTCAAACATAGGCTACTTTTTGTTGACAAACAACGCGTGCGAAGCCGCTGGCTGATGCTAGAATAATATAATGTAGTGTTGGTAATAATGCAACTTATAATCGCTTTTAGCGATAATACCGCCCATTGTACTAAATCTATTTGTAAATTATGTTCTATATTTTATTTTGGTGTACAATAAAGAGTTATCTTATAATAATCTCGACGGCCTCCATTGAAACCATTGAAACCATTGAAACCATTTTATTCATTGTAAATGTGGTATGATACAGATCTTATAAAAAAAATACCAAAGTGTCCAGTCACAAATTACTCTTTCGAGTGTACAATGTTACTATACTACCTATCCCGTTTTAATAAATAAAGTGACAATAACAATAATTTAATTACAGGTGCATAACCACAATAGTATAAAATTGTAATAAAATTAATAATACCAGTTATGGCATAAATCATTAATTTTAATAAAATAATAAATTCATTTATCAATAAAAGTTTCTAATTAAATTCGGATAAAATAAAATGTCAAGTTAATATTACAGTAAAATTGATAATAAACTTTAAAAAAGAGAAAATAATAATAATAATTGAAAGTTAAGATGTTCATGAATAGAAAATAAAAATAAATTAATTGAATCGTAAAAAAATAATAATAATATGACAAAATAATAAATGTAAAAGTGAATCATTCTAATAGTTCTTTAACGTCATAGAAGCACTTGTCCAAAAGCCACGAAAAGAGCCTTCTTTTCAGTTTTTGAAAAGGTAGAGAGGTAATATCGCTAGGAATCTTATTATAGATCTTAACTGACATGGCAAATATACTTTTCATGCTTGTTGTTAATCTAAACTTTGGGAGGGCTAGTTTATTCTTAAATCGTTCCCTGGTCCTCTCACTATAAGGAGTAGGCTTTTTACAAAAATAGGACTGGTGCTTTTTTATGAACAGGCATACCTCATAAATGTACAGACAACTTAGTGGCAGAATATTTAGGGCCTTAAACAATGGCTTACATGATATGGTATGATCTCCAATATTACAAAGGGCTCTAATACATTTCTTTTGAGTCAAAAAAACAGATTTTACTTCACTAGAGTTACCCCAAAGAATAAGTCCATAGCGGAGATTGGAACTTACGTATCCGTGATAGGCCATTTTTCCTGCTTCAAGTGAAGACATGTGAACTATTCTCCTGAGCGCATACACATATTTATTTAATTTCATACATAAGTTTTCACAGTGTTTATGCCAATTCACATGTTGGTCGACCATGATGCCCAGGAAAGGAAACATAGGTACTTGTTGGACATTTTCATTTTTGTATAATACCTCTAAAGGCTTGGCTGAACCTTTTGGACAGTAAAATTGCATGATTTTAGTTTTCCCTACATTAAGTACTAAACTATTATTTTCCATCCATGTGCCAAGTTTGCCTAAACATAAATTAACATTATCCTGATATGTGGCCAGGTTTTTACCCTTTATTACCGCCACACTGTCGTCGGCAAATAAGATCATCGGATCCTTAATAGCATCACTAAGATCATTTATATACAAAATAAACAATAATGGACCCAAAATACTTCCCTGTGGGACTCCATACAAATTATTTCTAAAGCCTGATCTATGTTCAATAAGTGTTTTATTTTTTAAGTCTAAAGTGGAGATAGAGGTGCACTGATCACGATTTTCCAAGTATGATTGAAGCCATTTATGGCAATTTCCTCGAATGCCGTACAACTGTAGCTTATTTAGTAGAAGACTATGAGACACAAAATCAAAAGCCCTAGACATATCCATGAACAATGCACAAATAGGTACTTTTTCATCGATGGATTCAGTCACCATTTTCATTAGATGATAGGCAGCCAGTGTCGTAGATCTATTTTGTCGAAATCCATTCTGTTCTTCTTTTAAGATCTTATGTTTCTCCACAAAATTTATAAGGCGGGCAAACATTAACTTTTCAAAAACCTTGGACAATATTGATATTAACGTAATGGGGCGATAATTACTAATCTTTGACTTATCCCCTTTTTTATATAGAGGTTTTATAATTGAGGATTTCAGTTGCTTTGGAAAAATCCCTTGCTCAAAAGACAGATTAACAATGTGAGCTAATGGTTCAGCTATGTATTTGGCATTTCGTTTTAAGACTGCAGTTGAAATGTGATCGATTCCTACCGCAGCTGTATTATTAAGAGCTTTAATAACTTTAATTACTTCACCAGCATTTACTGGTTTTAGGAAAATTGAGCTATCAATAGATCTATCGTGTAATGTAGAGAAGATGTTAATCTTATGACTACATTCTTTTTCGACAATATCTATAAAATAATCATTAAACAAATTGCATATCTTCTCTGGGTTTTTTTCTACGTGATTTTCAACGTGAATTTCTTTTATGGTTACTGGTAGTTTAGTATTTCTATTTCCTTTAATGATATTCCATGTCGATCTACAAATATTCTTAGAATTCTCAATATAATGCTGATTAGACTTTTGATTAGATATTTTAATACATTTTTTCAATATTTTTGTGTAATTGCAATATTTACGAACTCTATCCTCTGTACGTTTTACTCTTGATGTGTAGTACATCTTCCTCTTTGTCTTAATAGATATTTTTATACCATTTGTGATCCAATTTTGGCGATAGTTAAGTTTCTTATTAATTTTTACTAGAGGAAAGCATAAGCTAGAAAACAGAATAACAGTTTCATAAAATTTTGCAAATGCACTTGCGGTTTCCGATTCACTATAGACCTCGTTAAATGATAGAGCTGACATAACATTTTCAAATTTTTGCATATTCTCTTCTGTATAACTTCGTTTAAACTCATACCAAGCATTTATATATATATTGGTATTTATTTGAAACTTAAAAATTTGTGCTGAATGTCTCGATAATCCCAGCTCATAAACTTTAGCTATACCACTTACGTTACTAACTACATTATCTATACAGGTTCTTGATCTAGATGTGACGTGAGTAAAAGATTTAATCTGCGGTTTTAGGTCATAGTTCTGCAAAAGACCCAGCAGTATTTTAGTGGCAGAGTGTTTTGGTTTTAAAAAATCAATGTTGAAATCACCACTGATAATGATCTTGTTTTCTTTTTTGCAAATAGCAGGCAGTAATGTTTGCAATTTATTCATAAACACATTACAATTACCAGAAGGAATTCTGTATACACATGCTAAAACCAGCTTTAAACTCGGTATTTTAACAGCGCAACATTCGAAATCAAATGGTTTTGATATGTCCAATGGCAGCTGTAGTTCTTTAAACTCCAAACCTTCACGTAGGAGAATGCACGTACCGCCTCTACTTTTATCTGTCCGCTGGAATGCTGTTGCCAAACTATACCCTGGTAACACTAAATTACTCTCATGCCCTTTCTTTAAAAAGTGTTCTGATATGCATATTGCATCAATGAGTGTTCCCTTAGTTCTGAACTCATCTATAGCTATAAGAAGTCTATCTTGCTTACTTAACAGACTTTCAATGTTCTGGTGGAACACGGTGAAAATGCCGGCCTCCAATTCAATTACAGAGGATCTCCTAAAAAAGCCTCTTGAAACGTGTTTCCTTCTTCAGCATAGTGTATATTCTCAGTTTGCGTGGATTGATTCCTGTATCGTTTTTCCTGACGTTGTCTATGATATTCACTAAAATCCGTGTGGTAGCTGATGCGCAGTATCTCCTTTAACAAGTTCTGGGCTAGGTTTTTAGCGAAATTTGTATTCGATGGCTTAAATCTGTCATAGCCGAGATCCAAGTAAGCAGCGTTTTTAAAATTTTGTAATAAATGTCTTATTTCATAGTTAAGTTTAGTTTCGCTGATGTATCTATTCCTGATAGTTTGACATACTATAACATTTGTATTTATTGATTGATGTAGTTGATGGTTAAGATGAGACAAAAGAATGTATGGATTTAAGTCATGCATGCCTCCAATGACGATTATGTAATCTCTTTTAGTAAAATCATGTGTGTATCCATTCATGTATTTTACAATCACGGGCATTTGTGCGCATGGGTTACATACACATTGCACACAATATGATTCGCCTAGTAAGAATGCTAATTTTTTTGATAAACCGCGGCCCTGTTCGTCCGCCAGTATAAGAACCTTCCTGGGGGTTTCACTTATCATCTCATTTTGTGGATTATTTGATTTACGTCCAATATTTTCACTAATGGTTGATGTTTGAAATTTCTCTGAGTTTGTGACATTATCAACTTTATTGTCTATATTTTCTGCAGTATTGTCTCTTATTTTACTAATGTCATCTATGACAGAATTTTCTTGTACATTGACTGATGCTTCATTACTATCGTCCATGACCGATTCTTCTTGAGCGTTGGTTGGTGCTTCATTTTCCGTTTGCAACATTTTCTTAGCATTTTGCAGTTTGTATGTTTTTTTTTCTTTCGTACTCTTTTTCGGTGTACCCTTCCAGGGGGTCTTTTCATCGAGAACTTTGTTAAAAAGATTTAGTTTTCTATTCATTTCTTCGATCGATTTTTTCAAGAAGGAATTTTCTACACTGAGTTTGTCTATTTCGTCGTGTGCACTTGCAAGATTTGACGATAGATGGTCAATTTTGGTTTGTAACTCTGATATTTGGGAGTTTTCCATAAGAGACAGATTGGGCAGGCTGCGCCTTAGGCTTTCATCTCTCAAAGTCGAGTTAATTATATCCTCCTCCGTATCTGAAGCTGGTAGACTTCCCGATAAAAGCGTAAGTGGTAATTTTACAAGTCCTTCAGTTGCCTTATTTAACTCTACTGGGCTCTCCGTAGGCTCCAGGCATGCTCTACATTCCCATGATTCTTTGTGTTCTGGAGACATGGCGTAAAAGCTTCTTTCAGAGACCTTTGAGCATAAAACGTCGTAGAACTTTTTGCATGTTGCGCATTTTAGATAATGCCTGCCAGTGATCATATTTTTGCATTTTGCACAATGTTTCGTTTTTAATTTATTTCTGGTCAACATTTTGGTACTACTAGTGCCCTCTAGTGAATTACTATGGAAGGTCTTGTTTTCGCTGTTTTTTTTTTTCCGCGATCGATCTCAATAACAAAATTTTGTTCTTTTCGTTAGATGGCGTTCTTTAAAAATTTTTTAGTGCAAAAATTTTCATAAGTTAGTTAGGTTCGATCCTGGTACTGCGTAAACGTTAGTCCGTACCTGTCTCGCACACACCATCAAGACACTTAGAAACGTGGTCGAAATTTGTCTACTGGTTTCGCTTGACAGCTGTTCAAGTTTAAAGACGAATACGTATGCAAGCGACAATGCAACGTTTCTAGTGTAGTTATTTTACAATGTTTAACACTATTCGTTATTTAAACACCACTGATTGTCTACAATTTATCACAATTTAATTTGGAGTTGATTTTTTGATGTTTAATCCAGTAAATTTTAATAAATCACTGATTTTGTCCTTTGGTATTTGATTCACATTTACTTGATATTTTGATACTATTTCACCGAGATTACACTGTCACTCTGAGTTTATATGGACGTTAGCACTTTGAAGTAAAAATATTCACTTAATAGCGAAGATAACTATTTTTATTAGTATTTATAAAATTATGTAAACAAAAGCAAACTATCCAAGGCAGTGTCAACTACCCTCCGTGGCACGGTAGGCGAATAGCCGGCTGAGACGCAGGAGGTAGCTGGTTCGAATCCCACCCCGGAACAAAAGTTTGTATGATCTACAGATATTTGTTCCGGGTCTGATTGTTTTTCTATATATTATAAGTATTTACAAAACAAAGTATATAAGTATTCTATCAGTTATCTGGTTCCCATAGTACAAGCTCCGCTTAGTTTGGGGCTAGATAGCGCTGCGTTAAATATCCAGCAATATTTATTGATCGAGCTAATCGTGATCTCAAATCAACTTGTGCAAATCGGCGTTGTATGTATGTATGTTTGTCCGAGGATAACATTCGAAGCGCTGATCTGATAATCGTAAAATTTGATACATAGGTAGGTAGTGATGGCACAATTTTGGTGTGACTAAATGAGCCAAAAATGTTGGGGGGGTTGTTGAGATATTGGGGTTCAAGAGGGGTAAAAAAATGCAAATTAGACTTATTAGGTCAAATGGGACTTCAAATTAAAGGTCTTTATTAGTACGTTTAGACTCAGTTTTTATTTTTAGTAAAATCCTTATAGTTTTTGAGTTTGAGCCATAATAAAAACTGAATTGTAATAAAATTCACAGGGTACATCAGTGACCCCACAGTGCTGTAATTTGGTATGCGCGTAGCTTATGTATCACAAATATGTATAGGCAAAAGTCTAAAATCCAGAATAACTGCAATTTGTACTCTAAAAAAGTGTAACCACATAAGATGACCTCCCGTTACCTGTAATTTGAATGAAACTGTAGGTCAAGTTAGTTGAATATGCATTTAAATAAATAAATGTATGTGTGTAAGTTTATGTATGTATGTTTGTTTGTCCGAGCATAACTTTCAAAGCGTTGATCCGAGCATCATGGAATTTGGTATATAGGTAGGTAGTAATGGCACAATCTTGGTGTGACTAAATGACCTAAAAATGTTGGGGGGTTGTTGAGATATTGGTGTTCAAGAGGGTTAAAAAAAAAAATAAGACTATCCGGTCAGGAGGGACGTCTAATAAAGGTCTTTGTGATTACATTTCGACTCCGTTTTTATGTTTTGTTTAAACCTTTATCATCCATAATAAAAACAGAAATTTGGCGAAATTCACAGGGTACACTAGTGACCCCACAGTGCTGAAATTTGGTATGCGTGTAGCTTTAGTGACACAAATATAGAGCAAAGTCTGAAATACAGAATAACTGCGATTACTACCCCAAAAAAGTGTATCCAATTTAATGAACTCTCGTTACTTGTAATTTGAAAGAAACTGTAGGTCAAGTTATGTTGGTTATCATGTCGTGGCACTATTTTAATAGTCAAAGGTTACAAATAATATTTTTTTCGTTTTATGGGAGATTCGTGAGATCTCAGTTCGGGGCAAATCACTGGTTACGTATTAAGAAAGCATTTCGGTATATGTTAAGTATACGGTAACACTTGTCGGTAACAGTGTGCAGTACTTACGTTGAACCCTCTCAATAGCCTCATTGAATTTGTTTTAAAAAGGGTTCCAGATAGGGACAGTAAATTCTATTTGTGAGCGTACCAACGTTTTATTTAGATAAAGGTATGTAGCCGCTCGCTTAAATTCGGTTGACGACCTTAAGGCGGCTCCACATGCTTGGCAAACAGCGAACACCAAACAACAAACACGAACGTGTATATGGGCGTTTGCCTGTTTTAGTCTTTGCCAATGATCGGCGTCGGTGTCGGTTTTTGTGCACAAATCTATAGTGTTCGACAAACGTATAATTGCGATGTATCCGAACGCTTGTTAGCAATCAGTAGTACGAGCGAGCCTGCGGGCTGCGGATAGACTTACTGGTGGTTATTATTGATATTGGTATAGCGTTTATTTGTAATATCGAACACACATATACATATTATTTACAAAAAGATTTCTTATTAAGCAACAATTTATAAATATACAATGAAAGCACGAAACAGACAAAAGATATAAAAATGAACTTCATTTATAAAAAGTAACAAACAAAAGTGTATATATTATCAAAAATACATTTAACACTACAAAGTATCTTACAAAAAACAAACATTATAGTAAAAATATATTTATAAAAACGGTAAACCACCGACCGCGAACCAAGGCCCAAGCGATCGGTGGCTAGGGCTGCAGAGGGAGGAACCTCCTGACTATGCTTGCTTGAGTCCAGGAGTACCGCCTTCTGTATCTGACCCTTGATCATCCTAGCGACAACATCCTAGTGAGAGCCTCTTAAGGTATTGGTCGAGGCTCTTCGCTATCAGTCCTTTGACCGACATAACTATCGGAACGATAATCGTTGATTCCACATCCCACATGGCGGTAATCTCATGAGCCAAGTCAACGTACTTGCTTAGCTTGTCCTCGGCCTTCACGAGAGTAGCATCATGTGGGATAGTAATATTAACAAGTATCGCCCGCCGCTCCGACCGGTCTACAAGCACGATATCTGGCTTATTGGTGACAATAGTCATGTCCGTGATGATATACCGGTTCCAATAGAGCGTGGCACGGCCATTTTCAAGAACTGGTTCCGGCGCATATTTATAATATGGCACCTCAGGTCCAACAAGGCCATATTGAAGAGCAAGCTGCTGATGGATAATTCTGGCCACTTGATTGTTATTATTATTATACTCTGCGCTGTGCCAGTGTATATTTAGGTAATCGTGTATTTTTTGTTTTCGGTATCTACCAATTATTATTTTGATACAATTCACGGAAATTTCGAATCATAACAGTTTGTGTACTTACATATCTTATGCTAATAAAATTGTAATTACCTGACCGCTCGTTTTGCTATCATTTATTTGTTATTTCTTGTTATTGTATAATAAAGAGTTTTCATTCATTTATTCATTCATTCATACCTATATCTGGAAGAGAAACAAAAAAAAACCGGGAGTGCCCACAGAAGTGAAAACTTGAACAGACTAACAGATACTTATGTACAGAGGTGTCGGTAACGGTAACAGTGTCGCGAGTTCAACTATTTTTTGCCATCTCAAAAAATGCCCAACGCGCCTAAAGAAGTTTTCACTTCAAAAAAATTATTGGTACAATCGCTGCCACAAGCTCGTCCTCCGCAATGTTTGCCCATCCGGAATATATATCCGGAACTAGCACGTTCGCCAAGCCTTGGGATGCCGTGTTTGTGTTGGGTAATTGTAAGCATGTGGAGGCGGCTTTAGAATAAAGCTGAACATATGAAAAGCCTTGTTTAGAATTGTCTCTACATGTTGATCTAGATAAAGGTGACTATCAAGACCTATAGGACACACGCAATGAAGTGACTTTATTAAGATGTTTAAATATTAAAATAAAAACTGGTAGAGGAATGATTTCGAAAAGTTTTGATGTGAAACATCTATAGCCGCATGTAAAACCGATTTCTGGCGTGGCGACGCATGCCGTGGCGACGCGTCGCCACGCTATATGATGAATATATGATTAAACGAATTAAGTAGTCACGATTTGAAATAAATTCGTAAATTTTTGTATTTAATGAAAATAAATGTTTATTCAATAAATAGTCATCGTTATCTGGAAAAAAAATCGTAATATTTTATTTTATCATTATGACATATTTAGTTCCTATCACAATATGTTCTTTTCTGCATATTACTTTTACAAAATAATATCGATGTTTCACATCTGCCAGGCGTCCCGTGACGGCTCACATTTTTTTATTACACGTTGTGTGCTTAGTATCATCACACTAATATTATAAATGAGAAAGTTTGGATGTTTGTTTAATTTGTTTGTTACTCCATCACGTCGTAACGGCTCAACTGATTTCGATGAAATTTAGTATGTACCTGGATTATAACCTGGATTAACGCATAGGCTACTTTTTATCTCATAAATCAGGTCCCATGGGATAAAAATGGGGTGTCAAGTCAAGTTGCAACAGCGAGTTTAGCTTTATTTCTAGGTTACATACACATTTAATAGTGTAACGCGTACAAAGTCGCGGGCAACAGCTAGTTAAGTATAAATACATTCTGGATATTTTTCTAACCATTTCTCCATCATAATTTTCTTATTGTGAGACCTTTTAGATATTAGTGGAACAAAATGTACCTACAGCAAGATCGCTGTAATAAGTTAAAAAGGTCGATCGAATCATTGCCAGTACCAATATGTTATTGACCTAACGATATATTTGAGCCTTTAATATCGACAATCGGAGGTCAATAAACGTGCAATCCCTTTGAGAAATTAATTGATTAATTTATAATTAGAACGGTATATTATATAACCTATTACACTAATTATACAATTAATTATAACATCATTAACAACATAAGAAAAACAATTTAATAAATTCATAAAATAAGCATAATATATGTTATCTTGTAATATATAAAAATTACGGTGTTGTGGTCGCACTCCTCCGAAACGGGTCGACCGATTTTAATGGGTTTTTTTGTATTTTCACCCTCCTACCCCCACCCCCCATTTTTGGTGTTTATATAGTTTTTGTCCCGAAATTCCAACGGAAACGGGAAATTTCAAGTGAAGCCGTTGGCGGGTCAGCTAGTAAAGTTATAAAGAGCAGTTCTAAAATTCCCACTCTTTTGACCACTTTGCGGGGCGAAACGAACAAATCAAGTGTTCAAAATTGATACTTTGCCAGCATTGTAAGTGCGATGCGCGCACGCTGTTTGCATATCAACTAGGCGGGTCAATGGCGGCCAATGACATTCTTATTTAACACCTTGAACAGGCCGCGTCATCACTTGTAACCCTGCGCGAGGCACGCAGGTTCAAACCCTCGTGACTATCAAATCGTTTTGTACAAACATACATTTTATAACCCTGTTTACGCAACGATACATTGTTTTCGCCCACTCTATTACATATTTAATACTCTACAAGCTTCCGCCCGCGGCTTCGCACGCGTGGTTTGCCAATAAAAAGTAGCCTATGTGTTATTCCAGGTTATGATCTACGTACATACCAAATTTCATCGAAATCGGTTCAGCCGTTCCGAACTGAAAGAGTAACAAACATCTATACATACAAACTTTCGCGTTTATGATATTAGTGGGATACTAAAATCTTAGTAAAGTATGTTATGAATGAATGAATTATTTATTTGTAGAAAAAGGGTTGTTATTAAAATATTTTTCGTTTCACTAATTCAATCAATATTGGTATGCGAATGTTGGCAATACATAATCAAAATAATTAAAAAATAAAATAAAAAGGTTGTCTGGAAGAGATCGCTTTGAGCGATAAGACCGCCCATTGTAGCGTTATTTATGGTTTATTTCATTCATTCATTCATTCGTAAATCTATTAACAATGATTAATAATTTAAAAAAAAGTGGCAATCCAAAGTGCTGACAGAAGTGAATACTTGAATAAAAGCAGACTACACTACAGATACTTGTATACAGAGGTGTCAGTAACAGTCAGTGACAGGTGTCGGTAACAGTGTCGCGAGTTCAATGGTTTTATCCCATCTCAAAAAATACTCAACGCGCCTAAAGAAGTTTTCACTTCAATAATGATTCAGGTGTGTAGGCATGTCTAACTTTGGGAAAAAACATAATAAAGAAGAAAATGTCACCTAAGAAAATGTCAAATTGTACCTTCGTTACAATCATGTCAAATGAGAGCGAGGCGAGACGTTATTCGGAGCGGATCGCACTCACCCTGATGAAGGTTCACGAATTGAACCGAAACATTGTCGGTCGTAACACCGATAAGACGGTACGTGATAAATCCCGTATTTATAATAACAACCAACTACAAACTACTGAACTCAATTTTGATTGAATTTCTACAGGACCAATCTGAAAGTATATCATTTGAAATAAAAAAACAATCATCTAAATCGGTTTATAAAAAACGGAGTTCTGAGGTAACAAACATGAGACCGAATTGCGTCCCTATAAAATTAAAGCCTCCACACACAGAAGGCGTGCCGAACCCTGGCGTGGCGATCGCGGTGCGTGTCAAACATGGTGCTTCCCGTGTGGTCCCGTTATTGGAAAGGATGTACTTCAAGGGTAGTTTGAAATCAGAAATCTGAACGTTTATTTGCTCGAATATAGGTAAATGTTTCGATGTTACAATTTGTTGATCCTTATATATTCTACCATACAGATGGTGTGCAAATATAAATATATAAATCAAATTTAAACGAAGCGAATGTCAATAAAATTAGAAATATCAAACAATACAATATAAAAAAAATGTCATAGTTATAGTCAATTAAAAGTTAACGGAATGGGTTAAATATTCATTAATGTCATAAAAACAATAGTGTGCCAACCATTTTGTCAACTTTGTTTTGAAGATATTGAATGGTAATTCCTTAAATGCATTTGGCAATTTATTTTTAATTTATAATTTATTTTTTATTGAAGAGAGTTTGGTTGGCTTAACCGGCTTTAAAAAAGTAGGAGGTTCTCAATTCGACTGTATTTTTCAGTGTGAATATTCCAGGTAACTTTGAAGTCAGTTGTTAGATTTTTGTAAAGATTATATTATTATTATTTGAAGTCAGTTTAAAAGTATTTGTATTGTATTACATTATGGTGGACTAGTGGATTATAGCATCGATTTTTCTATCTTTGTGTGAATACCAAGGTGCAGGAAGCGACGCGTTCAAAATGTCTTCTGCCTTCCCTTTTTCCCATTACGTGGGGAATTCGTTCAAAATATAATATAAAAAATTGTCTACGACTATAATAATCTCCATAACGGACATGTTCGGATCTATAATTCAGTACGCGAACCAGGGAAGATTATAAGGGGTAGTCAGACAAGTGAGAGCAGAGATATAAATTTGAAATTTATATCAATTACGTAGGTCTACGGTCCCTTGAAGCTGTAAAAGATACAAGCTTCTAAGTCGACGCAATAAAAAAATACGGCAATTTATGCCGCATATTTTGCACGCAAATAAATCAAAACCTATAGGGTACTTATCATTGACTGTAACGGACGATCAAAGACGGGACAGGATCGAATCTAGATTTAAATGTATTAGGTAGTTATAGGATCGAATCAGATTAAAATGTAATAGGTAGCTGAGATTGTAACGGTCAAAAGTTGTAATGGTCAAAAAGAGTGAGATAGCTATATATAAGTCCCCGTCTAACTTTGCTGGAAACTTCGATGTAGTAAGAATTATAGAAGATGATTAGTGAAAATGTAAATTACGATCCCCGCACCATGGCTAGGGCGAGGACTATTTTTGCATAAGTATAAACCGATTTGAACGGAAAATTTGTGATCATCAAGTACGCGATTTATACCTTGTAAACTAGTAACTAAGAAGAAAGTAAATACAGTCCACTTTTGCTAAGTACCGAGCCTATCATTTGAAGCCTGGGTAGGAACTCTACCCACCTAGCATCATTAAATTTGGACAAAGAAATGTTTTTATTCATTAGAATCACAAGGATCCTTCGCTACCAAGCCAGGAAAGAAAGGCAAGAAACAAGGCTGGTTGTTCTTTTTAATGATAAATAATAATAATATATAATAAATATAATAATATAATAAAGATAAAATAATAATAAATAACGTCTAAATTGTAAAGTTTTTGGCCGAGTTGGAGCAATTCCAATCCCAAGCTTCTCTATCACCTAAATAATCCGATATGCTGTAGTAGGCTTTTTTATAAAGATTTTTGTTTAATTACGTTTTAAAGTTAATAAACCATTTTCTAACTTTATGGAGGCTACAAGTGGCAACAGTGGTAAGGATCATAGTCTCACACCACGTATCAATACTTGCCTTTATGTAATTTGCCCCCCCCCCCCCCCCCGTCACGCAGAAGAGGCGTAAGGCTAGGACGAAGTTAAGACATGGCGGCCTTCAGTACGATTTAACGGGTATAATTTGTATTGTTCCCAGCACAAGTCTGAACCAGTCGTCTTGGAATACTTCGAACATGGGGATACGAGCGCTGCCGCTGAGGACTTCATGGAGTTTGTCACGGCTAAGAGGAGTCACTTGGTTAGTATTATTAGTTGAAACTGAAGTCTGCGAGTGTATGGTTATTGGCAGATATATCGATCTACCCTCATTCTCAGTCTCTTGCTAGGAATGAATTAACTAATACTATTACTACCACGGGTTTCAAAAACACAAATCATGGTAAATATCCCGTTTTTAGTACAAATAATGTTTTTATTTTTTAAATAGTGTGTAAAAATCAAGCAATCAATAAATCCTGTATGCCTCAAATTGTTGGACGCCAGAGCAGTGCATTGTAGGGCACGTATCTAAGGTGCGTGACCTACGAGGCAATACTTCGTTATAGACGATGGCTACCACTACATCAGGTGGGCTGTAGACCTGTTCCATCTCCAGGTTTTATTATTATGAGCCACTTCTGTCCTACTACCGGGCAAAGGCCTATTCCTTCCACACATTTCGATCCCGTGTCAGATCTGCCCAGTCCTCCAGGTATTAAAAAAAATCAATCTCACCGCATGCACTGAGAGCGCAAATACTTTTTGCGCTCTCAATTGCGCGCAGCGGCGTGCGTGTTCTCGTGAAAACAACACTATGTGTGTTGCGTGATGCGCCGTTGCCTATCGATAACACTCATCATCATCATATCAGCCAAAGGGCGTCCACTGCTGACCACAGACCTCCCTGGAGTTTGGAACAAGCATATAGCCCACCTTATGTTAAGTGGTAACCATCGCCTATAACAAAGTATTGCCTCGTAGGTCACGCACATTAGAAACACCCCCTACGATGCACTGGAGCGACCGATACTGTGCGGCCTGCACCTAACAGCTCCCAGCAACCTTTAACAGGTCGTTTTTCTATCTAGTGGGTGGCTGTCTTACCTTGCGCTTTTCAGTGCATGGTCTCTACTCGAGAACCTTTCTGCCCCAGCGTCCGTCAGTTCGAGCTATGTGCCCACTGCCACTAATTACCAGTAATTGTATACTATAGCTTCATCAAGCTTCTGCAGGAGCTCATCGAATCCTCATCCGCCAACACCACAACAGCATCCACGGGGATCTTGGAATGTTGCATCCATCAACCCAAACTCCTGCTCCGTTACTTCAAGGAGTTAGGATGGCTGGGTTCAGGTTAGAACGGGGGTAATGCACAATACACCGCAATGATGTCAGTGCAGATCTTATTCCCCCCACCCTAGAATTAAAAGCATCTGTGTCGCGGTACCCTTAGTTGTAAAGATAATTCAGTTAGATGATGAATGATTTTTTCCCCAGGTGTGCGAGGCCATCGTTGAGATAGCATTGGACCACAAGCTGTCGCAGTGCGAGATGGCATCTGTTCTCATCTCGGATCTGTACGGGCGCGTGTTCTCAGCCAAGGACATCGGACACGGTGAGATATACAACTTAGGGAACGTACCGATTCTACGTCGTCTTTGAATTGTATCATCATCATATTAACCATAGGGCGTCCACTGCGGATCCAATTTTAGGTGTATTACTAACTGACGGACATTAATTAAGCCTAGATGAGGTGTTCCCGCTGGATAGGGACACATAAAAGCCTTCTTTCTATAAACTCTACTTAGTGGAATAATACTAGTGTTCCTCCAGCGTTCTCCCGGCTCCTGGAGAAGCTGCCAGACCTGGTGCTGGACACGCCTGACGCGCCCACTCTGCTCGGCAACTTTATCGCGCGCTGCGTCGCCGACGACTGCCTGCCGCCCAAGTTCGTGACGCAGCCGAGACCCGACGCCAACGCACATGCCAAGTTAGTCAACACTTATCAATCAGCCCGTCGAGTCCCACTGCAGGGCAAAGGCCTCCCTTCCCTCTTTCCAGGCGGGTCTTTTGAATATTGGTGAGAGACCAAGTTTTTGCACCGAATGTGAGAACGGGGAGAATGCACATGTCCATTAGTTTCCGTTTTATTCAACACTTAGGCTCGGACTATATGGCATCCGGGTCTCCCCGATCCTGCGAATCCGGAGCATGTGCTGGTTGCTTCCAGGTAAAAATAGGAGTCGGATGGCCTCGGATCGTGTGTAGTCGATGCAGGAAAAATTCAAATGTTTGGCTGTGTGACGGACTCGCCGTTAAGAAACGGTCCCTGACAAGCCCGGATGCCATATAGTCCGAGCCTTACTCTTGGAATTTATTGGCACCGTGACCCAGCGAGAAGGCGACGCGGTACACCGAGACGGAGATGGCGGGACGGATTTATATGGCTAAATCTCAAAGACTCAATATCGAAATTTTTCTAAAACAATCTCACTCACTTCAAAATATACAAACACGAATGGTTGTTTTTTTATTTCAAGTTCATCGGAAAATAATGTTGACACGGCAGTTGACATTGACAATTCACTTTCCTTTGTTAATCAGAGCGTGACAGAGCAACGCCATCTCTTAGCAGTTATAAAAACATGGCCGTGAAGACCCCTCAATGCCAATGCATCCTCGTACCAAGAGGAAGGTTGCGGGTTCAAGTCCCATCCGGCTCGAAGGTTTTTGAGATGGTTTTAAAAATCTTAGTTCAATTTCAAATTATTAGCAAACTTACTGCTAGTTTTACATAAAGTTAAAAATAATATAATCTAAATTAGACATTGGTATTCAAGATTCTTTGCTTTTCAGCATGGGCCTCCCCCAGAGTCTTCCATAGTTCACGATCTTGAGATGTCTTCCTCCACATCGCGCCTGCTGTAACTCTTAAGTCGTCTCTTCGAAATGATCTTCCCCTTATGGAAGGAAAGATAAAAAGGGGGGAGGAAGAAAAATCTTAGTATTAAATCGTAATTATTTGTTATAGATTCTCAATCCATCGAGCAGAGACATTATTGTCGATGAAACAGGGGCTTGTGAGACTTGACAATATTTGGGGAGTCGGCGGCGGCATTAGGTGAGTTCAATACTAGTTCTTTTTTGGTAACACTCATAAGAAATCATATTCGCACTTCAGAATTCTAACAGTTATCTGGCTCCCAGAGAACAAGCTTTGCTTAGTTTGTGGCTAGCGCTGTGTGAAAATGTCCAAGCATTATTTATTATTCTACATCGAATCGGGCTTAAATATAAGTAAACATTTATGCACAAGTGGCGATCACAATAGGCCTCAATGGTAGTAGTGACACAAAATCCGCAAAAGCTAATAAAAAATGGGGTGTGGCTGTGTCATGGACACGGCCGTGTGTTGTACGTGAATACGTGTACGTAACAGGTAATATTTTCTATACATGCAATCGATAGATTTTGACTAGAGCTGACGATTGAAACTTAAACGAACGTCGTAGCTTCTCAGAGTCAAAAGTTATACTATATGGAAATCTCTAAACGCAGCAAAATGACCTCAAAATGGCGGCGTTTCCCCCTCCAGCGCGCGCAATGCGCCACAATCCTCACTTAGCGTAACGAATTCTTTAATCCTTTAGCTATCCAGTGGTGTAAATATATTTTGTATGGAGATGATAGATATTTATGTAGCTGCAACACCAAACTGTATCCCCCGATTTTGTTAACATTCGTTTTTTGTATTGCCTCCCACTATGGAAGCAATTTTAATGACGGTATACACGTCAAAAAAAAAGCATGTGTGCAATTCACATGTGGTAGAACCTTCAAAAATTTTAGTTTCAAGAAAATGAGAAGAAAATTTCGGGAAGGTGATAATTGTAGGTCTTAGTAATGATCATAGTGATGCAAAGTCAGATAATTATTTTATATTTTATTCGTATTTAATACATAGATTTATTCAGACTCAGAGCTTACATTTTCGATAAATGATACAAGAGGCTTATGGTCCAACATTATTTGCAGTACTGAGAGGTTAAATTAACACTCTTCAAGGCATACTGCCAAAGCTTCTATACGAGAAACCTATATGTCAGCCATAACAAAAAGCCGTTAGAGACCCTGCGTGTTCAAATAATATTTTCAGGATGATGTTCGGACTGCCCCGCTTCTGCAGTGCATCAGGGATGTTTGCAGATTATCAAACGGATGGTTTCGAAGCCATACTACGCAAGAAAACTGCATCAATGCAAGGGCAGTCAAAACAGTATCCTGAACACCATAGGACAGAGTTACCTCTCCGATATGGAAGTGTTTCGTGTTCAAACCGACCTGTCTTCACTCTCAGGGCGAAGACATTTTGTCTTTTTGTTTGCATATACATAAACATAAACAATGTATCTCCTCCCCCCCAGGCCAGTGAAATCCCTGATCCGTCAAATTCAGCTGCTCCTCAAGGAGTACTTGACGTCTGGAGAGCTGGCTGAAGCCATACGCTGTGTTAAAGATTTGGAGGTGCCACATTTCCACCACGAGTTAGTTTATGAGGTAATAAGTTTGTTGTATATAGGTTGAATACATTTGTAAGCATAGATTTAAACCCCTTTTTTTATTGATGATAGTCAAGCGCTTGACCATTACCTCACCTGGTGGTAAGTGATGGTGTGATCGAAGATGACACTTATATGCACTTCAATATAACTTTACAGCATTCAATATGCTATACCTAAAACTATTGTCATGTATTCTAAAAGGATCATCAAAAAGAACAACCAGCCTTGTTTCTTGCCTTTCTTTCCTGGCTTGGTCGCGGAGGAACAGGCAGTGAAATTGACGTTTCAAAGTCAGGCGTTTCAGTGGTTTTAGTCTGAGGAACAGTAACATTAATACGTCTATCGTTGGAAGGGATGATGTCCGATAAAGATATAGCAAAAGTCTTATGGAAGGGATTACTCGGTGAATGTAAAGTAGACGAACAGTAAGGGTTTGGGTTTCGGAGTGAAGAGAAACGGTGGGGAACCTGTAAGGCTTTCGGAACATAACATTAAGAACGGATCTGTGGGCACTCTCAAGGGTTCTTAACAAAACAGGTTGTATATCATCATCATGAATACTTTGTTTTGACAGATTGTATGAATCTTTTATTAGTTACTAGTTGGCCCGCCCCGGCTTCGCGCGGATTTTAAAATAAAATATAGCCCAGGGGTTCCCAAACTTTTTCAGTTCGCGGCGCATTTATAGGTTCTATTTCTAGGTCTCTGCGCCCTAGCTAGTTGAAATAGGGTATAATGATACTAAGTAGATAGGCACAAACATTAAAACATCCACATTATGAAGCTGAGTTTTTATATTTATATACTTACAAGAAAACATTTATTATTTAAGAAAAATATGACCATGGTCAATGTGGCATGTGAGCTTGGTGATCTCCACACATTTTTTCAAAGCGTGGTATGAGGCTTGACACTTTCATTTAGAATAGAATATTTTTTTATATGCAACATACATAAAGTTAACACATGAAAACAAATAAAGTAAAAAAAAACATAAAAAACAAATCTTCAATTTCTTGCTCCACATTGATCTTTATTTGTTCATTTTGTAACCGCGAATGCCTTAGTTTAGTTTCCCGAGAATGGTAAACCGGGAGTGCTTCACGGCGCCCCTCTTTACTCTCTACGGCGCACCAGGGCGCTTCGGCGCACACTTTGGGAACCCCTGATATAGCCTATTGTCTTGAGTTCGTATAAAAATCCCATAAAAAAAGGACTTTCAGATTTTCCAGAATTATCTAATTTTCCGGGCAGCTTTTCAAAATTTTCTTTCATACAAAACTTGTCCACAAAATTACGAATACAACAAAAAAAAATTAGGCTAATCAGTTCAGCTGTTCTCTAGCAAAACTCTAGTTTTTGTGACACATCAATTCATTTTTATATATATAAACAGATAGATCATTTTAAATACATATTTTTTTAATTTTATGCTTTATTTTATGACAAAAATGATGATTGCAGACAATTCTACTATCGCTGGAGGCTGTCAACTCTTCAGTGGAGGAGCAGCTCTCCACATTCCTCGCTGAGCTGAGACGGTGTGTCATCATAACTCCAGACCAGATGGACCGAGTAAGAAGCGCTTTACCCTCTTTGTTCGTGATATTTCAAAAACCAAAAGCAATTATAGCTATCATCATAACCCTTTTTAACCGACTTCAAAAAAAGGAGGAAGTTGTCAATTGGTTGGAATCTTTCTTTTTTATTTATTTATGTTCCCCCGATTACTCGTAAATGCCTGGACCGATTCGAGAATTTTTTTTTTGTTTAAAATGGTATACTTCCCAGATGGTCCCATTGGCACTAAGTCAGGATCTGATGATGGGATTCCAAAAAAATCAAAGGGACTCCGAACTCCGTCATTTATTAACCGATTTGGAACATTCTTTTTTTTTACTTTTATATATACATATGAGACCACTCATAAAAATTTTATCAAAATCAGTTCAGTAAATTGGTTAAGTCAGTTATATTTTTGTTAAAAAACTACTTGTTATGTTTGCTAATATTAAATTTGTGTTATTATTATTTTAGGTTTATAGTATGTACCTAGGTATTTTTTTATTATTATATATTATGTAGATACACCGCCGTCATGTGATCAATTATTACCCTGTCCATACAAAGGTTGTCTGGAAGAGATCGCTTTTAGCGATAAGACCGCCCATTGTACTAAATCTATTTGTAAAAAATTATGTTCTGTATTTTATTTTGGTGTACGATAAAGAGTTATCATAAATATGTAATAATCATTTAACAAGTAAACCTTTTATCATTAAGTGCATTTGCATACCAACAAACATGTCTGGAACCAATATCACCATTATTTATGACCTGTTGTAATGCATATTATTATTTATTCATGTTTGCAAATGATTAATGATTTAAAACAATTCTTATAATTTCCAGGGCTTCATTCGCGTCCTAGAAGACATGTCAGATATAGTGTTAGATGTGCCTCTCGCGTACATCATGTTAGACCGCTTCATGGAGCGCTGTCAGCACAAGTTCCGGCTGGGAGACGCCGTGCTCAAGCGCATGCCGACCAGGTAACACCCGACACTCATATACATAGTGCTAGACGTGCCTTTCGCGTGCATCATGTTAGACCGCTTCATGGGGCGCTGTCAGCACAAGTTCCGGCTGGGAGACGCCGTGCTCAAGCGCATGCCAACCAGGTAACACCCGACACTCATATACATAGTGCTAGACGTGCCACTCGCGTACATCATGTTAGACCGCTTCATGGAGCGCTGTCAGCACAAGTTCCGGCTGGGAGACGCCGTGCTCAAGCGCATGCCGACCAGGTAACACCCGACACTCATATACATAGTGCTAGACATGCCTTTCGCGTGCATCATGTTAGACCGCTTCATGGGGCGCTGTCAGCACAAGTTCCGGCTGGGAGACGCCGTGCTCAAGCGCATGCCAACCAGGTAACACCCGACACTCATATACATAGTGCTAGACGTGCCACTCGCGTACATCATGTTAGACCGCTTCATGGAGCGCTGTCAGCACAAGTTCCGGCTGGGAGACGCCGTGCTCAAGCGCATGCCGACCAGGTAACACCCGACACTCATATACATAGTGCTAGACGTGCCACTCGCGTACATCATGTTAGACCGCTTCATGGAGCGCTGTCAGCACAAGTTCCGGCTGGGAGACGCCGTGCTCAAGCGCATGCCGACCAGGTAACACCCGACACTCATATACATAGTGCTAGACGTGCCTTTCGCGTACATCATGTTAGACCCTATTTGTACTAAAAACGGGATATTTACCATGATTTGTGAGTTCTTGAGTGTCCCGATATTTCGACGCAGTTGCATGCGCCATGATCACGGGTAAACTGAAGTCTTTGCGAGTGGATAGTTATTGGCAGATATAACGATCTACCCTCTTTCTTAGTCTCTTGCTAGGAACGAATTCAGTAATACTATCACTACTACCGGTTTCATTCTCGATCATAACTCTATTCCGACACACAACACTCACGGTATCAGGGCGCGTTATTGACACTACACTTCTTCGGTTCTTACACATTCTCACCACAGGATTCCAGGCTCCAGATAGTTGAAAACCATCTTCACGATTGAAATTCTTGTGTTTGGTAATCTCAATTGCCTCTTGAACCAGTCTTGGGATGTAATGATGTTGTGTCGGAATAGAGTTATGATCGAGAATGAAACCGGTAGTAGTGATAGTATTACTGAATTCGTTCCTAGCAAGAGACTAAGAAAGAGGGTAGATCGTTATATCTGCCAATAACTATCCACTCGCAAACACTTCAGTTTACCCGTGATCATGGCGCATGCAACTGCGTCGAAATATCGGGACACTCAAGAACTCACAAATCATGGTAAATATCCCGTTTTTAGTACAAATAGTGTTAATAACCATGATAGTTTCAAAAGTTATATCATGTTAGACCGCTTCATGGGGCGCTGTCAGCACAAGTTCCGGCTGGGGGACGCCGTGCTCAAGCGCATGCCGACCAGGTAACACCCGACACTCATATAGACTCATAACAGGCTCATCACAAGAGCCTTTAAGCACAATTGGTAGTGCATCCTCGTATCAAGAGGAAGGGGGATTCAAGTAGCGCAGGCAATTTATTTGTTCGTGATCAACACAAGCGACACAAATTCGGTCAGCAGCAAATATGTCACTGTCAATTGTCATACATTTATCACCCACCACAGACAACTTAAATTAGCTCCACCTTACACTATATACGAGTATGTATTTTATTCTTTAAGTTTGTTTTATTATTTACGTATATGTATCTATGTATGTGTATGTATCTGTTTACTTACGTATTTATTTTTCTGCGTTTGTGAGGCTACCCATGGGTCCTATCTCCTATCTGAAAACCAGTGCCGCTTACTATTCTCGGATGGTTAGCAGCAATACGCTGAGACGGGGCCTATTTGGCCCATACAGCACGGAATACCATATTATCTGTACTTACCTACCTATATATATGTACTAAAATTATATCTTGTGTTTTTCCTGTTTCACTATATAATTTTTCTTTTAATCATTTTATAATGATGAAGCTTATGCTATATGTAAGTAGATATGTTTGTTCTGTTTTGAATTTGTCTGTCCTGTGTGTGCTTCGATCAACAATACAACTAGATTACGGGTCATAAAAATAATCAAAGCTAAATGCTGTCCGCGTTAACATATAAATATACAACTACATTCGTTTACCAATAGAATGAGACAAAAGATTTAAATTCAACCTAAACACAACCACAGCACTTTGTAATAAAGTCACAAATCCTTTAAATGTTACGATCATTCGTCTCAAAAACAAACAAAGTAATAAATTACACCTGTCACTTAAAAATGAAAAGTCGTAGGTTATATAACATTTAATTGTAAAATCAACCTATGAAGCAATGAATAAAGTACTTTTTCCTGTTATTGTCTTGCGAGCTACATCGTTTTATTTCGGTTCTGTTTGCTATTGGCGTCTATTGGCCCAACGCTATATCACACGTTTGACGTTGACCAAACATTCTTAGCGGTGGTTTAAAATCGGCAATATTGTTAAAAAACTGATCAGTCAGTTTAAAGCTTAAAATATAACTTATTCCACATGTACCGAAAGTAAGACACTCCGGCTGATAAATTATTTTTCCGGGAATTATTTTTGCAACTTTTAAATGCGCATTGAGGCATTGTGGTACATGCTGACGTTGGCTGTGTTTCAACCTGACTAAACAAATTAATAGCTCACGCCGCAAGTGAGCTGTTATTTACCGAGACGGATTTTTTGCGCCGACCCTTTATCTAAGTGTATTGTAGATCGAAGTGTGTGTGTGTCAAATAAATTTATTATCTTTCTTTCTTTTCTTTCAAGTCCTGTCTAGGCTTGAAATTTTTGAGATCGTTTTAAAAATTTTAGCTAGGATGGCCACCTTCATAGCAGTTATTTTGGGCCTAGATTCGATGTGCGAGCTGAAGTTCGGTTGTGAGCTCAACGTACAAGCTCAGAGATTGGGAAAATGTTACACATCAAAAAAATTACGTGATATTTGCCGAGACCCCCCCCCCCCCCCTCTCTCTCCCACGTGAGATTGGGCGAGATTCGGCTCGACCCCCTTCTCTCCCTGAACACCTCAGATAATTAATCGACGCCCCCTTACGAGTGGGATATCAAAGGGTAATTATCATTAATTTCTCTTACAGGGGTCGCAAACGGTTCGTGTCTGAAGGCGACGGTGGCGCTATCAAGGACCACGCACTCAAACTGCGCGAGTGAACACCGTTACTAAACTATACTGTTAGTACAACACTAATGAGGGCTTTTCATATTAGATTTAAAAATACAAAACTAGTTCCAACTAGCGTAATAGATGGCCTTGTCTTGAGATGCGCCGCCAAAAAAGGTTTATATGCTGAAATCTAAGATTTGTCAAAACAATCTCACTTCAACAACAAACAAATTCCATCCACCAATTCCAAATGCCATCTGTTAACAGTTATAAAAACATGTGAAAACCCCTCATTACAAATATATTTACTTTTGAAAGTATCAAGGTTACTTTAGTTGTCACTAAAATCGGCACCATAGATTGTTACATTCGCTCGCTAAAACAGTACAATTCAAATATATATAAATATACATGTTCCTTGCTACTACAAAAAAGTTAAACACTGTTTAACGCATGTTTAAGAAATTCCTTACTAATTTTTGTATGAGAATTTTTCACACGAGCCTTAACGGTGTTAATTTTTTTTTGTGTAACCTATTATATTTAAAATTTGAGAGTTCTTATCAAAATTTTTAAAAAATCGTAATGAACTGTATTCGGGTGTAAATCGATACTCAAATGTAGATTTTTGACAGATTCGGGCTTTGAGTAGTACTTGAGTATCGGTTAATTTTTGAATTTAGTTCTTGTATACGGGCGTAAGCGTTCGGCACTCCTGATTGAATTTGATAGTTTAATTATAGCATTTTTAAAACATTTATTTTAAAAAACTTTATAATAGTCGTGTAATTTGTATGGGGGGTGTCCATTAATTACGTGGGACGTCTTTGCTGATTTTTGACCCCCCCCCCCCTCTCCTGGTGAGAGGTCGCGACATTTGTTTCGACCCCCTCCCCCCTCCCTTTATCTCCCGTAAGATTTTTTAAAATTTATATTGTAGGGTAAATGCGTTAGACTTATTTAAAAAAAAACACAATTGGCTTTATTATTTCATGATTGCTTCTCTCGTAATCTAGATTTAAAGTGATAAAATAAAATAAAAATGACATGATATTAGCAGATTACCCCCCCCCCCCCCCCTCCCCCACGTGAGATTTGGCAAGATTACCCCCCACGTGAGATTTGGCGAGATCCCCCCCACCCCCCACCCGAGCACCTCACGTAATCAATGGACGGTCCCTAATCAAGCGATGATATTTTTTTTAATAAAAAAAAAATAGCGGCGACTTTTTTTTAAAACTTGTATTCAGAAAATTCAAGATATTTAAGATAAGGTAGGGTAGTGCTTTGTTTTTGCAGTATTTAACTCGGCCGGATAAAAAAGATTTAAAATTTAAGCACTCAAAGTACGCATTGGCAATTTTTGTGCTGATTGATAGATTGATTTATGTGAAATATCTAGAATTATTAATAATAAATGTAATGCGTGAATGCAAAATAAATCTTTTTTATTCGCCTGTGATTTTGACAAATTTTATAAGCATGGGAGATTGAGACGAGTGTTGAAACAATTTTTATGTTTTTTTGAGATTAAAAGCGCTACGTGCCAAAAGTACAAAGTTTAAAGAAAATCTGCCCTTAGACAAGAAATGATGAACCATTTTGTATGAACACTTGTTTTTGATTGACATAACAAACCTAAAGAATTAGGGAAAGGTAATTATGATTATTATTGTAAATATAGTACAAGCGACACCACAAAATAGATACAGAAGTCAAGCTCGGTCCGATTCTGATTTTAATTACCTAAGCTCTAGCTACACTCTAGAGCGTAGATAATTAAAATCAGAATAAATAATTATATTGTTACCACAAAAAAAGTTAAACTCTGTTTATCGCGTGTTTACAAAATTCCTTACCAATTTATGTATTAGATTTTTTTAAACATAATGCTTACCATCTAACTACAGATACTGTATTGGTGACGTCTCGAGATATATCTTATCCCTTTCTAACCCAAAACCCGCAGCCATTTCCGAAAGAGATATCAAATCGGCCTTTATTTTTAGATGTCGATTGCAAGAGTAGGCAGTAAGTTTTATATCGAACTAATTACCTAAACTTAGTCGATGTTCTTTAAAATTTGATAATATAACTAGTAGTTTTTTTTCGAGTTTTTTTTATGTTTTGAGAAACTGAATATCGTCAGTATATTACCAAACACTCTGTATATCTCATACTGTCCAATGTGGCCAAAGACCAAAAAGTGTGACGACCGCTGCTCTAGAGCGCTCAATTTTCATTTGTTTTCATTTATTTTTCACTGTAGGTAAATAATAGAACATAATTATTGATAAAAACGGGTATTTATCGCGTATGTACCTTTTTTATTTGTTATCCAGACGTTTCGGCTGTGTTGCAAAAGTCGTGGTGACGGGTGGACATTATCACGGTGGTCCACCCGTGACCACGGAAATATTTAAACACGCGATAAACAGTTGTTTAACTTTGTGGTAACACTATATTTATTTAAAAGCTAAACTTACCTTCTGTACTATTCTGTGGCGAGAGTGCAGAGATCACTGCACTCTGAAAGTTAACAAATTGAACGCATGGTTCATTACATCGATAACGTATGGATTGATAGTAATGTTCTCCAACCCATTACTAGTGGAAGAAGAATTAAACTTCCGCAAAGTTTAAAATACATTAAACATCTCAAATCAGGTTTTCAATTTATTAACAACGCAGGGCAGATTATAGTTTCCTAAAAGATATAATTTATCTCATTCCGAAAATCCCTAAACACTAGTGCACCATTTGTATTTTTCGTATAAAAGGAAGCAATTGTTTTATTTATAACTAAGACTGCGTTATTGGCTGACCTTGTTTATCTGTTTGGATTTTTAATAGTACTGTCCCCTGATATATATGAGTATTGAAAATCACCCGATATAAACCAACATATGACAAACTCATAAATGAGGGTTTTTAATTATCGATTTAAAACTAGTTTCAACTAGCGGTGTGTATCTTTCCGGATATGGCTCTGGGAGTCGTATCTTCAAACTGATAGAAATGATTCATATCTTTCAAGTAAAAGAATTGGCTCATTTGCATCTGGCTCTCGACGACTGGCTCTTACGCCGCGCGGATATACAGTACAAGATAGAGAGAAATAGATAAGATAGGTAGATAATTTGTTTGTTCGTGAAACGAAAGAAACAAAACTAGACTAAGGTTATAATCGGATGACTCCGTGTCGTTCCTACTCTGCATTAGCCAGCATTATGCTGTCGAATGAGATAACCAGTAGGAGTTGCTTAAGGGTAAAAAAGATGCAAATGGATCTGATACATATCTAGATATGGTAGAGCGATTGCTTCACATGTACGTCAGAATGATAGAAATGAAACGTTTCAGTGATTCAGATTTTAGGCCGGATCCAGATAAAGATGAGCCAATCTCAATCAAGAATCATTTTTGCCGCCTCTAGTTCCAACTATTTGACAAATGTTGATATTGTCTTTGAGACTTTGACATTTTGGCACACAAACCATTTATACGCTAGATGGAATATATTTTTTTAATCGAAAATTCATCGTCTTTATTGATGGCAATTCTGTGGGCTCCAATGAAATAAATTTAGATTTGACAGCTCTAAAACTGTTGCCATCCTCTATTGCTTCTTACGGTCAGAGAGAGACAGTTATTATGTTAGAGTGCCCGCAAGATAAGTCTGCGCGCGATTGATGGCGTACTTAATGTTGCCAGCTAAACTATTTTTTGTTTTCCTTAATTTAATCAAAAAATATCTTTCGATACGTACTAAAATTTGATTCATAATCATAATTTATGTATTCTAGCTTAGGCTTAATTGATGTTCTTACTAATTTATTCCCGATGGCATTTTATCTAATATTATAAAGTAAATCAAAAAGCAAACTATGTAAATAAAGTTAAAGGAAATTAAAAGGCCATGGGAACCTTGCAAGTCTTTTATTGAATACCTAGTTGTATCAGTAAATTTTGTATAGGAATGGTCCTGCAGAGGGTTTATGCCTTCCATTTGAACATCTTCATCCGAATCAATTATAGAATCTTCATCAGAAGAGTCTGATGTGTCGCCTGTAACATTAATTATAAACTTTTCCATATCCATTAGCCTGTCTGATTCGAAATATTTGTCTTTTATTTTTTCAACATGAATACAAACATTCAGCCATTCTTCTGCCGTGACTGTTCTAAACGCCGCCTCAGTAATTGTAGATATTTCGCTAGGAGCTTGAGCGACATTTTTCTCAGCAATGCGCCTCTTCACAGTTGCCCAAATCTTTTCGATTGGATTTAAATCGCAATGGTAAGGCGGTAATCGCAAAACCTCATGTCCATATTCATTTAGCATCTCTTCTATTTCATACTGAGGGTCCCCTTTGTGTCGTTTGATTAAAACGTATAATTGCGCTTTTGTCCAACAATCGTCGAATTCAATGCCATTTTTCGTAAGCCACTCTTGGAGGTCTGCTTTTCTATTGCCAATTGTAGGCGCTTTGTTTATCTGTGTGCAGTGGTATGACGCATTATCCATCACTACAATACTATTTGATGGTAGATTCGGCACAATTTTTTCATTCATCCACCGCATGAAGTTCGCAGAATTCATATCGTCATGATAGTCACTCGACTTGGATTTGGACTTGAATAGTAGCAGTCCGTTTTCAACAAACCCACTTTTACCTCCAGCATGGGCTATAATCCATCTTGCACCGACGCTATCAGAAGCAAAAATACCAGGCTCTTCCTCCGATTGCCAACATTTTTGTAGGTGGTACGAAGCATGTATATACGTTTCGTCAAGATAAATTACGGGTCGATTTTCCTCCCGACGATTCTTGCGCAGCCTCTGAATATACTTCGCTCTCCAAGCTGCAATATCGCTGCGTTCTATTAATACTTTTCTTTTAGACTGGCACTTTTTGTATTTGTAGCCCATAGTCTTTAAAATACTCCTCAAAGATGTTCTGCTAAATTTAAAATCAATATCTGCTTTCAATGCCAACCAAAGTTTATTTATGGTAGGAATCTCCTTCTTCACGACGTAAAACGATTGAATTGTATGCCTTATAGCGCACTTATCAAAATCGTCTAATTCATCAATTTTTTTCTTCCGATTCCTGGTTTTTCCCGGAGTCACAATTTTTGAAGATGAAGTTGATGCTACATTACCCTCTTGAGTAATTTGGGTGACGGTGCGTTCGGAAACGCCTAAAACAAAATACAAAAATTACATGATGTTTAGTATTGATGATCAGTGATCGTAATTAGGCGGTCTAAAATACCTACAGTTCAAGAACAGAAGAGGAGACTTCCTTACTACAACTCTGTTATTTTTCGAAGAGTAGATATTTCAGCCCGCCTAATTCGCCACTGTTGATGACACGACCAAACTACAAAGGAATAACGAATCTAGGAAATTCAGGGAGTTTTATTATGATGGCAGGCAACCCTAAAATTACCTGTCAAATATGCAACGCGGGCTCTAACTTTGGAAAACGGTACTATAGGCCCGTTATTGTCTCGTTCTTCTTCACAAGCATATCAAGCATAATCACCTTCAAAATCATATCCCTGCCAGCACTCTTAATCACTTTCGGCATAGCGATGGCGATTATTTACTTTGAAAACGAATAAAAACACGGAACACACACTCACTCTTGACACCTGACATAAACGACAAGATGGCGGCATACGAATAGTTCCGATTTCGGCCGCGCGCAGAGTTATCTTGCGGGCACTCTAGTGGTGTCAAGCTTAAATTTAGCTTTATCCTGTGGTCTTAGACAAGAATTGTATTGTCAAATGAGTCGCCGCGTGATTTTAAAATAAATGGGCTGGTTAAAAAGTTCTTTATTAAAATACATTATACAATCTAATGTGTATGTAATGAAAAATCCTAACTAATGAAATAGGAAGTTTGTTGTGAAAATTGTTTATAATTAACGAACTAAAAAAGCATGAACAAAAAATAGTATATGTTCATTACAATTTAATTAGCTGTCAAAATAACAACTGTTTGGATTTCGATGTTGCCATTAATCGAAGTGCATTTTTAAGTTTTATATTTTTAATCAGGCGAAATTGTTTACCATAGGATGTTAAAGTTTTGTTCTGCATATCAGATTGGTTTATCTAACTTGTGCTGTCCCCAACGGCCTATCCTACGCTGAGCTTTTCAGTGCGTAGCCTTGCGAGAACCCTTGTGCCCCAACGGCCGTCTGTTCGAGCTATGTGCCCACTCCACCCCTTTATACCTATAAAGATACTAATGCTATGTTAAACAAATTTCGCCTTTAGTATAAGATGTATTTTTATTTGCCTAGAATATACAGCAGAGGTTGTTGCAAACCCGAGTGTAAATAATATCAGAAGCAGAAATTATGTTAAATATGTTTCAATTTTATTTCGTTGTTTTATTTGTAGTGTAGTAGTCACCCTGAATAGTGAATATGCAAACTTTGCCTTCAATACTCCAAACCAACTTGGGCAAATCATCGTTGTATGTATGTATGTCCGAGGATAACTTTCAAAGCATTGATCCGATTATCGTGAAATTTGATACATAGGTAGGTAGGTAGTGATGATACAATTTTGGTGTGACTAAATAAGCTAAAAATATTGGGAGGTTGTTGAGATAGAGGGGTAAAAAAAAATGAAATCATTTGGTCAAATCAGACGTCAAATGAAAGTTCTTTATTTAGATTCCGTTTTTAGGGTTTCGAACCTCGAAATGTAAAAAAAGGAACCCTTATAAGATCACTCTCTTGTCCGTCTGTCTGTCTATGTGTCACCACCGATTTTCTCAGGAACGGGTTGACCTAGCTACGAGTCGTAGCTGGTTACCGACGGGTATAGGAACCCGCCACGAACATTGACATCAGACCGTTGGGACCCGCTCGCAAGGGGGTTTCCATGTCAACCTATAGCTGTGAATTTGTGAAAATAAAAAAATAAACATTCAATTTTACGAATTTTAGAAATGTCATTCAGATTTGATCTTTAGCATGAACAAAATAAGAAAGTTCGTATTGTATAAATATTTTGTTAGTCTAAAGTATAGGGTAACAAAAACTGGCAAAAATCTCGCTGCCATTACCATACTATTGCAGATTACTACTATACAGTACTATTCTAGTATACATTATTATTTTTTATACTACCTGGAGATGGAGGAGCAAGCTCATGGCCTACCTGATGTTGAGTGGTAACCATCGCCTGTAACAAAGTATTGCCTCGGAGGTCACGCACCTTACAAACGTGCCCTACGATGCACTGCTCTGCTGCATCCATCAACTTGAGTTACAGGACTTATGCCATACTTATACTTTGTTATTAGGTGGTAATTTCAGAAACCTACTAAACTGATTCATAAAATCTTTCATTGCTATGAAGCTGCACTCTCCCTGAGTGCTTTTTATTTATAGGCTGTATATCTGATCCGGCTTCGCATGCGTGAGTAGTCAGGTAAAATGAAGCCTATGTTCTCAATCCCGGTCATAATCTATCTGTAAGTATACCAAATATCATCGAAATCAGTACAGCCATTTAGTTGTGAAAACGTAAAACAGAGAGACAAGAGTTACTTTTGAATTAATATTTTTTATTTTTATAAAAATTCATGCTAAGCTAGGATAGTTAATCTATTTAAATAAAACAAAGTCAGGTTAGTTACACCACTTATAACTCAAGAATGGCTGGACCGATTTTGATGATTTTTTATTTGTTGCATTTGTCTTCGCTCCGAATGGCAGAATAACTATTAAAATTATTTGTACTAAAAACGGGATATTTACCATGATTTGTGAGTTCTTGAGTGTCCCGATATTTCGACGCAGTTGCATGCGCCATGATCACGGGTAAACTGAAGTCTTTGCGAGTGGATAGTTATTGGCAGATATAACGATCTACCCTCTTTCTTAGTCTCTTGCTAGGAACGAATTCAGTAATACTATCACTACTACCGGTTTCATTCTCGATCATAACTCTATTCCGACACACAACACTCACGGTATCAGGGCGCGTTATTGACACTACACTTCTTCGGTTCTTACACATTCTCACCACAGGATTCCAGGCTCCAGATAGTTGAAAACCATCTTCACGATTGAAATTCTTGTGTTTGGTAATCTCAATTGCCTCTTGAACCAGTCTTGGGATGTAATGTCGCTCAGTTGACAAAAGTTATAACTATTAAAATATCGGAAAAATACACACAAAAAGAAATTATGAAGAAAATTCATATTCTCATACATAAACTTGAGAGCAAAAAAATCGCACATTCATGATTTTTGACATAACTAAACAAAAAATATTATGTTTCTGAAATGCAGATTCATAGTCTATTTTAATACCTATCCAGTGGTATCTGATTTGTCTTTCAATCATTACATAAAAATGCTTTTGTGGATCAATAACAAAAATGCATGTTTAGTAAAAAATTCTTTATTCAAGTATTGGTGTCAAAGTTATGAAATTAAAAGATAAAATTAATTTAAAGTTTGTTATTAATACCGAGTGTTCCCTCCCCTAGCCTGAATCACTGACTCCATCCGTGTTTTCATTGATGTTACTAGACTTTTGATAAAGTCTTGAGGAATAGCCTCCCATTCCTCTGCGATCGCCTGTTGCAGCTCCTGTAGAGTCGATGGAGGAGCATCTCGGCCTCGAACTCTTCTTTTCAGCTCGTCCCATAGATGTTCGATGGGATTGAGGTCTGGGCTTCGAGCTGGCCACTCCATAACGGTCACATCCACCTCTTGAAGGTACTCGATCACTATGCCAGCAGTATGCGGTCTTGCATTATCTTGCATAAACAGAAAGTTTTCGCCGATAAACCCAGCAAAAGGTACGACGTGGCTCTCGAGTACTTCCTCAATGTATCGTATGGAAGTCAATCCTCTTGATTGGCGACCAGTATTCGGTCCGGTGATGAAGGCAAGCTCGGTTTTTGCTTCCATAGACATGCCTCCCCAAAACATGATTGATCCACCGCCATAGGCGACACGTTCTGTTATGCAGCATTGGGCAAATCGCTCTCCCGATCTTCTATACACCTTCCCCCGTCCGTCGTTGCCATGCAAGCACATCCTGCACTCATCAGAGAACAGGACTGCACTCCACTGCTCTTCGGTCCAATTCAAATGGTCTCGAGCGAACTGAAGGCGGGCTTCTCGGTGGGCTGGGGTCAATTTCGGCCCGTTTGCTGGCCTGTGTGCAGTCAGGCCACCTTCTCTCAATCGTCTTCTGACTGTCCACCGGCTAACTTCTACTTCACGAACTTCTTGAAGTCGTTGGCCCAGTTGAACTGCGTTCAAACGACGATTTCTTAAAGATGTCGTTATAAGAAAGCGGTTATCACGCTCTGTTGTAGTACGGGGACGGCCCGATCCTTGTCGCCGTTGGTAGCCACCAGTCTCTTGATACCTCTGGTATACACGCCGAACGGTAAATCGGCTCAAACTCAATTGTCGAGCCACTTGACTTTGCTTAAGCCCCGATTCAACAAGGGGAACCACTTGAGCGGCTACTTCTGGTGTAGTATCCATTTTCGTGTTCCGTTTGAAGCCAATATCAATAGAGAACCCTTCACACTGTACGTTGGTATGCAAATGATGACCATTTTTTTTTTTTTTTTTTTTTCGAATGGACTAATCTCGCTGTTGGCCTCTGAGGCCGTGACAGCTTAACCGAACTTTTGGCGAGCGCAGATGGCGCTCAGCCCAGTAAGTTTTTTAGGCAACTAGCGCAAGGGCACCACTAAGGTACGAGCCTCGGCTTGGGCTGTTGCCGGGGTGGGGATAGGAGAGAAACGCCCGGGTACGTGTCTGTACCTCGTATAGGCGGCGACTGAAGGGACTCGTCGACCTCGCCGGCGAGGTCGGTGTTTCTGTGAAGTGTTTGCTCTGTCTGATATAGATGACTCACCTTCCGCATTAGCAGAGGTGATTTCGTCATCCGGGTCTCCGAGAACGTGTCTCGGACGACGGAGGATTTTGTTGGCGGGCGGATCCAACGGGTAAACCGGAATGGTGTGTACCAAAGGGTTCGGATGATTAGAGGCAAGTTCATAAAACCGCTTGGAAGCGAGCTTCATGAACCTGGCTATTGATTCTAATTTCAAATCGCGATGTAGGTCGTTGTTGCGAAAGTACCAGGGCGAGCCTGAGGCTTTTCGCAAGAAGCGATTTTGAATAACCTGAATGGCACCAACTTTAGGAGAGTGGGCAAATACTACAGATGAGTATGTCATAATGGGGCGAATGCACGCTTTGTAAAGAGTCACCTTATTTTTAAGGGACATTTTACTTTTCGCGCCTAGAAGTGAGGACAATCGTCCTAGGGTGAACTTTGCTTGGTTGCACCTCTTAGTGATGTGCAACCTAAAGGAAAGACGCCTATCGAGGATGACACCCAGATATTTGGCTGATGGGGCCCAGCGAATGGGCTGGCCAAATAGAGAGATCGGTTTGGGAGTGAGGTTTCTCCGTGAGAAGTACACTGCTGTACTTTTCGACGGGTTTACCTCGATCCGCCACTTGCGGAACCAAGTGGCTAATGAGTGAAGGGCAGCCTGCAGCCTTATACCCACCCGATCGGGATTCCGATTGGATGTGTACAAGGCTGTGTCGTCTGCGTATAGGGCTATTTCCACTTGAGGAGTGCGGGGGATATCGCTGGTGTACAGCGTGAACAGGAGGGGGCCGAGAACGGAGCCTTGAGGGACTCCTGCTCTGACTGGTCTAGGACTAGAGAGAGTGCCTTCCACGGTGTAGCGAAAGCTGCGACCTTGTAGGTAGTCTCGTATGATGAGCACGAGTCTGTCTGGGACTCCGAGTTTGAATAGCTTGTAGATCAAGCCGTTGTGCCAGACTTTGTCGAAGGCTTTCGCTACGTCGAGGAAGACGGCACCAGTATCTGAAGGCCAGGTACTTTGCCAGTTGGAGAGGACATGCTCCGTTATGCGGAGCACCTGTTGTGGGCATGAATGTTGGGCTCGAAAGCCAAACTGCTCGTCGGGAAGGAGTTTGAACTCATTGACATGAGCCCAGAGGCGCTTCATTAGAAGACGCTCATATATCTTGCCTAGACTATTAAGTAGACTAATGGGACGATAACTAGTTGGATCGTTTGCCTGTTTGCTGGGTTTTCGGGTGCCAATGACGTTGGCTTCCTTCCAAGCATCAGGGAAGGTGCAAGTTTCCATAGCCGCATTGAAGATGCAGACTAGGATATGGATAAGGGGAACAGAGAACTGTTTGAGTACTCTGTTAGAAATGCCGTCGGGGCCGGAGGCTTTCTTTGGGTGTAGGGCCTTGATAATGTCAAAGACTTCAGAGGGCTCAATCGGATCAAGTGGGGAAGTAGGGGGTCGGGAGGCTAAGCGGTCAACCTCGCTGTTCACCGTATGGAGGTGAACAGGGTCGACGGGTTCGAGACTGGGCGAGCATTGAGATTCGAGGGTTTCAGCCAGGAAATCGGCTTTTTCCTCGTCTTCGAATGCTGGAGGGTGATTGGGTCGGATAAGAATAAATGATGACCATTCCCTCAATATGCACTCTTTTATACCTGCGATAAATCCCGCCGCCGGCCTTACCTGGATCGAGCGACATAAGGGGGTCTATTGTTTTGTTGCTAATGAGTTGTTTTTAAAGGTAAATGTCAACCCTTTATCAGTTCTGCGAATGCCTAGATTATGCACTTTAATTTAATTTGATTTTAATTTGCTGTAAGCTCCAAATAAAAAAAAATTTAACTTTTAAGTAAAAATGTGCGGATGTGCGATTTTATTGCTCTCAAGTGTAGATGCAGCTTGTGATGGGCGATTAACAATTGTACTGGCGACGTACATTGGCAGCCCGCGTCATATGCATGTCAAGGCGGTACGAGGTTCAGCGGGTCAGCTAGTGTTAAATAAAAGATCTGATAACCTACTCATTGATTTATTTCACTGGTAACAGATCTCCCCAATTGCTAGATCTCGCACATCTGTATGTAGTTTGATCGTATTTCGACTTAGCAAATATAATTTCTTCCAAATCACCTTTTGCAGTACATAATCTACATATTGTGTGCCCAGATCTGACTATAGGGGCTCTAACTATTCTGGGCCATTGGGGATCATCTTTGGGTCTTTCACCTTTCCTTAAAATTACATATGAATAGAGTTCTGCAAATATTTCAGTTTTGGATGGATAAGGTAAGGATTCATACTTCATTAGAAAATTGCATGGAGTTTTGTGCTCCATGTATCTCGGACATACATTATCGTTAGGACACGGGGAATACGCATAACCTTTACTTTGGCCTTCTGGTAGGTTAAGAACAAATTCTCGAGCCTCATTAACCATTTTGAATCCAGCATTTGAGCCTTGTTCGACAATTATAAGGAAGTCTTCAGTTTTGTTCCACAGTTTCTGTATCGTTTCCAATCTTGATTTCATATCGGGGAGTTCAAATAATGAGTATGCAGATAATACTATGCTGTATTTAAGATCTGTAGAGGCAGGGAGGAACTGTCTCTGGAAATATCCTTTAAGTGGCATTTCTACGTTGTCTCGTCCGTGACAAAGTATTAACCGAGCCAGATCTTGCATATTTTGTGATGTATCAACACTGAAATATTCAAACAAGTCTTGTTTCCAGTACGTGTTGACTGCCCATGTGCCGGTGCCCACGCCAGAGCCAAAATCAAAGAAACTTCTAGGTTTGTAATCGGGTAGGTTTTTCTTTATTTCGTCGAGAATTCTTAATAATACAGCGTATTCTGGAGCGGCTCTCACAGCTAAGTACTGTAAACTTGTGGAGTTATCATAGTCTATACTGCCCCAACGGTAAACATTATTCTTTAACGCGGTAAATACTTTATTTTTTATTTTGGTATCGTACACCTCCATTTCACTTTCACTCAAATCTGAAACATTTGATAAAACTGACTTCGATATCTTTTGATGGAATTTCGCAGCCTTTAAGTCGATCTCGCCTTCTTCAGGTGGTGGTAGTCTCGAACGGAGATAGTTGCTGAGTTTGACGCTTTCCTGATGCAGAGATTTAGCTCCTGAATCGTCTAGAATTATTTTTATGGCCTTCTGAATATCGGGTGGAATACTGGCTATTTTAACGCGACTGGTGCCGGGGTGGTTCCGTGGTTTGAACTGTTTTGACTCAAACTGCTCTGTCAGGCTGGCGTCGATCGCGACTCTGGTGGAGTAGTTCGCGTAAATTGACGAGAAATAACTTACTTTCAGTTTTTTAAACATTTTTGTAACCTCAAATTATGTTGTGTTTTGTCTTTATTTTAACAATAGAAATGACAGTTATCAAAAATATGACAGTTGGTTGGTTGACACTTGACAGTTAGACTTTAATGAATGCAGAGAAACGAGTTATCCTACATCACTTTAATTTGTGCATATAATTGTAATGTTTTTAAAAAGTTTTGGCGAGATGATCGAACAGGTGGAAGGACTTGGTGGAGTCCTTGCCCAGCTGTGGGAATATGTAGATTAAAAAAGAAATGTTAAGTTTTATTTTATATTCGCACCTATAATAACTCTATTATTGCTTTGACTATGATTGCTGCTTTCTATATCTACTAGCTGCCGGCGTCCGCCCGCGTGGTTTACTGGCCGCCACCTGCGCAATCTGTATAAAATAGCCTATGTTAATAGCTGGGCTGAGCGCCATCTGCGCTCGCCAAAAGTTCGGTTAAGCTGTCACGGCCTCAGAGGACAACAGCGAGTTTAGTCCATCAAAAAAAAAAAAAAAACCCCGGTCATAATACCTATCAAAAATCGAAATCGGTCCATCCGTTTAGTCGTGAAAACGTAACAAACACCGACAGAGAGACAAAGTTTCTTCCGAATTTATTATTATTAGAATGGATAAACAGTTGAACCGGACGCCTCAGTAAAATAATACAAATATTTCAGCAAAACAATTGGCGGATTTATTTACTACCAAAACTGTCTTCGTAAACTTTTACCACTACTGCGATCTCAACTCACTGCTATTCTTCTCGAACGATGTGATATTTTTAAAACTAATTTGGTGTAACAAAGTAAATGCTTATACGTATGCTTTAATTATCGATTCGACTTGGCATTCCCATCTTGTTTGTGTTTATGAATGCATTCCTTGAAGTCGTTAACCTCTGTCTGGCACTTTCTCCAATCTTTGGTTGTTGCTATGCACTCCTGAAATAACAAGTAGGTATGAGTAAATTAAATATAGATTGCCCAGACCAAGGGACTTTTATCTCTCATAACTGCGATTTTTATAGCGTTGCGACGCGACGGTATCGCGTCATCTAGCAACTCGCTTTCGACTTTAGTTTAATAATTATAGGAAACCATTAGTTTGTATTGGTCTAATTCGTTTTAGTAAAAATAAAACATAAATATTCATACTCTGACTTTTGAATCAATCCAAACTTTTTTATCAAAGTATAGCACGTCGCAGAAAAATAAGTAAGCCGTGTTGTAAACACAAACATAACCTACCTGTACTTTGTAATGTAACTCTATGCAACCAGTTTTCTTTAGCATGTTCTCCACTGGATCCTCTTCAGAATTGTCAGTTTTTTCAAGCGGTTTCACCGTCATTTTTATTAGATTATAGCAATATAACAAAGTTACCAAACCAAAGTCAAACAAAATGTTGTCAAAACAAACACTCACTCACTATCAGCTGAGCGTGGTTAACAGCTGACACTGACATCATGTGACATAATTGCTTAGGGAAGTCACAAGTGCTGATTGCAATATAAAAGTACAAACAAAAGGTACCCGAATTAAATACAGTACTAATTATCTCTATTACATACATACCTTTTTTTTAACTCTGTAAATCTTCTCATGTAAAAAAATAAAAAATTTTTACTTTTCGAAAACCGTGAACGCACCCCATAATACCATCTTGGCATTTTGACCACACGTCACCGCTGACGTTTGAAGGTGCGTTCGAAGTCTTAAATCTAATAGCTAATTTGAGACTAGGATAGAATTTCAATTTGTTAAAACGCGTATTAAATTGAGTATTTAAATAGGTTTATCATTCTTTTTCTTATAAGACTATAGAAAAAAAATTTAACTAGTATTTTTATGGCAGAAAACTACAACAAATAATAATTAGCTTCAATAATCATATAAGTGATTAATTAACTCTGATATAGTTTCTGAACTAATTTCAATACGTGGAAGCGAAGAGAAGGTGATTTGCACAAGAACCGAATTTTTTATTCGAGTTCTGTATTAAAAATTAAAGTTGTAAGTCACAAAACACATCAAAATGGTCACAAAGATTGTTCTCTCGCTGTTCGCGCTGGCGTTTGTGAGCGGTTGTATGGCTGAGAGCTGCCAGAACCCAAAGGCCGAAGCATCATTCTTCACAAGTTTAGATGCGACTATCGTGACACAAATAGCATATATCACGGAGTTTACGCTGAAATGTGATAACTCTCTGCCTCAGAACTACGCGTTGTACGCTGAGGTCGCGGGAAAACCTGTGACTGCTGCCAGAATCGGTGAAAACAAATACCAGGTTAGTAACTCAGTATATTCTCCAAAAAATTCGTTGAACATTGGTGCCAAATCCTTTATCAGGCTCCCTTTTGATCTATTTCTAAGATTTTATGCGGCTTGTAGTTAATGATTGTATTTACTATAGGTGTAGTGTCCGATAACAAAACAGTCTCAAAATCACAACACCTAGATTACCTACCTCATTGGTCTATCTGGAAAACGCAAATTCTTTCACTTTTTGACCTATTTTTACAAACCTTACTCAAAATCAGTCCACAGAATACAGAATAGGGGGCAGGATACAACTCCTTAGCAAGATTAACTTATCTTTTTCCTAATGATTCACTCTGGCCTCACAACCATACAAAAATGTATTCGCATGATCCTTGGTTCTTGTTATCTTTAATACCCTATGGGACGGAATGAGCTAATCAAGTAAAATTCGACATCAGTGTCCTACTCCGTTACTTCAAGGAGCTAGGATGGCTGGGGTCAGGTTAGAAGGGGGGTAATGCACAGTATACCCCTATGCGGGACATCAGTGCAGATCCTATTTCCCCCACTCTAGATTACCATGTAAATTTGATTAAAATGAAACTATTTCAAACTCTGTACACTAAAATAAAAAAACAAACATGTACCTATCACTTTCTATTCTAGGTATATAATTAGTCTACTGTTGAGAATAGGTCTCATCATTTATTCATTTTTTTGTTTAAAGATGAGCAGCATTACTGATGATGAGTATTACAGTATTGAAAGTCTCTCAATGTTCACTTTTGTAGTCAGAGGTCAGAAATCAGAACGCTTATTTGTCAGAACATAAATTTCCATGTTACATATTGTGGTTTAAGATATTTATTTCTCAAAGAACAGGGTTCACTTACAGAGAACAACTAATTACATTATTGTATGACAGTGTACTGGATTAAGTCCAGTATAACAGTAATATTTTATTGATCCTTATATATTTTACCATCCAGATGGTGTCAGATATGGTTTCATAACCACACAAGTTTGTTTTCAAATCAGTTTATTAAAGTAGCAGAACTGGACTACCAGTTCACATACGAGCTGGTAAATGAAAATGTTTGAGTGATTGTAATAGTATTGTTTTTAAGAGAGAACTATGAAGCTGACAATAAGAAACGATGCAAAACTCCTTAAAAAAGTAGCAGTGAGAACTGCTTCTGGTATGTTACAATTATGGGCCACCCTGTTACTCAGGAAGTTATGTTCAAACTGGACAAGGAACGATTTAATATAATTACTGATTAAAACGGATATTTATCGCATATGTACATGTTTTATTTGTTATCCTGACGTTTCATCTGTGTTGCGGGGTAACAAATAAAAAAGGTACATACCCGATAAATACCCGTTTTAATCAGTAATTATGTACAGCCATCAATAAAGTTTGAAAAATAAGATTTAATATAAGTTCGTGTCCTCGGGAAGGTTAAAATTTCATTTATTTAGAACAAGTAGTACATACATATTACAGATAGAACAATGAAACTGAAATAATTATGAAAATTCAGGACTTCTTAAGTGCATTTTTAGTATGTAGATCCTTTGAATGTACTCATCAATACCGTGTATTCAAGGTGTCCTGGACTGAAGAGCCCACCAAGGCCCGTTCCGGTATCCACGAGATCCACATCCTGGACGAGGAAGGCTGGGCGTCCCTCCGCCGCGCTCGCCGTGCTGACCCTGCTGCCTCTGTAGCGCCTCTGCTGGCCATCCAGCTCAACCACCCGGGCAGTAAGTACCAGTTTTAAACTGTCCATACTAATACTAGTGGTTCTGTGAGAACAGTAGCTCTCCTCGCGTTCCCTTGCTCCTAGGAGGTCAAATCTGGTGTCTATGAGTTCGTCTCGTGAAGGCGGAGAGGTCTGCGCAGTCTGATTGGATAGATTTTCCGAAAAAAAATCTAATATTTAAATCCGTCCATATATATCGCTTCAGCAAACTTCCCCCCCTTTTCCACTCTCCTCTCCCCCTTTTGAAAACGTGTTTGCAACATCTTGTGTAGAATGAAGTCCTTAGTTTCCTTAGCCTCTCAAATTTGATTGAAATCCGTCGATAAATAACGCTAAAGCACACTTCCCCCCTTTCCCCTCAATCAAAAATCGCGATCGACTAAAGAATTTTAATGAAACAAAGAACTTGTGTGCCAATTTACGTTAAAATCGGTTGAAAAATGTGACCTGTAGGCGAGAACAGACAGACAGACGGACAAAAGCATTTTTTGGCCAATCTCGAAACTGAGACGTTTCGCTCGCTCGGTCAATTATAAACTAGTAGTATGCCCGCGACTACATCTGCAATGTTCTGGATCTCGACAGCACCGGGTCCACAACACACACAATTCATCAAAATCCGTAGTCTTTCTTAAGGGAAACAGGGATTCATTTTTATACACATACATATATAGAAATAAATAAAAAAGTAAATCTCAAAAATGTTTCACTGTCTGTTTGTCGCTGGACCGATTTCGATCAAATTTGGTATATAAACCAAGATCGATCAATAGATAACAACATATTTCCTGTAGGCATGTGATTCTGACAGCTGTCACAGGACTCTTGCTATAGGCAAACTATAGAGTGAGGAGTCAAAATACTATATAAAAAATATTTAACAAATGTTATACTTTTATAATTACTATGTAAAGACTGAATATATACTTTTTATTTATTATTTACGCTACACCGAGCTGCGCTCTCGAACACAAAACGTAGATGTAGCTACGAAAGCAGCCAAACTCAAATGGGACTGGGCTGATCATGTATGCCGTTTGTCGGGTGTTCAGTAGGCTAAGCTCACCACCGAGTGGAACCCCGACACAGCCCGAACACGTCGCGGCAGACCAATGAAAAGATGATGGGACGAGCTCACTAATTTCCGAGTGGACTGGACCATCTTAGCGCCTAAAAGAAGTGTCTGGAAAGAATGGGTGGGGGAGGCCTTTGCCCAGCAGTGGAACACAGTGGGCTGATAATAATAATTTATTATTTATATTTTTTTTATTAATTTTGATTTGTATCATAATCCCCACTGGTGGGGATTTTGAAACTAACCCACAGAGACTTGTGTTATTAACCTGTGCCTGCCTGTCCCCAGGTTACTCCGGTCCGTGGGTGAACTCCGAGGTGCTCGCCACCCTCCTCTCTATCCTGGTAGCGTACACAGCTCTTCGCAACAAGAGCAAGATCTTAGCCTAAACTGTTTTATGTTAATTTTTTACTAGAAATAAATGGTTAATTTATATAATCTGCGTTATTATTTGGTTTTTTTTTATCCTAAGGTAGGAAACAAGCATACGGCCTACCTGATAGTAAGCGGTAAAGGTACGGACAGACATGCTCATTACTAGCACGTAGTATTTTGAGCTTTATACAGTTATTCTAGATTTCTTCATGGTGGAGATATAAGTGATACATTTTGACTAGAAGCCAAATTATTTCTAAATAGAAGCCATTAGGTTAATTAAAAAAAAAAAGCCGTGTGGCACTCGGAGACTGCCGCGGTAAAGCTATTGCATAGCTGTTTTTATCAACTTATGCAATTATAAATACGATACGAGGGGGATTACGCATGCGCAGTAACGCCGATACAACCAATGCCACCTAGAGGCGACTTGCTGAATTAAAGAGACAAGCGTGATATTTCAAAAAGTCATGAAAAGTTCTGCTATTCATCGATAGATGGCAAAACTAAAAAATATCACCGCTGTGCCGGTCGGAGTGGGGGTTGTTAGGTTATTTTCGTTACGGAATTTCTGGATTCGGTCTCCACGCTCAAGGCCCGCGATAGAAGCTATGCAATAGCTTAAAAAAAGGTGGCACTCCAGGATAAAAGTACACTCTTGAATAAAAGTACACTACACTACAATTCATAACCAAACAACTGCAAAAGCCTGAGCTATTGACGGATTCTTCAAGGTGTCCAGATGCTGGGATATAGGCGGGCGGTACAGTCTGATGTTACTTTGTGATTCAACCCCATTTATTTCGGAATACGAGCCATAACAAAAAAAAGTAATGAAATACAAATTAAAAACAAAAAACTTTAGCATTTGACTGATTCTCTCAGATACTTAGTTTCCGAGATCCAGCCGGGCGGTACAGCCTGATTTCTGACTATGGACCTAGGTAAACGCTCATAACTCCTGAACTACAAATTCAGGGAATATGATTTTCGGGAACTACAAATTCTTAGCATGGAAATCAGATCTCTAGCGAGCGGGGCCCAACGTTCTGATGGCAATGTCAATATAGGGACGATGAGACGGCGACATCTAACGGCAATTGGAAAAACCAATCCTAGATCGCACAAACGAAAGATTCTAACGATTGTAACATATACATATAGGGGTTTTGATAATATGCGCACAAAAATGAAATTTTTGATGAGCTTAAATAAATTTGTGAAATGTTTACCATAGAAATGTGAAATTAATTTTGGCATGTAAAAACAAACACTTTATTAAACATACTTAAGTTGTGCTGTTGCATAATGCTTGCCATCTAACCACAGATACTGCATTGGTGACGTCTCGAGATATCTCTTGTTGTCCCTTTCTAACCCAAAACCAATCACACGTCACTTGAATATCGTCAGTAGAATACTTCTCAACAATACCTTTTGGTCCAAAGGTAAGAAAATCTCCCCTTTTCAGTGTCGGTGATCCCTTTGAAACGTCAACTTTACTGCCTGTTCCTTCCCGACCAAGCCAGGAAAGTAAGACAAGAAACAAGGCTGGTTGTTCTTTTTAATGATCCTTTTAGAATACATAACAATAAAGAAAATAAATTACGTCTAAATTGTAACATTTTTTAACAAGTTGGAGTAATTTCAACCCCAAGCGTCTCTATCATCTAATTAAATAATCCGATATGTTTTATTAGGCTTTTTTATAAAGATATGGTTTAATTACTTTTTTAAATTTGTTAATTGCAAATTTTTGTACATCCCTTGGGAGTTTGCTATCAACATGTCGTCCGCCATAATAAAGCTTACTATTGTCCCGCCCGCAGTTTCGCACACGTGGTTTGCCAATAAAAACATTACCCTCCTGCGCAGTCGGGTAAAAAACGTAGCCTATGACTTAATCCTGGTCATAATCTACCATACCAAATTTCATCGAAATCGGTCTAGCCGTTTAGTCGTGATAACAAACAAACACCAGGGATAAAAATATCTTAAATCCATAGTTTATGGTATCATTATACCAGGTTTCGTGTGATTTTCCCACCCATTTTCTCTCTATTTTTTTTTTTCAAATTATAGTTTTGGTGTCGAAAAGACTACTATTATTAAAATCACAAAATATCCTAACATTAAAATAAAACAATGAATTAGACATAACATCATATATTTATAAATAAAAAAAATACCTACCCACAACAGGAAATCATAGACCGTAAATATAAAAACCAAAATACATAATTAAAAAAACATAATTCACTACAATGATAAGACATAGACCATATTTTAGAACTAAATAGTAAACGAGAAATAATTTCTAAAATGTCCGACATTTAGGGAAAATTTAAACAATTTTATGATGCTTCCAAAGGTTTCGAAATAAGTTAATGTTCTAAAATATGGGCCATAAACTAGGAAATTCGTTAAAAACCTCATAGAACTCACGGAGCAATTTTCAACCACACCCAACTAAATAGTTAAAGCAATGGCACGTCAAATGTATGTCGGAGAGGCAACCGGATAGCGAGTGGTAATCTGAGCCTTGGAGTGGTACAGAGCCCCTCGTATCGGCCGAATTGACCCCAAGTGGAGTGGGTGATATGGGGGGGGGGGGGGGGGCAAAAAAATTTTTTTTTAACCAAGCAACCGCTTCGAAATTGGTGCGCATATACCTACTAATTGATCACCAAACGTTGAAAAAAAATTGCCATCCTGATGGACAGTTTCGGAGAAACAACCCTTCAAAGTCGCCCGAAAAAACCTTTTGTTTCGATTTTTTAAAAGTAGTGGCTCGCGCCGACCTGAGATCTCGCGAGTCTCCGATTAAAACAAAAAAATATTATTTGTAATCTTTGACTATCAAAATAGTGCCATGAAATAAATAACCAACTAACTTGACCTACAGTTTCATTCAAATTACAGGTAACGGAAGTTCATGTAATGTTGTTACTCTTTTTAGGGATACAAGTTGCAGTGATTCTGGATTTCAGACTTTTGCCTATATATATATATACTGGTGTACCATGTGAATTTTGTCAAAGTTCATTTTTTATTATGGCTAATAACTCAAAAACTATAAGAACTTTACTAAAAATAAAAACTGAGTGTAAATGTACTAATGAAGACATTTCATTCGACGTCCCACTTGACCCAATAGTTTTCATTTTTTTACTCCTCTTGAACCCCAATATCTCAACAACCCCCCCCCCTCACATTTTTAGCGCATTTAGTCACACCAAAATTGTGCCATCACTGCCTAGCTATGTATCAAATTTCACGATGATTGGATAAACGCTTCGAAAGTTATCCTCGGACAAACAAACTTACATACATACATACAACGCCGATTTGCCCATGTTGATTTGGAGATCTCGCTTCGCTCGATCAATTATAAAAAACAGTAAAAGTTTTTTAAATCGGATGGCATTCGAAATTTAAATAATAATCAGAATAAGGATGTGTACTGGACGTTTAAAAGGTCTGTGCATGCTCATTATCCAAAAAAATCGGTCTCTGTATCATTCCCGCTATCCGCTTGCCTCTCCAACATATGTACATTTGACGGATTTAGTGAACATTCTAAGAGAATTGTGAAAGTTGGAATCAGATTTTGTGAGTCTAGTAAGCGAGATACAGGCCAAAAAGCCCACCTGTAACTGATAAATTATACACCTTCGAATCGGGTAATGGTGAAAATAGCCCCATGCGGTCTTAGCCTAAACATAAGAGTTCTTCTCACAAAAGAAGCCCCGCCGCGGAGGAACTAACGTTATCAGTTAAGCTATTGTAAAACTGGGATAATATTCTTAGTTTTTTATGCCATTTATTCTCGTTACAATTAGTAGAGGAGACCGTGGAGATCTACCTTCACCGATCTGATAACCAGATGAGACGTATTTTTTATCAAATATAATTTATAAACAAATATGCCTATAATTACTTGCCTATCTAAAAGTGCTTATGGCTATTTTTAATTAAATTAACTTTAATCGATTTTTTTTTCATCACTTTCATTCTTTTGATAACCAAATGAATTTTATTTCACTGTTAGTTTTTAACACACAGAATATGCCTCAGTGGGCTTGCCTACTCATTTCTGTGTATAGCTACCTGGCAAGCCGATGTGAACAGGTAATTCAATATAGGTGACTCCATCGTTCTGCTAACTTATCGAAAGTTATATCAAATTTTAGATTATTTTATTACAAAATCAGTCATATTTCAAAATCATTGCCTGCAAAAAATCATACTTATAGTACTGTTGCCTAGCTAAAAACTTTTAGAGAGCACTTTTAGATAGGCAAGTAATTATAGGCATATTTGTTTATAAATTATATTTGATAAAAAATATGTCTCATCTGGTTATCAGATCGGTGAAGGTCGATCTTCACCGGCTCTTAGACCAAATAAACTCCTGCCGTTTTAAGCCCGATTTGACGTTGTCAAAATACAGAGAGGGATGGGAACTAGAGTAGGAAAAAAAATCGGTTGCTAGGAAAACCGTTTTTTATGTTATTTGTAGGGAAACAGGCTTACCCTGATGGTAAGCGGTCACCGTCGCCTATTGACACCGGCAGCACCCAGGTTCCCTACCCTATAGAAACCTCTACTAGATTCTTGAGACATTTTGATTAATCGTATTAAGAGTTTGCCATCGTTTAGTTAAACTTCGGTTAAATTAATATCGAATTAGCTTGGTTATATACATAATTTGTATCGTTTTTAATTCAAGAAAATTTTAACGATAATGATAAGTAGATTAGATTAGAAAATTCTTTATAGCACTGATAAAATAATGATGAAACCCTCTCATTGTGGGTGCATCAACATCTTTAATCGATTCCTAAGTATAAAACATTAAAAAAAAATACATTCCTATTTTTATAAATCTAAGGTTTAGTTAAGTTTGTTTCGATTTTTTTGTAATAATCGATTTTGTTTAGTTCCCAAGTGGTTAAAACGATCGCAACTCTACGACATTGAATCCAATGATACAACATTGGAATAGCGTCGGATATCATAATAATTTTGGCATTAGATACGGTTTATTTTTCGACTTTTTGTGTAGACGTTCGTTCAAAGTTACCACGGCGAGAAAAATGACAAATGTCAAATCGGACTTGTAATAACGACTCAACAATAAAATTACATCCTCGCGGTAAAACTTTGTTCTGACATGACCAGCCTTTGACCATAGTCTATATCTACTCTATGGTACAATTAACAGAGTTGGGCAAAGTACACTAGTCTCACTATGAACAATTATCTTAAAAATTCGCTTTTATTCCATTCCGCGGCCATGTCAATTGAGCCTTAGAGCATCTTCGTCTTCTTTTACATAGTATAGAATGAAGTCGCTTCCGCTCTCTTTTCGCTTAGATCTTTTAAACTACTCAACGGATTTTAATGCAGTTTTCAGCAATAAATAGAGTGATTCAAGAGGAAGGTTTATATGTATAATAGATACATAACTCTGTTTGTTTGTTACCTTTACACGACTAAACGGCCGAACGGATCGTAATAAAATTTTGCAGATAGAATTGATCCTGGGAAAGGACATAGGCTACTTTTTAACCAACTGTGCAAAATGAGGGTAATATTTTACTGAACAATCACCCGTGCAAAGCCGCGGGGCGAGTCAGCTAGTAATAAATAAAATGTTTATTTTTCCATCACAAATAGGTTTCTTACAAAAAACAAGAAACTTAAGTTATAGTAGGAAGTTAAGTTACTTATGCCATATCTTATTACATTTATACTAGCGTCCAGACCGTGACGCCTCTTTCGTGGAACAACTCTATGTAGCATATAGCTATCACAACACTAAAGTCTAGCCAAACTACGCTTCTATCGAACACTAGATGGCGCTAGCTTTATTCTGAATTCAAATAGTATTCAGACTTTTCAATGTCGTTTTGATTTTGAAAATGATCTCTCAGAAGAACTATACAGGGTACTTCAGAAAAAGTACTTTAACCTGAAAGGGAGTCATTTAAGTCACACGAACAATGTTTGTTCTACTACTTTTCAACACGATCCACAAACAGCGGGTTCAATGAATTTCATTTTCAATTTAAAGATAAACTAGTTCTATTTCGACAACTTTTTCACCAAATTTTTTATGGAAAATGATTAAATAATTTTATTTATGTTTAATTATTTATTTATTATTTATTATTATTTAATGTTATTTAAATAACATTATTTCTGTTTAATATCACGGCTGAGACGCAGGAGATTGCGGGTTCGATCCCGCTACGGAACAAATGTCTGCATTTTCTACAGATATTTGTTGCGGGTCTGGTTGTTTCTCGATATAGGGTGTTTGATAATATACGCACAAAAATAAAAGGGGTTATTTTGATGAGCATAATATATAAAATTGTAAAATGTTTACCATAGAAATGTGAAATTTATTTTGGCATGTAAAAACAAACACATTATTAAATATATGTTGTGCTATTGCACAATGCTTGCCATCTAACCACAGATACTGTTTTAGTGACGTCTCGAGATATATCTTGTTGTCCTTTTCTAACCCTAAACCCGCAGCTATTTCCAAAAGAGATATCAAATCGGCCTTTATTTTTTAATGTCAGTTAAGTATTTTTTTATATTTCGAGAAACCGTCACTTATCGTAATATCGTCAGTATATTACAAAACACCCAGTATATTGTCAGAATGTATTTACAAAAAAAAGTACTTACGTATTCTATCAGTTATCTGGTTCCCATAGTACAAGCGTTGCTTAGTTTGGGGCTAGATGGCGCTGTGTGAAAGTCTAGCATTATTTATTTATAAGTGACGACAATAACCCCTCTTCAAGATAATACCGAAGCACATTGTAAAACTTTTTTTGCCAAAAAACCATATTTATTTCAAATATTGCTTACGTTCATTGGTGTCAACATTCCTAATGAGCAAGTAATTTCTAGATTTTCTAGCTAATAATGGAATTTTACTTATGACTAGTCCAACCACCCTGATTTTCTCTCTTAAAAGTCACCCCAGCAAGATTTGGTCACTTAATTGACAATTCTTAAGGACTTTTGACAAATGTCAAAAGTTATAAAATTGATATAAGCATTATTTTTGCCAACAGAATTTCTCTCAATGTCACTAAATTTACGTTTGACAGCACTAAAATGACATTTGTGCTGTCACGGCTGTCAGGTGAACTGTCATTCTACTATACTAATCTTGAAGTCTGCTAATAACACTGTAAATTCGGCAAGTTCTACGGATAACTTGTTATTTTGCTACGCTAAAGTAATATTCTGATAGGATAAACTGTCATTCTGCTAGTATAAACTGTCAATCTACTAGGATAAACTTCCATTCTGTTAGGATAAACTATCATTCTGGCAGAATAAACCGTCATTCTGCTAGGATAAAATCCCATTCTGCTATGATAAACCGTCATTCTGCTAACATAAACTACCATTCTGCTAACATAAACTACAATTCTGCTAACATAAACTACCATTCTGCTAGAATAAATTTCCATTCTGCTAGGATAAACTGTCATTCTGCCAGAATAAACCGTCATTCTGCTAAGATAAACTACCATTCTGCTAAGATAAACTCCCATTTTGCTAGGATAAGCAATGCTAATAATCCTCCGCCATGATGAGAACGACCAGCGCAGTCCATCCAGTGAAGGGTCGGCAGCCGGAGCCCTTCCCGGTCGAGTCCGAGTATTGCTCCCAGAAGTACCCAGTGCGTTTGTACTCTGAGAGAATATTACCTGGGGAAGAAAGTTATTATTACCGTAGGTTCACACAGTTTTGGGTATTTAATGAAAAGGACAATCTCTCCTAATTGTGAGTCATGTGGTAACCTTTCACGTTCTGGAGTGTAACAGGAACGGAAGTCTACGTCGACAACTATATGGTGGGGATTCTACATTTTGGCAAGTAGAAGGATGTAACAGTTTTTAGCTTATCCTCGTTCGGAGGAAGCTAAAAAAAATGTTCAGGCTTTGTGTTTGCATTTGACATGCATATGACGCGGGCTGCCAATTTACATCACCGGTACCATTTCAATCGCCCATCATTAGCTGCATCTGGTATGAAAAAATAATTTTCTTCATAATTTTTTTTGCGTAAATATTTCCGATATTTTAATAATTATTCTGCTATTTGGGGCGGAGATAAATCAAAGATCATCAAAATCGGTCTAGTCGTTCTTGAATTATGAATGGTGTAACTAATCCGACTTTGTTGGGGGAGGGGGGGGGGGGGGGGGGCACCTACGAGCGACCGAACAACGACAATTTAAAACGCGGGGATTTTTATATTGCTTTAATTTTCCGTGTGCTCGTTTTTTTTCTCGGTCGTCTCTGGAGGCCCCCTAGACGAGATGCCCCAAGCAATTGCTTAAATAGCTTGTGAGTGAAAGTGGGAGTGGGCGGGCCACGTTGGCCGAATGCACTCTGAGAAATGGGGCCATATTGTAACGCCATGGACGACGGAAGGCGACGTCGAGGTCGGCCGAGAAAGCGTTGGCGGGACGATCTCGACACCTTCCAAGGATGGTGGAAGATATCGATGGATAGGGATGCTTGGAGAGATTTGGGGAGACCTTTGCCTCGCAGTGGGACGAGATAGGTTAAAGAAAAAATAATTGGCACTCTGGGAGTGCCGACAGAAGTGAAACCTTGATCAATTCGTGTGTATTTTTTGAACCGTCAGGAACGGTGTCGTAACGGCAACAGTGTAGTGAGTTTAATGGTTTATTACCATCTCAAAAAATGCCCAAAGCGCCTAAAAAAGATTTCACTTCAAAAAACAAATAGATATCTACTATACTCACGAACTAGATTGTCCCTCAGCTTGTCGTGCAAGGTGTGTGCCCGGGCGGAGTGCTGCGAGTGCGCACGCGCATAGTGCCGCAGCGCGCTCAGTGCCAGGTAGTTGATGTTGAGCCACACCTGTCCGCGCCAGTACGGCGGGTCGTGCTCCGTGTTACGACGCATGTAGAATACAGACGATTTGGACAGGGATCTGGAAGACAATATAATAATATTAACGCTGGACATTTCACACCGCTCTATCTAGTCCCAAACTAAACAAAACAAAGCGAAACAACCAGACCCGGAACAAATATCTGTAGCTCATGCAAACATTTGTTCCGCGGCGGGAATCGAACCGCTACCTCCTGCATCTCAGACCACTTCACCCACGGAGGTCGTCTGTAAGTTACTCACCGGAGTCCGTAAGGCGACCACATAAAGTTAGGATTGTCCAAATTTTCCAATATCTTGCCCAACTTATCACTGCTGGGGTCGAGAACCTTGAGGAGCATCGGAAATAGTGATATGTAACCTGAAATAATAAAATATATGAATAAATAAATAATGCTGGACATTTCACATAGCGCTATCTAGCCCCAAACTAAGCATTGCCGATCAAACCCGAAAGAGTTGTGGATACTATTTTCCAATATTATTTTTAAATAGTATTTTTTTCTAGATATACTACCATACTTATTTCTGCCGCCAAACAGCATTGCCGTGTTTCGGTTTGAAGGTTATGGGTGCCGGCTAAATTACGGACACGTGAGGATTTATACCTGTATGCCTCAAATTGATGGACTCAGAGCAGTGCATCGTAGCACACATTTCTAAGGTGCGTGACCTACGAGGCAGTTCGCTGTTTTAGGAGATGATTACCATTAAGATAAGATGGGCCATAAGCTTGTTCCATCTCCATGTACCATATAAATAAGTTTTTTGTTGAAAAAATAGTTTTTCAAAACAAGCTTTTATAAAATTCATAATCAAAACCGCAAGCAGATTCAAATGAGCCCAAACACTAGTAGCCTACTATAATCCATTCAGAAGTTCCGTTGTCTAGCACCCGTCTTCCATCATGAGACCACCTCCAAGGTACCATATTATTGCATTGTAATTGTCACAGAAGTTACATATGTTCCAAATTTCAGGTCAATCGGTTGAGGGGAACGGGTTTAAAATTCAGTTGCAAGATTCCACCCGGACATATACATACATTTCAATATACAATATGTAACAAAAACCCTGTCGGATTTTTAAGGGTGTGATATAGTATCGATATTTGGTCACAATCATGTAATTCTATTACAGAAAAAACAAAAAAAAAATACCCGACTAAATTTCATTATTTGGCGCTCAAAAATTAAAACTTACATCTGGCAACACCGGCGGCCTACGCGGCGCGCCGGAGACGGCGACCGCCCTTTATGACTTGACGACAAAGACACGTGCCTGTGCACGTGTCTTTTGTTTTTTTTGTTGACGATTGTAGTCAAGAAACAATAAGTTTATTGCAGCTCTGAAAAGAGCTTAGGTGTAGATCTGAAAAAAACTTTGGTTTAGCTCTGAAAAGAACTTGGAGTTAGCTCTAACAAGAGCTTAGGTAGGTATTGCTAGGTATGTAGAAGCACGTCAACTTGATCAAGACTTCGGCGGTCGTGTTCCACGTGTCGACCTCCAACTTCAATGCACCTTCGACACCGTTTTATAACGTTGGCACGCACTTTTCGCGGCACACTTGTGTCAGATTTTATTGACTCAAAAACTGCGACGATTGGAGCTCGCATTTCCGCTTCCGAGTCACACAGCTTATTAAACACAACTAGTTTGACGTGCCAAATAAAAGTCTAATGGCGTGAGGTCGGGAGATCGTGGAGGCCATGTAACAGGTCCTCCTCCTGCCTATCCATTGCTGTGGAAACTGTTCATTTAAGTAATCGCGAACTGCACGCAAAAAATTAGGCGGGGCGCCATCGTGCTGGAACCACATTGAACGATGAAAATCCACGTTTAACTGGCACTGGAGACCTTGAGGCAGAGCAAAGCGCTCCTCATAGTCTCTGCGCGCAGCTGCGTAATTATTTGAACTCCTTCCTAAGCACATTAACATATTGTAATATTCCGCATTCGAATATGACATTTCGCGAAGAAATAATGTCGGGACGTACGAACTACGGACGGTACAGCGCAAAACTGAAGCGAGGTCGGCGCGTGCGAGCGATAGAAGGCAAAAGCCGCCGCGGCGGCTTTTGGCGGCTTTCAACAAAGGTGCAAGGTGCCTTTGTTGTTTGTTGCCGCAGTGCAACCCGAAGGGGGATTTTCGTTTTACGGCATTTACAAAGCGTGCCGCCAAATCCACAGCTGAATGTCGAGAGTTGACAACTCGGTAAAATTTGTCTTTTTTTGGGGTAAAATTCAGATAATTCCTGAAATTAAAAATGAAATAACTTTCAAGTTATTTGATACATATGTTTTTTATACATCTGCCTGACTTTCATTTCTATGACGGAATACGCTCTTCATGGATCCGACGGGGTTTTTGTTACATATTGTATACATACATTGCAAGTTAATAAAAAGCTTGTAAAAAGATACATTTTGCATGTTTAATTCCAATAACACAACTAGATGGCGCTGCTAATTCTGTCCACAAGCTAAAAACTCTTTCGACAGGTGAAAAGACTTAGTGTGGCATCAAATGAACCAGTGTGCGTACTGACCGTAAGCGGAGGTGACGTATCTAGGTTGCGGCGGTATTGTGACGCTGCGGATCACCCTGGAGGGTTCGGAGGGAGACTTCGCGTGCTGACGGACCAACTTCACGCCGTCAGAGTGCATCCCTGCAATAGAAACGATCACTGAATAAAGCGGTTTGACAAGACGATCATAAGACCCATACATACCTGTGGTAAGGGTCTGAGTGTTGGGCCCCGAAAGGGACGGATGAAAGAAGAGTGCACGCGGCGGAAATGCGAATGGTGAGATGGATGTGTTGAGTCACGAGAATGGGTAAGATAAGGAATGAGTATAATAGAGAAAGTTTGAAAGTAGCGCCAGTGATAGAAAAGTTGATGAGTAAGAGGCTAGCGTGGTATGGACATGTCATGCGGAGGGAAGAAAATTATGTGACTAAAAGAGTGTTAGATATGAGTGTGGATGGATATAGAAGAAGAGAAAGGCCGAAAAATAGATGGATGGACTGTGTGAAGAACAATATGGGTAGGAAAGAAGTGACAACGGAGATGAGGCTCATAGAGAAGTATGGAAGAAAAATACATGTTGTGCCGACCCCGCGTAATGTAAAAAAGGGCAGGAAGATGAGAGTAAATACCTCCGTGACGCAGTGCGCGAATAACCGTCTGAGATACATGAGGTTGCAGGTTCGATTCCTACCGCGGAACAAATGTTTGCATGATCGACTGATATTTGTACCGGATCTGGTTGTTTTTCTATGTATTATAAGTATGTATTTACAAAAAAATTTATACTACGTGTTTTGTTATGTACGACATTAAATGAAAACACGGTTAGGGCTAGTATTTGTTATTAAAGGTATTTTTTTCAATTCATTACCATAGAAAATTTTAAATTTTCATGCAACCTTAACATCAAGTCCTAAAATATCAATGAAACAGCCTGTATAAAATTGATAAACAAATCATATTCATTCATCATGTAAGTAGGTACTTGTTTTTTTAATTTTTTATTTATTAACCGCACAAAACACATTACAACCACTTACAATTAAAGATACAAAAGACTGTTTTTATCTGGATTGCAACATAAATACATGTGCGTACAGCTAAAATAAACGTGTTAAACGTTACAAGTTGATTATTGGAAATGTATCGATTACTGGATAAATATTCAAGTTACCGGTATTAAACGCACCTCTAAAATCAGTTAATACGAATCCGGATGTGTGTTTTAAATTAATGTCGTAGATAACAAAACTGATATATGTATAGAATAGATATATGTATGTGTAGAATGTATGGATGTAGTAAGGGGTTAAAATTATGAGGTATACTTTAGATGCATATACTGTTGGTATATTATAGATAGATTGTGACACAGGCTACTTTTTCTCGACTGCGCAGAAGGGGGGTAATGTTTTTATTAACAAACCACGCGTGCGAAGCCGGAGGTGGGTCAACTAGTGTGTTTACAATTTCTTTACTTTCTTTTTTGTGCTTGTAATTTTACATTCATTATTGAATGAATGAATGAATGAAAGTTCTTTATTATACCATAAAAGACTTTCATTCATTCATTATGTAACTTCTATGTTTTCCTGTTTTCATTCATTATGTCTGTGTTTCGCTTTGTATTCTTAATGTACCGTTAACAATAAAAACTTCTTTCTATTATGTGACTTACCGTAATCTGCGTAGGTTTGTGTGTGAGACGACCAGTGAAGTTCATTTAGTAACTTTTCATCTGATAACTGATCCCTTATAAATTCGTATCTGAAATATATAACATGTTGCATAAACTCGTACAAAATCTTCGGTTGGGTTTGACAGGTGTCAAAATACCAACGAGTAACAGAACCAAATGATACAACATTGGAATATCGTCATATCGAAATATAGATCCAGGATTAACCAGTAGAACAGAATAGAATCCGGAATCACTTTCAGATTATATTTTCCAAACCAGTATAATCTCAGACTCTTCAAGTCCAGAGTGAAACAGTTCTTTCTAGGCAATCGTGCTCCATTGACCACACCATCACTTACCATCAGGTGAGTGGTCAAGCGCTTAACTATCATCAATAAAAAAAAATATAGAGATTAATAGAATAATCATTATAATGATGCGCTGCATTGCGCAGCTTATGCGTTGACCCAGATAAGCGCCAACCCTCGGATCACACGTCGCATAGACCAGACGCCCAGAAATAATTTTGAAAACGCGAGTCCCGGTACCCCGCGGACCCCGGGTAAGGGTAAGTGAGTACTTACTTGCTCGCATCTAATTGTAGTACATTAGCTATAGTGGCCAATGCGTCAGCGGCCGCGTACATCCAGCAACGTAAGTCGACATGCCGCTCTATGTCAGATGGATGGGATGCTCTGACAAACAAATTGGACGACTGTTCAATTAACTAATATTAACAAGCTATATAAGTTTAAAAACTGAAATATTACGTATTATCTGTGTATGCCTATGTCACCCGCACCATAATAACGAATCGATTGACTCCTCATTCATTAAAATCGGATGAGTAGTTTAGGCGCTACGGCGGAACATACGTAAATACAAACAAACATACATAGACTGCTAAAAACATAACCCTTCCTTTTGGCTTTGACGTAGTCAGTCAAAACAAGTTGACCAGCCCCGGCTTCGCACGGATTGTATATCAATAAAATGTAAGTTTATATCTCAATCCCGGTCATAATCTATCTGAGTACCAAATTTCACCGAAATAACTCCAGATTGCCGTCGTGAAAACGTAACAAACAGACAGAGAGACCGAGTTACTTTCGAATTTATAATATGAGAATTGATGTAAATGTTTTTTTATTAATTCATTTCGTTCATTTAATTTCTTTCATTCATTAATTTCATTTGATTCATTTATATCATTAATTCATTTCATTTATTAATTTACTGTTGTCCCAAATAAATGTCTTTTACTTTACTTAATTTCATTCATTCATTTCATTTTATTCAATAATTGTATCTAAAGTGTATACCTAGGATAGTCATCCAGACCAGAGCTGAGACTTTTAGGGTTCAGTTGAAGACCATCGTCCTCCCTTCCCCTCCAACGGTAAGAGGTAGGCTCCTCCCCCTTTTGGGTATTTTGGAACCAGTTGTACCAAGCCTGGGGAGAAATATATACAAATAAAAAAAATATATTATTATTAGTGCTCAGAGAGCCATGTATTACTTTATTAATAGTCCAAGGACGGATGAAAGAAAAGTGCACGCGGCGGAAATGCGAATGTTGAGATGGATATGTGGGGTCACGAGAATGGATAAGATAACGAATGAGTATACAGGGTGTTTGGTAATATTCTGACGATATTCAAGTGACGTTTTCTCAAAATATAAAAACTTCTAGAAAAAAAAACTACTAGTTATATTATCAAATTTAAAAAAAAATCGACTAAGTTTAGATGACAAATTAATTCGTTATAAAACTTATTGCTTACTCTTGCAATCGACATCCAAAAATAAATTTGATATCTCTTTCGGTAATGGCTGCGGGTTTTGAGTTAGAAAGGGACAACAAGATATTATCTCGAGACGTCACCAATACAGTATCTGTGGTTAGATGGCAAGCATTATGCAATAACACAACATAAGTTTAATAAAGTGTTTGTTTTGCATGCCAAAATAAATTTCACATTTCTATGGTAAAAATTTCACAAATTTATTTATTATGCTCATCAAAATAACCCCTTTTATTTTTGTACTTTTATATTATCAAACACCCTATAATAGAGGAAGTTTGAAAGTAGCGCCAGTGATAGAACAGTTGAGGAGTAAGAGGCTAGCGTGGTATGGACATGTCATGCGGAGAGAAGAAAATCATGTCACTAAAGGAGTGTTAGATATGAGTGTGGATGGATATAGAAGTAGAGGAAGGCGGAAGAAGAGATGGATGGACTGTGTGAAGAATGATATGGGTAGGAAGGAAGTGACAACGGAGATGACGGTTGATAGAGGTATGGAAGAAAAATACGTGTTGTGCCGACCCCACGTAATGTGGGGAAAGGGCAGGAAAAAGATAGTTCAGGGTACGTGCACTGACCCTCATGGGGTACAGTTTAAATAGTGCAATTATTACCTGGAATCTACCTAGAGTGCCTACATGTACTGATCGCCATGGGGTTCATATGTGTACCCCTTGGGGTACAGTTTTAAAAGTGCAATTATTACCTGGCGTCTACCTAGAGTGCCTACATGTACTGACCGCCATGGGGTTTACATGTGTACCCATTGGGGTACAGTTTTAAAAGTGCAATTTTTTACCTGTAGTCTGGGGTACATCCGGCTAAGGATAGCCCTATGGGTCCCGTACGCTTGGAAACCCTTGGGGTACAACTTGACCATCTGAGCAAGGGTTATGAGTAGCATTGGGGGGTTGGCGGCCGCGTTGCTTTGCACCACGAACTCTTTAGGAACCCTGGCTAAGGCTTCAGAACCTGTTAAATAAATTAAAAGTAAATAATATAAGGTTATTAAACGAGGGAATAAAACAGTGTCTTGCGTGACGGGCGCTATATTGAATACCGAACGTAACGAAGGATTTTAGAGTTACTAGAATCCTGAGTGCAGAGAGGGATATAAGCACTCCCAAGATGCAGACAGCTTTATCCACGAGGAGAATACTCTACTTTTCACAGTTTCTGCGAGACAATAAAAACCAAATCTAGGTTGGTGCATTCTGTGCAGAGGTTAGTTCGATTTACGAATAAGTTCTTATTATGTGGGTCTCTTTGGTTCAAATTTTAATACAGAAGAGGTTCCAAATTCAAATCACATTATGCCCGCGAGGGCATAATGAAATTTAATACAACTTTACTCCCGGCTCAGCCGTAGGGATTTAAACACCTGCTTTCGGTGAGGTTTACATGACGTATAATTTGACATTTTCGAGCATGTGGTGTGAAAAAATAATCAATGTGTAAAGAACATACTACTATAAATTTGTAGAACTAAAAACATGCTTAAAAATTATAACTAAAAATTTTATGAAAAACACGGTCTGCCTTCCTGTTGCTATATACCTTGGCAAGGTTCATATGTGAAACTATCTACCTGTAACCACTTAGTGCAACACCATGTGAAAGCAACTCTAGCTTCCGCCAGCGGCTTCGCACGCGTTGTTTGTCGACAAAAAGTAGCCTATGTTTGAATCCAGTTCATAATCGATCAACACACCAAATTTAATCGAAATCGGTTCAGCCGTTACGACGTGATTAAGTAACAAACAAACATCCAAACTTTCATATTTATAATAATAGTGTGATTATTTTGATCTAGTGCCTGAAGGAATACCTAAGATTTGCTCCCTAGGAATCCAGCCCTCGACGTTGATGAGGTCTAGCCAATGTGCCGCGATGTCCACCATGATGGATGGGTTCCATCTCCCGATCAGCTGCCCGTGAAAACCCTCGTCCCAGAGGAATCCGCGGGGGAAGAATGATCTATCGAAATACAACTAAAATTATGCGTACTCTCTTATTATTAAAAACATGGTTGTGTGGCTGTTCCATGAACGCGGCCGTGTGTTGTACGTGAATACGTGTACGTAACAGGTAATATTTTATATACAAAATATAAAGTACTCCATTTTATGCATGTTATAATCATGTTTGAACACTAAGAAGTCCTTCGGGTCATACTAAATAGCAATCTCGAATCGCAGCAAAATGACATCAAAATGGCGGCCCTTCTTCCACCGCGCGCGATACGTCACAGTTCTCACAAATTCTATGATCCTGTAGCTATCTAGTAGTGTAATTACATTTTGTATGGAGATGACAGATATGTAGCTGCAACACCAAACTGTATCCCCCGATTTTGTTATCATTCGTTTTTTGAATTGCCTCCCACTATGGAAGCAATTTTAAAAACGTATTCACGTCAAAAAATAATTATATAAAAGCTAGTAATAAAATACAACTGTGTTTAGTAACAAAGCGAGAAATCGTCGGTTAACCTTCGATTCGATTATGTATCGAACAAGGGGTCTTTGATGACCCCTTGAGGTCATTGGTGACCCCTTATGACACCTACGAGAACCGCCCTCCAATAAAGAACAGGTTCTTTAGTATGTTGTGACTGAACGCGACCCGCGCCGTAGAAATAACCGATACTACCAACTATGGATGACACATGTCCCAAGCTGTTAGTCATCAGTGACTCTGGTTCAATAACGGCCGATATAGCGAGGAGTCGTTGAACTCTTCGTTTTATCACGTGCTATGCAGTTAGGGGTCTTGCGTGACCTTGCAAGACCCCTCGTGACAACTGTATCTTTCACCTGCTAGGCACCGCCGTGTAGAGAGGCGCCCTCCAATAAGGCACCGGTTCTTTAGTATGTTGTGACTGAACGCGACCCGCGCCGTAGAAATAGCCTATACCGCCTATCATGCTGGACAACGCTGCTTTAGCTATATCCACGTCCTCCGGTGAATATCTGAAAAATTAAATAACACTAGTGTTAATCAAAAATTTTACATCCATTTCACAACTGAAATACCATAACCAAAAAGGAAAAGTGATGATAATCTTCATCACACATAGCTAAGAATCACCCCAGTAAAACTAGCTTTTTATTAACTAAACCTAGCCCGAATCGGTACATCATAATTCATAATAACAACAAACATAATTCATTTATTAGTTCTGTTATTAATTGGTTATTCAGGTCGTCCGTGAACTCAACACTACCTTCAGTAGAAGACTGGCGCTGATACCATCCTGGAGCATATCCTGAAGACCCTTTCGCTATCACTTTGGATTATATTGTGTTAAAAAACATGTCTTTATTTTTGTAATTTTATTTATATGCGAGACCAAACCGGGTAGGTAAGTATAAATAAAATTTAATCTAAGTATACATTTTTTACTATTATGAGTGGTCAAAAAATAGTTTAAAAATTTGACCTTATATTGTTTTGTTCTTTTGTGATGGTGTGTTTACGCGGGAAATGCGAAATATAGCGAAAAATTTTCGAAATTATGAGTTTGATTGTTGCGAAAGATGGAGGCTGAAAACTGTTTAGGAATTAGATGAGAAAGAAAACAGTTTCAATAGGGAAGGGTGCACAGTACCTTTATATCCTTTCACGGCGTGTGGCAGCGACAGTTCCAAAATAGGATGCACTTAATTTCACCATAGTTCAATCACAAAATTGAGTTTTTTAAGCGAGACGAAATCGAACACAATAGCGGTGCGGCGATTTTTCTTCCAAACTGTTTTTCGTCACTTTCGATAGATGGCGCCACTTTCTAAGCGCTTACGCACGTATAGGGATAGGTGTGCGTGGGAAAGGAATAGAGATATAGGAATTTTGGACAACAATCAAACGGTTTGTTTTACGACGATAGTAATGAGATGAAAATTACGATTAACTATTGAATCAGCGCAACCAATGTGAATAAATGTATTTTCATTCTTTCTTTAATTTATTTGCTTTAATGTGGTTTAGATATCTGTTAGTAATCACAATTCTACAGACAGACACAGCCATATACTCGTACACAGATATAAGCAATAAAGTCGCTTCCGCTGTCTGTTACCTTAGATCTTAAACTACTCAACGGATTTTAATGTAGTTTCAGCAATAGATCGAGTGATTCAAGAGGAAGGTATAATACATACATAGTAACTGCGAAAGTAACTGCTTGTTTGGTAATTTGTTTGTTACCTTTACCTAAACGGCTGAACGGATCGTAATGAAATTTGGCAAGGTGATAGATTATATCCTGGGGAAGGATATAAGCTAATTTTTACCCGAGTGCACAAAAGGAGGATAATGTTTTATTGAAAAACCACTCACCCGTGCGAAGCCGCAGGCGGGTCAACCAGTCTTAATATATAAAACAAAGTCGGGTTTGTTCGAACACTTATAACTCGAGAACGGCTGGACCGATTTTGATGATATTTTATTTATTGTATTTGTCTCCGTCCCGAATAGCAGAATAACTATTATAATATCGGAAATAATCACGCAAACAGATATTATGAAGAAAAATCAATTTCTCATACATTGATGCAGATAATGATGGCCGACGTATATTGACAGCCCGCGTCATATGCATGTCAAGGCGGTACGAAAATCAGCGGGTTACCTAGATACTATATAAATTAAATTTAAATTAAGTGAATATGTAACGTCATGCAAAATATTATCAGTACACAAATAAGAAAATAAAATTAGAAATGTCAATACAAATGTCATAGTACCTAGTAAGTCAATTAAAAGTCATTGGAATGGGTTAAATATTCATTAATGTCATAAAAACAATAGTGTGCCAACTGATGTGGTCGCACACCGTGAGGTTCCAGAGGAATTTCCTCCCGTGAACACTTCGCTTGTGGAATGGTTTCCCTGCCGAGGTTTTCCCCAGGGACTACAATATGGGGTTCTTCAAAAAGAGCGTTTTGAAAATGTTATAGGGTCGGCAACGCGCGAGTAATACCTTAGTTGTAACAAACGTCCATAGGCTACGGTAACCGCCTACCATCAGGTGGGCCGTATGCTTGTTTGCTACCTTAGTGGTATAAAAAAAAAGAACCATTTTGTCAACTTTGTTTTGAATACATTAATTCCTTAAATGTATTTGGCATCTGTATCATCATGTATCTGACTTTAGGTAAGTATAATTTATGTGGATTTCTAGAGACAGTTTTTTTAATAACTACTTCTGATTAGATTCATAATCTTCGCTAAATATATTTCACACCGGGGAACAAATGTTTGCATAATCTACAGATATTTGTTCCGGGTCTGGATGTTTTTCTATATATTACTAGTGCTTCGCCCCGAACTGATTTATCGCGAGTCTCCAAAAACACAAAAAAACATGTTCTTAGGGCGACACGCGCAACGAGGAGCTAAGGAGTTGTCAAGACATACAAATACGTAAAATTTAAACATGTTTAGTCGCTAAATACGTTTAGGGATCGTTATGCAAGCCGGCCTTAATCTTTAACTAATAAAATAGTGCCACGAAATGCCTAACCAAATAACTTGACCTACAGTTTCATTCAAATTACAGGTAATGGGAGTTCATGTTATATGGTTACCTTTTTTTGGGGTACAAATTTCAATTATTTTAGATTTCAGACTTGCCTATATTTTTGTCACTAAAGCTACACGCATACCAAATTTCAGAACTGTGGGGTCACTGGTGTACCCTGTGAATTTTGTCAAAATTCAGTTTTTATTATGGCTAATAACTTAAAAACTACAGGGTTTAAGCTAAAAGTAAAAACGGGATCGAAATTTAATTACAAAGACCTTTTAACGTGCCATTTGACCGGATAATCTAATATTTTTTTTACCCCTCTTGAACCCCAATATCTCAAAAACCCCCCCACATTTTTAGCTCATTTAGTCACACCAAAATTGTGCCATCACTACCCATACCTATATACCAAATTTTGCGATGATCGGATAAACGCTTCGAAAGTTATACTCGGACAAACAAACATACATACATACAACGCCGATTTGCCCAAGTTGATTTAGAGATCTCGCTTCGCTGGATCAATAAGTATGTATTTAAAAAAAAAGGTATATAAGTATTCTATCAGTTATCTGGTTCCCATAGTACAAGCTCTGCTTAGTTTGGGGCTAGATAACGCTGTGTGAAATGTTCAGCAATATTTATTCATACTTATTTGACACACGGTGTCATTTAGAGTATTTTAACCTGACTAGCTCGGTAACTACAATATAGAATTATTAACTTAAAACGAACTAATGACAAGAAAAAATCCAATCCATTTGTCTAAGGTGTAATGTACACTTGTGATGCAAAATAAACGTTTTTCTATTCTATTCTATTCCATTCTAATGACAAGAAAAAACTCACCCTTTCTGCTTTAAATGAAACTTGTCTTCAAAAACTTCATCAAAAGCCTCCCTCTCTTGTTGTAAGGCAGTTTGGTATTGCTCCTTTTTTAAAGCGGGGGGCGCCCCCTCGCAGGTATATACTATATCAACCACGTAGGGAGCTTCTACTAGAATCTGTATTGGTACAAAGTTCACTTCTTTACCCTGCAACAAGTAACTTTTTAACAAAATATATAGAAAAAATTTGAGGGTAGCCCTCGATTTTTTTGGAATCCCATCATCAGATCCTGACTTGGTACCAATGGGACCACCTGGTTAGTATACCCTTTTAAACAAAAAACAATATCTCGAATCGGTCAAGGAGTTTTCGAGTAATCGGTGAAAATACATAAAAAAAAAGATTCCAATGAATTGAGAATCTCCTCCTTTTTTTAAAGTCCGTTAAAAAGATGTAGGTATTTGTGTGTTGTGAGTAGAGTTTCTTGTGAAAGGGCTCGCCCGGGGAAGTACTACCACCATACTTATTTCTGCACTAAGCAGCAATCCTGTGTTTCGGTTTGAGTATGTTTGCCGGTGAAATAACAGGCACATAAAGCTTTACACCCTTATGCCTCAAGTTGATGGACGCAGGGCAGTGCATTGTAGGGCACGTTTCTAAGGTGTGACCTACGAGGCAATGCTTTGTTAAAGGCGATGGTTAACACTTAATATCAGGTGGGCCATCGGCTCGTTCCAACTCCGGGTCGTATATAAAAAAATGTATTAAACGTAATGTTTAGCATAGGGATTATGTGGTATCCTATGTAATAGTTAATTAGTAATTAATGCGAGTAAGCCGTAAATAAAACAGTTGGTTCGTTGACACGGCCTTTCAATTGTCTAGCTCCCTAAATTAATACCTAAATCCCACTTAATAGTCGTGAGCTATATTATTTATTACTAGCTGTCCCGCCCGCAGCTTCGCATGCGTGGTTTGTCAATAAAAACATTTACCCTCCTTTTGCGTAGTCAGGTAAAAAGTAATCTCGATCCCGGTCATAATCTATCTATATACCAAATTATATCGAAATCGATCCAGTCATGAAAACGTAACAAACAGACAGCAAGACAGAGTTACTTTCGAATTTATAATATTAGTAAGTACTTCTCGATTCTGTTGGAGCATCTTAATGTCATAACTCATGACATGGTCTTCAAACTATACCATAACATGACTTTAGCTCTGAGGGGTCACAGATGACCCCATACGTTGGGGTCGAGAAAGACTCCTGGTGTTTACCTTTTCGTTCAGAGTGGCATCCGGGATCAGCACAGCTATCCGACCCAGACCAGGTTGGGTGACCGGTTTTAGTAGAGCATTCACTTTGTCCTTGAGTTGGCTGAGGGATGACACGTGAGCTTCTGTTTGTGATGTGTGGAGGACTTTACCTATAATAATAATAATAATCTTTTATAATTCCGAAATAAATTAAATTCAAAATTTTTACAGATCAATAAGTAAATACTGTTTTCTTATTTAGAAATAAGAAAACGCATAAGGCAGTTAAAATGGCAGTGGGCAGGACACATCTGTAGATTAGAAAACGATAGGTGGACAAAACTGATGACAGAGTGGATCCCACTGGAAGGAAAAAGGAGACAGGGTAGACCAAAAAAGAGATGGAGAGACATCTTTACCCAACATTGTGGACCGGTTTGGATGAGAACAGCGAGAGAGAGGGATGTATGGAGAGATTTAAGGGAGGCCTACGCCGTGGAGGCGACTATTGCGGAAGAAATAGATAAATAAGACCACAATAGTTATAGTATAATTAATATGTAAATATAGGTGATTAAGTAAGAAATGTAAAAATACGCAGTAGAAATAAAGGCTTTTTTATTTTATTTATTAAGTAAATACTGTTCAATTTTGTCTTAAAATTGAGGAGTCAAATTGAGGGGTCGACATTGACCCCTCAACTAGTATACCCATTATTAAAATATGGTTTATCCATGTTTATAATTCATTTATCAAACTATGAGGAATGATGTGATACTGTTCAATGTTGTCTTAACGTTGAGGGGTCGACAGTGACCCCTGAGCTTGGGGTCCACAGTGACCCCTCATGGCAAAGTGAAGAAAGACAGTATGAAGATACGTACCATGTACAGTATGGAGTTTTACTCTGAAGTTCCGATGCATGGGTGTATCTCCCAAAATGATGCCTTTCTCTGCCCAAAGCAGTCCGTTTTCATCAAGGGCACAGTACCATATTAACATTATTGGGGATTTTATATTATTCTGAAACAATAGATAATAATCTAATTAGTGATCATCATCAACATATCTGCCGTAAGACGTCCACTGCTGATCATACAAATACATTTTTTTTTTAATTCATTAACATGTGTTTATAATAGCTTAACTAGTAGTTGAAAACTTGAAACCTTTCTAGTATACTAGTGGTTCGTTCCGAACTGAGATCTCGCGAGTCTCCCACAAAACAAAAATATATTATTCGTAACCTTTGACTGTGTGTGCACCCACACAGTGGGTGCCTGCAGATGGGCGTCGAAGCCGTGGCAGGCCGAGGAAGCGTTGGCGTGACGACCTCGATGCATTCCAAGATGGCTGGTGGGACGTGGCGAGTGATCGTGAGATGTGGAGGAACATGGGGGAGACCTTTGCCCAGCAATGGGAAAGTATAGATTAAAAAAAAAACAAACAAAAACCTTTGACTATCAAAATAGTGCCATGAAATAAATAACCAACTAACTTGACCCACAGTTTTATTCAAATTACATGTATCGGGAGTTCATGTTAATTGGTTTTACTTTTTTGGGGTAGATATCGCAGTTATTCTGGATTTCAGACTTTTGCCTATCTATGTGTCACTAAAGCTACACGCATACCAAACTTCAGCATTCAGGTTTCTGGTGTACCCTGTGGATTTCGTCAAAGTTCAGTTTTTGCTATGACTAATAACTTTTTTTTTTTTATTCCAATTTATTATAAGGACCTTTATAAGGATACATGTCGGTCCTATCGTATGTACAAGTTAATTGAATCAAAGATACAAACAAAGCAAACAAAATAAAGATTAACAACAACAATTAACTTATTTAAATCGGTCCGGCACCACAACCATACAAAAGTGTACAGGTGTGATCCCTGACGGGTTAACTTAGGAAAAAAAACAATAATTAGCCACAAGTAAATGAAGTTACCTACCTATCTATCTATATGTATGTCACTTGTGGCGACTTACTGCACTAAATAATTCCTTAGCTGCATCTGATGTAGGGTCAGCTAAGATTTCATTGAAAATGCCCACGTCGAATCTGTTCAAGTTGTAAGGCGCCACCAGTGACTGTCTTTCTCGCTGGAAGCGGACACATTCCACCAATAAATGGTGCACATCCTCCACCACTCCACATGTGTCACAATTAGGTGTGTCAAACCTTCCGCATTAAGAAAGCAAACATTTTTAATGGCATGTGACCTGTTCTCAACCTGTCAATTGGATACATTTGTACCAAATACCTTTTTCTACGGATCTTTCATTAAAATATTCTTTTCAAAGATTGTAACAACTTTTTCTATATTTTGGTAAAAACTCTGAATAGTTAGGTAGTATGTTGTACTCAAAGCCTTCTGAAATCGCCTGCTTCGCTAATATGTCAGCCTCCTCATTACCTTTTAGTCCTATGTGCGATGGAACCCATTGTAGTTTAACATTTATACCGCGATCAGAAAGGTCTATTAGCTGCGATAACACTTTATATGCAATCGAAACTCCCCTCCTGCCAGAAGAGCACCGACTGATATGTTGGAGAGCACTCTTACTGTCACTACATATAACTAATAACTTTAAAACTATAAAGTTTAAGCTAATTATTAAAACGAAATGTTCTGATGAAGGCCTTTTATTAGACGTCCCACTTGACCCATAGTCCCATTATGGTTTTTTTTTTACTACTCTTAAACCCCAATACCTCAACAATCCCCCAATATGTTTAGCTCATTAGTGCTAAGTAGGTAAATTTAAAAATGAACCTACCTAACGCTTGTATTCTGCTAACCCCAAATGATGATGGTGTCGTCATTTTGCGCAGTTGGCTAAAAAGTAGCCAATGTCCTTTCCCAGGATATAATCTATCTCCTTGCAAAATTTCATTACGATCTGCTCAGCCTTTGAGTCGTGTAAAGGTAACAAACAAACAAACAAACAGAGTTATGTATGTATTATACATATAAACCTTCCTCTTGAATCAATCTATCTATTGCTGAAAACTGCATTAAACTACTCGAATCGGTCTCGAATAAATTGTAATTCTCACCTGAGCGGTCACATTGACTCTAACAGTCCACTGTGTAGCTCCACTGGCAGCCGCATTCTTTATAAAAGATGTGTGTATATTGTGAGGGGGGTCCGATATGAACTGCTCTCCGAACGTCTCCCCGTTGTGACGGAGCCAGCCGTATGTTGGCAGGTTATCTTCTTGTTTACACCAATGTCTGGAATGAGTTTTACATGTTGTGACAAGTTCATACTTACTAGGGTGTAGAGATGTGTTTCTATACTACGTGTCACCGTTTTTACGACATTATGATGGCTATTATTGTTGTAAATTTAATTTTTTCAAATTCTTTACTATAGATTTTTTTTTATTTTTAGTTTACTTTAATTTCAAATCCTAAAATATCAATAAAGCCTGTATAAAATAGGTACTTAAACAAATCATATTCATTCATCATGTAAGTAGGTACCTGTTAAACTGACTCAACGGCATCGACGCAAAGGCGCCGCCGATTTACGTTAAAAATTGTTTATTGGAAATGTATCGATTACAGGATAACTATTCAAGCTACCGGTATTAAACTCACCTCTAAAAACAGTTAATACTATTCCGGAGATGTGATTTAAATTAATGTACATACATAACAAAACAGGTTGTATACATCAAAATCTAATGTATAGAGAAACACTCAGACTCGGGTGCAAAGAAATGTTTGCTCCGCAGCAGGACTCGAACCCGTAACCATTCAGGCTAGGAGCTGTCTATTCGGCCATTGCGCCACGACATCTTACTACACTTTGTAAATTGGTTGAATTTTGGATGTAAATTGGTTGGTTTGACAACCTTCGTAGAGCGGCGGGCGAATAGCTGGCTGAGACGCAGGAGGTTGTGGGTCCGATTCCCGCTGCGGGACAGTCTAGAGTCATTCCATTTTTCGATATTTTTCTGTATATTATAAGAATGTATTTACAAAAATATATGTATTCTATCAGTTATCTAGTAGCCACAGTATAAGCTCTGCTTAGTTTGGGGCTAGATAGCGCAGTATGAAATGTCCAGTATTATTTATTTCTGGGTAATCAACCGAAACTGATTGTAACTTTGCCTTACCTTATGCCCTTATGAGAAGAAGCGGTCATCTCGTACCACATCAACCCAAACACTGGAGACTTGGGTTCTCGACTTTTTAGGCCCATGTAGACCCCAGGTCTGTAGGTACCCCAGTACCTCTCAGGGACGGCTGGACCGCTGACACGTTCATTTATAATCTGAAATGTGTGTAATTTTTGAAGTCTGAAAGGGCATTTTTTGAGATGGGATAAGACCATTGAACTCGCGACGCTGTTACCGTTACCGACACGTCTGTATATGAAGTGAAAACTTCTTTAGGCGCGTTGGGCATTTTTTGAGATGGGATAAAACTATTGAACTCGCGACACTGTTACAGTTACCGTTACCGACACCTCTGTACATAAGTATCTCATAATTGTTCAAGTTTTCACGTCTGTCGGCACTCCTAGAGTTCCACTTTTTTTTTATTAGCTTTTACGACTTTACTTTCACTGTGACTGTACTTCTAGTTTATGGAGGCGTTCATAGTTCACCACTAAGCCCTACTGTTAGAAACTGTAGGATATTCTTAGAGGTGATAGCTGTTAGCTCCTCCGGGCTAAGAATGTGTTTGCCCAGATGAAAGGCACGTTTGTGCATTAGTGGAGCACACTCGGATAACAGATGTAGGGGCGATTCTGCCGCCTCATTACAGAATCTGCAGGTTTGTGTAACGCATAGCCCTAACAAAAATATAACCAACTAAACCAAACTACTGAACTAATTTTGATGAAATTTCTATGACACTAATATGAAAGTATATCCTTTCAAATAAAAAAAGCTTTATGCAAATCGGTTGATAAATGACAGAGTTCTGAGGTAAAAACAAAAATAAAACCAAATTGCGTCCCTATAAAAAAGCGCTAAATCAATTTCGATAAAATTGATATGTGACCACCTCTGAAGTATAATCTACCAAACAAAAAAAAATCATCAAAATCGATTCATAATTGGCGGAATGATCGCGTAACATACATACAAAAAAAACAGTCGAATTGAGAACCTCCTCCTTTTTTGAAGTCGGTTAAAAATATGTAATGTTACATTGAAGAAGAAATCCATTCAGTTAGATAAACACTTTATCGATTTAATTATTAATTTTATTATTCACACATATTTATTTTAAAACTCGTTTATAAAAATATTAATTAAATTAATTATCTAATTAATTAATTTATTAATTTTATTTTATTTATTATTATTTTATATATATATATACATATATATTTTTTTAAATCTATTTTTAGGGAACTTGCATCGTTTTTTACGACAACGTCAGTTCCATAATTGTCTACAGAAATAACTACAAAACATACTCCTTCAGCAGGTCGTATGTGGACCGGTAGAGCATGTTAGCTGAATCAGATGTTTGTTCAGCTAACACACTCTGAAACAGTTCCAATCAACCTGGTTGACTTAGCACTCTGTTATCATTTTAACCGGTGTTGTCCTGGTCACTGATAGTTCCTCGTCTCCACATATCTGTCAATTTTCTTTCCTCTCTGACACCCACGACAGAAATCTCAGATCCACTGATGCTCTCCTTCTTGCTACCCCGAAACACTCAACGTCCTTCCGGGGCAACTCTTTTGAGGTGGTAGCTGTCGGTCTATGGAACTCTCTCCCTACTCATATTAAAAAGGCGCCTAGTAAACTGGTCTTCAGACGACTAGTCTACAGTCATTTCTTGCAGTCCTCCACTAGCTGTTAAAATATATGGAAACATAGTATGTGTACTTTATGTAATACTTAAGTATTTTTTGTTTTATACATATATTTATATATTTTTTGTTATATATATATATATACATATTCTATGTATTATTATTATATCAAGTAGGTTTATGTATTTATTGGTACTGTGATCGGAGTTTATTGTTATTTGTGTTTCTTTTATTTTTAAGTACCATTATGTTTATATTGTTTTAAGTTGGCACGCCAACCTCTGAGGTTGGCAGGTAGAAAATGCTATTAGCATTAAGCCCACTTTTTGTACATGTAATTTGTATTTTTTATTAAGGCTTTGCATTGTTTTACAATTTTGCCAGCTCTTTTCATCGAACTGTCTACATAGCTCAGATACCTGATAAAAAAATAATATATCAATAGTGAATAATCCGTACTTATCAGAAAAAAGTACTTGAAAATAGTTTCCTGTACTTTTATTTATTTAGTATGTAAAAAGTAGGTTTTTAACTTCGGTATCTTAAGAAACCTAATGTTCCATAAATTCCTAGTAATTATAATCCATCAACATTCACAACTTTCCAGAAAAAATCAAAAACATTAAGAAAACCTCGGAAACCCAAAGCAACGTTCGTACGTACCTTTTCATCAACAAAAGGGGTGTTGACCCGAGTTTCTAGATAACCAAGTATGCTGACGTACACTGCGATGGAGAAGCAAAGAACTCCTACCGCTGTCTTCCAGGCAGAGAGGATCCGAAACCGTCTTCTGCCTCCAGTAGAACCCTCACTGCCAGAGCTGCTACTGGTCTCATTATTTATGTGATTCTGACTTATTTTCACGGTCTTTCTTTGTCTAACCATATTGGAATTATGCTTTAAGCATTTGGGAAGATGTTTAGACTGGTATTTGACAGGGTTTTTGTTTATTTTAATCCAAATTCAATTAAATTTTGTCGGTATTAATCGGCGTTTCCATGCAAATGTTAAGCAAACGTCAACGAGTAATTACGTCAACGTCAGTCGTCACGTCAATGCAGAGCGTTTTGACAGATGTAGTGTTGTTCAAGTTAAACCAAGTTTAGTCGATATTTCGACTAAAAGGTCGAGCCAGCATGCTTTTAACAATATTTCAATCATCATCACACTAATATTATAAATGCGAAAGTTAGGATGTTTATTTGTTTGTTACTCAATCACGTCGTAACGGCTTAACCGATTTCTATGAAATTTAGTATGTACGTAGAATTTAACCTGGATTAACACACATTGGCTACTTTTTATCCCATAAATCAGGTCCCATGGGATAAAAATGAGGTGATAAGTCTAGTTGTAATAGCGAAGTATAGCTTTATTTCTAGGTTACCTACACATTTAGTAGTGTAACGCGTACGAAGTCGCGGGCACCAGCTAGTAATTAATAAAACACTACCTACCTACCTACCAGAACGTTCGTGAACGTAGCTCAAGCTTGTAGTAATTTATAAAAATATATATTAAAAAGGGCGGGCGGCGGTGCGGTGGCAGCGGGGCGATCGGTTCGTGGACTTTCGAATACTTTCAATTGATTATTAATTTATTATCCAAACAAAGTGAACGTAAACCTGGCCACTGCCGGTGGCGGCGGCGCTGCCATTATAAGTGAACTTAGGTAGTTGTTTTATTTATCAACCTATCTATCCCTAAGAGCAGACTATTACCAATGCCAAACATTCTATGGAAAAGTGATTGCTTTATTTTTGAAATAGATTTCGCCCGTGGCTTCGCACGCGTGTATTGGCAACTTAAAGTAGCCTATAAAAATATAAAGTATAAAGCCTATAAAGTAGGTTATAATCTACGTACATACCAAATTTCATCGAAATCGGTTCAGCCGTTACGGCGTGATTGTGTAACAAACAAATAAATATACAAACTCCAAACTTTCGCATTTATAATATTAGTGTGATTAAATAAAAATATATACTATAGATAAAATAAAATGCGATCTCATACCAACTGATTTACTTTTTTTATAAACTAGTGGTTCGCTCCTAATTCAGATCCCATGAGTCTCCCAAAAAACCAAAAATAATATTACTCATAATCTTTGATTAATAAAACAGTGACTGGAACCAACAACCAAATAACTTGACCTACAGTTTAATTACAAGTGAGCCCCCGTTGGTTCATATTAATTGGTTATCTTTTTTATTGGTTGTCGAAATGAAGACCTTTCATTTGACGTCCCGTTTAACCTAATAGTCTCATTTTCATTTGTTTTTACCCCTCTTGAACCCTAATATCTCAACAACCCCGCAATATTTTTAGCTCATTTAGCCACACCAAAATTGTGCCATCACTACCTAACCTACCTAGGTATGTATTAAATTTCACGATGATCGGATCAACGCTTCGAAAGTTATCCTCGGCTGATTTGTTCAATTGATTTGATTTGTTGAATTACTAGGTTCCACCCGCGGCTTCACACGCTTGTTTTGTCAATAAGTCATAAGTAAAACATACATAATTTGTAACTTATTGTATATTGTAAAACAAACATGAAACAATAAATATCTTTGACTATAAGTAATTTATTTATATGCCAAATTTAATCGAAATCGGTTCAGCCGTTACGTTAAACAAACAAATTCACTTGCGCATTCATAATGATGACATGATTTATCTAAAAATGGAATTAATCGACTAACGACATTGTAATATCCCACTATACAACACTACTACGCCACCAACCTGCGTGGCTGTTTATTGCTGCTATGTTGTTTTAGGGTTCCTTGAGTGATTTTCAAGGCAGACTCTTCTTGCATCAAGCTTTCCAGTAGCTAATATACAGCATTTCTCTTTCTAATTTATTTGAAATGTCAATAATGACAAGCACAAAGTAGGGAATACAATTTGGTCGGAATCCGTAAACTAAAAACGGTGAGTGAATGAATAAAGAGAACATCTTCCAAGTTTTTTCCCCTGTCTCTATAGTACACGATACAAGTTGAGCGCTGGCGGGCGGCAATAAGTAGATTATGTATCACAAAATAATTGACCTGGGCGGTAGTGTATGTCCTATAAGGATCAAAAACACCTATTTTTAAACTTATTTTCATCTTATAACCGTTAGTTAAACGGCCGCGGGTCTTCTTTTCTTAAACGGACTCTATGCTAGTTTCCATGATGAGTAATTATTCCTATTTTACAGTAGGTAACAATATTGCATATCTTACTTAGAAAACTTTGGTGATTTACCTATTTCAATCATTCAACTCGTGAACTTTCATCAGGGTGAGTGCGATCCGCTCCGAATAACGTCTCGCCTTGCACGATTGTCGGTCGAAACACCGATAAGATGGTACGTGATAAATCCCGTACTTATTATAATGAATAATTCATATTTATTTATTTCAAACCATAGGGATTTATAGAACACTTAGTTACGTCAACTTCATTAAATAAAAAATGTTAGGAAATCATTTATCTATTTATAATAATTTAATACAATAAGATTTTAGTTAAGGCGTTAGTGCCTGCTGAACAGCCGCATTTGTATCGGATGTTTTGTCCACCTGATCAAACAAACGTATCTACGGAACCTTACCGATTTTTCGATCACACTCTTAGAAAAAGTTTTTAAACCTTAAAAGATCCGACTAAATAAGAATACAAGCATTGAGATATTACAAAAAATACATACCTATGTAAGTTAGCTAAAAAGTAAAAATAAAAAATTCAATAAAAGTTGTTAAAAACGATTTTGTTTTTGGAACTTCCGCTTATGGATTGCGGCTTCACTTCAAAATTATTTTACAAAAAATATTTTTTTGTTTTATATGACCTTTTTGTTTATGAATTAAACTGATGCGTTCTACTTAAATGCGTTAATACAACTCTAACCCTGCTGTATTATATGAATTTAGGTATCTACTAAGCTCGCTGTTCTAAACTTCTACTGTAAAAATGTGTATGATTATGAACTTAACAATGTAACTTTTGTGGACGTGAGTTTTTGATTCATTTCAATGATTGATTAGTGCGGTGAGGTGATAAATAAAGTGAAGTAGGATTACTCCAAGCGCATCTTCATCGAAACGAAAAGAACAGTCGCCACCTGTCTTCAGAACATGTCAGTTAGACTACGTCGATAAAACAGGGTTTCGCCTCGCGCTGTCTTGCGTCGGTCGGCCGAGCAGCGCGCCCCCCCACCCCTCCGCGACAACTCCCGACCCCCTCCGACTCGACCCGAACGAACCCAGTGCGATCGAGCGATACCAACCGCGCGTACCTGCTCCCGACATAAATATAATGCGCCACGCTCAGCGGCTGTTATGAGACGAACGCTAATATTTTCCTTAAATTATCAGTGAAATAATGTAATAAACGGACTAAAGTTACAAGTGAACGTAGCACTGTGCCTCGGCCTCTGCGGACGCGTTGCTCCCAACCCGCCGGCCGGCAGACGCCACACGCGACAACGCTTCCAAAAAAAAAGACTAAAATCTCGATGTCAGTGAGCGGGAGGATTCTAGTGTCAGTGTAGTGTAGTTTTAAAATAGTTAAATGGGTAAACGTCGTGCAATGCTCGTATGAGGAAGAAAAGCAACCGGAACATTGTAAGTGTGGAGAGCGTAAATAGTCAGTGTTATTTCTGTTGTCAGCAGAAATGTGGGGTAGCTCGCCCCAGTACCCGGAGTTTATAAACGAGTGGGGCGCCCGCTGAGCGATAGAGGTACGGAGGTCTATCCCTCGTATTCTCACTGTTTTTTTACTATCCCGAACAGGTCTTTTTCGTAACCCCTTTTTTTGTTCGGCGCATTTTTTTGGAGGGAATGTTTACGAATCGATACCTTGTATGTTATGAGACCCTGGTACCCGCGTACGTGCCGACTTGCATTACAGATAATAAACTGGTTTTGGATCTTTTATGCTATAAATAATCACTGATTCACGCCAAGTTTCTTATGAAGACCACACTAAGCATTTAATTCTATCGATCGTAAAACGTAATACCGTCTAATTAATATTGCAAATAAACAAGAAACCAATAATTCGCTGGACAAGTAAAAAAAACTAGAACGTAGAGTTGTCTGTTTAGGTAACCTTAAAACTTGTTTTGCTAAGTAGGTACCTACCTATCTACAACTGGACAGTGACGAAACAATTATTTATTGCAACAACTAGTAAGGGGCCGTCCATACGTGAGGTATTCAGGGGTGGAGGGGGTCTAGCCAAATCTCTTCTAATATCACGTGGGGGTGAGGGGGGGGGGGGGTCTCGGTATACTTTTTTTTTTGTAATTCATACTTATAATATATAGAAAAACATCCAGACCCGGAATAAATATTTGTAGATCATGCAAACATTTGTCCCGCGGCGGGAATAGAAGCCGCTACCTCCTGCGTCACAGCCGGCTATACGCCCACTGCGCCATGGAGGTCGTCAATTAAAGCCAGAACAAGAAAATATAACACATATTCATGTTATAAAGTCGTTTCTACGTACCGAAGAAGATCAATCAGCACCTGTCTATTAGACCCAATTATATCGAGCAAAAAGAACATTGTGTATGCTATATCAATACTACATCATACATTTTATGAATAAAGGCAATTATCCATCCTTGAAGCGTAACATCTGTCTTCTTATTTATAACCTGAAAACTGTATTCGTAGTTAGGTAATGGCCAACCCTGGCGTCGGATTGAATCCAAAAGGTATCCAAAATTGAGTATCCTGAGCCCTTAAAAGCACCCCAGCCTTTTGTACCTCCAATGGCCACTCATCTTTATGTTATCATGCTGCTTAACTCAGTTAATCTGATAAAAATAGTGAAACCATGCTTTAAGGCATAACTGCCTCGCAGTTCACTTCAGGAAACACAGCAGTTACTAATATTACTACTAGGTAATATATATATATATATATATATGAATTAGCGCATGTTAATGTGTCCCATTGCTGGGCAAAGTCCTCCCCCTATTTCCGCCATTCACAACAATCCAGTGCCACCATTTGCGTTTGTTATTTTTGATATTTCTGTATCACCCGAAAATGTACTTCTTACCTACCTGGCAATTGACATCAGTTTGCGTCATTCCATGGTGACATTGCGGACGGATTGCCATCAGCCAAACCTCACCCATAGCTGGCCATAGTTCTCTCTTTGCTTATGGAGTCAGTGTCACAGTGCCAAGATTTAATCACTAACAGGCAAAAGTAACGATCGAGCAAAGCAGGCAGATGACAGATCTTATCGTCAAACCAAAGCATATCGACGGTAACGATCGTCAAAAATCCAGCAAATCTGTAGGCATCTTTATCTGCTCATGACAACATAGTCCACTCACCAACATGCCAAATGCCTTGCTCCTGTTATCACAATACCTTGCCAATTGTTCCACACCATTTACGCTTCACAACAAGTCTTGGACCGATTCTCGTCGCGATGTTTGGAACTCTTCTATAAGTTCGATGTTGAGGATGACATGCTCCATGACTCTCGAAAGATTTTATCTATTCGATTTTCTAAGAATCGGTATTAACTCTCGGCCACAGGCCTAAAACAAGTGCCGGTCAGTACGCCGAACTTTGTTAGAAAGCTCAGTCTGTAGAAACTCACTCGTATTCAAAATAGCCGCTTCTTGTAGCAGAATGTAAGTGTTTCGGCAGGTCTAAATACTCTAAAGATTGTAATAGCTTTTTAGGAATAACACCGGTTGTTGACAAAAGACTATTATTATTAGCCATTCGTGTCTCACAGCTGGGGAAAGGCCTCTCTCCATTCCTTCCAGACCTCGCGGTCTGAGCTGTTTGTTGAAAATCCGTTGCAATTTATCCAGTTCATCCTGCCATTTACGTTTCGGTCTGCCGCGTCGCCTTCTCGCTGGGTCAGGACGCCAATCGGTGGTCATCATTGCCCACAGCTCACTTGGCATGTGACAGACATGCCTAGCCCAGTTCCACTTCAGCTGAGCGGTTTTGGAGGCTAAGTCAATAATTTGGGTCTTTGAACGCAATTCGGTGATTCCGGACTCTGTCCATGAGATAAAAGATAAAAAACGACATCATCGCGAGTGATATGCTACTGTCAGTTACAGAGTTTAGTTCTTCAGATTCAAAGATCATGAGATCTTTGCTAAAATGTGGAACCAAGCTTGCAATTCACCATATTAAAAAATATAACAACCTCTTCAATAAATTCGGCTCATATTTAGCCGAGATCTGAGGTAACGTAATTCTTATTTTTTTTATTTGGAACCTGTACTCTCCCACTGCAGGGCAAAGGCCTCCTTTCCTTCCACTCCACTCTATCATGCGCGTGTGTGCTCCAGTCTTCCATATACGAGTCGAGTTCGTCTTTCTATCAGCGTCGCGGTCTGCCGCGTGCTCGTTTTCTGTCTTTTCGGATCCACTTGGTGGTGGATTTTGCCCACAACTCCTGCGGCTCATGCGGCAGAGATGGCCCGCCCAGCCCAACTTTAACTTGCTAACTTGGTGCCCAACGTCCGCGATTTGAGTTTGGGAGCGCAGTTCACTGTTTCTAATGCGGTCTGTTAATTTGACTCCTAGGATAGTGCGCTCCATGACTCGCTGACAAACCTCGAGTTTGGACTTTTGTTGATCTGTCAAAGACCAGGTTTGAGCGCCATAGGTAAGGTTGGAGAGAATACACGCGTCGATGAGCTTACGTTTGAGTGCGAGTGGCATGGCCCAATAGCCCTTCCAGGCGTTTTCTGTGCGTCTTGTAACTTCAGCATCTTGCCTGCACTGGAAGGGTACTATTTGGCCTACGTATAAATACTCAATGACGTATGCAACGTAACGTAACATACACAACAAAAATACAAGCGCGTTAAATTAAGACCTTGTTTTAGGTTAACAAAACAGCCTAAAATCATGACGTTGATTGACTAGCATCTTTAAATGACGTTACTGCTAATCTATATCGATTATTCAATACAATAATATCGCAGTCGCTGCAGCAGCGCAGCGGTGCGTATGAATAACCATTTGTGAAGAGAGGGGTTGGCTATAGAGTCACGAATACAGTTTTGAGTCAACTATTTCATTTATCAACATAGAAATTACGAAACTAACGTGGTCTTTCGAAATTGTACATACAGTTACATACGTACATGTTAAGCAAGCAACGGTTTTAAATTGTTTTGAAGGTGGATTTGAAGTGGAGCTTTATGTATTCGACCTTGTTTGACGGATCCGATGCTACGTTTTCAGATGAACGTTATAACCTTGTCATGCACTTTCGAGTGCCATAGCATGCCTTTTGGTTTAAGTAAAGTATTTTTTTTTAATATAGTGGCGAATGTGGCAACTGGCGATAGAACAAGCATAATGGCCTACCCTGATACTTATTTAAACTAGTGGTTCGCCCCGAACTGAGATCTTGCGAGTCTCCCAAAACACAAAAAAATATTCTTAGGGCGACTCGCGCAACGATGCCTAAACGTATTTAGTGGCTAAATATGATTTAAGGAGTTGTCAAATCATACAAATACTGACTGCTGGGCTAACGATGATGATGATGATGACCTCATAATCATGTACCTATACCGTTAAGAGTAGTAGAGTTACTTGGGAAAGGGCTCGCCCGGGGAAGTACTACCGCCAGACCTATTTCTGCGGCCAAGCAGCATTGCTGTGTTTCAAGAAGGGTATGGTTGCCGGTGAACAGGCACATGAGGCTTTTCGTCTGTATGCCTCAAGTTGATGGACACAAGGCAGTGCATCATAGGGCACGTTTGTAAGGTGCGTGATCTACAAGGCAATACTTTGCTATAGGTGATGGTTACCACTTAACATTAGGAGAGCCATACGCTTATTTCCATCTCCAGAAAAAATACAAAACATATGCTCCATAGGTATTAGGTATACATAAGATAGATAGATTTATAACTCTATATTGTTACACGAAAATTACGTACAATAATATTTTTCAAACTTTCGCGGTCACTGTACCTTTTTTATTTATTATCCCGACGTTTCGGCTGTGTTGCAACAGGCGTGGTCACGGGTTGACTCAAAGGTACATACGCGATAAATACCCGTATTAATCAATAATTAGGTACAATCAATTCTTAAACCTAGATAACTTAAGACTAATACGCGGTGGTAGAATGGGCGGCCTTATCGCTTAAAGCAAGTAACCACAAGACAAGATCAGAAATAAGACATCACACTAATATTATATATGCGAAAGTTTGGATGTTTGTTACTCAATCACGTCGTAACGGTTGAACCGATTTCGATGTAATTTACTACGTTTACTTACGATTTAATGTAGGTACGTAGATTATAACCTGGATTAACACACTACTTTGTATCCCATAAATCAGGTCCCATGGGAGAAAAATGGGGTGTCAAGTCAAGTTGCAACAGCGAGTTTAGCTTTATTTCTAGGTTACCTACACATCTAGTAGTGTAACGCGTACGAAGTCGCGTCAACAGCTAGTGTAAACATAAAAGCTTATAAAGAGGTAAGCTTTTTGTTTTTCTCCAAATATCCAACGATTGTGTTACAAAATATTCTCTGCTTGCTCTACTATTTTGTGACGATCGTGACTTGGATCATCACCAGCCTATGTCACTGTTCTAAATTTCTATTCAAGAAAAAGAAACGTATTCAATTTGTTGTAGAATCACACTTTTAACTCATTTTAATACCTTTATAGTCTGTTAGTCAAAGATGAAATACGTACAGTTTTTATTACAATTTTGTAAAAAAAAATCCATAAGACCGTTGCTTGGAAGAGATAGATTTTAGCGATTAGGCCATTGTACCTTTGAGATTTAATTGTGTCTGTTTTATTTTTAATGGTGTGCAATAAAGACATTATCTAATCTAAGAAGACAATAAATAATAATGTTAGGATTCGGACTGACTGAAATCATCGTATTTTGAAAAAGTTATTAACTTTTTCATTCATAAGCTAGGCTCAACAACAGAATAAAAATTATGTAAGCATAATGGGCGGTTTTATCGTTAATCAAAGCGATCCCTTCCAGACAACCTTTGGATGGACCTCTCCGTCACTGCTTAAATTGAAGATTCTTCTTAGTCGCAGCACTCTTGGCAGAGTGGTCGTGGTGGTCATGTGAGGGTTGTGGCGCGCTTAACTACCTTCGACACTCCTCACGCACCGCTGCTCTTCTGGCACATTTGTTCAAAGGAACATCTATGGCAGCCTTCATTTGATCCGTTCATCTCATAGGCGATCTGCCACGCGCTCTTTTGCCGTCAACCTTCCCCTGCACCACCAAGCGTTTGTATCGTGGAAGGGTGACGCTGCTTGATGCCGAGTTCTTGAAGTATGGGACTGATTGGTACGGAATTCTATCCATGATACCCCAAGCATTCTTCTCCAGCGCCACATCTCGAGAGCGTCTACCTTCTTTTTCTCACTTTCCCGGAGAGTCCATGTCTCTGAAGCGTACAGGAATATGTCAAACACCTGCGCTCTGACGAGACGTGTCTTTGTGGCTTTCTTAATGTTCGTGTTTCTCCATATCTTCTTAATTGAAGATTGGCTGGGTGTAGAAAGACTATACAATAAGAAATATTACTGTATTTATAAAAGTTGATGTAATATGACGCAATGATAAAATTCACAGTAACTTTGTTTTAGATATTTTTGATTGTTTATTGTTATTCCTAATTCATATTGTATTGTGTGTGCTACAGCCACACTAATATTATAAACGTGAAAGTTTGGATGTTTGTTTATTTATTGATCGAGCGAAGGGAGACCTCTATATCAACTTGGGCAAATCGGCGTTGTATGTATGTATGTAAGTATGCATGTATGTATGTTTGTTTGTCCGAGGATAACTTTCGAAGCGTTGATCCGATCATCGTAAAATTTTATACATAGGTAGGTAGTGATGGCACAATTTTGGTGCGACTAAATGAGTCAAAACTGTTGGGGGGGTTGTTTGAGATATTGGGGTTCAAAGTAGTAAAAGAAATGAGACTATTAGGTCAAGTGAGACATCAAATGAAAGGTCTTCATTAGTACATTTCGACCCCGTTTTTATTTTTAGTAAAGTTTTTGTAGTTTTTAGTTATTAGCCATAATAAAAAGTAAACTTTGACAAAATTTACAGGATACACCAGTGACCCCACAGTGCTGTAATTTGGTATGCGTGTAGCTTAAGTATCACAAATATACGCAAAAGTCTGAAATCCAGAATACCTGCAATTTGTACCCCAAAAAGAGTTACCAATTAACATGAACTCCCGTTATCTGTAATTTGAATGAAGCTGTAGGTCAAGTCAGTTGGTTATGTATTTCGTGGCACTATTTTGTTAGTCAAAGATTACGACTAATATTTTTTTTTGTTTTTATGGTAGACTCGCTAGATCTTAGTTCGGGGCGAACCACTAGTTTATTTGCTTGTTACTCAATCATGTCGTAACGGCTGAACATATTTAGATGAAATTAAGTACGTACGTAGTGTACGTAGATTATAACCTGGATTAACACTTAGGCTACTTTTTATCCCATAAATCAGGTCTCATGGGATAAAAATGGGGTGTCAAGTCAAGTTCCAACAGCGAGTTTAGCTTTATTTCTAGGTTACAACAGCTAGTAGCAAATAAATGTCTGTCTATGTATAAAATTATAAAAAGTGATGTTAATCTAATAATAGAATTCATAGTAACGTTGAGCAAGGCACATTCGTAGTGCTATTACACAATCATGATAACTGCAGCCTGATAGAACGCAGACGCTAGACGTAGTGAATTGAACGAGCCTTGACATGACAGGCGCCTATCACTTTAACAAAATAACCAAGTTTTGATTGACAACATTCGTCGTACGTAACCTATTGAAGTTACCTTGCATTTGAGATAGTTTTAACAAGAATAGTTTTAATATGGCCGACCCGAGATTAGATTAGATATTTCTTTATTGCACACCTAATAACAATACAACTGCAAAAACACCGTAAAACTATGTAATACAATTGGCGGTCTTATCGCTGAATAGCGATCTCTACCAGACAACCTTTGGATGGAATGAACTGTGTGGATATTACCTGGGGTGTAATGGTGTACCTACCATACTACATATACATACTTATACTTATGATAATATAAAAAATAAAAATAACATAAATGTATGAACCTAAATAATAACTACTTATATAAGAAATATAATAATTAATAATAAATACATAGATATTTAACGACAAATACTCAAATAGTATTCTCTGACCATACGTTTAAAAATGGCAAGTGACTCGGCACATCTGATAGCTACCGGCAGCGCGTTCTATAATCGGACAGCCTGCACTGTAAAAGACTTATCAAAGTAGGAGGAGGAGTGTACAGGTGTCCTGAGTTGGAGTATGTCAGATGAACGTAAGAATCGAGGATTGGATTGATGGTGGAAATGAAAGCGTTCTTTAAGATAGGAAGATGAGGCAGGGTGAACCCTACCTGAATGAAAAACAGCTTATAGAGCAAGCGCCTGTCACTTCAACAAAATACCCAAGTTTTGATTGACAACATTCGTCGTACGTAACCTATTGAAGTTACCTTGCATTTAAGACAGTTTTAACAAGAATAGTTGCAATATTGCCAACTCTACCTGAATGAAAAATAGCTTATAGAGCAGGCGCCTGTCACTTCAACAAAATACCCAAGTTTTGATTGACAACATTCGTCGTACGTAACCTATTGAAGTTACCTTGCATTTAAGACAGTTTTAACAAGAATAGTTGCAATATTGCCAACCCTACCTGAATGAAAAACAGCTTATAGAGCAGGCGCCTGTCACTTCAACAAAATACCCAAGTTTTGATTGACAACATTCGTCGTACGTAACCTATTGAAGTTACCTTGCATTATAGTAGGGGCAAAAAGCCTTTAATAAGAGAAAGAATATAAAATTATTTACAAGACTATAATACAGGAGAAACAGTTGAATCATCTAAATACCGTTGCAAACGATTTATAGATAGCTCAACTGCACCAGATAACTACCAGGCGGAAGTGTTCTCAAGACATTGGCTGCATTGCGCTGAATTGCAATGCTTATGCGCTGACCCAGATAAGCGCCAGCTCTCGGATCACACGTCGCATAGACCAGACGCCCAGAAATAATTTTGAAAACGCGATGGGCCCCGGTACTAGGGATGGGGATTCTTTCGGAAAAAGATCGATTTTTAAATCGATTCGAATCGTAACCTGATAATCGATTTAAAAAAAATCAGTTTTTTGAAGTGAAACCTTTAGGCGCGTTGGGCATAGTGAAACTTCTTTAGGCGCGTTGAGCATATTTTGAGATGGGGAAAAAACCATTGAATTCTTGACACTGTTACCGACACCTGTCACTGACTACTAACACTGACTGTTACCGACACCTCTGTATATAAGTATCTGTGGTATAGACTGCTTTTATTCAAGTTTTCACTTCTGTCGGCACTCCCGGAGGGCCACTTTTTTTTTTCAAGTTTGCATTTACAATGTTAATATAACTAGTGGTTCGCCCCGAACTGAGATCTCGCGAGTCTACCATAAAAACAAAAAAAAATATTATTCGTAATCTTTGACTATCAAAATAGTGCCACGAAATAAATAACCATCTAACTTGACCTACAATTTCATTCAAATTACAGGTAACGGAAGTTCATGTTAATTGGATATTCTTTTTTGGGGTAGAAATTGCAGTTATTCTGGATTTCAGACTTTTGCCTATATTTGTGTCACTAAAGCTACACGCATACCAAATTACAGCACTGTGAGGTCACTGGTGCACCCTGTGAATTTCGTCAAAGTTCAGTTTTTTTATGGCTAATAACTCAAAAACTACAAGGACTTTACTAAAAATAAAAACGGAGTCGAAATGTACGAGGCATGCCTTTTAAGTTTTGTCGTTTGAAGAAAAAAACACAACTAGAACCTTATAGTTTTTTTTATTGTTTTTCAAAGTATTCACCGCGTAGCTTAATACACTTTTCCATTCGCTCAAACCAGTTATTATAACATTTATTCCACTCTAAAGTGGGGGTGTTCAAAATGGCTGACTTGAAAGCGTCGACTGCTTCTTCACCGGACTGGAACCTTTGACCACGAAGACTTTTCTTAATTTTAGGAAATGTAAAGAAATCGTTAGGGCTTAGGTCAGGACTGTATGGAGGATGGTCAAGAATTTCTACTTTTTCCTGCTTCAAATACTCAATCGTTTGACGAGCGCTGTGTGAGCTTGCGTTGTCGTGGTGCAGGATGATGCGTCGCTTTGAGTTAGATTTTTGAAGTTCGGCGATGATTTGTGGTAAACAAACTGTAGTATACCACTCTGCGTTAACCGTTCTACGATCTTCAAGTGCAATAGTCGCAACATGGCCGGTTTTTCTAACGAACGTGGCCACCATCTTCTTTGAAGTGCTTCGAGAACGAACAACTTTAGTCGGCTTTGGCTCGTCTTGAAAGACCCAGATTGTAGATTGTTGTTTGGAATCAGGATCGTAGGCATAGATCCAAGATTCGTCACCACTTATGATGTCGTAGACGTGATTTGACTCCCCTCGGTTGAACCTTTGCAGAGTTTTCTTACACCATCTAACGCGGGCCGCCTTGTGATCGTCGGAAAGCAGATGCGGTATCCAACGGCAAACTAGCTTTCTCACACCAAGCGCTTCATGCAAGTTCTTCTGAATGGTTGTCCCTGAGATGCCTAATAGAGCCTCTATCTCTCGATACGTCACATGACGATCTTCGAGAATTAGTTGTCTCACAGCAATGATGTTATCTTCAGTGAAGGCGGATTTTGGGCGTCCTTCGCGAAATCTGTCACTAACACTAGTATGTCCACGCTGGAATTCTAAATACCAGCGTTCGACAGTCCGCAGACATGGGGCTACATCACTGAACACAGATGTTAGCTCTTCTAAACACTGAAGCCGTGTCAGGCCTCTTCTAAAGTTGTAGAAAATTATTGCACGAACATTTTCCTTAGAAAGATTCATTTTCGTACGTGACCTGACAGATTCAAATCGAAACTGTGACTAAACAATAGCATTAATCCTAATACTTTCAACTGTTTTGAGATTCAAAATGTAAACACATTCGAATATAGAACAGTTCCAAATTCAAAATTTCCGGAAAATATGGAAATGACAGAACTTAAAAGGCATGCCTCGTACTAAGACCTTTCATTTGACGTCCCACTTGACCTAATAGTCTCATTTTCATTATTTTTACCCCTCGTGAACCCTAATATTCTCAACAACTCCCTCAAATTTTTAGCTTATTTAATCACACTAGAATTGTGCCATCACTACCTACCTACCTATGTATCAAATTTCACGATGATCGGATCAACGCTTCGAAAGTTATCCTCGGACAAACAAACATACATACATACAACCCCGATTTGCCCAAGTTGATTTAGAGATCTAACTCGATCAAATATGTATATAGGAAAACATCCAGACCCGGAACAAATATCTGTGGCCGTTTATTCGCTCACTGCGCCACAGGAGGGTAATGTTTTTCATTACCCTCCTGCGCAGTCGGGTAAAAAGTAACCTATCTCTCAATCCTGGTCATAATCTTCCTATCTATATGCCAAATTTCATCAAATTGGTCGAGCCGTTTGTTCGTGAAAATGTAACAAAAAGAGACAGACAGACAGAGAGACTTTTTTGCATTATTAGTAAGGATTGTATGTTAAAGTCACTATGATAATTCTGAGACTCAAATGGGCCATTTCTACGGGCTGAGTCACAAGTACCTGCTAAAGAAAAAATAAGGTAAATGAGATATCCAAACATTTTATGCTCAAGATTTAGACGTTTTTATAACAAAACAAAGCTTTTGGCAAGATATTTTTACGAGCACCGCGTTTTTTTTTTGACGAATGCTGCATATTTTTTGATGAAATTGCGTATCGTTTGCTAAACTTTCGTATGTTCGTTTAGTTCACCGGTTCTTACTTCTTAGATTGCGCGATTAGTAAATTATTTAAAAATATGAAACAATAAAATAAAGTAAATTATATCTAAGGGACTTGCGCAACGATGCCTAAACGTATGTAGTGGCAAAATATGATTTAGAGAGTTGTCAAATCATACAAATACGTCAAATTTAAACATGTTTAATCGCTAAATACGTTGAAGGATCGTTGTGCCAGTCTGGCTGATATAATACGAAATGTATGTTCTTACTGAGTTGTAGACGTTGAGAAATGTATTCAAACATACACACAAACATTTTGACTACCTGTGTGACGCAGTGGACGAACAGCTGGCTGAGATGCAGGAGGTAGCGGGTTCGATTCCCGCCGCGGAACAAATGTTTGCATGATCTACAGATATTTCTTCCGGGTCTGGATGTTTTTCTATACATATATGACAAGTATGTATTTACAAAAAAAACATATAAGTATTCTATCAGTTATCTAGTTCCCATAGTACAAGCTCTGATTAGTTTGGGGCTAGATAGCGCTGTGTGGCAGCAATATTTATTTATTCACATACAACGCCAAGTTGATTTGCAAATCTTGCTTCGCTCGATCAAAATAATGTAAATATGTACCTACCGCGTGACGGTCAGTGAGATGGTTGCTGCTGCTTCAGTTTGATTAGCATGTTCAATTGAGGAATTGTCGACAACGCAGGGCGCATATCATATTTCAAATCTACCTAATCGGTTACGATTTTGTTTAGACAATAGGTGCGCATACTCCGACACGTGCTTCATCAATTAATTAAGTATATTTAAATAGAAGTAAGTACCTTACTCAGCTATAGATATACGCAGATATCTAACCTACTTTGTACCTTGGAAAGTTCAGGGCTAAAGTAGGTAGGTATATAAATAGGGTATAGGACTAAAAGCATGCAACGTTGGCACGCAAGTCGCAACATGTCGCGATTTTTTTATAGATTTGGCAAATATATACTAGGTATTGTACCTATTCCTACTATTGCAAAGCGCATGTACCACCAGTGGTTCGCCCCGAACTGAGATCTCGCAAATCTCACAAAAAAACAAAAAAAATATTCTTAGGGGGACTTGCGCAACGATGTCTAAACGTATTTCGTAACTAAATATGATTTAAGGAGTTGTCAAATCATACAAATACGTCAAATTTTTGTTAACCGGCCTTAATCTTTGACTAATAAATAAGTGCCACGAAATGCATAACCATGTAAATTTTTTACTCTTTCTAGGTGTAGAAATTGCAGTTATTCTGTATTTCAGACTTTTCCCTACATTTGTTGAACTAAAGCTACACGCATACCAAATTCCAGCACTGTGGGGTCACTGGTGTACCCTGTGAATTTCGTCAAGTTCAGTTTTTATTAAGGCTAAGCTTTTTTTTTTATTAAGAACTCATAACCTACAATGATTAAATTAAAAAAAAAACGGTCAAGTGCGAGTCGAACTCGTGCACCGAGGGTTCCGTACCTACCCATTGCCCTCTAAATTGCATGAGCGCTCAGCCCATACAACTCAGGGGACTATCTTAATTGGCATCAACTATGTATATATGAGGACACCCTTTAATTTCCAACTTTTTTTATTTTTTGGAGGTTTTCCTTTCTTTGACCTTGTTTTTGCGAAATTTCGTGATTCTAGGTCAACGGGAACTACCATATAGGTTTTCGATCCAAAACCTATAGGGTACTTCCGGTTGACCTAGAATTGTCAATTTTGGTTAAAAGTAAGATCTTGCAGCACAAGTAAAGAAAAAATATCGAAAAATAAAAAAATTTGAAAATTAAGGTAAATTTTGGTACTTACAAGTTTTCGCAAAAATCTAAATTTGTCAATATCTTTTTATCGAGTTGACTCAGGACCTTGATTTTTACACACCTATTAGGGACTATAGACCTCAGTATCTGGTATAGATCTCAACTTGCTAAGTCCACCTGTTCCTGAGAAAATCGGTGGTGACACACGGACAGACGAACAAGAAAGTGATCTGATAAGGGTTTCTTTTATACTTTTTGAGTTACGGAACCCTAATAAAAAGTGAGTTGAAATGTATTAATGAAGTCTTTTCATTTGACCTAATAGTCTCATTTTCATTTTTTGTACCGCTCTTGAACCCCAATATCTCAACAACCCCCCCACATTTTTAGCTCATTTAGTCACACTAAAGTTGTACCATCACTACCTACCTATGTATAAAATTTCACGCTTATCGGATCAACGCTTCGAAAGTTATCCTCGGACAAACAAACATACAAATACAACGCCGATTTGCCCAAGTTGATTTAGAGATCTCGCTTCGCTCGATCACAGATACTACTGAACAAGCTATATAAGTTTAAAAACTGAAACTCGACTACGTAATACATATGTTAATTATAGCCTATGTCACCCGCACCATAATAACGAATCGATTGACAGCTCATTCATCAAAATCGGATGAGTAGTTTAGGCGCTACGGTGTAACATACTTCCATAGACTACTAAAAACTTAACCCTTCCTTTTGGCTTTGCCGTAGTCCGGTAAAAATGTAGCCTATGTCACGCGCACCATAATAACGAATCGATTGACAGCTCATTCATCAAAATCGGATGAGTAGTTTAGGCGCTACGGTGTAACATACTTCCATAGACTACTAAAAACTTAACCCTTCCTTTTGGCTTTGCCGTAGTCCGGTAAAAATGTAGCCTATGTCACGCGCACCATAATAACGAATCGATTGACAGCTCATTCATCAAAATCGGATGAGTAGTTTAGGCGCTACGGTGTAACATACTTCCATAGACTACTAAAAACTTAACCCTTCCTTTTGGCTTTGCCGTAGTCCGGTAAAAATGTAGCCTATGTCACGCGCATTATAATAGCGAATCGATTGACATCTCATTCATCAATATCGGATGAGTAGTTTAGGCGCTACGGTGTAACATACTTCCATAGACTACTAAAAACTTAACCCTTCCTTTTGGCTTTGCCGTAGTCCGGTAAAAATGTAGCCTATGTCACGCGCATTATAATAGCGAATCGATTGACATCTCATTCATCAATATCGGATGAGTAGTTTAGGCGCTACGGTGTAACATACTTCCATAGACTACTAAAAACTTAACCCTTCCTTTTGGCTTTGTCGTAGTCGGGTTAAAAGGTTATGCATAAGTAAAAAAAGCAACCCTAACTTCCCTAAGGGAAGGATTTTTTGCGATATACCTAACTACAAATTAGTTATTTTCGCTTCTTGCCAAATTTTATGATTCTAGGTCAAAGGGAAGGTGTACCCTATAGGTTTAGATTTATTTGTGAGCAAAATATGCGGCATGGCCGTATTTTTTGATTGCTTTGATTTAGAAGCATGTTTTGTTTATAATCTCCAAGGAATCGTAGACCTAAGTACCTACATATTTGATAGTTGATCGAGCGAAGCGAGATCTCCAAATCAACTCGGGCATATCGGCTTTGTATGTATATTTGTTTGTCCGAAGATAACTTTTGAAGCGTTAATCCGATCATCGTGAAATTTGATATACAGTGTGGCCCTGGATAAAGTGCAACCCCGAAAGGGGGTGAAACTAGATCAAAAATTATCGACAAAAAAATAGAAAAAAAAATTAAAAAAAAAATCGTATATACTTTATTGATGTATTAAAATGTTTATTGCTCACTAATGACTCTATTTAATAAAAAAATTATTTCTTCCAAAGTAGTAGGTCTATTTTATTAAAATAAAAACCATAATCATGTCAGATATGTGACGATGACGATAAAATAACAAATAACTGACAAACAAGTGGCTATCGTGGCTTAAAGTTTAATTTTTGTATTAAAATTAAATTTTTTAGGCTGTTTTTTTCCAATAAACTCCAAAAATCTTAAAATTAAGCCTATAATACTAGAAATTTTTATGACTTTTTATTATTGTCTATCATAATAGCTTTTAAATAAAATAAAAACCTACGTTCTAACATAAAAAATGTGCTGGCTAGGAGCATTTAAAGTTGACCACTGACGGTCAGTGGTCAACTTTAAATGCTTATTAATTTCCAATAAACTCCAAAAATCTTAAAATTAAGCCTATAATACTAGAAATTTTTATGACTTTTTATTATTGTCTATCATAATAGCTTTTAAATAAAATAAAAACCTACGTTCTAACATAAAAAATGTGCTGGCTAGGAGCATTTAAAGTTGACCACTGGGTCAGTGGTCAACTTTTTAATTTTTAATTTTTTTTTCTATTATTTTGTCGATAATTTTTGATCTAGTTTCACCCCCTTTCGGGGTTGCACTTTATCCAGGGCCACACTGTATAAGTAGGTAGTGTTGGCACAATCCTGGTGTGACTAAATGAGCTATGACTAATGAGTGGGGGGGGGAGGGGTGTTGTTGTAATATTGGGGTTCAAGAGGGGTAAAAAAATCAAAATGAGACTATTAGGTTAAATGGGACGTCTAATGAAAGGTCTTAAGTACATTTCGACCCCGTTTTTGTTAAACGGGTGTACGGTACGCTTTTATAACAAACTCCCAAGGGATGTACAAAAATTCACAATTAACAAATTTAAAAACGTAATTATTAAACAAAATCTTAATAAAAAAAAGCCTACTATAAAATATCGGATTATTTAGATGATAGATAAGCTTGGGATTGAAATTGTCCCAACTCGGTCAAAAATGTTACAAGTTAGACGTAATTTATTTTCTGTATTGTTATGTTTTCTAAAAGGATCATTAAAAAACAACCAGCCTTGTTTCTTGCCTTTCTTTCCTGGCTTGGTCGCGAAGGAACAGGCAGTAAAATTGACGTTTCACAGTGATCCTTGTGATTTTAATGAATAAAAAGATTTTGATTTTACCTAAAACCACCATGTAATAAAAACATTAAGTTACATAAAAAACATTAATCTTAGGGCGATTTGTCAACGATACCTAAACGTTTATAATGGCTAAATATGATTTATGAAGTTGTCAAATCATACAAATACGTCAAGTTTAAACATGTTTAGTCACTAAATACGTTTAGGGAGTGTTGTGCAAGCGGGCTTAGTCATCAAAGAGGGCCCCAGAGGATCAGACCAATTTACTCTTGTACCTATTCCGTTTGTCGTCAAGTGTGTGTCTTCTTTCTGACTGAAGTTAAACTATTTCCCTCTCAACTTCCGTTCGCTTCGCCCGATCACACTTTTCGTAACGCTCTCATCACGCATTCACCGGCTTACTCCCCAAGTCAAGCGTGCGTAAAGAAGTTTTACTTCAAAAAGTGGCACTCCGGGAGTGCCCGCAGAAGTGAAAACTTGAACATTACGAGATACTTATATACAGAGGTGTCGGTAACCGTAACAGTGTCGTGAGTTCAATGGTTTTTTCCCATTTCATAAAATAAAAGGGGATATGAGTGATGCATTTTATGTCATTTTGGGGCTATTTGACTGATTACATATTTACGCCTATTTACACATCAGCCAGGGAATCCCCGTCAGCTCCTTTCGTCAGATTTTTTTACGTATGGCAATTTTACTTTTGAACTAATGAAGTACAAGTTAGCATAAACCCGTGTTTTTAATAAATAAAATTAAATAAATACGTAAATTAAATATTCTTAGCAAGATATTAATGTGCCCGTGCCCCAGCAGCTTGCAGGCTGCGGGTAGCTAGTGCACCGCGCATTCAGCCTCAATGGGGCGCTAATCTCAAGACTTGTGCCCGCTTGAGGCTTGCACCCCTGGAAGCCGCCCCTATTAAAGCCACAAGGAATTAAAGCGAGCCTTACAGTAGTGGCATATGATGTGCAACATTTGACCACCGCGCGCGCTCGTTGGGCGCGCGCTTCTCCGGTTTCCTGTTACACATTTCCGTACCTTTTGCCAAAAACATAACTCCCAAAAACCGAGATAAAAGATGTTACATATCAAAAATCCGCTACACAGCCCGATAAGGTAATATCGAAACTATAGAGTCTTTTTACCTTTCAGATGTCGGTGGGCCTGCAACGGCGCGTGCCAGCATTGGACGAGGCCGCCGGCGTACCCCCATCATGGAAGTCCGCAGACCCCCCCTTCCCGTCCTTCGCGCCGCCAGCCGGCTCGCCTGCGGGGCCGGCCTTCGCGGCCTCACCAGCACCTTCAACCCCCGGGTTCTCGGGCCCTCCGTACGCGGCGCCGGGGCCCTTCGGCAGCCCCTCGGCGCGCCCGGGCTCGGGGGGCGGCTTCCCCCCGGGCCCGCCGCCCCAGCAGCACTTCCCCGGAGGGTTTGCGCCTCCAGGCTCACCGTTTCATCCACATGCACCTCATCCGCCTATGCCTCCGCATCCACACATGATGGCGCCCTTACCGCCGCCTGTTGACAGGTTTGTACATTACTATTATTTGACGACTTCTGTGCCGTAGTGGACGAACAGCCGGCTGTGACGCAGGAGATTGCGGATTCGATTCCCACAACGGAACAAATGTTTGAATGGTCTACAGATATTTGTTTCGGGTCTGGATGTTTTTCTATAATATTACTAGTGGTTCGCCCCGGACTGAGATCTCGCGAGTCTACCATAAAAACAATAAAAATATTATTCGTAATCTTTGACTATCAAAATAGTGCCATGATATAAATAACCAACTTACTTGACTTACAGTTTCATTAAAATTACAGGTAACGGGAGTTCATGTTAATTGGATACTCTTTTTGGGGTATAAATTGCAGTTATTCTAGATTTCAGACTTTAGCCTATATTTGTGATACTTAAGCTACACGCATACCAAATTACGTCACTGTGGGATCACTGGTGTACCTTGTGAATTTTGTCAAAGTTTAGTTTTTATTATGGCTAATAACTCAAAAACTGTACAAAAACTCGAACAATAAGTATGTATTTACAAATAAAAAAAATATATAAGTATTCTATCAGTTATCTGATACCCATAGCCCAAGCTCTGCTTAATTTGGGCCTAGACAGCGCTGTGTGAAATGTCCAGCAATATTTATTTATGGGAACAATACAAAAAAGTACCAGCATAATATCAGAGTCTTCAAGTCCAGAATGAATAGGTTCTTTCTAGGCAAGCGTGCTCCATCTTTGATCACACCTTCACTTACCACCAGGTGTGGTCAAGCGCTTTGCTATCATCAATAAAAAAAAAACAAAGTACAAAGATTATACAAAGCTTGAGGCAGAACGCACTACCTATGACAGTATGCCTTCACACCAGGTGAACCTGTATCGTGAAGACCAGTCAGATGGATTGGAATGTTTGATTGGTGACCTCGGATATAACAAAATTTAACCAACAACTAAACTAATTTGACAGACGGTTTAACAATAAAATATTATATTTTAAACTACAAGTTGTATGCACGCGACTTCGTCTGCGATTTTCTGGATCTCCATAACAGCGCCACCTACCGGGTCCAATTGTGAATCTAAATTATCCAGGGACCAACTAAAACATACAAAAAAATTCATCAAAATCAGTAAAGTCGTTGTCAAGATGTGGCGTGACCAATAGAAACAGGGATTCATCATACAGGGTGTTTGGTAATATACTGATGATATTCAAGTGACGGTTTCTCAAAACATAAAGAAAGACTTGTCGAAAAACAAACTAGTAGTTGTATTATCAAATTTTAAAGAAAATCGACTAAGTTTAAGTGATTAATTAATTCGATATAAAACTTGCCCTATTCTGCCTACTCTTGCAATCGACATCCAAAAATAAAGCCCGATTTTATATCTCTTTCGGAAATGGCCGCGGGTTTTGGGTTAGAAAGGGACAACAAGAGATATCTCGAGACGTCACCAATACCGTATCTGTGGTTAGATGGCAAGCATTAAGCAATAGCACAACATGACCGATAAAACGGTACGTGATAAATCCCGTATTTATAATAATGATTGAAATAAAACACGAAAGTTTTCTAAGTAAAAAAGCACACCATAAATTTAATAAAGTGTTTGTTTTTACATGCCAAAATAAATTTCACATTTCTATGGTAAACATTTCACAACTTTATTTATCATGCTCATCAAAATAACCACTTTCATGTTTGTGCGTATATTATCAAACACCCTATATACTCTTAGAATAGATCCTACAGGGCATTTCTAGAAATTCCAAAACTTTTGTTATGTACTTACTGCTAGAGTTGTATGTAAGATAAATGTGGGTAAATGTGTGTGTAAATCTAGACTTATCTTCGGAAATTCCTTCAGTAATCAATGTCAAAGTTCAGAAGTACTTATTATAATTTAAATCTATGGACATATAATTAACGATAATTCTATGTATTAGAACTAAGTAAGCTTAAACTTAGTCTGAAGTACTTGGTTAGATTAGGAATTAGAATACCATTTACATTGTAAATGTACATTAAAATAGAAAAAATGTTTCTAGGTTACCTATAGGTATACCTAAATAAAAAAAATTGCTGGACATGTCACACAACGCTATCTAGCCCCAAACTAAGCAGAGCTTGTAAACTATATGAACCAGATAACTGATAGACTACATATATATATTTTTTATACTATGGAGATGGAACAAGCCAGTGGCCCACCTGATGTTAACTGGTAACCATCGCCTATAAACAGTTTGCCTCGTAGGTCACGCCCCTTAGAAATGTGCCCTACGATGCACTTCCCTGCGTCCATCAACTTGAGGCATACAGGTGTAAAGCCTCATGTGCCTGTAATTTCACCGGCAACCATACCCTTCAAACCGTAAAACACCAATGCTGCTTGGCGGTAGAAATAGGTATGGTGGTGGTACTTCCCTGGGCCGAGCCCTTTCACAAGAAACTCTACTACTCTATATATACTTTTTTATATAAATATATATTTACTAGTGGTTCGCCCCGAACTGAGATCTCGCGAGTCTCCCATAAAAACAAAAAAAAATATTATTCGTAATCTTTGACTATTAAAATAGTGGCACGAAATGCATAACCAAATTACTTGACCTACAGTTTCATACAAATTACAGGTAACGGGAGTTCATGTTATTTGGTTATACTTTTTTGGGGTAGAAATTGCAGTCATTCTGGATTTCAGACTTTTGCCTATATTTGTGTCATTAAAACTACACGCATACCAAATTTCAACACTGTGGGGTCACTGGTGTACCCTGTAAATTTTGTCAAAGTCCAGTTTATATTATGTTATGGCTTATATATAACTTAGAAACTACAAGGTTTAAAGTAAAATAAAAACGGGGTTGAAATGTACTTACAAAGACCTTTTATAAGACGTGCCACTTGACCGAATAGTCCCATTTTGTTTTTTTTACCCCTCTTGAACCCCAATATCTCAACAACCCCCCAACATTTTTAGCTCACTGAGTCACACCCAAATTGTGACCAAAATCTACCTATATACCGAATTTCACGATGATCTGATAAACGCTTCGAAAATTATCCTCGGACAAACAAACATACATACATACAACGCCGATTTGCCCAAGATGATTTGGAGATCTCGCTTCGCTCGATCAATAATATTATATAGAAAAACATCCAGACCCGGAACAAATATCTGTAGATCAGCGAATTATATCTCAGAATGACGAATCTGTATCTATGTATCTGTGAACTGCTTCTATAGGGATTACATCTTTGTTATAATTTTTTTTACTCTAGTTTTGTTTCTAGTCTAAATGTACCTCTAGTGGGCTAAATAAAAAAACCCCGGACAAGTGCGAGTCCGAATCGCCCACCGAGGGTTCCGTAAATATATTTTATTTATGTTAAATAACTACAAATGAACGATTTTCGGATATTTTCTTTTACTTGTGCTGCGAGAACTTGCTTCTTGCCAAATTTCATGATTCTAGGTCAACGGGAAGTACCCTAAAGGTGTTGATTTATTTGCGATCAAAATATGCGGCTAAAATTACCGTATTTTTTGATTGCTTTGACGTGTAGCTTGATTTTATTACTGCTCCAAGGGACCGTAGACCTAAGTATTCGATATTAATTTCAACTTGATGACTCCACGCGTTCTTGAAAAATGGTCTTGACAGACGGACAGACAATCAACGAAGTGATCTCGTAAGGGTTCCTTTTTTCCTTTTGAGGTACGGAACTCTAAAATCATTTACATTTTAATAAAATTACGTAAAAGATTTTTCATCATATTAGTTTTATTGATCGAGCGAAGCGAGATCTCTGAATCAACTTGGGCAAATCGGCGTTGTATGTAGGTATGTTTGTTTGTCCGAGGATAACTTTCTTTATCCGATCATCGTAAAATTTGGTATATATAGGTAGGTAGTGTGATGGCACAATTTTTGACTAAATTAACTAAAAATTTGATGGGGTTGTTGAGATATTGGAGTTCAAGAGGGGTAAAAAAAACAAAATGGGACTATTCGGTCAAGTGGCACGTCTAATAAAAGGTCTTTGTGAGTACATTTCGACCCCGTTTTTATTTGTAGTTTAATTGTTATTAGCCATAATAAAAACTTTGACAAAATTCTCAGGGTACACCAGAGAACCCACAGTGATGAAATTTGGTATGCGTGTAAATATATACTTAAATGGTCCTAGCATCATCATTTTTTTTTTAATTTTAACGATTTTAATAATGGGTTACTCCTATTTCCCACCGCAACGACGAATTACTGTCAAATAAGTCGCATTATTAATTATAGTGCGTTAAAAACATTTTGATATTTTTACTACACTTTTTTTATAATTAATTATATTTTACTTATCTTAATAAAAGGAAAAAGAGTTAAGAATAATTGACTATTAAGTAATGCAAAATAATATTTTATATCAAAAAAATAATATTTCTAATTAATAAAAAATATTCAAATATTTTTCAATGCAAGATTCGTTAGTCTTCTTAGAAATTGGTGAAATTAATAGATAACAATTTATAAAATTATACCAGGGCGGTAAAATCGCAAAATTATACTCCGAGCCGCACCGAGCGCGCGCGTAGCTATAAAACTGTGTATGTGTGCGTGCACAAATAAATGTAGGTGAGCGCTGTGTGTGTTGTTAGTAGAGTCAGCAATAATGGTAAATTAATTTTATAACACATTTCCTTTTAAATGGTCTCTTATTTCACCAATTTCAATATCGTAATGTATGTCATAACGTACTTGTGCGTTATTGTAATGTAAAACGCACGAGTTTCTTTTTAATAAGATAAAACGTACGGTTTATCAAGATGCTCCGTCTAAAACGAACGGTACTTTTTTAAATCTTAGCAGAGTTTTTATGTCAGAAAAGTAGTCAACATTTTATGAATAAAATTAACTTTGGGAGATAAAATATAAAAAATAAACATTTAATTCTTTAATAATTAATTTTGACACTAAATTAAAACCTGTAACAAAAACCATCTGTAACAAAAACAAAAAAATGTTAAATTACTTTATTAGTAATACTGGCTGTTTTTGTGCCTTTGCCTTAAAAAAAATCGCTATTTATTAATAAATGTAAGGGGGTTGTTGAGATGTTGGGGTTCAAGTGGGCTAAAAAAAAGAAAATGAGACTATTAGGTCAAATTGGACTTCAAATGAAAGGTTATTAGTAAATTTCGACCCCGTTTTTATTTTTAGTTAATTCCTTGCAGTTTTTGAGTTATTAGCCATATAAAAACTGAAATTTGACGAAATTCACAGGGTACACCAGTGATCCCACAGTGCTGAAATTTGGTATGCGTATAGCTTTAGTGACATAAATATAGGGAAAAGTCTGAAATCCAGAATAACTGCAATTTCTACCCGAAAAAAGAGGAACCAATTTACACGAGCTCCCGTTACGTGTAATTGGAATGAAACTGTAGGTCAAGTAAGTTGGTTATTTATTTTGGAGCACTATTTTGATAGTTAAAGATTACGAATAATATGTTTTTTGTTTTTGTGGGAGACTCGCGAGATCTGAATTCGGGGCGAACCACTAATATTTAAGTTTGTAATTTTTACCATATTAGAATAACTAAAATCAGCTCCTAACCTTGCCTATATTCAAGCTTTTCAGTGGTCATGTCATACCTACAATTATACCAAAAATAAAGCCAAAAATAATTTACCTCAAAATTCATAATTACTAATTCATTTCTCTGCTATCTGTACTCATCCACCCCGAGTACGATCTATCTATACATATTATATATTTGTTAGTACCGCTCCGACCACCGTAACCTGACCTCCTCCGCGCCGCGCGCCTCGAATATCAGCCGGCAATAAAGGGCGGAGGGGTGACATTACAGGGGTCTACGTTGACCGGTCGGTGGTACGTACATAAGTAAAGATTGTATGGTAGACGGCTCTCCGGCCGAGCTGAGTGTCGTCTGCCGCGCTCCCCGATCAAAATCGAAATTCAAAATGAATTTTTGACGTTTTTTGTTTAGTTTTGACTGTTGATGGTATGTTGGCTGTCATATCTGTTTATTTCTATTGTTTTTTAATGGAAAAAAATCTATACTTTTTTTATAGTTTTAGTAGTTACGGAAAATTCTAAGATTTTTAAAACCATCTCAAAAACTTTAAAGCCGGACTGAATTATTTGCATTATTTGAATTAATTATTTATTATTTGAATTTTTAATAGAACTGCATTATTTTGTCAATCACACTAATATTATAAATGCGTAAGTTTGGATGTTTGTTTATTTATTTGTTTGTTACTCAATCACGTCGAAACAGCTGAACCGCTTTTGATGAAATTTAGTATGTACGTAGATTATAACCTGGATTAACACATAGGCTACTCTTTATCCGATAAAACAGGTCCCATGAGATAAAAATGGGGTGTCAAGTCAAGTTGCAACAGCGAGTTTAGCTTTATTTCTTTTCTAGGTTACCTACACATTTAGTAGTGTAACGCGTACAAAGTCGCGGGCAATAGCTAGTAAATAATAAACGAATCGAAACCCATGTACAACATAAAATTAAAAATAAAACTGAATACGCACAGAAAAATACAATGGACGATCTTACCGCTTTAAAATGATTTCTTCTAGATAACTGGATAAAAGAGATTTTTTGTTACGACTAAAACGTAATATTCACATGTCAGTGAAAGCTAATATAACTAATATTCGGGTGAGCTATCAAACAACCTTAAACTTGACCCCACTAGAGGTTTAGACATTGCAACATTTGCAACAAGCAAGTGGAATTTAATGAGTGGCTTGGTTTAGTCTCACTCGTTACTCATGGCTGTGTTGAAGTGGATGATACATACATACTAAGGAAGGTCTATGTTAGGTGATGATCTGAACCGCTGGATGATGATGAGAAACATATCCTTTGTAAATTTGTAAAACTGGGTACTCCACTACTCCATTGGACCGGTGCGGCGGCAAATTCAGTCGCAGATATGGAAGTCTCGACAGCCTTCGTATCTAAGCCATTTGGGGTCAAGGCTCGAGACCCTGGGTTCACGGGGTACCGGGGCCCATCACGTTTTCAAAATTATTTCTGGGCGTCTGCTCGAAGCGACGTGTGATCTAAGAGCTGGGACTTATCCGGGTCAACGCATAAGCATTGCAATTCAGCACAATGCAGCCAGTGTCTTGGGGGTTTTTTTATAATTTATTTTTTATTTTAATACTACCGGCTTGAATAACGATCCCTCAACGAAATTAGCGATTATACAAATCACACAAATACGTCAAATTTAAACATGTTTAGTCGCTGAATTCGTTTAGAGGTCGTTGTGCAAGTCAGGTTTAGTAGTAACTTTGGGCCTAGACTTGGCGACCTCGTGGTGACACACACTTTGACTGATTCACTTCCAAAGTGACATTTCAAGGCTAATGTCACATTGAAATGACACACCCGTGCTCCGCGTGCTAACTCCATCCACTGGATGGATTGGTTTGTAATCGAATATTCGAATATATGACAGATTTTTTTATTCGAATATTAGTTATTTCTGTTATTTGTGGGGAAACAGGCTTACGGCCCACGTGATGGTAAGCTGTCACTGTCGCGTATTGACAGCGGCAACACCCGGGGTATTGTCGATGAAACCCTACCCTGTAGAAACTTATTATCAATTTTATGTATGAGAGTACACCGCATAGCCGTTATCTACCAATGGTGAAAATGAGTATATTTTGCTTTATAAACTTTACAATCAGTCTCTTGATTATTTGTAATTATTAGAGATGCTGTTTTTTTTATTTTACTAGCCAAAATACTATGGTAAACAGTAATAACTATTTTTGTTTTTTATTTGTAAACTATTTTTTCACACCACCTGCTCGACAATGTCAAATTACATGTCATGTAAACCTCACCAAAAGCAGGTGATTAAAGCCCTACGGCTTAGCCGGGAGTAAAGTTGTACTGAATTTCATTACGATTTGAATTTGGAACCTCATCTGTATTAAAATTTGAACCAAAGAGACCCACACAACAAGAACTTAATCGTAAATCGATCTAACCTCTGCACAGAATCCACCAATCTAGATTTGGTTATGATTATCTCGCAGAAAGTGTGAAAAGTAGAGTATTCTCCTCGTGGATAAAGTTGTCTGCATCTTGGGGTTGCCTTATATCCCTCTCTGCACTCAGGATTCTAGTAACTCCCTCGCTCCGTTCGTGAGTTAACTCTCGAATCTTTCGTTTCATTCGGGATTCAATATAGCGCCCGTGACGCAAAACACTGCTTTATCCCCTCGTTTAATAATCTACTATTATTTTACGCATTTCGTGGTTTTGATAGGGGTTTACAATAAAGCAGTTTTGGAGTATTCCTAAACTGTTTTGTGAAGATTTTCTATGAAGATATTCGATACTAATGATTTGCATTAAAAAGTTTTGAATAATATTCGAATACCTCCCCAAATTGATCGAACACAATTTGAATGTTTGCAAACCCTAAAATTTACGATTATAGATCCTGACCATCCAATGTCTAGCAGAAATCGCTTCTAAACGACAAGAACCTATTGTACTTGTGGTTCTGTTGTCTTTATTTAGGTTTGTTTACAATCATGTTTTTTTCATTCATTTTGAAAGGACGGAGATAAGGTTGGTTTTCAAAATTAAATTCTAAAATTCAACGCGCCACTCGAAACAAACGTAGTCAGTGACTAACTAGTTAACCTATATTCCAGTAGGTATATACCGCGGTTATAGCTATGGGGTGGCACGTGGGGAGGGTGGAAGCCAGAGACGGCACGTTCTTGGTACTTCGGCCTTATGTAGCCTTGTCATTTCTGTGCATAACATTTCTGCACTGAGAGTACTGAGAATGAGACCCTTGCCACACTTTTTTATAATGAGGAATTTACATTTTCGATTAAAAAAAATACTGACTAAAACGGGTATTTATCGCGTATGTACCTGTTTTATTTATTATACCGAGTCCACCTTGTGACCACGGCTGTTGTAACACAGCCGAAATGTCGGGATAACAAATAAAAAAGGTACAAATAAACGGGTATTTATCGCGTATGTACATACGCGATAAATACCCGTTTTAATCAGTGATCGTGAAAGTTTGAAAAATAATAAAAATAATTGTTCCGACTATCGTATAGTTATGATAAATACGCCGGCAAAACGTATAGTTTATAGGCCTAAATCTCCAAGACACAATACCAAAATTAGTTTTAAACAATCTCACTTTGTCAGATTAACACAAGTGATGTTTTTTTAATTTTAAGTTCCTCGGAAAATAATGATAATAAATAATGCTGGCCATTTCACACAGCGCCATCTAGCTCCAAATTAAGCAAAGCTAATAAAATAGAATCAGTTAGCTAATAAAATACTTATGGTTTGTTTTTGTAAATACATACTTATAATAAGAAACAACTAGATCCGGAACAAATATCTGTAGATCATGCAAACATTTGTTCCGCGGCGGGAATTGAACCCGTTATCTCCTGCGTCTCAGCCGGTTATTCGCCCACTGTGCCACGGAGGTAGTCAAAGATATAGATGGATAGTACTTTATTATTACACTAAATTAATTATTTAACCTAGAAAAGTTAACGACTTATGGTACAATTGGTGGCGTTATCGCATAAAGCAAGCCAGCAACCTTTGTTTTTGTTTATTCATTCTTTACAATTAACAGACTTGATATCAATGTAAACTTTTATACTTAAATAATTTAATATAATTAATTTTTCTTCAAAAAAAAATAGAGGAAATTATATTATTATGTAAGTAAAAAGTAAAGTAAAAAAGCGATTATTTTACATCACAAGGGTACATTTAACACAATAGGTACATAATATATTGGTAACTAGCCGTTGCCCGCGACTTTGTACGCTTTACACTACTAAATGTGTAGGTAACCTAGAAATAAAGCTAAACTCGCTGTTGTTACTTGACTTGATACCCCATTTTTATCCCATGGGAACTAATTTATGGGATAAAAGGTAGCATATGTGGTAATCCAGGTTATAATCTATATATATATACCAAATTTCATCGAAATCGGTTTAGCCATTACGACATGATTGAGTAACAAACAAACAAACATCCAAACTTTCACATTTATAATATTAGTGTGATGTGAGAGCAAAAACGGTCGCCACTCAGCATTATGCTGTAGTAGCATAAAATTTATACCACTACAGCGCTGGTCTTCCGTGGTGCCATTACCTTGCGTGAAGGGCAGCAACTGTGTCAAACATCAGTTGTGCGTATTAGTAGGTACATAAGAACTAGTTAATCATTTAATAAATAAAAACTATGTATAATATAAATTAATTACTCAAATATCAAGACTCGTCGGTCTCAATAGAAAGGCACCCCCGACCCTTGTAGGTACGATCCGCAAAAAAAGCTGAGTCTAACAAAAAATTGAACTTTATTATCAAGTTTTAAAAGGAGAAATTCACTGGTACATGAATGTACTATCGTTAAGTCTAGACTGCATCTAGGCCTTTTGGTTTAACATTATTTCTTATGGTTGCTATGTAAGTTTCGTCTTACCTACTCTAGACGTTTTAAAGTGATCCTTATTTTAGGGTGTCTTGCGCAACGATGCCTAAACTTATTTAGCGACTTAACATGTTTAAATTATTATTATTAATATTAAATCATTATTAGCCACTAAATACGTTTAGACATCGTTGCGTAAGTGACCCTTAGTAGATTATTATGATTTAAGGAGTTGTTAAATCATACAAATACGTCAAATTTAAACATGTTTAGTCGCTTAGTACGTTTAGGCATCTAAACTTACTAATAATAAAATTTCGAAAGTAACTCTATCTGTTTGTTACGTTTTCACGACTAAACGTTGGACCGATTTCGATGAAATTTGGTATACAGGTTTTGACCGGAATTGGGAAATAGGCTACTATTTATCCGACTGCGCAGAAAGAGTGTAATGTTTTTATTAACAAACCCGCGTGAGAAGCCGCGGGTGGGTCAGCTAGTAAATTACAGTTAGGTTCGTAATTTTTGTTAGTATAGGTAAGTAAATCATTTGTTTAACACTTGCTCCCGCTGGCGGCTTCGCACGCGTGTTTTCCAATAAAAAGTAAACGAATTATTTTTTTTATTCTACCTGGAGATGGAACAAGCATATGGCCCACCTAAATCTCAAGTGGTAACGATCGCCTTTATCAAAGAATTGCCTCGTAAGTCACGCACTCTAAAAAGGTGCCCTACGATGCACTGCCCTGCGTCCATCAACTTGAGGCATACAGGTGTAAAGCCGCATGTGTCTGTAATTTCACCGGAAACCATACTCTTCAAACCGAAACAGCAATGCTGCTTGGCGGCAGAAATAGGTACGGTAGTAGTAGTAGATACTTCCCCCGGGCGAGCCCTTTTACAAGGAACTCTACTACTCTCGAGATAAGATAATAAGATAAGATAACTCTTTATTGTACACCACATTAAAGTACAGAACATAATTTTACAAATATATTTAGTACAATGGGCGGTCTTATCGCTAAAAGTGATCTCTTCCAGGCAACCTTTTGTATGGCCACGATAATACTTGATCACGTGACCCGCCGTCACGTATATCTACCAGTAAGTATAACAAATATCATCGAAATCGGTCGAGTCGTGAAAACGCGTGAACATAACAAACAGCTTCGAGAGAGAGTTTAAAATTTATAATATTATCTAAGCATAGATAATTGATCGAGCGAAGCGAGATCTCCTAATCAACTTGGGCAAATCGGCGTTGTATGTATATATGTAAATAAGTATGTATTATCACACAGTGTGGGGTCACAATGCTAAAATATGGTATTCGTGTAGCATTAGTGTCTTAAATATAGGGAAAAGTTTGATATCCAGAATAACTGCAATTTCTAACCCAAAAAAGTAACCAATTAACATGAACTCCCGTTACTAGCGATTTAAATTAAACTGCAGTTCAAGTTGGTTGTGCATTTCGTGGCACTGTTTTATTAGTCAAAGATTAAATCTATTTTTCTTTTTTAGGAGACTTGCGAGATCTCAGTTCGTGGCGAACCACTAGTTAAGCCTAACAGGTAAAGCTAGGTACTTACTTAGGTATTTTGAAATTCTAACCAAACATCTATATTTTGAAACTCTTCTTTGTATGAGAAAAAATATATAAAATTTTCAGTTATACTGCGCTCTTCCATGCTGTAATAAGCTGTGTATGCGTGAGTGTACCTGTGTATGCGTCTGTGTAAGTGATGCCTTGTTTACACCGTGTCGGAGATTGACGGGTGAGTGACTTGAATGGCTTGTTGACACAACTTTTTTATAAATAACTAGTGGTTCGCCCCGAACTGTGATCTCGCGAGTCTCCCATAAAAAGAAAAAAAATATTATTTGTAATCTTTGACTATCAAAATAGTGCATAACCAACTAACTTACCTACAGTTCCATTCAAATTACAGATATGTTTTGGGGTAGAAATGGCAATTATTCTGGATTTCAGACTTTTGCCTATATTTGTGTCACTAAAGTTACACGCATACCAATCGGAGGAATCGTGTAGGTTTCATAAACGCATGCCGTTAAAGGATCTGCGTCCTTTGCTGCAGATGTTGTTTTTACACGACGTTTGCAGTAATACAATTGATAGCCCCGAATTAGCGTCTCCTGTTCTTCAATTCAAAAAGCCTTTTAAACTTACTAGACACACAACCCTCTTTCATGTTCCTTTCAGTCACACCAACTATGCCCAAAACTCTGTCATCTGTCGCACGCTAGATAGCTACAAGGTTTTTTCGGCAATAGACATCTTCTCTCATAGCAAAGCATCTTTTAAGAAACAAATTATATCTGTTCTTAATCATATACATATAGCGCGTACCATAAAATATTCAGAAACTCAAAGAACACACACTATACTCCCTCCCTCCTCCCCGTTCTTCAAATGCGTACCTTGCAAAATTAATTCATATACCTATGTATTGTGTTTTTTATCATTTTCTCTAGGCGACTAATTTCTTAAAGGTTATGTCTATAAAATGTTATTGTATATGTTATCTGTTATTGGCATCAAGCATTAGCTATAAGAGTTTGTTTACATTGATATCAAGTGCTGTTGATTCTGTAATTAATCATTAAAAAATTAAAAAACAAATTTCAGCACTCACGTCACGAGTGTACCCTGTGAAATTTGTCATAGTTCAGTTTTTATTATGGCTAATAACTCAACAACTGCAAGAACTAAACTAAAAATAAAAACGGGAGCGAAATGTACTAATGAAGACCTTTCATTTGACGTCCCATTTGATCTAATACATAGTCTCATTTTCAATATTTATTTATTTGTTTACTTTTTTAGCTAGATAGCGCTGAGTGAAAAATCCAGCAATATGTATTAATTTTAAATAACGCAGGTCCTCATAGAATTTCATTTATGCACAAATTACTAACTTTTCGAACAACGTCTAAAATATGCACTTGTTAGTCACGGTAGTCACATGCAAAAAAAGGTAAACATTCCAGTAAAATCTCGATTCAAACGCTCCTTGCTGATAGCCCCTTATCTTACTACGTCAACAGACTGATTCTATCTCTGTCTGACGCGCCAATTATGCATCTCCATATCCCTTTCACACGCCGGTAGTTCCGTTTCATTCGCACAACGCGCGTTCATAACTTCCATCTCGCTCGGACTTATGTAGTTCTGTCCTTTTCGCTCTAATGAATTGAATCAACGATGTTCTCTGTCTATGTATCGTTGGGACAAGAATTTTGAAATTCTGTATGAAGATGATTTTTGATTATAGCGCTAAGTAGCAATAATTTAGAAATAACTACTCAAATAACTTTATCCGGAAAATAATATTTGAATTAAATTATCAGTATTTAAAAAATAGGAATAAAAGTTTTCAAGTACGCACTTCCGGTTTGCTGGATTAGGGATGTGCCAGTACATTCAGACGACAGTTTTTATTTTTCGTCGATTTTATCACCAAATTATTATCGGGCCTTATTGAATTTTACCTAATCGATTTTAGGAGATTCTGATATAATACTAGTGGTTCGCCCCGAACTGTCCCGCGAGTCTCCAAAAACACACAAATAAAACAACGATCCCTAAACGTATTTAGTGGCTAAATATGATTTAAGGAGTTGTCAAATCATACAAATACGTAAAATTTAAACATGTTTAGTCGCTAAAACGTTTAGGGATCGTTGTGCAAATAAAATAATGCGACGAAATGCGTAACCAATTTACTTGACCTACAGTTTCATTCAAATTACAGGTAAAAGAAGTTTATGTTATTTGGGTTTTTTTTGGGGTACAAATTGCAGTTATTCTGGATTTCAGACTTTTCCCTATATTAGTGACACTTAAGCACCCCAAATTTCAGCACTGTGTTGTCACTGGTGTATCCTGTGATTTTCGTCAAAAGTTCAGTTTTTATTATGGCTAACAACTCCAAAACTACAAGAAGTTTACTAAAAATAAAAACGGAGTCGAAATGTAATAATGAAGACCTTTCATTAGACGTCCCACTTGACCAGTCTCATTTTCATTTTTTTTTACCCCTCTTGAATCCCAATATCTCAACAACCCCCCAACATTTTTAAGCTCATTTAGTCACACCAAAATTGGGCCATCACTACCTACCTATGTATCATGTGCGTAGATTATAACTTGGATTAACACATAGGTTACTTTTTGTTGACAAACACCGCGTGCGAAGCCGCTGGCGGAAGCTAGTCCTTTATAATTAATCTTACTGTTAAATTCATATACCGTGCGTGATGGACTACGGTAATAAGCCTGACATGCACAACCGGCTAAACGTGTTTAAATTTGACGTGTTTATATTTGACAACTTTTTAAATAATATTTAGCCACTAAATACGTTAGGCATCGTTACACAAGTCGCTCTAAGATGCGTTTGTACAAGTTACTCTGATTTCTGATGCTAAAATGTTTATAGAATAGATTCATCATCATATCAGTCACATGACGTCCACTGCTGAACATAGGCCTCCCCCATAGATTTCTAGAGCGACTAGATCTTGTGGGGCACCCGACGGCTCCCAGCAACCTTTATCAGGTCATGTTTCCATCTAGTGGGGGAGGCCGATTAATCACACTAGAGCTAAGTTCATATGAACGCGCGGTAACCGATTTTGATGAAATTTGGTATGTACGTAGATTATAACCTGGCTACTTTTTAGCCCGTAAATTAGGTCCCATGTGATAAAAATGGGGTGTCAAGTTGCAACAGCGAGTTTAGCTTTGTTTTTCTAGGTTACTTACACATTTAGCTGTGTAAAGCGTACGAAGTCGCGGGCAACAGCTAGTACTTAATATTACGTAGACTGAATAAGTGTGTGTACCTTTAGTGACACTAATATAGGCAAAAGTCTGAAATCCGGAATAACTGCAATTCATCATCATCAACCTATAGCAGTCCACTGCTGGACGTAGGTCTCTCCCAGGGTGCGCCATTGAGCCCGATCCTTGGCTCTTCTTATCCAATCGGAGGGCGTCCTACACTTCGCTTGTCTAGACGTGTTCTCCACTCCAGAACACGTTTACCCCCAACGGTTATCGGTCCTGCGGCAGATATGACCGGTCATATCTGACGCAGACCAGCAATTTCTACCCCAAAAGAGTAACCAATTAACATGAACTCCCGTTACCTGTAATTTGAAAGAAACTGTAGGTTATTTATTTCATGGCACTATTTCGATAGTCAAAGATTACAAATAATAGTTTTTTTTTATGGGAGACTCGCGAGATCTCAGTTAGGGGCGAACCACTAGTATTAAACATTTAGACACTCAAGCTGACGGGCCTCCTGATGTTAAGATCACCGTCGCCTATAAACTCCTGCAGGACTCGAGATACTGCAGTCGCGTTGCCTAAAACTTAATGCCTTATTTACACCTCATCTATTTATTTGTTTATATGGCTGTACCTTGACTTTTTCCTTGTTTTTCGTGGATAATAGAGTTCCATAAGTTGAGCAGTAGGTCAATCATCTATACCCTCCATTGAAGCGTCCGTCGTCAGACTGGCAGCTATGAAAATTGTTCGAGGCCGACGCTTTCACAAACTTTCTCTGTACAATTGTCTAATAGGCGTCGCCAAAGACTACGTGTTTTGTTATGTACGACATTAAATGAAAACACGGGTAGGGCTAATGGTTAGTATTGTTGTAAAATAGGTTTTGATAAATTATTACCATAGAAAATAATAAATTTTCGAACAACCTTATTATCAAGTCCTAAAATATGAATTTTTCAGCCTTTTTAAAATAGGTAAACGAATCATATTCATTCATCATGAATGTCGCAAAGGCGCCGCCGATTTACGTAAAAAATTGTTTATTGGAAATGTATCGATTACTAAATAAATATTCAAGCTACCGGTATTAAACCCACCTCTAAAATCAGTTAATACGATGCCGGATGCGTGTTTTAAATTAATGTCGTACATAACAAAACAGCTTGTGTAGAGGCGTTTTATAAATGGATCCTAAGATTGTCTGGAAAGCGTTGGCTCGACGACATCAGTGGATTCGAGAAGGAATGGTGGGAATCTGTCAAGGATCGCGATAGGTGGAAGGAGTTGGGGGGGGGGGGGCTTTGCCCAGCAGTGGGAAAATGTAGGCTAGTAAAAAAAAAAGTTTGTCTGAAAGAAATTGCTTTAAGCTATAAAACAGCCAATTGTAATTCGTATTTCGTTTATTGTATGTAAACCTGGGTACATAAGACGGTTGAGCTTAATAAAGAATTATACCAAGTTTCGCCATTTTAACAACAAACATTACAATTACTCACATAAATTAATTCAATAAAATTAAATCAAATACATAATTAATTATGAATGTCAAAAGTTTTAGATATTTGAGTACAATTGATAATAATAATGTCAAAACTAAGATAAATGTAAGAAGTCATAGTCACAAGTGTCACACACAAGTCGCAATAATACATAGTTATCACAAAAATACCTAAATTATAGTAGATTATTAAACGAGGGAATAAAGCAGTGTTTTGCGTCACGGGCGCTGTATTGAATCCCGAACGTAACGAAGGATTCTAAAGTTAACTCACGAACGGAGCGAGGGAGTTACTAGAATCCTGAGTGCAGAGAGGGATATAAGCACGCCCAAGATGCAGACAGCTTTATCCACGAGGAGAATACCCTACTTTTCACACTTTCTGCGAGACAATAAAAACCGAATCTAGTTGGGTGCATTCTGTGCAGAGGTTAGTTCGATTTACGAATAAGTTGTTATTGTGTGGGTCTCTTTGGTTCAAATTTTAATACAGATGAGGTTCCAAATTCAAATCACAAATGAAATTCAGTACAACTTTGCTCCCGCCTTAGCCGTAGGTATTTAATCACCTGCTTTCGGTGAGGTTTACATGACATATAATTTGACATTGTCGAGCAGGTCGTGGGAAAAATACATTAAAAATAAAGCACATTGTTAATTGAATAATTGTGCATTTCTATTGTGTTTAGTTATTCAGGTCATATTTTTGTTTTTATTCTGTAATATGTGTTATGGATCTTTATCTCTATACCTACAAAGTAGTTTTTTTTGTGTCACTACGGCGATTGATGTCTACTGTGATCGCAGCAATTACACACGCTGCTAAACGTAGGTAGACTTACTTCTCACTAGTTTTTTCTTGGTTAGGTATAACCTTGAAAAGGGTTAAGTGTTCCATTTGCTGGACAAATTATCAGAATAGCCCGCCCCGAACTGAGATATCTGATGTACTGTCCTGACCTGATCTGACCTACCGTCAAAAAATTTTATTTTTACTCAAAACTTAGCATTTAATAGCGTTAAAAAATCGTGGGTCTTACCAGAAATTTAAATTTAAACACGCATTTAACAGTTGTTTAAGTGATAGAAATGTTTAGAAGTAATAAAGTGGCGTTTGGGCATGTCATGCGGAGGAAAGAAAATCATGTGACTAAAAGAGTGTTAGATGTGAATGTGAATAGATATAGAAGTAGAGGAAGGCCGAAGAAGAGATGGATGGACTGTGTGATGAATGATATGGGTAAGAAAGAAATGAACGGAGATGACGGCTTAAAGAGAGGTATGGAAGAAAAATACAGGTTGTGCCGACCCCACCTTTTTGTGATAACAAGGCGTATGTTGAGCAAGTTTAGTATTAAAACAGCATTTCAGTGCAATTGTTTTAAGTCCTGGTGGATAAATTATTCATATTCTTATGTTCTGTTTGTGGATTGCTTTACCACCGTAGAACACACGTATTCATGAAGGTCAGACTCTGGATTGGTATATGGTAGAGAGAGATGCGCGCAATATCAACGTCGTAGTTCTAAAGCTGTATCCACAAGCCATCAGGTTTCCCAGACTTCTTTAGTACAAAAACTTGCTCCATATAAAACTCTTGCAACTTGGTTAGATTCGGACGTTTTAGAATGAAATGACGTCAGTATTGTACTGTTTGCATAAAATTTAACTAATATTAAATAGTACTAGTGGTTCGCCCCGAACTGAGATCTCGCGAGTCTCCCATAAAAACAAAAAAATATTATTCGTAATCTTGGACTATCGAAGTAGTGCCACGAAAACAAAACCACTTAACTTAACCCACAGTTTCATTCAAATTACGGGTAACGGGAGTTCATGTACTTTGGTTATACTTTTTTGGGGCAGAAATTGCAGTTATTCTGGAATTCAAACTTTTGCGTATATTTGTGTCACTAAAGCTATACGCATACCAAATATCAGCACTGTGGCGTCTCTGGTGTACCCTGTGAATTTTGACAAAGTTCAGTTTTTATCACGGCTAATAACTTAAAAACTAAAAATTAAAAAGGGGTCGAAATGTACTCATTACCTTTTATTCGACGTGCTACTTGACCTGATAGCCCGATTTTGGTTTATTTTTACCCGTCTTGAACCCCAATATCTCAACAACCCCCCTACATTTTTAGCTCATTTACTCACACCAAAATTGTGCCTTCACTACCTACCTATATACCAACTGTCACGATGATCGGATCAACGCTTCGATAGTTATCCTCGGACAAACAAACATACATACATACAACGCCGATTTGCCCAATTTGATTTAAAGATCGCACTTCGCTCGATCAAAAAACTTGCTTCATATAAAACTCTTGTAACTTGGTTAGATTCTGACGTTTCAGAATCAAATGACGTCAGAATTGTACTATTTGAATATAATTCAACGAATATTAAATAGTAAAAATATAGAATTTGTGTGATATATAAACTGCTTTGTAGTAAATTGTGGCGTTGCTTTATAAATGCAACATGTGCGAGTTGACCTTGAAAATGAATTGATACAAATGCTTGCGTCTCTTATTATTCATCTAAAGCTATCTAAATCGTCAGAGGATCGCCACTTGACCGCTGCCAATCAAGATTTTGGTGTATTGTAGCCGAGGAAGTGATTGACCTAAGACAATAACCGGTTTTTACTATTAATCACGCTGACATAATGTTATCGTGGAGTATATCCGATGTAGTCGCGGCGCGAGTTGCGACGGCAGCCGATGTTACCCGAGAGGCTGACAGCTCGTCACTCGTCCGTCACGTCGGCCGGCACAGTTCTCTTTATGTATCGGATTACATAGGTGCAGTGTACGCGCCGTCGCGCCGCCGGCTTCAGCGTTCTCTTTTCATATTTGCAGTTTCGAAAACCGATAGTCGAAGCGTACGCTCGTGAAATTATATGTCCTATCGATTTGCTGTCGATATTTTTACGCGCAATCTACTGTTGTGCGGTGGGCGCGCATTGCAGCGGTCGCTAAAGTCAGGTGCCGAGAGGCGCGTTCTCGATTTTCTCCGGGGTTATATCGGAGTTTTCCCCGCACGTGTCGACTGTTTACGTAGCTCGGTACATTGCGATGCTAGCTCTAAGTACGGAGTCATTGACATGCCGGCATGACACACATTCCGCTTTGACTGACGGAACGTTAACACGTCCGCGGTTTCTTGTTCATTTTTTGTGGCGAGTAATTGTATCTAATTTATTGTTTCGACTGTTATCTGTGTTTGTTTAAAGTTTTGTTGCGGTGTGCGTGGCTAGAAATGTTTGTGTATCATCTGGTGATAACGTTATGTCTCAAGGCGGTCTCCTTGGCAGCTCGCGAATCGTGAGATTTCCGCGTCTCATTTTCAATTGACTTCTGGTATTGTGCGAGTTTTTGTGGTACTTTTGTGATATTGGATCGTAGATTTGTTGTACTGTCACTTGACGTTTATATTTTGGTTTTTGTTAAAGGATAAATCATACTTTCTCTGTTAGAAAATCAAAACTTACGTTAGGTGTTCTTTGTAAACCTACTTCTTTGAATCACTGTTTATGAATTGATAAAATAATAAATAGATTTAAGATAAGATTTTACATAATATTTAATATAATGATATAGAAATTTTCGCTTTACAATTTAGCAGCGAGTGCACCCTCTAGTTTCTGTACTCACGAATCAATGACTCCAGTAATGCTTGTGAATTTCGATTCGAAATCGCTCACGTCACTTCACTATGGCGTTCGAAATCTAAAATTCTAAACTATTTGGAGGTGCGATTTTTTAATCGATAATTTTACCAACCGTTCCATAGACACTTCTAGGTTATAAATAGATGTACAGTTTGATTTGTGTACGGAGAAACGTAGTTTACCTACATATCTACTCAACGTCGCCATTGGAATGTATATAATGTACATCTTGCACTATGTAGAGTGTATGTACAACGGATACATAACAATACCTATAGCGTAGTTGCCAGTGTGTGCGTGCGAGCGTAATGAGCGTTCTATGTGCTAAGAAACAGTAAAAAGTATGGCGCGAAGGCACGGAGCGGCAACGCCGCGTGCGTTCGGAGGCCTTGCCTCGCGGTGAAAACAATAGTCTTTGAGATATTCATATTTTTTGAATAAATTTTATGAGCGCCATATAATGAATATTCAATTTTAACACTTAAAATCGATATTTATGTTATTTATGAGTGATTAACTTTTATTCACGGCTACTCTCACGTGTAGGTAGGTAAATACCTATCGAGGTTTGAGTAGGAAGGTAAATGATCTAGGTAGGTACCTTCTTGCTTTATTGTTTAAAACCGTGTCGAAATCTGTCTAAATAAGGATTGTAAAACATTGCTCCATTCAAAAAAGTCCAGATAAATATTTATATACATATATGAATATTTAATTTGGTTGTAATAAAAACATATACTTACAATTAAAAACATTAAGATTATAATGTTTGTTTGTACTTGTAAATACCTAACTAGGTACAGTACCAAATTAAATTATCACCAGAAAAGACTCATAAAAAAATATCAAGTTGACAAAAGTTAATATTTTCTTGACTAGCAATTGGAACTGATTCCCAATAACATTTTTCCAACTGAGACTCAAACAATTACCTTTCGGAGTCGAAAAAATCAATATACAGATAAAAAAACAAACAAAGCCGTCAAAAATAGCTGGTGTGGTATAAAAAAATAGTAACCGATGTTGACCTTTTCGAACGCGCCTCGTTACTAGCGGGCCAGCTGACGCGGCGTTGCCAGTTCGGCGGCTTTAGAACGGTATCTAGTAGCTTATCGCCTCTAATGCTACGAAAGTAGGACTACAATCGTGTATCAATGTTTAGTATATAAGGGAGTTACGCCGTTTTTGTCACGGAGGGTGCACGCTTCCCGCGCGAATTCGAAATGCTTTTTATCAGTCGTGCTTGTGACGCGGTCGTTCGCTGAAGGCTCCTCTGATTTTATTATATTTTTTCTAGCTTTCTTTTTAGTCGATTATAATCGATCGTGAAGTGAACTACCAATTTACAGAACCAAAGTGACCAAAGTTTAGTGTAGTACTGAAAGTGCAATTTTAAAATATCAAATACTATTTACAAAAAAAATATTTACAAAGTTATCTATTTTGGCTAAAAGCTTATTAGGAAAAAATATATTTAAAAGTTCAAATTAATAAAAATAAGTCATATTTATATACAAAACAAAGTTAAATATTTATAAAAGTACCAGGAGCGCATAATAATCGAAGAGGTTGAGGCGCGCGATGTCGCGGTGACAAGGTGGCCTATATGCCGGTGGCGCTGGGCTCGTTCGTCGGCGAGGGCGAGTACCCACAATACACGCCGCAGCATCTGTACCACGAGTATGCGCCGCCGCCGCCGCCGCCGGTCTACCACCTACCACCGGAGCCCTATTTTAGGTAACTAAAGTCCTCCATATCGATATCGGCGGAAATGCGAATGTTGAGATGGATGTGTGGGGTAAAGAGAATGGATAAGATAAGGAATGAGTATATTAGACGAAGTTTGAAAGTAGCGCCAGTGATAGAAAAGTTGAGGAGTAAGAGGCTAGCGTGGTATGGGCATGTTATGCGGAGGGATGAAAATCATGTCACTAAAGAGTGCGGATGGATATAGAAGTAGAGGAAAGCCGAAGAAGAGATGGACGGACTGTATGAAAAATGATATGGGTAAGAAAGAAGTGACAACGGAGATGACGGCTGATAGAGAGGTATGAAAGAAAAATAAATGTTGTGCCGACCCCGCGTAATGTGGGAAAAGGGCAGAAAAAGAAGCCTTAGAGATAGCCTTGGGGATGCCATTGGGAAACTTAATATAATAACAATGCTATCGTTGTACATATATTTAAATGTAATGCATGCTAGTAAACATATTTAGAATTACCAAAGAAATTGTGATAATCATAGCTATAAGACGCAAAGTAAACACACGCTTGTATTGCCAAATACGAGACTGGCAAAAATCAACAAATCTTTTTTAATATACTGTGTCAGGTTTTACAATATTTTGTCAATACCAAACTTAGTTTTAAAATTCCTATCACAGGTGTACAATAGAGTTGGCCTGATGCGTTATATATATGTACGTGTACTTAAGTATAGGAAGGCTTAAGTCTTTTACGTATCTGACGCTTTATATAGGTTTTTTTTTGTGGAGATTTCACACAGCGCTATCTAGCCCCAAACTAAGCAGAGTTTGTACTATGGGAGCCAGATAACTGATAGAATAATTATATACTTTTTTTTTGTAAATACATACTTATAATATATATAAAAATATCCAGACCCGAACACATATTTGTAGATCATGTTCTGCGGCGGGAATCGAAGACGCTACCTCCTACGTCTCAGCCGGCTATACGCCCACTGCGCCACGGAGGTCGTCACACGTACATATTGAGTGTATGACGTCCGTTTAGGTAACTAGAGCGTGCTAGAACATCATCACAGCCCACACACTCAAGAATTTGAGAGTTCCTTGTGAAAGGGCTCGCTCGAGGAAATGAAACCATACATAATTCTTCTGTCAAGCAGCATTGCTGTTTCGGATTGAAGGCTTTACACCTATATGCCTCAAGTTAATGGACGCAAGGCAGTGCGTCATAGGCACGTTTCTAAGGTGTGTGATCTACGAGTTTTGTTAGGCAAGTGGGCAATAAGCTAGTTCCATCTCCCAAGTAGTACATAACAAAACAGGTAATTGTTATGCAAAACTTAACACGAAATACAAAAAAAATCATTAAAAACTTATCAGGTTTCCGTGTATATTTCGAAAAGTGTTACAGCCCAACCCAAGTTTTATAAATCTCAACCAGGATAATCTATTTTTATTTATTTTTGTTACGAAAAGAATTGTTATAAATTATACAACTCAATCATATGATATCCTTTTCAGAAGAAAGTTAGAAGTTATTTTAAAGTCTTCTATAAATAAATAGGTATTGCTGGACATTTCACACAGCGCCATCTAGCCCCAATGCAAAGCTTGTACTATGGGAACCAGATAACTGATAGATACTTATATACTTTTTGTAATTAAATAGTTGTAATATAGAGAAACAGACTCGGAACAAATATCTGTAGATCATGCAAACATTTGTTCCGCGGCGGGAATCGAACCCGCAACCTTCTGTGTCTCAGACGGTTGTTCACCCAATGCGCGTTATGCATTAAGTTATATATATGAAGAAAGAAGATTGTTTGCAGTAATTGCAATGATCTAATGTTATATGCATTAGCTCCACTATTTAACTAAAATTATAAATTATTTAATTTTTATTCTATATGTACCCTCTTTATAAATAATAAGGGGCCGTCCATTAATTGCGTCAGGTGTTCAGGGGGGGGGGGGGGTGCCCAATCTCACGTGGGTTAGGGGTTCATCTTGGCTAATATCACATAATTTTAATTTTTTATTTTATTTCTGTAAATCTATATTACGAGAGAAGTAATCTTGAAATAATGAAACCAATTATGTTTTTTTAATAAGTCCCAACGCATTTATCCTACGGATACAAATTTTGAAAAATCTCGTGTGAAATAAAGGGAGGAGGGGGTCGAAACAAATCTCACGACATCTCACCGGAGGGGGAGGGGGGAGGGGTAAATCGTCAAAATCGTCTCACGTAGTTAATGGCAGACCCCTAGGGGGTTTCACGGGCATTATTTTTTGGCGGCTCATCTCCAGACAGCGCCATCTATTACGCTAGTTGGAACTAGTTTTTTCTTTTTAAATCGAAAATGTAAGCCCTCATTGTTTTTACGACTGACTGCTAAAGAGATTTTTTTCTAAATTCCAGGCGGCACGCGCCATACTTCGGCCAACCAGACTACAGAGTTTATGAACTAAATAAACGGTTACAACAGAGGACAGAGGTAATCTTTTTGACATCTGTAATATTTAACTTACGGCCGCCATAGACGTTCAAGTAATTTGATCAAACAGGCTGGGTCAAACAGTTTGATCAAATTGGCATGATCTTTCAAGCGACCTGCACGCAGGCTTGAAGTGGTGTCAGTTTAGAACTAAAGCGGGCGAAGAGTTGTTGTGCTTCTTTAAAAATGTCTACTGACGACTCTTTTGTAATAGTTGGTTTAGTGTTTGCTTTGAAGGCCCACAAAAGGACAACAAATCCTACTGTATGGTGTAAAAAGTGGCTCATGAAAAGAGGAACACTTCCGCAGCAACAAATGAGCGCTCACACGCACACATTCAAATTTTTAATCAAACAATTTGATTAAATAAAAATACGAAAATTCATATTTCTTCAAGCCATTTGATTACTCATTAAATTTGATCAAATTTTGCCAGAGACATTCATGCCAGTTTGGTCAAACTGTTTGAACCAGCCTGTTTGATCAAATTACTTGAACATCTATGGCGATTATAACAACGCTTTCGTAATTAATTTCAATCATTATTATGAATAATGATATATCACGTACCGTTTTCAGTGTTGCCACCCTAGCCCTTTTCGGGGTTTTCTAGCTCATTTTACAGCGTGGAACCTGTTTTTACTGTTTAGCCCGAAAGGGGCAAACTAGCCCTTTTTGACACATTGATTTCGATCATTTTAATAACGGTACGTGATAAATCCCGTATTTATAAAAATTATCCCTAAGATTGGTTTACTCTATTCATTTCTAATAAAATTACTAGTAAAAAAGTGGCACTCCGGGAGTGCCGACAGAAGTGAAAATTTGAACAATTACGAGATACTTATATACAGAGGTGTCGGTAACGGTAAGAGTGTCACGAATTCAATGGTTTTTTCCCATCTCAAAAAATGCCCAACGCAAAAAGAAGTTTTCACTTCAAAAATACATATTATAAAATGTAAATGAAGTAGGTAGGTGCCTATTTTTACACCCGGTAATTGAAACACTTGATATTAGAGGTATATCTTGTAAAAATTTAAGGTAATGGTAAAATGGGGCGGATAGTTTTTTATGCATGTTATTTGACCTGATAATAAACCTTGCCTAAAAACCTCAACAGATTTTGCAATAAAAGTTTTATTGCTTGTTTTAGCCCAATTTTTAAAACCTGATTTAGGTAAATCTAGCCCGAATTAGATGCCAAATTACTGATGGACATCAAAATTAATGCTACTAAATAATGTTATTGCTTCCAACTGCCGTCTAAAATTCAATAATAGCAAGAAATTTCTCCAAAATCAATCGGTTTCCCACGTAGCTGCGTAAAATAACATTTTACCGTTAAATGTTCTGTTAGCGCCACCTGTTGACAGAACATTGAACATCGAGAGCATTGGGTCGTCTGGCTAGTGAATGAGATTCCTAGTCTTAATAAAATAAATAATCACATTAAAACTAGTGGTTCGCCCCGAACTGAGACCTCGCGAGTCTCCAATAAAAACAAAAAAAATATTATTCGTAATCTTTGACTACCAAAATAGTGACACGAAATAAAACCAATAACTTGACCTACAGTTTCTTTCAAATTACAGGTAACGGGAGTTCATTTTAATTGGTTACCATTTTTTGGGGTACAAATTGCAGTTATTCTAGATTTCAGACTTTTGCCTATATTTTTGTCGCATAAGCTACACGCATACCAAATTACAGCACTGGTGTACCCTGTGAATTTTGTCAAAGTTTAGTTTTTATTATGGCTAATAACTGAAAAACTACAAAAACTTTACTAAAAGTAAAAACAGGATCGAAATGTACATTTGACGTCTCACTTGACCTAATAGTCTCATTTTCATTATTTTTACCCCTCTTGAACCCCAATATCTCAACAACCCACCAAAATTTTTAGCTCATTGAGTCACACCCAAATTGTGCCATCATTACCTACCTATATACTAAATTTCAGGATGATCGGATAAACGCTTCGAAAGTTATCTTCGGACAAACATACATACATACAACGCCGATTTGCCCAAGTTGATTTGGAAATCTCGCTTCGATCAATCAATTAGTAAATAAGTTGTCAGCTTTGTGCACTACACTAGTAACCTAAACAATAAGATTAGAGTTTAATTTATGTGACTCTGCTGATGATATAGTACATTACTGCAGCGGCCAGCAAAAGAGGCATTGATGGACGAACGTGTAAGTAAATGTGGGCCGAGGCACACATACGTAAGTCCATCAACGCCTAGTTGTGGCCAAGGTATAGTACTTTTCTCAAATAATGCGCGGAAATTATAAAATAAAAAATACTATTACTTTTCAAAATCTATGACGAACAACAATAATTTTTTCATATGTTTTTTTTTTCAGTAAACAGCTTTCTATTTGCAAGCCAGTTCGAAATTTAAATAAAACCTTTGATAAGTTACCTTCTTGGTTGCCATGTTTCGGAGTAAACGATCGTTCCATTTTTAAATTACACGACAGATATGAGTTTACTATGCAATTTATTTGGCCGCTAAACCACGACAGATATGGATTTTCATACAACTTTTGCCAGCCACTGCTTGCATGTATTTGGCCTGTACAACAATTTCGATTTTGCTCGAAGAAGATTGTCAAAATAATGCAGAAACTTCCAAGCATTTTTGAGAATTTTTATTTTATTTTATCACGCATAGCGACAGAGAAGGCGTAACAATATGTACTCTCGGCTAACGCTAACATAGCATTGTTTTAATTCCAGGACTCTGATAACCTATGGTGGGACGCGTTCGCGACAGAATTCTTTGAAGATGACGCGACGCTCACACTTACATTCTGTTTAGAAGATGGACCTAAAAGATATAGTAAGTACTTTCTGCCCAAGGCTTTCATCATCATCATCCGCAGCCTAACTTCCATTCAGCTTTACTTATATATTTTTTAAACTAGTGTTTCGCTCCGAAGTAAGATCTCGCGAGTCTCCCATAAAAACAAAAATATATTATTCGTAATCTTTGACTATCAAAATAGTGCCACGAAATAAATAACCAACTAACTTGACCTACAGTTTCATTCAAATTACAGGTAACGGGAGCTCATGTAATTAGTTGTTATTTCAACCGACTTCAAATAATATCATTTTTACAAAAATCTAACAACTGACTTCAAAGTTACCTGGAATATTCACACTGAAAAATACAGTCGAATTGAGAACCTCCTACATTTTTGAAGTCGGTTAACCTGATCAAACTCTCATCAAGCTACCGTTGAAGTACATCCTTGTCAATAAAAAGAGAATCATCGAAATCGGTTTGGCGTGATATTGAGTTATTCGTCCATTTGTCGCGCACATACTTAATGCAAATTTAAGACTTATATGGTTTTCTCATGGATGCCATTGTCAAAACTGAACCAAATTGAAATGGGACCACATGGGGAGCACCAGCTTTCAAATAAAAAAAGAATAATTAAAATCGGTTCACCCAGTCGAAAGTTCTGTGTCACAAATATAGGGAAAAGTGTGAAATCCAGAATAACTGCATGTTTTGTTACACATAAAAAAATATAGTCGAATTCAGAACCTTCTCCTTTTTTGAAGTCGGTTGAAAAGGCGGAGGTTCTCAATTCGACTGTATTTTTCAGTGTGAATATTCCAGGTAACTTTGAAGTCATTTGTTAGATTTTGGTAAAAATTATATTATACCTATTTTGGAGTAGAAATTGCAGTTATTCTGAATTTCAGACTTTTCCCTATATTTGTGTCACTAAAGCTACACGCATACCAAATTAATCGGCTATCCAAATTAAATATATCATACCAATATAGATTCTTCTGTTTATAAATTATGAAATATCTCAAATCTAAACGAACTTAACCGTCTTTTTTGTATAAATTATGAACAACTAAGCTGACCCGCCAAACTTCGTACCACCTTGACATGCATATGCCGCGGGCTGCCAATGTACGTCGCCGGTACGATTATCAATCGCCCATCATTAGCTGCATCTATGTATGAGAAAATAAATTTTCTTCATCATATATTTTAATAGTTATTCTGCTATTCGGGGCGGAGACAAATTCAACAAATCAAAGATCATCAAAATCGGTTCAGCCGTTCTTGAGTTATAAATGGTGTAACTAACCCGACTTTGTTTTATATGTATAATACATAGCATTATTCCTTTTCCAGCGATAGGAAGAACGTTAATACCACGTTACTTCCGAAGCATATACGAGGGCGGAGTCTCAGAGCTTTACTACACGATGCGTCAGCCGAAGGAATCCTTCCATAATACAAGCATAACGCTAGACTGTGACCACTGCACTATGGTCACGCACCACGGCAAGCCCATGTTCACTAAGGTACACTCAACAAGAGTTACGGTAAACCAGTATTCACTTACGGTAAACCAGTAATTACTTACGGTAAATCAGTATTCACTTACGGTAAACCAGTATTCACTTACGGTAAACCGGTATTCACTTACGGTAAACCGGTATTCACTTACGGTAAACCAATGAATAATCGATAGTACGCTGGATGCTAGCTAAACGCCTTGTAAAACAAGTTATTGTTCAAACATGAGTTTGGCGCCCCCTGAAATTGCCGGTTTGACGTATGTATATGTAACATAATGATTGAAATAAATCACGAAAGTTTTCAAAGTAAAATTAATGTATTATTATTAATAAAAGCTGTATAAATTAATATCTAGCCAACATTATAATAATAGAAATACGGCACTAACTACTAGTAATAAACCGTGTATGGATAGTTTTACTGTCAATATCAAAGTACTTTATATAGAGCAAAAAAATAAGTGAAACTGCAAAGCCTAATTATTATTAGACGAACACGAACATAAAATAGACTAAAGCCAACTGACATTTTTAGTCGATTTTTGGTAATCACCATAGTCCACATCACTATTTCTCAGTTTTACTACTAATCTATCTACTTGATCTACTTCCGGTCAAGCAGCTGTTTTTATTTTAGATAGTTTGATTTTGTAATTGCTATATAATTTGTACTATTTTTTTTTTTATAAAATCAATCAAAGCTTTTATTGATCAATCGTTGGTTCTTAGTTTTAGTAAATATTCTGTGAATTAGCTAGCTTTCTCCCGCGCTCTCTTTGCCTTTCGTTCGGGATTTTCGTTTCGCGTTTCTTTTCATTTAATATTTTCTTATTATGTGTGTGTGTTGTGTGTTATTATTAGTTAAATAAGATAATATATAAATATTCAGGACTGCGACTTATGTTGTGAAATATTAAAGTGGGCGACAGATATGATAATAATTACACATAGCTATTTGTTAATTCTAATGTTCAAATGTATGTAGGTTATGGTATGTAATAGATTTCGTGTCACAAAAGAAATATAAAGACAGACACTTACTTTAAAAACCATTTATTTTGTTCTCTGTACTTACCAGTCTACTAACATTGTTGGGGAGCCTATGAATTCAACATTTATTTGTGCTAATTATTTGTTTTATTATCTGAGACACAAAAATAAAAGTGCACACCACCTGCTCGACAATGTCAAATTATATGTCATGTAAACACCGTGCGAAAGCAGGAGATTACATCCCTACGGCTGAGCCGGGACTACAGTTGTACTGAATTTCATCATGCCCACGCGGGCATAATTTTATTTGAATTTGAACCTCATTTACATCTTGGGCGCGCTTATATTCATCTGCACTCAGGATTCTCGTAACTCCCTCGCTTCGCTCGTGAGATAACTCTAGATACCTTCGTTACGCTCGGGATTCAATATAGCGCCCGGGGCGCAAGACATTGCTTTATGCCCTCGTTTAATAATGTACTATATTATCTTTCCGCTTCAGGTGTGCACAGAAGGGCGGCTGATCTTAGAGTTCACATTCGATGACCTAATGCGCATCAAGTCGTGGCACCTCGCGGTCCGCGCGCACCGCGAGCTCATTCCGCGCCAGGCGGTGCATCCCCCCGACCACGCCACGCTCGACCAGCTCGCCAAGAACATCACCAGGCAGGGAATCACTAACTCCACACTCAATTATCTAAGGGTAAGTGTTCATTGTTTGGAACTCCCAAGTTATGGAACTCAAATGATCTTCGGTGGGACACTTGGCTAGAGGTGGTGATGAAAGATAGAGCAGGGCAGCGAATGGTGGCCGAGGAGCGGGTATAGAAGGGTGGGACGTCCGGCAGCGAGATGGGTGGACGACATCGTAAAAGTCGCGGACCGCCAGTAGGTGAGACTAGCGCAGAAAAGGCTTATACTTAACAGTGGGTAAAGTCAGGCTGTGGATGATGATGATAAAGTGTTCCATAACTCACAAGAAGGTTCGGAGAGAGCTATGCTTGGTGTTTCTCTACGAGATCAAATCAGAAATTAAGAGATTTGTAGACGAACTAAAGTCACCGACGTAGCACAAAGAATTAGCAAGCTGAAGTTGCAGTGGGCGGAACACATAGCTCGAAGAACTGACGGCCGTTGGGGCAGAAAGGAAAGAGGCCAAATTCATAGTATGCTTAAAAGAAATACAACCACAATGACAAATCCTTATTTCGATGAAATGAAAGAGGCCCATAGGAATTGCAAAAAAAAAAGGATACCGGGAACGCAAATTATCTTTACAACCTGTTATAAAGGCTTTTTTAATTTACTCGCATTCGTGATGAAAAGTTATGGTTTATACTCTGGTGTAAGCGATCAATAGCACCCTCGGCTCATTATAAAAATATCGCTTACGCCCCCTGTATATAACAATGAACTAAAATTTCTTCCTACGACTACAGTATGTGATACTATATAGGATACTTTTTAGCAGGGATATTACGAATATTCGCATCCGCAATTGCGGAGCCTCCGCATCAATTTGGGCATCCGCATCCGCAATAATCGATGCGGATGCTCATGCGGATGCAGATGCAGTGCAGGTCACAACAAGAAATAAATTGTGTGGGGCTTGCGAGTAGCGCGAGCCGTGGGCACGTGCTGATTATAAATAAAATAAAAACCCGTGTGTGTGTACTTATGTACGCACGTAAGAAGTTATACTTCTTTGGTGTAACAGAAAAAAAATAGCTAAAAATTTCATCCCGAACGCCACAACTCTTTGTTTGTGCTGCTGAAACTGAGCTTTCACTGAAACATGAGAGACAGATAACGTCATCATGTCGCTTTTGGTGGTCGGTGTGCGCGCGCATGTAAAAATTTTGCATAATTTTTTAAAAACAAAAGAAGTTTAACATCAAAAAATAATAATGTAATAATTTTTAATTACCGATGTAAATAAATTATACATACCGACAATTAACCTCAAATCTATAAATGCACTCAAAACAGTTTATTCAAATCAGTTTTATCACTAATATTCAATATATATATATATGTATATATAGATATACTAATAAATAATAAATTATTAGTATCCCCTTCGTATATGAAATTGATTTAATAAAAACACCAAAATAATATTTATTTATTCACACTGTTTAATTGTACCCTTACGAAACACGTGTTCTACATATAAAAATACTAGAATATACAACTTGAACATAGTTATCAATTTTCATACCACCTAGAACTAACTTCATGCTGTTAAATTTAGGTGTCGGTGTGCGCGCGCATCGTAAAAATTCACTCATCATTTTTCTCCATCGCGCCAAAAGAAGTATAACTTCAATAATAATAAAATAAATATTGCTGGACATTTCACACATCGCTATCTAGCCCCAAACTAAGCAGAGCTTGTACTATGGGAACCAGATAACTGATAGAATACTTATTTACATTTTTTTTTGTATATACATACATATATTATATAGAGAAACAACCAGACCCTGAACAAATATCTGTAGATCATGCAAACATTTGTTCCGCGGCGGGAATCGAACCCACTACCTCCTGCATCTCAGCCGGCTATTCGCCCACTGCACCACGGAGGTCGTGATTGACCAGTAGGAGCGAAGATTTCGGTGACAAGATCCGACGCGTTTGTTATTGTTTATCATTTATATCTCGTAAATCAATCATAACATGTTTACTTGCTGTTATCATATGAACATTGCAGTTTTTGAGTGTTGTTGTGAGTATACTATACATAAACAGTTATCCGTGTCCGCGGATGTGCGCTTTCAAAAATCCGCATCCGCATCCGTATCCGCGGATGTCAAAAAATCTGCATTCGCAACAGCTTTTTAGGTATCTACAGTAAATTCCAATAATAATGAGATGTTTATGTTGTTTCCAGTTATGCGTGATACTAGAACCAATGCAGGAGCTGATGTCCAGACACAAAGCATACGCACTGTCCCCCCGCGACTGCCTCAAGACCACGCTCTTCCAGAAGTGGCAGCGGATGGTGGCGCCCCCCGGTGAGCTATACATTCATACTGCTGGGAGCCGTTGGGTGCACAAGATCGTGCTGGAAATCTATAGGGAGGCCTGTATTTAGCAGTGGATGTCTCTTCCAACTGCAGATCTTTCGACCTTTACAAAGGAAGAGTTTGACCGAAAAGTGTGTTATTTCGTTTTCGCGGGCGACTATACGACGCAGCGCAAGTGCGTCACACGTCGCACACTGTACGTGTCAGCAAATAGTTTCAAGTATTATAATATGTATGTTAGTCACTAAGGTATATATTTATACTAGCTTCCGTCAGCGGCTTCGCACGCTTTGTTTGTCTACAAAAAGTAGCATAATATGTGTTAATCCAGGTTATAATCTACGTAGGTACATACCCAATTTCATCAAAATCGGTTCAGCCGTTACGACGTGATTGAGAAACAAACAAAGATCCAGACTTTCACATTTATAATACTAGCTGTTGCCCGCCACTTCGTACGCGTTACACTTCTAAATGTGTAGGTAACCTAGAAATGAAGCTAAACTCGCTGTTGCAACTTTACTTGACACCACATTTTTATCCCATGATAACTGATTTATGGGATAAAAGGTAGCCTATGTGGTAATTCAGGTTATAATCTACGTATATACCAAATTTCATCAAAATCGGTTCAGCCGTTACGACGTGATTGAGAAACAAACAAAGATCCAGACTTTCACATTTATAATACTAGCTGTTGCCCGCCACTTCGTACGCGTTACACTTCTAAATGTGTAGGTAACCTAGAAATGAAGCTAAACTCGCTGTTGCAACTTTACTTGACACCACATTTTTATCCCATGATAACTGATTTATGGGATAAAAGGTAGCCTATGTGGTAATTCAGGTTATAATCTACGTATATACCAAATTTCATCGAAATCGGTACCGCCGTGATTGAGTAACAAGCAAACAAACATCAACACTTTCATATATATTAGTGTGATTAGTGGGTTTTTAAATTTATTTATCACTTAATTTTTTTACAATTAGTAATATATAAAAAAAACAGTTAAAAACCACTAAGGTTTGTAGGGATAATGCTATCATAAAGAGTCTACATCTTAAAAAACTGAAGCTCGGAAGCGCTTAGTCCAAAACAAATAATGTTACTACTAGGCATTTAGGTAGGTAGATAAATAATTTAACATATTATACTTGATTGGAACCAGTTTAAATACAAGGAAGTTATAATTGACAAAAACCTACCCTTACACATATACACACTACCATAAACTCACAAACCTTCGAACCCTCACACACGCAGACCTCCGCATACACACAACTATCCACACCCTCGCTCACACACTTACACAAAAAATAAATAATCTAATAATAATCTTTCTTAATTATAAGTTTTAACAGCTGTTGGTTTTCCTACAAATTAATTAAATTACTGAGTGACCATGGCATAGCATGTTAATTTATTTAAGTTTTCTTCATATATATATTTTTTTTCATCAATTTTGTAAATATGCTAATTGGTATACTAACCTAGAATCAGGAACGTCAAACTCATTTAGTTGTATGTACGGGCACTGGAAACTGCGACACTGTATTTTACTAATGCAGTTTCCAGTGTTCACATAGTTTAAGTTACGTGTAAAAAGTTTAGTAAAAAAAAATTTTATAAAAAATACGATTTAAGTTTAAATTTGATGTTTATAAAACGTAATGCTATCAGTTAAGTCAGTTGGTAGTTTATTACATTATTGACGTAACTGTGTTCCATTGTGTCCCTACGGTTTGAATAATAATATTAATTTGTAGAGTCGCAGCGTCCCGCCAGCAAGCGACGCAAGCGCAAAGGCAGCGCGGGCGCCAACGCGGCGCCGCCCGCCCCCGCCAAGAAACGATCACCCGGACCCAACTTCAGCCTCGCCAGCCAGGTAATTAATACAATACTACATTATTAAAAAAGCAGTGTCTTGCGTCACGGCCGCCATATTGAATCCCGAACGTAACGAAATATGAGCGAGGGAGTTACTAGAATTCTGATTGCAGAGAGGGATATAAGCACGCCCAAGATGCAGACAGCTTTATCCACGAGGAGAATACTCTACTTATGTGTATTAATATTAATTTTTGTAAGTTTATTTTATGTGACCTAAGCTAAAGTATGTTTACTTTCTATTTTCTGAAACTACCACTTTATCTACACCACTCAAAGGTTAGCTGGAAGAAAATGCTAGTTAGCATTAAGTTCGCCTATGTATTATTTTATCAATGCAACTAGCTGATCCGCCCGCGGCTTCGCATGCTTGAAATTTCCCGTTCCCGTGGGAACTTCGCGATAAAACTGTATAAAACACTCTTGTCAAAGTGACGCGACACTTCATGTAAATGACTTCACCTCAATGAACGATGGTTAAGTTATATGGATATTGTTCATACAAAAATACTAAAATCGTGATTAAAAAATAGGGGCGTCGGAGTAGGATGGTGAAAAATACTTTACGACTTATTCTCACACCTACCAAAAATACAAAAAAAAAATCATTAGAATCGGTCGACCCGTTTCGGAGGATTGCACAAAAACCGTGACATGAGATTTTTATATATTATTAAAAAAAATATGAATAACAATGTTCCTTTTTTTCTAGGATGTAATGGTGGTAGGCGAGCCATCCCTAATGGGGGGTGAATTCGGAGACGAGGATGAACGACTCATAACCCGGCTGGAGAACACGCAGTACGAAGGCGAAGCCGCCGACTGGAGCGCCGGGCCCGCCTCGCCCGCGAAGACCCCGCCCGGCCCCCACTGACCGACCAGCCCACACCGCTGATATAACTAGTGTCGCCCACAGGCTCTGGCCCACACGCCCAGGGTACAAATCTAATATTCGATAACTTAAACAAAAGTTTACGAAAAAAATCGCTAAGCTGATAAGCCACACGCCCAGAGTAGATATATGGACATTCGATAAATTAAACAAAAAGTTAACGAAATAAAATCGCTAAGCTGACAATAAATCGCTAAGCTGATAAGCCCATATCACACGCTCAGGGTACAAATCTGACATTCGATAACTAAAAAAAAACTTAATGAATTAAATCGCTAAGTTGACAAGAAGCTGATAAGCCTATAACCACACGCCCAGGGTAGATATCTGATATTCGATAACTAAAACAAATTTTTTACGAAAAAAAATCTTTAAGCTGACAAGATAAGTAAGCCCATATCACAAACCCAGGGTGGACCCAGGTATCTCGACGTTCGATAACTATTATGTAGTTTGCGAAAAAAAATCGTGAAGCTGACAAGAAATCGCTAAGCTGATAAGCCTTCACCACATGCCCAGAGTGGATATCTCGACATTCAATAACTATAATTACTAAAAAGATTACCCCCCTCACCCCTCTCAAACGCTGGAGGAGAGGGGGCGCCACATTAAGTTTCTACCCCAGTTAGGAAAAATTCTAGATCCGGGGCTGGTCAAATGCTGTCGATTATTTAGAGTAGAGTCACCTCGTTTCGAGATATAAGGTGTTTCAAAGCATCGGATAGAGATCTTCCAGTATTATAATACACGATGTAACTTCTGCTTTGAAGAATTGTCCAAACTTTGGATCGATTCTTCAGGCATGAACCATTCTAAATCATCATTTGTAGTGGTAGATTGATTTTATGTACTTGCATCTTAAACCGTGATGGTAACATAACATGGACATTCCTTATTTCCCGGAATTTTCTGTTATTTACGGGATTATATACTTATGAACACTTTTTTTTTATACTATGGAGATGGAACAAGCCTATGGCCCACCTGATGTCACTTAAACAATCATATTTCACATCTATCGCCACATAAAAGAATACTTGGCTATCAAAATAAACCCATCGCCAGGTCAGAAAGACCTGAGGGCTTAGCCAAGTTACAGTCGATAAGCGATGACGCTAGTCGATAAGTCTGAAAATGTATGGGATTTGACACATGCTATAGAAATACCACGTGATTCAGCGACAACAAATGTATGTAGAAATCGAATAGATTCGTGGCGAATGTAATTTGGCTACGGGCCCTGCCCGCTCTGAGGAAGACCGATCAGCATACCGCCGCGGGCCCACAGGAGCACCTGGTGGTGTTGACAAGAAGGCTGATGTTGAATTTGAAAACTTTGTTGAAATTTGTTTTTGAAAAAAAAAAATCTGAGGAGGATTCGGACGTGGCAGGCCTGCACCCTAAGCTTAAGTTTAAATAAATTTAATAATATACATTTGAGTTCATTAACCCTCAATCTAGCTACTCCCACGTTACACCGAGTTCCACGTTATAATTTAAAAATCCCGGAAACCCGGTGGCATGTCCATATTAAATACGTGTGAGATCATTAACCCCAAATCAATCTACCTACTCCGATCACTGCAAATCACTGATAAATGTTATACAAACCGAATCTTAGCGCTAAACAGAAACAATCTCCGCATTATAGTGAAAGCCCTGACTGGACACTGTCGGCTTAAGCACACGTTCAAGCTAGGGCTATGCGATATACAAACCTGCAGAGTAATGAGGCGGCAGAATCGCCCCTACATCTGTTAGGAGTGTGCTCCACTAATGCACAAACGAAGCATTCATCTGGGCAAACATCCTCAGTCCGGAGGAGCTAACAGCTATCACCCCTAAGAATATCCTACAGCTTCTAACAGTACATAAACACAAGTAGCGATCGCAATAGGCCTCGTGGCCGCAGTGAAACTAAAGCCACAAAAACTTATAAACCCGTGTGTAGGGCTCCTCAAGCCCAGGGCATCAGCGAAGGCCTAGTTGTATCAGCTGGAGGTGAAGGGCGAATGTATAAAGACTTTAAGAGCTAGTTAAATCAGGGCTAATTGTATAAAAGACTGTTTCCGTTTCTTAAGTGGTTGAGTGTTAATAAACTGTGCAATACGCACGGACACATCAAGTTATACATGTTCAGTGTAAGCTGACCTCGCATTGTATAGACTTTACGTACAATGAGAGGTCAGCTTAAACTGTATAGTTAACTTGATATGTAGCCGTGTGTAACAAACCCATGGGATTTTTATAGTAAAATACCCCCTCTAAATCTACGATAATAGTGAATATGTTTGTTCAGCGAGTAGTGGATGTCTACATTGTTAGCGAATATTTAGCGAACAAATTCGAACGCAGTCATAGTTTGTCATAACATTGACATTGTCAGTTAGGATTTAGCGAGCGAATTCGAACGTACTCTGCGTTCGAATTCGCTATATCGCTAACAATGTCTAGACTTCTACCTTCTACTATGACCTAACTATTGCGATATAGTTAAAAAACTGAAATGAATTTGAAAAAAAGCTTTCTTATAATAGCCCTACCCGTGTTTTCATTTAATGTCGTATATAACAAAACACGTGTTATATTGAGTATTTTTTGAACTTTATCGCAATAGGCAAGGTAGGCCAGGCCACAGCAAGGCTGCATCTCGTCAGTAACAATGAAAAAACAGGTGTGAAGACAACTCTGTAACATAAACATAAAAAAGTTGGAATTTGTGTTAGTGTAGCACAAATGGCAAATACATTGGTTTTTGGTTAGTTTAAAGCCGACGACTACGTTATCTAAATCGATATATATATTTTTTGGTTTTCTAAAGTAATTAAATCCCGCGCTATTATGTACTACGTTGTAACCGTGCTCAGCTGATCGGGGCGGGGTCATTGACCCGTGAAATCTTCGCTCCCAGCACGCAAGCCCAACATAATTTCTTAACCCGACCGGCATCGGTTATTTCGGATGCGGATGCAAATGTCCAAATTGATGCGGAGGTTCCGCATTTGCGAATGCGGATGCGAATATTCGCAACATCCGTGATACATACATACAACTCTAAAACATTACGCAGTTGGGCATGCATCTGCATCTGCATTGATTATTGCGAATGTCCAAATTGATGCGGAGGTTCCGCATTTGCGGATGCGAATATTCGCAACACCCCTGATACACTCTAAAACATTACGCAGTTGGCGTAGTCGGGTACAGATCACACAGAAACCATAAATCTAAAGAGGCAATACAATTAGGTAAAATACGTTTTTCTTATAAATCTTGTGTGCGCCGGTGCCGGCTATAAACTAACCAAATATTTATAGAGTGCTAGTTGATTTGTATCAGGCAGGGGTCCATGTCACGATTATGCTCTGGGAACCATTGGAACCGCATACAACCCTGGATATGAAAGCGGTCGTTCAACGCCCATCTACTTTCGGCACGTCGAATAATTATCACAATTTTTGACTTTGTTTTGAGAGTACATTGTTTAGGGCACACGGATAATGTCATATAAATAAATATACGCCTTTACGGATAAATTATTATCTGTTGTTTTATTTACCCTGGAAAATATAATAGGACGGATTTGACAAAGTGGCGCGTTGTGCATGATCAAAACATCTTTAGGCGCGGTGGGCATAGTGAAAACTTCTTTAGGTGCGTTGAGCATTTTTTGAGATGGGGAAAAAACCATTGAACTCGCGACACTGTTACCGACACCTGTCACTGACCCCTGTCACTGACTGGACTGTTACTGACACCTCTGTATATAAGTAGCTGTGGTGTAGTCTGCTTTTATTCAAGTTTTCACTTCTGTCAGCACTCCCGGAGTGCCACTTTTTTTTTGTTTATTCTATACAAGCTTCCGCCCGTCTTCGCACGCGTAGTTTGCCAATAAAAAGTAGCCTATGTGTTAATCCAGGCTATGATCTACGTATATACCAAATTTCATCGAAATCGGTTCAGCCGTTAAGAAGTGAAAGAATAACATTCATACCTACATTCGCGTTTACAATATTAGTGGGATGGAGATGAAACAAGGTTATGGTCCACCTGATGTTAAGTGGTAACCACTGCCTAAAACAGAACTGACTCGTAGATCACGCACCTTAGAAATGTGCCCTACGATGCACTGCTCTGCGTTCATCAACTTGAGGCATACAGGTGTAACGCCTCATGTGCGTGTAATTTCACCAGCAACCATACCCTTCAAACCGAAACACAGTAATGTGGCTTGGTGGCTGAAATATGTATAGTGGTAGTAATTCCCCGAACGAGCCCTTTCACAAGGAACACTATTAGTGAAATTTGGCAGGTGTCAATCATAAGTTCAGAGGATAAGCTCGAAGAACTGATGGCCGTTGGGGCAGAAAGTTTCGTGAGTGGAGGCCACGCACTGGAAAGTGGAGCGTAGCACCCCCACTAGATGGAAAGACGACCTGAGAAGGATTTCAGGGAGCCGTTGGGTGCCACACAAGATCGATCGCTCTGAAAATGTATGGTATTATGGCTGATATGATGATATCTTATTTTGTTATTGATCGAGCGAAGCGAGATCTACAAATTAACTTGGGCAAATCGGCGTTGTATGTATATTTGTTTGTCCGAGGATAACTTTCGAAGCGTTTATCGGATCATCGTGAACTTTGGTATATAGGGAGGTAGTGATGGCATAATTATCGTGTGACTAAATGAGCTAAAAATGTGGGGGCGGGGGGGTGCTGTTGAGATATTGGGGTTCAAGAGGGGTAAAAAAAACAAAATAGGATAGGGTCAAGTGGCACGTCTAATAAAAGATCTTTGTGAGTATATTTCGGCCCCGTTTTTTTTCTTAGTTTAAACCTTGTAGTTTTCAAGTTATTAGCCATAATAAAAACTGAACTTAAAAACTGCGAGCTTTAAACTAAAAATAAAAATGGGTTCGAAATGTACTCACAAATACCTTTTATTAGACGTGCCACTTGACCGGATAGTCCTATTTTGTTTTTTTTACCCCTCTTGAATCCCAATATCTCAACAGCCCCCCTACATTTTTAGCTCATATAATGACATCACAATTTTGTGCCATCACTACCTATACATGTACATATGTATATACCAAATTTCACGATAATCGCATAAACGCTTCGAAAGTTCTCCTCGGACGCACAAACATACATACATACAACGCCGATTTGCCCAAGTTGATCTCGCTTCGCTCGATCAAAAATGCATTGTCATCGGAATGGAACCAACATGTCACCAACAACTCCGTAGGTTATGAGGAAGGGATTCTAATTCTGCTTCCAAGATTTAACATAAACCAAATAACAAACAGACATTGCAAGCTAAATAAAAGCTTGTGAAAAATGATAGATGAGAACCCCTCATTGTCTAGTTTAGTTACATATTTGTAAGTGCCCTAAATACATTTGAGTTATTGTAAAGAGTGCAGCGAACTGTCCCGCGCAGTATATAAGAATAGATGCAGCGAGCGCAGCGCATTTGGCTAACAGACGAACAGGACATCTATGGAGCTTACATGCAAATAAATATTAATGTACGTAATAGTCATAAATGAAATGCACGGCGAAATAACGGCCCACTTTCATTCAAATTATAAGTAACGGGAGTTCATGTTAATTGGTAAACTTTTTGGGGTAGTAATTCCAGTTATTCTGGATTTCGGACTTTCCCTATATTTTTTTCACTAAAGCTACACAGATACTAAATTTCAGCACTGGGGGGTCACTGGTGTACCCTGTGAATTTCGTCAAAATTCAGTTTTTATTTTAGCTTATAACTTAAAAACTACAAGCTTTAAACTATAAATAAAACTAGTTGTTCGCCCCAAACTAGGATCTCGCGAGTCTCCGATTAAAACAAAAAATATTATTAATATACTATCAAAATAGTGCTACGAAATGATAACCAAATAACTTGACCTATAGTTTCATTCAAATTACAGGTAACGGGACTTCATGTGATGTGGTTATCCTTTTTTGGGGTGCAAAATGCAGTTATTCTGGATTTCAGACTTTTGCCTATATTTGTGTCACTTAAGCTACACGTATACCTACCAAATTACAGTACTGTGGGGTCACTGGTGTACCCTGTGAGTTTTGTCAAAGTTCAGTTTCCATTATGGCTAATAACTTAAAACCTATAAAGACTACTAAAAATAAAAACGTAGTTTAAATGAACTAATCAAGACCTTATATTTGACATCGCACTTGACCTAATAGTCTCATTATCATTTTTTTACCCCTCTTGAACCCCAATATCTCAACAACCCCTCACCATTTTTAGCTTATTTAGTCACACCAAAATTGTGCCATCACTACCTACCTATGTACCTATCAAATTTCACGATGATCGGATCAACGCTTCGTAACATTCATACGTAGTTAGTAATGCCGGGTTCCTATATCAGTCGGTAAGCAGCTACGCCTCGTTTCTCCTTGAAAACGTGTCAAAAGTTTGACATTAGTTTGACATTTTTTCAAGGGAATACGAGTCGTAGTCGGTTACTGACGGATATAGGCACCCGCTATTAGTTGATTTAAAGTTGACCGTGCATTTTGACACTATTTTAATAGTCAAAGATTATAAATATGTCTTTTTATGGCAGACTCACGAGATCTCAGTTCGGGGCGAACAGTTATTATGAGGGATAATATTTTCATCCATGAATCGACTCTATACCTCTCCTATCATTTCAATACTAGCCGAACAAAACGCTCTCAGTACTTGCCGAGTTTGAAACAAAACCAACGCCCGTGCGTTGCTGCAATAAGTCTAAAAGTTTTCAAAAATATGTGCGTGGTGACTGTGACGATATTAATATATTTCAGCCTAATTCATAAACGTTATAAAAGCCCATATTTTAACTAAAATAGGCATTGTCGTGCATAGAATAAGGCAATAGTTATCTAAGCTAAACAAGGAATTAAAAATGTTTATGAATTAGGTTATTACCTTATAATCATACAAAACTAAACACGTTTAATACCAAACCAATTAATTTAGTGATATATAAATGCCGCTCTCTCTCTCATTTTTAAACTCTTTTATGCCGCTTCGCAAGGACCCGTGAATTAAGTGATAAGACAATCTAGGAGCATTGAACGCGACTTCGCATTTTTTTTTGTGGCTCTATGTCTATTGAGATGGAACGAAAAAGTCTTTTAATAAATTTGAATACAGTGAACCAAGAAGTATCAAACATGTTAGGTTTTTTAATATGTAGTATTTTAGACTAATAATTAGAAATTGCGTAAGCAAGAGAAAGCTCTAGGAATGCTATTTTGTTCTGAAAATACCTACTATGACTTTTTTACGAATTTTATTACCTACGCATATTATATAGGTAGGTACACAAGGGACAGACGCTAATCAAAATTATAGTCTAGCTCGCAACTTCGCACTCGTGGTTTGCCTGAAAACTTTAACCCTCCTCCGCAGTCGGCATAAAGTAGCCTATGTCCCGATCCTAGTCATAATCTGTTTGTAAACCAAATTATATCGTGATTGGTTTAACCGTTTAGTCGTGAAAACGTAACAAACAGAGAGACAGAGTTACTTTTGAATTTATAATAATACTAGTGGTTCGCTCCGAACTAAGATCTTGCGAATCTCATAAAAACAAAAAATATTATTTGTAATCTTTGAATATCAAAATAGTGCTACGAAATACATAACCAAATAACTTGACCTACAGTTTTATTCAAATTACAGATAACGGGAGTTCATGTTATTTGGTTAGCCTTTTTGGGGTAGAAATTGCAGTTATTCTGGATTTCAGACTGTTCCCTATATCTGTGTCACTAAAGCTATACGCTTACCAAATTTCAGCACTGTGGGGTCACTGGTGTACCCTGTGAATGTCGTCAAAGTTCAGTTTTTATCATGGCTAATTACTTAAAAACTACAAGGTTTAAACTAAAAATAAAAACAGGGTCGAAATTTACTCACAAATACTCTCGACACTCTCGCTTCGCTCGATCAATTAGCAAGGATTATGTTGTAATCAGAATAATATATGTTACCTGAAAGAGAAAATCTGAAATCAAGCTATCTAAAAATCTGTATGTAAGGAAGAGAGAAAATAGAGAAGAGAGAGTTGGAGAGAGTTAGTTAGTTTGTTTCTGTTAGTCTTGAGTTGTAGAATAGGGGCTTTAGCTGTCATGAACCTACCTGACATTTAGATGCATTGTTAGCTGAGTTTAAATGTCGGCCTAAATACTTCAATACCTTCCTGGTTGAACGATCAATCAGTTCGTTCCACAGACATGTTCATTCAATAGATAGCTATAGTCTGCATTAGGGCTGCGTAAGTAGCCTGGATGATGGCTAAACTTTAGGGTTTTGTTGTCTAATTACGCGTTTCGCCATGTTTGACTGTCTGTCGTCTGTCCGTTCGGAGTACGACATTAAATGAAAACACGGGTAGGGCTATTAACTAGTATTGCTGTAAAATAGCGTTTTTTTCAAATCCATTACCACAGAAAATTTATAATTTTCAAACAACCTTAATATCAAGTCCTAAAATATCAATGAAACAGCCTGTATAAAATAGGTAAGCAAATCATATTCATTCATCATGTAAGTAGGTACCTGTTAAACTGACTCAGCGGCAGTGTGTAAAAATTGTTTGTTGGAAATGTATCGATTACTGGATAAATATTCAAGCTACCGGTATTAAACCCTCCAAAATCAGATAATACGGTTCCGGATGTGTGTTTTGAATTAATGTCGTACATAAAAAAACAGGTTGTATAACAAAACACGTAGTATATATCAATTAATATTGATTTTGACTTATTTAGACTGATCCGGAGTGCGTTTTGCTTCAAAACGGCAGCGTATGCAGGGTATAGTTTCTTTAGATGTATTTTAGTACTACCCTCTTTTGCTTTTAAATTAATCTCGTTCATAACAAAACAGGTTCTAAAATGGTGTTTTTTTCTTTCTTTTTTTTTACAATGATGTTAAATATCAGATAAGTTGGTGATGCGACGCCTACTGTTCCGAAATCAGAACGAAAAACTGGATTTTTAGTCTTTATTCTCTAAGGCCGGCTTTTATAAGTATCCCTAAACGTATATAGCGACTAAACATGTTTAAATTTGTTGTATTTATACGATTTTACATATTTAGCCACTAAATACGTTTAGGCATCTTTGCTCAAGTCGCTCTTAGAGGTGTAAAGTTATCCTCTAAATGTTGGTACACAGGTGGTGTTTTTTTTTACTTTCACACCCAATTCATAATTCTTTATTGTTCATTTCGTTCCCAATCTTGTGGGTATCGTCGAATAGGTCTTATCTACAAGGTTTCATCAACACTTATTGATCCAGGAATCTGTTTTCGAAATATAAAGCTCCAAAGTAGCCTTATAGGTGTTCTTATTTTAAAACTAGAATCTGCCAGCAGCTAATCTAGGTTATAATCTACGTACATACCAAATTTCATCGAAATTGGTTCAGTCGTTACGACGTGGTTGAGTAACAAGCATCCAAACTTTCGCATTTATAATATTAGTGTGATGAATATGCTATTCTACATGTTACAGAAGTCTTCCTTTACCCACTGTGCGGGTTATGAAGCATTCGACCCGTTACCGTATGGACCCGAATTAGATTAACACTCATTATTGAGGGTGCATGGTCTAGTGTTCCGTATGGAAAGGATGAAAACGGGATCCTAAGCCTACAAGTTTACATGGTGAAAAAATTATCTCTAAATTATGTAGGTATATACCTATTGATAGTATAAGTGAATGAATTCCAGAGATATGTATATAATAGAAAGAATATAAATTATTTTCACACCACCTGCTCGACAATGTCAAATTATATGTTATGTAAACCTCACCGAAAGCAGGTGATTATACCCCTACGACTGAGCCGGTGATTCATCATTTTGTTTTGAATTTGGAACCTTATCTGTATTAAAATTTTAACCAAAGAGACCCACACAATAAGAACTTATTCGTAAATCGAACTAACCTCTGCACAGAATGCACCAAGTCACCAACCTAGATTTGGTTTTTATTGTCTCGCAGAAAGTATGAAAAGTTGAATATTCTTCTCGTGGATAAAGCTGTCTGCATCTTGGGCGTGCTTATATCCCTCTCTGCACTCAGTATTCTAGTATCTCCCTCCCTCCGCTCGTGAGTTAACTTTAGAATCCTTCGTTACGTTCGGAATCCAATATAGCGCCCGTGACGCAAGACTCTGCTTTATTCCCTCGTTTAATAATCTACTATTACAAGACTATAATACAGGAGAAACAGTTGAATCATCTAAAGACCGTTGCAAACGATCTATAGATAGCTCAACTGCTCCAGATCACTACCAGATGGAAGTGTACCCAAGAGACTGGCTGCATTGCGCTGAATTGCAATGCTTATGCGTTGACCCAGATAAGCGCCAGCTCTCGGATCACACGTCGTCGCTTCGACCGAAAGAATTAGTATTATTTGTACGTAGTTTAATATTATGTAACAAAATAATTATAATTTCGACGTCACATGAATTGGCAATCACGAGTCGATTTGTCAGTTCTATTTCTGTTAGAAAATATTTAGATGAAGCTATAAATCATCATCATTATGGACGACCGCAGCTGAACATAGGCCTCCTCGATTCCAACCGATCGTGTATCTAGACTCCCAACAACTTTTACTACTGGTTCGCCCCGAACTGAGATCTCGCGAGTCTTCCATAAAAATCAAAAAATATTATTTGTTATCTTTGGACTATGAAAATAATGCCCCAAAATGCAAATTCAACCATTATTAACCATTATTACCAAAAATTATTTATGTACCTATTATTTATGTATTTAAGGTTAAGTAATTTTTCTTTTGCTATTATTAAGTTTATTCTTTTTACACCTCAGCCAATCTTCCATTAAGCAATGATCCTCTCCATCCAAAGGTTGTCTGGAAGAGATCGCTTTGTTAAGCGATAAGACCGCCCATTATACTTACATTTATTTGATTTATATTTTATTTTTATATCTGTTGTGTTTAGCTTGTAAGGTATAATAAAGAATTTTCATTCATTCATTCATTCATTCAACTAACTTGACCTACAGTTTCATTCAAATTATAGGTAACTGGATTTCATGTAATTGGTTACACTTTTTAGGGGTAGAAATTTCAGTTATTCTGCATTTCAGATTTTTCCCTATATTTGTGGCACTAAAGTTACAAGCATACCAAATTTCAGCACTGTGGGGTCACTGGCGTACTCTGTGAATTTTGTCAAAGTTTAGTTTTTATTATGCCTAATAACTTAAAAACTAGGAGGCTTAAACTAAAAATAAAAACGAAGTCTAAATTTACTCTCAAAGACCTTTTATTAAACGTGCTATTTGACCGGATAGTTCTATTTTGTTTTTTACCCTCTTAAACCCTAATATCTTAACAATCCCTTCACATTTTTAGCTCATTTAGCTTATTCAACCACTTAATCACCAAAATTGTGCCATTACTACCTACGTATATACTAAATTTCACGATGATCGGATAACCGCTTCGAAAGTTATCCTCGGACAAACAAACATACATACATACAACGCCGATTTGCCCAAGTTGATTTAGAGATCTCGCTCGATCAATTAAATTTTAAAAATATATTGACTGTTTACCGAATGAGATTGGATTATGAATTGAATATATTTTAGCATTCTGCTCCACAAATATTACAATATTAGCTTGATATAAATAAACTCATCATCATCAACCTATCATCGCATATCAGTCAACTCATACCATTGTATTGTCAGTTACGCGAATACCGTTTAGGACATATATTATAACATAATGAGACTAGATCGATACTCGAGTTTAAGTATTTTATGTTACGGGAATTGGCCTGAGTAGGGTTCCCAGATTAAACAATCGAAATTTCGAAATATAACATTAATGTCGTTAGCATCGTGCATGCAAATGAACGCAGCACAAAATTTGGATATTTTATGTTTTATTTTACTACTTAAATTGTAGAAATTCCGGACGGTTTAGGATTCCCCCGCATTCCGGACAAAGACCTATATTACCGGACATGTCCGGAAAATTCCGGACGTATGGCAACCCTACCCCTGAGCGACTATGAACCTTTTTATGAGGCCTTCAGTGAGGGATCACGTCTCTATGCCTCTACTTTTACAATAATCAAGTATTTTTCTAATGACACGTACCTACATTTTATAGTATTATCTCGCTTCCAAATATAAGTTATGGAATTATTAGATAAATTAATTGCTAATACGATAATACGGTACGAAAATCAATAGATAGGTAGTAACCTAATTGATGGATAGATAACTCTTTACTTCAAAGAAGAAGTAATGTTTTTGTGTGTTTAGCGATAATTCTTTACCATTTTGTCCGATTTCAATGATTATTTTTTGTTAGAAAGAAGGTGATCCCATATAAATTTGATCAAGATCTGATGATGATGGGATCCATAAGAATATCATCATCTCTTCAATTTGCAAAGGTATCTGCACATTTTATGATTATCTTTTTTCTGAAGTCGGATAATTTATTGTTAAAGTCAAAGTCAAAGTAAAATATTTTTATTCATTAAAATCACAAGGATCACTTTGAAACGTCAATTTTACTGCCTGTTCCTTTGCGACCAAGCCAGGAAAGAAAGGCAAGAAAACAAGGCTGGTTGTTTTTTTAATGATCCTTTTACAATACATAATACAGAAAAGAAATTACGTCTAAATTGTAACATTTTGAACGAGTTGGAGCAGTTTCTATCCCAAGCTTCTCTATCGTTCTCTATCGTTAAATAGTAGATCTCCGTGGCACTGGGCGAATAGCTGGGTGAGACACAGGAGGTAGCGGGATCGAGTCCCGCCACGGAACAAAATATATGTATAATACATACATAACTCTGTTTGTTTGTTACCTTTATACGACTAAACGGCTGAACGGATCGTAATGAAATTTTGCAAGGAGATAGATTTTATCCTGGGAAAGAACATAGGCTACTTTTTAGGCAACTGCGCAAAATGAGGGTAATGTTTTATTGAAAAACCACTCGTGTGAAGTAGCGGGCGGGTCAGCTAGTAAAATATAAAAACTGGTGGTAAACATTCTTACTCGAAACATTAAAAAAGATCTGTCAACTTTAAATTACTGGTCATTATACTTCAGAACAATTGACTATAAGTAAAAAGAAAATAACAGTGCGTGAATGAAGAACTGTGGACTCAATGAGCTACGTGGAGGACTCAGGATCCAGCTCTGAAGAGGACGTGGACTCAGGCATCGCGGAGGAGCAGCCTCGTCCCGACTGCATGGAGCTCGCAGACTTTTTCAACTATTGGTAAGCTTTTATTTTGAGGGCTAGCCTTGGCCTTACCTTTTGTAGCATGTGTCCTAACTTCTTTAGGGGTCGTCCTTTTTTACCCCCTCGGTGATACGTCATTATTTTTTATTAATATACACCATAAAACATGATCATCTTTCTGGGCAGTCGGGTAAGAATAAAAAAGCATATTATTTCATAAAATTTTATTGTTTTACAAATGATCACAGTTTAATTATTCAGCTTCTTCGACTTCCTCTTCTTCCTCTGGTTCACCATCGCCCCCACTTCTTCCTCGTGCCTAAAGAAGAAACGTATCTATAGAAATCACGCAATTTCACAAGAAATACAAAATTATCTGCCATATCTAAGTAACTATTGTATTCCTTTTTTACTCCTACTTATTTTTAATCTTGTAAAACAAACCTACATAATGTTATATATCTATAGTCATATCAATAGTCTATCAGAACCTATAATGTACTTGTATTCATTGTAATGTCAAATATTAGTAGATTATTAAACGAGGGGTAAAGCAGTGTATTGCGTCACGGGCGCTATAATGCATCCCGAACGTAACGAAGGATTCTAAAGCTAACTCACGAGCGGAGGGAGGGAGATACTAGAATCCTGAGTGCAGAAAGGGATATAAGCACGCCCAAGATGCAGACAGCTTTATCCACGAAGAGAATACTCTACTTTTCACACTTTCTGCGAGACAATAAAAACCAAACCTAGGTTGGTGCATTCTAGGCAGAGGTGAGTTCGATTTACGAATAAGTTCTTATTGTGTGGGTCTCTTTGGTTCAAATTTTAATACAGATGTGGTTCCAAATTCAAATCAACAATTCGAAATGAAATTCAGCACAACTTTACTTCTGGCTCAGCCGTAGGAGCTTAATCACCTGCTTTCAGTGAGGTTTACATGACATATAGGTACAAGGTGGTATGAAACGATTATTTGAACAGAGTTCCAGCAAATACAGACCCAAGCTTTTTTGTCATCCATACTAGATACAAGATATTTATTTTTATAAACAAGTGTACAATAAGGTCTTTAAAACTAGGTAATGGCTTTATACTCGTTTGTTCTTTACGAGCATCGCAAACAACAGATTACGGAGGGCGATTTTTACAATAAAAAAATTATACAAAAAAACAAAATCAATCATTGAACATTTCAACATTAAATCACCTACGTTTACATGTTTACACAGTGTACTAACATTATAAATTAGAAAGTAACTCTGCCTCTCTGTTTGTAACGTTTTCACGACTAAATAGCTGCACTAATTTCGATAAAATTTGGTTTAGATAGATTATGGATGGGTTTGAGACATAGGCGACTTTATCCGAATGATGAGTTTAATGTTTTTATTGACAAACTAAGCGTGCGAAGCCGCGGGCTGAAGCTTGCTTAAATAATTCTGTCAGGTACTCACGCTAACAGCCCCACCATCATGAACCATCACGCCGCTTGCGAAGCCTGGTCCGTCCACGACAGAAACCCCACCGAAACCTGGTCCGTCCACAACAGAGACTCCACCGAAGCCTGGTCCGTCCACGACAGAGACTCCACCGAAGCCTGGTCCGTCCGCGACAGAGACTCCAGCGAAACCTGGTCCGTCGACAAAGGCAACTCCTCCAAATCCTGGTCCTCCGAATCCTGGAACCATGGAAACCCCGCCGTATCCTGAAATCAATATTATATCTTTTCTGTCCAGGTTTTCCCAGAACCCTCGTAGGCATAGGCTCCGTCCCCTCTATCAATAAGCCCTTAATTTTAAGAGAAGTAGAGTTCTTGTGAATGAGCTCGCCAGGCGAAATAATTCCACCACCTATACCTATTTCTGCCGCCAAGCAGTATTGATGTGTTCCAGTTTGAAGGGTATAAGGTAACGGTGAAATTACAGGCACATGCTTCACCTGTTTGCCTCAAGTTGATAGACGCAGCGCAGTGCTTTGTTATAACTGCAGTGATCGTAGTAGGTAGATTGATTTAAGGATAATGATCTCAAACGTATATGTTAATATGAATATGCCTCCGGTATTCCGGGATTTTTAAATTATAATGTGGAGCTGGGTGTAAAGTGGGAGTAGCTAGATTGATTGAGGGTCAATGATCTCAAATGTATATGTTAATATAGATATGCCTCCGGGATTTTTTCTTGTGAGAAACGTGTTTTCTCGATAAATTACGTAAAAATCTTCACGAATTTGCACGCAGAAACTCACCAAATCCTCAACTCAATCGGATGAATTTTATAGACACGCATAGTTAGCAAATAAAACACAAGCATTCATTTTATTATTTGACAGATAAATAACAATAAATTTAAAACTTTTTACGATAGTTTCTTTTAAATTTTAAAGTAATTACTAAATCACTAGTATAATATTTAATTCAAACCCGTAAATAACGGAAATTTCCGGAAAAAAGGCATGTCCATGTTATGTTATTATCATAATTTATGATGCAAGTAGGTACATAAAATCAATCTACCTACTCAAAACACAGTGATAGTGACCACTTAACACAGGTGGGCCATATGCTTGTTCCCTCTATGTGTATGTCTATTTATTCAGAACCCTCGTAGGTTAGTGCTGTAATAAGTATTTTACTAAAATATCGTGTTTCCTTGTTTTGACCCAACCCCTCCATCATAAGCCAATCCTAGAACCATGTTTTTTTTATATAAGGTATAGGTTAGCGTTTGACCACTATCTCGCCTGATGGTAAGCGATGATGCAGTCTACGGTTTTGGCATACCTGAGTGGTTTCGACTAAGTAAACACATATACTAACCTGGGGGCCCGTCCACAACATTGACCCCACCGGGGGCCCCGTCGATTATGTGGACTCCACCAGGGTTTCCGCCATCATGGAAGAAGACTCTTCCATCAGACACCTGGAATATACGAAAATACCTACAGTAGAGCTTAGCTGTTGTTACCTAATATAATTTTAAATTATCTGTGGAAATGTATAATAGGCCCAAAGCATAAGACAGGTTTTTTTATAACTGGATAGATCTACGTTTGACCACAATCTCACCTGATCGTAAGCGATTATGTGGTCTAAGATGAAGCATGAGAATCTAGAAGAAACCTATTTAAAGGCTCGAATCGTATTTTTTAGGAAACACAGACGATGGTAGTGTTCCATACCTTAGCTGTACATTTCAAGAACGTAGAACCAAAACGGTGTGTGCCAAAACGGTGGTATATCAACTAGATTAGATTAGATTAGATAATTTCTTTATTGCACAGCATTAAAAATAAAACAACAAAAGAAAAAACACAATTAAAGCAAAGATACAATGGGCGGCCTTATCGCTAAAAGCGATTCATTTCAGGCAACCTTTGGATGGACAGGATCTATGTGAACAAATGAGAACGGCGCGGCGTAAATCAAATAATAACTAATTGAACAAGTACCTATTTATATTAACAACAGAACAAGTACAACATGGTACATATCTTAATCTTTGCATGTATTATAATATACCTAATTAGTTTTTCACACCACCTGCTCGACAATGTCAAATTATAGGTCATGTAAACCTCACCGAAAGCAGATGATTATATCCCTACGGCTGAGCCGGGAGTAAAGTTGTACTGAATTTAATTATGCCTTCGTGGGCATAATGGTACACAATAAGAACTTATTCGTAAATCGAACTAACCTCTGCCCAGAATGCACCAACCTAGATTTGGTTTTTATTGTCTCGCAGAAAGTGTGAAAAGTAGAGTATTCTCCTCGTGGATAAAGCTGTCTGCATCTTGGGCGCGCTTATACTCGTATCCCTCTCTGCACTCAGGATTCTAGAATCTAGAATCCTTCGTTACGTTCGGGATTCAATATAGCGCCCGTCACGCAAGACACTGCTTTATCCTCTCGTTCTATCTAATATTTCTGTGCGTAAATTTCCCGAAAAAAAAGTGGTACTCCAGGAGTGCCGACAGAAGTGAAAACTTTAACAATGACGAAATACTTATCAACAGAGGTGTCGATAACGGTAACGGTAACAGTGTCGCGAGTTCAATGGTTTTTTACCATCTCAAAAAATGCCCAACGCGCCTAAATAAATTTTCAGTTTAATAGTAAAAATAATCTAATCTAAATTACCACTAAGACGAATACTTCTTACCATAACATCATCACCATCCACAACCTCTACGTCACCCATTTTGAAATATAACTTATATATATTATAACAAACGCACATAAAATACTAAATCTATTTGTAAATGTCCGAGTATCGTGAACTGATTGGAGTGGCTAATGTTATCTAGAGATAGCATTGCTATCTCTAGGGTTCCTTCTTTGATTGTTAAATTGTATGAAACGGAATTATACATTTATTTAAGCAAACCATATCAAGACATATCATATCAAAACAAATCAAGATTTTTATTTGCAACACATAATATAACTAAAAATAATACAGTATGTATTATAAAAAAATATACAAATAAAAGAAATAAATATTGCCAGATAACGGATAGAATACTTATACCCATACTTTTTTTGTAAATATCTGTAGATCATGCAAACATTTGTTCCGCGGCGGGAATCGAATCTGCTACCTCCTGCGTCTCAGCCGGGTATTCGCCCACTGCGCCACTGAGGCCGGATGGATAGATAGGTTGCTTAGTTTGGGACTAGATAGCGCTGTGTGAAAAGTCCAGCGTTATTTATTTTTATTGATTTATTTATCCATTGTGCCTGGTTGACAGACGCTAGGTTTTTTTAGACGAATCGATGATGATTATTTGAGTAAGCACAGGGATAATGGGGCAAATCGCGAACTGACCATTTTATGTCCTAAATTCGTAATTTAAAACATTTTAGCCAATCATGGCATAGGCAACTTGATTTCATTAATCTGCCAGATCAAGTCAAGCTTCGATGAGTCAGCCAACTGGCCCCAATCAAGCATCTACAGAAAGTGCAGCAAACGGCATAAATAAAAATTTCTATTTAAAACCAGTAACTTGATTCACTCAGTCGCAGAGCGGGACGCATGAGATCAGACGCCTTTGCTGCGCGTAAAAAAAAGAAAACTTTCGCGCCAACCGTTGCCATACCAAAGTGACAGTGACATTTCAGTCTGAAAAACTGAAAGTGCGTTCTGAAAGTGTGTGTGAACAATGGTTTTGATTTTTGTTGTGTTGTTCCGGTCAGTGCTTTGAGTAAGCTACAATTACTTTGAGTGATATTCATTAAGAATTAAATCGTCTTTGTGTGCGGATATGAACACAGAGTCAAATTGGCTAAAAAGAAGGCTGACACGATTTTAAAGATGTTTTATTGATTTATCGTTTCTGAACAACGATTTTCTACATATTCTTCAACAACATTTTTACAAAGTTTACCTACAAGGATTCTGTAAGAGTTTGACAATTTTATTCTACTCGGCACTAAAATAACCGAATGTTAGAAGTTCTCATATAATATCGAAAACATAGTAAACTTGACCACACAAAGTTCAAAAACTCGTAATCAATAAATAAATTAGCATATATACCATCTGTCCTAGTTTGTAAAACTTGTTTAGCTTTATTAGAACAGTACAGTTGTAAGCTTCTACTCTACTTCCTAACTGTCATACACATAAACTTTAATAATTTAGAAATGATAGAATAAATGAGGGCACCAATGGCTTTGAGTAGAGTTTGTAATTTAATGTCTCAAGCAACTTTTTTCTTAGGTCTTCAGAAAAATTGCTACTTAAACCTCCAGCGCACAGTAAGGTTTTTTATTGCGCTTTTTTTGCTGTTCGGTTATGGAACGCGCTGCAGTATTTCAGTATTTATTTATTCACCATTTGATTACATTTTATAATTACTGATTAAAAGGGGTATTTATCGCGTATGCACCTTTTTTATTTGTTATCCCGACGTTTTGGGTGTGTTGAAACAGTCGTGGTCACGGGTAGACTGGAGTACTTGGAGCTACCGTCAAGAAGTGGTAGCAGCTGCAGCAGCTACCCTCACTTGGTCATCAGAATTAGAAATGTCCTCGTTCATATAACAACACACTACACTAACCGTATCTACGCACTGAGACGACTGATCACGACGCGCACTCCTAGTAATCACCGGGTTCCAGGACGCTGAGAGATATATACCCGTTTTAATCAGTAATTATGTACGAGTAGTAGAGTTTCTTGTGAAAGGACTCGCCCGGGGATGTAGTACCACCATACCGACTTCTGCCGCCAAGCAGCATTGTTGTGTTTCGGTTTGAAAGGTATGGTTGCCGGTGAAATTACAAGCACAAGAGGCTTTACACCTCTATGCCACAAGTTGATGGACGCAGTGGCAGTGCATCGTAGGGCGCGTTTTTAGGGTGCGTGATCTACGAGACAATACTTTGCAGTAGGCGATGGTTACTACTTAACATCAGGTGGGCCATAAGCTTGTTCAATCTCCATGTAGTATAAAAGTCGCGAATGTTTGAAACATACTAGATTTCATAGTATTGGTATATCAAAAATACATTATAAATATCAGTTAACTACAGAAATATTGGACGACCTCCGTGGTGCAGTGGGCGTATAGCCGGCTGAGACGCAGGAGGTAGCGGGTTCGATTCCCGCCACGGAACAAATGTTTGCATGATCTACAGATATTTGTTCCGTGTCTGGGTCTTTTTCTATGTATTATAAGTATGTATTTACAATAAAAGTATATAAGTATTTTATCAGTTATCTGGTTCCCATAATACAAACTCTGCTTAGTTTGGGGCTAGATAGCGCTGTGTAAAATGTCCAGCAATATTTATTATTTATATTTATAGAAATAAATAACAATATATTACTTACAACTAAGCAGAGCGGCTAAGAGCTAAGCTCAATAAACTGAGAGGTTACTTACAGCAGATACCTACTACTCATGCAGATGACAAAATGAACAGCTCATTTATTCATTTAAATGATAAAATGTTTGTTTTTCTAAGAACGTTTTTAGTTTGAGTTTAAATCCTTTCAAAGGAAGTCGTGTTATTTCTAACGGAAGCTTATTGTACATAGCGAGCTTTATACCTGGTTGTCTTGTTTATAGATTTTGACAAGTCTGGTCTGCCCGTCGTTATAAAGCGGTCATATTCCTTGCACACTTTCAAGCTGAAGGTGAAGTAGTAGTATAAATCAGGGATTCCCAAAGTGGTCGATATCGACCCCTTTGGGTCGAAATCGGTTTCCCAGGGGTCCACATAAACAAAAACTGATTTTTGGGGTCGACGAGGTCTAAAATCGACCCCTATTAATTAACGCAAGTTCTTATTTGAAACTTTTAAGATACTGTTTATGTTGTGTTTTAATTTTTTTTCAAAAAATAATAAGATTTGATTAGATTAGATAATACTTTATTGCACACTACGAAACAAATACATATACAAAACAACTACGTAAATCTATGGATACAATTGGCGGTCTTATCGCTAAATAGCGATCTCTACCAGACAACCTTTAACCTACTTAAGTATTCTATTTATACTAGTAAATGTCTATTTATTTTGTTAAATGTTGATGAGAAAATGATGTCAAGTTTACTCACTTAACCAACCGCAAAGTTTATAAATTGATAAGTTTTTACTATCAATTGGAAAAAAAAAAAACTAGATATAGGATTTTTAAAGTAATTTGGCTATAGGGGTCTGAGGTATCAGTTCATTTTGAAAAAGCTTACGGGTCTCTTGCCCAAAATAGTTTGGGAATCACTGGTATAAATAAATAAAATTTAGAAAAGCCTTATTTTTCTTACAAAATATACAGTTTTACAATCTTACTTATTTTTAAAATAGTAACTTGAGTATTAAATACAATAGTAGATTTTTTTTTAATAACCTATACTGTCCCACTGCTGGGCAAAGGTATCCCCCATTTGCTTCCATTCCTTGCGTTCTCCAGAAATCTCCTGCCAGTCAGAATGGAACCCATCCAGATCGTCGCGCCAACGTTTTCGCGGTCTGCCTCGTTGCCGTCGTCCTGTAGGTTGCCAGTCGGTGGAGATCTTAGTCCACCTTTCAGGGTGCATTCGAGTGACATGACCCGCCCAGTCCCATTTGAGTCTTGCAGCCTTGTACCCCACGTCGATGATTCCGGTCATAGAGCGTAGAGTAGTGTTGCGGATTCTATCGGTCCGCTTAACACCTAAAATGCTACGCTCCATCGCTCGTTGGCATACCCCGAGTTTGAACTTTTGTGAGTCCGTCAATGACCAAGTCTGAGCACCGTAGGTTAGAATGGGTAAGATACACATGTCGATGAGTTTTCGCTTAAGTGACAGTGGAAGGTTGCCCTTCATTAGCTCTTTCATGGACCAGTAGCTCTTCCAAGCGTTATCGACACGACGGTCTACTTCTCGATCTTGTCTGTTCTTGAAAGAGACTATCTGGCCCAGATAAATATACTCATCGACATAGTGTATCTCTTGCCCATCTACCTTGACCCTATGTTTCATGCTATTGGTCATAACTTGGGTCTTTGACTGGTTCATCATCAGTCCAACCTCGAGGCTTGCCTTGCTCAGGTCTTGGAGCATTTGTTCTAATTGGGGGGCACTGGTGGCAAAGAGAACTATGTCGTCAGCGAACCTAAGGTTTGTAAGTTTTTGGTCGCCGATTTCAATGCCTGCATTTGTCCATGAGGCTGGCAATTGTCTAAAAACCTCTTCTAGAGTGCTCGTAAATAATTTGGGAGAGAGCGGGTCACCCTGTTTGACTCCCTTTTCTATTAAAAACTTTGCTCCTGATGTACCTATTTAATTTAATGTTAGCGTAGCTATTGCTGTAAATGCTTTTAATTAGGTCTATATAGGTTTTTTCAACATTTTGTTTCTCTAAAGCCAAGAAGATTGCTGAGTGGTTGATGCTATCGAAAGCTTTTGTGTAATCCACAAAAGCCAGATATAGTGGATTGTGGAATTCATTAAATTTTTCTATAACCTGATTTAGCGTATGGAGATGGTCTGTGGTGGAAAAATGAGGTCGGAATCCAGCTTGTTCCGGTGGTTGGTGCTGGTTCAGTATACCTTCTATGCGCTTCTGAATAACTTTGATAAAGGCTTTGTAGAGATGTGACACTAAACTGATAGGACGGTAATTATTCATGTTACTTTTGTCTCCTTTCTTGTGAAGAAGAATTATATTTGAGTGGCACATCTCCACTGGTAGCTGACCTGTATCTAGAATGGTGTTGAAGAGATTTGTGATATGGGGTAGTAAAACAGTGGCTCCAGTTTTTAAAACCTCGGTCGTGACACCGTCCTCTCCAGGGCTCTTATCATAATGCATGGCTTTTAAGACATCATGGACTTCGCGTCCTGTTATGAATGGTACAGCATCTGATCGAGCATACTCTATAGTTGTTGTCATCTTTGAAGAATCGGAGTAAAGATTTTTGTAGAATTCTGTGCATATTTCCAATATTTTGCCTCTATTATTATATTTATTTCCGGAACTATCTTGTAAGCAATTAATCCATGTTTTACCCTTAGAGATACCCTGTTTTGCTATTCTGAGCGATCTATTATTCTCTAATGCTATTTTTACTCTGTAGGTATTAAAGTTTCTTGCATCGTTTCTGATGCTGCGCTTATACAATAGTAGATACAATAGTATATAGTATACAATAGTAGATAGGAATTAATAATTGTTTTTATATATATAACCATATAAAACCAAAAATCTATGAAATGCAGTGAAAATAAACGAAATCGGTCGGTAGGTAAGTTAAGAATGAACTAGCGGTGAATAAATGAATGAAATACTCTTTATTGCACACCAAACAAAAATACAGTAATAAAGGAAATAAACAATAAATAACGGTACAATGGGCGGTCTTATCGCTAAAAGCGATCTCTTCCAGACAACCTTTGGATGGACAGGATAAACAAAAATCAAAAGACGGCGGTGTAAGGCTGATTTTAGTCTCACGCTCACCGTCAGCGCTCATAGCTCAGCCCGTAGTTTTTCAGCGCTGAGGCTCAGCGTGGCTCGTTTTAGTATCGTACTGACCGCCTTACTGTACAGACGACGACCAAAATGCGGAGTGTATTAATTATTGCTGCTTTGTACTATCTATCCCAAAAAAATAAAAACCGGCGGCGACGAAGACTCTATGTTCATCCATTAATTGAGCAGAGAGCCGTTGCAGGAGACTTTGTCTTGTTATATGACAGTTTGAGGGTTGACGAAAGTAAATTCTTTAATTACTTTCGAATGTCAACTAGAACTTTTGACGAATTACTGGCAAAGATACAGGATAAACTGGTCCATTGCAGCTTACGACGTGTACCTATACCACCGATTGAACGACTAATGGTGACTTTAAGGTAAGAAAAAAACATATTTACTCGTTTTATCATTATGTTTAATTATAGTAAAGTAAGAGAACAACATATTTATTATTATAATGTTTCATAAGGACAGATTAAAAAAAAATTATAATAAGTAATTGAACACATATAATTATTTATTCATCAGTAAGTCTCGCTGTTTGATAACCAGAGTAACCAGGATTCGCATTGTTGGTTTCGTACTCTGGGTAAGCTGGAGTCTGATAATTGTATGATGATGATGCATATCTTGCGTCGTTGGAGTAAGAGCTATTTGAGCTATTTGATCTGTTGTAATTTCGAATATCCATGGCTTCTCGTAGCACTCTCGATCTAAACTCCAGCTTTTGTCCTACATCAAAACTTTTTAAAATTGGACCCAAAGAAGCGAAAAAAGCCAGGTCGTCAGCGGCAAGATCTGGGGTTTGGTTACTTAATAAAGTTAATAATTCTTTTTCAAATGGAGAACTTTCTGGATTTGTTTTCGGGGCCCTTCTTTTTCTCTTTTCCAACCAAGGTTTTTGTGATGATGCTGAATCAACACCACGGTCAATCTGCTCACTGTGTTGAGTGTTTGAAAAAACTTGCTGCATTAATATATCAGAATCTTGAGTATTTTCTGAAGACCCCATACTATCCAATGTATTATCTATATTTACTGAGGGTGAGGGAAGGGAAGAGTCATTCAGTGATTCATCAACTTCATTCTCAACTGTTGGAGCTAGGAAGCTTAATTCGTCATAATAGATGTACTTTTTGTATTTTGGAGCAGTACTTCCAGAGGGCGTTTTTTTAACTGCGTTCTTTGTTCTAAAAAACGCGTCCCGGGCTGTTTTCCACCTTTGTTGAACCAGTTTTCCTGAAATAACAAAAACTTTTTTTTCAGATTTCTTGCTACGGGTCGAACATATACAGATTTGCAGTATTCATTTAGGATGGGAATCGCAACAATCAGTAAGATCGTGGACGAAGTGTGTAAAGTTATATGGGAAACGCTACACGATGAATGTATACCATCAAATACTCCTGATATGTGGCAAAATATTGCTAACGGTTTTCTACAAAAGACCAACTTTCCAAATTGCATCGGAGCTATTGATGGCAACCACATCCGAATCGTAAATCCAACCGGTGGTGGATCAATATTCTACAACTATAAACATTTTTACTCCATAGTTCTTCTAGCTATGTGCGATGCAGATTATTGTTTTACATATGTAAACATTGGAACATATGGAAAAAACTAGGACTCGACTATATTCCAAAACAGTACACTGTACAAGAGCCTTGAACAAAACACTTTAAATATTCCAGGACCAAAGCCACTGCCTGGAACAAATACTCCAGTTGAACATGTAATTGTGGGTGATGGTGCGTTTGGAATATCAAATAAAATTCTGAAGCCATATGCACGATCCAATATGACCCACAAGAAAAAAATATTTAATTATAGACTGAGCCGCAGTAGACGATACATAGAATCGACATTTGGTATCATGTCAAACAAGTTCAGAGTGTTTCATACACCTATTAATGTGAGTTTTGATGTTACAAAGAAAATAGTTAAAGCATGCTGCGTATTGCATAACTTTATAAGAATTCGAGATGGTTATCGTATTGAAGACACACTTACAATTGAGGGTATGGTGGACTTGCCAACTGTACCTACGAACAGGTCTGGACACGCTCTGCGAGAACATTTTGCCGAGTACTTCGTGAGCCCTATTGGAAGCGTGCCCTGGCAAGACTCGTGTATATTTTAACTTGAAAAGGCTTTGTCCTGTAGTGTAGGTATTCAGATAATAAAATAAGAAAGTAAACAAACCAAGTTGTTGTTTTTCTTCTCCTGAAATATTTTCGAACAATGCGTCCACAATATCCTCCCAGGCTTTGTTTCTTGCATCTTTATTTTTGTAGAGTGGATCGGATGCATCCCACAATACCTTCCTCAGGCGTACCTCATCGATAACTCGACCTGTATCCACTTCGCGATTTGCCATGATTGTACGCCCTGACGACGTCCGCTCCGCTCGACACAAGAACGCTCACTGAACGCAGAGGCGCTCGTGCGATCGTCAGCGCCGACAGCTACGCGAGGCCGACGCGCGACGCGTACGGCCGCGTAGCTATCAGCGCTGACCACCGTGCGCGCTGATAGCTACGCGTTATTTAAAAACGCTTCCTAGAAGTCCATATATCTCGGACATCAGCGCTGACGGTACGCGTGCCGTCGGCGTAAGACTAAAATCAGCCTAAGCATACATAAAACACACATAAACAGAACCCATAAAATAATATATACCTACATATTGATTATGTATAATAATAAACGTAAACTTAAATACATACAAATAATATAAATAAACTACACTACATAATATGGAGGATAAATAACATAAACACTAGCGGTGTGTAGCTCTTTACGGATAATATGGTTCTGGGAATCGTTTCTCCAAACTGATAGAAAAGACATGTATCTTTCTAGTAACATAAATGTCTCTTACTCAACCAACTGAAGCACGCCACGCATCTCCGCCGATACACAACACAAGATAGAGAGATATATTTAATTTGTTTGTATGTGAATCGAAAGCAACAAAATTAGACTTTGGTTATAATCGAATGACTTCAGCTCGTTGTTGCTCTTGGCATCATCATGCTAGTGAACGAAACGTTAGGAGTTTCGTAAAGGTAAAAGAGATGCAAATGGATCAGATACATACCATCATGTGTCAGATATAGATGATACATATGCTATCTAGATCTGGTTCTGTGCTGCGATTGCTTCACATGTACGTCAGAGTCAGTAATCCGAATGATATAAATGAAACGTTTCAGTGATCCAGATCTTAGGCCGGATCCAGATACAGATGATCCAATCTCAACCATGAGTCATTTTTACCGCCTCTAGAATGAACGAAATCCACCTTTTTTTAAAAAAAGGTTAGGGAACCCTACACTATGCATAACCGGACACTTGGCCAGTTGTTTTAAATTAAAGTTATTCTTCGAAATTCAAATCTATTCAGGATGTTGTCAACTTCAAAAGATTTCCAAAGGAAGTCATGATTTAGAAAAATAATACCGCTAACTAAAGATGAACCATAATACCGTGGTGATAAAGAACGAAATACCTAGAACACGTTCCTCTTGTCTCTCTAAATGGAGTAAATAAAATGTCTGAACGGAAATGAGATGATTTGGGAAATGGTTAGAGTTTCTAGAGAAACAAATATAAATAAATAATGCTACCTGCCTACATTTAACACAGCGATATCTAGCCCCAAACTAAGCAAAGCTTGTACCTACTATGGAAACCAGAAAGTTATCTGATTTTTTTTTTGTCATTAGGTACATACTTAAAATATATATTATAGAGAAACATCCACGCGGATTAAATATCTGTAGATCATGCAAACCGTTGTTCCGTGGCAGGAATCAAACCAGCAACTTCCTGCGTCTGAGCCGGTTAGTCACCCACTGAGCCACGGTGGTCAACGAAACCAAATAATGTAAAGATTATGACTAAAAAATAAAGATAAAATAGCTTTTTTTACTCAGATTACTTGAGTTAGTTACAAAATAAACAATAAAAGAATTATTTATAAAGAAAAGGTCACTGGCATGACTAAATCTAAATATAGCGCCAAACATTGTTAGAATCTGTGAGAGCAGACGGTGAAAGTCCTAGAGCAGTGACGTCATGACGTGTCGATTTATAATTTACTTATCGATAAAAAATATCGAGTGCCGAAAACGTGTTTTCAAAAATAATTATTTTCAATGATAACAAAGATAGTTTTTATCTTAAATTTTAGCTCCTGTTCTTTCGTGACCACGATTTGTATTTTTGTATATTTGTAACGAATAAACGCAAAACCTACAGGTCCGATTTCAAAAATTCTTTCACAATTAGAATGCTACATTATCTCTGGGTAACATAGGCTACTTTTTACCCGCACTGCGCAGTAGGAGGGTAATATTTTTATTGAAAAACTAGGCGTGCGAAACTGCGGATTTTTCAGCTAGTTCATTATAATGATCCTTTTGTGTCACTATTAATAAGACAACAAATAATTTACATAAATACATATTTGATAGCAGCTGCCAAGTCAACATATTCATTTACATGGCTAACATAGGTTGCATATTAATAATCTTAATTTGAATACCTATATTGATTTCTTTCTTTTATTTCATTGTGTAAATCACGTGATAATAGAGCTAAGTATCTTAGATAAAGGTTTCAGGGAGACGTCGGTTGCTCTGAAAATATTATGGGAAGGCATTTGTTCAGCAGTGTTGTTTAAATCCCTAAAAATAAGACGTTTATCCTTTTGTATCATCAAAGTGCAATAAAATGCAAGGTAAATAGCTGCACTATTTGTCTCCATCATCAGACACTCTGAAAAGCACACGTTGACCTATAAGTGTCTGATTGTTAGAGGAAGAATAATAGGGAGTGCGTGGTAGCAAAATTGTAGTATCAGGCCATGTTCTAATAGAACGTGATCGCGCAAACAAGTGATATGTTCACGAGCTGCCGTAAATATTGTTTGTCTTCAGATACGCATGTTGAAAATAATTAACTTTTAAACACCAAGCCTGTAAACAAATGACGTGGTAGAATATTTCGCCAGTGCTCGTGATGTGATGGGCTTTACTACGCAATACTTTGTTATAAGCGATAACCACTTAACATCAGATGGGCCACAGGCTTGTTCCACCTTCAGGAGGCTCCAGAAACCCTAGGCATTGTATTTCTAAAATCCTGAACATACCAAACTGTAACACCAACGTGGGATTACAAGCTCCTGTAATACAATTGAGCACACCCTCATTAACAAACAGATCCCAGATATAGGTATCTTCAATGATAATATTAGAATATTTATACGCAAAGTGCTGGAATATTTCCAGCATAAACCTAACACAGATCTTATTTAGATTTAAATTAGACCTTTATGTTGTTTGATACTTGTTATAACTAGTGTTTCGCCCCGAACTGAGATCTCACTAGTCTCCCATAAAAACAAAAATATATTATTAGTAATCTTTGACTATCAAAATGCCACGAAATAATCAACCACCATACTACAGTTTCATTCAAATTACAGGTAACGGGAGTTTACATTAAGTGGTTAATCTTTTTTGATGTACAAAATGCAGTTATTCAGGATTTCAGAATTTTGCCTATATTTGTGTTCTTAAAGCTACACGAATACTAAATTTCAGCATTGTGGGGTCACTGGTGTACCCTGTGAATTTTGTCAAAGTTTTGTTTTTATTATGGCTAATAACTCAAAAACTACAAAAATTAAACTAAAAATAAAAACAGGGTTGAAATGTACTAATAAAGAACTTTCATTTGTTCACACACACGTCCCACTTGACCTAATAGGCTCAATTTCATTTTTTTTTACCTCTCTTGAACCTTAGTATCTCAACAACCCCCCCAACATTTTTAGCTCATTTAGTCACACCCAAATTGTGCCATCACTACCTATCTATGATCGGATCAACGCTTCAAAAGTTATCCTCGGACAAACAAACATACATACATACAACGCCGATTTGCCCAAGTTGATTTGGAGATCTCGCTTCGCTCGAGCAATAATGCACCGCGCTTTACAACCAAGAAGCATTATTGAATCCAATTACGAAATTACTGTTTCATCTGTGCCTGGTCCTTGTGTTACTTCGGCTTAGCCTAGTTCAACTGCCTAGCTGTCTGTCATTTGAGAAAGAAAAACGAGGAAAATCTAGACTAAAATAACTAAACTGAGTTTAATCTTTGCTGAAGATTGTAGTAGGTAGCCTTTTTTAATAATGACAATTGAAATCATCATTTTACCCAGGTGTCTACTGCAGAATAGACTTCCAGAGCGACCAATCTTGTACGGCCGTATTCCTTTGTGTAACAGTATTTTGATTCAGTGTACAATAAAGAGTACGTATCTATCAATGATTATAGTTTTTTCGAGCTTTTTTCTACCACTAAGACGAGTGTTAAAAGTTTTTCCTCTTAGATCTGATTGAGACGTCATACGATTAGCTGCCAATTCGAACAGCCGAATTGTCACATGCGTTTGTAGTAAAAAATACTTACACGTAGTGGTGACACGTGGTGACCTACTTGTGTGAGATTTATTATTCATTATTTCACAGTAAGAAAGGGACACAGCTAGAAATACCTAACTATTTTATTTGTAATGCGCAGGTTTCTATTCTACATAGGTACTTGTGTTACATATACTTTCTCACTGCTGGGCAAAAGTCTCCCCCATGTTCCTCGATATCTCACGATCACTCGCCACGTCCCACCAGCCATCTGGGAATGCATCGAGGTCGTCACACCAACGCTTTGTTAGCCTGCCCCGGTTTCGACCCCCATCTGCAGGCAGCAGGCACCCATTGTGAAAGTACTTATTATAAAATAATAAATAAATATTGGACATTTCACACAGCGCTATCTAGCCTCAAACTAAGCATAGCTTGTACTATGGGAACCAGATACCTGATAGAGTACTTATATCGTTTTTTTGTAAATGCCTACTTATAATATACCTATACTCGTAGAAGAAGTAGGTAACTTTTCAACAAAAGATATAACCGATTTAACATTACAGAAAAAAAACTTATATGGTTTTCTCATGGATGCTATTGTCAAAACTAGACCAAATTAAAATGAAACCACACGGGAAGCACCAGCTTTTAAATAAAAAAAGAATCATCAAAATCGGTTCACCCAGTCGAAAGTTCTGAGGTAACAAATATAAAAAAAAAGTTGAATTGCGAACAAGGGGTTCGCAATTCGACTTTATTTTTTCCCTTTTTGAAGTCGATTAAAAATATCTAGACCTGGAACAAATATCTGTAGATCATGTTAACATTTGTTCCGTGGCGGGAATCGAGCCCGCTACCTTTTGCGTCTCAGTCGGCTATTCGCCCACTGCGCCACGAAGGTCGTATTATAAATGTTAACATTGCTCTGTTTTCATCAGAGTAGACATGTATAGATTTTAGGGAACTGAATCCTCTATGCCTAATCTAAAAAATCTAAGGAAGTATTACTTAGAAAACTTTCATGATTGATTTCAAACATTATTATAAATAGGTACGGGATTTATCACGTACCGTCTTATCGGTGTAACGACCGACAATTTGTGAACTTTAATGTGCGAGGCATTGTCTCTAAAATTGTCGGTCGAAAAACCGATAAGACGATACGTGATAAATCCCGTATTTATAATAATATCTAAGGAAGTACTTACCATTGATAGACTAAAAGCAAGAACTAGGCAATTCACAATGCTAGAAATTTCTACAACTAAGTCGCACATAAAAAGTTGTTTGATACAAAAAGATTCATAAAAAATCACCTTGAAAAATCATATAAAATATTTTATCAACTGTTTACGCAAACGTCGGAAGTGAGCGCATCACTATCCCAGAGACATTGAAAACGGATGCAGTCAGAAATTCCAGGACTGGATTTAAATTTAGAATAACATTTTTGGAATTGTTTCTTCTTTGTTGTGGGAAAAGTCTTAGTCGAATTCGAAATACGTTTTATTACGATTGATGAAACTGGATCATCGCAATATAAAAATACGTCATCATGATCTATTAATCATCCAAAAAGGTTTTTAGTTACATATTAATATTTATTTTTAGTTTCCATCAACGGAGGTATTGTATTTTTAAAAGTAGCAGGTAATTAAATGATTTGAATTTTAAAATAAACAATAGTTTTGCCATAATCAATTATTTACTAATTTCCTAATAATTATTATTATAAACATTTTTATTTGGTTTTCGCTCGCGCTAGTACCTCGAATGCGCGTATTTTTGAGTGACAGAGACAGTAACACAAAATAGTATTGGCTCCTAACAGTTTGCCAATTTCCTCTAATAATAAAATAACAATAATGCTGGACATTTCACACAGCGCTATCTAGCCCCAATCTAAGCAAAGCTTGTACTATGGGAACAATTCTGATAGAATACTGTAGTAGATAGTTATTTTTGTTACAAATATCTGTAGGGCATGGAAATATTTGTTCCGCGGCGGGAATTTAGCCCACAACCTCCTGCGCCTCAGCCGACTAGTCCCCGACTGCGCCACAGAGGTTGTCATAATTTTATAATTATTTTTTTTCTTTCGCCTTCTCTGGCAGGCTCTGGCAGGCTACTGACTCTGGTTCTTAGATCGTGCCGCCTAGTCTGACGTAGGTAAGATGTTTATTCTTCCGTTTTATGTTTCGTATATTTTTCTAAGCGTAGCGTCACACATAGGTCTCGACAAATTATCTCTATTTTACGTACGTACAATGTTCATTTTGTTTATTTTATTGTGTAATTTTTAGGGTTCCGTACCTCAAAAGGTAAAAAAGGAACCCTTATAAGATCACTCTCTTGTCCGTCTGTCCGTGTGCCACCACTGATTTTCTCAGGAACGGGTGGACCTAGCAAGTTGAAATTTATACCAGAAACTAAGGTCTATAGTCCCTATTTGGTGTATAAAAATCAAGATCCGAAATCAAGATGATAAAAATATATGGGCAAATTTAGATTTTCGCGAAAACTTGTAAGTAAGTACCAAAATTTACCTTAATTTTCCACTTTTTTTATTTTTCGGAATTTTCCGTTTACTTGTGCTGCTTTTAACCAAAATTTACAATTCTAGGTCAACCGGAAGTACCCTATAGGTTTTGGGTCTAAAACCTGTATGGTAGTTCCCGTTGACCTAGAATCACGAAATTTGGCAAAAAGCAAGGTTCTATAGCACAAATAAAGGAAAAATTCCAAAAAATAAAAAAAGTTGCAAATTAAAGGGTATCCCCATACATGCATAGTTGACGCCAATTTAATATAGATAATGGTACGGAACCCTTCGTGCGCGAGTCCGAATCGCACTTGGCTGGTTAATTTTGTAAAAAGCGCTCTCAGTAATGAGTAGTTTGCGATGCTCGTGAAGGGCAAACAAGTATAAAGTGCCATTACCTAGTTTTTAAGACCTTATTGTACACTTGTTTATGCAAATCTAATCTAATCACACTAATATTATAAATATGAAAGTTTGGATGTTTGTTTATTTATTTGTTTGTTACTCAATCACGTCGTAACGGCTGAACCGATTTCGATGAAATTTAGTATGTACGTAAAATATAACCTGGATTAACACATAGGCTACTTTTTATCCCATAAATCAGGTCCCATGGGATAAAAATGGGGTGCCAAGTCAAGTTGCAACAACGAGTTTAGCTTTATTTCTAGGTTACCTAAACATTTAGTAGTGTAACGCGAACGAAGTCGCGGGCAACAGCTAGTCATGTATAAGCTTAAAACATCAGGTGAGGTGGTAGTCAAGCGCTTGACAATCATCAATAAAAAAAATGTTTTACGTATCTTAACAAGTATCTGTGATTCAGTAAATTGCTCGACGAACTCGCTTAACATTCTACCGTCGTTTCACACCAGGTAAAAATAATATTCCCGAAAATTGTAGGTTGCTAATTACTTTTAGGGTTCTGTATCTGTCAAAATTGAGGGGTTTTACACAAAGTATAGGCGTTGTCTAATCGAAGCGACTGCCTCGTGATCCGAAAGTTGGCGCTGATCGGACGTTTCGTGTTCGAAAAAAACACTATCGTTATAGATGGCGCTGTTTTAAGATAAGCCGATGAAAAAGATGGTTTATAGGGTAATTTTGTTTAGCTTTTCAGTTAGCTTCTTTTGGGAAAAAAATTGCAGTTATTCTGGATTTCAGTATTTTCCCTATATTTGTGTCACTTAAGCTACACGCATACCAAATTTCAGCACTGTGAGGTTACTGGTGTACCGTGTGAATTTTGTCATAGTTCAGTTTTTATTATGGCTAATAGCTCAAAAACTACAGGGCTTAAACTAAAAATAAAAACGAAGTATAGATAACTTTCATTAGACGTTCCACTTGACCTGATTGCCTCAATTCATTTTTTTTTAATCCCAATATCTCAACAACCCCCTAACACTTTTAGCTCACTTAGTCATACCAGGATTTTGCGATCACTACCGTACCATCACTATCATACCAAATTTCACAATGATCGGATCAACGCTTCGAAAGTTATCTTCGGACAAACAAACATACATACAACGTCGAACGTCGAATCGCTTTGCTCTATCTATTATTACTATATGACATGCCTACGGAACACATTATTTTTAATTCGAACACTCTTTACGACCGTTTTATTTCGGGTTCAGTAAAGCTGACGCGTCTATTGATAGATAATAAAAAAATATGAAATTGCGTAAAGCACACGTTGTCGGAGACTATGAAATGTGTACCACCTCGATTTTTTTTAAGAAAAACTTCAGGTACCTAAATAATTAAAAATATGTACAGTAAGTACCTACTTACTTTTTAATTTTAATTTCAAACATAATCCACATTTCTTATAACTTTATAGTAAAAAAGGTGGAACTTATAGTAAAACTTCTAGCCATTCAATGATTTACATTTTATAAATTACTAGCAGACCCACCCGCGGCTTCGCACGCTTAAAATTTCCCGTTCCCATGGGAACTACGGGATAAAAACTTTAAAAAACATTATTGTCAAAGTGACGAGCCATATGTAAATGATTTCACGTCAATGAACAACGGCTAAATTAAATGGATATTGTTCATACTAAAATTGCGATAAAAAATGGGGGGAGGTAAGAGGGTGGAAAATACTTTACGACATATTCTCATACATACCATAAATACAAAAAAAGTGGTACTCCGGGAGTGCCGTCAGAAGTGAAAACTTGAACAATTACGAGATAATTATATACAGAGGTGTCGGTAGCGGTAACGGTAACAGTGTCGCGAGTTTTTTCCCATCTCAAAAATGCCCAATGCGCCTAAAGAAGTTTTCATTTCAAAAACAACCAGACCGGGAACAAATATCTGTAGATAATGCAAACATTTGTTCCGCGGCGGGAATCGAACCCACTACCTCCTGCGTTTCAGCCGGCTATTCGCCCACTGCGCCACGGAGATCGTCGAGGATAAAGATATGAAGTTATGAGTATTTTTTCTCAGGCCATGAGCCAAGAAAGAGTGTATGTGACTTTTCGATAATCTGTAACGGACATGCGTGCGAGCGAAAACATGCGTTTATTTTTATGACGTGTTATTATTTAGAGCTAGATTTCTAATGCCTTACTTTCTTTAAGTATAGGGTTGTTTTAGCATACTGATATAGTTAAGTGGATCTTAAGTAGTTTTTTTTATCCTACCTACTTACTAAGGTAGCAAACAAGCATAACGCTTTTATAACGCAACCCTCTATCTCCCAGCTACCTCAGAGAGCGATTTGCATCCGTATCAACTGAAGACAGACCTGTGCGATCGTCTCGTCGTTTCCAACTAATTACTCCACAGCATAACACGGCTACTTACTCTGACTCTTACACCATAACCGCTACTCGTCTCTGGAATAATATGCCACCAAACTATTTCGAGGCTACTTCAGTGGAAGCATTCAGATTGAGAATCTATAGACACCTTCTCGGTCAAACCGACCAAAAATGAGCAACTTAATATTTCCATAACACTTCTTCTATTGTTATGTATGTATTTTTATTCGATATTGGTATAGTTTAGTCTATCATATAAAGTATTTAAGTAGGTTTATTTATGTAGTATGTACCTATATTATGCTATATTTATTAGTCCTGTGCAAATTTTCTTTTTTACCTTTTCTGTGCACTACCTACACATCTTTGTCTACAATACACAAAGGTTATCTAGAAGAGAATGCTCTTTAGCATTAAGTTCGCCTTTGTACTAGTTTTATAAGTGCAATAAAGTATTTTCAATCAATCAATCAATTTACTTTCAAGTTTTTTAGTAGGTTCTAAGTACGATGCATCAAAATTACTTTGCGTTGATATTGGGCGTGGGCCTGTGTATTACTGGACTAGTAAGTCTTTAGCGGACATAAATTAAAGATTTTTCCTACGGGATTTTATTTTGGAACGTTCTCAAGATCGCACTAGGTACGAATCAGATTTATAAACACTTAAATAAAATGGAAAGAACTTTAGGATATTCAGAAAGATCAAAACATGATAACAAATATTTATTTAGAGTTTCACGTTTTAGGGACACCCTGTATCTTTAATATTTTTTTACATTTAACACATTTTCTCCAGATTAATAAAATTTTGAAACCCAAATAAATCAACAAAACATCTCAAAGCCAACACAAACATAAATAATATCCGTTCCAAAACAGAACAGTCGGTGGAATAGCGTCGCCGCGCACGGACATGATTTCCGAACGAAATTGACAGCCATGTTCCAATTTTTCAAACGAAAAGGCGGGAAGGTCAGCGGTGCTAGCACTAGTGACGTGCCGGCCGTCCCAGTCGCGCGCGCTCCCAACGACAAAACGAACGAAAATTGCAACCGCAAAGATGTAGTTAACCTACTCTTACCTGAGACGGATTACACACAGAAGAAAGTCGGTTCTATATTTCAAATCATGGCTGGAAAAAGGAGACGAGGAAGGAAGAAAAGGATTGAAACTACAGTGAGCTCGCCGAGCGAGACGCACGTTCAGCGTAGTCAATCCATCGGCGAGCTCGACGTCACACCGCAGGACCGAAATAGCGTCGACAGTGCGCGTTCAGAGAGCGATCCAGCCGAGTTTGTCAAAGCATTGGTGCTGCAAAAATACGCAAAAACACCCGCCGAAAACAAACACGTGTGTACAGTCTACGTCTCGAATGAGCCGGATTTGGACGAGAAACGACACGCCGAGGCATTGCTAAGAGAGATCGCGCGAAGCATTGATTGCACCGTCGACCAGCTCAATGATAAACAAATGGGAGGCGCTGATAGCAAAGTAAAAGCGCGCGAGCCTGACTACCATACTATCGAAGAAAACGGAAGCAGTAGCACTATTGACTCTTACAAATCCGATTTGAAAAACGAATTGAGTCGACTGACTGACTTGTCCGAATCTCCGAATAGCATCAAGAAATCAAGTTTGAAACCTCCGAAATCGGACACAGACGGCTGCTCTGATGACGATCGATCTGACAATGGGAAGAAGAAGGTTACGTTCAGAAAGCACGTCATCTTTGATGATGGAGAGCAGCAGACGGACGAGGAAAATGATTCTTTCGAATCATTATCGTCCGAAGAAGAAGAAGAGTATTTAGAGGATGTAGATTTAGAGGATAATAAAACAGTGATAAATATAAACGAACCGATTACGATAAAAATAGACGAAGAAAGAAGGATTTGCAGTGACAACAGTGATAGTGGGTTTCTGGAGTGTGATAGAAATAATTCTGGTGATGAATTGACTACTGTTAAGAGTGGGCTGGAGAGTGAGAGTGAAAGTGAGACTGAAGAGGAGATAATTGAGGAAATTATCGAGGAGGAGATCAGTGGAGAGGAGTATGAAGAAGTGGAAGAAGAAGAAGTGGAAGCAGAAGAAGTGGCGAACAAAGAAAGCACGTAAGTTACCTGCTTATTTATGATTAAACACTGGTTTTATCATAAGCTAACGCCTGCGACACTAAACTTATGTCAAACATAACTATCAAATTAGCGTTAAGTGCTCCTTAAATAAGACACAAGTCTTTGTTATACGCGTCATTGAACAGTCATGACAGGGAAAAATTATTTTAAAGTCCTTATTTTACAAACGGCCATAATTTTTCACTGAGTAATATACATTTTCCTTGCGACTTGATGACGATTGACTTCCTTTAGATGGATAGGATGATTGCTATTGATAATTGATTTTTAGATAATGATACGCACAAATGACATTTATAAACAGACTTATTGACGTAGACTCCTTGTATTGGCATCATCTCTAAATGCGATTTGTAAATCAAAACAAGCCAGTACAAAGCAAATAGTAATATATCTCGTTCTCTCAAAATAAATCTCTTATTACGCAAAAAGAGGGGTTTTTTATACCATATTTTTATATAGGTAGCAAACAAGCATACGGCCCACCTGATGGTAAGTAGCCTATGGACGTTTGTAACACCAAAGGTAACGTTTGTCACTCGCGCGTTGCCAACCCTTTAACATTTTCGAAACGCCATCTTTGAAGAACCCCATACTGTAGTCTCTAGGGAAAACCATTCCTCAAGCGAAGTATTCGAGGGCGGAAATTCCTCTGGAACCTCACGGTACGCGACCACATCGTCTCCAAGGTGTGTGAATGAATTCCCTGCCGGTGGCGAGCGGTGCGATGATAAAAAGAACCTGCAGGCACCATGTCGAACAACTCCTCAGAACACAACCCATTATACAAGTAGTACACACAGGGAGGCAAAGTCTCTCCTGAGACTTAAAGACTCAATACCGCTTGTGAGAAGAAAATAAATAAATAGTCCTCTACGTGAGCTTTCACATCAGAGGAGAGTCGAGTTTGTTGGCGATGAAGTTCAGGATGGTGTTGCTGCTCTCGCGTACCGCAGTGAGACTGTTTTTTTACGCCCAATGGCATCAATGGTATCCATATTAATATTATAAATGCGAAAGTAACTCTGTTTGGTTCTTTATTACCTTTTCACGATAAAACAGCTGAGCGGATCGTAATAAAATTTGGCAAGGAGTTAGATCATATCCTGTGGAAGGAGATAGGCTATCTTTTGTCTCAAAAAATAATCTTGGAGAGGGTGAAATAGGGACTGAAAGTTTGTATGGGCAATCCATAGTTCCTCAAGTTAGGAATCTGGAGATTCATATTTAGGCTTTTGGTAAGAAATAAAGAAAAACGTAATTTTACTTTTTAGAAAAATCACCCCTAAAGGGATCAAAGTAAGGAGTTAAAATTAGATGTACTCCCTATGTTTAGTCTATGGACCCTTACAAATATAAATTATGTCCACCAAAGTACACATAATAGATTATGACGAGGATTTGGACATAGGACATATTTAGACTTACTTACTTCTATGGCTCAGCGGCCAGAAGTGTGTCTTGGCCTCCGATAAAAGCAGTCGCCATTTTGGTCTCTCCTATGCAGCTTCCCGCCAGTTCTCCGCTTGTAGCTCAAACAGGTCCGCTTCCACTACTCCAGCGGTACCGCGAGCGTACGACCCCAACGGGTCGGCCGGCGGCGGGGCAACCAAGATCGTTGTGATCTTGTCGATCCTCTCCCATTCTCTCAAAATGGCCGAGCCAGCGAAGGCAATGCGCTTTCGTTTTGCCGATGATGTTGTGTTGATGATTTAGACATAGAATACTTTTTACCCAACTGCGCAAAAGAGTAATGTTTTATTGAAAAACAACGCGTGCGAAGCCGCGGGCGGGTTAGCTATAAGTTTGTCACCTATGTTTGTGTGTCTGTCTGTCTGTATGTGGTATCGTAGTGCCCGAACGGACAGACTGATTAGGTCGCGATTTAAAAAAAAATCTTTAACGCCACTTGTTAGTAACCTAATTTGTTCCCAATCTATTTTTTTATACAATACACGCATCCGCCCGTGGATTAAAAACATTACCCTGCGCAGTTGAGTTAGGGTGACTAGTTGACCCGCTCCGGCTTCGCACGGATTTTAAAATAAAATAAAGTCTATAGTCTTGAGTTTATACAACAACCACATTGAAAAAAAACTTTAGTTTTTCCAGAATTATCAAATTTTCCGGGCGGGTTTTCAAAATTTTCTTACATACAAACCTTATCCAAAAAATTACGAACCCAACAAAAAAAATTAGGCAAATCGGTTCAGCCGTTCTCGAGTTTTTGTGAGACTAACAAACGTCAATTCATTTTTGTATATAGATAGATAGATAATTTCTTTATTGCACACCATTTAAATATAATCATTTATAAGAAAATACACTCTTAAACAATAGGTACAATGGGCGGCCTTATCGCTAAAAGCGATCTCTTCCAGGCAACCTTTGGATGGACAGGATCTATGTGAACAAAATAAGGACGGCGGCGTAAATCCGATATTAATAGTACACGTATATTTATAAAAAATATAGATAATATAAAATAAAATGCATAATTATAATGTATAATATAATCATAAAATTACATAAATATTAATATTATAATACATAAAATATATATTGTCATACCTACATATATAAATTATAAAAATGTAAAATTAATAAGGGGCCTAGTGAGCGATGGATGACAGATAGTGTTGTCTGACCAAGTTTTTAAAGATAGGGAGAGATTTAGCGTGACGAATTGAGACAGGTAGGGCATTCCAGAGCCTGGTAGCCTGCAAAGTAAAAGAGTATATAATATAGGTATACGACTGCCTCCGTGGCCCAGTGGGCGTATAGCCAGCTGAGACGCAGGAGGTAGCGGGTTAAATTCCCGCCGCGGAAGAAATGTTTGCATGATCTACAGATATTTGTTCCGTGTCTGGGTGTTTTCTATATATAATAAGTATGTATGTATTTACAAAAAAAAAAAGTATATAAGTATTCTATCAGTTATCTGGTTCCCATAGTACAAGCTCTGCTTAGTTTGGGGCTAGATAGCGCTGTGTGAAATGTCCAGCGATATTTATTTATTTATTTATATAGTTAATTAATTAAATAACAAATTTCATAAAATCGGCCAGCCGTTTAGTCGTGATACCCTATAGAACTCTATTAACTTTTAAGCTGGGGCAGTTCTTAGATAAGTGTGATGAAGATCAGGTCAGCTGATTCGGAGATATCAGCTCGTTTCCTTTTGGTAATGGGTTCTTCTTCTTCCTGCCCTTTTCCCACATCACGTGGGGTCGGCACAACATGTATTTTTCTCCCATACCTCTCTATCCGTCGTCATCTCCGTTGTCACTTCCTTCCTACCCATATCATTCTTCATACAGTCCATCCATCCATATCATCCATTTTGGTGAAGGGATCTTAACTAAAATGAAAACTTACGGGTTATTTATGTGTCGGAGATAGATTATTTTTTAATTTATAATAGTACTTTATACACCTGGCCCGAGCTTGTTATAAAAGTGACATAGTTATAAATAAACAAGCTTCCGCCCGCGGCTTCACACGCGTGGTTTGCCAATAAAAAGTAGCCTACGTGTTAATCCAGGTCTACGTACATACCAAATATCACCGAAATCGGTTCAGCCGTTCCGACGTGAAAGAGTAACAAACATCCATACATACATACAAACTTTCGCGTTTATAATATTAGTGGGATCAAACATCACAGTGTTTGTCTTGGTGCCAGGTAAAAATAGATCATCCAGTTTTTCTAACTTTTTAATTTTGTAAGAAATTCAATATTAGGTAACTTGCAAATTACAAACTACCTAACTTTTTTACAAAACTTCGATAAATATTAATACATGACATGGCAACACCTATTTATGCCGCCAAGCAGCATTGCTGTGTTTCGGTTTGAAGTGTATGGTTGTCGGTGAAATTACAGGCACATGAGGATTTACACCTGTATGCTTCATGTTGTTGGACGCAGGGCAGTGCATCGTAGGCGTGACCTACGAGGCAATACTTTGTCATAGACGTGCGTTACTTCACATCAGGTGGGCCATATGCTTGTTCCATCTCCAGAAGGTAGTGTAAAAAAAGAAACAGGAAGTATAAAAAAAAGTAACGGACGAGATAAAGAGCTCTCACAAATGCGTCGTATCTCTGGAAAATTTCTCAGAAAATGTACATTAACAACTCGGAAATTCGGTATAAAGAAAAACAATGAAAACTTCGTACGAAATTAGCAATCACAAGTCTTTGTTCAAGCACTTACAAAGCCGTGGATGATCCTGCACTTTTGACAGCTCAAGGCTGCCATCTTGAGTTTGACGCACGTATGACGCGTTCCGTAGTGGTACTCGTAAATTTTTATTTGATTAATTTCAGCAATATCATGATGATAGAACGAATAACAGACTGAATGGAATGTATAGACGCAGATTTTATTACTGGCTGCATTTGAAATTTAAATTCAAATTTGTGTATAAAAAACATTACGCATGTAGCAATGTAATACATTGTACAACTTTAACAAAATATAATTCTACTTTGTTTCCAATTCACATTAGGTAGGTATTTGTATATTATTGGCTTAGATCCCGGAAAACTTTGTTTTAGATTTTAACAAACCTACATTTTAAAGTAGTTAATGTACTATTGGTACCAAATTAAGTATTCTATATTTATTTATTATATTTATATAGAAGTGAGATCTCCAAATCAACTTTGGCAAATCATGGTACTGGCACAACAAAGGTATGTTTGTTTGTCCGATGATAACTTTCGAAGCGTTGATCCGATCATCGTGAAAATTGATTGTGTAAAATTGGTAGTGATGGCACAATTCTGGTGTGACTAAATGAGCTAAAAATGTGAGGGGGTTGTTGAGATACTGGAGTTCAAGGGAGGTAAAAAAAATGAAAATGAGACTAATAGGTTAAATGGGACGTCAAATGAAAGGTCTTCATTAGTACATTTCTATCCGTTTTTATTTTTAGTTTAGTCCTTGCAGTTTCTAGTTATTAGCCGTAATAAAAACTGAACTTTGATGAAATTCACAGGGTACACCAGTACCCCACAGTACTGTAATTTGGAATGCGTTTAGTTTAAGTGACACAAATATAGGGCAAAAGTTTGAAATCCAGAATAACTGCAGTTTACCCCAAAAACGATTAACCAATTAACATGAACTCTCGTTACCTGTAATTTGAATGAAACTGTGGGTATATATGGTTATTATTTCGTGTTTCTATTTTGATGGTCAAAGATTACGAATAATATATTTTTGTTTTTATGTGAGACTCGCAAGATCTGTTCGGGGTGAACCACTAGTCTACTTGTGGAGGAAGTGAGTGTGGTGGCCACGGCATAGGCAGTTTGCAATGCAGTAATGCACTTTGACATTTTGAATTAAAACTTTTAATTATTTTATTACTGTGTATAACAAAATAATTGAGGAGTGACTTTTCGAAAGGGGATATCTAAATGAGAACATTTTTGATAGTAAAAGAAAAAAATTACTGTGGTAAAACCAAGAGGGCTACCACTATATGGAAAGATGACCTGATAATGGTTGCTGGGAGCCGCTGGCGGCTGGGAGTACAAGATCGGTCGCTCTGTAAATCTATGGGAGATAAGAGTAGTAGAGCTCTTTGTGAAAGGGCTCGTCTGGGGAAGTACTACCACCACACCAGTTTCGGCCGCCAAGGACAATTCCTGTGTTTCGGTATCAAGGGTATGGTATCCGGTGCAGCTACAGGCACGTGAGGCTTTACATCTGTATGCCTTAAGTTGATGGACACATTGCAGTCAAGTTGTCTATCTCCAGGTAAGTAGAATAAAAAAAAAAGAAAAAATGCCTATGTTTAACAGTGGACATCCTATAACTGATATAATGATGATGATGTGTGTGATCGAGTTTAACTCAAGCAATGCTAAATTTAACTTTTAAACCGTGTGTATTAAGTTACGGACGACTTGCGTTGTTATCATGTTAGCAGTTATAATAAATGGCCGTGAAAACCCCTCATTCATCATTAACCTCCACTGTCCACTGTCTACTGCTGGACGTAGTCTCTCCCAGGGTGCGCCATTGAGCCCGATCCTCAGCTCTTCCCATCCAATCCTTGCCAGCCACAGCGCGCAAATCGTCACTCCATCTAGCGGGAGGGCGTTCTACACTACGCTTGCTTAGACGTGGTCTCCACTCCAGAACACGTTTGCCCCAACGACCGTGAAAACCCCTCATTGTTGATAACTTATTTAATTCGGTGTGTAAAAAATCAACCAACTCCAGAAGTTGCCTACGATTTCGGTGGATTTGTACCATAATATGTATATACCCCTCATTTTGCGCCATGGGCTAATATCAAAATGTAAAGCATAAAATCAGATCAATGGTATTCCAATCGAAACAAAAATAGCTTCACGTACCTAACCTACCTACTCATCGTGTCTACTTCAGCACAAAATCGATAAGTACAGAAGTTAAGCTTAGCACAACAAGCGATACAGGCGCACGCACACAAAATCTCGCGTACAAGAATCTCGGCTCGCGAGTGCCGCGCTTTTGATGTGACGTAAATCATGTTAAGTATTGCGTGATTGTATTTACGTATAATAATTTACGTTAAAATGTTTACGTGACAATGAATAAACATTCTTATCGAAATTGGTTGTAGAATATTGTAGGTGCCAGCATTAGCGCTACACTCAAGCGTAGGTAATAATAATAAATAATGCTGGACATTTCACACAGCGCTATCTAGCCCCAAATTAAGCAAAGCTATGGGAACCAGATAACTGAGAGAATACTTAAATACTTTTTTTTTGTAAATACATACTTCTATTATATAGAGAAACAACCAGACCCGAAACAAATATCTGTAGATAGTGCAAACATTTGTTCCGCGGCGTGAATCGAACCCGCTATCTCCTGCGTCTCAGTCGACTATTCGCCCACTGCGCCACGGAGGTCGTCACGCCCGAACCTTACTTCTATACCATCTATTTTGTGTATTCAGCCCACAATGTATGACTGTAAATGATTGACTTCTATATATTATTAGGCAAAGTGATATCACGTACATCATTACCAGCATCATTGGCAGCTTAACGTCATCTTCTGGGTATAGTTTGATATTTCAAACGAAATTCCGACAGAAATTGTGCTATCCGCACCCAACCATATCTTTTCCTGTGTTACAGTGGGTGAGACGCAGGAGGTTGCGGGTTCGATTCCCGCTGTGGGATAAATGTTTGCATTGTCTATAGATATTCGTTTCTTGTTTGAGAGTTTTCTATATATTATAAGTATTGTATCAGTTATCTGGTTCCCATAGTACAACCTTTGCTTAGTTTGGGGCTAGATGACGCTGTGTGAAATGTCCAGCATTATTTATTTATTATTATTATTGTTGATCGAGCGAGCAAAGCGTCTCAGTTTCGAAATTGCCCAAAAAATGCTTTTGTCCATGGTGTCTGTCTGTCTGTCTGTTCTCGACTACAGGTCGCATTTTCAACCGATTTTGACGAAAATTAGCACAATTGGCGTGATTTTTGATTTGGGGGAAAATAGGGAGGAAAAGGGGGAAAGTTTGCTGTAGCGTTATTTATCGACGGATTTCAATCAAATTTGAGAGGCACTCATTTTGACTTCCTTCTACACAGATTTTGCGAAAAAAATACAAAAGGGGGTGTGGAGGGGGGGGGGGGGGGGGGGGTTGCTGTAACGTTTTGTACCTATATGGACGGATTTCAATTTTTGATTTTTTTTTTTCGGAAAATGTGTACCTACTTATACCAATGCTCTCCGCAGTGCGGACTATGCAGTGCCTTTACGAGACGAACCCGTAGACACCATTCGACCTAGGACCAAGGGAAGGCGAGTAATAAATAATCGCTAAAACTTATACCAATATTTTGCTCAAAAGTTTATACATACAGGTAAGCCTATTGGAAAATTCAAGCACCTGAAATTCGATTTAATATTGGACTTTATTCGTTAATTTTTGTTGCGCAAATTACTTTTTGGTCTTGGGACGCGAGGTCTACTGTTCTCACAGAACCACTAGTTTATTTAATTTTTACTATAACGTGATCCTTAAAATGATTTGTGAGTGTTTGAGGCCTCCAACTGTGCCAAGATTTTGGAAAACTCAAAAACCCTCGATCAGGGTAAACGTCCCGTTTTTAAAGAAAAAATACAATAGTGTTGAAACGGAAAGTAAAGAGCACGATCATGTAATTTTATTCTGTTGTAGGTATATAATTATTTTTGTATATATTAGTTTATTTACATTATTTATTATACTTAATCATATTATTATTAGTTACTTTAGGTATATTTCGTTTTATTTGTTTAATATATGGGTACATATTTATGATTGATGTACACCCGGCTACACATCAAGCTATACGTTTCTAGTCTATGCTGACCTCTCATTGTACGGAAAACCTACACAATGCGAGGTCAGTTTATACTGGAAAAGTATAGCATGAGGTGTAGCCGTGTGTACACTCACCTACAATTAAAATCATGTTTCTCTCTAGCCTCAAAGGATTGCTGGAAGAAAACTATTCTTAGGGTTAAGCTCGCCTTTGTACATGTCCTCTATTTTTGTACTTTTTAATGTATTTTCTTGTGTACAATCTTTACATAGTATAAAATGAAGTTGCTTCCGCTGTCTGTTACCTTAGATCTTTTAAACTACTCAACGGCTTTTAATGCAGTTTTCAGCAATAGAAACAGTGATTCAAAAGGAAAGTTAATATGTATAACTAGCTTCCGCCAGCGGCTCCGCACACGTTGTTTGTCAACAAAAAGTAGCCTATGTGTTGATCCAGGTTATAATCTACGTACATACCGATTTGAAAGTAACTGTGTCTCTTTGTCTATTTTTTACCTTTTCACGTCTTAACGGCTCAACCGATTTCGATGGAATTTGGTACCTATATACCTAGTTAGATTATGAATGGACTTGAGACATAGGATACACTTTACGCGACTGCACAGAAGGAGGGTAATGTTTTATTGACAAACCACGCGTACGAAGCCGCGGGCGGGTCAGCTAGTAAAGAATAAAAAAGTTTCTTATTGCTGAAATTTTTTTTCTTTTTTCAGGAAATCCCTGGTCAGCCATGACGGCAAGTTCCAGAGCCAGGTGGAGAGCAGGACGGAAGACGCGGAGAGAGCGAGAGAGCTCATCGCCGCTTGCAGGAAAGAGATAGAAGCTAAGGACCAGGAGATAGAACGTAAGTTTAGTAAATATTACATACTTGTAGGGTTATTTGGACAATGCGCTAAGTTGCTTCAAAACAGCTAATTACTTTTCAGTATTTTTAATGCAAAATTACGTAATTCATATCTCCATAAAAATATAAAAAGTGCGAGTCGGACTCACCCACCGAAGGTTCCGTACAAATTTGTACCGACACTTTCTATGATTGATTACGTACTTAAAATAAAGACTTTATTTTTTATGATTTAATTACAAATTAATAGTTTTCTGATTTTCCCTGTACTTGTAGTATAAGACGATATTACTCACCAAATTTCATGGCAACGGATAGTACCCTATAAATTTTGATTCCCTTGAGAATGTCGAAATATACGTTTTTTGCGACATAAACAGCCGTAGTTTTTTTACGTTAACTCAGAAGTTTTATTTTTTCACAGCATCAAGGGACTGCAGACCTGAGTATATGGTTTTAATTTCAAATCGATACTTTCACACGTTCCCGAGATAAAGAGCCTTGACATACAGACAGACGGACAACAAAGTGATCCTATAAGGGTTCCGTTTTTCCTTTTGAGGTACAGAACTCTAAAAATCCAAATGTCTGTAGCGTCCTACGCTAATCTATATTATGCGATGTTGCCAATCTGCTATGAAAATATTGAATGTTGAGGCGCGTGCCAGGCTCGCGGCAGTTTAGTCTTTCACACAAGGCCCTTTCCAAGGTTTTTAAACTAGTGATTCTCACCGAACTGAGATCTCGCGAGTCTCCCATAAAGAAAAATATTATTCGTAATCTTTGGCTGTCAAAATAGTGCCACGAAATAAATAATCAAATTACTTGATCTACAGTTTCATTCAAATTACAGGTAACGGGGAGTTCATGTTAATTGGTCATTCTTTTTTTGTATTCTGGATTTCAAACTTTTTCCTATATTTGTGTCAGTAAAGCTACACCCATACCAAATTTCAGCACTGTGGGGTTACTGGTGTACCCTTTGAATTTTGTCAAAGTTTAGTTTTTATCATGGCTAATAACTCAAAAACTACAAAAACTTTACTAAAAATAAAAACGGAGTCGAAATGTACTAATGAAGACCTTTCATTTGACGTCCCATTTGACCCCGTCTCATTCTCATTTTTCACCCCTCTTGAATCCCAACACCTCCACAACACTTTAGTGTGGGGGGGGGGGGGGTTTCAAATTTGATCATCAAATTTGACGATGATCGGATCAACGCTTCGAAAGTTATCCTCGGACAAACAAACACACATACATAACGCCGATTTGCCCGAGTTGATTTGTAATTTGCATGTTTTAGGTAGAATATACGTAGTTGGCACTTACCTAATTATCTAAGATCTATACTGACATAATGCCCAAGCAAATATATTTATCTTTATCTTTTCAAGGCCTTAGAAACTTTGGCACCAAGATAAAACCAATTTCCTATAGGTCTTTGACCGGCCATATTAATATAATGCATCAAAAAGTCACTCATTTCTTCACCACATGAAAGAAAGTAATAAAATAAAATATATTGTTTTGAATATCAAGAAATGAGTCATGAAGTCACGATGTCTGTGGAACAAAGCAGCGGCAGTCCCGGGCATTCTGCCAAGCTGAATGTAGTTGTGTGTGGTCGGAATTCAATTTAAAAAGTTACGATGCGTGCGAATGCTAGCTTTTACGTTATGTGGTTTTTGTTTGTAGGAAAAATACTTAGGCCAGCTTGCACGACGATCCCTAAACATATCTAGTGACTAATAATGTTTAAATATGACGTATTTGTCACAAATCGTTAGTCCATATTTAGCCACTAAATACGTTAGGCATCGTTGCCCAAGTCGCCCTTAGGTCTGGACATCTTGAATATTTTGTAATTCTGTTCCTCTATCTGTTTCTCTGTCTCTCGTTTTGTCTGTTTGTTATGTTTTCACGACTAAACGGCTGGACCGATTTCGATAAAATTTGGTATATAGAGTACTTTTTACCTGACTGCGTTGTATTAAGTAGAAGGAGGATAAAGTTTTTATTGATAGACCACGCGTGCGAAACCGCGGTCAGGCTTCAGACGCCTTTACATTATTTACACCTTTATGTCTCAAACTGACGGACTTAGGGTAGGGCATCGTAGATCACGTTTCTAGGGTTCGTGATCTACAAGGCCATACTTTGTTATATGCACCCACCACTTAACATCAGATGGGCCGGGCCATATACTTGTTTGTTTAATCTCCAGAAAAAAACCAGTCAAGTGCGAATCGGACTCGCGCACGAAGGGTTCCGTACCATTATCTATAATAAATTGTATGAGCCCCGATACAACTCAGACGACTATCTTAATCGGCATCAACTATGCATGTATGGGGCCACCATTTAATTATGCTATCGAACCTTGCTTTTTGCCAAATTTCGTGATTCTAGGTCAACGGGAACTACCATACAGGTTTTAGACCCAAAACCTATATAGGGTACTTCCGGTTGACCTAGAATTGTCAATTTTGGTTAAAAGCAAGGTCTTACAGCACAAGTAAAGGGCAAATTCCGAAAAATAAAATAAGTTGAAAATTAAGGTAAATATTGGTACTTACAAGTTTTCGCGAAAATCTAAATTTACCCATATCTTTTTATCGAGTTGACTCAGGACCTTGATTTTTATACACCTAATAGGGACTATAGACCTCAGTATCTGGTATAAATTTCAAGTTGCTAGGATTCACCTGTTCCTGAAAAAATCGGTGGTGACACACGGACAGACAGACGGACAGGCGGACAAGAAAGTGATCAAAAGGTTTCCTTTTAACTTTTGAAACTATCATGGTTATTAACACTATTTGTACTAAAAACGGGATATTTTGACCATGATTTGTGAGTTCTTGAGTTTACCCGTGATCATGGTGCATGCAACTCCGTCGAAATATCGGGACACTCAAGAACTCACAAATCATGGTAAATATCCCGTTTTTAGTACAAATAGGTTTCCTTTTTTTTACCTTTTGAGGTACGGAACCCTAAAAAGAGCTTGATGTTAAAAGCAGTTTCTACCAGTCATCCGTTACAGGTAAAAAAAACATACGTAGGTTCCAGTACATTACATTAGTTCTAAAAAAAATACCTACATATGTAGGAAGAAAAAACTAGGCTAAATAAATAACAACTCATACAATATAAAACAATAAAAATATATTAACTAGTGATTCGCCCCGAATTAAGACCTCGCGAGTCTCTCATAATACAAAAAAAAAGTGTTATGTGTATGATCTTTGACTATCAAAATGGTGGTACCTTTCAGCACTGTGGGGTCACTGGTGTACCCTGTGAATTTCGTCAAAGTTCAGTTTTTATTATGGCTAATAACTCAAAAACAAAGAGTTTACTAAAAATAAAATCGGAGTCAAAATGTACTAATGAAGACCTTTCATTTGACGTCCCACTTGACCTAATAGTCTCATTTTCACTTTTTTCACCCCTCTTGAACCCCAATATCTCAACAAGCCCCCAACATTTTTAGCTCATTTAGTTACACCAAAATTGTGCCTGCACTACCGACCTACGTATCAAATATCACGATGATCGGATCAATGCTTCGAAAGTTATCCTCGGACAAAAAAACATACATACATACAACGCCGATTTGCCCAAGTTGATTTATAATAGTAAAGTTATAATTATGACGAGCTAAAAATAAATAATTACATATTTTCAATAATCAATTCTGTACCCTGTTTTTCAGAGTAGATAGATATACTCTTTATAGTACAAAAACAAAGTAGAATTACAAATAAAACGAATGAAAAGAGGGAAAAGTCATAGACGAAAGCTAGTACAGAATGAACTAATAAATATGACATTACAGAACACATGGCTAACCGACTCGCACTTGACCTTATTGCTCACAAAGCGAAATGCTGAGCTATTTTTGAACAATGTCGGATAAGATTTCATGCACTTTCCCTGTTGACGGATTTATGTTCAGTTATTTTGAGTTTTCTTCAATTTGGCAAGGATATGGACATTGATATCTAAGGTTATTGTCACGGATTTTATTTTTGGGTTTGGAAAAGCCCTAAGCAGTTGTGTTATGTATATAGACATTTCCTTTCTCTCACGCTTTACCTTTCTCTATTAGATCATCTAAATCTCTTCATATCTAGCTAAGGTTTACAACCATTTCCTTTCTTTTTCTACGCACTGCTAGTTTATCGTTATGTTTATCTCCTTTATTGTAGTTTATATATAAGTATATAGTATTATATTTGTATATATATTTAGTTTATTAGTAAGTATAGGTAGTTTATGTAGGTTTATGAACATACTCGTAGAAACACCGCCGTCTTTTTGATTTTGTTTTGTCCTGTCCAACCAAAGGTTGTCTGGAAGAGATCGCTTTAAGCGATAAGACCGCCCATTGTACTTACCTTAATTTTTATGTACTTCTTTGTATTTTTAAATTTGTTGGTGTACAATAAAGAGTATTCTATTCTATGACTTACTTCCATTGGCTATGTATAGATAGTTTGCAACGGTATTTAGATGATTTTGTATTTAGTATTGTAAATAATTGTGAATGATTTCTGCTAATACATGTCCTTGTACAAGCTATCCGTTTATGGAACTCCTTCTTTCATTAGATGTGCCAAATTTCTTCCTATCTTTAAAACGCACTATTTGTCTGCATCAGAGAGCTGAATCATCTTATTTTGATAATATATCTGTCGTTATTATTGAATGAATGAATGAATGAAAATACTTTATTGTACACCACACAAGAAACAAACAAAAAATATAAAAATTCACAAAGCAACAAGTACAATGGGCGGTCTTATCGCTTAGAAGCGATTTCTTCCAGACAACCTTTGGATTATTGTTAGTGTTACAGCTGTTTCATAATTGTATTTTAATATTATGGAATGTTTATGTATTACATTTATATTAATATTACCTACCCTCGTATCTATTCATTTAGTTTTGCTTATGTAAGTACACAGTTAAATAAAAAGCTTAAGTTATAAAGCTACCGTCCTTTAACGTTCTCGTAAAATCCAGTCCATCCAAAGGTTGTCTGGAAGAGATCGCTTTTAGCGATAAGACCGCCAATTGTACTATCGCGTGTCTAGTTATAAATACGGGATTTATCACGTACCGTCTTATCGGTGTTTCGTCCGACAATGTTTCGATTCAATTCGTGAATCAGGGTGAGTGCGGTCCGCTCCAATTGAAATCAATCACGAAAGTTTTCTAAGTAAAAATGATTTGATAATTTAAGTGTGGTATACAAAAAATGAAGCGTTTTCTATTATATTTATATTCAATGTATTTTTTTAAAACTAGTAATAATAATATGCTGAAATCTATATTTAATCCGATGAATGTCGAATTTCCTGCAATTAAAATGTTGATTCGATATGTTTTGGCGAGTAGAGACGTAATTATTTAGTCATAGCTTAAAATAATTATCCTCTCTGTAATTTATAAACGTGCCCACGCGTCGATTCGGATTTTACATTTTGTAGGTATTCTGCTAACTAACCTATCAGTATTTATTACCATCATTATTATTGATCGACCGAAGCGAGATCTCCAAATCAACTTGGGCAAATCGGCGTTGTATGTATGTATGTTTGTTTGTTCGAGGATAACTTTCAAAGTGTTTATAATAAATAAATAAAAATAAATATTGCTGGGCATTTCACACAGCGCTATCTAACCCCAAACTAAGCAGAGCTTGTACTATGGGAACCAAATAACTGATATAATACTTATATACTTTTTTTTGTAAATACTTATAATATATAGAGAAACAACCAGACCCGGACCTGTAAATCATGCAAACATTTTGTTCCGCGGCGGGAATCGAACTCGCTACCTCCTGCGTCTCAGCCGGCTATACGCCCACTGCGCCACGGAGGTCGTATAATTGCGACAACAAACTTGACCTACAGTTTCATTCAAATTACAGGTAATGGGAGTTTATGTTAATTGTTAATCCTACTTTAATCCGTTTTTGGGGTAGAAATTGCAGTTATTCTGTCTGGATTTCAGAATTTTGCCTATATTTGTGTCACTGAAGCTACACGTATACCAAATTTCAGCACTGTGGAGTCACTGGTGTAACCTGTGTAATTTGTCAAAGTTAAGCTTTTATTAAGGCTAATAACTTAAAAGCTACAAGAATTAAAATAAAAACGGGGTCAAAATGTACCTACTCATGAATACCTTTCATCATTGACGTGCCACTTGATCGCATAGTCCCATTTTGTTTTTTTTACCCCTCTTGAACCCCAATATCTCAACAACCCCTGCACATCTTTAGCTCATTTAGTCACACCAGAATTGTGCCATCACTACCTACCTACATATCAAATTTCACGATGATCGTATAAACGCTTCGAAAGTTATCCTCGAACAAATAAATATACATACGAGTACATACAACGCCAATTTGCCCAAATTGATTTGGAGATCTCGCTTCGCTTTATCAATTATGGATTACAAGCAATCAGACATAATAAACAATAGAAAACATTAAGAGCGTTATCACACTGACGATTTGCGAGCGTGATTTCAGCGAAATGATCAGTCAACGTGTTCGCTGCGTGTGTGTAACGGGTTCACAATGTTCACGCGGCATTTTTCATACAATACGGGGCGCGTGAGTGTATCTATAGATCGAACGCAGCGAGCGTCCACGTTAGGGGGCGTCAGTCTCGGTGAGCTCGCGGGAAGCACGTTCACAAATGCCTCGCTAGAAACACGCTCGCAAATGACCAGTGTGATAGCGCCTTAAACGCACAATGGGCGGTTTTATTGTTAAAATAGGATTTCTTCCATACCTTGGTCTTCAGTGCCGCTTATGTGACTGTAGGATGATGTATTTTTATTAATTCCAGAGTTAAAATGCGAGCTAGCCTCAGCGTACAAAGAGTCGGAGCTGATCCGGCAGAGGAGCAGGTCCTTGGAGGAAGACCTGGCGGCTGCGAGGAGCTGTTCGGCAGATCTGGCTGAACAGCTGAAGAGGAGAAATGGTAAATCAATACAGGTGGTCATTTTAACATCAATGTCAGCTCATAATGCTATAAGACATCTTGGAGACAGCCAGTGGTTCTTAGAGTAAGTGGCGGAAATGATGAGATCTCAGACCAGTTAACAAAGTCACTAAGAAGCTATATAAACATGTTTGTTTCCTTTTTAATACAATTATTGGTAATGAATGTTATCGATAGGTAGGTACTCGGCACATCACTAATGGCTTCCATAAGGGCTGCAAGAGCTAGCGAGATAGCAATATCATCGTCTCTTGTCTCACGTTTTATAACCTCTTCTGTCAAGAGCATTGGCGTCTAGTAAATATAGATATGTTTAATTTGTCTAAGTTTTCAATTTTGTCCGGTTTCAGAGGAAGCCATGAGAGAGATCCGAGGGGAATTAGAAGACGCACTCACCAGGAGAGCAGAGCTCGAATCCCGAGTTCTCGCATTAGAGCGAGACAGGGATAGGCTAGAGCAGGAGAAGAAATGTAGTGAACAACGAGCACTTGAGGTAAGGGGCATTTGCTAGGCCAATTAGAATAACGAAATTCTAATACTGGACGTTTGGACTGGGAATAATGGTCTTTGATTCTTTCTTTCGGTCTCCGTGGCGCAGTACGGGGTTAATTCCAGCCACGCAACAAATGTTTGCAAGCCTACAGATATTTTTTTGATGTTTCTTTAAAAATGTATGCATATAATTTATTACAAATAATTAATTATATTGAACGGACGCTTCCTATACAAAAAATAAAACATAAATAAACCTAACTTATCATCGTAACTTCGGGATAAAAATATATATAAAACACTCTTATCAAAGTGGCGAGGCACTTCATGCAAATGACTTCACGCCAATGCACGACGGTCAATTAAATATAGTAAAATGTTTCACGTTGTGCTCCAGACGCTAACAGCTGCTGAAGCGACGGCCGCAAAATGGCGGTCAGCACATGAGGCTGCCCGCTCCCAGGCTGCTGCGCGCGCTGAACGGATGCTGGCGGACTGCGAGTGGAAGATGAGGGAGTTAGAGAAACGAGCGAGAGATGCTGAGGGGAAAAACAAGGAGGTGAGTCCAGAATTCTAGAAGTGAAAACCTTATAGAAGCTTCCAGAAGCTTCATGATGCCCACATATAACGAAGTCAAAAGAGGTCATAGTAGGAATAAAATCATTTCAAAAATGTATTTACTGATTAAAATCACTAGGTCCTCTTTGAAACGACAATTTTACTGGCTATTCCTTCGCGACCAAGCCAGGAAGGAAAGGCAAGAACAAGGCTGGTTGTTCTTTTTATTGATATTTTTAGAATACATATTAATAAGGAAAATAAACTACGTCTAAATATTGACATTTTTGACTGAGTTGGAGCAATTTCAATCCCAAGCTTCTGTATCATCTAATTATTCCGATATGTTGTAGTGTGCTTTTTTATGAAGATTTCGTTTAATTACGTTTTTAACTTGTGAACGATTTGGTGTTCGATGGAGCCAAAGGTTTTTGACACTATTTAAATGTTTTGTCCCACTACTTATTGTCACGGTCAAAAGTCACTGAAGGGAGTCTTTGATATCAAGTACCTCTCTCTCTTTTATTTATTTTATTTTATTTATTATTATGAATTTTCCGTATGTGTTCGGATAAAATTATAAAAATAAAAATACTATTTGATATAAGCAACGCGACATCTCTAGTCAATGTACTAAACTGCAACATTTGGCATATTGACCAAATCAAAAAACTGTATAAGTTTTCCTGTAGATAGAGCTAACGGCGCTTTACTCGTAATCTGAATCAGCTCACTAATTTTGACCCTGACGTGACATGGCCTGGTGGCACTATTGGATAGTGCATCCTCGTATCAAGAGGAAGGTTGCGAGTTCAAGCCTTGGAATTTTCCGTATGTGTTCGGATAAAATTATAAAAATAAAAATACGATATTATGACTTTTAAACCGAAAACTATCTAACAGTTCATACTTCCACTTATGCACTTTCAGCTCACAACATCACTCCAGAAACTCCAATCAAACCCGCCAACCCCAGCGCACGTGGCAGAGCTCCAACAGCTCCAAGGGATAGTCACGGAGCACCAGCGCTCGGTGCAGGGCCTGACACTGCAGCTCCAGCGACTAGAGACACGAGAGGAAGCGCTGAAGCTGGAGACGCACCGGCTGAAGGAGCTACTGACGAGGAGCGAGGAGAGAGGGAAGGAGAAGGAAAAAGAGTATACACAGGTTTGTAGTTCTTTGAAATTGTTAGACCCTGCAATTTCTTTACTGTTGAGTCGGTTTTACTGCCAAGGCGCGCCAATAGATGTATCACATCAAAATACATACCCATCCAGCTTGAAAGTTTTTGAGAAGGTTTTAAAAAACTTAGAATTTTCAGTACGTGTTCGGGTAATACTATAAATATAAAATAATACATTAAGTAATACTTTACCAACCGTTTTCATAATCAATATTATTTTAATTGTAAATTTTAATTTATTCGTTTTTTCTGTGCTGTACATGTTGCCCAAAATAAATTTTTATTCACGCCACCTGCTCGACAATGTCAAATTATATGTCATGTAAACGTCACCGAAAGCAGCTGATTAAATTCCTATGGCAGAGCTGGGAGTAAAGTTGTACTGTTGATTTGAATTTGGAACCTTTTCTGTATTAAAACCACATAATAAGAACATTTTCGTAAATCAAACTAACCTCTGCACAGATCTCCCCAACCTAGATTTAGTTTTTATTGTCTCGCAGAAAGTGTGAAAAGTAGAATGTTCTCCTCGTGGATAAAGCTGTCTGCATCTTGGGCGTGCTTATATCCCTCTCTGTACCCAGGATTCTAGTAACTCCCTTTCTCCGCTCGTGAGTTAACTCTAGAATCCATCGTTACGTTCAGGATTCAATATAGCGCCCGTGACTCAAGACACTGCTTTATCCCCCTCGTTTAATAATCTACTATTACTTTACTTTACTTTAACTTTAATATTTTACAGAAAATCCAAACGCTCCAGGAAACCCACTCCAAAGCAATCGATACCTTAAAATCAGATTATGCGTCTACCCTCGCTACCACGCGGGCGACGTTAGAGCGCGGTCACGCCGAGCGCACACGCGCGGCGCTCGCGCAACTCAGAGGAGAGGCGGATCAAGCGGCGAGGAACGCGGAGAGGAAGCTACGGGAGGTGTCTACTAAGGTAAGTGACCCAGTAATGTAAGAAACAACAACTTCCAACCCTCGCTAGCACGCGGTCGACCTTAGAGCGTGGTCACGCTAAACGCACACGCGCGGCGCTCACGCAGCTCAGAGGAGAGGCGGACCAAGCGGTGAGTGTCAAATTAGTAAAGTGTCAAGTCATGTAAACCTTACTGAAAGCAGGTGATTAAATCCCTACAGCTGAGCCGGGAGTAAAGTTCTAATTAATTAGTGATTTGAATTTGGAACTTCATTTATATTCAAATTTGAACCAAAGAGACCCACGCAATAAGTGGATAAAGCTGTCTGCATCTTGGGCGTGCTTATATCCCTCTCTGCACTCAGGATTCTAGTAACTCCCTTGCTCCGTTCGTGAGTTAACTCTAGAATCCTTCGTTACGTTCGGGATTCAATACAGCGCCCGTGACGCAAGACACTGCTTTAGTTCGTTTAATAATCTACTATTATTTCTTTTTCAGTTTGAAAACCTCAAAGAAGTGTTGGCTAGCAAGGAAACACAGTTTGAAACGGCAATAGCAGAAGCACGCAGTAAGGTAAGTCAAGTAAAAGAAAAATATTCAAAATTCAATATTCACTATTCCAATGGATTGCATGCTATTGGTATGTCAAAAATATATTAAAATATCAGATAAATAAAACATATAATAAAAAGAAAAAGAAAAATAAACTAACTAGTGGTTCGTCCCGAATTGAGATCTCGCGTAATCTTTGACTATAAAAATAGTGCTAGGAAATGATAACCAAATAACTTGACCTACAGTTTTATTCAAATTACAGGTAACGGGAGTTCATGTTAATTGGTTATCGTTTTTGCGGTACATAATGCAGTTAAAAATAAAATAAATACATACATATTGCTGGACATTTCACACAGCGCTATCTAGCCCCAAACTAAGCAGAGCTCGTACTATGGGAACCAGACAACTGATAGAATACTTATAAACTTTTTTTTTATAAATAAATACTTATGGTATATAGAAAAACACCCAGACTCGGAACAAATATCTGTAGATCATGCAAACATTTGCTCCGCAGCGGGAATCGAAACCGCTACCTCCTGCGTCTCAGCCGGCTATACACCCACTGCACCACGGAGGCAGTCAGTTAGTCACGGAGGAGTTATTCTGGATTTCAGACTTTTTCCTATATTTGTGTCACTAAAGCTATACTCTAACTCTACTCTAACTAACTCAGTAACTCATTATGGTTTAATAACTCAAAAACTGCAAGGACTAAATTAAAATAAAAACGGGTCGGAAAAGTACGAATGAAGACCTTTCATATGACATCTCACCTACCATTTCAACATCACCTACCTATATACCAAATTTCACGATGATCGGATAAACGCTTCGAAAGTTATCTTCGGACAAACATACATACATACAACGCCATTTGCTCAGGTTGATTTGGAAATCTCGCTTCGCTCGATCAATGAATATAAATAGCAAGTCCCTGTGTATAATTCCAGGCTGATTGGGACATAATGCAGTTAAGGCATCTATTGGACAAGGCGGACATCGACTACGCGAATAAAATCGATAGTCTATCGCGCAACTATGACAGTGAGAGAGGTAAGGTAACATATTCTAGTTATTTTATTTTATTTATAAAAAAATATATTCGTTTTTTTTAATTTGAGGCGCCATATTCAGCCGAAGATCTCAAGCGGTGCAAATATGGAAGCCTCGACAGAGCTTACGTATTTGAGCCATTTGGGGTCGAGACAATTAAAGGGGCAAAAAAGGGGCTACTGGATATCTCCGATTTATGAGATCCGATTTATATGGTTCTTTTTTAGGATTCCGTACCTCAAAAGGTAAATTCAAATTTTAAATTCAAATATTTTTATTCATTAAAATCACAAGGATCACTTTGAAACGTCAATTTCACTGCCTGTTCCTCCGCGACCAAACCAGGAAAGAAAGGCAAGAAACAAGGCTGGTTGTTTTTTTAATGATCCTTTTAGAATACATAATACAGAACATAAATTACGTCTAAATTGTAACATTTTGAACGAGTTGGAGCAATTTCAATCCCAAGCTTCTCTATCATCTAAATAATCCGATATTTTATAGTAGGCTCTTTTATAAAGATTTTGTTTAATTACGTTTTTAAATTTGTTAATTGTCAATTTTTGTACATCCCTTGGGAGTTTGTTATAAAAGCGCACAATGCCCTTTAAACGATTTACTAACTTTATGGAGTCTACAAGTGGCAACAGCGAGTTTATCTTTATTTCTAGTATTAAAATTATGATTATTGCTATTTTTCTTAAACAAATTAATATTTTTGTGAACATACATTAGATTTTCATAGATGTATTGACAAGGGAATGTCATAATATTTATTAACACAAACAAGGAACCCTTAAGATCACTCAGGAACGGGTGGACCTAGCAAGTTGAAATTTACACCAGATACTGAGGTCTATAGTCCTATTAGGTGTATAAAATCAAGGGCCTGAGTCAACTCGATAAAAAGATATGGGCTAATTAAGATTTTTGCGAAAACTTGTATGTACCAAAAGTTACTTTAATTTTCAACTTTTTGTGCTGTAAAACCTTGCTTTTAACCAAAATTGACAGCTTTAGGTCAACCGGAAGTACCCTACAGGTTTTGGGTCGAAAACCTATATGGTAGTTCCCGTTGACCTATAATCACGAAATTGGGCAATTTAATTTGGCACAAATAAAGTAAAAATTAAAAAAAATATTGAAAATAAATGGGTGTCCCCATACATACATAGTTGACGCCAATTAAGATAGTCCTCTGAGTTGTATGGGCGCTCATACAATTTATTGTAGATAATTTTTTTATTTGAAAGGAAGTAACTTTAAATAGGTCTCATAAAAATTTGGTGAAGATTTTAGGAGGATCTTCGGCATGATGAGTAGAATAGCTCCGCAAAATGCAGTAAATTGTTCACTTTTAGATTTGTACCAGTGGAATCGGCCCTTTAACTACTAGGTACGGATTGATGGAGCACCTTGGACCAGCTTCTCATCACAAAACTAGAGAATTGTGTTAATTTATTCTCGGGAGGTTTACTGTTCGCAGAATTATTAGTATAACATCATCATTCTCACCCGTGTCGACCCACTGCTGGCCATCGAAATAGGGGACGTCCAGCAAGATGGATCAACGACATCAATAAGTCATTGGGTCGTGGTTCAGACTGGCACAGGATCGGGAAGAATGGTAGAAATGAAGAGAATATAATGTACTAATCATTTTCAGATGGTCTCATAGAAGAATGGGAGAAGAAGCTGAAAGAGGCTGAAGAGCAAGCGGCTTCGGATGCGACGGACGCAAAGAAGCTGCTAGAAGCAACCAGAATGAGACTGCTGGCTGAGAAGATGGACCAGATCAACAAACTGAAGGAGCAACATAGGAAGGACATGGGTACACATCATTTTAAAATAACGCAAAACCAGAAAATAAGAGTAGAATCGATTTCTGCCTTTATAGATTGTTTTTTGACCTGAATACGTCATTAAAATTGCTTCAAAATCGGGAAATCGGGGGAAACAGTTTGGTGTTGCAGCTACATATCTATCATATCTGGCTGGCATGTTTGAATCCGGTTTAAATCTATCGACATCCCAAATTTCATCGAAATTGGTTCAGCCATTATGACGTGATTATTTAACAAACACCCTAACTTTCACATTTATAATACTAGCTTTTGCCAGCGACTTCACCTGCGTTGTTCTGGGGTCCAAAAATACATATATAAACTTTGACATCTCATTTTTTGCCCATGGGAACTGATTAATGGGATAAAAAGTAGCCTATGTGGTAATCTACGTACATACCAAATTTAATCGAAATCGGTTCAACCGTTTCGACGTGATTGAATAACAAACAAATAAATAAACAAACATTCAAACTTTCGCATTTATAATATTAGTGTGGGTTATTTGCTAACGGGGCGCCTGGACCTGTAAAGTAACATCCGCAATTCGCACTGGAAAAGCACTACGGGAGCCCTTAGTGAAATTGGTATCGCGTCCCCCGTATCAATGGTAAACATTGCCTGTAACAATATTGCCTTGTAGGTCACGCGTAGGAAATTGCCCTTGAGGAATACAGATGTAAAGTCATGCGAGATTCAACACCTTTTTTTTTTCTTTTGCGGCTTTTTTCACTTCGGTCACGAGGTCTATTGCGATCACAACTTGTTTTTATGTCGCCCCTAGTCTGTGGGGGCGAACAAAGTTCACCTCTTAGTCCTACTATTAGAAGCTGTAGGATATTCTTAGGGGTGATAGCTGTTAGCTCCTCCGGGCTAAGGATGTGTTTGTCCAGATGAATTGTACGTTTGCGCATTTACAGAATCTGCAGGTTTGTGTATCGCATAGCCACTAGCTTTAACATGTGCTTATCAAGCCAACAGTGCCCTGTTAGGGTACTTCGACACCCATATTCTACGAATCAAAACGTTTTTCAAATATTAAAACCATCTCAAAAATTGTACTTGGAAAACGTGATCATTATTATAAATCTTATCGGTGTTTCCACCGACAATGTTTTGGTTCAATTCGTGAACCTTCATCAGAGAGTGCGATCCGCTCCGGATAACGTCTCGCCTCGCACTGCGCGCTGCAGCCCTCTGCGCGCGAGTAGCCGGGCGCAGTGGTGGGGATTGAGCCAACGATGGCCCAGCGCGTTGACAGGCTGCATCATCATCATTATCATCACTGTTGCTCTCTTCGGTAGTCTCGGTACAGGCAAACACACAACACTAACTATGTCTCTACTACGTTTACTTAAAAATGTTCAAATGTTGATTGTTCATCCAAATCTCAAAAATGTTCAAGCCTAGACGGGATTTGAACCCGCAACCTTTCTCTTGATACGAGGATGCACTATCCAATTGTGCTACCAGGCTCTGTCACGTCGCAAAATTTTTGAGATAGCTTTAAAATCTTGGGAGTTTCCGTATGTGTTCGGATAAAACTAAAAAATAGAAATACTGTTTTTCAAAGACTTTCATCTTCTTTAGATGAGCAATGGGAACAGTTCATGACAGACAAAGAGAACTGCCTCGATAGAATGAAGTCGGAATGCAGACAAGAGGGAGATGAAGAGAGAGTGAAGAGAGAGAAAGAGCTTCTAGAAGAAATCGCAGGTACAAAACTATTTAGGTGGTGGCTTGACCTTAATAATTCAATGTTCAGCAGTGGACGTCCTGTGGATGATATGATGATGGTACACACAGGTATAAAGTGTTATGACCTAGTTTTTAAGACCTTATTGTACACTTGTTTATGCAAATACATATCTTGTATCGATAAATAATAATAAATACATTCAGAATAGTACATTACTGCAGTGGCCGGCAAAGGAGGCATTGATGGACGAACGTGTAAATGTGGGCCGAGGCACACATACGTAAGTCCATCAATGCCTAGTTGTGGCCAAGGCTTGTATAGTACTTTTTTCAAATAATGCGCGGAAATTATAAAATAAAATAAAAAAAAATACAATTACTTTTCAAAATTAATGACGAACAACGAACAAGAATAAATTTTCCCGCGTTAAAGTGTTTATTTGTTTTGTTTTTTCAATAAACACCTTTCTATTTGCAAGCCAGTTCGAAATTTAAATAAAGCCTTTGATAAGTTACCTCCTTGGTTGCCATGTTTCGGAATAAACGATCGCTGCATTTTTAAATAATTTATTTGGCCGCTAAACCACGACAGATATGGATTTTCATACAACATTTGCCGGCCGCTGCTCGCGTGTATTTGGTCAGTACAGCAATTTCGATTTATCTCGAAGAAGGTTGTCAAAATAATACTCAAACCAAGCATGTTTGAGAAAAAATACAATTATTTACAAGACTAAAATATAGAAGAAACAGTTGAATCATCTAAAGACCTATAGATAGATCAACTGCTCCAGAGTACCAGGCGGCAGTGTCCCCAAGACACTGGCTGCATTGCGCTAAATCGCAATGCATAATCTTGATGATCGATATAGTTCAAATGTTTAGACAAATCTCAATTTCAGAACTGAAGTCTCAAGTCAACTCAAAATCAAAAGATTTTGACAATTTGGCTGTCAAAGCCGCGGCTTGTGGCCGCACCTTGGCTATCACGGAGCAAGAACTAAGGTTAGTACTTTTATGCTTTTAAAGCCGGATACAGAATATTTGCAACGGAACATGAAATGTAACGCGAATGTATACTACGTGTTTTACCTACGACTGTTGTGTTCACTTATCTCGGGATAGTCCATGAAATACAACACAAATGTAATTAGGCACCGTTTACGCGGAACACGTCCGTCCCGCTTGGCGGACCGCAGTCGACTGACTCGCGGTTTTTTTTTTCGGATGGACAATACTCGCTGTTGGCCTCTGAGGCCGTGACAGCTTAACCGAACTTTTGGCGAGCGCAGATGGCGCTCAGCCCAGTAAGTTATTTAGGCAACTAGCGCAAGGGCACCGCTTAGGTACGAGCCTCGGCTTGGGCTGTTGCCGGGGTGGGGATAGGAGAGAAACGCCCGGGTACATGTCTGTACCTCGTATAAGCGGCGACTGAAGGGACTCGTCGACCTCGCCGGCGAGGTCAGTGTTTCTGTGAAGTGTTTGCTCTGTCTGATATAGATGACTCAGATATCGCTTCCGCATTAGCGGAGGTGATTTCGTCATCCGGGTCTCCGAGAACGTGTCTCGGACGACGGAGGATTTGCTGACTCGCGGCAAGCATTGTTTGCGTATTTATACCAAAACATTTATTCAAAACATCACAACGACATTAAATGAAAACACTGTTAGGGGTAATGGCTGGTATGGTTGTAAAATTGGATTTTTTTCTATCATAGACCATCAGCCAGATGGTCGGACGACATCGCGAGAGTTGCGGGATGGCAATGGATGCGTTGGCACAGGACCGGAGAGAGTGGCGTGATAACGAGGAGGCTTATACCCAGCAGTGGGTGGATGTGGACTGAGATGATGATGATTATTATAGAACATTTTAAATTATCAATCAACCTTATTATGAAGTCCTAAAAAGAAACAGCCTGTATAAAATAGGTAAACAAATCATATTCATTCATCATGTAAGTACCTGTTGAACTGACTAAGCGACATCGTCGCAAAGGCGTCGCCGATTTACGTTAAAAATTGTATATTGGAAATGTATCGATTACTGGATAAATATTCAAGCTACCGGTATTAAATCCACCTCTAAAACCAGTTAATACGATTCCGGATGTGTGTTTTAAATTAATGTCGTACATAACAAAACAGGTAATTAATGTATATGCGCAGTTGTTTTAAGTGCGTTCGCAACATACAATTGATAGGAAATGTTGCATTGTACGTTGCATTGTTGTGTTGCAAATAATCTGTTCAAAGCTTTATATCATCCAATTTTTTCATGAGATGTTGATCTTTATGTAAATGACATGATCGTTGCATGATATTTGTAGAAGCAGTCAGTTTGTATGTGTTATATGAATTCTATGTGCTTTTCAATTTCAATTTATTGCTCAGATGTTGCATCCATAATAAATTTGTTAGTTTAAAATACAAATCTAAAACTATGTTCGTATAATTTGATAATTCATTATAGTTTAATTACTAGTGGTTCACCCTGAACTGAGATCTTGCGTAATCTTTGACTATCAAAATAGTGCCACGAAATGCATATCCAAATTACTTGACCTACAGTTTCATTCAAATTACAGGTAACGGGAGTTCACGTAATTGGTTACTCTTTTTTGTGCTACAAATTGCAGTTCTTCTGGATTTCAGACTTTTGCTTTTATCTGTGTAACTAAAGCTACACACAATAAAAAATAACTAAAAACGGGGTCGCAATGTACTCACAAAAATCTTTTATTAGACGTGCCACTTGACCGGTCTCATTTTGGTTTCTTTTTACCCCTCTTGGACCCCAATATCTCAACAACCCCCCCCCCCCCCACCTTTTTAGCTCATTTAGTTACACCAAAATTGTGCCATCACTACCTACCTATATACCAAATTTCACGATGATCGGATAAACGCTTCGAAAGTTATCCTCGGACACACAAACATACATACATACATAAAACGCTGATTTGCCCAAGTTGATTTAGAGATCTCGCTTCGCTCGATCAATTATGCGTTTGACCACCTTACCTAAAACGAAAAAACTTATTTTGTAGTAGTAGAATTCCTTGCTAAAGGGCTTGCTCGGGGAAGTACTACCAGTAAACCTATTGATATACTGCCGCTAAGCAACATTGCTGTATTTCGGCTTGCCCGGGCAATTACGGGCACAGGAAACTTTAAACCTGTATGCCTCAAGTTGATGGACGCAGGACACTTGCGATGCAATGGATTGTTTATAGGCGATAGGTGCAATACAACTTGACATCAGGTGGGATATTGGCTTAATCCATCTCCACGTTTGATAAAAAACCAAGCTGTCAGCAAATGGCAACTCACCCTGTATTTACATTCAATTGAGTTAATTGATCGAGCGAAGCGAGATCTCCAAATCAACTTGAGCAAATCGGCGTTGTATGTATGTGTGTTTGTTTGTCCGAGGATAACTTTCGAAGCGTTTATCCGATCATCGTGAAATTTAGTATATAGGTAGGCATGATAGCACAATTTTGGTGTCACTTAATGAGCTAAAAATGTTGGGGGTTGCTGAGATATTGGGGTTCAAGTGATGTAAAAAAAAATTAAATGAGACTATACGGTCAAATGGGACGTCAAATGAAAGATCTTCATTAGTAAATTTCAACCCTGTTTTAATTTTTAGTTTAATCCTTGTAGTTTTCGCGTTATTAGCCATAATAAAAACAAAACTTTGACAAAATTCACAGGGTACACCAGTGACAGTGTAGGCAAAAGTCTGAAATCCAGAATAACTGCATTTTGTACCCCAAAAAAAGTTTCCACTTTGTATGAACTCCCGATACCTGTAATTTGAATGAAACTGTAGGTCAAGTTATTTGGTTATTTATTTTGTGGCACTATTTTGATGGTCAAAGATTACAATTTTTTTTGTTTTTTTTTGGAGACTCGCAAGATCTTAGTTCGGGACGACCCACTAGTAGAGAATGTTTTTTATAGAAAATTTTGTGTTTCAAACTGACTGCTTCCTACCATTTTGTACCTTTATTCACCCAAACGAAATCGGTAGCTAAATTTAGTCATTACAAACTCTAACACTTAAGTTTTTAACTAAGAGTTCATCGCACTGGTTCTTTTTAAGGGTAAATAATTTACGCTAAACGCTAGCGATACGATATCAGCTAATGATAGCAGTGTAATAATAACGAAAAGCCAATGATAGAAGTGAGCATTTCTCAAACACCATTCGGTGAATTTGACAAAAGGCTGTTCGACGCAGTTAAACTCCGGGAATTAAAATAGCCCGGTGAGATTTCGCTGTGCGTTCTACGACTTACTAATTATTATAGACTAGCTTCCGCCCGCGGCTTACGTTATAATATTTACGTTATAACTTTCGCATTTATAATATTAGTGTGATAAAAAATCAGTTTCTAAATAGGGTTTCTGTCGACCGAAGTTAAACAATTAGCCAATATCACTATCGTATCTCTAGCGTTAGCGTAAATATTCATGCTATTAACGTTAGATTTTGGGCCTTTTTTGTCACTGATCTAACGTTTACCGAGAAAGAACTAGTATTTTAAACATAAGTACCGTCTTTTGGACAAAATTTGGCTACCATTGCATGTGCATTCATTTGTCTAATATCATAAACTTACCTACTAATAACACACAGAATCGTAGAAATCAGTTCATCTCTCATTCACTCATTAAATTCAAAAACTATAAGTCCAAAAGGCAGTATTTTAAGTAAATCTGAACTGACTGAGGCGTTTTAGGTTTAAGTTAGATACTATTTTTTTATTATATTATTATTTTTTTTTTCCGTAAGGATAAACTCTTCTAGGGCGGTCATGCCAACACAGAATAGGTACCTACAGAAGTTTATAATTACCGATTTAAACGGGTATTTATCGCGTGTATACTTTTTTATTTGTTATCTCAACGTTTCGACTGTGTTGCCACAAATAAAAAAGGTACAAACGCGATATATATGTACCCGTTTAAATCAGTAATTATGTATAGTGATCGCAAACGTTTAAAAATACAATTCGTACAGATGTTTAGTTTATTACAAGCGCGTATATTGTGTAAAGTGACGGAATGAAAAGGTTCGTCAATTTTCAAATTGATTTGTTCAACGTAACGCGAATAGGTACATTTCTTTTGTAAACTTACAGAATAGACTGAGTTAGAGAAAATAATGTTTAACTGTTCGTTAATAAAGTTCAAAATTATTCAGATCAAAGTTGTTTGACTATTTATCTTGTCAAAAATAATTAATTGATTCTTGAATCACTGGTGCAAGCGAAAACCAACTCCAAGGTAGGGTTGCCAACCGTCCTGTTTTCCCAGGTGTCTACTGTGTCCTGGGCTGTCCTGGATAGTTTTTAAGTAGCGTCTTGAGTTTTTTTTAAAGGGTCCTGTGTTTTAAAATTCACACAACACTATTGTCTCCAATTGTTTTGTCACTAGGCCCACACCTCGCAAGTAAAGGTCGTTGACACTTTTTAAAACAAAGAAGCAATGAGCTCTCATGAGGATTCCAAACACAATAGTGCGTCCTGGTTTTAAACCGAAATGTCCTCAAATCCTGGATTTTAAAATTAGGAGATGGCAACCCTACTCTAAGGTGACGAACTTTTTCACTCCGTCACTGTACATGAGACGTTTTCGCTTGTTGTACTAATTTAAACTTCTGTTTCTTATCTATTTTGTGATGCTAAGCTGACAGCTTTAGGTAGTCCGCCATTTTGATTTCTCAACAGTTGCAGTATACTTGGAGCCGTCTTGACAGTTCTGTCATGCGTCATCACAGGGTCATTCCGTCTCGCTCTAGCGGCGTTTCTCCTTTCACTCGCACTTTATATTTACCTCCACACAGTTGATAAAAATAAAGCGAAAATTAACAATTAACTAAGTAGAGTCTACTAACTCTTGGTAAAGATTTAAAGGGGATTGGCGAACATCTGAGAAAGTGGGAGTCAAACCCGTTAGCTTAAAATCAGTGACTCTTTCATACAATATCTTAGAATATTTTTCGAGACTAGAATCGTAATGTTTGACTAGCTTATCAAATAATTTCAATTCATATTGTCGATGTTTAGTCAATGAGGGGTTTTCACGGCCATGTTTTTATAACTGCTAACAGATGACGTTGCTCTGTCATGCCCTGATTAACAAAGTAAAGTGAATTGTCAATTATTTTCCGATGAACTTAAAATAAAATAAAAGAACATTTATTTTGTTTTTGTTTATCTTACGAAGTGAGATTGTTTTAGACAAAAATTTTGATTTTGTCTTTTGAGATTTCGGCATATATACCTAAATACCTACACCACCATATTTATGCCAGCGTACCTCTGGACAGCGCCATCTATTACGCGTATTATCTATTAGTGTAAAAATAAATAGTGAGGTGAAAAAAATAACAGTTGATCTGACAACTCATTGCCTCATTGAATTGATGAGAATTAAAGTGCTGTAACTTTGAATGAATGAATGAAATGAATGAAAAATCTTTATTATACCTTACAACTTACAAGCTAAGCTGCTTATTAGCTTTAATTGAGTTAACTTAAAGGAAATTGAGCTGAACAGAATCACTCTTTTATTAAAATCTCTGCTGTACGAACACTAGCGGTTTGGGCAATACCATATTTCTATATATTTTTAATTTATGATTTTTTTTATATTTGATTGTATTATTATTATTTTGTATTTAACTTATTGCATTTTACTTTTGTATTTTATTATTATTTTTACCTTTTTAATTTGACATAGGCTTAATTTGTATTTGTAGTTATTGTCATTGACATTGTCTGAAATAAATTATTTTCTAATACCGTTGACATTTCATAAACGTCAAAACATGAATTGAAATATTTATCAGAGTATAGTATGTAATTCGTGCGTGAGACGTGATACTTGTTTTGTCAAACATACGTTAGTCTTTTTCTGACTTTTTCAGATTTTTTTCTTGATATATTTTTACGTGAATTTTTCCGATATTCTGCTATTCGGGGCGAAAAAACTCCAACAAATTAAAGATCATCAAAATTAGTTCCGCCGTTCTTGAGTTATAAATGGTGTAACTAACCCGACACAGTTTTATATATATTAAAATAATAAGTACGTATAATAAAAAATCAATAACATCTATAAATATTTATATTGTGTATGATTATTATCAACGATTATTCATTGCTTGGGTTGGGTCCAGTCTCGCCAATCTTCTTCATGTAGCGTAATGAAATCTATCTTACATAATAAATAGGGTAAGCAACGTTCGGTACGGTTGATATTTGGATGGGTGACCTTATGCTTTCTAACTGTAATGTATTTAGGTGCAATCGTCTGCAGTCGTGCTTGACTACTTTTTGATTTTGATGAGAAAGAAAGATGTTCTTTTTTATGTCAAAAAATGATCATCTTGAAAGAAGTCGTTTTCGAGTCAAAGAGGTCCTATAATGTATCTATTGCGATAACTGCGGATCAAATAAAAATGGTCAAGCACCACTGAAGGCGATAAGTGTTTACCTTAAAACGCATTTGATTTGTTTTTTTATGAAAATACTGCCTATATTTGGACTGAAATAATTTCATAAATCCATAAGTTTCATAATTCATGGAATGATAAATATTGTTCTAAGTTTTACAATAGCTAGCTAAATATTATAAAAATCTTTTTTATAAAAATGTATCAATTTGTAAATCCATTTAAAAACAATATACCTACGAGTCATTACATATTTTATTACAAAATACAAAAGAAACAGTTGAGCCATCTAAATACCGTTTCAAACGATCTATAGATGATTCAACTGCTCCAGATCACTACCAGGCTGAAGTGTCTCCAAGACACTGGCTGCATTACCTCGCTGAATGAGTGACTTTTACGGCCATTGTGAACTGCTAACAGATGGCGCTGCTCTGTCATAAGCTCCCTGTTTGGTCTGTGGGAATCATCGACAAATCGACGAAATTTTGACATTGACATTGGTGAAATTGTGACACTCCCTAGTCAGACCACAAACAAGAACTGAACTGAAATGTTGATGATTAAAAAAAAACTTATTTGTGATTGTTTACCTACAAACTACGAGCATAATTACTACACTAATTACTAAACCACAGAAAAAATGCACAAAATTACTACGTCATTTTAGCGGCTTATCTCCAGACAGCGCCATCTATTACGCTAATTTGGATTTTTTTATACGTAAATAAATAGCCCTCATTGCAATGTTTAACGTTGACTCAGATAAGCGCCAGCTCTCGGATCACACAAAGCAAATCAAAATTTTGTAAAAAAAAATTTAACTTTGTTTAATTTAATAATAATAATAATGCTAGGATATTTTTATACTTTTTGTTTAAAGTGGATTGTTATAAATAAAGTTCTGCTTTTGACCATTTTTTTATTCCCGCCAAAAACTAGTTGAAACTAGTAAACTAGTTAAAAACGTCAATCAGATTTTGTTTGACAGATTCTTGCTGCATATCGAAATTAGTCATTTTAATTAAAGTTTTCATGAAAATCTGTCGACCTAATGGACAAAAATATCCTTAATGTGGTTATTGGAGGCCATTCTTTTAGCACAAAGTAAACTATATAACAGTGCAAAAATTATTGCCATCTTGTTGTGTTTTGATAAAAATAAAATGTCAGCTGTTATTTTAGTATTGCCAAAGCTAAATTTAATTTAGTTTGTACAAACCCGAATATCATTTTTATGCTACATAGGCCTATATTCTTTATTTTCCGTTGCAAAAATGTAGTTTTTTCTTTTAAAACAACGCGGGAAAATCATGCTCTCTCTTTGCTCTCTCGATTTTTTTAAGTCTTGCATGAGTGAAACGAGCCCAATTTAAAAAATAAAACATGACCTTAATTTGATATCTGGCAATAATAAACCTCGCACACAAACTAAGAAAACATAATACAACCCATGGACGTTTAAAAATGTGGACTGAGTGCAACTACTTAAAGACGTACTTAGAGTACGCCGATTCACTCGTAAATACGCAATCATTTATGTACTACACTCGCGCTGGGCGGGGCCACTGTGCTTCATAGTTTCAGAGAAGATGCGTTTATCAAATCACGTACAGTCAGCGACATAAGTTGATTACAATTTGAGATTTTAAAAATCTTTTTATCAAGTATTTTTTTCAGAATAAATATGCTTTTTACACGGCATTAGTAAAGGGCTAAGATGTATCTTCAAACATAGTGTAAATATTTTATTGAAAAAATGAAAATTAAATCTCAAAAATCAAATGATTAAACATCTATTCAGTTAACCAGTTTATCTTGCCGACTGTACTATCGACGTGTGTAGTACTCCTCGTGGAATATGAGCACTTGTGGTTGATATGGGAGGAGCGTCAGTTAATGGGAGATCTTGTGCTGCGGTGTTTATGCATTCGCGCACGTTCGAGCACGTTGTCGCTTGTGAAATGTTCGCGTAGATGAGCCGACGCGAGCGTAGATTGTTAATTCTTTATTGCACATCGTAAAACAATACAAATATATAAAACAACATAAATAACATAGCGTACGTTTTTAACTATTGCGTTTACATCTTTTTTAAACTCTACTTTAGTAAATACTATAATGGTGATGACGTCCATACTTTTTAAACGTCCATTTTCCAATTACAATCCAAACTAAGCAACAACTAAAATAATTAATAATTAATGTTTTACCCTCTCCCATTCCTACTAACTAGAGAAGCGCTCGCGAGGGAGAGAGGGCTGAGGGACAAGAAGTCTGAAGACTCCACGAAGATCAAACAGCTAGAGCGGAGTGCGAAGGAGCAAGTCGAGCATTTGACGAGAAAGTGTGCTTGTTTGAGAAAACTGTAAGTAGCTAGATAAGTTTTTAAAGTGAAACTTTTATTACATCGTCTCAAACTTTTTCGTCTGTGTGTTGCATGTCGCGTGACGGTCGGCCGCGAAGTAGGGATAAAGTGAAAGGCGCTCGTCAAAGCAGCCGAGGCCAATATGGCGGCGCCTATAGTTCGCATCAGCTGACCGTGTCGTGTATAGACTATTACTCATTTGTGCCAACGAAAATTTTTAGTTAAATGTCTATAACGTGAAACAAAGTTTCACTTTTACCGTGGTTTCATAAAACCACACAACCCTTTTTTATATTCCCTTCTTAATTACAGAATCAATACGTTTTAGTATGTAATGCAAATATATCGTCGACAAATCGTACGTTCATAATTTGTTAGTAAAAAATGAAATCTTAAAACTATGTTAGTGCAGTTGGTAATTCATATTAATTAATTAAATAAACAATTCAAGTCAAATTCAAGTACAAATCAACAGTTTAAAATTAATAATTATGGTAAAACAAAAATAAATATAATCATAAAATTTAAGAGATACTACTGCTAGAAGTTGGGTTGGCTTGTGTACCTTCACCCAGTGTCTCATTATATTGGAGCTAAAGTTATACTGTCAGCATGCTGTTGGTGGTGTCGCTGACCCGACGCATCAGAAAAGCAGTTTTTTTGCGCACGATGGCAAAGAAGTCGTCTGCTCGCGCGTCCGGAAACATTCCAGATGCACTGCATTACAACCCGAACAGCATTCTGAAACTGTTATTTTATTATACTGAACGCGTAGAGCATTGTACCTAAGCTTTCTGCGTATATTTGACCCACAGGCTGCATGTGTAAAATGTTTAAAACTTAGCATTTATGACAACTGTTTTTTAAATTCTCTTAAATAAATTCAACAGCACTTGATATCAATGTAAACAAAGTATTAGTGCATAATTCCAATAACAGATTCTCATTTTTTTGTTATAACTTTTTAGAAATTAGTCACTTATAAAGAATTTTTACAAACACTTTCTTATTTTTTTTTAAAGAATTTAGTAGGTACGCATTTGAAGAAAGTAAGCATGGGAGGGATGTTGTGTAATACTTGTAATACTGGAGGGGGAGAGGGATAGTGGGGAGTGTGTATGTTGTGTAGTTAATAGCTTTCATCCGCGGCTACTTGTCGGATTATTTAGATTATAATAAAAGCTTGGGATTGAAGTTGCTTCAACTCGATCAATTTGTTACTTTAGATGTACCTATTTTATTTGCTTTAATGTGTACTTATTGTTTTGGAGGATCATTTATAATCTTTATACCAAATTTCATCGAAATCAGTTTAGCGTTTTGTTGTGACGTGAGAACGTTACAAACAGATACAGAGTTACTTTAGAATTTATAATTCAGTATGAATGTAGTTATTTTTAAATCCGACAAACAATTCAATTCAAATTTATGTCGTGTTAGGATAATTATGTCAAACTCATAAAACGACAAATATCTCAATTCCAATTTTTGACATTTAAGAAATGTCAAATTCGCAAGTCGTAGTAATAATGTTGCCATACCCAAACTGTTAGTGTTGTTAGATTTCCAGACCGACCGATCTTGTACCCAATGGCTCCCAGCAAGTTTAATCAGGTCGTCTTTCCATCTAATAGGGAACTGTCCTACAATGCGCTTTTGTGTAGTCTTCACTCCAGAAACATCAGTTCTTCGAGCTACTATTCAATACACATTAATAAATGAGTTATCTATCTTCCAGTTTCGACGACATTCGAGCTCGTCTTCAGACTAAGGAGCGTGCTGCTGAGATGGACGCGCGGGTTAAGGATAAGGAGATTCATCAGCTCAGAGGAGAGGTGGCCAGGCTCACCAAGCTACTGGTGGAACAGAGGTGAGGCTCAAATTATTGTAAAGGTGTGAGGACTGAGCTTTACATCTATGAATAACTAGGTAGTTTTCGCCAGCGGCTTCGCACGCGTTGTTTGCCAACAAAAATTAGCCTATGCATTAATCCAGTTTATCTACGTACATACCAAATTTCATCGAAATCGGTTCAGGCGTCACGACGTGATTGAGTAACAAACAAACAAACATCCAAACTTTCGCATTTATAATATTAGTGTGATAATAATAAATAAATAAATAAAATATATAAATGTTGCTGGTCATTTAACACAGCGCTATCTAGCCACAAACCAAGCAGAGCTTGTACTTTGGGAACCAGATAACTGATAGAATACTTACATGGTTTTTTTTTGTAAATACCTTATAATACATAGAAAAACATCCAGACCCGGAACAAATATCTGTAGATCATGCAAACGTTTGTTCCGCGGAGGGAATCGAACCCGCTACCTCCTGCGTCTCAGCTGGCTATTCGCCCACTGCGCCACGGAGGTCGTCAAATAATTACACTAATATTATCTAATCTAATCTGAGGCCGGATCCAAATACAGATGATCCAATCTCAACCAAGAGTCGAGATTATTATTGTTACCGCCTCTACTCGTCATATACTCATGTATTTATTAGAACACCGTATTGTTTCAGTGCACCAAACCTAGGCGCTCGTACGAGAGCGGACGGCTGCGAGATGGCGCTCCAGGACGAGAGCAAAGCCCTAGAGCGGCGTAAGGGTATGTGAGCGCATAGGTGAGTGTATGCATCGCTTGGACTGACCTACCTATTGTTTGCTTGAAACTGGGGGTAATTCTGTTTGCACAAACATAGACAATCATTTATTTGCAACATATCACACACATACACATTAGCACATTTACCTAAGAAAAAAAGATGAGATTTTCATATAAAGAAAGATTACTAAAATTAGTGGCGTGGCGCAGTGGGCGTATAGCTAGCGGAGACGCAAGAGGTAGCGGGATCTACAGATAGGTATTTGTTCCGTGTCTGGATATTTTTCTATATATTATAAGTATGTATTTACAAAAAAAAAGAAGAACATATATATAAGTATCCTATCAGTTACATAGTACACTGCTTAGTTTGGGGCTAGATAGCGCTGCGTGAAATGTCCAGCAATACTTATTTATTATTTGTGAATAGTGTTCATAGCCATGATAGTTTCAAAAGTTATATAGATAATAATTATTTTTAACCAACTTCTAACTAAGGAGGAGGTTCATTATTCAGATGTAGTTTTTTTATGTTTGTTACCTCAGAACTCCGCCATTTATCAACCGATTTAGAATATTCTTTTTTTATTTGAAACGATATACTTACGGATTGGACTGGTCTCATATACGTTTCATCAAAATCTGTTTGGTAGTTTGATTTTGAAATCAAAATAACTGGAAAAAATGTATCATCTAAGTAAACGAAATTGCGACTTTTCATCTGAACTCGATTCTATTTTTTATTAAACAGTTACTTGTTAATCGTGAGGTAGGTATGTTGTGTGCTATAGCAGCAAAAGGGCCTCGACTCAGCATTATGTCAACTGGGTTAGCAGTGAACGCTGTTATTCTGCCGAGACGGCATAATTTTAGAGCTATCAAACCAAAATTTAGTTAGTTGGCCAACAGAATTGCCCCAATGTCATGTTACACTATTTTGATCTTAGATTACGATAATAGTCATAAATTAAGAGAAAAGTGTCTTAAATTGGTCGTGGTAATATACCTATAGGATAATATCAATATTGTTTCGTTGTTTTTTATTTTGAATTGCTCGCGAAAACTATATCGCACCATTTCGTTTTTATATGTACCTACAGATTATTTAAACTACTAAATTTTGCAGTACCCAAATAAAGCAATAATCATAGTCTAAGACCGAGCTAACTGTAACATACCCTCGACACTGGAAAGTTTTATACAAACCAAATTACAAATGAATTCGTGTCTAACACACCATTGAAAATACACACCCACACACATACAAAAATGTGAAATCATTCATTGATCGACTGATTTAATTATTTCAGTGGCTACCACACACACAAACACACATCCCCACATAAAACACAAACATATAATCACACACATACACAAATGTGAAGTAACCCAACGTGTCGAGGGTAATTTTCCTTGTATCTAAGTTTTTTTTAAACCATTTATTTGTCAAACCTTCAGACAGTTTTGACGAGTCTAAGAAGCTCAGGTATCCTTTATTTATGTTTTTATTTTTTTATGTGTGTTTTTTATTCTTTATATACTAAATGCATGTTCGTAATAGTTAGCGATTGTTTTCGGTGTTTAAATAATTTACGCACACTCTTGTCGGCACTCTTGTCGAAATGACCGAGTATACTCCGACAAATAATTCAATTAACATTTTTGACGTTTATTGTTATTATTAATTTATTTAATCAGATAACAATGGATCAATTTTGTTAGTAAAAAGCTTAAATCTAGGGGAGTTAGTACTTAATTGCTAATTGAGATTTAGTACTCTGCGTGAGCTTCCACATCAGAGGAGAGTCGAGTTTGTTGGCGATGACAGTAGTGAGGCTGTGTTTACGCCAGATAGCATCAAAGTTGTCTGCGCGTGCTTTGGCGAACATGCCTGACGCACTACAGAAGCGCGGAAGCCGCAACAGCGCCCTGAACGCATTATTAAATTGGACTCGCAGAGCATTGTAAGCCCTTTACGTAAACTAAAACCACAGACTCGCAGAGTACAGCGATGTACAGTACGCTTTAAAAAGAGTCACTTTGACCGCGTCTTTATCGTTGTTATGAAACGTCAAACTGTGTAATAATGTTGCCACACCCCAAAAGCTAGTATTGTTATAGCACATATTTTAATAAATGAGTGTTTCAATTCAGCTCAATACAGTAATATTTTCTCACATTAATAATACACTTCATTTACAAACAATCTACAAAACTCTAGGTCCGGCCATCGCGTTTGCAAAGTCTCACCACTTGAACTCTTAACCAAATGAATCAATGAGTTATCAGATCATCAGTAACTGTTCATTATTTCACGTCACTTCTTTCCTCTAAAAATGGCAACCCACTAAACGTCAAAAATGTGAATTGAATTATTTGAATTACTCATCTATTACACGTCAAAGATTTCTTTGCGCAAGCCTAGAATATTCAACAAATTCTCCCACAGAGGTTTACGTGTGTGGTATAACTCGGGCGAATCAATATGACACCTGGCTCGAATGAAGTTTGTGCAATACGTATGTACTGTACAGTGTGCAAAAAAGTTTTCGTTTCCATTTCACTTTCTCGCACGAAAACGAAATAAATATTTATATTTTTGAAGTTATACCTACTTCTTTTGGCGCGATGGAGAAAAATGATGAGAGTGAAGTTTTACGATGCGCGCGCACACCGACACCTAAATTTAACAGCATGAAGTTAGTTCTAGGTGGTATGAAAATTGATAACTATGTTCAAGTTGTATATTCTAGTATTTTTATATGTAGAACACGTGTTTCGTAAGGGTACAATTAAACAGTGTGAATAAATAAATATTATTTTGGTGTTTTTATTAAATCAATTTCATATACGACGGTGATACTAATAATTTATTATTTATTTTTCCATATGCCAAAGAAGTATAACTTCTAACGCGTGTACATAAGTACACACACTCTTTTTTTTTAACTTATGCATGTATATTAATAAATTGCATAGATGTATCGGTTTTAGGTAGTAACTTGTAGCAACGAGTTCCTAGCCAGGCAGGTGTCATGTTAATTCGCCCGAGTAGTATATGATTTACACATTATGATATAGGCTGTGTCTATAGTCTGAAAAATAAATGAACCGAAGACGCTATCGACCGTATAAATAAACAGTCGCTAGAGTCGTCCTACGTATTACACTAGCTGACTTCTCATTATACGAAAAGCTTTCAAAATGTGAGGTCAGCTTAAACTGGAAATGTATAGCTTGATCTGTAGCGTCGTACACAATTTGCACTCGCTACTCGCGAACGAGACTAGTGGCGAGCGCACCGTTTACACATGTGCACACTTCGCTGTCTCGTCTCGTCACTCGCGCAAATATGTATACACAATATTAATCACAGTTTTTTTGTTTTTGAAATCTTTTCTTCTTATTTTTGTAAATATTCTCTTCTCTTCTATTTTCCTTATCTAAATCTATGCTTATTTTGAATTTTAGCAATTATAAATTATTCTGAAACACAATACCTACCTACCTAAATAAAACCTAATTTCCTAATTACCTATTAATGATCGAGCTTATAAATTTCCAGACGACTTGATAGTGTTTACGTATACTAATTATGTACCTCTTCCAAATAAAGATGTTAATTCTCTACAAAAACCACGTTTGCATGATCAACAAAATGTATTATCAAAAAAACTAAAATCTTTTTATCTACAGGGGGTTCTCTACGCACCCCCGAGGTGGTTCGTAAACGGACTTGCCCCCTACCCGACCTGTCAAAGAAGTCCGACGTCCAAGATGGCCGCCCGCGCGCTAAGAGTGTCGATCTACCCGCAGTTCAAGTGCCAGTTAGAATCAAGCAGTTGGAAGGAAGAAATGCCTAAATAATTTACATTTAACAGCTGTTTTTTTCATTTTTATAAATACGGGATTTATGACGCACCGTTTTTTTGGTCTTTCGACCGACAATTTTTCGGTCCAATTAGTGAACCTTCATCAGGGTGAGTGCGATTCACTCCGAACGTCTTGCCTCGCACGTGCGTATTTATAATAATGGTTGAAATAAATCACGAAAGTTTTCTAAGTAAAAAGCTGTTTTCTTGTTAAACCCACTCTTGAAATATACAGTGGTGTTAAACCTATTGCTAAAGTATTAGTTCACCATAAAGTAATAAATTGAACAGTGTTTGGGAAGGGTTTAACAAAGCTTAGTTTGGGTTATAAGGGTGACTAATTAACATTAGTCACCGCCTGCCCAGGCTCTACAGGCTCTGCCTAAATCATCTTCAATTGACTGATTTAAAGGTCATAATGTTGAAAGGAACTTGATGCTTGGTCAAAGATCATTTAATGAAAAGCGAGCGAAGCAGCGAGCGGGTTTATGTATCTAAAAAAATATCGCATTTTTGTAGTCCTGTTTTTAAGTTCTTTTTCATTTACAAATAACTTAACAGTACTGAAATGTAAGTGCCGCAAAATTTTAATGAAAGAGTTATTCAGTTCAATAACCGTTCAATTTTCTGTAGTTGTCGTTCAAGTATCACATTTATTATCATTTAATCAATGAGCTAATGAGTCGAATCAACTGTAAATTTTGTCACGGCACTATTTTTTCCCCTCAGTGCAACCCGCTATACGTCAAAAATATCGAAATATTTGTATACCTAGTTATGTTAAAGATGGCGTTGTTTTTCGACTGTCACATAGTATACAGCTCCATCTAGTTGAGACATATTGTACTATTTTTTAAATGTGTATTCAAATCTCATTTAGCGCTGGATAATCGAGACTTATGTGAAACTGCTCCGCTCGTTTTTGTATTAATCTGATCTAAATAGGTATGAATATGAAAAAAATATATACTTTGGATTCTTTTTATTCAATTTGTTGGAATCACTACAACGAAGTTAAAAGAATTTTAAAAGTAGTTTATACCTTGTATGCAAGTTTAAACATTGTAGATTGATAGAAGAAAAATATGATACAGCCTACCGTACTGCTAAGGGATACTTTTCTTATCAGTCAGCGCCATCTATCTTTGGGAATTGGATCTTTTTGAAACCAATCATTGATTGTTGTAATAGGCATTTTTTGTGTTATTTAGCTACCATTAAAATTGGTTGTTGTAATGTAAATGCCTAATTAATTTTATACCATTAATATTATTTTTGTAACAAAATTGTTGTTACATTAAAAAATACTATAGATATAAGAGTTATGTAAACGTTGTATGTATTCATTATTGCCCTGTAAATACTTTACTTAATTTTTTTAATAAAATGTGTGATAATAATTTATTACTTTTTTATTTTTTTTATTCTGAGAATTATAACCAGGTACCGAGGCGACGAAGCTAGAAGCGCTATCCTAATAAGCAGACACAAAACTATCAAATAAATGACTCATTTACAAAGGTTATCTAGAAGAGAATACTTTGTAGCATTAAGTTCGCCTTTGTTCTCATTGTTAATTTCAATCAATCAATCAACTTATCACATTGTGCAAAAGTTTGGATGTTTGTTATTCAATCACGTCGTAACGGCTTAACCGATTTCGATGAATTTTAGTATTTAGTACGTAAATTATAACATGGATTAATACATAGGCTACTTTTTATCCCATAAATCAGGTCCCATAGGATATAATGGGGTGTCAAGTTAAGTTGCAACAGCAAGTTTAGTTTTATTTTCAGGTTCTACCTACACGTTTAGAAGTGTAACGCGTATGAAGTCGCGGGCAACAGCTAGTAGACCTAAATATACTGTATTAATACAGCTAGTAGAATAATTCGATACATATTTTTGACGTTTAGCAGGCTGCCACTTTAAGAGTAAAAATAGTGATGTGAAACAACGAACAGTTGATCTGACGACTCATTAGCTCACTGAGTGTTAAAGAGCTCATTTGACTCAAAAAATAAAATTGAACAATAACAGACTTGAATTGAATCACTCTTTTGATAAAATTTGCGATGTAACAACACTAGCAGTTGCGGTATGGCAACAATATTACTAGTTTTGACATTTGATATACGTCAAAATTATGAATCGAATTAATTTTTCCAGATTTTCTGATGGAGTCTAAACACCGTTACTATGTGCTGATATATTTTTCTGAAGAAGATTGCTTTGGAGGCCTACTACAAAAATAAAGACATCAACTCGACTTTAAAAGATTTTATTTACAACTACATAACTACATATTTAACTAACTTAACTTATTCTGCTGTTTTTTCCTGCCCATCTCCAAGCTTTTGCTGCTCAAATAGTAATCTCAGCTGCTCCGTAGCTGATATAGGTAACCTATTGTTCTCTCCGAACTTAGTATTAGGTAATTCAGCCACGTTCAGCTCAGGGTCTTTGAAGAGGAACGGGTTCCAAGGACCCTGGACGGATGGGTAGTCAGTGTATTGGTATTTACGAAGCCGTGTGCCTGAGACGTCGCCTTGCTGTGTGCGGAGGGTTTCTATCCATTTCGTGATTTCAGAGTGTGTTTTGTTGTGCATATGTAACCAAACTCTTTCGCCATTTACTGTGAAGTAAAATATTGGATAAGGGCACATTAGAAGGGGTGATGGAAATTGAACACAGAAGTGTACCTCTGTGGCGTCGTGGACGACTAGCCGGCTGAGACGCAGGAGGTTGCAGGTTCAATTCCCGCCGCGGAGCGAACATTTGCATGACCTACAGATATATGTTCTGGGTCTGGGTGTTTTACTATAAGTACATATTTTCAAAAAAAAGGTATATAAATATTCTATCAGTCATCCTGCAGTACAAGCTTTGCTTAGTTTTTGGCTAGATAGCGCTGTGTGAAATGTCCAGCATTTTTATTATTATTAATATAATCAAATCAATTTAATTACAAACTGTAGGTACAAAGATATTTAACTTATAATTTGAATATGCTTCACTACAATCAACCAGTCTGGCATACAAATATCTATTTAGGTACAGAATATTATTCATAATAAATAAATATTGCTGGACATTTCACACAGCGCTATCTAGCCCAAATTAAGCAGAGCTTGTACTATGGGAACCAGATAACTGATAGAATACTTATATACATTTTTTTTTGTAAATACATACTTATAATATATAGAGAAACAACCAGACCTGGAACAAATATTTGTAGATCATGCAAACATTTGTTCCGCAGCGGGGATCGAACCCGCTACCTCCTGCGTCTCAGCCGGCTATTCGCCCACTGCACCACGGAGGTTGTCAGTATATCATAATAGATTGCTATTTAATCAGTAGTAGGAAAGTCTACTTACAATACTCTGCTACCACGACAGGGCCACGATGCCGTCTTGGCTTCAAGTAGACAACCACTCCAGGGTTCACTTTAGCAAAATCCACGAGATCTTGTTCAATGAAGTCTCTGCAAAACACAAAATAAAATCATAGAATCCTTATAATTCTTTTTTTTCTGGCAAAGACTAGGCTAGGTTCAAGTCGCAGCCAAGTGTTGCCACATAAGCCCTTTTTGGACTAGATCTAGCTCTTTTTACAGTGGTGGACCATGTTTTTTACTGTTTAGCCCTTTTTGACACCTTTCTGATTCACACTATTAATTTCTATTCAAACTACAAGGAAAACACACAAATAACAAATTGGTTATTGAATACCTACATTTTGTTTTAGAAAATGTAAGTGAAATAGGTGCTTAGTTTACACTCGATACTAGCAACACTCGAGACTAAAGGTACTGTAAGTCCACCTTATTTATGGTAAAAGTGGAGGATTTACCATCTATGCATGTTATTTGTCATAACAGTAATAATTGTACCTAGAAACATCAACACATTTTTCAATAAATGATTTCTTTAAGAGGACTATTGCTGTTTTGGCCCTTTCTAGCCCTGAGTTAGGCAAATCTAGCTCTTTTTAGCTTTTTATGTAGCCCCTTTTATAAAAGTAAGATGGCAATGCTGCTTTAGTAGTAGTATAACTCTATATTGAATTACCACACAAACAGAAATATTACTAAAATAGGTACTAGGCTAGATTAGGGCAATACAATGAGCGGCTCTAACACTTTACTGCCTGGGACTGGATTTTACATGGAGTACACATGCCTAAAAGCATCTCACTCAACTTAGTCAGTAGGTACGCAGGAAATAAATTGCTCTAAACGAAGGGCTCTGGCGTATTGACTCACTTAGCAAAGGTTGGTTTAGGATTCCCATTACGTAAATTTTATTGTATCTTACCTAATTCCGCGGCTGGCACCATGAGTTTTACAGAATTTCAGAACAATCCTTTGAAGTTGACACACGTAACGCCCTACACCGTTCTGTAGGGGCGCCCGGACGAAGCCAGGCTTCATGAACAAGTTGTTCGCAGACATTTTAACGATATTAAATGGAATTGAAGTCCACTGTTTTGCTTTATTTACAAACTATTTTGAGGTTACTATATACTATTTAAAAATAATCTTCTGCCGTCCTATGTCAAATTTGTTAATGTCATTATTTTTTTTTAATTTCGTGTTGATGAAATGCTTCGTAGCCGTCTATGCTTCGTTTAATAGACATAACAAGTTAAAAGAAATGAGTTAACATCAGCAAAAAATTAATAAAGAAAATAGATAACAGTTAAATAAAAAAATCGAGTTGAAAGTTTTGTTTGCTCCCACAATCACTTTTATGGCTTCTGTGTTGCTTGCCACTAAACTTTTTGTGATAGTAGCACCATCTGTCGAGACTAATATGTGATTAATGGAGTTCCTAAATTTTGTATAGGTGTCACAAATTCTTTTTGAAAGCTATCCGCTACTCTGGAGCTTAATAAATTATTTTATTTTTACTCCATGTAAGAGTGTTCACTATGTCACCTCTTTATTAATCAAAAAAGGTCGAGTCGATCAGTTTTCTGCTAAATATTTATACAAAAACATTTTGCGTTAGTAGCGCCATCTGTTGAGAAGAATAAGCGATAAGTGAGGATGGCAGTTTCTGAGTTATAAATAGGTAGCGCTATTTACTAACTCTGCTTGAGAATGTTTATTTATCATCATCTCAGATCGGGCACCACAGCTCGTTTTCTCAATTTTTTAAATTTTAAAATAGGTATAAGTATTGTAGTTTGTTTGTTTAATCTTATAAGTAAAGTAGTTTCTGAAGTGCAGGTGCACAGGTCTGGTCCCACATGCAAATACATTTTGTGGGCAGGAGCAACTGAATATATGCATGTCTGTGCGTTTGTACATCATCCCCCAAAGAGTGTGCTAGATGCTCCTAGTTTAAATGAAAGCTATTAAAAATAAAAGCTTACTACATAGTACTAGTAGTTCGCCCCGAACTGAGATCTCGCGAGTCTTCCATAAAAGAAAAATATATTATTCGTATCAAAATAGTGCCACGAAATAAATAACCAAATTACTTGACCTACAGTTTTATTCAAATTACAGGTAACGGGAGTTCATGTTAATTGGTTCCTGTTTTTTGGGGTAGAAATTGCAGTTATCCTGGATTTCAGACTTGCCTATATTTGTGTCACTAAAGTAACACGCATACCAAATTACAGTACTGTGGGGTCACTGGTGTACCCTGTGAATTTTGATTTTCAGTTTTTATTATGACAATAATAATAACTCAAAAACTACAAATACTTTAATAAAAATAAAAACGGAATCGAAATGTACTAATGAAGACCTTTAATTTGACGTCCCACTTGAATCTCATTTTAATTTTTTTTTACCCTTTTTGAACCCCAATCTCTCAACAATCCCAACATATTTTTAGCTCATTTAGTCACACCAAAATTGTGCCATCACTATGTATCAAATTTCACGATGATCGGATCAACCCTTCGAAAGTTATCCTCAGACAAACAAACATACATACAACGCCGATTTACCCAAGTTGATTTGGAGGTCTCGCTTCACTCGATCAATAAAAAAAACCTAGCATTTATTCATTTTATTAACCATCCTCAGCCTCTTCTGCATCTTTTTTAACCGCTCCTTATTAGACAAAGGCTTTCTCTTTTTAGACAAATCAATTCCTTCTCGATAAGTAATCTTTCTCTTCACTAAATTCACTTCGAAGCACAAACACTGACATATATCGCACTGCTGCCTCGCCCCCACTTCACTAAACTCCCCCAAAACTTTATAATGGATATTCTGTCTATTCTTAGCAAACACTAGACACATCTCACACATTTTAATTACTTTGCACATGTCGAAACTCTCTGATCTGAAGCAGTTGTGGTTTAGAAGTTTTTCTTTATCGAAGCGCCTGTGGCAAGTATTGCATTCTACTTGATGGTAGTACCGGTTGTGCTTGTAGAGGTTATGGTAGCGGAGATGGCAGGTACAACACTGGTGGAGGGGTAGCTTCATGTTGATATTGGGGTGTTTTGTTTGCATGTGATTGCGTAGGGCTCTGGTGCTGGCTATGTAGCGCTCACATACCCCGCAGAGTGCAGGCCGGGCTCGACGGAACCGTATGTGTATTAGCTGATGCTTTAGTAGTTGTAATCTGAAAGTAGAAAGAGAAGTGATTTCCAGTTACAAGCAATTCAAAATTATTTAATCCTAATTTTTTTTATATCTCTTTGACTATTTTTTTTTTGAATAGACATAGACAATCATTTATTATTAACTAGCTGACCTGCCCGCAGCTTCGCATGTGTGGTTGGTCAATAAAAACCATTACCTACCTACATGCAGTCAGTAGCATTATGTCCCAATCCTGGTCACAATCTATCTATATACCAACTGTACATAGGGAGTGCATCTAAAGAATACCTCATAATTTTAATCTCTTACCTCCCCCCCCCCCCTTTAGGGGTGATTTTGCAAAAAAAGTTGAAATGTATTTCTTTATTTCTTACCAAAAGCCTAAATATTAATTTTCAGATCCCTAGCTTGAGGAATTATGGATTGCCCATACAAACTTTCAACCCTTATTTCAAAGCTTCAAGACTATTTTTGAGACAAAAGATAGCCTATGTCCTTCCACAGGATATTATCTATCTCCTTGGCAAATTTCATTAGGATCCATTCAGCCGTTTAATTGTGAAAAGGAAACAAACAAACAGAGTTACTTTGGTATTTATAATATTAGTATGGAAGTATGAAAGAAAAAAAGAAAATACATTTATTTGAACCCACATGACATCACACACAATAAAAACAAAGGAAAATACATAAAAACACAGTAAAAACAAGCTTCACCCAGACAGAAAATGATGGTGTTGCGTGGGGACATGATGATGATGAATGAGTATGATGTATATGGTGTTTCAATTGGTTAATTGATTTATGAATAATAAGTGAAAAGAAGTAACTATTTATCAAAAATATAACAAACAAACTACTGAACCAAAACGAAAGAAAAGTAAAAGAATTGTTTCTGAATGGCTAATATCATTAAATTACGACGAGACAGAGACACTTTTAGAAATTGTTAAGTAATTAGTATTATAACATAAATCGAGTCGAAAGGCTAATCGCACACCTACCTACCACCACCGTAACATAGAAGCACCTGTACTGTACCGACATTCTCTTTACGTCCAAACACCAACACTATACCCATGCACATACTCAAGCACATACATTCACACACTCATGCACCTCCTTACGCGCTCTCATACACACACCATCACACTCACGTACATACATAAACACACGTATCACACTCAAACACGCACACACACACACACACCCACTCACACACGCACATACACACACCCACTCACACACGCACATACATGCACCTACTCACACTCACTTATTCATTGTACACTATTACCTATATAAGATAAAATAAGTATATATAAAATGTTAGTAATGGATTTTAAGTTCATTGCTTTTTAGAATATGTATTTGATTTTGTAAACGTAAAATGTTTTTCTTAAGCTACGTTTATTTTTTATATTACGGAAGAGCGAAACCTCCTAATACAGGTATTATTTACTTAAAAGGAGGTTTCAACTACTAGTTAAGATATTGTAAACACAAGTTATCGAAATAAAACATTTGTATTTGTATTTGTACTGAACCGATTTTGATGAAATTTCTATGTGACGATTGTACATATAGTATAAGTATATCCTTACAAATAAGCGATAAGGCCACCCATTGTACTTTTGATTTGTGTATTCTCTTTTGTTTGTTTTATTTTTTGAATGGTGTGCATATTCTGCATATGTTTCAAACTAATGTCGTGAATGCGGTGACAGACTGTATATATTCACTAACCTGTTAAAAAACACCCTTCCACAGTATCTACAGTCACACAGATCCCCTGCCACCAGCTCATCATAATGCACACTTTCCGTATACTTTTCCACTCCATTATTTCCATCATAATTTCCATTTATCCTCCGATCCCTTGCCACTTGACTGCCGATAAGAAAGGAATTGGCCGTTGGACCGTTACAAGTAATATTGTCCAAAATACATTTTTGACTAGCAAGGTACTTTAGGGGTAGGTCTGATAATATTTCTTCTGCCTGAAATAGATCATCATCATCATCATCATCTTCAAAATGTATTCTACTGGTTATCGGTTCATAGTTTGGACTATCTTTCTTTTGAATGCTCAGGTCTTTTAAGCTACTGAAATCTAAAGAACTTTTTTCTTTTGGAATATCTGGACTACTTTGATCCCTATCTGGATCGCTTTGATCTCTATCTGGATCACTTTGATCCCTATCTGGATCACTTTGATCTCTATCTGGATCACTTTGATCCCTATCTGAATCACTTTGTACCCTATTTGAGTTACTTTGTATCCTTTTTGGGTTACCTTGCGCGTTATCTGACTTATTTTGTTCCCTTTCTAGGTTATTTTGTACCCTTTCTGGGATACTTTTTACCTTTTTAGTGTTTTTTTGTACCCTTTCTGGGTTAATTAGTTTCCTTATAGGAGTATCACTTTCAGATTCGCTACTTAATTCATATGTAGGTATAACCTTGCTGTCACGTCTTTTTCCTGTGCCATTTTGGGCTAATTTAGAGATTGTATTACTTAAATCAGCTATGCTTGGTTTTCTATGAGTAAGCATGGTTTCTTTTAATACTTCACTAAAAATATCATGGCACTTGACAACCACTTGCTTTTCAACTATACTTTTTAATATTTCCTCATATCGGTCAACACTTTTCTTTGTCGTTTGTGTTTCTTTAAGGTCTGGAAGTTGTATAGTTGCATGTTTCGTATTTATAACATGTTCTCGGAGTTCATCGAGTGAGATGAAGTGGGAAAGGCATTCGTCACATTGGAACAGCGTTAGTTTTATAAGTGGAATTATTATGTGGGAGGCGTTGTGCTCGATGCTTGCAAATCTGTAACAATATCATTATAAAAGATTAAAGTGAAGAATAAAGTATCTGGTAAGAATGGGGGAGGCCTTGGCCCAGGGGTGAGACACAGTGGGCTGATAATAATAATAAAAGTAAACGGTTTTAGCAACTTAAGTCAGTTACTAAGACCTAAAAGCTGTCATGAATGCTGTACATGTTGACAATAAATGAGAATATATGCAAAGTTTTTGATATGTAACATTTTTCCTCTCGGTTTGTGGGAGTGATTTTGGCAAATGGGACGGAAATGTGTAACAGGAAACTGGGGAATCGCTTTGACCAATGAGCGCGCGCGGAGGTCAGAAGTTTTTCACTGCGAGACTATATTATGGCCTCTTTCATGTAATAGAAATAAGAATTTGTCATGGAGGTTGTACTTCATCATAGCATATTATGTGTAGAGTTCCTACCCAGGCTTCAAAATGATAGGTTCGGTACTTAGCAAAAGTGGACTGTATTTATTTCTTCTTAGTTACTAGTTTACAAGGTATAAAATCGCGTACTTGATGATCACAAGTTTTCCGTTCAAATCGGTTTATACTTATTCAAAAATAGTTCTCGCCCTAGCCATGGTGCGGGGATCGTAATTCACATTTTCACAAATTATCTTCCATAATTCTAACTACATCGAAGTTTCCACCAAAGTTGACGGGGACTTACCTATAGCTATCTCACTCTTTTTGAACGTTACAACTTTTAGCTACCTATACATTTGAATCTGATTCGATCCTATAACTACCTAATACATTGAAATCTAGATTCGATCCTGTCCCGTCTTTGATCGTCCGTTACACTATGAATACAATGAGCCTCATTCTATTTTTAAATTTACCTTCTGTTAATCGCATTTACGGAGCCGTTATCGAGTTTTCAATGACCAACTTTCATATTAATGAATTCGGTAGAGATTAAGATTTACTTTGTGTTTTCTATTTTGTTTGAAATTTTTTGTTTATATGGTGTACACTAAAAATGATGTTACACATCATATGCGACTACTGTAAGGCTCGTATTTTTTCAATATTCTGTGGTACATAGGTAGGTGTTATTTTTTATTTGTATTTGTTTCATGGTGTGTTTCAATAAAGAATTATCTAATTTACTACATACCTTGTTTTAAACTTCATATCACAGAATTCACATCGTACAGGAATTGTTTGGTGTCGGAGGCCCTCGGACGAGGATGCCTTCTGCTCCTTGAGGTCGGCTAATGAGATGCTGTCATCACTGTCCATTGTCTTGTGATTGTTTACGTTATGTGATGCTGAAACTAAAGTATTTTAATAATAGATAGATAGATAGATAGATATAGACATTTATTTCGACACAAGTAATGGTCTAAGAGCCGGTGAAGATCGACCTTCACCAATCTGATAACCAGATGAGACATATTTTTTATCAAATATAATTTATAAACAAATATGTCTATAATTACTTGCCTATCTAAAAGTGCTCATGGGCATTTTTAATTAAATTAACTTTAATCGGTTTTTTTTTCATCACTTTCATTCTTTTGATAACCAAATGAATTTTATTTCACTGTTAGTTTTTAACACACAGAATATGCCTCAGTAGGCTTGCCTACTCATTTCTGTGTATAGCTACCTGGCAAGCCGATGTGAACAGGTAACTCAATATAGGTGACTCCATCGTTCTGCTAACTTATCGAAAGTTATATCAAATTTTAGATTATTTTATTACAAAATCAGTCATATAGACTTGTCTGCAAAAAATCATACTTAAAGCACTGTTGCCTAGCTAAAAACTTTTAGAGTTTTAGCCATCTGATAGGTGCGAGAGAGAAAGTAGAGCGTCCGAAGTCCGTGTGGTAGAACAGGACACAACATAGCAGCTGCAAGCTACCTGACCGTTGAATGTATCCGAGTGCGCATGCTCGTGTACATGTGAGTGACAGAGACAGCATTTATTTACACTTGTCATTAATTTTGAACTCCCATTTATTATAACTAATTTCGATCACAATTTTTATATTATTTCACACTATACGTATTTACAGCTATGCAAAAATCAAAAATAAATAAGTTAATATATTATTATATTAATAAATAAATAAAAAAACTAATTCAACAAAACTTTTTATCATTTTAAAACTAAATTGTAAAATTAAAAAATTATAAAAAATCTATATTTTTTATTTAAGATTAAATAGAGAATAATTTATTTATTATTTAATTTAAATAAATGCCGTAAAGCGGGAAAGAATAAGTGTTACTTTTAAAATATTAGTATAAAAAAAAAAATAATCAATATAGAAAAAAAAATTTAATACATTTATGTTGTTAGAACCGTTTATTACAAAGCATAAAAAATACATAAAAAAATTAAATTCAAAGATTTATTGTTATTTTTATTATTTTTATTTATTCAATGTACGGCTTTTTTTTCAAGCAATAATCGATATGAAAAAAATACAAAAAAAATTTAATTTGTATAAACAAAAAATTTTACTTCATAATTTTTTACAAAATTTTCGAACTCTTCTTTGTATTTTTTTTTTATAACGGTAACTTTGTTATAACACGTGTAATGATAACCAACAAACTCCAACGATTCTTTGCTTAATTGAATATCTCCATACTTAAAGCTTTGCTTTTTACGGAAAGCCAATTTTAAATGGCATGTTTTAAATGGCATGTTTTAAATGAATGTTCATTAAAGTCAATAATTTCTTTTTTCGTACCACACAAAAAACACTTTTTACTCATTGTTAAAATCACAATTTATATTATTTAGCACGTGTTGTCACTAATAAATGATTTTCGACTATACACAAGCATGCGCACTCGGATACATTTAACGGTCAGGTAGCTTGCAGCTGCTATGTTGTGTCCTGTTCTACCACACGGACTTCGGACGCTCTACTTTCTCTCTCGCACCTATCAGATGGCTAAAACTCTAAAAGTTTTTAGCTAGGCAACAGTGCTTTAAGTATGATTTTTTGCAGACAAGTCTATATGACTGATTTTGTAATAAAATAATCTAAAATTTGATATAACTTTCGATAAGTTAGCAGAACGATGGAGTCACCTATATTGAGTTACCTGTTCACATCGGCTTGCCAGGTAGCTATACACAGAAATGAGTAGGCAAGCCTACTGAGGCATATTCTGTGTGTTAAAAACTAACAGTGAAATAAAATTCATTTGGTTATCAAAAGAATGAAAGTGATGAAAAAAAATCGATTAAAGTAAATTTAATTTAAAGGGGTGCTAAGAATCCCCGGGCGAGATCGATTTCCCGTCAAATGACCCAGGCAAATTGTACAAAGGACAGAGATAGCATATTGAATATTGTTAGTTTTAACGTCAGGACATTAAAATCAGACGATAGGTTGCTAGAATTGGAAAATTCATTGAAGGACCTAAAGTGGGACATACTCGGACTATCCGAAGTACGAAGAGAAGGGGAAAATACTATCGAACGAGAAAACAATATCTTTTACCACTATGGAACAGGAAGTATGTATGGAGTCGGCTTTCTAGTAGCCAAAAAATGGAAGAACCATATTTCTGAATTTATAGCTTATTCGGAAAGGGTAGCAGTGCTTAAATTTAAAGTAACTGATAAAAAACTGTTAACCGTTATCCAAGGATATGCTCCTACATCAACACGCCCAGATGATGAAGTAGAAGAGTATTATGATCAACTGAATAGAGCTTGTGGTGAACACCGAGGCACCTGGAATGTGATTATGGGAGACTTTAACGCAAAAGTTGGAATACGACAAGATTTGGGTGATGATTCAATTTTAGGCCTACACGGACTAGGTGTCCGTAACGAACGAGGGGAACGTCTCATCCAATTCGCGTTTGGACAAAGTTTAAGGATCAACAACACTTTCTTCTTTAAAAAACCTGAACGACGTTGGACATGGGTCTCCCCATGTGGAACGTATAAAAATGAAATCGATTATGTCCTTTCCTCAAGTCAAACCACTATAACCAATGTCCAACCAATAAACATAATAAAATTTAGTTCAGACCATAGACCTATTCGTGCTACGATTCGGTTCAATTTCAACATTAAAAGATTTAAAATGATAAAATGTAACATAAAGAGGATATCTAAAGAAACTTTAATAGTATGCAAGGAAGATTTTAATTTAGAATTAAAAAACAGTTTTGAGTTATTAAAATCAGATGAAGAAGATGTACAAAAGGAATTTAATATTATAGAAAATTGTATTAAGAAATCCAGTAGTAAAATTAAACAAATTAAACAAAAACATAAAAAACTTTCAGAGGCAACTATTAAATTATTAGAGGAACGAGTTAATAGTAACATCAATAGCGTAGAATATAGAGTTAAAGACAGACAGGTTAAGCGTAGCATTAGAAAAGACGTAAGAAACACCCAGTTATTCAAAATTGCATTAGAAAGAAATAAATCACTTAAAATTGCAAAACAGGGTGCATCGGTTGGCAAATCGTGGATAACAAGCCTTAGAGACGAAACTGGAGTTAAACACCAGAGTAGAGATAGAATAATGAACATATGTACAAGTTTTTACAAATCTCTTTATTCAGACCCCCACACACCACAAATGCTATTCCATATTCATGCCCTGACACCATACCACCAATAACTGGCCTCGAGGTTCATAGAGTTCTCACACAAATGAAATATAACAGGTCGCCAGGGGAAGATGGAATTACTACAGAAGCCCTTAAAGTAGGAGAACCGACACTTTTGCCACACAGCACCAATTTATTTAACACTATTTTAAAGTCAGGTGAATTTCCGGACCGGTTTTGTCATTCGAATATTATACTTTTGCACAAGAAAGGAGACAAAACTGATATAAATAATTACCGCCCAATTAGTCTCGTGTCTCATCTCTATAAAGCATTTATAAAAATAATTGAGTACCGTATTTCTGGGCAACTAGACATGGAACAACCGGCGGAGCAAGCAGGCTTCCGCCGAGGACTATCAACTACAGACCACCTCCAAACAATTAATGAACTCATAGAAAAATTCTGCGAATACAACATGCCTTTGTACGTTGCTTTCGTGGATTATACAAAGGCATTTGATAGTATTCACCACACAGCCATCTTCGATGCCCTTAAAAACCAGCACATAGACCCTACTTACATAAACCTTATTCGAAATATTTATACGCATAGTACAGCCTCAATTAAGTTAAATTCAATCGGACCATCCTTTAAAATAGTCAAGGGAGTAAAACAGGGAGACCCACTTTCCCCAAAACTTTTTACCAGCACCCTTGAGGAGGTGTTTAGGAAGCTGGCGGCTGGCTGGGAAGAGAAGGGAGTTGACGTCGGCGAGGTGAAGCTGACAAACCTCCGTTTTGCGGACGACATCGTCCTCTTTTCTTCATCAGCCACAGAACTACAAACGATGCTTCAAGAACTTAGCATAGCAAGCTTTGAGATTGGACTTGGAATGAACAGGGCAAAAACCAAGGTCATGACCAACAGCGTTAAGACCAGAATAACGGTGGATGCAGAAGACCTAGCATACGTCCAAGAGTATATCTACCTAGGCCAAATAGTCTCCTTCGAGGACAGGCAGGTTAAGGAAATCGCTCGGCGAACCGAAAATGCCTGGATTGACGTTTCAAAGTGATCCTTGTGATTTTAATGAATAAAAATATTTGACTTTGACTTTGACTTTGACCTGGAGGAGCTATTGGGCCATGGGAGATATGATGAAAGGAGATCTTCCTTTAACGCTCAAGAGAAAGCTAATGGACGTATGCATCCTTCCCGTTTTGACATATGGTGCGCAGAACTGGTCACTGACTAACATTTTAAAGTCGAAGCTCAAAGTTTGTCAACGTGCGATGGAACGCAGCATCTCGGGTGTCAAGCGAACGGATAGAGTCCGGAACACTGAACCGCGCTCAAAGACCAAAATTGTTGACGTAGCCACCAAAGCCGCTCAGCTGAAGTGGAACTGGGCTGGGCATATCTGTCGCATGCCAAGTGAGCTGTGGGCAAGGATAGCCACCGAGTGGCGTCCTGATCCAGCGAGAAGGCGACGCGGCAGACCGAAACGTAGATGGCGGGACGAGCTGGATAAATTCCTAACGGATTGGCCACAATCAGCTCAGGACCGCCAAGTCTGGAAAGAATGGGGAGAGGCCTTTGCCCAGCAGTGGGACACGAATGGCTGATAATAAATATATAAAATAAAGTAAATTTAATTAAAAATACCCCTGAGCACTTTTAGATAGGCAAGTAATTATGGGCATATTTGTTTATACATTATATTTGATAAAAAATATGTCTCATCTGGTTATCAGATCGGTGAAGGTCGATCTTCCACGTCTCCTCTACCATAACAAACACACAGAAACTACATACAGTGGATAAGTGAAGACAGACAATTAAGTAAACACAATAAAATACAGACAATTAAAAAAATATTACTTAAGCAAAAAATAATAAATAGTACTAAAAATACGTACCTACCCAGTCACTATGAGCCCTGTGCCGAAAAAGGGGAATGGCTCAGCATTATGCTGAACAATAAACCTATTGCTCAGCGCTGGTTTACAGCCATTAAACCTGCATTGGCGTCACGGACGTCAGTCAAAAGTTAAAACTTAGCAGTGTCCTATTTGAAAAAGATAAGAAAATAAAAAAATAAAAGAATATTAGTAAAATAATAATTACAAGTTGCCTGCCCAACCAATTGTACCTACCTAGCTAAGATGTCGAGTAAAACACAGCTAATAATAAAGTTAATCATAAAAATAATACAAAAATAAAAAACATGTAAAAAACATAATGTTGTGGATTGTGATTTTTTTTTTAGTCTCCTTATTTTCCTTCATCGCTGACAAGATGCAGGAGCGTCAGCTGCGATGGTACGTGTTGTGGTGATGAAGCCTGGGTAGGTGGTCTTCCTGTCTTCGAATGTCTAACCACCTCAACCAGGGATAGGTCAGCAGAAAAATAAAACGCGCTGTCTTCAGTAAAACCACGTAGCTTATACGTAGGCGTCCGCTTGCACCAGAGACTAGTGAGAGTATGAAATTGCTTGCTACTGTGCGCTTGCACTGTATTTATGTGCGAGCGGTTCCTTTGTTTTAGCTTTTGATGGGCAGTATTATTAGACACAGAGACAGATTATTTAAACTAACTAAGCTACTTTTTCCTTTTTTTCCTTATTCCATGGTATTTCTATTGCTTAAATTTATCTTAGCGTTAGCATGTTATTCCTTGGATTTATTTAGTTAAATTCTATCCTATTGCTTGATACAGGTTAGACATACTTTCTTATTTATATTATGAATCTTATTTGACTTCGTTTGCGACAGTACGGTCACTTGAAGAGGAGGCCACCTGACTACGTAGGGAATTTAGCACTACAACTTTCCATCCCCAGGTCGAAGATCTAGAGGTAGAACCAAAACAAGGTGGAGATATGTGGTGTCAAAAGACATGAGAGAGTGCCAAGTTTCTGATGACGACGTCGAGGATAGAGCGAAGTGGAGAAGAACGACCAGGAAAACTGACCCCACCACCATGTGGGATACATAGCTGGGAAGAGAGTCTCCTTATTTTTTTGCAATCTGCCTATCAGGGCATTGAGCTAGTTTGGTGTTTAGTTCGCGCTGTGTATGGAATTAGCCCAGTGGCACTTCCATCTTGCATTTATGTGCTATATGAGCTCTTGAGGGGCTGTTTGTGAATAAAAGGCCTATGTTTCGATCCACAATCTATCTATATACCAAATTTCATCAGAATCAGTTTAGCTGTTATGACATTATTAAGTAGCAAACAAACATTTTTAAATTATTCCAAACTTTCGCATTTAATATTAAATAATCAATCGCAGGGGTACACCAGTGACCCCACAGGGCTGTAATTTGGTATGCAAGCTTAAGTGACACAAATATAGGCAAAAGTATGAAATCCAGAATAACTGCAATTTTTAACCCAAAAGAATGTAACCACCACATAACATGAACCCCCGTTACTTGTAATTTGAATGAAACTGTAGGTCAAGAAAGTATTTCGTGGCACTATTTTGATCGTCAAAGATTACAAATAATATTTTTTTGTTTTAATCAGAGACTCACAAGATCTTAGTTCGGGCGAACCACTAGTATTCCAACCACCAATATTCACAATATTCCGGTCACCAGGTTATATTTGGACCAATTGGACCAGTAAAGAAAGAAGACATTTATTCACATAAACTGTACACAAGAAGCAGATGCAAATATTTAAACAAACATACATAAACACAAGAAAAAACATATAGATTGTCTACAATACATATTATAGACAACAAGTTCCGCCTGTGACTTCACACGCGTGGGTTGTCAATTAAAAGTAGCCTATGTGTTAATCCAGGTTATGATCTACGTACATACCAAATTTCATCGCAATCGGTTTGGCTGTTTCAACGTGAAATAGTAACAAACATCCATACATACATACAAACTTTCGCAATTATAATATTAATGGGATAAAACGTATGCATGCATATGCATGGTAATGCTGCCATGTACAAGCTTATGTGCAAAGTCCTGAGCTGAGGATGTGCTTAAACTAGTATAAAACACTGATTTGAGTAGTAATGAATCCGTAATAATATAAATGAATTCTCTTTTGTTGAAATGATTCTTTCAGCCTGTATTCTAGACAGAGACATAGATATTCATTTATTTTAATCCGGGCAAAGGTTTCCCAGTTGTTTGTGTACTGCAGTGACTCAGCCTGGTAGATTCACATGTAAACAATATGAAAACTAATCTAAATCAGAAATGTTCTATAATGTTACAGTCAAAGATCTGGCTTGGTATCACCCGGGTGAATTATGGCCTCCAACACCAGGCTGTTCTTAATGAGAACCTCCACGAGTAAGGATTAGCCAGAAATGGTCAACATGGGGAATGGCAAAATTGGCGGTTTTTTCTTTAGAACATGTGGCAAGAGTTGAATCAGTCGTACGTGGCGTGGATAGCTTTCTACAGACTTTACAGTTAACGGATGGATTATGAATGCAAAGCTACAAATTCAGTAAAATTACAAAAATATAAAATAAAAACAAATGTACAAACCTTTTACAATAAAATAATGACACACATGCGCGAGACGCAGGAATAAGAATTAAAAATAAATAAATTTATTTATGATTCATTTTGAATAAATTTCTTTGAAATTTTTAATTCTATAGAAATCACAAAATCACAAACTTATACATATTGCATTTTTTTTTTCATTATTTCTGGAGTGTTGCCAGATAAACGGCTCACGTTCCCCTCATACCGTACCTCAAATCCCCCCAAAATTCAGGGTTTCCAGAAAAAAAAACCCCTATTAGGAGAATTTTTTTAATTTTAAATAACTAGGTAGTGGTTCGCTCTGAACTGAGATCTTGCGAGTTTCCCAAATTATCACAAAAATAAATATTCTTAGGGCGACTCCTGCAACGATGCCTAAACGTATTTAGTGGCTAATTATGATTTAAAGAGTTGTCAAATCTGACAAATACATAAAATTTAAACATGATTAGTCGCTAAATACGTTTAGGGATTGTTGTGCAAGCCGGCCTTAATCTTTAACTATTAAAATAGTGCCACGAAATAAATAACCGCCTAACTTGACCTACAGTTTCATTCAAATTACAGATAACGGGAGTTCATGTAAATTAATTACTCTTTTTTTGGGATTGCAGTTTTTCTGTATTTCAGACTTTTGCCTATATTTGTGATACTTAAGCTACACGCATAGGCCAAATTACAGCAGTTTGAATTTTGTCAAAGTTTAATTTTTATTCTGGATAATAACTCAAAAAACTTTACTAAAAATAAAAATGGGTTAGAGATGTACTAATACCTTTAATTTGATGTATCATTTGACCTAATAGTCTCATTTTTATTTTTTTTACCCCGCTTGAATCCCAATATCTCAACAAACCCCAAGGTTTTTAGCTGAGTTAGTCACACCAAAATTGTGCCATCACTACCTACCTATGTATCAAATTGCACGATGATCGGATTAACGCTTCGAAAGTTATCCTCGGAAAAACAAGCATACATACATACATACATGCATAAATACATACATACATACAACGCTGATTCGCCCAAGTTGATTTGGAGATCTCGCTTCGCTCGATCAATAACAATTTCAGCAATGGCTCCCATTACTGAATCAGCATCTTCACACTCTTCGCCTGAAGTACCGTACATTTCTTCGGAGCTGAATCTGCTGATCATCTTGAGACTTGGTTTAAAATTTAGGCATCCTTCCGTCAACGAATATCTTCCAGTGCGTAATTCCAGTATAGTGCGACATGCACAAATTCTAATTCTAATTCTAGGGTGGGGGGAATAAGATCTGCACTGACGTCCCGCTTTGGGGTATATTGTGCATTGCCCCCCTTCTAACCTAACCCCAGCCATCCTAGCTCCTTGAAGTAACGGAGCAGGATTTTGGGTTGATGGATGCAGCTTTCCAAGATCCCCGTGGATGCCGTTGTGTTAGCGGATGAGGATTCGATGAGCTCTTGCAGACCCGTCCTCAACTTGATATCGCTCGTAGCCGTACAGTGAAGCATCACGTGCTCCACCGTCTCTTCCTCCTGAAGACATGCGCGACAAAGCCCACTGTCCGTGGCCCCGTTCTTCAAGAGGTGATGGTAAAGTTCGCAGTGTCCTGTGATGATTCCCACCATCATCCTTAGATCCTCGCGTTTCATTTTTAACAGGATATTTGTTGTTTTTCGATTCTTTGCAGGGAACATTGTTTTTGTTTGCTTGCAGTCGGTTCTGCGTTCCCAGACTCTCTGGTGCTCCTTTTCGGAGTTCATCTTCAGTCTATTTTTAATTTCCACCGTTGGCGGATTGGAGAGGTTGTTATCATTTGTGTTTGGTGTAAGCTTGGCTCCTTCTCTTGCTAAGGAGTCTGCCTTGTTGTTCTCTGGACAGGAGCTGTGAGCCTTTGTCCATCTGATGATAACACTGTGGTTTTCGGCCAATTTTTGGAGAGCACTGTGGCACTCCGCAATAGATTTCGATCGAGTGTCGGGTCGTCTGAGCACGTTGATAAGTGCCGCACTGTCTGTTGTAAAGATGAGTTGTATCTTCTGGTTTACAGTTGATGAGTGAGGAGGAGCAGACCCAATTGTTGTTGATATTTCCGTTGCTGCCAGGAGAAGTCCAAGTGTCTCCACCTGGAACGCTGTGGTCAGTTTGTTCAGGGTTGTGCTTTTGAAAGGCCTATTTCCGGGCAGTAAAAGCCACAACCTGCCCCCGTTTTATTTCTTGCTCCATATGTATAGATGTGATATACAGTTGGTGTTTGTATTGATGATGTCATCACCTGGTCATCCATATGATACCCTTTGTTTGTTAGGTATGTTGTTGCTATTCTGTTTGTGCCCATTTCTGCTTCTGGGATGATAGTGATGGCTTTATCCAGAATTCTGCAGTGGTTTGTTTTCTTGCCATTTCCATTCCATTGGTTGGTGAATTTTATTCTTAGCGCTGCCGCCATTGCTTCTTGCTGTAGGTATATACACTTGAAGTGGCGTTATTCCAAGTATGATATCCAGCGCAGCTGACGGAGTTGATTTTGTGCAGCTGCTAATGAGAGAGCATGCTAACCTTTGCACTTGTTGCAGCCTGTTTATTGCCGTTACTAGGTTAGTTCTTGGCCACCATACGACAGCGCCGTACGTAAGTACCGGTCGAACCATGACCGTGTACAGCCAGAGGCATAGTTTCGGTTTCAGGTCCCAGTCCTTGCCAACGGCACGTGTGCACTGCCATAATACATTTGTGGCCTTTGTTGTTACGTGATCGAGCTGTTTTCCCCAAATCAGTTTGCTGTCGAGCCATAGGTACTCCTAGATACTGTTACGCCGAGGCTGTTAAACAATGAGTAATAATCGAACCTTCTCGAACGCTTTTGTCTTGCTGTGTTATTGCTGCTATTGTTTGTGGTTTCGCAGAATGGGGAGTGGCCATTGTGTCGAGGGACCGACCCTTTCCTGGAAGGATCGACATCGTTCTCGAACAATCGAAATGTGTGCGATATAAATAGGCCGGAGAGATGGCCGGACAGGCAGTCCGAGTCAGTTTGAGTTGAGTGAGTTATTCTCAGCGAGACCCTGGAGGACTGACGTGGGAAGGGTCTCGCGTGAACAGTAGTTGCTCGCGAGTCAGTCTGGATTCAGCTATACGTGTGAACATTTCGGTGACTTTAAGTGGTGCAACTGTGATGTGAATTAGTGTGTTGTGATTACGTGTGACCAAGTTCGTGTATTCATCGTTTAGTGCTGAATAAAAGTGTTATTTTGGTTGAATCGATTCCCATTATTTTATCCCGAACCCTCAGCTCGTAACAATTTGGTGTCAGAAGTGGGATAAAATAATGCCGGTTCTGCCAAAGGATAACGTGGACGGTGTCAGGACGAGAGGTCAACGACAACAGGAAATGGATGAAAGGCGGTTTGGAGAGTCTCCGGTTCAAGAAGCTCGGCAGAGTCGTCAGCCGATGGAGATGGAATCAGCCGCCACCGAATCATTTGGAGCACCATCATCATCATCATCATCATCCGTGGGCCAAGCTCCTGTGACAGGCGATCTTGCTGCTATTATGGCCATGCTTTGTCGTCAACAAGAAAAGCAGCAACGTTGGCAGGAAGAACAGCGACGTCAGGATAAGGAAGAGCAGCGTCATCAGCAAGAAGAGCAGGCTCAGTTGCAAGAGGAACAGCGCCGTCAGCATTAAGAAGAGAAGCGTCGTCAGTAGGAAGAGCAGGCTCGGTTGCAGAAGGAACAGCGACGTCAGGATAAAGAAGAGCAGCGTCGTCAACAGGAAGATCAGCGACGTTGGCCATAAGAGCGTGCTCGACTGATGAGGGAATCGTTCGGTTCATCTGGAAAGGAATTCCAGGAAGTGAAAGAACAGATAGAAATCAAGAGAGCCGTGTTTTGGAGGCTGGAATTGAGCTCGACTGATGAGGGAATTGTTCGGTTCATCTGGAAAGTAATTCCAGGAAGTGAAAGAACAGATAGAAACCATGAGAGCCGTGTTTTGGAGGCTGGAATTGGGATCGCTGATGAGAAAGGGACTCTGGGTGTCCTGAAATACTGGAGACGGCAATGTGGCTCCTCTAGTTGCTACATCTTCAGCGTGAGGTGCGCCTAAAATTGTTCATGTTGATCGGCTGCCGCGATATGGGGCTAAGAATGCTCGGGACGAGCATGTTTTAGGAGGGGGCAGTGTTACGCCGAGGCTGTTAAACAATGAGTAATAATCGAACCTTCTCGAACGCTTTTGTCTTGCTGTGTTATTGCTGCTATTGTTTGTGGTTTCGCAGAATGGGGAGTGGCCATTGTGTCGAGGGACCGACCCTTTCCTGGAAGGATCGACATCGTTCTCGAACAATCGAAATGTGTGCGATATAAATAGGCCGGAGAGATGGCCGGACAGGCAGTCCGAGTCAGTTTGAGTTGAGTGAGTTATTCTCAGCGAGACCCTGGAGGACTGACGTGGGAAGGGTCTCGCGTGAACAGTAGTTGCTCGCGAGTCAGTCTGGATTCAGCTATACGTGTGAACATTTCGGTGACTTTAAGTGGTGCAACTGTGATGTGAATTAGTGTGTTGTGATTACGTGTGACCAAGTTCGTGTATTCATCGTTTAGTGCTGAATAAAAGTGTTATTTTGGTTGAATCGATTCCCATTATTTTATCCCGAACCCTCAGCTCGTAACAATACTTTACTTCTTTGGTGAGATTTAATTTTCTTCCAAAGAGTGATGGAAGGTCTAGTTTCGGTAGTTTCAGTTTCCGTGTGAAAAGAACAAGCTCCGTTTTATTTGGGTTGACGGAGAGACTGTGCTTGTGGCACCACTATTCCACGATGCGTGGTACTTTCTGCATCTTTTCGCATAGGGTGGGTTCAAACAGTCCTGATACCATGATAGCAAGATCATCTGCGTATGCAATAGTAAGTATGCCGTCTTTGCTGAGTGCGTCGAAGAGTTCGTTAGCTACAAGAATCCAAAGGAGTGGGGAGAGTATACCTCCTTGTGGACAACCCTTTATAACCTTGCAGCGTGTGACTACCGAGCTTTCTATTTGTGCCGCTCTATTAGCAAGCATTTGGGTTATTCAGCTATTTAGGGTTTCTTCCACACCCTGGTCCCTTAGGCCCTTTGTGATGCTTGGGAAGGTTGTCTTGTCGAAAGCGCCTTCTATGTCTATGAATGTTACTAAACAAGACGTTTTGTTCTCTAGAGCGCCTTCAATCTTGTGAACCACTTGGTGAAGTGCCGTTGCAGTGGACTTTCCTGATTGGTAGGCGTGCTGATGTTTGTTGATCAGATTTTCGACCAGTTGCCCGCTACGAATGTGCCTGTCACACAGTCTTTCTAGGGTTTTTAGTAAGAACGAACTCAAGCATCTGCACGAACAGGGTCTGAACGATTTGGAGTGAGTGTAGTCTGATTTGCCTGGCTTAGGTAGGAAGACTACTTTGACTTCTCTCTCAGTTACTTCTTTTATCTACGTGGATAATTTTATTTAATACCACGGCTTGTTCCAGACTTTCAGTAATTCCCCCAATTTATTTTTTTTCCCCAAACCTCTTATCCCCCCAAATGTCCCCCATAGCTGTAAAACCCCCAAATTTGGGTGGATTCTCCCCAATCTGGCATAAGTGCTTGCTTCACTTAGGGCCGACCTGAAGAGCTTCTGGCGGGAGCCCAGCCAGTGTCCAGGTGGTTGGAGAAAAAAGTGGTCTATGAAGACGTTGTTCCCCTTCCAACATAAAAACGTTTTTTTTTCATACTTAAAATAGATTTTTTTAATTTTCTCAAAAACTATAGGTTTTCGTAAATTCCCTATCGAACCTTTCCAAATGAAAAGTCCTCCCCTCGGGTGCACTTTGTGCGAAAGGGACAATGTCGTCGGCAAATCGCAGGTTCGTAAGCCACTTATCACCAACTAAAATGCCCCTTGCGCAGTTTTTTAAATATCTCTTATAGAGTGCTGGTAAATCGTTTGGGAGCGAGCGGGTCACCTCTCTCTATTATAAACGGGATACCGGAAGAATTTAATTTTATATTTGCGGAACTAATGTAAGAAATAATTTTTAAGAGGTCTTTGAAAGTTTTTTCGATGTTCTGACTTCTAGTGCTAAAATATGCTTTCGTATAGTCTACGAAAGCAAGTTATAGAAATTAGATTATATTAGATTGCACACCATTAAATACAAATATAAAACAGAAAACACACTTTTAAATCATAGGTACAATGGGCGGCCTTATCGCTAAACGCGATCTCTTCCAGGCAACCTTTGGATAAAGAGGTTTGTTGTATTCAGTTTAGCTCTCATTGTGTGATTTATTGTATGAAGGTGATCGGTTGTTGAATAGCTAGGACGAAATCCGGCTTGCTCTGGCGGCTGTTGGTAATCGAGAGTACCTTCGATGCGTTTTAGGATAACTTTGAGGAATATTTATTTCTTATTTTTATATTTTAGTAGGTAGTATTTTTATTTTTATAGTTTTATCCACAGACCACTTAGATGTACTATGTAATGTTATCCGAATACATACGCAATAATCCAAGATTTTTAAAACCATCTCATAAATCTTGGTATCTAAATCATATTTATTTAGCCACTAATTAAATACGTTTATAGCAATATTCAGTTTTTTTCATTTATCCTGTCTGTTAAGATTTTGTATTCTGTGGTTTGAATATTGCATAGTCTAATCTAAACTACAGAACACAAATATCCTGTAAACCTGTAAAGCTTTATTCTCAGTCTATGTGCGGTTGCACTTGTCTATGGGTTATTGATTTTTTTTGTTGGTTGTCTATAATGTTTAAATGTCGCCAGATTTGCCGGAAATAAACTAACTTCATTGTTGTAGAATGGCCATCGTTTGTTGCCACACTTGCCACGATCAAAACACTATTATTCTCTTTTTGAGATTTTAATTCTAACAAGTTATGAATTTCGAAAATAATAAGCGTAAAGACCCTATGGGAGGTAGTAGACCGGTCCAGTAACACCAATAAATCTTATACGTGACAACTCAAGTTTTTTATGTTTGCGGTCGTTTTTCAGGAGATAGTAAGCCGAAAAGAGTGAAAAAAGCGTGTGATTACGGAGAAAAATGTTACAGAAGAAATCCTGCACACTTTAGAGAGTTTAGTCATAAGCATTGTAAGTATAAAATATAAAAATCTGTTTGCATTCACTCCTGGTTGTCTTGGTCACTGCCTTTCAGATTTTTATGACCCACGGTAACCACTGATGATTCCCACTTCTTTATGTTTAAATTTTAACAGATTATTAGTAAGAATTAGCAGATAGATTATTAGTAGATGTGGTTCCTTATTTACGTACAACCCACGGTCTTATTGATGTTGTCAACCCTTTCACTGGTGGACATTAGGGTGTCCCTTATTTTTCAAGTTTATATTTTTTAACGCATAGGTCTTAGTTTTGTTCATTAGTACCTAAAACACTCGGGAATTAATTTTTACCTTATTTGGAGAACGGAAACCCGTGCCGACTTGCATCGAATCATGTTCATACAAGTTACGCGGAAATAGCGGCGCGTACTCGCCGTATTTGTCATTTGTTATTAGTTAATCTCGTGATGAACACATATTGTTTTACGTTAAAAAATGGCAGTGGAATTAAGAAGCAATAAAAAAAGTATTTTCTTAGTAGGTGACTTGAACTATCAAATAACTGGGGCAAAGTTACCATCTAACCGTCAAGTTCTTGCAGTCCTCTTTTTTAACATTCGTGAAGTTAAATTGAGTGTTAGTGAAAGCGCAAATCTCGTCGTTCGAGAGTGTATTATATTCTGGGAAAAAGCTAGAATCCCTACCAGAGCTATTCCTAACTGCGTAAAGAAACTTGTGGATCTTCACCATGCTTGGAGAGAGTTGCAAAAAAATTCCAAAAAAACACAAGATATTTACAAGCACCCTGAGAAGGACTTTCAAAACAATTTAGATAATTTATTCGACATAGCACACGCTAATGCTTTGGAATGGATGAAAATAGAAGAAGATAAAATCTTTTTACAAAAGCAAAGAGAACCAGGGCGTCCAGGATGTTTAGCCGGTGTAGATAAAAAGTTAGCTGAGAAAGAAGAAAGATCCAGCCCGAGAAAATTAAAAGAAGAGAAAAAAAGACATGATCAAATCTGTTCCGAGAGTTTATCTTTATCTTTAACTACACAAGATCTTATTGAGACACCAGGATATCCCGATCAACCTACCAGCTCTGATGAAAGCATCGACGAACCCTTACCGTCGACATCTCAAACGGTAAGTTCTGGAAGTATTACAAAAAGGGGAAGGAAAGATTTCATCACTCCTAAATTAGATGCAGCTTTGGATAGATGTCAATTAAGCATAAGAGATTCCGTATATATACTTCAGGCTGTAGTGGAAGCCCTAGATCTTAGTAGTGATGATTTCCCGATAAACAAGTCGTCTATTCAACGCATTCGTACAAAGACTAGAAAAGATAGAGCGGAATCTATAAAATCAGATTTTCAGAATAATTTACCTGAAAGTGTGACCGTTCATTGGGATGGAAAATTATTACCTGGACTGGAAGTAAGAAGTTCTAAAGAAGAACGCCTGCCAATCCTTATATCATTTGAAGAAAAGGAACAACTTTTGGCTGTGCCTAAGCTGGAGAGCTCTTCTGGTCAAGATCAAGCTAAAGCTGTGTTAAACGCACTTTATGACTGGAACCTCGAGGACAAAGTACAAATAATGTGCTGTGATACAACTGCATCTAATCTATCATCTAAGCTCTGATGAAAGCATCGACGAACCCTTACCGTCGACATCTCAAACGGTAAGTTCTGGAAGTATTACAAAAAGGGGAAGGAAAGATTTCATCACTCCTAAATTAGTTGCAGCTTTGGATATATGTCAATTAACGTTTTTAGTACAAATAGTGTTAATAACCATGATAGTTTCAAAAGTTATATGTCAATTAAGCTTAAGAGATTCCGTATATATACTTCAGGCTGTAGTGGAAGCCCTAGATCTTAGTAGTGATGATTTCCCGATAAACAAGTCGTCTATTCAACGCATTCGTACAAAGACTAGAAAAGATAGAGTGGAATCTATAAAATCAGATTTTCAGAATAATTTACCTGAAAGTGTGACCGTTCATTGGGATGGAAAATTATTACCTGGACTGGAAGTAAGAAGTTCTAAAGAAGAACGCCTGCCAATCCTTATATCATTTGAAGAAAAGGAACAACTTTTGGCTGTGCCTAAGCTGGAGAGCTCTTCTGGTCAAGATCAAGCTAAAGCTGTGTTAAACGCACTTTATGACTGGAACCTCGAGGACAAAGTACTGTGCTGTGATACAACTGCATCTAATACAGGGCGATTGAAAGGAGCTTGTGTACTTTTGGAACAAAAACTAGACAGGGAATTATTACTCTTTGCTTGCCGCCATCACGTTTACGAACTGGTTTTAAAGTGTGTATTTGAAACAAAAATCCACCAAATAACAAATAGCCCTGATATCCCAATGTTTAAAAAGTTTAGAGACAGCTGGAATACTATTAATTCTGCTGCTATTGAAACACACAGCCACATCGTCACACAACATTTTTGTAATACAAAAATTAAAGAACTGTTGACATTTTATAATGAAGAACTGCAAAAATCTATTGTACGTGACGATTATCGAGAACTGATTGAACTGTCTATTATTTTCTTAAGGAGGCGATAGTGAGAAAAAAATTAAAATAAGACCTCCTGGAGCAATGCATCAAGCAAGGTGGATGGCAAGAGCTATTTACTGTTTGAAAATATGTTTGCTGCAATCTCAATTCAAAATTAGCGCCAAAGATAAACGAGCACTCCAAGACATTTGTTTATTCATTGCAGTTGTATATGTGAAATCATGGCTGGGATGTAGTCTGGCGGTGAAGGCACCAAATCAAGATTTGTCCTTTTTAAAAAGTCTTAAGGAATACGAAACTATTAACAAAGAGATCTCCCAAGCAGCTTTGAAAAAGTTTAGTCAACATCTTTGGTACTTGTCAGAAGAAATTACTGTTTTGTCACTCTTTGATGATGAATTTGATGAAGCAACCAAGAGAAGTATCGTAGAGAACTTACAAAGAGAGAGTTTGTATGATTCTGGGAAGAGATACATTCCATCGAAGGAAGATATGTCTGATTATTTGCATGGTAAGTGGGAATACTTAATTTTATGATAAAGTTAGCTATTAATCATTAATTAAAAAAAAAACATGTAAAAGGATCTAATGCTAAGCTTACTTTACTATGTCTTAAATTGTTTTAATAAACTGATAATAATACTGTCTTGTCTATTGTTACAGGAAAATCATTGAGTGATTTTGTGTCTATCAAGAGCAGAAAATTATTTTCTCGTTTAAAAATTGATGATAACTTCTTGGAGAAACCTGTTTCTACGTGGGAAGAAGATGTTGCCTATTTACAGGCAAAAAGAAAGGTTTTTTCTTTAAGGGCAGTGAATGATACAGCTGAAAGAGCTGTAAAACTTATGAAAGATTTTCATGGTTTAATTACTGCAAAGGAAGAACAGAAACAATTTTTACTACGCTGTGTACAAGAGCACAGAAATCTTTATCCAGACTGTAACAAAGAGACCCTTAAAAGAAAATATCCTTGCTAATCTGTAATTTTATGTTCTTTTAATTCTTACTAAATTTTTATTATTGTTTTTATAAAATATAAATATTTCATTTTGTTTAGTTGAATATCGAAAAGGGTCAAAGGCAGCTATTTTCAAAATCTTTACGGCCTTGTCGGCACGGGTTAATGTTGACATAGGAAGATAAAATTTTGTATTTAAGTAGATCTGGGTAGTTTAAAAAGAATTACGGGGTATGCATTTCGATATCCGAAAAAAAAAAATTTCACGTATATAAGGGACACCCTAGTGGACATCCTCTATTTCTGTGCTCAGTTCTCGGCCTCCATGAGCGAGCGAGGACGCTAATGAATCGTGGGTGCTATTAATCGCTTACACACGAGTATAAAACATAATTTCTCATCAATGCGAAGAAATTAACAAAGTCACAAATTAAAACATTAGTTGCTAAAATGACAATTTGCGTTTCCGGTATCCATTGTTTTTTTTCACTACTAAACTATGGCCTTTATTAGAAATAAGTATTTGTCATGGAAGTTGTATTTCAATAAAACATATTATGAATGTGGCCTCTTTAATTTTTAAATAGAAATTAGGATTTGTAATGGAGGTTGTATTTAATTTCAGCATTTATGAATGTACCCTCTTTTATTTTAAATAAAAATAAGGATTTGTCATGGAAGTTGTGTTTCATTTTAGATTGCAATGAACCTCATTCTATTTTCAAATTTATTTACATCCCTAGGGACGTAAATCTCATTTACGCATGAGGTATCGAGCTAACAATGACCAACTGAGCATGACTGATGAAACATTTATTTTTTGTTTATCTATTTTTCAGTGGAGTCTATTCTAGACAATTACTCCGGCAGCGGTGACTATCCAATACCAGAAAAATATGTTCTTGAGCGTCTCACAATTATGGACCAATTAGATGTGATTGTGGAGAAGGAGTTTTATACACCTTGGAAATCTCAGCACGGGTGAGATATTTAGGGATCCGTACCTTAAAGAAAAAAAAACTAAGTGTCTTACAGTAGTCACATATGATGTGTAACATCTGACCACCGTGCGCGCTCATTGGTCAAATCAAATAGCGCGCGCTTCTTTGGTTTCCTGTTACACATTTCCGTCCCTTTTGCTAAAATCACTCCCACAAACCGAGAGGAAAGATGTTACACATCAAAAAGGAACCCTTACTTCCCCACTTCATTGTCCATCTGTCTGTCTTGTCTGTCTGTGACATCATAGTACCCAAACAAATGGACCGATTAGGACTCAGTTTTTTAAAGTAAAAAGCTAATATAACTGGGCTGATTTTTATAATTTGTGGTTTTTAAGATTTGTTACTTGATTCTAACTATTAAATATCTCATTTCCAGCCAATCTTCATCAGAAACACAGCCAACTTCAAGTGCCAACCTCCAACCATCGCATGCCAAAGCCGATAGAAATAAATCTCTGTCTATAAACAATCCAGAAAATGCTGGACCCACTAAAAATAGCAATATAAATAAAGGTTTAAGCATTAGAGATCAATTGGCTAGCAGAAATGCTGAAATGAGCAGCAGACATGCAGAAATTAGAAGTAAAAATGCTGAAGTGAACAGTGGAAGTGCTGGGTCCAGCAGCAGAAGTGCAGAAATTAGAAGTAAAAATGCTGAAGTGAACAGTGGAAGTGCTGGGTCCAGCAGCAGAAGTGCTGAAGTGAGCAACAGAAATGCTGAAGTGAGCAGCAGACATGCTGAAGAGAGCAGCATAAATGCTGAAGTGAGCGATAGAAATGCTGGATCTAGCAGTAACAATAATAATTCAGTTAAGAATCTGGACTATAAAAAAGGTAGGCTCTTTTTATTTTAAAACTTGAGTTGTAGTAGAATTCCTTGTCTAAAAGTTTGTCCGGGAATGTGGTCTCTCACCTCTAAGAAAATAAAATTAGTTCTAACACATCATAATAGATGGAATCTGTTACTGACTTTTATAAAAAAACTAAGAAATAACAAAATTATGTCAAAAAAATATTGTTAAATTCAACCTGTTTTGTACGACATTAATTAAAAACCCACATCCGGAATCGTTAACTGATTTTAGAGGTAAGTTTAATACCGGTGGCTTGAATATTTATCCAGTAAACGATAATTTTCCAATAAACAATTTAACGTAAATCGGCGGCGCCTTACGTGGTTTTGCGTATTTGCGTAGTCAGTTTTTTAATTTAAAGTTTACTTTTTGGTATATTTTAGCTGGTGACTATCGCCCTATAGTCCCCCCCACTCGCCGCGTCGAGGACTTCTTGTCCGTGGTTCGTCCTAAAGGCATGATGGCGGCGAAGCACGATGCCGCAGCGCCATACCATATCTTCTACACCACCATCAAATCGGCGAAGGAGACGCATTCACAGCCTAACTCCATCACTTTCCTAGGTGAGGATAAACAAAAACCATTTATTTATGCTGTTGCTGAAGTTCCGCTGAAGCTGAATCAAATTCTGATGTTTCGTGAGTGCTGATGGTAAAGTTCTGCGGATTCTAATGTTTAGTGGATGCTGATGCTGAAGTTTAGTGTATAGTTTAGAATTTATAACTGGACACATTTAAATTCGATTTTTATTATTTACAGAACTTTTGGACCACAGTTTGGGAGAGTTGAAATTCTCTCTACAAATCAACTTTATGGTGGAATTAGGGTGGCTTCTAGCGCAGTACTACTTCGCCGGATACAGGTATGAAATACTATGTTAATCATCATCATTATATCAGTCACAGGACTTCTACTTCTGAACATAGGCCTCCACAAAGATTTCCAGAGTAACCGATCTTGTGCGGCACCCAACGGCTCCCAGTGACCTTTATCAGGCCGTCTTCTGGAAATCTATAGGGGACCGTCCTACGCTGCGCTTTCCAATGCGTGGTCTCCACTCTAGAACCTTTCTGGCCCAACGGCCGTCAGTTCTTCGAGCTATGTGCCCCGCCCCCCGCCACTTCAGCTTGCTAATCTTTTAATGATTTCAGTATTGTTCATTTTCATAGTCGAAATGACCCTGCTCAGGCTTAAAATGCTAGTTCCAAGACACCCTGTATACCAAACTTCTCAAAATCGGTTCAGACGTTTCGATTTGAAAGCATAATATAAATAAATAAATATTTCTTGACATTTCACACAGCGCTATCTAGCCCCAAACTAAGCAGAGCTTGTACTATGCGAACCAGATAACTGATAGAATACTTATATACATTTTTGTAAATACATACTTATAATATATAGAGAAACAACCAGACCCGGAACAAACATCTGTATATATGTGTATTCGGCCATTGCACCACGGAGGTTGTCATAATAAACTAACAAACTCACTTTCTCATATTAAAATGATTTATTTTGCAGTGAAAAGAAATTAACTATTCTGTATGGAGAAGAAAGCAATGATCTAAGAACTATATCGAAGAGAAAGCCACATATTGACGCGCATAAAATCAATCTGCCTACCCCCTTCGGCACTCACCATACGTAAGTCCAATAAAATAAATAAGCCTGGACATTTCACACCTACCTAGGGCGGCTAGGGGGCTACCTAGGGGCCGTCTATAAATTACGTCACACAAATTTGATGGTTTTTTTGTGTCCCTCCTGTGCAGTCGGGTAAAAAGTAGCCTATGTCTCCATCCCGATAAAGATAAAGATTTATTTATTTGCCAAAACATGGGTAAAATTATACAGATGTTACAAAATTAAATGGTTTCACCATATTCAACCACAGTGGCGTGCAAATTACATGCCACCTAAAATTAAATTACTATACGAATAACTAAGAAATAGTACTTAATATAATACCAGCACATAACCCGATCATAATCTAACTATATACTAAATTTCATAGAAATCCGTCAAGCCGTTGATGAGTTATAAATGGTGGAACGAACCCGACTTTGTTTATATATTTAAATAGATAATAATAACATACCTTTTTTTTTGCGAATAAATAATTCATTCTAAAACAGAACTGAGGGCTTAGCCGTTACAGTCGATTAGCGATGACGCTAGTCGATAAGTCCGAAAATGTATGGGATTTGACACATGCTATAGAAATACCACGTGATTCAGCGACAACAAATGTATGTAGAAATCGAATAGATTCGTAGCGAATGTAATTTGGCTACGGGCCCTGTTAACTACCTAACTGAACTGGGCCCGTAGCCAAGTTACATTCGCTTCGAATCGATTCGATTTCTACATAGGTTTGTTGTCACGTTGTATATATCACGTGATATTTCCATAGCATGTGTCAAATCCAATACATTTCCAGACTTATCGACTAGCGTCAGCGCTAATCGAATGTAACTTGGCTAAGCCTTCTGCATAATTGATCGAGCGAAGCGAGATCTCTAAATCAGCTTGGACAAATCGGCGTTGTATGTATGTACGTATGTTTGTTTGTCCGAAGATAACTTTCGAAGCGTTGATCCGATCATCGTGAAATTTGATACATAGGTTGGTAGTGATAACACAATGTTGGTGTGACTAAATGAGCTAAAAAGGTTGGGGGGTTGTTGAGATATTGGGGTTCAAAAGGGGTAAAAAAAAAAAAAAAATAAGACAAGTGGGACATCAAATGAAAGGTATTAGCCATAATAAAAACTGAACTTTGACAAAATTCACAGGGTAAGTACACCAGTGACCCAATCCAGAATAACTGCAATTTGTACCCCAAAAAAGTGTAACCACATAACATGAACTCCCGTTACCTGTAATTTGTATGAATCTGTAGGTCAAGTAAATGGTTATTCATTTCGTGGCACTATTGTGATAGTCAAAGATCACAAATAATATTTTTTTGTTTTAATCGGAGACTCGCGAGATCTCAGTTCGGGGCGAACCTGTATTCAACACTAGAAGAGCGACTTGCGGGATAATAAAATAAGATAGTGCACACTGAGGTATATTTTTCACAGCAGTTGGTACAGTATTTGGGCACAAGTCCGTTCCGAGTTGGTTACAGGCCTTTCTATGAACCAAATACTCCCACCAGCGCCCGCTATCTCGCTCCCACAGCAAGGCTAGTGTTGCAAGCGAAATAATATTAGGCGTTTCGGATATGAAAAATGTTACAGTTCATTCAATCGTTTCAGTAAGATGATGCTTCTGTGCTACGAGGACGGATCGCTTCGCGTTGTGATCTCCACAGCCAACCTTTACTTGGACGACTGGGAGAATAGGACACAGGGGTGAGTTACACATCCATCTGCTTTTTCCTCCCTTTTCCCATATTACGTGGGGTCGGCACAACACGTATTTTTTTCCATACCTCTCTATCAGCCGTCATCTCCGTTGTCACTTCCTTCCTACCCATATCATTCTTCACACAGTCCATCCATCTCTTCTTCGGCCTTCCTCTACTATATCCATCCACACTCATATCTAACACTCTTTGAGTGACATGATTTTCTTCTCTCCGCACGACATGTCCATACCACGCTCTCTACTCCTCAACTGTTCTATCACTGGCGCTACTTTTAAACTTTCTGTGGAGTTAGATATACATACTAATTTTATACATACATATACACCCTGTTTTGTTATGTACGACATTAATTTAAAACACATCCGGAATCGTATTAACTGATTTTAGAGGTGGGTTTAATACCGGTAGCTTTAATATTTATCCAGTAATCGATACATTTCCAATAATCAATTTGACGATGCCGCTTAGTCAGTTTAACAGGTACCTACTTACATGATGAATGAATATGATTTGTTTACCTACGAGTATTTTATACAGGCTGTTTCATTGATATTTTAGGGCTTGATATTAAGGTTTTTTGAATATTTAAATTTTTTATGGCAATGAATTTGAATAAAACCTATTTTACAACAATACTAGCCATTAGCCCTACCCGTGTTTTAATTTAATGTCGTACATAACAAAACACATAGTATAAATTGACGATGCAAAGTGATCTTTTAAGATATCATTGAATAAAGATTTTTTTACTTTGATTTTAGCTTGTTTTGTTCCATTTTCATGTCGTATAAAATGAATCTTTTTTTCGTAGGCTGTGGTTCAGCCCCCGCTGCCCGGAACTGCCCGCAGACTCTATGCCTCATGATGGAGAGTCTCCCACTCAGTTCAAGCGCAGCTTGCTCCGGTACCTGTCCGAGTATTCCCTGCCTTGCCTCACAGCGTACGTGGAACGGGTGAAGAGATGCGATTTCTCGCATATCAAGTAAGTTTGATCATTAGTCCATACGATTGTACCTATATATATTTTTTTAATTGTTTAAAACAATACATCTATTATTACAGGTTAGACCTAATACAATAGAGTAGTCATCAAATGTAGAGCAAAAAGAAAAAATCGAATCAATCCAATAATAAACAAATTATACACAAACAAATACAAATGTCAATGAGAAAAATTCAATAAAATAATAACAAAATAATTACAATAAAATCTTCATAATATCAACTAAAATCTGTTAATACGATTGCGGACGTGTGTTTCAAATTAATGTCGAACATATTATATAGAAAACAGACTGTATAGAAAAACATCCAGACCTGGAACAAATATCTGCAGATCGTGCAAACATTTGTTCCGCGGCAGGAATCGAACCCGCTACCTCCTGCGTCTCAGCCGGCTATTCGCCCGCTACGCCACGGAGGTCGTAAATAAATTGTGTAAAAAAAATGTGTTGCAGCGTCTTCCTAGTAGCGTCCGTCCCCGGCTCGCACACGGACAACGAGTGGGGTTTGTCCCGTGTGGGCGCGTTGCTGCGGCAGTACTGCGCGACGCCGGCAGCCGACGCCGCGCGCTGGACGGTGTTGGCGCAGGCCTCCAGCATCGGCAGCTATGGACCACAGCCTAAGGTACCATACATCACTTATAGAACGTGACGTAATGAGACGCGATGTCACGTGACTCGACGTTATGAGACTCGACATTCAATTTTCAAATTAAAAAAAGTCAAATTTCTTGTTAGCATGTTTAAATAGTGGAACTCACTTTCGGGTTATGTTTTTCCGAACCAGTATAATATCGGAGTCTTCAAATCCAAAGTAAACAGGGCCTCGTAGCCAGGGCTTCGAATTGATTCGATTTCTACATAGGTTTATTGTCGATATATCACGTGATATTTCCATAGCTTGTGTCAATCCCATTCATTTTCGGACTTATCGACTAGCGGCATCGCTAATCGACTGAAACTTGGCTAAGTCCTTAGGTTCTTGATGGGCAACCGTGTTCCATCGACCACACCATCACTTACCGCCAGGTGAGGTAGTGGTCAAGCGCTTGACTATCATCAAACGACAACTGTTAGAGTAAGTTACAGTAACTGTTTGTCCCCATTACACAAAGAACTGGTAGTGTTAGTTAACTGGTAGAGAATGCTATATAGCAGTAAGTTCGCCTGTGCACAGATTATTTTTATTTGGTGCAATAAAGAATCTTTCATCTATTCGACATTATAAGACTCAACGTTATGAGACTTAACATAAAGAGACGTTATGAAACTCGATGTTATGAGACGTCAAGAGACTTAACGTCAAGATACTCGATGTTATGAGACATTTACTCTACCTTCCTACTTCGTTATACTGGTGTTCGTAAGTTAATATTGTTACAACCTCCGTGGCGCAGTGGGTAAATAGCCGGCTTAATCGCAGAAGGTAGCGGGTTCGATTCCCGCCGCGGAACAAATGTTTGCATGATCTACAGATGTTTGTTCCGGGTCTGGATGTTTTTGTAGATGTATAAGTATGTATTAACAAAAAATAAAAAAAAGCATGTGTGCAATTCATACGTGGTAGAAGTGAAACCTTCAAAAATTTTGGTTTCAAGATAATGAGACGAATGTAAAATTTCGGGAAGATAATAATTGTAGGTCTGTTATGATCATAGTGATGCAAAGTTAGATAATTATTTTATATTTTATTCGTATATACATAGATTTATTCAGACTCAGAGCTTACATTTTCGATAAATGATACAAGAGGCTTATGGTAACTAAACTGTCGCTTTTTCGTTTCATCGACTTTCAAATCACAACGATGTTAATTCTTTAATTCTTTATTCTTTATTGCACACAAGAAAATACATTTGAAAATACAGAAAAAGAGGTCATGTACAAAGGCGAGCTTAACCCTAAGAAGAGTTTTCTTCCAGCAAACCTTTGAGGCTAGAGAGAGAAATGATTTTAAAGGTAGGTGAGTGTACAAAAACATAAATAAATATATATATACCCAAAACGAATATGAACTATACTCAAAGTATGTTATAATATTATAATTATAATAAATAAATTATATGGAATAATAATATATACCTACGTAATATAAATATATACCTATATATAATAATATAAAATTACAGAGAAAGATAGTGCTCTTTAACTTTCCGTTTAAAAATGTTGAGTGATGGGCTAGCGCGAACTTCATGAGGAAGAGCATTCCAAATTTTTACCGCATAAACGGTGAAGGAGCCTCCATAGCGGCTAGAAGTGTGTTGAGGTGTTTTGAGGAGAAGAGACTTAGAGGACCGGCATGGCACACTGCGAGGGACAAGAAATTCAAAACGGTCACGGAGGTAAGAGGGAGAGAGTGGACAATATAATACTTTGAAGAGGAGTGATAAGACGTGAAGATCACGGCGAAGACGAATAGGGAGCCATTTAAGTTGGGATCTAAAATTGGACACGTGATCAAACTTGCGCAGACCGAATATAAAACGAATGCACAAGTTCTGTAGACGTTCCAGTTTATTGAGAAGTTCCTCCGTAGCATCAAGAAAGCAGACATCTGAATAGTCGAGAAGGGGCAACATTAAGGCTTGGGCGAGAGTAATTTTAGTTTCAAAGGGAAGAAATTTCTGAAGGCGTTTTAGTGATTGGAACGAGAAATGCACCCTTTTACTGATTTCGTTTATGTGGTGTTAAAGAAGTTTACACTTCAAAAAAAGTATATTAGTATTGTATCAGTTATGTGTTTCCTATAATTCAAGTTGTGCTTAGTTTTGGGCTAGATCGTGCTGGTAAAATGTTTATTTTATTCAGATATGGCTGACCGGTGACTTCCTCAACAGCTTCACAAAGATAAGAGAACCGCAGTCGTTGCTATCAGCTCAGCCAGAGCTGAAGCTAATATACCCTTCTCTAGGTAAGTCCTTCATCTTCCTGCCCTTTCCCCACATTACGTGGGGTCGGCACAACATGTATTTTTCTTCCATATTTCTCTATCAATCCGTGATCTTCGTTGTCACTTCCTTCCTACCCATATCATTCTTCACACAGTCCATCCATCTCTTCTTCGGCCTTTCTCTACTTCTATATACTCATATATCTACCACACTCATATCTAACACTCTTTAGTGACATGATTTTCTTTCCTCCGCATGGCATGTCCATACCACGCTAGCCTCTTACTCCTCAACTGTTCTATCACTGGCGCTACTTTCCTTCCTTAGACTTCTCCCGGTGGCGGCGCCGTGCCGTTGCACGATGGCCGGTGCCGCATCGTAGACATGTGTCCACGCCCTAACTTAACAGGTTGTATATATAAAAAATGGTTACAGAAAACGTCCGTCAATCTCACGATGGAATGCTCGGCGGCGGATGTTTGCCGTACGGTGCTGCGATCAACTCCAAACAACCTTGGCTCAAGGACTTTCTCTAGTGAGTTCATTTTTGACGTGAATACGTCTTTAAAATTGCTTCCACAGTGGAAGGCAATTCAAAAAACTACTAACAAAATCGGGGATACAGTTTGGTGTTGCAGCTACATATATATACAAAATAGAAATATGTGCTTGATTGCATTAGATTTACATATTTAGAAAAAACAATTTAGATATGATTTTTAATATTTTTTTTCTATCAGTGCATATTTAAACCGCGATAACTATTGTTATAATATTATGATTTAGTCATATTTTAGTAGACAAACATTTTATACTGTGTTTCACCCAGTTTGCTCACAATATTACACTTTTAAGAACAATTATGTGAGATTTGCCGAGAACCCCCCCTCTCTAAACACAAAAACTACAAAGATTAAACAAAAAATAAAAACGGTTGAAATGAACTGATGAAGACCTTTCATTTGACGTCCCACTTGACCTAAAAGTCTCATTTTAATTTTTTTTTATCCCTCTGAACCCCAATATCTCAACAACCCCCCCCCCCCCCCACATTTTTAGCTGATTTAGTCACACCAAAATTGTGCCATCACTACCTACCTATGTATCAAATTTCACGATGATCGGATCAACGCTTCGAAAGTTATCCTCGGACAAACAAACATACATACATACAACGCCGATTTGCCCAAGTTGATTTAGAGATCTCGCTTCGCTCGATCAAATATGTTCGCAAGCGCGGAACGGGAGTAGGGAGGCGTGAGCGGGGATTGCCGGATTACTGAGACTACTGTAATAATATTGTAATGGAAAGATGTACATATTTTGTACGTTTGTAGAATAAATTCAAGAATTCCTAGCCCGATTTCTAAAATTCTTTCACTATTAGAACGCTACATTATCCCTGAGTAACATAGGCTATTTTTTCCCCAACTGCGCATAAGGAGGGGTAATGTTTTAATTGAAAAACTACGCGTGCGAAGTTGCGGATTCGTTAGCTAGTAATAAATAAAATAGGAACTTATTAAATTTTGAAATTAAATTGAATTGCAATAAATAATTATAATTAAAATTATAAAATAAAATGTGTTGATTAAATGAAGCCCATCACAGTTTTCATCCATATCACATCACACTAATATTATAAATGCGAAAGTTTGGATGTTTATTTGTTTGTTACTCAATCACGTCGTAATGACTGAACCGATTTCGAAAAAATTTGGTGTGTTGATAGATTGTAATAACACGTACGAAGCTGCCGGCGGAATAATAGATTTTTTATACAGTCAATGGCGCGCTACTTCCACGGGCCGTAATCGCGCAATGCCCCACATAAAGTCGTACACGCGAATATCACCCGACAACAAGATGGCGGCGTTCTACGTGCTGACGTCAGCCAACGCCAGCAAGGCCGCGTGGGGCTCCGTCAACAAGGGAGACGGCAAGCTGAGGATCATGAGCTACGAGGCCGGCGTCATGTTTATACCTAGATTAGTTGTAAGTATCACAAAATGGCTGATAAAACAAGATGGCGGTCACAATCGAAATGGCGGTCACAACAAAAGGGCGGTTAATAATTTGTAGTAACAAGAACCCCCCCCCCCTGTAACGCATCGTAACGTTTTACAAGACCCCCCCCCCCCCAAATTACGTTACGTAATACTTGAACACCCCCTAAGACCTATATTTTTTCTTTTGTTAACAGATCAATCATGACTTCTTCCTACTGGACGATAGATCACCAAATCGCCTTCCTCTGGTCTACGATATTCCACCAACCAAATACACAGAAGACATGTCTCCGTGGGTCATGGACTACCTCTCGTAACAGCAATCATCGTACCAACCGGAGGACGTCCACTGCTCCATAGACCTCCAGAGAGACTGGTTTTGTGCACCCAACGACTCCCAGCATCAGTTTCCTCTTAGTTAAATTGGATAGTCTAACTGAGTGGTCCAACAGGAATAATTTACCTTGTGGTATAAAAACTACTTGGGTAAAGAAAACAACCTACTGCCATCTGCTACTAGATGGCAGTAGGTCATCATGCCCGTAACCCCCCCCTTAATTAGCTTCCATTCCATTCTGGGGCAATGTAAACTAACACTAAAATGAATAATTGTGATTTGTTAATTATGTTTGTTATAAATAAGTTAGTAAAAAAATATTATTAATTGTGTATGTTATATCAAGAATAAAAAACAAGATTTTAAATCATTTTTGGTATATTTTATTGTAAACAGCATTTCAAAAAATTTAGGGTAAAGGTCACAATGGTATCGCTCATACTTTTGTAAGAAGAATGATTAAAGCTGAGTATTTATAATTTTTTTACGTATCTTTAGATCTTTTAGAAGCACTAAGGGGTCTATGCAGACGGCGTATTTAAAACGCGCAGACGAAAAAAAAACGTGTACCAACACGATTTTTTAATACTAATTCTAGGGGGGGGGGGAATAAGATCTGGACTGACATCCCGTATTTAATTATACAACCTGTTTTGTTAAGTACGACATCAGTTTAAAACACACATCCAGAATCGTATTAACTGATGTTAGAGGTGGGTTTCAATATTTATCCAGTAATCGATACATTTCCAATAATCAATTTTATAAATCGTTATTGTAAATCGGCGGCGCCTTTACGACGATGCCGCTTAGTTAGTTTCACAGGTACCTACTTACATGATGAATGAGTATTATTTGTTGATTGAAAATTTAATATTTTATATGGTAACGAATTTGAAAAAACCTTTTTTACAACAATAGCCCATTAGGCCATTAGCCCTACCCGTGTTTTCATTTAAAGTCGTACATAACAAAACACGTAGTATTTTGTTATTTGATCGAGCAAAGTTAAATCTCCAAATCAACTTGGGCAAATCGGCGTATGTATGTATGTATGTTTGTTTATCCGAGGATAACTTTCGAAGCGTTGATCCGATCATCGTGAAATTTGAGATTTAGGTAGGTAGTATTGACACAATCCTGGTGTGACTAAATGAGCTAAAAATGTGGGGGGGGGGTAGTTGAGATATTGGGGTTCAAGAGGGGTATTAGAACATTTCGACCCTGTTGTTATTTTTAGTTTAATCCTTGTAGTTTTTGAGTTATTACCCATAATAAAAACTGAACTTTGAAGAAATTCACAGGGTACACCAGTGACCCCACAATGCTGAAATTTGGTATTCGTGTCGCTCTAGTGACACAAATATAGGGAAAAGTCTGAAATCCAAAATAACTACAATTTCTACCTTACAAAGAATAACCAATTAACATGAACTCCCGTTACTTGTAATTTGAATGAAACTGTAGGTGGTAGTTGGTTGTTAATTTCGTGGCGCTATTTTGATAGTCAAAGATTACGAATAATATATGTTTTGTTTAGGTATATGGGAGACTCGCGAGATCTCAGTTCGGGGCGAACCACTGGTAATATGACAAACAACCAATAGAAAATTTAAAATAAAATAGTACTAACCTACAAAAAAAAGGCTTCAGAGGAATTTCCTTCCTCGAACACTCCGCTTGTTGAATGGTCGCCCTGCCGAGATTTATGAAAATTTTAAAAGGTCGGCAACGCGCGAGTGATACCTTTGGTGTTACTGTAACGAACTTTTATTTGAGGCCTGATTTAATACGCGGTAAATTATTGGCTTGCTAATATTTTAAAGTAACATCTGATAACGATTAAGTATTACACTTGAGAGAGGACTTGTGAACTTAATTCTTTAGTTTAGAATGATTAAAAATACAGTGTTGAGAATATAGTTCTTTCTGTACTCGCTGAAAGGTTGAGATTTACGTGTTTCTTATTTTAAAACGAAAACACTTGAAGATAGAAATTAGAGAATGCTTTTAAAATTCTCAACGCAATAAATTAGTATTTTTTTTTTTTATGATGTCAGTCAATAAATTTTAGCTAAAATGGGTTTGAAACAAGTGGGCGCCTCTCTTCTAGAAATTCTAACACTTAACTTTTTTGTACGTCTGTGCTAACGTGGGAAAGACTTTTAACGAATTTCAAAATATTGAATATTTATTGGTTGTTTGTAGAAATAGAGGCGGGACCACCCTAAATAGTAAGTAGGGATTTTTTTTTTTCGAATGGACTAATCTCGCTGTTGGCCTCTGAGGCCGTGACAGCTTAACCGAACTTTTGGCGAGCGCAGATGGCGCTCAGCCCAGTAAGTTTTTTAGGCAACTAGCGCAAGGGCACCACTTAGGTACGAACCTCGGCTTGGGCTGTTGCCGGGATGGGGATAGGAGAGAAACGCCCGGGTACATGTTTGTACCTCGTATAGGCGGCGACTGAAGGGATTCGTCGACCTCGCCGGCGAGATCGGTGTTTCTGTGAAGTGTTTGCTCTGTCTGATGTAGATGACTCACCTTCCGCATTAGCGGAGGTGATTTCGTCATCCGGGTCTCCGAGAACGTGTCTCGGACGACGGAGGATTTTGTTGGCGGGCGGATCCAACGGGTAGACCGGAATGGTGTGCACCAAAGGGTTCGGATGATTAGAGGCATGTTCATAAAACCGCTTGGAAGCGAGCTTCATGAACCTGGCTATTGATTCTAATTTCATATCGCGATGTAGATCGTTATTGCGAAAATACCATGGCGAGCCTGAGGCTTTTCGCAAGAAGCGGTTTTGGATGACCTGAATGGCACCAACTTTAGGAGAGTGGGCAAATACTACAGAGGAGTATGTCATGATGGGGCGAATGCACGCTTTGTAAAGGGTCACCTTATTTTTAAGGGACATTTTACTTTTCGCGCCTAGTAGTGAGGACAATCGTCCTAGGGTGAACTTTGCCTGATTGCACCTCTTAGTGATGTGCAACCTAAAGGAGAGACGCCTATCGAGGATGACACCCAAGTATAAGGCTGATGGGGCCCAGCGAATGGGCTTGCCAAATAAGGAGATCGGTTTGGGAGTGAAGTAAGTAGGGATTTTTCGTAAGAGATGGGAAATGCGAAATCACTCAGGGCAGACGGTCGTGGGTCGAGTCAGGGGTAGGCCGAAGGTGTTCAAGAGGAGCGGATATCGTGAGATTTGATAATCCTAGTAGAATCAGTGTTGAATTAGAGTTAATTGTATCAAGTTAGACTTACTGTCATTATTTACATTAAATTCAGTGTGTATATTGGTAACGTATCTAGTTATAGAGGTATAGGATTGCAATATTTTAGGTACTTAGGTATTTACGAATTTGAAATTCGTGAAATAAGCAGAGAATAGATATTTATATGCGAGGCGTATTTATGCAGAAGTGCTGTTGATGAACACGTTAGATATATTTAATTCATTTTCTATTAAACTAGGAGATGTAGTTTTAACCTTATTTTTCAGCATTCACAGGTTCATACAGACTTATTATAATGATAAAAATGTAATCTATGTTTAGTACTAAGTATTGCGATAATTATCAAATTCTCCCAAATAGATTGTACGAGGGAAGCGGTTTGAACGTGAAACTTGTCTAAACAATTTATGCTTGGTATTTTTTATAGTCATTCACAGTTTAGCCGAGAAGGAGTCGCTTTTGCCGTCATAACCAATCAAACTTCCTTTCTATGTTCCTATAATTATTTCGTGATAGTTCTATTATTTTACTCAATAAGGGACTACACTACGAACACATTTTAATTTCATCTACTTTAAATTCAATTGCGATTTAATAAAAATTAGTAGCATCTCCTGTGTCATTGGTTGCCGTCCGCGGGAGGGTACCAGCCCCGCCACAAATTGTCTATCAGGTTCTGTAAGACGAGGCCTGTGTCTGACTCCTTCCAACCCGTACGCTCGACCTCTGTCCTGGATGTTTGATACTGCTTTTTATTAAATCACGTAGCTTAGCTAGTTTAGTTATCATGGGGTAGCTTAGCTAGAGATCTATTTAATTCATTGTAATATTCTAGATTTATCTTGAGTATTCCTTTGAATTTAATAAATCTATGTTAGAAATATGTCTGAAATCAATAGGATTTCAACATATTGGGGTTTGAGGGTAAATAGGCGCCTTTCCCGTTCCTCACCTTATCCGTCCTGCTTCGCAAGACTAGGAATTTTCCCAATCTCTAAGTTTTCTCCTAGAACAAGACATTCCTAGCCATACTATAATTACTACTTACACAAAGCTAACATAAACCTTTTGTTTTCCTTTCAGCTATTTCGAGACCTTATTCCTGGGCTTAGCTTTAAGATAATATTCAGAACAGTACTAATTTAGAATTATTAATCCATTAAGTCTTGTCATAATTAAATTCATTTTATTCTAAATGATTATAAGCACTCTTGCGATAATCAAAATTCAATTGATTAATAACATTTAATTATTGTTATTTGTATAGTTTATTAAAGCCTGTAGAGTCGATGGAGGAGCATCTCGGCCTCGAACTCTTCTTTTCAGCTCGTCCCATAGATGTTCGATGGGATTGAGGTCTGGGCTTCGAGCTGGCCACTCCATAACGGTCACATCCACCTCTTGAAGGTACTCGATCACTATGCCAGCAGTATGCGGTCTTGCATTATCTTGCATAAACAGAAAGTTTTCGCCGATAAACCCAGCAAAAGGTACGACGTGGCTCTCGAGTACTTCCTCAATGTATCGTATGGAAGTCAATCCTCTTGATTGGCGACCAGTATTCGGTCCGGTGATGAAGGCAAGCTCGGTTTTTGCTTCCATAGACATGCCTCCCCAAAACATGATTGATCCACCGCCATAGGCGACACGTTCTGTTATGCAGCATTGGGCAAATCGCTCTCCCGATCTTCTATACACCTTCCCCCGTCCGTCGTTGCCATGCAAGCACATCCTGCACTCATCAGAGAACAGGACTGCACTCCACTGCTCTTCGGTCCAATGTGCGGATGTGCGATTTTATTGCTCTCAAGTGTAGTTTTGTGAGCGGTGAACTCAGAAAACGTTTAACTCTTCGGATAAACCCGTTTATCTCATGGATCTCATCATTAGATCTTGCTTGACTAAGTTTATATGAAACCACACTTGAGGTTTTTTTTTATTATGCTACATGGAGATGGAACATGCTTATGGCCCACCTAATGTTAGGTGGTAACCATTGCCTATAACAGAGAATTGCCTCGTAGGTCACGCACGTTATAAATGTGCCCTACAATGCACTGCCCTGCCTACCCTGCCTGAGGTACCACCTTTCTAACAAAGAAAGAAAAGAAGAATTGAATATTTATTACTGAAGAGAAGGAAAAGATAGAACGAGGGCTTTTAATTTTCGATTAACTAGTTCCAACTAGCGTAATAGATGGCGCTGTCTGGAGATGCGTCGCCAAAAAATATGGTTTATATGCCAAAATCTCAAGACACAAGATCAAAGTTTGTCTAAAATAATCTCACTTAGTTAGATAAACAAACACAAATAATGTTTTTAGGGTTCCGTACCCCAAAAATAAAAAACGGAACCCTTATAGGATCACTTTGTTGTCCGTCTGTCTGTCTGTCTGTCAAGACCCTTTATCTCGGAAACGCATGGAGATATCGAGTTGAAATTAAAACCATATACTCAGGTCTACAGTCCCTTGAAGCTGTGAAAAAAATCAAACTTCTAAGTTAACGCAAAAAAAAGATACGCCCGTTTATTCCGCAAAAAACGTATATTTTGACACTCTCAATTGAATCAAAATTTATAGGGTACTTTTCGTTGACCTAGAACTATGAAATTTGGCAAGTAATATCGTTTTACACTACAAGTACCTACAGGAAAAAATCTGAAAACTATACATTTGTCATTAAATCATAAAAAATACTTACCACTTTCCTTTCATAATCAGCGTATGACAGAGCAACGCCATCTGTGAGCAGTTATAAAAAGATGGCCGTGAAAACCCCTCATTCAAATAAACTAGGGCAAAAAATGGGGGTGGAGTAGATTTAAATTCACGCAGACACGAACATAGTAGGTACGTGACTATAGTTTCATAAACTGCAGTCGCCTATCACAAACCAGTAATTATTTGGTCCATTGCGCCCTTACCAAACATCTATATATAGGTGTAAAGATGTAATCAGACCGCATTGTCAGTCTGTCAGTCTAGTGTGCTGTGTTTTTTCAATATGAGGGTAAGTAAGTCTACAATATGGCTTCTAGAGAAATGTAAAGAGATTTCTACAGGGTAGGGAGCTCATCGACAATAAATCATTACGTCATACCTAAGTTTAAAAAAAATAAATGATGTAATTCCCTTGTCAGTAAATCTATGAAAATCTGATGTATATTCACAAAAATGGTAATTTGTTTCAGAAAAAAAGAAATAATCATAATTTTAATACTAGAAATAAAGATAAACTCGCTGTTGCCACTTGTAGACTCCATAAAGTTTGTAAATTGTTTAAAGGGCAAGGTGTACGCATTTATAACAAACTCCCAAGTGATATAAAAAATTGATACTTAACAAATTTAAAAACATAAGCATACAAAATCTTTATAAAAAAGCATATCGGATTATTTGGATGGTAGAGAAGCTTGGGATTGAAATTGCTTCAACTCGTTCAAAAATGTTACAATTTAGACGTAATTTATTTTCTTTTTTGTTACGTATTCTAAAAGGATCATTAAAAAGAACAACCAGCCTTGTTTCTTGCCTTTCTTTTCTGGCTTGGTCGCGAAGGAACAGGCAGTAAAACTGAGGTTTAAAGTGATCCTTGTGATTTTAATAAATAAAAAGATTTTGATTTTTGAATACCCCGGGTGTTGGCAGTATCAATAGGCGACAGTGACCGCTTACCATCAGATGGGCCGTAACTCCGTAAGCCTGTTTCCCCACATTTAACATAAAAAAAGTGCATCATCATTCTCAGCCGGTGTCGACCCAAAGCTAAGCATAGGTCTCTCTCCGTTTATGCCATTCCCAGATGTATTTTTTTTATACTTTTTACGGGTCGAAGATCGGGCTCAATGGCGGTGCGCCATTGAATTGGAATGTGCGCCATTTGGAAAGACACGTCCAGCAGTGGACTGCTTTACGTTAATGATGATGATGACAATAGTAAAATCATTTATTGTATTCCACAATGTAATAATAGGTATCACAAGAATATTAATTTGTTTAAGAAAAATAGCGATAATCATAATTTTAATACTAGAAATAAAGATAAACTCGCTGTTGCTACTTGTAGACTCCATAAAGTTAGTAAATCGTTTAAAGGGCAAGGTGTACGCTTTTATAACAAACTCCCAAGGGATGTACAAAACTTGACAATTAATTAATTTAAAAACGTAATTAAACTAAATTTCTATAAATAATCTTTATAAAAAAGCCTACTATAAAATATCGGATTATTTAGATGATAGAGAAGCTTGGGATTGAAATTGCTCCGACTCGTTCAAAATGTTACAATTTAGACGTAATTTATTTTCTGTATTATGTATTGTAAAAGGTACATTAAAAAAAACAACCAGCCTTGTTTCTTGCCTTTCTTTCCTGACTTGATCGCGAAGGAACAGGCGATAAAATTGACGTTTCAAAGTGATCCTTGTGATTTTAATGAATAAAAATATTTGACTTTGACTTTGGTAAATGATCGTTATTCTCGTCATTGTTCTTGTTAGGTTATATTCATTTTAAAAAGAAAACATTCAAATCTAATTATCAAAGTAGGTAGTAGGTATGCCGGCCTTAGCTTTGCATAACGATCCCTAAACGTATTTAGCGACTAAGCATGTTTGAATTTGATTAATTTGTGTGATTTGACAACTCTCTAAATCATATTTAGCCACTATATACGTTAAGGCGTCGAACATGCCCTAGAGTTTTAAGGTTTTATAAATTTTGTAAAAATTAACTTGTGTACCTAACTTGTTAGTGGATATCGAGAAGGTGTTCAAAATAGAAAAAAGATGCATCCAGGTGATAAATATGGCATGGTTTCTTGGCAGTTGTAAGCCACTCTTCAAGAAATGTAATATTCTGCTGTTTCCTTGTACCTGTGTATATTAGGGATACCTATATGTGTTTTTGTTCAAGCCTATCCTGATTACTTCAAGACACGTAGTGCTCTTATAAACAGATAAAAAAATAAAATAAATAAATATTACTGGACTTTTTACACAACGCTATCTAGCCCCAAACTAAGCAGAGCTTGTACTATGGGAACCAGAAAAAAAGGGCTAAGTTTATGAACTTATTAAACCAACCTCCATACCATAAGGATATAAAAAAAATGTCTACTATATGTCCATACATATGTCGACCTTCGTGGCGCAGTGGGCGTATAGCTGGTTGAGACGGAGGTAGCGGGTTCGATTCCCGCCGCGGAACAAATGTTTGCATGATATTTGTTCCGGGTCTGGATGTTTTTCTATATATTATAAGTATGTATTTACAAAAAAAAGTATGTAAGTATTATAGCAGTTATTTGGTTCCCATAGTACAAGCTCTGCTTAGTTTGGGGTTAGATAGCGCTATGGGAAATTTCCAGCAATATTTATTTTTATTTATAAAAAATTCAATAAAATTACTGACGTGTTCAAGAAAATGTATATAAGAAAAAACTGATGCCGTGGCTTTTAGACAAATGTTTTATTAATGATTTTTTTTAAATTTTAATGTAATATAAGATATGCAAGCAAGTTGAATACATTGACAAGCATAGATTTAAGACCTTTTATTTTTAATTTTTGTGTATCTAGCAAACAAACAATTGAATTTGAATTTGTTTTCAGTTAATTTGCTTCTGGTGTTTTTTGGTGAGTGTGACGCAAGCGCAGAATGAGTACTATGCCCCGCAAACGTTTAGGCAAAACGTGAGTATTATCTACGTAACTACACTTTCGCGAGTCTCCGATTAAAACAAAAAATATTATTTGTAATCTTTGACTATCAAAATAGTGCCACGAAATAGATAACCAAATCACTTGACCTACAGTTTCATTCAAATTACAGGTAACGGGAGTTCATGCCAATTGGTTATATTTTTTAGGGGTAGAAATTGCAGTTATTCTGGATTTCAGACTTTGTCCTAGTAACACAATTATAGGGAAGTCGAAATCCAGAATAACTGCAATTTCTATCCCAAAAAAGTATAACCAATTAGCATGAACTCCCGTTACCTGTAATTTGAATGAAACTGTAGGTCAAGTTAGTTGGTAATTAATTTCGTGGCACTATTTTGATAGTCAACGATTACAAATAATATTTTTTTGTTTTTATGGGAGACTCGCGAGATCTCAGTTCGGGGCGAACCACTAGTATTATGCATGAATTGTTTGTCTTTTAGGAGTTCTGTGGGGTATCTTCAAAGTCCATGATAAGATCAAGTGAACACTGATAGGCCCTCAAATAGGTATTCGTTTGTAATTTCTAAAAACAATTACTACATCCTGATGCGTCATTTGTTAAGGTTTCGATTTCTACTTTGTACATCATCAACCTAAACCAAACTTATATGTGACCACCCTGGAAGTACACCCTATAGAATAAAAAATAATCATCGAAATCGGTTAATAATTGGCGGAGATATCGAGTAAGAAACACAAAAAGAAAAATATACAGCTAATTCTATGGAGGGGGGAATAAGATCTGCACTGATGTCCCGCATTGGAGTGTATTGCATTTACCGGTAGCTGTAAAAGGTCACGTCGAGCTTCTAGGGGTTTCGCTCACACCTACTCTCAACTTTACCCCATACATCGAGTCCAAGGCTAAAACAGCTGCCTTGAAGCTGGGAATCCTCAACAAGGTCAGGCGATACTTCACACCAGGACAGCTTCTTAGTCTTTATAAAGCTCAAGTCCGGTCTGGTATGGAATACTGCTGCCACCTTTGGGACTAAGATCCAAAGTCTCGAACACCGCCGTAAAGTTGCAAGCCTATCGATCTTTTACAGAATACATTTTGGGGAATTTGCCAAGGATCTATACGATCTGATCCCGCAATCTCCTTTCCGTCAAAGGACAAGCAGGCGCACGGCTCAATACCATCCGTACCTAGTTGATATACCACCCATTCGCACACACCGTTTTGGTTCTACGTTCTTGATGCGTACAGCTATGGTATGGAACACTTTGCCGTCGCTGTTTTTCCTAAAGATCCGGGCCTCTTTAAGGTAAGAGTGAATAGGTTTCTTCTAGATCTTCGTGCTTCATCTTAGACCACAATATCGCTTACCATCAGGTGAGATTGTGGTCAAACGAAGATCAATCCAGTTCAAAAAACAAATAAAATAAACCCATTCTGACAGCTGTAGGTAGAAACATACAACTGAATTGAGAACCTTTTTAAAGTCGATTGAAAATAGATGTGTGCTTTCTGCACGTGTAATTTTAATCAATTTGCGTTAATCAATAAGTAGTTAGGTATTCAGGTCACTTACATAACCTATAGGTATTAATTATCGTACCTATCCACATCGCTGGACAATGCAGCGTCACACTCCACTTGTTACGGGTTTAATTGGTTAAAATAATTGGGTTAAGATGTCTATTGGTCGAGGAATTCGGTCGATATTTCATCAGCTAAACAGCAGTACGATACTGCAAACCGTCACGATTGTTAATGTGTAGATATAATCTCTCTCAATAAATATTCTGATCATCATATTAGGCATAGGGTGAGTTACTTTTAGAAAAGGGAGCTAATATGAAGCTAAAAAGGGCTGAGATCTCGTGAGTCTCCCAAAAACAAAAAAAATATTACTTATAATCTTTGACTAATGAGTTTTATTCAAATTACACGGATGTTCATCTTAATTGGTTACACTTTTTAGGGGTAGAAATGGCATTTATTTTGGATTTCAGACATTCCCTACATATGTGTCACTGCGACACGAATACTAAATTTCAGCACTATGGGGTCACCCTGCGAATTTCGTCAAAGTTTAGTTTTTATAATGGTTAATAACTCAAAAACTACAAGGACTTCCACCTCTCTTGAACCTCAATATCTCAACAACCCCTCAACATTTTTAGCTCATTTAGTCACCCCAGGATTGTGCCATCACTATCTACCTATATATCAAATTTCACGATGATCGGATCAACGCTTCGAAAGTTATCCTCGGATAAAAACATACATACTCGTACAACGCTTGTTTGCCGAAGTTGATTTGGAGATCTCGCTTCGCTCAAACAATCAGATACAGATGATCCAATCTTAACCAAGAGTCATTCTTATCGCCTCAAGTGACATCTCATTTATCGAATTCCACTCAGTAGTTTGAATGATACGAGGTAATTTCATAACTAAGGTTTTTGGTCCCAGGTGGGGATGATCGGGAGACCAGCTCTGTTCCAACCGATGCACCGTTCATGGGGGACCACCACTGACAAAGTAAGGTCAAATCATTATCATCATATCAGCCATAAGACGGCCACTACCGGACATAGTTCATATACTATATACTGTTCCCATCTTTGGCACGGAGCTCCAAAGTACCAATTGCTTCGTTTTGACTCCCTTCAGAGAAGAGCCATTATAATCATCGGCGATCCCAAACTCGCAAACAGGCTGGAACCACTGAGTCAACGCCGTGACATCGGATCGCTCAGTATAATCTACCGCCTGTATAATGGGGAATGTTCTGAGGAGCTATTCAGTCTGATCCCGTCATCGAGATTTTACCCCGCACTTCTCGACAACGTAATAAAGCTCATACATATAGTATCATCTACAATTGGTTATCGCGCACCATACGCTTCACGCGATCTTTTCTACTCCATACTTGCAAGATGTGGAATGAGCTACCATCTGATGTTTTCCCGTTAGGCTACGACATGGCACGCTTCAAGAAAAATGTAAAGACACCCCGGGACATCGACAATACCCCGGGTGTTGCCGGTGTCCACCAAGTGAGGGGCCGTCCTATACTGCCCTTTTCAGTGCGTGGTCTCCTCTCTAGAACCTTTCTGACCCAACGGCCGTCAGATCTTCGAGCTATATGCTCCGCCCACTGCCTATTCAGCTTGTTAATCTTTTAGCTATATCCCTGACCTTGGTTTATCTACAAATCTCGTTATTTCTGATTCGATATCAGGTCAAACTCTGGACTTTAAAATGTATGAAACACAAGCTCCCGCTCGCGACTTAGCATGCATGGTTTGTGAATAAAAAGTAGTCTATGTCTCAATTCATTTCATAATCTATCTAATATACTAAATTTTATCGTAATCGGTAGTTTCGACGTGAAAGCGTATCAAACAAACATTACCTCTAATTATACTCTCTAATTTCTCTAAAGAAAAATTACCACCATACCTATTTCTGCCGCCGGTATGGTTTGTAGCAGGTGAAATTAGAGGCACATGAGGCTTTATACCTGTACAAGTTGTTAGACGCAGGGCACGTTCCTACCGTGACCTACGAGGCAATACTTTGTTATAGGCGTGTGTTACCACTTAACATCAGGTGAGCCATAAGCTTGTTTCATCTCCAGGGGTGGAAATATCGATATTCTTTAGCTATAATTATCGCAACTTAACTATTGTAAAAATTTGCGTAAGGAATCGCTTGCCGTAACGATCATCAATCTATAACAGTCCACTGCTGGACGTAGGTCTCTTCCAGGGTACGCCATTGAGCCCGACCCTCAGCTCTTCTCATCCAATCCTTGCCAGCCACAGCGCGCAAATCGTCACTCGATCCAGCCGGAGGGCATCCTACACTTTGCTTGCCTAGACGTGGTCTCCACTCCAGAACACGTTTACCCCAACGGTTATCGGTTCTGCGGCAGATATGACCGGCCCACTGCCACTTCAGCTAACCGTAACGATGTTTACGTCAAATGCGAGTCTAAAATGCTTCCATGCGTCCGTGACAGCGCGCAAAATACATCTTACGATGTTTTTTTAAATTTATTTGTTACTAGCTGACCCGCCGAATTCGAACTGCATTGACATGCATATGACGTGGGCTGCCAATATACGTCGCCAGTACAATTGTCAATCGGCTGCATATATGCATGAAAAAATGAATTTTCTTCATCATTTCTTTTTGCTTGAATTTTTCTGATATTTTAATAGTTATTCTGCTATTCGGGGCGGAGACAAATCCAACAAATCAAACATCATCAAAATCGGTCCAGCCGTTCTTGAGTTGTTAATGGTGTAACTAACCCGAATATACCTACATATAAATAGATTTATGTGGCAAGGCCAATAGCACACATAGTAAATACAATATTACAAAGTATTTTTAAAACAATTCTATAAAATGTCTGCCAATAACAGGCATGCACGACATTTGTAATAAAATTAGATACAGACAACAGTTAGTTGTATAAATAATAAAACATAGATCAAAAAATAATAGGTACTTCACTAAAATCTAAATAAAAAAAAAAACAAAAAAAATGTTGGACGCAAAGCCAACTATTGACTATAACAATTTTGTACAGGTCGCATACGTAATATGGGTCATTCCGGCGCACTTAATAACAGTGAAGAAATTACTTTTGAATTTGGAACACTATTTAATTAGAAAGTTTGAACGTAAGTTTGAAAGCAAAGGCGATAAAGTACTGGCCGGTAATAAAATAAGCGTGCCTGCCGACGCGGCATTGTTTAATCGAATTAAAAAATAAATACATGATACCTTCTTATTCGTTTTTTTATTACTTTTATCAAAATATTACAGACAATGTTACTTTGATCCTCACAAATTGAATAAAAGATGAGTTCTAGCAAAAGTGAAATATTAATACCAGAAAGTGTAAAATTAATCACAGAAACAATTTAATGTCATAAACAATTTACTATCAAACAAATCGAGAGAAAAATATCTAAAAGCCTATGAAAATTTAATTACATGGAAAAATGAGAATGAAGCAGTCATTCAGAAACTGTATTCAAAACAGCGTGAAATGTCACCATAGACTCAACATGATCACCAACCAGAGTCTGCAGTTACTACGAATACCCAAGTGATAAATAAGTCAATGACATTTTCTGTTCCCAACAAAACAGCTACAATAAACTTTCAAAATTGTGAAAACGTATCTAATATTATAATAACTTTATAATTTGGTTATGTAAATATAAATATTCATAATAGCATCTCTAATTTATTTTTCTTAGAAGGGGATCAAAAGCAGAGTGTGCCACACGGTACCAAAATTATTTAACCTTGAGCGACGTACGTTGAAACCCTCGCTACGCTTAGGATTCTACTTTGGAATCCTTTGCTTCGCTCTGGATTCGAGCAATCGCTCTCGCCCTCAATGCATTATTTTGGTCCCTTATGAAACAATCTACTATTTCATAATACCTATTAGTAAATATTTGTGTACCTTTGTCGACAGCTAGACGGTTACCAGCCCGGGCTGTTCACGCCGGCAGCGGGCGCGGGCGCGGGGCGGGATGTGACGCCTCAGAGCACTGCGCAAACCTGGACACCAGTGACTAGGGAATCTTGGGGAGGTAAGATAAGATAAGCCTTCATTTGTTCACATAATCCTAGCGGGATCTATGTGAACTGTTTAAGTTTGGCCTATAGGGATGTAAATTACCATTTTTAAACACCATCATTTTCTATTAGTTTTGTGTCAACGCCAAAGCATAGCAACTCAGCGCAATACAGCCAATGTCTTGGGGACACTTCCGCCTGGTAGTGATCTGGAGCAGTTGAGCTATCTATAGATCGTTTGCAACGGTCTTTAGATGATTCAACTGTTTCTCCTTTATATAGTCTTGTAAATATTTTCATATTCTTTCTGTTATTAAAGGCATTTGCCATTTTAATTATATTATTTATTTTGTGATAATTAAATTTTTTTTAGTGTACGTCACTACTGTGTTTGTGAATTTAATATGAGTCAAAAGTCACTTGAATTAAATAAATAAATTAAATAACGATTCGATTTTATGAAGAATAAACTCTGTGGCGCAGTGGATGAATAGCCGGCTGAGACGGGACGAGGAGGTTGCGGGATCGATTCCCGCTGCTCAACAAATTTTTCCATGGTCTACAGATATTTGCTCCGGGTTTTGGTATTTTTCTATTTATTATATGTATTTATAATATAAAAGTATATATGTATTTTATCTGGTTCCCATAGTATAAGTATAAGCTCTGCTAGTTTGGAGTTAGATAGCGCTGTGTGAAATGTCTAGTTTCTATTTAATTACTGATGTAAACGGGTATTTATGGCTTATGTACAATTTTTATTTAATAAATATTGCTGGAGATTTCACACAGCACTATCTAGCCCAAAACTAAACAGAGCTTGTACTATGGGAACCAGATAACTACTTATATACATTTTTTTTTGTAAATACATACTTATAATATATAGAGAAACAACCAGACCCGGAACAAACATCTGTAGATCATGCAAACATTTGTTGAGCATGTGCAACATGTGTTATTTGTGCGGGTAGACAGACTGCCCGCGACCAAGTCTTTTTCAAAAATTATCGGCTAGCGTTTGAGCACGATCTCGCCTGATGGTGCACGATGATTCAGTCTACAATGGTACACGCTTGCCTAAAAGAAACCTATTCATTGTAGTCATCAGGAAACACAAACTCAGGCAAGGCGTTCCACTCCTTGGCGGTGCGCATAATAAAGGTGGAAAAGTTTGGCTGTTGCAACACAGTCGAATCGTCGGAATAACAAATAAAAAAGGTGCATACGCAATAAATACCCGTTTAAATCAGTAATTATGTACAGTGATCGCAAAAGTTTGAAAAATTCTATGCCTATTTATTTATTGAGAACGTTGATTTTATTTTCTTACGATTGTGACTTCCGCTACAGGTCCCAGTTCAACCGGTCCCGCTGTGTTCCCGAAACAGGATCCCTGGAGGCTTCCCTACCCCGTCAGTAAGGAACAACAGGCACACATCTTGCACCACAAACAGGCGCTTTCCGCAGGTAAGAAGTACATACAAACAAGACCGTTCAAGTAAGAGTAAGAGTCGCGCTCGAGAGCTCCGAATATAGAGGTTTATTAATTGAGCGAAGCGAGATCTCTAAATCAACTTGGGCAAATCAGCGTTGTATGCATGTATGTATGTATTGTTACGAGCTGAGGGTTCGGGATCAAATAATGGGAATCGATCTGACCAAAATAACACTTTTATTCAGCACTAAACGATGAATACACGAACTTGGTCACACGTAATCACAACACACTAATTCACACCACCACTTAAAGTCACCGAAATGTTCGCACGTATAGCCAAATCCAGACTGACTCGCGAGCAACTACTGTTCACGCGAGACCCTTCTCCACGTCAGTCCTCCAGGGCCTCGCTGAGACTGACTGTCCGGCCATCTCTCCGGCCTATTTATATCGTGCACAATTCACAACACTAGAACGATCTCGATCGTTCCAGAAAAGGGTCGGTGTTTCGACAGAATGACCACTCCCCATTCTGTGAAACCGTAGACAATAACACAGCAGGTACCTAAGACAAAAGCGTTCGAGAAATTTCGAATATTACTCATTGTTTAACAGCCTCGGCGTAACAGTATGTTTGTTTGTCCGGGGATAACTTTTTTTTTTGTTTATCCGATTATCGTGAAGCGCTATGAGCTAAAAACGTGGGGGGGGGGGGGAGGGGGGGTCGTTGACATATTCAAGGTTGTTCAAGAGGGTAAAAAAAATGAAAATGAGACTATTAGGTTAAGTGGGACGTCAAATGAAAGGTCTTTATTAGTACATAATAAAAACTGAACTTTGATAAAGTTCATAGGGTACACCAGTGACCCCACAATGCTAGAATTTGGTATGCGTGTTGCTTTAGTAACACAAATATAGGGAAAAGTCTGAAGTCTAGAATAACTGCAATTTCTGCCCCAAAAACAGAGTAACCAGTTGACCTGAGCTCCCGTTACCTGTAGTTTGAATGAAACTCGGACAAGTTAAGTAGTTATGCAATTCTTGGCACTATTTTGATGATCAAAGATTACGCGAGATCTCAGTTCGGAGCGAACCACTAGTTTATGTTAATTAAGCAGCGCTATTACAGGTTCCAGTAACAACGTGCTATCCTCGAATGCCCTTTCTTCTTCTTAGCGTGTCAAGAGTTCTACGTTTCTATTCATAGTATGTTGGACAGGTGTTTGGCCACAACAATGGCAGCAGGCGAGGCGGCCATTAGGTTCTCCATCGTGCAGGTGTTCGGGCATAAAGGGCACATTAGCAAGTGCTGCATTGACTGCGTGGGATCACCGCAGTCACACTGCGTTAAGTTAGGGTCCCTGAATCCCCATTTGCACATATTAAGTCTGCAGCGGCCAACCTGGGTGCGAATTTCCCTTAAACTTATGGGAACACTTTACAAGACGATCTTAAGACCTGTCGTAATGTATGGTTCTCAGTGTTGGGCCACGGAAGGGACGGATGAAAGAGTGCACGCGGCGGAAATGCGAATGTTAAGATGGATGTGTGGGGTAACGAGAATGGATAAGATAAGGAATGACTATATTAGAGGAAGCGCCAGTGATAGAAAAATTGAGGCTAGCGTGGTATGGTAGCTTGATATGTCAGGTGGAGGGAAGAAAATCATGTGGCTAAAAGAGTGTTAGATATGAGTGTGGATGGATTTAGAAGTAGAGGAAGGCCGCAGAAGAGATGGATGGACTGTGTGAAGAATGATATGGGTAGGAAAGAAGTGACAACGAAGATGGCGGCTGATAGAGAGATGTGGATGAGAAATATATTTTATGCCGACCCCATGTAATGTGGGAAAAGGACAGGAAAAAGAAGAATTAATCAGCTCAATATCTAAAAAACTTTTCTAGATAGATACGTCATTTTTCATCATAACTCATGAAATTTGAAAGATTTTACTAGATACCTGGCTACGCCTGTAGGGCTCAGCATTATGCTGTTGCATGACACCAAGGATCTCTGAAGGATAGAATCCGTAACTAGATTATCTGACAGAGAACCAAGGTGATCAACATAACTCAGAGGGTCGGGAAGCTGAAGTGGCAGTGGGCCGGTCATATCTGTCGCAGAACCGATAACCGTTGGGGTAAACGTGTTCTGGAGTGGAGACCACGTCTGAGCAAGCGAAGGGTAGGACCCCCTCCGGCTAAATAGAGTGACGATTCGCACGCTGTGGCAAGGATTGGATGAGAAGAGCCGAGGATCGGGCTCAATAGCGCACCCTGAGAGAGACCTACGTCCAGCAGTGGACTGTTATAGGTTTTTGATGATGATGATGACACCAAGGACATCAGTTATAAGACACAAAACAAATAGTACAATATAAGACTGCGTAGCACACTTAATTGTAAAACGTTTTTTTAACCGATTTCAAAAAAAGGAGGGTTTTCCCAATTAATCGGAATCATTTATTTATTTTTTATTTACTCGAATACGCCTGTACCGATTCGAGAAATTCTTTCTTTGTTTAAAAGGGTATACTTTCCAGATGGTTCCATTGACAACAACTCAGGATCTGATGATGGAATCCCAAAAAAATCGAGGGTCACCCTCAAATTTTATAGGGACCTAATTCGGTTTTATGTTTGTTATTACCGCAGAACTCCGTCATTTAGAAACCCATTTGGGAAATTCTTTTTTTATTTGAAAGGATATACTTTCATAATGGTCTCGTAGAAATTTCATCAAAATCAGTTCAGTAGTTTGGTTAAGTCAGTTATATTTTTGTTAAAAAGTTACTTGTATTATTTAGTGAGTGTTATTCCTGGATCCCACGTTTTAACACGTTGGCCAAACTCCTTAACTTCCTTTAATTCAACACTATTATTTATATTCCAGATGGTGCGTTTCGCTTTGAGTACGCATCCGATAACGGTCTCGCAGCCGGTGAGCAAATCGAGCCGGACGGTTCTCGCGTCGGCGCCTACCAGTACAAAGATCCGAGTGGGCAGATAGTCACGCTGAAATACCGAGCGGGAAAGAACGGTTTTCAGGTGAGTGTCAGGTGTAATGCATGTATCATGTGTCGTGTGGTGTTACACAATGGGCTGGCATTGGGCGAGCAAATCAAGCCGGACCAGTGCAAGAAACCGGGGGGAAATATGGTCACTCTTAAATACCGCTTGGGAAAGACGGTTTGCAGGTAAGCGTCGTGTGTAGTGTGTTAGACAATGGACTAGTTAGGCGAGCGTATCAAGCCGGTTCAGTACAAGAACAGATAGTCACGTTTAAATGCCGCATGGAAAAAGACGGTTTCCAGGTAAGTGTCATGTGACGTATAATGGCGTAGACAATGGGCTAGAACACGGCGAGTAAATCCAACAAATAAGTAAATTTCTCATCAAGCACGTTTTATAAACCATCATTTGTATATTTTTGACAGATCCTAGAAGGCAGTCACTTGCCGAAGAGTCCGGAACCAGTTGCCCCACCAAACCAAGGTAAGGGCTTACTGATTAATTGGCTGGTAAGAACAGAGAGAGAGATAGCCACTATGGAGCTTATAAGAAGACTCAAGGTCTCTCAGCGTGCTATGAAGAGGGCTATAATTGGTGTTTCTCTATGAGATCCAATCAGAAATTAGGAGATCCGTAGACAAACCAAAGTTACAGACATAGAAAAGCACAAAGGATTAGCACGATGAAGTGGCAGAGGTCAAAGCTCTAAAGTCACGGATGACTAGTAGGTTCCGCTGTTTAGCAAAAATATTGTTACGAGCTGAGGGTTCGGGATAAAATAATGGGAATCGGTTTAACCAAAATAACACGTTTATTCAACACGATAACGATGAATACACGAACTTGGTCACACGTAATCACAACACACTAATTCACACCACTGTTGCACCACTTAAAGTCACCGAAATGATCGCACGTATGTATAGCTTAATCCAGACTGACTCGCGAGACCCTTCTCCACGTCAGTCCTCCAGGGCCTCGCTGAGACTCACTCAGACTGACTCAGGCTGACTGTCCGGCCATCTCTCCGGCCTATTTATATCGCACACATTTCGATTGTTCGAGAACTATGTCGATCCTTCCAGGAAAGGGTCGGTCCCTCGACACAATGGCCACTCCCCATTCTGCGAAACCACAAACCATAGCAACAATAACACAGCAAGACAAATGCGTTCGAGAAGGTTCGATTATTACTCATTGTTTAACAGCCTCGGCGTAACAATATGTTCCCTCCCTATGTTCTACATGTTTTTCTGTGCAATAATGAATTAAATAAATAAAAGCTCTCGTGCGGAGGTGGATCACGTACGGAAAGGGCTTTGAAAACTTTTTTCAACGACGATTCGTAATTTTTTAATATCGCGTCCCACTATGAGACTTGATTTTGATTGGGTTGGGGACATAAAAAAATATTAACTAACTTAATGTGTAAATATTATGGAGATAATTGGACGTAAAGATTACAAAGTGATGATTGCATAATGCCCCCAGGAATTTTGACCCCCCACTATTTTGGTGAAACCGATAAAACGGTACGTGATAAATCCCGTATTTCACTTAAAAACGCGAAAGTTTGTATGGACGTATGTGTAGTATTTTCTGTTTGTTACTCTTTCACGCAGAAACTACATAATGGATTTTAATCAAATTAGGTATGCACGTAGATTATAACCTATATTAACACATAGGCTACTTTTATTGACAAAACAAGCGTGCGAAGCCACGGGCGGAAGCTAGTATAATAATGATTATCTGTTAACTTTTTAGACAACCATTACCAACATGCGTACGTGCAGCAGAAGCAACAGTTTGATCTGCAGCAGCAGTACAACCAGCAGAGACCAGAGCCTCAACAGCAGCGGTGGACGAATGCACAGGTAGGTTCGGCCTCCACGGCGAAGGTCGGATACCCGGCTGAGACTTTTTAACTCTTTTTTTTTCCGGTAAATTTTTTTGACTTGGAGCAACAAGCTTTTTTTTTAAATTGGATAGATCTTTGTTTGACCACAATCTCATCTGATGGTAAGCGATGATGTCTAAGTCTAAGATGAAGCAAGAGGCTCGGATTCTTTAGGAAAAACAGACGACGGCAAAGTGTTCCATACCTTAGCTGTACGCATCAAGAACGTAGAACCAAAACGGTGTGTGCGAATGGATGGTATATTGACTAGGTACGGGTGGTACTGAGCCGTGCGTCTGCTTGTCCTTTGATGGAAAGGAGATTGCGGGATCAGAGCGTATAGGCGATAGTCGAAGATCGATAGGCTTGCAACTACGATAGGCCGGAACCAAAACGGGTTCCACGTTCTTGGTGCGTGATGCGTATGGAACACTTTGCCGTCGTCTGTTTTTCCTAAAGAATCCGAGCCTCTTTAAGGTAAATAGGTTTCTTCTAGATCTTCGTGGTTCATCTTAGACCACATCATCGCTTACCATCAGGTGAGAATGAATGAATGAATGAATACTCTTTATTGCACACCAAACAAAAATACAGTAACAAAGGAAATAAACAATAAATAACGGTACAATGGGCGGTATCATCGCTAAAAGCAATCTCTTCCAGACAACCTTTGGATGGACTTTGGATAAACAAAAATCAAAAGACGGCTGTGTAAGAGTACCTTTAAGCATAAACATACGTAAACAGAACCCATAAAATAATATATACCTACATATTGATTATGTATAATAATAAACATAAACTTAAATGCATACAAATAATATATAAATAAACTACACTATATAATATGGAGGATAAATAACATAAACACTAACTAGCAGTTACGAGACCACTAACTAGCTGGTAGGATAGTAATTAGCAGGTGAGATTGTGGTCAAACGAAGATCTATACAGTTAGTAAAAATACATACATACATACAACGCCGATATGCCCAAGTTGATTTGGAGATCTCGCTTCGCTCCATCAATGATTAGGAAACAATCACACAGTAGATTTAAAACAGAAATATAGTTCCCCGAGCGAGCCTTTACACAAAGAACTCTACCCCTACATACCTCTAGAGCTGTAAATGTTAACTTCCAGGATAGTGAAGGAAACCAGAAATCCGCTGGGGCTGGTGGGCAGTACTTCAATCAGAATTGGAGCCAGCAGGGTGGAGCTGAAGATGATGGACAGGTAACAAACTCAAATTGTCAATGATTCGTAGCCTACGTTCCAATCCAGGTCATAATCTAAGTTACATTGGGACTTTGACGACCTCCGTGGCGCAGTGGACGAATAGCCGGCTGAGATGCAGGAGATTGCGGGTTCGATTCCCATTACGGAACAAATGTTTGTGATCTACAGATATTTGTTTCATTACTGGTTGTTTCTCTGTATACTAGTGGTTCGCCGCGAACTGAGATCTCGCGAGTCTCTCAAATAACCAAAAAATATTATTCATAATCTTTAACTAATAAAATAGTGCCACGAAATGAACAACCAACCAACTTGATCTACAGTTTCATTCAAATTAGAAGTAACGGGAGTTCATGTTAATTGGTTATTCTTTTTAGGGGTAGTAATTTTAGTTACTATATTTGTGTCACTAAAGCTACACGCATACCAAATTTCAGCACTGTGGGGTCACTGGTGTGCCCTGTGAATTTCGTCAAGGTTCAGTTTTTATTATGGCTAATAACTCAAAAACTATAAGGATTAAACTCAAAATAAAAACGGGGTCGAAATGTTCTAATGAAGACCTTTCATTAAACTTCCCATTTGACCTAATAGTCTCATTTTATTTATATTTACCCCTCTTGTATCACATTTTTAGTTCATTTGGTTACAACAAGATTATGCCAACACTACCTACCTATATATCAAATTTCACTATGATAGGATTAACGCTTCGAAAGTTATACTCGAACAAACAAACATACATACATTCATACAACGCCGATTTGCCCAAGTGGATCTTGAATCTTAAATCTTTTTTATAAATTAATAAATTTGGTTTATTCACAGTATCGCGAGAACGCTCAAGACAAAGGACCACACTCATTCGGCGAGGGGTACTCATTCTCTTTCAAAGGATAATTTTAGAATTGGCAAAACAACTTTGAGGACTGTTCTGCCAGTCAAATAGGTTCATACTTAAATGCGCGTTTAGTGATGTTGTGAAGGATACACAAGGAAGTAGGCATAACATCTATTGATACTTTTAATTCATTTTCAATTCGTACTAAAAAAAAATTCATTGCTATTTCACAGGCAATTAATTTTAATAGCATATATCACACTTGATATTTAACGCTTGCTACGCGATATAACAGATTAAAACGATTACAACCGATGATATCCGATGAAAAGCGAACGATCTGATATTTAACAGGTTCGAACGGAACCGTCGAAATCCGAATGCGTTTTATTTGGCGCTACTTTCACACGAAACTGACCGGAGTGTTACGAAGAGCGATTTCATCAGAATGATTGTTAGCAGGTTAGAGACAGGCGTCATTAGTGCGTTGCGTCATCGCAACGGATCAACGCAGGAGGTTGACGCACGCCATCGCAGTGCAGCGTCTAACTGTGGATTTCAGTCTTCATTCGACAATGGATCGGAATGGTTCTATTTTTGCTTTTATTAAGCCACCGCCGAAACAAACGTAGAAACAGTAAACGATTGATATCTCCTTTGATTGCATTAAGAAATGACCCTCCCGGCGATTTGTCTTTAGTCCGTCGATCCGTTGAAACGTCGCGTGCGACGTCGCAACGCAACGCAACGCACGAGGCTGATGAAAGAAGGCCAATTCACGTACCTTAAAATAGTAAAATTCAAGCTTTGATCTAGTCTCGTTATGTTAAATGTCCTAAACGGTATTCGCGTAACTGACAATACAATGGTATGAGTTGACTGACATGCGATTATACACTTTATTTATATCAAGCTAATATTCTAATATTAATGGAGCTGAATGACAAAATATATTCAATTCATAATCCAATTTCATTTGGATCAGCTGTCATTATGTTTTTAAAATTGTATTAAGTGTATTGGCTTCCAACGTATAATTGTAATTTTCATATTATTTTTCATATGCTATTCGTTAAATGTTACATCTCTGAATCATCATGAAAGACGCATTTAAGTTTGACAAAGACTTAGAGATCGACTAGTCTTAAACGTGACGATGCCTAAACGTATTTAGTGGGTATATATGATTTAAGTAGTTGTCAAATCATACAAATATGTCAAAGAGTTGAATTGAAATAGATTTTAGTATGTGTCTAATAATACAAATATGTTTTCCTCTGTTCTGTTTGTTTGCTGTAAGGTAGGACCTGGCGCTGTATTAATAGTAGATTATTAAACGAGGGGATAAAGCAGTGTCTTACGTCACGGGCGCTATATTGAATCCCGAACGTAAGGAAGGATTCTCCGCTCGTGACTTAATAGAATCCTGAGTGCAGAGAGGGGTATAAACACGCCCAAGATGCAGACAGCTTTACCCACGAAGAGAATACTCTACTTTTCACACTTTCTGCGAGACAATAAAAACCAAATCTAGGTTGGTTCATTCTGTGCAGAGGTTAGTTCGATTTACGAATAAGTTGTTATTGTATGGGTCTCTTTGGTTCATCATTTTAATACAGATGAGGTCCCAAATTCAAATCACATTATGCCCGCGAGGGCAGTACAACTTTACTTCCGGCTCAGCCGTAGGGACTTAATCACCTGCTTTCGGTGACGTTTACATGACATGTAATTTGACATTTTCGAGCAGGTGGTGTCAAAAAATATAAATACGAACATCTTGGACCTACATTGTAACCCAGATCCAAAATAAAATAAAGACTTTTTATTTAAATTTAAACATGTTTAGTCGCTAAATACGTTTAAGGATCGTTCTGCAAGCCAGGCTAAGTCACAGCTTCTAATTTAGACGCAATTTTGTCCTGGAATATTTTAACACGAGTTAATTTCCAAAAATAATCGTACGTTAAGTTTAGTGCTTTATTCTATTTATCGATTTTATGTTAAAGTGCTTGAAATTTGTATAAAAACATAAAAATACAGAATCAGTGACCAACGGTCGTAATAATTCTTTAAAAATACGTGTTTTGTTATGTACGACATTAAATGAAAACACAGGTAGGGCTAATGCCCAGTATTGTTGTAAAACAGGTTTTTTTTCAAATTCATTACAATAGAAAATTTTAAACTTTCAAACAACCTGTTGTATATAATAGGTAAAAAAATCATATTCATCATGTAAGTAGGTACCTGTTTAACTGACTAAGCGGCATCGTCGCAAAGGCGCCGCCGATTTACGTTAAAAATTGTTTATTAGAAATGTGTCGATTACTGGATAAATATTCAAGCTACCGGTATTAAACCCACCTCTAAAATTAGTTAATACGATTTCGGATGTGTGTTTTAAATTAATGTCGTACTTAACAAAACAGGTAGTATAAAAACTATATGATACTAATTTCAAGACACTTTTCTTTTTGACATTTTAAAATGTTTGTTTTTTTATTTGAAGTGTTTCTAATATTATCACGGAATCCCAAAAACTAGAATAGTAAATGAATAATGTTTTTTTTATTGTTTGTGATATTAAATAATAAATGAAAGTATTTGAAGTGTTTTATTTTATTTACCTATTTATTTAACAACATACACAAAACAGAATAGGACTTAATGCTAATATAGCATTATCTACCAGTCATCCTGGTTGTAATCTTACCAATTAACTACAATGAATTACAATTAACTTCAATTAACTAATGGTTCACCCCGAACTGAGATCTCAAGAGTCTCCAAAACAAAATCATTCATAATCTTTGACTAATAAAATAGTGCCACGAAATAAACAACCAACATACTTGACTTACAGTTTCATTCAAATTACAGGTAACGGGAGTTCATGTAAATTGGTTCATCTTTTTGGTGTATAAATTGCAGTTATTCTGGATTTCAGACTTTTGCTTATATTTGTATCACTAAAGCTACTCGCATATCAAATTTCAGCACTGTGGGATCACCTGTGAATTTCGTGAAAGTTTAGTTTTTATTATGGCTAATAACTTAAAAATTACTAAGTTTAAACTAAAAATAAAAACGGGGTCAAAATGTACTGATGAAGACCTTTCATTAGACGTGCCACTTGACCGGTTAGTCTCATTTTATGTATTTTTACCCCTCTTAAACCCACATCTCAACAACGCTAGAATTGTGCCAACACTACCTATCAACGCGTCGAAAGTTATTATCGGACAAACATACATACAACGCTGATTTGCCCAAGTTGATTTGGAGATCTCGCTTCGCTTGATCAATTAACCATATGGTACAGAAACGTGATCTCCCATTATAGGCCTCATGGAGAGGGCTATGGCGTTTTCTCTACGAGATCCAATCACAAATGAGGAAATTCGTAGACGAACTTGACATACCACAAAGTATTAGCAAGGTGAAGTGGCAGCGGGCGGGGCACATAGCTCGAAGAACTGACGGCCGTTGGGGCAGAAAGGTTCTTAAGACCACGCACTGGAAAGCGAAGCGTAGGACGGCCACTCACTAAATAGAAAGAGGACGTGATAAAGGTTGCTGGGAGCCGTTGGGTGCCGCACAAGATCGATCACTCTGGAAATCTATGGAGGCCTATGTTCAGCAGTGGACATTCTGTGGTTGATATGAGGAATCAACCAATTTGGAAGAATTTTCAAACAATTAGATAGATAGGTAATTCTTTATTGTTACACCAAATTATAACTTAACCTAGAAAACTTAAATAGTAATACGTGGTGGTACAATGGGCGGCCTTATCGCTCAAAGCGATCTCTTCCAGGCAACCTTTGGATGGACTAGATTGACAATTACTTAAGTATCACTTAATCAAATCAAATCAATAGGACTATTACGAATTCCGCCACTTTACACCAAGCTTTATATTTCGTGAACGGATTCGTATCGAAAAAGTGTTCATAGTGAATTTGAAAGACATAATCAACGAGACCCCGCACGATGCGATACGCCAGTGCAAAAACACCACAACACAATTTACACTAAAGATTTTTTTGTAAATACATAAATAAATAAATACGTGTGCGTCTCAGCCGCACCCACTGTTCGCCCACTGCGCCGCGGAGGTCAATGCTAGTTCGTCAGTAATGCCACAATATTAACCTTAATCTCCGAAGCGGGGTGGAATGGATTCCAATTTATCCCCTAGGGCCTGTTGAATATAACGGTCGGTTATATGCCTCCAGTATTTAATTTAAAACTAGCTGGCCTGCCCGATTTTGCACGGATTTTAAAATCAAATATAACCTTAAAATGTCTTGAATTCATACAAAAATTCCATAGAAAAATGCACTATCAGTTTAATCCGAATTTTTAAATTTTGCGGGCAATTTTTCAATTTTTTTCCTGCAAACATAATCCGGACATACGAACATATTACGAGCATTCAAAAATAAATAGCCAAATCTGTCCAGTGGTTCTAAAGTGATGCGCTTACAGACGAACACCGTTACATTTTTATTTATATCGATAGACAAGCTTTTGCCTACGGTTTGTACCGTTTTTTTTGAATAAAAGTAGCAAAATATCGTAGTAAAATCATATATTATTTGGAAAAGAAAATCTGTTAGATTATTTTATCATCATTAATTTACGGCTATATGTTGGAAATTCCGCCCGCGGCATCGCACGCACTGTTTCGAAAAAAAATACATAACCCCCCTTCTGCACAGTCGGGTAAAAAGTAGCGTATTACTCAATCCCGGTCACAATCTATCTGTAAACCAAATTTCATCGAAATCGGTTCAGCCATTTAGTCGTGAAAACGTAACAAACAGAGAGAGAGAGTAGAAATGACAGAGTTACTTTCGAATTATTAATATTAGTATCGATGTATGGATTTGCAAAAAAAAATATATAGGTACGTATTCTATCAGTCATCTGGTTCTCACAGTACAAGCTTTGCTTAGTTTGGGGCTAGATAGCACTGCGTGAAATGTCCAGCATTATTTATTCAGAAAATGCTGACAAGTATTGTAATTCCACAATGACGTCACAGAGGAATTTAATAAATTCGTGACGTCATGTGATCCCGCCCTACGTGCCGGCATCCTGACCCCGATAGCCACGGAGTAGGCAGGGGTAGATGGTACGCGGACTTGTCACAAATGTGCCTACACTGAGACCGGAAACATTATTACGGGTACTGATGATTTAATTACTGATTTAAACGGGTATTTATCGCGCATGCAACTTTTTTATTTATGGTTCGTGAAGCGATTGAAATCAAGAAAATTCCAAATTTAAATTGTGAAGATGGCTATAGACTCAGCGTCCGGAACCTTATGATTGCTAGGTGTGCGGGTAGCTAGTGTAGTGCGTCGCAATATGAACGAGGACATTTCTAATTCTGAAGAGCAAGTGATGGTAGTTGCTGCAGCTGCCATGACTTTTCGACGGTAGCTTCAAGTACTTCAGCCTGCCCGCGACCAAGACTGTTGCAACACAGTCGAAACGTCGGGATAACAAATAAAAAAGCTACATAGGCGATAAATATCCATTTAATGTACAGTGATCGTGAAAGTTTGTAACATACTACGGATGAAATTAATTATTTTATTCCATACATTTTTTACATCACTGCTGCATTACCTTTGCTTCTGGTTTCAGCTGAAAATCAGCGTTGAGTTCAAAACATCTAATATTATGCTGATATGAACGCCATTTTGGTACACAGACATATGAGTCGAACTGTTTTAATTGATACATTTGTACCTACTGTTCTATATAATTGTTTCATGTGTCATTTTTGTATACCAAATAAATTAATATTCTATTCTACTTATTTTTGAGTTTATGTACCTACCGTATAGGCACTTTTCGTCTTGCCGTACGCGCCCTGTTGAACATTGACTGGACAGGGTCATTCAACGAGCGGGATTGTTGAACGGCTCGTAGTAACTTTTTAGTAGTCTGTGGCATCGTGAAATTCGGTATTTCTCTAACATTTCGTCGAACAGCATTTTATCGAGATTTTGATTATAAAACAAGAAAATGTTTTAATACATTTGTTTTGTATTTTTTGTGTAGAAACCGTAACTTCAATTTATTTAGTTTTAATTACAAGACCCTGTATGCAAAAATTCGTACTAAATTTGTCTTATCTGCACATTTATCTTTGCGTTATTTCAATTATCCTCCAAGTATCTATCATCCAGATCTGCTGTAGACGTCCAATATTATTTGCTTTATTATAATATATAAATAGAATAAATCTAAATATATATCACAAAGTCGGGTTAGTTACACCATTTATAACTCAAGAACGGCTTTACCGATTTTTATGAAAATTATATAAATAAATATTGCTGGACATTTCACACAGCGCTATCTAGCCCCAAACTAAGCACAACTTGTACTATGGGAACCAGATAACTGATAGAATACTTGTATACTTTTTTTGTAAATACATAATTATAATATACAGGGAAACATACCCAAAACAAATATCTGTTGATCATTCAAACATTTATTCCGCGGAATAAATGTTGGGAATCGAACCCGCTACCTCCTGCGTCACAGCCGGCTATTCGCCCACAGCGCCACGGAGGTCGTATAGATTATGATCGAGATTGAGACATATACTAGTTTTTACTCGACTGCGCAGAAGGAACGTAATGTCTTTATTCACAAACCAAGCGTATTATATTTCGATAACCTCCGTGGTACAGTGGGCGAATAGCCGGCTGTGACGTAGGAGGTAGCGGGTTCGATTCCCGCCGCGGAACAAATTTTTGTATGTTCTACAGATATTTGTTCCGGGTCTAGATGTTTTTCTATATATTAAAAGTATGTATTTACTAAAAAAAAGTATATAAGTATTCTATCAGTTATCTGGTTCCCAAAGTACAAGCTCTGCTTAGTTTGGGGCTAGATAGCGCTGTGTGAAGTTTCCAGCCATATTTATTTATTTATTCTATCAGTTATCAGGTACACATAGTACAAGCTTTGCTTAGTTTGGAGCTAGATAGCGCTGTGTGAAATGTCCAGCAAAATTTATATATTTACTAGTTTCTTAGCCAGAGTCAAGTCCAAAGATGATTCAATTCTACCCTCGATTGTACTTCTAACCTATTTAAATAAGAATTTATACCCATTTCAACCCCCATTAGGCTTTTCCTATTGTCATGGATTCGCCCTAACATCTGCAGACTTCTCAAAGGAAAATCACCTTTATTTTCAACCAGCTTAACCGAAAAATCCTATGAAAATACCCTCTATAAAATAAAAAAATAATTTCAAATGAGAATATGCTCTATCTTTGAAGGAATACGATGTAAAATAGCTTGGCAAATACCTAGGAGAATATGACTAAGTATTGCCATACGGTTTTAGGCTTTAAGTTAATGGGGTAGAGACTATAATGTTCGAGCAAAGTTTGAAGTTAAGATGTTAGGGTGACAAGGCTATGGTAATATTTAAAACAAGATCAGTCATGTGCGAGTGAGATTCGCCTGACAATAGTTCCGTACCTAGATTTAGCTTCTTAAACGTTATTCTGTATGTATGTCTGTTTGTTGCGTTTTCACAACTAAATGGTTGGACCGATTTCGATGAAATTTAGTATTTAGAAAGAAAGAAAGAAAGAAAGAAAACATTTTATTAATAAATCCACACAGTCATAAAGAAAAAAAAATAAACACAACAACAATAAAATCGAAACTAAGCACTAACAAACTAAGAAATGAAAGAGCTCTGTGTGGGGATGAATTGGTACTCAGCTCAGCATGATGCTACGGCATGTTAATATGCCGCAGCGCTGGTCTTCCGCTGAGTCCAGTTTAGATTACCTCACGTTCATCTTGATCAAGGGTAGTTTTTATAAGAAAACACAACTATCGTTATTAAATACTTACATTAAATACTTACTCACATTAAATACCACAAATCCTATTAAATACATACATGACACAATTAAATACCTACTATTTTAATCCAATAAACCTATCACTACTACACTACTACTATCACACTCAAGAACATGGAGACACTGGACTCCATGGTTTACTAAAAAGAGAGAGAGAGAGAGCTTCAGCTACTGCCACTACGGTTGATTTAGCTGCGATGAGAGAATATCAGCTTTGAGTCTTAATCTAAACAAATTAACTGTGCAAACATTACATAGAGGTGGAGGGATGTTGTTCCAACACTTCGTAGCGCAATAGCTAAAGCTGCCTCGAAACGCTGCGGTGTTATGCGCAGGCGTCACTAGAATTATTTAGATGGATTATGACCGAGATTAAGGTATTGCCTACTTTTCATTGACAAAACGCGCGTACGTCGTGCGAAGTTGCCGCCGGAAGCTTTATAAGATAATAACCCGGGGAAGTACTACCACCATACCTATTTCTGCCACCAAGCAGCATTGTTGTGTTTCGGTTTGAAGGGTATGGTTGCCGGTGAAATTACAGGCACATGCTTTACACCTTGTCTCAAGTTGATGAACGCAGGGCAGTGCATCGTAGGGCACGTTTCTAAGGTGCGTGACCTACGAGGCAATACTTTGTTATAAGCGATGGTTACCACATCGAGCTTGTTCCATCTCCATGAATTATAAAAAAATAAAACTACGAGCCTTACAGTAGTCGCATCTGACCACCGCGCGCGCTCATTGCTCAAATCAAATAGCGCGCGCTTCCCCGGTTTCCTGCTACACATTTCCGTCCCTTTTCCCACAAACCGAGAGGAAAGATTTTTTTTTTGTTTAAATTGGATAGCACTTCGTTTGACCACAATCTCACCTGATGGTAGGTGATGATGTGGTCTAAGATGAAGCACGAAGATCTAGAAGAAATCTATTTACTCTTACCTTAAAGAGGCCCGGATTGTATTGTTTAGGAAAAACAGACGACGGCAAAGTGTTCCATACCTTAGCTGTACGCATCAAGAACGTAGAACCAAAACGGTGTGTGCGAATGGGTGGTATATCGACTAGGTACGGGTGGTACTGAGCCGTGCGCCTGCTTGTCCTTTGATGGAAAGGAGATGGCGGGATCAGATCGTATAGTTCCACAAAATTCCCCAAAATGTATTCTGTAAAAGATCGATAGGCTTGCAACTTTACGGCGGTGTTCGAGACTTTGGGTCTTAGTCACCGCCATATATTGCTCACCTATAAGCCTAAAAGCCCTACGTTCTATCGAGTCTAAGGTAGCGAGCTGGTATTTGGCCGAACCATCCCAAAGGTGGCAGCAGTACTCCACACCAGACCGGACTTGAGCTTTATAAAGACTAAGAAGCTGTCCTGTTACACATCAAAAAACAAATAGGGGTAGGTTAAAGTAACCTGTTTGGTTTTCCCATACCTAAATTTCTGCTTAAAAGTATTTATTTATGTATTAGGATTACAAGTACGGTTTTTTTTATTTTATTACTCTGTGCACCGCTTCCCATTACTGCTTCGCTCATTACTTTCCATCAAAAGGTTGCCTGCAATAAGATAAGATAAAATAAGATAACGTTTATTTGCGAGAACGTGTGCATTAAAGCATTATTCTATTCTTAATTTCTAGCAGACTCAGCGTGGGCGGACTGTGGAATAATTTCCCGCACAGCATGGTCACCATACATTTTCGTATCGGAATGCGCGCCCCGTCAGTTATTCAATAAAGTCGCGACGTGTTCGCATTCCGGACACTCCTTATACCTCAGCGTGCCTGGTACATTACTAACCGCTATATAATATACTTACACACAGAATATACAAGTATTAAAAAGCTATTCTATTTATTACTAGCGGTTTTCCCCTAACTGAGATCTCGCGAGGCTCCCATAAAAACAAAAATATATTATTTGTAACCTTTGACTATAAAAATAGTTCCAAGAAATAGATAACCAACTAACTTGACCCACAGTTTCATTGAAATTACAGATAACGTCGGTTCATGTAGATTGACTCTCACTTGAAGGCAACCAAGCTTTTCTTAGTTTAGGGCTAGATAGCGGTGTGTGAAATGTCCAAAAATTTTACTCTTTGTAAATATTTACTTAAAATACACGTATTGAAAAACACTGGAACAAATATCTGTAGATCATGCAAACATTCATTCGATTACCACTCACTCACAAAAAATTATCAAAATCCAAATTTAAAAATGATCATGGTAAAATGACATCACAGTATTTAATCCCCCATCTTATTAATAAATTGCCAATTGAAATTTAATAAGTTTTTTGTTGAAAAATTACTTTTTCAAAACAAGCTTTTATACAATTAATAACTGGAACCGCAAGCAGATTCAAATGAGCCCAAAACACTAGTGGCCTACTATAATCCATTCAGAAGTTCCGTTGTCTAGCATCCGTCTCCATCATGAGACCACCTCCATGGTACCATATTATTGCATTGTCGCCGAAGTTACGTATGTATTCCAAATTTCAGCTCAATCGGTTGAGGGGAACGGGTTTAAAATTCATTTGCAAGATTCCACCCGGACAAACATATATTGCAAGTTAGTAAAAAGCTTGTAAAAATAAACACACTCGATAAAGTTTTAAATGCATATGAAAATAAAAAGACAGTTTCTAAATAGGTACTTTAATTGCATTTTATGGTATAGGGTCTTTCAAATAGAGCGGGTCGATGTTAATAATCTGTGGCGGCCATTTTGTTTTGGCGGCATCTGTCAAATCTGTTTTTTCTTATTCAGTCACTGATGCCAAATCACCATGGCAAGTTACACGGTTGAGCAGCATGTGCAAATGATAAAACTTTATTATCAAAATGAGTGTTCGTTAGTGCAAACGTTGCGCGCATTGCGCCCATTTTACGGCAGACGCGGTGGCCCTTCAAAGTCCACTCTCCAACGATTGGTGACTAAATTTAAAACGACTGGTTCGGTAAACAACCAACCAACACCTTTACGTCAAAGGAACGCCAGATCGGCCGAGAACATCGCCGCTGTACGTGAGAGTGTTCAGGAGACTCCGAGGCAGTCGATTTCTCGCCGTGCTCAAGAACTCGGCCTTTCGCAGACCTACAGATCAATGATAAACAATTTCTTTTGGCTTGAATTGAACAATATGGACTTGAACGACATGTGGTTCCAGCAAGATGGCGCTACTTGCCACACAGCGAACGACACAATCGACATTCTGCATGAACGGTTTGAGGGTAGAGTTATCTCTCGCCGAGGTGATGTGAATTGGCCACCAAGATCGTGTGATTTGACTCCGCTAGACTTTTTCTTGTAGGGTTTTCTGAAGTCGCAGGTCTATGCCAATAAACCACATTCGACCGTTGCCCTGAAAGCCAACATAACGCAGGCCATCGCTCGGATTCAGTCGGATCTATGCAGCAGAGTCATTAAAAATTGGACCTCTCGGATTCGCGCCACCATACGAAGCCGCGGCGGACATTTGAACGATGTCATATTCCATCCATAATGGAATAAATAGGCCTTTTAAATAAAAAATAAATTTCGTTAATATCTCACACATATCTTGTTTTATTCAATTTTAACATCGACCCGTCCTTGTTGAAAGACCCTATATAAATGACTTGACTCTACATCCTGGATCAGCTCCAGACGAAGGAACTCCTCAACGGTCAACAGCACATACACAAAATTTTGTTTACGCATTAATTATGATAATTCTAAGTTGCACCATGACATGACAGGGAACTCCTCACCAGTCAGCAGAACAGACACGGAATTTTGTATACGTATAGAGCACTTATATACCTAAAAGCTTCTATATAAAAATGTTTCATAATTCATTATTTATTTAACTAATTTTTATTGTCAGCCGTGCGTTAGAAAACGCGGGAGGAAGCTAGTGAATAATAAGGAAATCTTTAGGCATAAAAGTTGTGTAAACATGACTACCGCCTTACCGCGTAGTCGGCTAAAAGCAACAGTTTCGCTAGGTTTATAGTTTGATTGCTTCAATAGAATAATGTCACGGGCTCCCTAGCAACCGTCATGGATACTTAGATACAATGCACGCCCGCTGATATGGCATATCGAAACAATTGCCGACGTCAGTGGCACAGTGCTGGCATAGCTGGCTGAGACGCAGGAGGTTGCGGGTACGATTCCACTGCAGAACAAATATATACTTATTATATTATAAAGAGGAAAGATTTGTATGTTTGTATTGAATAAACTCAAAAACTACTGATCCGATTTTAAAAGTTCTTTCACGATTAGAATGTTACATTATCCCTGAGTTAGGTACTTGTCTCTCCGCTGGCGAGTAAGCGATTAGTTATCAACTATTTTCTCGCTCAAGAAACGAACAAAAAATATAGATTCCGGGTCAGTAAAAGAGACACGTATATTAATAGTTGATCGCTGGACGTTCCCACTACTGGCGAGAACTCGCTCTCCACTTTTTTGTCGCAGCGACTACTACACTCGCTCAGCGATACCACCATAAAACAATACAATAAAAAAAAAGATTCGATAAAAAATAAAAATTACACAATTGTTGGTCTTATCGCTAGATAGCGATCTCTACCAGACAACCTTAGGATGGAATGCTATAAAAATAATAAAATTATAATACAATGCAAAATAAGTAGGAACCTAATTAAGGTTTTCTAAATAGCGATTCAGTTTTAAATGAAAAATTCCGAGTTTCGTCAGCCATTGTCCCATGAGTCAGAGGTAAGATTAGATTAGATAATGTATTTATTGCACACCATTAAAAATAAACATATAAAAGGTACAATGGGCGTCCTTATCGCTAAAAGCGATCTCTTCCAGATCTTAGAGGTGTTGACATTCAAAATTACGTGGTTCAGGGGCTGAAGAGGTGAGCACTTTGAATTCCTTGATAATTTGTATTTTAACTTTTCACCCTGTACAGAGAGTATAAGTAAGTTAAGTATATTAAGTAAGTTTCTACCCTTTATAAGTCCATAGAAATAGATATGTACTATCTCCTTCCCTCGCACTGTCCGATCCTCTCGCTCTAACACTTAACACGAACTTCGGGACAGTTTGGATGGACAAGAAATCGTGGAGTAGAAATAATACATATTTACTAATAAAAACGTGAATTATGGAAGTTTTTGTTGAAATCTTCCCTTACGAGGTGCTCGGAGGAATAGTTCATCATTATCATCCACAGTCACTGCTGTATGGTCCTCCCATTGTGAACGGCCAACTCGGGCCCAATTCTTCTAAACCAATCGCTTCACTACATATGACAATGGTATCGTCGCAAAATGGTTACTATACCTTTTGGTATTCTACTAACACAATCTTTTTTCAATGACCGCCGTTGCTATGACAACACTTTTGAAAATGTGACTCTGTGTTGCACGCTTCCAAGAGTTAATTTATTATGACACACAAACTTGGTGCCCTAACTTGGTCATTGACAGAATCTCAAAAGTCCAAACTCAAGGTTTGCCAAAGAGCCATGGAACGCAGCCTGTTAGGAGTAAAGAGAATCGAAAGGATCCGCAATACCACACTGCACGCGAAGACCGGCATCACAGATGTTGGTGACAAGACTGCCAGGCTGAAGTGGGAGTGGGCGGGTCACGTCAGTCGTAAAGACAAATGGGCCGCAGTCGTCACACAATGGGTGCCTGCAGATGGGCGTCGAAGCCGGGGCAGGCGAGGAAGCGTTGGCGTGACGACCTCGATGCATTCCAAGATGGCTGGTGGGACGTGGCGTGTGACCGTGAGATATGGAGGAATATGGGGGAGGCCTTTTCCCAGCAGTGAGAAAGTATAGGTTAAGAATAAAAAATGATACAAAACAGAATACAATCAATCAGATACTAACAACTTTTGGACCTAGAATTAATGAATAAAAACACTATTATGTACACCGTATAAACAAAAATATAAAAACAAAATATAAAACACAAATTAAATAGTACAATGGGCGGTTTTATCGCTTAGAAGCGATCTCTTCCAGACAACATTTGGATGGTGAGGATTTTTTGGGGTAGAAATTGCAGTTATTCTGAATTTCAGACTTTTGCCTGTATTTGTGTCACTAAAGCAACATGCATACCAAATTCCAGCACTGGTGGGGTCACTGGTGTACCCTGTGAATTTTGTCAAAGTTCAGTTTTTATTATGGCTTAACTTAAAAACTACATGGTTTAAACTAAAAATAAAAATTGAGTCAAAATGTACTCAAAAATAGTTTTTATTAAACGTGCCACTTGATCGGATAGTCCCATTTTTTACCCCACTTGAACCCCAATATCTCAACAACCCCCACACATTTTTTATCCTCGGACAAACAAACATACATACATACATACAACGCCGATTTGCCCAGGTTGATTTGGAGATCTTGCTTCGCTCGTTCAAATAGTCTCACGCTCACAAAGATTACATGCATAAGATTAGAGTACCTCAACGGGCACATACCCAATGTCGAAATCCGGCGTCGCAAAAACCTTGTGGACGTGGGTATGAGGATCGTAGGGCTGAAGTGGAGATGGCCTGGACACTTGGCTAGGAAGGATGACCAACGAAGACGATTACAAAGTGGTGTGTGGTACGATCACCCGCCCAAAGGTCGAATGACGTTGAAAGCGTAGCTGGGTGTCAATGGTTAAAGAATGGCGTTATAAAGAGGAAGCCTATAACCAACAGTGGGTGCAGACGGGCTGAGATGATGATGATGAAATAAATAGTATTTTGTGGCTACTCCATAAACTTTTTGCTCGGACCATTACATAGCTCTGCACTCTGGTAAAACCACTTGTGTCAGACCCTCTCTCCTCTGCTAGATATACGATGGAATATATCGTCCAGTCATAAACAAAATCCTAAGTCCTCATCATGAATCATAAATCATTTATTAATTTGGAAACATGGATAAATATTCTGCATGTTTTGTTATGTACGACGTTAAACACGGGTAAGGCTAGTGTTGTTGAAAAATAGTTATTTTCAAATTAAAAAAAATTGAACAACCTGAGGGCTTAAACAAGTTACATTCGATTAGCGATAACGCTAGTCGATAAGTCCGAAAATGTATGGGATTTGACACATGCTATGGAAATATCACGTGATATATCAACCACAAACCTATGTAGAAATCGAATTGATTCGGAGCGAATGTAACTTGGCTACGGACCCTGATCTAGTAAGTTCTGAAATATCAATGAAACAGCCTGTATTAAATTGGTAAACAAATCATATTCATTCATCATGTAAGTAGGTACCTGTTAAACTGACTAAGCGGCATCGTCGCAAAGGCACCGCCGATTTATGATATTTTTTTTTTATTGAAAATGAATCAATTACTAGATAAATATTCAAGCTACCGGTATTAAACCCACCTCTAAAATCAGTTAGTACGATTCCGGATGTGTGTTTTAAATTAATGTCGTACATAACAAAACAGGTTGTATGTACGGGTGATAAATATTAGTAATATAGGTTCCAGACTGGTTTAACCATATTAGTTTGCATGAAGATGCAGTTAACATACCTAGAATATTAAAAAAATCTACAATTCAATTTGTTTTTTGGCACCCGTCGCTTCGACCCCAAGAATTTTGAAAACGCTATGGGCCCCGGTACCCATGGGCCCAGGGTCTCGAACCTAATGGCTTAAATCAAGCTCTGTCAAGACTTCCATATTTGCGAAACATTTTGGGTCGAAACACCGATAAAACGGTACGTGATAAATCCCGTATTTATATTTTTTTTGTCTGTATCTTCCTATCTCGTCCTACTGCTGGGCAAAGGTATCCATCAAGTCCCTCCAAGCATCCCTATCCGTCGTGATAAGGAGATATCCCACCATCCTCTTTGGAAGGTATCGAAATCGTCCCGCCAACGCTTTCTCGGCCGACCCCTCCGTCTTCAGGCGTCCATGGTGTTACAATATGGGCCCATTACCCGGAGTGCATTCGGCCAACGTGGCCCGCCCAGTTCCACTAAGTCCAGCCGATCTCTTCCCTACATGTGCAATGCCGGTAAGTGAGCGCAGCATGGAGAATGTTCCATTGCCCTTTAACAAACCTTGAGCTTTGACTTCTGGGCTTCAGTCAGAGACCATGTCTGAGCACCGTACGTTAGGTTATGTCGATGATTTATTATATGTATTTATAATAATTATAAAAATTGAAATCTCGTAATTTAACATCTTATGCTATAAAATATCATTTTTTTAATGTTACTTGGAGATACAGGAGAACAAGCTTATGGCCCACCTGATGTTAAGTGGTAACCATCGCCTATAATTGAGAACTGTCGCATCTTATAAAAGTGCTCTACGTTGCACTGCCCTGCGTCCATTATCTTGAAGTATACAAGTTTCAAGCCTCATGTGCCTGTAATTTCACCGGCAGCCATACCCTTCAAACCGAAACCCAGCAATCCTGCTTAGCTGCAGAAATAGGTATGGTGGGTAGTACTTCCCCGGGCGAGCCCTTTCATATGGAACTCTACTACTCTTAAAAATCATCTCATTTAATTTAATTTCAATATTTTTCTCTCTATAGTTCCATAGCTAAGTTAGTTTCAGAGGACATCGACCCTAAGTCTCGCAGCCCACTAGATGGATAGCAATTAATCAATCAATCTGCCTCACTTTCTTTCAGCTACATACACCTCTGCATTTCATTGATCGAGCGAAGCGAGATCTCCAAATCAACTTGGGCAAATTGGCGTTGTATGTATGTTTGCTTGTCTGAGGATAACTTTCGAAGCGTTGATCCGATCATCGTAAAATTTGGTACATAGTGATGGCACAATTTTAGTGTGACTAAATGAACTAAAAATGTTGGGGGGTTGTTGAGATATCGGTGTTCAAGAGGGGTAAAAAAATCAAAATGAAACGTACAAAAATTTGTACATTTTGACTCTGTTTTTATTTTCAGTTTAATCCTTGTAGTTTTTGAGTTATTAGCTATAATAAAAACAAATGTTTGACAAAAATCACAGGATACACCAGTGACCCCACAGTGCTGAAATTTGGTATGTATGTAGCTTTAGTAACACAAATATAGGCAAAAGTCTGAAATCCAGAATAACTACAATTTCTACCGTTAAAAAAAAAATCAAATATTTTTATTCATTAAAATCACAAGGATCACTTTGAAACGTCAATTTTACTGCCTGTTCCTTCGCGACCAAGCCAGGAAAGAAAGGCAAGAAACAAGGCTGGTTGTTTTTTATATAATACATAATACAGAACATAAATTACGTCTCAATTGTAACATTTAACGAGTTGGAGCAATTTCAATCGCAAGCTTCTCTATCATCTAAATAATCCGATATTTTATAGTAGGCTCTTTTATAAAGATTTTGTTTAATTACGTTTTTAAATTTGTTAATTGTCAATTTTTGTACATCCCTTGGGAGTTTGTTATAAAAGCGTACACCTTGCCCTTTAAACGATTTACTAACTTTATGGAGTCTACAAGTGGCAACAGCGAGTTTATCTTTATTTCTAGTATTAAAATTATGATTATCGCTATTTTTCTTAAACAAATTAATATTTTTGTCAACATACATTAGATTTTCATAGATGTATTGACAAGGGAATGTCATAATATTTATTTCTTTAAACTTATTGCGTAATGATTCTCTGGGGCCCATATTATAAATTGCACGAACAGCCCTCTTCTGCAGCACAAAAACGGTGTTTATATCTGCAGCACTCCCCCACAGCAGTATACCGTATGACATAATGCTGGGGAAGTAGCTGAAGTAAACTAGTCTAGCTGTGTCTACGTCTGTAAAAAGACGGATCTTTTTGACTGCGTATGCCGCAGAACTAAGTCTCTTCGACAACCCATCAGTGTGAGGGCCCCATTGAAGCTTATTATCTAGGGTTATACCTAAGAATACGGTGGTGTCCACAAGAGCCAACTCCTCGTCTTTGATTTTTATATCTGCTTTAACTTGTGTAACATTAGGTAGTATAAATGTTTTTTTTGTTCACTTTGTTTTCTTTTCATTTAGAAGAAGATTGTTTACATTGAACCATTTTACCACCTTAGAGATTGCATTGTTTACATCGTCAAAATCGGTTTGTCGTCGCTTTAATTTAAATAAAAGTGACGTGTCGTCTGCAAACAATACAACCTCATGATCGTCCCTTACAAGATGGGGAAGATCATTAATATATACTAAAAACAAAAATGGTCCCAGAATTGATCCCTGTGGTACACCCATTTTAACCAGAGACCCCGGAGAACGCTTCCCATTCACGTCAACTCTTTGCACTCTGCCACTTAAATAAGAAGTGAGAAAGTCTAGAGCAACGCTCCTAATGCCAATGCAAATGCAAAAAAAAGTATAACCAATTAAGATAAACTCCGGTTACCTGTAATTAGAATGAAACTGCGGGTACTATTTTTTTTGCTTTTATTGGAGACTCGCGAGATCTCAGTTCAGGGCGAACCACTAATTGAACCACGTGAGAAAATTAATAAATGAATAAAGTAATATTGGTGGACATTTCACACAGCGCTATCTAGCCCCAAACTAAGCAGAATAAGCACTATGGGAACCAGATAACTGATAGAATACTTATATACTTTTTTTTTCTTTGTAAATACATACTTATAATATATAGAAAAACATCCAGACCCGGAACAAATATTTGTAAATCATGCAAACATGTGTCCCGCAGCGGGAATCGAACCCGCTACCTTTTGCGTCACAGCCGGCTATACGCCCACTGCACCACGGAGGTCGTCTAATTATTCTTCTTAATTAATTATTAATTCTTCATAAATTTTTTTTTGCGTGAATTTTTCCAATATGTTAATAGTCGTTTTGCTATTCAGTGCGGATACAAATCGAAAACATCAAATATGTTCAAAATCGGTCATACGGCATGACTTGAGTTATAAATGGTGTAGCTAACACGACTTTGGTATATATTGGGTGTTTGATAATATACGCACAAAAATGAAAGGGGTTATTTTGATGAGCATAATAAATAAATTTGTGAAACGTTTACCATAGAAATGTGAAATTTATTTTGGTATGTAAAAATAAACACTTTAATAAACTTATGTTGTGCTATTGCATAATGCTTGCCATCTAACCACAGATACTGTATTGGTGATGTCTCGAGATATCTCTTGTTGTCCCTTTCTGACCCAAAACCCGCAGTCATTTCCGAAAGAGATATCAAATCGGCCTTTATTTTTGGATGTCGATTGCAAGAGTAGGCAGTAAGTTTTATATCAAATTAATCACCTAAACTTAGTCGATTTTCTTTAAAATTTGATAATATAACTAGTATTTTTTTCGAGAAGTCTTTTTATGTTTTGAGAAACCGTTACTTGAATATCATCAGTATATTACCAAACAACCTGTATAGAGATATCATTATATCAGTTTTTTCGTTTGTAAAATTTACCCATTTGACTTATGAGTTCGATAATTAGGCCGACGATTTTTTATATATTTTTGACCAATATTAAGCAATGTAATGAAATGGTGAATATAAAGGAAGTCACACTAATATTGTTAAGTTAAAAGTTTGAATGTTTCTTTATTTATTTGTTACTCAATCACGTCGTAACGGCGGAACCGATTTCGATAAAATTTGGTATATACGTAGATTATAACCTGGATTAACACATAGGCTACCCATAAATCCCATAAATCAAGCCACATGGGATAAACCTGGCGTGTCAAGTCACGTTGCAACAGCGAGTTCAGCATTATTTCTAGGTTACCTACATTACATTTAGTAGTGTAACACGAACGAAGTCGCGGGCAACAGCTGATTAATAGTATAAGAGAAGTAGAATGAATATACAATTATTTACAATAAAATACAGAAGAAACAGTTGAACCATCTAAAGGCCGTTGCAAACGATCTATAGATAACTCAATTGCTCCAGATCACTACCAAGCGGATGTGTCCCCAAGACATTGGCGGCATTGCGCTTAATTGCAATGCTTATGTCCCACCAGATGAGCGCCAGCTCTTGGATCACACGTCGCTTCGACCAGAAATAATTTTGAAAACGCGATGGGGGCCCGGTGCCTTATAGACCCAGGGTATCGACCCCAAATGGTTAAATACGTTAGCTTTATCCAGACCTCCATATTTGCGAATAAATGAATACTGAATACTGACGATGATGATTATTATATATGGTCAAGGGTCAACGGTAATAAAATAGAGAAACGTATATTTTAGTAGCGATCCATCTGCTCCCAACGACAGATATTAAATTATCTACTTGAGACTGATGTTAGGTAACATTTTTAACGTGAAAACGTTTTTAAAAGACTTCCATACTAAGCCATTGAAACCATTGTAACCATTTTATTCATTGTAAATGTGGTATGATGCCGATCTTAATTCTTAAAAAAAATACCAACGTTTCCAGGCACCACTTACTCTTTCGAGTGTACAATGTTACTATATACTATTTATGCATTTTTAATTAATAAAATAACTAAAATTTCATTACAGGTGCATAACAATAATAGTTTAACATTACAATAAAATTAATAATACTAGTTAAAACCATAATAATTTATAGTAAAATTTTAATAAATTAATTTAAAAATAAAAGTTTTTAATTAAATCCGATGGATGCGATGGAGATTTGGACGCTTTTTATATGGACTGGCGAGATTTGGTACAGGATCGAGATAAGTGGAAAGGTGAGGGGAAGGCCTTTGCCCAGCAGTGGGACAGCATAGGCTAGCTAAAAAAAAGTTAAATAAGACAAAATGACAATTCCAACATTCTAATAAAATCGATAATACACCATAATAAAATATTATAAGGTCTAGCGAGAGCTACAAAACACTTTTTTGCCATCTCAAAATATATGAATATATCTCGTGACTCAAGGGTTGTATTGCCAAGTATTTTATTTTATTAATTTGTTAATGAAAATAGCGATAATCATAATTTTAATACTAGAAATAAAGATAAACTCGCTGTTGCCACTTGTAGACTCCATAAAGATAGTCAATTAACAAATTTAAAAACGTAATTAAACAAAATCTTTATAAAAAAGCCTACTATAACATATCGGATTATAGAGATGATAGAGAAGCTTGGGATTGACATTGCTCCAACTTGTTCAAAAGTGTTACAATTTATACGTAACGTAGTCTCTTATACCTATTGTTTTGTAAAAGGATCATTATGCTAGCTACGGCGTAGCACTGTCGTAGACAGTATAATATGGCGTAGCACGCATAGCAAGTCTTGTAGACCTCATGTAGCTCCGTTACAAGCATAGGCTTGGCGTAGCAAATGCATAGCACTGTCGTAGCACGCGTGGCAAATCTTGTTGACCTCCCGTAGCTCCGTTACAAGCATAGGCTTGGCGTAGCAAATGCGTAGCACTGTCGTAGCACGCGTGGCAAGTCTTGTTGACCTCCCGTAGCTCCATTACAAGCATAGGCTTAGCGTAGCAAATGCGTAGCACTGTCGTAGCACGCGTGGCAAGTCTTGTTGACCTCCCGTAGCTCCGTTACAAGCATAGGCTTGGCGTAGCAAATGCGTAGCACTGTCGTAGCACGCGTGGCAAGTCTTGTTGACCTCCCGTAGCTCCGTTACAAGCATAGGCTTGGCGTAGCAAATGCGTAGCACTGTCGTAGCACGCGCGGCAAGTCTTGCAGGTATCACGGTGCACTGCCATAAAGCATTAACGGGTTTGACGACATCTGTGGCGCAGTGGGCGAATAGCTAGCTGAGGCGCAGAAGATTGCGGGTTCGATTCCCGCCGGGTAACAAATGTTTGCATGATATATAGGTATTTGTACTGGGCTTGGTTGTTTCTCTATATATAATAAGAATGTATTTACAAAAAAAACACACATAAGTATTTTATCAGTCATCTGGTTCCCATGGTACAAGTTTTGTTTAGTTTGGGCTAGATAGCGTTATGTGAAATGCCTAGCATTATTTATTTATTATTATTTTTGAGCTCATTGATTTGCAATGGATTATTATACCATACTCGCAGTCAGTCAACAGACTGACACCTGTCTGGTTTTTATAAATAAATTATGGAACATTAACTTCCGTCCGCGGCTTTGCCCGTGTAGTTTGTCAATAAAAAATGACCTATGTCTTAACCCAGGTTATAATCTACGTACGTACCGAATTTCACTGAAATTAAATCAGCCGTTACGACCGTAACAAACAAACAAACATCCAAGCTTTCGCATTTATTATATTTGTGTGATTGTATTTACTAGTGGTTTGCCCCAAACTGAGATCTCGCGAGTCTCTCATAGAGAAAAATATTATTCGTAATCTTTGGCTGCCAAAATAGTGCCACGAAATAAATAATCAAATTACTTGATCTACAGTTTCATTCAAATTACAGGTAACGGGAGTTCATGTGACTTGGTTATCTTTTTTGGGGTAAAGATTGCAGTTATTCTGGATTTCAGTTTTTTACCTATATTTGTTCTAAACTAAAAATAAAAATGGGATCGAAATTTACTAATAAAGAACTTTAATTAGAATTCCCATTTGACTTAATAGTCCCATTTGCATTTTTTTTACCCCCTCCTTGAATCACAATATCTCAACAATCTCCTAACATTTTTAGCTCATTTAGTCACACCAGAATTGTGCTATCACTACCTACCTATGTATTAAATTTCACGATGATCGGATCAAACGCTACGAAAGTTATCCTCAGACACACAAACATACATACATACATACATACAACGCCGATTTGCCAAGTTGATTTGGAGATCTTTATCACTCGATCAAAAATAAAATAATATGAAACTAAATAAGTACGTAATACATTAATTTTATTGTAAAGAAAGCTTTATCATGAATAAAACTACCAGAGCGAGGAAACCGGAAAATATCTACTAACAAATAAACGATAATGATTGGTTGTTTATCATAATTATGTTGTTGCAATATAGCATTAACATGTAAACATTTGTTCCGCGACGGGAATCGAACCCTACCTCCTGCATCTCCGCCGGCTATTCGCCCACTGCACCGTAGAGGACGTTAAAAAATGATAATAAAGTATAAGTAGCTAAATATCCCGGCAAATAGAAATCCGTCTCTACCTACCCCTTTCAGAAACAGGCGCGAATATAAAAAAAACACGGCAAAGCCAAATGTAACTACTAGTCAATATCAGGAAAAGGATGGAATCGCACTTACAAGAGCAGAGCGAGATAGCTATATCTTGTCCAATAAGTAAGAAAGAGACAGAAACATAAATTAAGGACCTCTTCGGTCTCTCCCGGGGTATAACGTCGTAAACAATTTACGACAACATTTTGGGGAGGTTGTAAAATTTTATGAGTTTTTGGCTGATTTAGTCTTGAAATATGATAGGGTGTTATTTTAATAGGTATTGGACGAAATCAGATTTAAGATTGGGCTTAAGTAGGAAAATTAGACGTAAATTTACGACAAGCAAATTTATATGAAAAATTAATTAAATAAAAATCAAAATAATTTAGGTCAAACTAAAGCAAAATAATAATTTTAAAAACTGATATCTGACTTTGTAATACATATGTCGATGGTAGCATATTAATAAATCGATTGAGACCTCATTCATCAAAATCGGACGAGTAGTTTAGACGCTACGGTGGAACGTACGTAAATACAAACATATATACGTACATATATCAGAAAGAAAGAAGAAAGAAAATGTAATAAACAAAAAAATACAGAATAACAAAATATAAATGAATTAATTAATGCAAACACTTTGTTGTACACCATATAAACAAAAACATTAAAACAACATAGACAACACAAAGTAAATAGTACATGGGCGGTCTTATCACTAATAATATACATATATAATAATGAATATGTTTATCTCCTTTACCCTTGCTTATATATATATACTCGTATATATATATACATATTTTATTATATTTGAATATATTTAGTATATTAGCAAGTATATGTAGTTTATGTACGTTTATGAACATAGTCGTAGATACACCGCCGTCTTGTTTTGTTTTGTTCTGTCCATCCAAAGGTTGTCTGAAAGAGATCGCTTTTAGGAATAAGACCGCCCTTTATTTTGTGCAATAAAGAAGATATCTATCTATCTAATTATTAAGTGTGTACCTATAAATATTAAAAACATTAACTACATCGCAATGCGTCATCTGTTGAGAAGGTTTCGATTTCTACTATGTAATCTATCATCAGATCCGTACCAAACTTATATGTAATCACCCTGGAGGTACACTCTACAGAACAAAAAAACAATAATTGAAATCGGTTAAGAATTGGCGGAAATATCGAGTAACAAACATACTAAAATATATTATATATATATAGCCTAACTAGCTGACCCGCCCTCGGCTTCGCTCGCGTGGTTTGTCAATAAAAACATTACCCTCCTTCTGCGCAGTCAAGTAAAAAGTAGCCTATGTGTCAATCCCGATTATATACCAAATCTATATACCAAATTTTATAGAAATCGGTCCAGCCGTTCTTGAGTTATAAATGGTGTAGCTAACCCGATTTGTTTTATATATATAGATTGAGAACCTTTTTGAAAGGTGCCGATACCGCATTATTCTAAAAGCCAATACGTGCTTTCAGAGGAAACCTATCGAAGACCTGTAGCTTTTACACCTAAACACAGCAAAACCTACCCTATTCCTTTCAATTTAACACCCACTTTTCCTTAACATTCAAACCATTTCATAAAAACTCAAAGCACGAGCGAAAATCAACCTTAAATACCTATAAATAAGAGTGATTTGTATGCCAACTCCCGAGCATAGAATGATAACAGCTAACCAATATAGCTAGATCTTCCACGCCCCGCGTAATTTCAAATAAACGTGCAAATAAAAGGGGATATGAAGTAAAAGTCACGGTTCATAGTATTCTGGGCGGTTCTATCTTAGCTTCTGAAAGGCTGTGAATTTCAGTGGAGCGTCGTCGCTTGTCAAGTGCAGACGTCTTTGAAAATGAAGAGTTGCGGTCCGAAGATAATTATTTAGAGTGAGTATTTTATTAATGTAACAGATTGTTCCTTTTACAACCTGAGTACTGACTAACATACAAAAAGTTGGTATAAGTCAAAGATAGAAGACATCGCTTTAAGCAATGAGGTCGCATTCTATCTCTCTTGTCTTATAATGTTTCTGTAGATTGGTGAGTAATTACACTAATATTATAAATGCAAAAGTTTGGATGTTTGTTTATTTGTTTGCCACTCAATCATGTTGTAATGCTGTAATGATTTCGATGGAAATTTAGTACGTACGTAGATTATAACCTGGATTAACACGTATGCTACGTTTTGCTGACAAACAACGCGTGCGAAGCCGCTGGCGGAAGCTAGTATTCCTATAATTTAGATAGGTTAATCTAGAATAGAATCTATATTGAGAAACCTAGATAATAAGCATAATATTATTTTTGCCTGCATAATATCCAAAGGTTGCCTGGAAGAGATCGCTTTTAGCGATGAGACCGCCCATTCTACTTACCTTTATTTTTTGTATTTCTTTGTATGTTTAATTTTGTTTGGTGTGCAATAAAGAGTATATCTATGCAGATAGAAAGTAACCTAATGTTAATTTTATATCACGAGACAGATCTATTCCAAATTACATCCAAATCAGTTCAGCCGATATTTAATAATTCGCAGAAACTTTCGCTAGCAAAAAGCACACACTACATTTCAAAAAGCTATACTAACGGTCACCCATCTAAAGCACATGATGTTAAAACAAAGTTTAATTTTTTAAAACTTAAAATAGGAACCTGTGAGGATTTAGTACATGGATTTATTTCTAGTACTAACTATTCGATAAATGATAAGTAAATAAATAATGCTGGACATTTAACACGGTGCTATCCAGCCCCAAACTAAGCAAAGCACTATAAGAACCAGATAACTGATAGAATACGTTATATAGGTACGTTGTTTTTTTTTTTGTAAATATGTACTTATCTATCTCTATTATACATATAAAAATCTCATGTCGCGGTATTTGTGGTCGCACTCCTCTGAAGCGGGTAGTGCGACCCGCATTTTTTAATCGCTATTTTAGTATTTTTGTATGAACAACATATAATTTAAATGAATGAAAAATTATTTATTGCACAAAATATAAATAATCTGTACACAGGCGAACTTAATGCTAGATAGCATTCTCTTCCAGTTAACCTTTGTGTAATGCGGACAAACAGTTATTATAGATAGTGCATATACGAAGTGTCGCGTCACTTTGACAAGAGTGTTTATATAGATTTTATCTCGAAGTTTCCACGGGAACCAGAAATTTCAAGAGTGCGAAGCCGCAGGCGGGTTAGCTAGTAAAACATCCAGACCCGGAACAAATATTTGTAGATCATGCAAACATTTGTTCCTCGGAGGGAATCAAACCCGCTAGCTACTGCGTCTCAGCCGGCTATTCACCCACTCATTTTTTTCATCGTCAAATAATGTTCTGATTCCTGATTCCTCTTATTTCGAAATCCGTTAAAATACCTATCTCAGATATCAAAGTTTCAAAGATAAGCATTTCGGTCCTTCAATCAAAGATTTCCCAAAGGAAATCTAGTAATGGAGTTTTAGAGATCCGTGGAACACAATAGAAAACGCTTTAATCGCAATAAAAGAAAGATCAATAGAAAAGAACGTATACAACCTGTTTTGTTGTGTACAACATTAATTTAAAACACACATCCGGAATCGTATTAACTGATTTTAGAGGTGGATTTAATACTGATAGCTTGAATATTTATCTAGTAATCGATACATTTCCCATAAACAATTTTTAACGTAAATTGGCGGCGCCTTTACGACGTTGCCACTTAGTCAATTTAACAGGTACGTACTTACTTTATAAATGAATATGATTTGTTTACCAATTTTATACAGGCTGTTTCATTTATACTTATTTTAAGACTTCAAATAAAGATTGTTTGAAAATTTTAAATCTTCTATAGTTACGAATTTTAAGAAACCTGTTTTACAACAATACTAGCCATTAGCCCTACCCGTGTTTTCATTTAATGTCGTACATAACAAAACACGTATTATATTTTTTTTAGCTTAAATTTTGCATTCGCCCTCCTTCATCCTGCCCTTTTCCAATATTACTTGGGGTCGGAAAAACACATGTATTTTTTAACCACTCGCTCAAAAAGAACTTACTCACTAGATTCCAAAATTTAGATTAGTTGTGAAATTTAGAAAATATTACGACATAATATTTTCTGTCAGGGGTGTCAGGGAATAAAACTCTTAAAAATAAAGCTCTTAAAAGTTTAATCGGTTTTAGTTTATTGATCGAGCGATGCGAGATCTCCAAATGAACTTGGGCAAATCGGCGTTGTATGTATGTATGTTTGTTTGTCCGAGGATAACTTTCGAAGAGTTGATCCAACCATCGTGAAATTTGATACATACTCGTAGGTAGGTAGTGATGGCACAATTTTTGTGTAACTAATTCAGCTAAAAATGAGCGGCGGTTTTTGAGATATTGGTGTTCAAGAGGGGTAAAAAAAAAACAAAATGGGACTATCCGGTCAAATGGAACGTCTAATGAAAGGTCTTTAGTAGTACATTTTGATTCCGTTTCTATTTTTAGTGCAAACCTTGTAGTTTTTGAGTTATTAGCCATAATAAAAACTGAACTTTGACGAAATTCACAGGGTACACAGTGCTGAAATTCGGTATTCGTGTAGTTTTAGTGACACAAATATAGGGAAAAGTTTTAAATCAAGAATAACTGCAACTTCTACCCCTAAGAAGTAATTAATTAACATGAACTCCCGTTACCTGTAATTTGAATGAAACTGTAGGTCAAGTTAGTTTGTTGTGCATTTCGTGGCACTATTTTATTAGTCAAAGATTAAGGCCGGCTTGCACAACGATCCCTAAACTTATTCAGCGGCTAAACATGTTTAAATTTGACGTATTTGTAGCATTTGACAACTCGTTAAATCATATTTAGCCACGTTTAGGCATCGTTGCGCAAGTCGCCCTAAGAATATTATTTTTTTGTATATTTTCGGAGACCCGCGAGATCACAGTTCGGTGCGACCACTAGTAGTGCTCTAGATTAGATTACTCGTAGATAAACCATAACAATACCCCAACATAAATTACTAAACAAAATTTCTTACAAATTGATTTAGTACAATGGTCGGTCAATGGTATCGCTAAAAGCGATCTTTAAAATCGACAAATTAATAAAAAGCACGACAAAAGGCGCAAACAGGAAGCGCCGCCATATTGCGTGAAGCGCGTCGTTAGCGCCCTCATTTCCGGCCGCCATCTTGAATTGTCTGTGGTTCTATTGTTCTTTTAATTGGTGTATTTAGTGCTTTAAAGTGTCATTATTCTTGGTTCCAAAGAAAAGATTAAAGATGAAAGCAATGGCTTATTAATAACTAGCTTTTGCCAGCGACTTTGCCCGCGTTGTTCTGGGGTGCAAAAATATAATATAGAACCTTTGACATCCCATTTTTATCCGATGGAAACTGATTTATGATATAAAAAGTAACCTATGTGGTAATCCAAGTTATAATCTACGTTCACACCAAGTTTTATCGAAATCGGTTAAGCCGTTTTGACGTGATTGAGTAACAAACAACAAAATAAACAAACATCCAAACTTTCGCATGTATAGCGTGTTTGATTTTTTTTATACTATGGAGATGGAACAAGCCTATGGCCCACCTGATGTTAAGTGGTAACCATCGCCTATAACAAAGTTTGCCTCGTCGGTCACTCCTTGGAAATGTGCCCTACGATGCACTTCCCTGCGTCCATCAACTTGAGGCATACAGGTGTAAAGCCTCATGTGCCTGTAATTTCACCGGCAACCATACCCTTCAAACAGAAACCGTTGATGTTTTATGCGTGTTTTTATTTTGGCACGTAAAAACAATCACTTTACCTATTATGTAAATTCCTGACTTTCTTGTAAATATAACATGAATATCGTTAGCACCGAGCATGTGAATGAGCGAAGCAAATTCTCAAATTTTGGGAGCAATAAATATCAGAAATGATCAAAATGACAAATAACTTAAGTAATGTTGAGTGTTAATTTATTTGTAACAAAAATATTTAGTTTATTTTATGTTTTATTTACTCGTTACCTGCTTAAATTGTAGAAATTCCGGACGGTTTAGGATTCCCCCTGCATTCCGGACAGAGACTGAAAAATCCGGATGTGCGGAAAATCCCGGACGTATGGAAACCCTATCTATGAGGGAATACTTTGTTATAGGCGATGGTTACCATCATCAGATGGGCCATAAGCTTGTTCAATCTCCAGGTTGTATAAAAACAACCCACCTTTTAGATTTCCCGTTAGTTCGGTCATACACCACAAACATACAAAAATGTTTTGGCGTAATCATGGACTTAAAATCAATATTCAATCGTTTATTGTATTCCACAATGTAATAATAGGTGGTAATTGATAGGTACATGATCATTATGTACCCTGTTGGGTACAATACTATGGAGAAAAGAGGAGGTCATTGTTCTTGTTAGGTTATATTCATTAGGTTGGGATTTAAATTGCTCCAACGCGGTCAAAAATGTTACAATTAGACGTATTATTATGTACTAGCTGACCTGCCTGCGGCTTCGCTCAATAAAAACATTACCCTCTTGCGTAGCCGGTTAAAAAGTAGACTATGTCCCTTTCCCGGTCACAATCTATCTATATACCAACTATAAATAGGGAGTGCATCTAAAGGTATTCTCATAATTTTATCCTCTTACTTCACCCCCGCCCTACCCTCCCTTTAGGGATGATTTTGCAAAAAAGTTGAAACACGTATTTCTTTATTTCTTACCTACATATGCGTTTTCAGATTCCTAACTTGAGGAATTATGGATTGTCTATACAAACTTTCAACCCCTATGTCACCCTCTTCAGGATACTTTTTGAGACAAAGGATAGCTTATGTCCTTCTCCAGGATATAATCTATATCCTTGCCAAATTTCATTACGATTCGTTCAGCCGTTTAGTCGTGAAAATGTACCAAACAAACAAACTATAATATTATAGTAAGTATGGATATGGATTATTATGGATTTTAAAAAGGATCATTAAACAGAACAACCAGCCTTGTTCTTGCCTTTCTTTCCTGGCTTGGTCGCGAAAGAACAGGCAGTAAAATTGACGTTTCAAAGTGATCCTTCTGATTTTAAATAATAAAACATTTTGAACTTAGAATTTTTGAGTTTCATTGTCAAAGTAAGTAGCGGGTAAGTATCTAAAATTAGATGAAATGAAACAATCATGATTTTACATCATATTCCGTTCGTCTTATGACCTTAGTCGAATCAAATTACACCTACACGATAATTTAGATCACTGTTTATCTAATAAAGGATTGGATAGCAGCAACGTGATACGAAATCTGAGAAATAGGTAAAAAAGGGTGATATCCACCAAAGCATAAAGAAAAATATTAACAAATTAGAAGCACTGTACACTGTAGTACGTATGCATGTATATTACGATCTACACGATAAAAATATATACATTTGAACTTGTTATCGTTAACTGCGTTAACTAATATTTAAGCGTTAATAAGCAGTTTAGTCATTTATCGTTGAAATTGCTTCTAAAATATACACAAAACGCAATAATTTAATAAGATAGGCTTGCACAACGATCCCTAAACGTTTTCACGGACTAAACATGTTTAAATTTGACGTATTTGTATGGTTTGATAACTCTCTAAATCATATTTAGCCACTCAATACGTTTAGGCATCGTTGCGAATTACATATTAATATCATTAATTGATTATTGTAAATTTTTAAAAGTATGTAAATATTTTAACAGAAAGACGGCCATTAAATCCTCTCTATCTCTTCTCCATCCAAAGTTTATTAAAGAATTTTATTCATTTATACATTCATTTATTCACTCATTCATATGCATTAAACCCTTCATGAATCATTGTAATGGTCCATGAGCAAGTTATCCGCAGTTGTTTTTGACAGCTCTGAATGCCCTTGCCTCTTGCAGACCAGCTACCATGGGAGCGGCATCAGACGGCTTCAGCTTCGGCTGGCGCGCCAAGATCGCCGCCTGCCGGGAGTCCAGGAAACTGGTGCTGATCATCGTGGCCATCGCGTTACTGCTCGACAACATGCTACTAACTACTGTCGGTGAGTACACCACTAATAGCATTTTTTAAACTTTCGCGATCACTGTACATAATTACTGATCAAAACGAGTATTTATCACGTATGTACCTTTTTTATTTGTTATCTCGACGTTTCGATTGTGTTGCAACAGCCATGGTCACGGGCGGATATCCGCCCGTGACAACGATATTTGTTGCCGTTTGTCACTCAATCACGTCGTAACGGCTTAACCGATTTCGATGAAATTTGGTATGTACGTAGATTATAACCTGGATTAACACATAAGCTACTTTTTATTGACAAACAACGCGTACGAAGCCACTGGCGAAAGCTAGTAGATGAATAAAAATTTGCTACCTTCTACTGCGTTGTCAGTGGCTAGCAAATCGACAAATTAAAATATACCTTTTCTAAGTCCACAAAATCAATTTCATCAGTATTTTCCTGGAGAAGTGGTATCATTCGCTGACTCCGTGTTGGCTCAGATGGAGTGGACATTTGCAATTCATAAGGCTACCGATACCGAAGTTTATTTGATGCCAGAAGAGGTTCTATAGATTTTACCGGTCATCAAGTAAAGTGGCAAGTTTGTGAAAAGTTTATTTTAACTAGTGGTTCGCCTCTAAATACGCTAAAAACTGAGATCTCGCGAGTCTCCCATAAAAACAAAAATATATTATTTGTAATCTTTGACTGTCAAAATAGTGCCCCGAAATAAATACCCAAATAACTTGACCTACAGTTTCATTCAAATTACAGGTAACAGGAGTTTATGTAATTTGGTTATTCTTTTTTGGGGTAGAAATCATAGTTATTATGGATTTCAGATTTTTTCCTATATTTGTGTCACTGAAGTTAAATGCATACTAAATTTCAGCAATGTGGGGTCACTGGTGTACCCTGTGAATTTTGTCAAAGTTCAGTTTTAATTATGGCTAATAACTTAAAAACTACATAAAAACGGGGTCGAAACTAATAAACACCTTTCAGTTGACGTCCCACTTGAGCCAATAGTCTCATTTTCATGTATGTTTACCCCTTTTTGACCCCAATATCTCAACAACCCCCTCTAAATTTTTGACTCATTTAGTCACACCTACATTGAGCTATCACTACCTACCTGTGTATCAAATTTCACGATGATCAGATCAACGCTTCGAAAGTAATTCTCGGACAAACAAACATACATACATACGTACAACGCCCATTTGCCCAAGTTGATTTGGACAATATTTTGATTTGACAATAATACCTAACTGAAAGGATATGCAATAAATATTTACATGACTAAAATACAGAAGAAACAGTTGAATTATCTAAAGACCGTTGCAAACGATCTATAGATAGCTCAACTGCTCCAGATCACTACCAGGCGGAAATGTCGCCAAGACACTGGCTGCATTGCGCTAAATTGCAATGCGTTGACCCAAATAAGCGCCAGCTCGACCAGACGCCCAGAATGTGCCCAGAAATGGGGCCCGGCACCCGTGGACCCAGGGTCTCGACCTCGAATGGCTCAAATACGTAAGCTCTGTCAAGACTTCCATATTTGCGCTGCTTAAGATCTTCTTAGAATAACTTGGTATTTCGGAATTGGCAGGTGCCGTATCTCATCTCTTCCATAACCCAGCATCCATTCCATTAGCGTTACTCTAACAAGAACCTGTACTTATAATCCATTGTTGTAATAGTTTAACCATCTGTCCCACATCCATCTTGCAATATAATAATTTTATAGATACTTATGTATGACTAGATGTTGCCCGCGACTTCGTACGCGTTACACTAATAAATGTGTAGGTAACCTAGAAATAAAGCTAAACTCGCTGTTGCAACTTGATTTGACACCCCATTTGTATCCATGAAACCTGATTTTGGGGATAAAAAGTAGCCTATGCTATGTGTTAATCTAGCGAATAATAGTAAACTAGCTGACCCGCCCGCGGCTCCGCACGCATGGTTTGTCAATAAAACATTACCCTCCTTGTGTTAAGTCAGGTAAAAAACAACCTATGATGTCACAATCTATCTATAAACTTGTACATAGGGAGTGCATCTAAAGAATACCTCATAATTGTAACCCTTTACTTTATCCCCCCCCCCCCTCTTTTGGGATGATTTTGCAAAAAAGTTGAAACACGTATTTATTTATTTCTTACCAAAAGCCTAAATATGAATTTTCAGATCCCTAACTTAAGGAATTATGCATTGCCCATACAAACTTTCAACCGCTATTTCACCCCCTATAAGATTATTTTTGAGACAAAAGATAGCCTATTTCCTTCTCGAGGATAAAATCTATCTCCTTGTCAAATTTCATTACGATCTGTTTAGCCGTTTAGTCGTGAAAAGGTAACAAACAAACAGAGTTATGTACAGAGTATGGATTTTATCGAAATCGCTTCTGCCGTTACGACGTGATTGAGTGACAAACAAATAAATAAATGAACAAACATCCAGACTTTCGCTTATAATATTAGTGTGATTTTATTAGTTTCTTTGAATCGGTAGAGAGACTACACTCTCGTGATGTCATCTCGTTGAACGAGCTCTCTGTAGGCTCTTCAGGAATCGAGGGGCTATTTGTAATTCATAAGCTCCGCTTCGCTTTATTTGCTGACAAAAGAATTTTATTTTTACACCTTTTTCGTCCATTTCAATTATATTAAAGCTGACTTGTACAACGATTCCTTAACGTATTTAGCGACTAGACATGTTGAAATTCAACGTATCATTGAATGAATGAAAACACCTTATTGTACAGGTTAACAAATAAAAATTACAGACAAAATAGAAGACACAAAGAAAATAGTACAACGGGCGATCTTATCGCTTTGAAGCGATTTCTTCCAGACAACCTTTGTATGGAGAGGATTTTGTAATGTCAAAGATATGGATGAAGGGTGTCCAACTAATCAGACTACAAATGCAAAAATTTGGATGTTTGTTTGTTTCTCAATCACGCCGTAACGGCTGAACCGATTTCGATGAAATTTGGCATATACGTAGATTATAACCCGAATCACCATATAGGCTACCATTTATCTTATAAATCAGGTTGCATGGAATAAAAATGGGGTACCAAAGTTTCTATACAAAAATGATTTTGGTCTTAGTTACCCTTCATACCAAAACTACTCATCGCATTGGGCACAAACTTTGCTGAAGTTTAATTCTAGACCAAGAATAACATATAGGCTACTTTTAATGCCATAAATCAGGTCCCATGGGATACAAATGGGGTGCCAAGTCAAGTTGAAATAGCGAGTTTAGCTTTATTTCTAGGTTACATTTAATAGTGTAACGCGTACGAAGTCGCGGGCAACAACTAGTACCTAAATAAAATACAAATACTATTTGTACTAAAAACGGGAACGATAAACTACCGTTAGAGTTTACGTGGTAGAGTTTACCGGTGATCATGGCGAATGCAACTGCGTCGAAATATCGGGACACTCAAGAACTCACAAATCATGGTAAATATCCCGTTTTTAGTACAAATAGTATTTGTATTTTATGATAGTTTCAAAAGTTAAAATACAAATAGACGTAAACGTACAAAATAACGTATTTGAATGATTTTACAACTCTCTAAAATCATATTTAGCGACTAAATACGTTTGGGCATCTTTGCGCAAGTGAAAACTCTTATTTATCAATCTAGTACGTGTTTTGTAATGCACGACGTTAAATGAAAACACGGATAGGGCTAGTGGCTATTATTGTTGTAAAATAATTACCATAGGATTTTATTAATTTTTAAACAACCAACCAAGTTTTAAATTATCAATGCAACAGCCTGTATAAAATAGGTAAACAAATCATATTCATTCATAATGTAAGTAGGTATCTGTTAAACTGACTAAGCGGCATCGTCGCAAAGGCGCCGCTGATTCACGTTAAAAATTGTTTATTGGAAATGTATCAGTTACTGAATAAATATTCAAGCTACCGGTATTAAACCCACCATAACAAAATTATTTTCGTACATAACGAAAATATAGTAGTTATGTACGAAAATAATTTAAAACACACACCCGGAATCGTATTTACTGATTTTAGAGGTGGGTTTAATACTGGTAGCTTGAATATTTATCCAGTACCTGATACATTTCCAATAAACAATTTTGAGGTAAAATGTGTAATGGAACTAATCCAATTTTGAAAATTCTTTCAGTAATACCAAGCTACACTATCCTTGAATGCTTTGTGCAAATTCTATTTAATCTAATATATAAAATTCTCGTGTCACAGTGTTTGTAACAAAACTGCTCCGAAACGGCTTGACCGATTCTTAATTTTTTTATGTATATTTGGTAGGTCTGAGAATAGGTTGTGTAGTATTTTTCACCCTCCTACCTCCACCCCCCAGTTTTTAATCGTGATTTTAGTATTTTTGTATAAAAAATATCCATATAATTTAACCGTCGTTCATGGACGTGAAGTGAAGTTCATTTACATGAAGTGTCGCGCCACTTTGACAAGAGTGTTTTATATAGTTTTTATACCGAAGTTCTCACGAGAACGGGAAATTTCAAGCGTGCAAAGTCGCGGGCGGGTCAGATAGTTTTATAGGACAATCTGTGCGAAGTCGAGGCGGGTTGCTAGTGTTAGGTGAGAGTGTAATGAATTGCAAATGAACCACTCAGAGAATTGCTCTTATCTTGAAATATACGGCCGAGAATATAAACCTAAGAATAACTACAAATAGAACAGAATTTTCGAAAAGAAATCCATTCAAAGCGTAAGCCATATGACAACAAATGTGTTATTTTCTTTTCAAAATTTTGTATTCACTATATTCATACTGATTTAAACGAGTATTTATCGCGTATGTACCTTACGTTGGGGTAACAGATAAAAAGGTACTTACGCGAGAAATACCCGTTTAAATCAGTAATTAACGATCGTGTGCGTGAGTGCGGGGATTTACACACATTCGTTTGGATATGGCTCCAACTTTTTGATTTTATTCCGATATTTCGATGTAGTTCTCACAAATCATGGTAAATATTCCGTTTTAGTGAAAATAAAATATAACCATGATATTTTCAAAAGTTATACTTTTATATACCTGAGTGTTAAAGGCAATATTTTATTTTGATAAACCGCAATCCCGGGCCGAGTCAGCTTGTATATTATAAGTATTTACGAATCAAAACTAAGTACTCTACCAGTTATCTGGTTTCGATAGTACAAGCTATGTTTATAGTATTATCTTATCTGTAGTTTGGAGCTAAATAGCGAAGTGTGAAATATCCAGGATTATTTATTTATTTCCTCTTCTTGCATTTTAATTAAAGCTAGACGTATTTAAATGATGAACCGCTCAGAGAGGCTACGCCAAGTTTATGCTTGTAAAAGCAGAGCTACGTGAGGTCTACAAGACTTGCTACGCGTGCTACGGCAGTGCTACGGCAGTGCTATGCATTTGCTATGCCAAGGTTACGCTTGTTATGGCCAGAGCTACGTGAGGTCTACAAGACTCGCTACGCGTGCTACGGCAGTGCTACGGCAGTGCTATGCATTTGCTATGCCAAGCGTACGCTTGTTATGGCCAGAGCTACATGAGGTCTACAAGACTTGCTACGGTAGTGCTACACATTTATTATGCCAAGCTTACGCTAGTTACGGCCAGAGCTACGTGAGGTCTACAAGACTTGCTACGCGTGCTATGGCAGTGCTACGGTAGTGCTACGCATTTGCTATGCCAAGCTTACGCTTGTTGCGGCCAGAGCTACGTGAGGTCTACAAGACTTGCTACGCGTGCTATGGCAGTGCTACGGTAGTGCTACGCATTTGCTATGCCAAGGTTACGCTTGTTATGGCCAAAGCTACGTGAGGTCTACAAGACTTGTTACGCGTGCTACACCATATCATGCTGGCTACGGTAGTGCTACGCCGTAGCCAGCATATTGATCCTTAAACAAAACAATAAGTACATTATATTATAAGAATGCATTTATAAAAAAAAACATATACGTAACGTATTTTATCAGTTATCCGATACAAGCTTTGCTTAGTTTGGGACCAGATAGCGCTGAGTGAAATATCCTGCACTATTTATTTATGTACTTTCCTTGCATTTTAATTAAAGCTAGACATATTTAAATGATGTTTACTTCGAACGAAACACAAAGCTCTTGTAGAAAATTCAACGAATTTCAGTGGATGCGGAGCGCAACGCAAACTCGCTTCCAAAGTTATTCAGTTCTTAACCGACTGCTGAAAGGAGTTTATTTTGTGTTTTATTTTCTATATATATAAAACAAAGTCGGGTTAGTTACAACATTTATAATCAAGAACGGCTGGACCAATTTTGATGATCTTTGATGGTTTTGTGAGAGCATAGGTTGACTTCAGAAAGCTTTGACGGCTTTTAAGACGCTGTTTTGGAAATTGGGCGCCAAATGGTGGATGCCTGTAATCAGACTCCTGTTTCTGCTTCTTGACAGCACACGCAACTTCTCTACGGATTCGAGGAGGGGCAATACCGGCTTTGGGGTACAGCATGTTAAGAGGTGTTGGCTTTAGACAACCGGTGATGGTTCGATGCCAGACTGGGCATGCAGAGAAGCGAAGAAGAAGAAATTTGAATATTGAACTGTGTAGATGAGTCGAATAATAATGGCAAGATATTCGACTATTCACCATAGGGAATGGTGATTATTCGGTATTCAACTATTCGCTGTAACAACTATTCGCGGCATCTCTAAAATAAACTATTCATTTTAACATCCAAAATTTTAACCAGAGAATTTAATATTTGAAATCTAAACCTTCCCAGAAGCGAGTTGAAATTACATTATTTCCGAGCGCAATATCAAAACATAGCTAATTCAAGTCTAAACTGGACCAAATCTGATTTCGCGAGACTCTTCAAGTTGCTAGTGGTGGGAGTTTATCGATAGAATTATTATCGATATTAGTAACAGAAATAATATTTCTGTTTTCTAATTTTTTTTGTTTAATGGTGCAAAGTGCCTTTAATAACAGAAATAGTATAAAATTATTTTCATACTTTGCTCCTCGCTCGAAAATGTCAAAGTATATATCATGTTAAACCTTACCGAAAGCAGGTGGTTAAATCCCTACGGCAGAGCCGGGAGTAAAGTTGTACTGAATTTCAGTATGCCCTGGTGGGCATAATGTGTTTAAATTTGGAATCTCATCTGTATTAAAATTTGAAACAAAGAGACCCAACCAACCTCGATTTGGTTTTTATTGTCTCGCAGAAAGTGTGAAAAATAAAGTATTCTCTTCGTGGATAAAGCTTTCTGCATCTTGGGTGTGCTTATATCCCTCTCTGCACTCAGGATTCTAGTAACTCTCTCGCTCCGCTCGTGAGTTAATCTAGACTCTTTCGTTAGGTTCGGAATTCAATATAGCGTCCGTGACGCAAGATACTGCTTTATCCCCTCGTTTAATAATCTACTATTACATGACTAAAATACAAAAAAAAAACAGTTCAATCATATAAAAACCGTTACAAACTATTTAGATATATCCGGTTTTGTTATGTACGATATCAATTTAAAACACACATCCGGAATCGTATTAATTGATTTTAGGGTTTAATACCGGTAGCTTGAATATTTATCCAGTAATCGATACATTTCCAATAAACAATTTTTAACGTCTATCGGCGGCGCCTTTGCGACGATGCCGCTTAGTCAGTTTAACAGGTACCTACTTACATGATGGATGTATATGATTTGTTTACCTATTTTATACAGGCTGTTTGATTTTTTTTTATGTCGATGAATTTGAAAAACAAAACAATTTTACAACAATACGGCTAGTATTATTAGTATATTAGCCCTACCTATGTTTTAATTTAATTCGTCTTTGGTCGAAGCGACGTGTGATCCGAGAGCTGGCACTTATGGGTCAACGCATAAGCATTGCAATTCAGCGCAATGCAGCCAGTGTCTTAGGGACAATTCCACTTGGTAGTGATCTGGAGCAATAAGCTATCTATAGATCGTAACACCATCTGTTTCTTTTTAAATCGACAAAGATCCGAGAGCTGGCGCTTACGGGTCAACGCATAAGCTTTGCAATTCAGCGCAATGCAGCCAGCGTCTTGGTGATCTGGAGCAGTTGAGCTCTATAGATCATTTGAAGCATTCGTCAAACGATTTAACAGTTTCTTTTGTATTTTTAAAGAGATATGTAATAGTACTTACTTTGTTATATAAGCGTCCTAGATTAGCGTACGACCGAGCGAAAATATCTTTAGTATAACACGAACTTTCATCACGAATGTGAGGAAATTAAAAATGTAAAAAAAAACTTTTTTTTTTGTTCAACCTGTGTCATTCCAATGCTGGGCAAAGGTCGCTCACACTGTCTTCCAGGAATTTCACTCGCGTGCCAAGTCCCGCCAATCTGTCTCGAAGGCATCGAAATCATTACGCCAGGGTCTACTAGGCCTTCCTCGGCGCCGTCGCCCGTCTTCAGGCACCCACTACGTCACGATCGTTGCCCATCTGTCCGGGTGCATTCGTCTTACATGACCGGCCCAATCCCATTTTTGCCTGGCAGTCTAATTTCCTGCGTCAGCAATGCCGGTCTTTAAACGCAGCATGGTGTTACGGCTTCTGTCAATCCTCTTTACTCCGAACACGCTGCGCTCCATTGCTCTTTGGCAAACCTTGAGTTTGGATTGTTGAGACTCGGTAAAAGACCACGTTTGGGAACCATAGATAAGGATGGGCAGTATACACAAGTCAATGAGTTTGCGCTTTAGTGACATTGGAAGGTTTTCCTTCCCCCCCGAAAAAATCGTAAACAACTTTTTTAAACTGTCGATAGTTGTGTCACATCTCTAGCAGTGCCTTTGATGAGGAGGCTAAGTGAATTTCACTTTGATCTCGGCGGGAAATTGCCCCAGCTTCCGCCCTCTGCTAAAAGCGGCCTTTTGTCCCTAACACTGCCTTAAATGTTAAATATGATATGGCTCTGACTTAATATGAACCTACATACTTAATAATAATTGAGAGAAGAGCCAAGAAGCTCATTTGCAATGACGAGTTAGCAGATGCAAGGTTAAACAGTCTCAAGTATCGTCGAAAGGTTGCAAGCCCCTCGGTTTTATATCGTATACATATCGGAGATTGTCCTGCGGAGCTTTTCAACCTGATCCTTCCATCCCCATTGTATCATAGGACAACCAGACGCTCCGTGATGCGCCACCGCTACATGGTAGACATACCTCCTATACGCACAAAGCGGTACTCTTCCACCTTTATTATGCGCACCGCCAAGGAGTGGAACGCCTTGCCTGAGTCTGTGTTTCCTGATAACTACAACCTAAGGATCTTCAAGTCACGAGTAAATAGGTTTCTACTAGGCGTCGTAGACAGCATCATCGCTTACCATTAGGCGAGATTGTGGTCAAACGCAAGCCAAGTATGAAAAAAAACCTCTGTTGGGTTTAAAACGCTTCGCATCGCGTCTTAAAATCTACATCACGGAGTGTCTGGTTGTCCAATGTCAGTTAAGAATATATTTGTGTAAACAAAATCGATCAGATGTGAGAGATGATATGCGCCTTGCCTTGTCTAAGACAACTCCTCAATTGAACATATAGGGGCTAATCAAACTGAAGTAGCAGCAACCATCTCACTGACCGTCATGCGGTACATCTTTACTTTATTTGTAACTAGCTGTTGCCCGCTACTTCGTACGCGTTACACTACTAAATGTGTAGGTAACATGGAAATAAAGCTAAACTCGCTGTTGCAACTTGACTTGACACACCATTTTTATCCTATGCGACCTTATGTGTTAATCTAGGTTATAATCTACGTACATACTAAATTTCATCGTGTTCGGTTCACCCGTAACGACGTGATTGAGTAACAAACAAACATTCAAACTTTCGCCTTTATAATATTACTGTGATAATAAATAAAAAGTTCCTGTTTTTTAAAATGTCTTCTTTTCTTTCCTTTTTTTATCACACTAATATTATAAATGCGAAAGTTTCGATGTTTGTTTATTTATTTTTTTGTTTGCTACACAATCACGTCGTAATGGCTGAACCGATTTCGATGAAATTTGGTGTGTTGATAGATTATGACCTGGATTCAAACATAAGCTACTTTTGGGTGACAAAAATTGCGTGCGAAGCCGCTGACGGAAGCAAGTCGAATATAAAGATTGGAAGGGGTCCGCCAGTTTCTAAGATGCGTGACCTACGAGGCAACGCCGATTTACCCGATTTTAAGTTGATTTGGAGATCTCGCTTCGCTCGATCAATAAAAATAGTCAGTACAGAAGTAATTCCTAACTTAACAGCCAGTCACAGCGGAGTAAAACGCAATGCAGCTCAATTTGATTTCGAGTGGTCGCCGGCCGCGTGTTAATGACAGCTCATTTCACGTAGAGATGTTCCCGCAAATTGCTTTTCGATTGCTATTTTATCGATAAAATCATGCTCGATTGTTGAAGGATTTATGTCGCTTAGGAGTTAGGCTTTGAGTCGTAAACTGAAACATCGCACTAATTTCGACCCTGACGTGACAAGAGCCTGTAGCACAATTGGCAGTGCGTCCTTGTATCAAGAGGAAGGTTGCGGATTTAAGTCCAGTGCGCCTTGAAAGTTTTAGAGATGGTTTTAAAAATCTTGGAGTTATGTTAATCGTGCTTCTGGGCATGGGGATTTAAATATTTTTTTATCCTTATAAATAAATATTGCTGGACATTTCACACAGCGCTATCTAGCCCCAAACTAAGCAGAGCTTGTACTATGGGAACCAGATAACTGATAGAATATTAATATACTCTTTATTTTTTTAAATACATACTTATAATACACTAGCTGACCAATCCAAAGCTTTGCATTCGTAGATTTTCAATTAAAACATTACCCTCCTTCTGCGCAGTTACGTAAAAAGAAGTCTATGTTATTCAGGAATAGTGTAGCATTCTAATGGTGAAAGCATTTTTGAAATAGGGCCAGTAATTTTTGAGTTTATTCGTAACAAACATACAAAAATACAAATCTTTTATCTTTATAATATTAGTACAGATAGAAAAACATCCAGACACCGTAAAAATATGTGTAGATCATACAACATTTTATTCCGCGGTAGGAATTGAACCCGCTACTTCCTGAGTCTCAGCCAGCTATTTACCCACTGCGCCACGGAGGATGTCAATCAACAATCTCATCTGATGTCATCTACCTTTTGTGATATGCACACCAATAGTTAAGTCCAGTTAATGTGGTTGGTAATTTTTAATTAAAAAACAATTTGATTTTAAAATCATTGCAAAAATTACAAGCCACGGTGACCTATGCTACCCGCACCATAATAAAGAATCGATGGACACCTCATTCATCGAAATCGGATGAATAGTTTAAGCGCTACAGTGGCACATACGTAAAGACATACATACACTGCTAAAACACAACCTTTGCTTTTGGCTTTGCCGTAGAATACAAAAGTTAGCTATGTGGGCGTTTAGGTCGAAATTAATCAAAATTTTATATTGTTTATAAAAGGGTTATTGTAGATTTTAGTTGATGGAGTGAAGCGAGATTCCCAAATCAACTTGGGCAAATTGACGTTGTATGTATGTATGTATATTTGTTTGTCCGAGGATAACTTTCGAAGCGTTTATCCGATCATTGTGAAATTTTGTATGGTAGTTAATGATGACACAATTTTGGTGTGACTAAATGAGCTAAAAATGTGTGGGGGTTGTTGAGATATTGGGGTTCAAGAGGGGTAAAAAAATGGGACTATCCGATCAAGTGGCACGTTTAATAAAAGGTATTTTTGAGTACATTTTGACTCCGTTTTTATTTTTAGTTTAAACCTCGTAGTTTTTAAGTTATTAGTCATAATAAAAACTTAACTTTGACAAAATTCACAGGGTACACCAGTGACACAGGGTACACACAATGCTGAAATTTGGTATGCGTGTAACCAGAGACCTGTAATATAAAACTGGTCTCTGGTGTAACTTTACTGTCACAAATATAGGGAAAAGTCTGAAATCCAGAATAGCTGCAATTTATACCCTAAAAAAGTGTAACCAATTTACATGAACTCCCGTTACCTGTAATTTAAATGAAACAGTAGATCAAGTATTTGGTTATGCATTTCGTGGTATTTTGATAGCCAAAGATTACAAAAAATATTGTTTGTTTTTATGGGAGACTCGCGAGATCTCAGTTCGGGCCGAACCACTAGTATCTATAGGTAGATAAGTCCAGTACAGAATGACCCGCATGAAACCAGCGAACTGTGGCAAGATAACGAGTTAATTCATATCATGTTACATATACCTACCTACCTACCAAAGGACAAGCAGGCGCACGGCTCAGTACCATCCGTACCTAGTTGATATACCACTGTTTTGGTTCTACGTTCTTGATGCGTACACTTAAAGTATAGAACACTTTACCGTCGTCTGTTTTTCCTGAAGAATACAATCCGGGCCACTTTAAGGTAAGAGTGAATAGGTTTCTTCTAGATCTTCGTGTTTAATCTTAGACCACATCATCGCTTACCATCAGGTGAGATTGTGGTCAAACGAAGTTCTATTCAGTTACCTACACCGTGAAAGTTTTTCATTGTAAACCCGTAAGTAAATTTGAAACTAAAATGAAATACAATCTCTATGACATTGACATATGACAAATAAAAGAGGTTACATAATATGATAAAATTAAATACAACCTCCATGACAAATCCTTATTTCTATTAAATACTAGCTGACCAATCCGCAGCTTCGCACGCGTAGTTGTAAATGTAGCCTATGTTACTCAAAGATAAATTTGTATAACTACTAACAGATGGCGTTGCTCTGACATGCTCTAATAACAAAAGAAAGTGAATTGTCAATGTCAATTGCCGTGTCAACATTATTTCCCGTGGAACTTGAAATAAAAAAAACAAGCATTTGTGTTTGTATATCTCGAAGTGAGATTGTTTTTGACAAATTTTGATAATTTGTCCATAAGAGTAATATATACCATATTATTTGACGTTGGAACTCGTTTTTAGAGTTCTGTACCTCAAAAGGAAAAACGGAACCCTTATAGAATCACTTTGTTGTCCGTCTGTCTATCTGTCTCTTAAGACTTCTTATCTCAAGAACGCGAAGAGGTATCAAGTTGAAATTAAAACCATATATTCAAGTCTACAGTCCCTTGAAGGTGTGAAAAAATCAAACTTCCAAGTTAACATAAAAAAAGATACGGCCGTTTATGCCGTAAAAAACGTATATTTCGACACTCTCAAGGGAATCAAAATTTATAGGGTACTTTCCGCTGACCTAGAACTATGAAATTTGACAAGTAATATCGTCTTATCTACAAGTACAAAAAAACCTCGGTTACAATTCACCAATACTGCGAATAAGTCGAACTTACAACGATTTCAGTGTTACAGTCAATGATCTTGATACATTCAACGACACGTTTTTAAACAGTTTGTTTTTGTAAGACCTGTCTTACAAAAACAAACTGTTTAAAAATATATCATTGGAGATGGCGAGCGTTCTGCCATCTCTTCCAGAATCTCTATAATATTTCACTATGCAATAAAACACTCGTGTTCCGAAACAACATCGGAACACTTATTAGTTAGTAATAAGATTAGTTGATTATTTATGTAAAAATTCAATTATATTTTCACCGTCGCTGGCGAATGTTATATACACCTGTAATTGGTGCATGTATCAGAAATGTGCTTATGACTATCGTCATAAATCTGGTAAAGTATATAGTGATTAACTATAAAGTGATAAAATATGTGTACTGTATCTTTAAATAAATAAAAAAAAAGTATATGGAAAAATCTGAAAACCATATATTTGTAATTCAATCACAAAAAATATTGTCTTCATTTAAAGTATATACTTAATCAATCATCTAAGCTGTCGGTACAAATTTGTACGGAACCCTCGGTGGGCGAGTCCGACTCGCACTTGTCCAGTTTTATTATTTTGAAATCGAAATGTAAAGCCCTCATTGGCTTTACATTACTATTACTAGTATAATTTTCTTATTTTGTTGTATCTCGCTTGTCTTGTCTAGATAATATTATACATATTTCTGTTACAGTGCCAATAATCCCGGAATTCCTGTACGACATCCGCCACCCCGACGCGCCGCTCTCCATGTCGCTTGACGAAATCACCACAGTACCACCCCCGCCAACCCCCTACTGCCCTTGCCTGGAGAAGAACTTCACCACAATCGCACCCGATAATGTTACCCATGGTAAGTTTTACCATACGATATCCTTGCGCTATCTCATCTGAGATTGCTTTAGAAACGGCCCGCACGCATAGGGGTTTTTTGAAGAGGAAGAAGGGGGGGGTAGAGGGTACCACTCCCCCCGCCAGGAGCGGTATAGTTTTCGAGAAAATCAACTTTAAATGTTTCGATTCTAACCTCAAAATGTTGTCATTTATTGGCAAACCTATAACTACAAAGTAAATTTTCGGTAGCTAACTTAGGGTTGCAACAGCTCCGGCACTTCGGCAAGTGCAGCCTCAACGCCATTGCGTGACAATGTGGAGGCATCCGCATTCGCCTTCGCAGCTTCGGCCGCTACGATTCGTACGGTGCCTTCGCATTGTTACGGTTGGCAGAGGCTGCTCTTCCTGCTCCCTGCTCGTTAGAGAAGACTACATGGAGTCGGGGTTGACTGATGCGGTTCTGTCACCGTAATTGACCTAACCTATTCTATTCGGGGAAGACAGAGGATGAATAAGCATTCACTGAAACAATAAATGGTTTTTTTTTTTCTGAAATGTCAGGCGATGTCGTAACGTACAAAATAGTGCATTTACGTTCCATTCTACCAATAATTCACAGTAGAGGAGAGTACAGGTAGACATTTTTATTAAAAGTTGTTCCGTTACACGTATCTACAAATAAAATAATAAATAAAGTTCGCGTTTCCCTGCGGTAAAAGTGGTACCAAGGGGTAGGGAGAAGCAACCCCTACCCCAACCCTCAGAAACCACAAATTCATGCAACTCGTTTCTATAGCCCACCCTCTCATCTGTCTACTGTACAGCAGTTGGGGCCGGTGCAACGGTAAATTCAGCCGAAGATGTCAAGCGGTGCAAATATGGAAGTCTCGACAGAGCTTACGCATTTGAGCCGTTTGGGGTCGAGACCCTGGGTCTACGGGTACCGGTGCCCATCGCGTTTTCAAAATTCTTTCTGGTCGCCTGGTCGAAGCGACGTGTGATCCGAGAGTTGGCACTTATCTGGGTGAACGCAAAAGCATTGCAATGCAGCGCAATACAGCCAGTGTCTTGAGGACAGTTCAGCCTGGTAGTGATCTGGAGCAGTTGAGCTATCTATAGATCGCTTGCAACGGTCTTTAGATTATTCAACTGTTTCTCCAGTATTATAGTCTTGTAAATAATTAAATATCTTCCCTTCGTAGGAGATATCATTCATTTATCCTAAATTCATTCCCCGCTAACCCCTTCGTAGGACCCTTGACGCATAAGCACCACTCCACGCACCCTACCCTCTACACCTCTCTTCTCTATCATTAACTGTACAATGTGTTCCACAGTCAATATCACAGCACAGAAGGAGGCTCGCCATCAGGAGCTGATCCATGAGACCGTTGCTGTGGGGGTCATGTTCGCCAGCAAAGCGCTGGTGCAACTCCTGGCTAACCCCTTCGTAGGACCTTTGACGCATAAGTTAGTATTTATGACCATCGAAAGGTTGCCTGGAAGAGATCGCTTTAGCGATGTGTGCCTATAATTGGATTGAATAGAATAATATTTTATTACACGTACGGAATTTATCATATACCGTTTTATCGGTGTTTCGACCGACAGTGTTTCCCGGTAAATGATAAACTTCATATTTTATAACAATGATTGAAATGAATCACGAAAGTTTACTAAGTACAATAATATTTACTAGCAATAATACCATTAGCATTAAATTAAATCTTTTTATTCATTAAAATCACAAGGATCACTTTGAAAGATCAATTTTACTGCCTGTTCCTTCGCGACCAAGCCAGGAAAGAAAGGCAAGAAACAAGGCTGGTTGTTTTTTTAATAATCCTTTTAGAATACATACAATAAAAAATAAATTACGTCTAAATTGTAACATTTTTAAATGAGTTGGAGCAATTTCAATTCCAAGCTTCTCTATCATCTAAATAATCCGATATGTAATGTTGGAAATAAACTTTTATTATATTCTATTGTAGACTCCATAAAGTTAGTAAATCGTTTAAAGGGCAAGGTGTACGCTTTTATAACAAACTCCCAAGGGATGTACAAAAATTGGCAATTAAGAAATTTAAATATTAAACAAAATCTTTATAAATAAGCCTACTACAAGATATCAAATTATTTAGATGATAGAGAAGCTTGGGATTGAAAATTTCTCCAACTCGGTCAAAAATGTTGCAGTTTAGACGTAATTTATTTTCTTTATTGTTAAGTACTCGTATTCTAAAAGGGATCGAGCGAAGCGATATCTCTAAATCAACTTGGGCAAATCAGCGTTGTATGTATGTATGCATGTTTGTTTGTCCGAGGATAACTTTCGAAGTGTTGATCCGATCATCGTGAAATTTGATACATAGGTAGGTAGTGATGGCACAATTTTGGTGTGACTAAATGAGCTAAAAATGTTGGGGGGTTGTTGAGTTATTAGGGTTCACGAGCGGTAAAAAAAAGCAAAAATAAGACTATAAGGTCAAATGGGACGTCAAATTAAAGGTTTTTATTAGTAAATTTCAACTCTGTTTTTATTTTTAGTTTAATCCGTGTAGTTTTTGAGTTATTAGCTATATAAAAACAAATGTTTGACAAAATTCACAGGGTACACCAGTGACCCCACAATGCTGAAATTTGGTATTCGTGTAGCTTTAGTGACACAAATATAGGCAATGGTCTGAAATCAAGAATAACTTCATTTTGTACTTCAAAAAAGAGTAACCAAATAATATAGGTATAAGCTTCCGATACCTGTAATTTGATTGAAACTGTAGGTCAAGTAAGGTGGTTATCTATTTCGTGGCACTATTTTGATAGTCAAAGATTACGAATAATATATTTTTGTTTTTATGGGAGACTCGCGAGATCTCAGTTCGGGGCGAGTTAAAAAGAACATCCAGCCTTATTTCTTGTCTTTCTTTCCTAGCTTGGTCACGAAGGAAGAGGCAGAAAAATTGACGTTTCAAAGTGATTCTTGTAATTTTACTATATAAAAATATTTTTACTTTGATTGATTTTGATATTTCACGTTATTTTTGACACATAGCAAATGTACTTAATATACTAAAAATCACAACAAATATACTAAAAACCTAGTTATTCTAAGGTTTTTAGTATATTATGATAAGATGCTCAAAATATTAAGTACACGCGCGACATATCTGGTTCCCATAGCACAAGCTGTGCTTAGTTTGGGGCTAGATAGCGTTGTGTGAAATGTCCAGAATTAGTATTATTATTTATAAATTCATTCGTAATGTTTTCAGGATCGGATACAGTGTTCCCATGTTCACCGGATTCATCCTCATGTTCCTCTCGACTTTGAGTAAGTATTCCATCATATTTTATTACTAGTTGTCCCGTCCTAAAAACAAATTTTATAAAGATTTTTTTTTTTTAACTGGATAGATTCTCGTTTGGTACCTGATGGTAAGCGATGATGTGGTCTAAGATGAAGTGCAAAGATCTAGAAAAAACCTATTTACTCTTAACTTAAATTTAATGTTTATTTAAAACTACCTGACCCGCCAGCGGCTTTCGCATGCGCAAAATAATTATTCCATAAAAACTTGGACACCTCATTTTGTAAGCTATGTGTTAATCCGGTTTACAATCTACGTAAATACTTAAATTCATCGAAATAGTTTCAGCCGTTACGACGTGGTTGAGTAACAAACAAACATACAAATAAACAAAATACGAGCCTTACAGTAGTCGCATATGACGTGTAACATCATTTCTATTGTACACCATATAAATAAAAAAATTACAAACAAAATAGAAAACAGAAAGCAAATTTAATCTTATCTACCGAATTCATCACTCTGAAAGTTGGTCATTGAAAACTCGATAACGGCTCCGTAAATGCGATTAACCGTAGGTAAATTTAAAAATAGAATGAGGCACATTGTATTCATAATATGCTATGATGAAATACAACCTCCATGACAAATCCTTATTTCTATTAAATGAAAGAGGCCATAATATAGTCTCGTAGTGAAAAACATCTGACCACCGCGCACGCTCATTGGTCAAAGCACTTCCCCGGTTTCCTGTTACATATTTCCGTCCCTTTTGCCATAATCACTCCCACAAACCCAGAGGAAAGATGAGATCTCGCGAATCTCACAAAATAAATATGTATTAAGCTTAGAGCGACTTGCACAACGATGCCACTAAATACGTTTATTTAGTGGCTAAATAGGATTTAAGGAGTTGTCAAATCATACAAATACGTCAAATTTAAACATGTTTAGTCGCTAAATACGTTTAGTGATCATTGTGCATGCCGGCCTTAATCTTTGACAAATAAATTAGTACCACGAAATGCATAACCAAACTACTTGACCTATAGTTTCATTCAAATTAGAGGTAACGGGGGTTCTTGTTAATTGGATTATGTTTTTTGGGGTACAAATTGCAATTATTCTGGATTTCAGACTTTTACCTATATTTGTGTCACTAATATTACACGAATACCAAAGTTCAGCATTGGGGAGTCACTGGTGTACCCTGTGAATTTTGACAAAGTTTTTTTTTTTTATTATGGCTAATAACTCAAAAACTACAAAGATTGAGCTAAAAACAAAAACGGGGTTCAAATGCAGTAATAAATACCTTTTATTTGGCGTCCCATTTGACCTTAATAGTCTCATTTTCATATTTATTTACCCTTCTTGAATCCCAATATCTCAACAACCCCCCAACATTTTTAGCTCATTTAGTTACCCCAAAATTGTGCTATCACTACCTACCTATGTATCAAATTTCACGATAATCGGATCAACTCTTCGAAAGTTATCTTCGGACAAACAAATATACATACGTACAACGCCGATTTGCCCAAGTTGTTTTAGAAATTTCGCCTCGCTCGATCAATAAACTCCATATTTTCGCTTTTATAATATTAGTGTGAAGTGTGATGGTGTGGAATAAAGACATTATCTATCTTAAATAGGCCCGGATTGTGTTCTTTAGGAGAAACAGACAACGGTGTAAAAGTGTAAGTGAGTAACGATGCGCTTTGTCAACAGTATTCGCGTTCGGGAGATCATACAGCGTGTTGTTCATCGCGCGAGCGCTCCAGGGCATAGGGTCTTCGTGTTCCTCTGTGTCAGGCATGGGCATGCTGGCTGAGCGATACCCTGATGATAAGGTATGACCATTTTAAAGTGACTTTTTTTAATAATATTTTTAACAAGCTTCCGCCCGTGGCTTCGCACGCGTGGTTTGTCGATAAAAAGTAGCTATGTGTTGATCCAAGTTATTATCTACATACATACCAAATTTCATCGAAATGGGTTCAGCCGTTCCGACCTGAAAGAGTAACAAACCTCTACATCCATACAAACTTTCGCGTTTATAATACAAGCTTCCGCTAGCGACTTCGCACACGTAGTTTTTCAATAAAAACATTACCCTCCTTCTCCACAGTTGGGTAAAAAGTAACCTATGTTACTCAGGGATAATGTAGAACTTTAATGTTGAAAGAATTTTTGAAATCGGATCCGTAGTTTTTGAGTTTATTAAAGTGGGAAGGGTGGTCTTTGCCCAGCAGTGGGACTTATTGTACGGCGCATAGAGTCCTATGCGCCGTAATACTTTACTGTTGACTGAATTAAATGATTTATTAAACATTTATTACATTAATTGTAATATATACTTATTCTAATAATATCTGATTTACGCCGCCATCCTTATTTGTTCACATAGATCCTGTCCATCCAAAGGTTGCCTGGAAGATCGCTTTTAGTGACAAGGCTGCCTATTGTACCTATGATTTAAAAGTGTATTTTCTTTCATATGTTTATATTTAATGGTGTGCAATAAATAAATTATTTAATCTAATCTAAACCAACAGGAGCGAGGAAACGCAATGGGCATCGCACTTGGAGGCCTAGCCCTAGGGGTGCTGATCGGACCACCCTTCGGAGGCCTGATGTACGAGTTCGTTGGAAAAACAGCACCCTTCCTGATGCTGTCGGCATTGGCACTTGGAGACGGATGTACGTACTTATGAGCCCAATACGTCAACGATTTCATTGCGCAAGTCTTGCCTTCCCTTGCAATGCTTGCCACAGCACAGAGACTTGCGCATAGAAATCGTTGAGTGTATGAGTGGGCTCCATTACATTATAATTGAGTCGTTCAAAGCTATGTCCTTTCAAATAAAAAAGGAAATTTTCTAAATCGCGTTATAAAACGGCATTCTGAGGTAACAAACATAAAAAAAAATCGTCCGTTACGTCCGAATTACATCTGAATTGAGAACCTCCTTTTTTAGAAGTCAGTTAAAAAGTTTGTGTTATGTTTCCAGTACTGCAGCTAATGATCTTACAACCAGGCGTGGTGCGTCAGGAGTCGGAGCCACCTTCTCTAAAGGCGCTGGTCACCGATCCTTACATCCTGGTGGCAGCTGGTAATAATAATATTTATGTTATGTTAAGATAACATCTTAATCCGATAACATCCGATCTTTTCTACCCCATACTTGCAAGATGTGGAATAGCTACCATCTGAGGTTTTCCCGTTAGGCTACGACATGGCACGCTTCAAGAGAAATGTACACGACAATACCCCGGGTGTTGCCGGTGTCAATAGGCGACGGTGACCGCTTACCATCAGGTGGGCCGTAATCCTGTTTCCCTACAAAAAACATAAAAAAAGAAGCGCTTTTTTTGTGATTGTCTAGCGTTTGACCACCACCTCACCTGATGATAAGTGATGGTGTGACCGGTGGAGCAGGCTTGCCTAGAAAGAACTCTGGACTTGAAGACTCCGAGGTTATCTTAACGACCTGTGAACGTACGGTTGCATACAACCCGTTTTCCAGTAATCGATACATTTCCAATAAACATTTTTTAACGTAAATCGGCGGCGCCTGTACGACGATGCCGCTTACTCAGTTTAACAGGTACCTACTTACATGATGAATGAATATGATTTGTTTACCTATTTTATAGAGGCTGTTTCATTTATATTTTAAATTGATATAAAGGTGTTAGAAAATTTTAAATTTTCAATGGAAATCATTTCAAAAACTCTATTTTATATCAATACTAGCCATTAGTCCTACCCGTGTTTTCATTTAATGTCGTACATAACAAAACACGTAGTATTCAATATTTTTTTCCACTCAGGCGCAATAACCTTTGCCAACGTGGGTATAGCGATGCTGGAGCCGAGCCTGCCTATTTGGATGGCGGACACGATGGAAGCCCGCCGCTGGCAGCAAGGAGTCGCCTTTCTACCGGCCAGCATCTGCTATCTAATTGGTAAATAAATAACTACAATAAAAACGAATACTTTTTGATTTTGGTTTTCTCCTGTACATTCAAAGGTTGTCTGGAATACCTTTGTTTTTGTTTATTTCTTTGTATGTTTCTCACTATTAACTAGTGGTTCGAACTGATACCTCGCGAGTCTCCTATAAAAACTAAAAAAAAATGAGGTGTGGCTGTGTCATGGACACAGCCGAGACCAATTTTTTTTTTTTTTTTAACTAGCCTACATTTTCCCACTGCTGGGCAAAGGCCTCCCTCAACTCCTTCCACCTATCACGATCCTTGGCAGATTCCCACCATTCCTTCTCGAATCCATTGATGTCGTCACGCCAACGCTTTCGCGGCCGACCCCGACGTCGCTGTCCATCTTCCGGTACCCAATCTGTTACAATGTAGGCCCGAGACCACTATAAAAATAAAAATACTGTTTGAAATAAGCACCGCATGTCTCTTGTCAATGTACTAAACTGCAACGTTTGGCATTGAGCGGGTCAAAAACTGTATAAGTTTTCCTGTAGATGGAGCTAACGCCGCTTTAGTCGTAATCTGAAACATTCACTAATTTCGAATCTGACGTGACAGAGCCTGATAGCACAATTGGATAGTGCATCCTCGTATCAAGATGAAGGTTGCAGGTTCAAGTCCCGTCTAGGCTTGAAAATTTTTGAGATGGTTTTAAAATCTTGCAAATTTTCTTTTTAGCAACAAACTGTTATCACGACTTTTTGAATTTCCTCGCATTCGTGATGAAATGTTATGTGTTATACTCGTATGTAAGCGATCAACAGCACCCTCGTCAAAATATCTCGGGTGCAATTGACCACTTACGGCCCTTGTATAACAATGTGCTATTGTCCACCAGGAACCAATCTTTTCGGACCTCTCGGCCACAAGATGGGACGCTGGCTAGCTGCGTGCTCTGGACTCGTCATCATCGGCATCTGTCTGATCCTGGTAAGTCAGTGAAGGATTGAAGTGGCTCCAACTCGTTCAAAATGTTACAATATAGACGTAATTTATTTTCTGTATTGTTATGTATTCTAAAAGGATCATTAAAAAAACAACCAGCCTTGTTTTTTGCCTTTCTTTCCTGGGTTGGTCGCGAAGGAACAGACAGTAAAATTGATGTTTCAAAGTGATTTTATTGAATAAAAATATTTGACTTTGACTTTTTGCGCTTCAAAACACAAATAGCTGACGTCCCAGGGATGGACCAGGGATGTTGTTAATGCGGATCTTAAGATTTATTTTAAGAAACTTCGTTCTGGTGCAGAAATAAAACAAATATATAAACAATTAACTGCAGAAAACTCGCTTAAAATACAATACTCACTGTATACTCATAATAACACTAAAAACTGCAATGTTTATACGATAATCGCAAGTAAACACGATATGATTGATTTACGAGATACAAATGATAAACAATAACAAACGCGTCGGATCTTGTCACCGAAATCTTCGCTCCTATTGGTCAATCAGCACGTGCCTACGGCACGCGCCATTCGCAAGCCTCGCACAATTTATTTCTTGGTGCGACCTGCGCTACATCTGCATCCGCATGAACATCCGCATCGATTATTGTGGATGCAGATGCAAATGTCAAAATCGATGCGGATGCGAATGCAGATGCAAATATTCGCAACATCCCTGGACTCTGACACCAGCAAAATTTAAAATGTCTTGTATCTTGTATATCTAAGTCTATGTCTTCTTTTTCAGATCCCCATGGCCCGTAAACTGGAGCACCTGATCATCCCCAACGCAGGCCTAGGCTTTGCCATCGGCATGGTAGACTCCTCCATGATGCCAGAGCTGGGCTTCCTCGTGGACATCCGCCATGCTGCTGTCTATGGATCTGTGTATGCTATAGGAGACACTGCCTTCTGTCTTGGATACGCTGTCGGTGAGTCGCCAGGAAGACAAGCTACGTAGCCAGACACTAGGTTATAGATGTCCAGACATGCATACTCGTATGAAGATGGAGATGGAACAAGCATATGGCCCCCCTGATGTTAAGTGGTAACCATCGCCTATAGCAAAGGATTGGCTAGTAGGTCACGCATCTTAGAAACGTGCCCTACGATGCACAGCTCTGCGTCCATCAACTTGAGGTATACGGGTGTAAAGTCTCATGTGCCTATAATTTCACCGGAAATCATACCATACCCAAACACAGCAATGCTGCTTGGCGGCAGAAATAGGTATGGCCAGACATTAGGTCAAGATGTCCAGACAATTGGCCAGTTTTGAATATATCCATCATTAAGAACAACTTTTGAAACTTTGTTGAAAGTGGTACCCTAGCTCCATAACATGGCTGACACTCCTACTGAGCAGACAGGAGCCAAGAGTGATCAGGAAAAATCTTATAAAACTTCGAAGAAGAGTAGGTATCTACCATATACAGCCTTCATTTACAATTCATTTACATTCAGTTTTACTAAGAAAACTTTCGTGATTGATTTCAATCATTATTATAAATACGGGATTTATCGCACTGTGCGAGGCGAGACGTTATTCGGAGCGGTTCGCACTCACCTTGATGAAGGTTCACGAGTTGAACCGAAACATAGTCGGTCGATACACCGATAAGACGGTACGTGATAAATCCCGTATATAGTACATAGTATAAAATGAAGTCGCTTCCGCTGTCTGTTCGCTTAGATCTTTTAAACTACTCAACGGATTTTAATGCAGTTTTCAGCAGTGGATAGAGCGATTCAAGAGAAAGGTTTATATGTATAATACATATGTATATAACTCTGTTTCTTTGCTAGTTTGTTTCTTACCTTTACACAACTAAACAGCTGAACGAATCGTAATGAAATTTTGCAAGGAGATATATGGAAAGGACATAGGCTACTTTTTAGCCAACTGCGCAAAATGAGGGTAATGTTTTATTGAAAAACCACCCGTGCGAAGCCGCGGGCGGGTCAGCTAGTTTATAATAATGAACGTTCAGTTGTTAAACATTCAAACTCTTTTGCCCTTGAAATCTGGAGATCCTCAAGGGACTATACCACTATAGTATACGCCAACATTCCTGGCACACGGGGCCAATAAACGCACGCTTTGTCAATAAAAACTAGCTTATGTGTTAATCCAGGTTATAATCTACATATATACCAAATTTCTTAAAAATCCATTCGGTAGTTTTTGCGTGAAAGAATAACAAACATCCTCACATACATCCATGCAAATTTTCGTATTTATAATGTTAGTGGGATGTTTATCCAGGACCTGCCTTCTCCGGAGCCTTGATGAACAGCATCGGCTTCGAATGGATGCTGGTTATCATCGCGATTATGAACTTCGCGTATGCTCCTCTACTTCTTCTCTTGAGGTCGCCACCAGCCACCAATGAGAAGCAGGTAAAGAGAATTATAACAATTCCTTTCAGGTTGTCTTTACACCGGCCATCCTACGCTGCTCTTTCCAGTGCGTAGTCTCCACTCGAAAACCTTTCGGCCCCAATAATAATAATAACAATAATAACGGAAGTCTTCAAGGCGCTAGCACAAACGGACCATAAATTCCGGCACGATCAGGTGGCCAACATCATCCACCAAAGACTAGCCGCAAAATACAACGACACGTCTTCAAAGCCCACACCTTACTATAAATACATACCTGAAATAGTATTAGAAAATGCAAACTATAAACTCTATTTGATAGCTATCCTAACCGACAAGACCACTCATTTCAATAGACCGGATTTAACACTTTTAGATAAAATCAACAAAACAGCACTTCTTATCGACATATCCATCCCAAACACTCATAACCTACAGAACACTATATCAGAAAAGCTCTCTAAGTACATAGATCTGAAAAATCAAATTGCGCGTATATGGCGCCTGCAGAAGGTGGCCATCGTACCAATAGTAATTTCCAGTAAAGGTGTAATTCCAAAGCAACTGTATCAATCACTTGCCGTATTAGACCTCCCAAAACACACATATATTCTCATGCAAAAAGCGGCTATACTGAACACCTGCTGAATTGTGCGAAAATTCTTGCAAACGGACCTTCCAAATGAAAGTCCAATCAGTCATACGTTAGGTAGTGATATGCACTTGGCTTAGGCCCGTGCAGCTCAGATATATCTCCGGTTATAGTACAACCCCGAGTGTAAAAAATACACCACCAGAATAATAATAATATGGTGTGTGTGTGCTTGTGGCGAGTGTTCAGTGTGTGGCGACACCGCGGAGCCCTATTACTCCCTGGGGTTGACAGAAACCCCTGACCCTTGGTTTGCCTATGCTCCAAGGGTTGAAGTGTTAAAGGCATAAAGCCGGGAATAGCGCTTAGTGAAACTGCAGCACACCTCTCTAAAACCCTTTAACCGCCCACACCAACGTTGCCCCTTACGCTGCCTTCTATTGGCGGCACTTATGGGGGCCCGTTTAGTGGACGGCTAGTCACCATCTGCCTCAATAATTCTAAATATTACAGGATTAATACGATTAATACGATTACGAATAATATTTTTTTGTTTTTATGGGAGACTCGCTTAATGTTTATCAAAACACGTCGTGTGAACATGTAAAAATAGATAGATAATTCTTTATTGTTACACCAAATTACAATTATTTAACCTAGAAAACTTAGGCTAATACATGGTGGTACAATGGGCGGCCTTATCGCTTAAAGCGATCTCTTCCAGGCAATCTTTGGATGGACTGGATTGAAAAAACGTGAGCGGAGGCGGTGTTGCAATACATACTTATTTAAATAGGATAAAAATAAATACATATATGTACATAAAACATACCTACATTTATACTCACATAAATCATTGATCCAAAACGAGGGCATAGACCGGGACGTTGAAAATATAATATGCGGTATGGATCAAATGGCGACAGGTTACACAAACAACGTGCGATCCTCGAACGCCCCTTAAACTTAAGGGGAAAATTTAGGTACAAGACGATCATAAGACCTGTCGTAATGTATGGTTCTGAATGTTGGGCCAGGAAAGGGAAGGATGAAAGAAGAGTGCACGCGGCGGAAATGCGAATGTTGAGATGGATGTGTTGAGTCACGAGAATGGATAAGATAACGAATGAGTATATTAGAGGAAGTTTGAGAGTAGCGCCAATGATAGAACAATTGAGGAGTAAGAGGCTAGCGTGGTATGGACATGTCATGCGGAGGAAAGAAAATCATGTGACTAAAAGAGTTTTCGTGATTTATTTTAATCATTATTATAAATACAGGATTTATCACGTACCGTTCACGTACGTTGTGCGAGGCGAGACGTTTTTCGGAGCGGATCGTACTCACCCTGATGAAGGTTCACGAGTTGAACCGAAACATTGTCGGTCGAAACACCGATAAGACGGTAGGTACGTGATAAATCCCGTATTTATAATAATGATTGACTAAAAGAGTGTTAGATATGAGTGTGAATGGATATAGAAGTAGAGGAAGGCCGAGGAAGAGTTGGATGGAGTGAGTGAAGAATAATATGGGTAGGAAGGGAGTGACAACTGAGATGACGGCTGATAGAGAGCTGTGGATGAGGAATACATGTTGTGCCGATCCCACGTAATGTGGGAAAATGAGAGGAAGAAGATACTTACATAAATAAATATAAAATATTTACATATAATATTTATATATTGAAAGGAAATATAACGTTTACTCAATAGCGTCTATTTATAAAACAGGTCAATTTATCGGTTCTAGAATGGTCTAAGTATTTCCAACGTGTATTTTCAGAGCCTGATAATAAGCGAGAAGTCATCAGTGCGCTACGTAAGCTACCAAAACGTAGAAGAAGAATAAAGCCCGCCAAATCGACGACGCCATTTTGAAAACCGCCATTTTGTTTTTAATTTTAACTTGGGAGTGGTAAGTTAAGTATAAGTTATACTTAATTATACTTAAAAGAGGTTCGCTTAGTAATGTGCCAATGTATTGAGCCGAATTTAGATTTAAAATATATTTATTCTATAATGTTTTAATTTATGACCAAAGTATACCTTATACTGTAGTTGACAAAACATATTTTCCTCTGCATATCCTAATCTTCTGATTCTATATTATGTATGCTGTTTCCTGACCAATTTTCCAGAAATAACTTTATCAACATAATATATTTTATATTCTACTTATATTAAGCTTTATAAATATATAAAGTTGCCGTTTAGTCAGGGTGTGTGTTAGTAATATAAAATATATTTACATTATATAATATTCATATAACAAGAATAATATTCAACATAGCCAAGTTTGATATACATTTACTAATTTATTGTAACGAAAGTATACATTGTACTTCAAGTATTTAAAACTGCTTTTACAATAATTTTAGTCATATAATTTTGCAAATGTGACTTTGACAATATTTTTTATTGTATTTTCGAAAATGTAGGACAATAACGACAGTTATATGTTATAATAATATGACAATAATATAATTGTATTTATTTAAAATCACATGTTTTAGCGCACTTTTTGGACATTTTTGACCTGGTTTTTATTAAAAGTAGGACCAAATGTGTAGATTTTAATTTTTCGAAAGCTTATAATATCTATCTTGTAAATAAATATGCAATAATAGTTGTATAAACCTTCACAATAATATATTTAAATAAGCATACTTATCCGATTATTTAATATTGATTTATTTTACAAATATGTTTTATTATAACTTTATTTTATGAATAACTATTTTTTGTATTTATTATTTGTGGACTATAAGTATAACACAAATATCTTAATTTTTTTAAAGTTTTTATTATAAAATCATCAATTATGAATGATTAGGTAGGTACTTTATGCACATTAGATGTGTTTATGTGGACTTGTATAATCATAGTGTAGTAAAGTGGAAAGACGAATTTGAAAGCTGTTTATTTATAAAATTAGTTTTGTTAATATATAACTTTTTTTTATACTAATTTTTTTAATTTGTCTATCACAGTTCAATATAAAAATCTGTAATATTAATCATTGATAAATATTTTAACTTAAGTTTTAACATTTCTTTCTTATCTAAGAAGTAAGTTATATTCGTCTTTCATTAATAAATATGCTGTTTTTAATAGTTATTCGTAGATGTAGTAGCATTAGGTGTTCTGATTAGGTATTTTATTCATCTAGGTAAGGAGTTACTCCATAACTAACAATAGGAATCACGGTGGATAATATTTCTTCAGATTGTGTCACTTTCAACTTAAAATTAAAATGTTGTACACTTAAACAATGGAATTATCAGCAAAAGCAATATTTAAATAGTTAATATATAGTTTTAATAGCAGATCAACACATTATAAAGAAAAGCGGTTGTATTGAAGTAATCTCTTTCGGCGATTAGACCGCCCCTTGTATTTCCTCTGGTCATGTCTGGTCATTTAACTTGCGATTAACCTTTACCTCATGATGGTGTGGTCGAAGATGAAGCACGCTTGCCAAAGAAGAACGTATTTACTCTATATTCCAGATTTTTTATTCTAATCTATCTCGTCTCACTGCTGGGCAAAAGACTCAAGATTATAATTTTTTAATACAAGACACAAAATGGCCCAATCTTGTATGGCTGCTTGATTGGTGTCCATTATAATTTGTTGAAATTTATCCACGTTGTTCTTCAATACTTATTAGCTGAATATGATGTTTATTGTTTTATTGTTAATATATAAACAATTTAAAAATCTAAAATATCAAGTCCTTTAGTGGTTTTTTATTTTTCACTTATATGTATTTAGAAATTCAGATTTTTATCACTAATTCTTCCAATATTAGGAGTATAATTATTCATAACAAAAATTATAGTCAACAGTATTTCATTAATCAATATCATCATAATATAATTAATCAATATTGTTATAAGAATATAATCAGTCATAATTGATGATAATATTTGTTATTGTGTTGTTAACATATCAATATAGAATATATTTACAATAGCTGGGTTTGGGTCCTCAAAAACGTATTTTAGTCTTTTATCTTTAAAAAATCTATTATTTATAATCAGTATTAGATTTTAATATTTTTATTATGTGAAATTATATAACTTAATCTTAGAAATATAGTTATCAAAATATTAAGTAGTGATATCAAGAAAAAGAGCTGAAAGTGTATCTTAGTAATAAATTGGAGTCTTTGTAATATAAACAATAAATATACAACATTATATTTCTTCAAATATATTCATATATTTTAATATTAAGTAGTGGGTTTTATCGCTGAATATGCTGATCTTAATAAGTATTAATATTAATAAATGTGATAGTCTTTTAGTGATAATGATGCTTGTAGATTTTATGATTCTTGAGTATCGCAGCCTGAAATATGTGCTTTGAAATATTAATAAGTTAATATAAAATACATTGTTATGTTAGATCTCCATTTTTCATATTATCATAAAACTTATTAGTATATCTGCGTAATAATTTTAATTTATATTATGTATAATTTTGAATTATACCAATTTAACTTTAATTTAAACAATAATGTGCCTAAAATATTTTTTTTCAAGTATCTTTTTAATTTTAATATTTGAGTATTAAAAATACATACAAATATAATAATCGAACTCAAATATTCATTGTTATATACAAGTTTTAAAGTTATAATTAAATTTGAAATTAATTTAAAGTTCTAATCTAATCCTGTCCCGATAACTAATATAGGTTTAATGTAAACGAATATTAAATTATTTATTATTATATTTAAATAGCATCTGTGTTACTATTGTTTATTGATTAAGATATATTATAAAATGTTGTGTTAATAAAATGTGGGTGTATGAACTAAAACAGTGTTTGTTTTAACTTCCGTTTTCACACATTTCAAAATGGAGGGAGTCAGTCTAGGGTGCCTAAAACACCTGATTTTTCATTATAAAACCTACAAACAACCAACTTTTCCTCATAATAATAATACTAATGAAAAATATACACAAGTAAGTATTTAGGAAAACATAATTTTTATAAAAAAAGAATACCGGGAGTGGCAAATGCAATAATTGTTCATGCACAAAATATTTTATCGAATAGTGACTTTACGCAGAAAGCAGGTTCCTACTGGCTGCATGCTTTCTGTCTATCCAAGCGCGCTTTGTAGTCAGTATGGCTGTATGATATAATTTTGCAATTTATTCTGATCTTTTTGTACGATATATAAATAAATAATGCAGGATATTAACTTAATTGGGAACTTCTTTAATATTTCCCGGAGGAGGGCGTTGATGTCTGCGACACAGTTTAATACTTCTGCAGATATCATCGTTTTTCACATCATTTGTACCATTGTTTAAGTTCAAAATAAAGAATTTTATGATGTATGATATTTCACACAGCGCTATCTAGCCCCAAACTAAGCAAAGCTTATACTTTGGGAAATACATACTTATAATATATAGAGAATCATCCAGTTCCAGAAAAAATATCTGTAGATCATGCAAACATTTGTTTTGCAGCGAGAAACGAACCCGCAACCTCCTGAGGTAACAGGCTGAGGGCCCCTCGGGGGTCTGAGATATGAAGTTTAAATCACGAACTATTTAGAAACCCAAGATACCAGAGTTAATAATAAATTTGCTAGAATACACACGTCTTTAAATATATAATTATATTACTTATATATAAAATTGGGCATCATGTAACGTTTTAGTATCGACTAATAAGTTATAAATAAAAACTAAAAAAAACATGGCCATCACGGGTCGCCCGGCAGATGTGAAACATATAAATTGATGGATATTCAAATAATTTATAAATAAAGAAAACCGTTTATAATCATCTTATCATATCTATACTAATATTATAAAGAGTAAATATTTGTATTTTTGTATGTTTGTAACGAATAAACTCAAAAACTACGGTACCTATTTCAAAAATTCTTCACAATTAGAATGCTACATTATCCCTGAGTAACATAGGCTATAAAATGTAACCCATCGTATGAATTTTTTATTTTATTTACTAAACTTGTAAACATAAAAGCTGGTCTCCTAATGTTAAGTGGTCACCGCCCCAAACTTGTGGTACTGCAGTCGCGTTGTTTAGCACTTAATACCCTATTTACACCTCTCTTCCCAATTTGCCATAAAAAATGTTTAAAAAATGAATGTCCACCCGTGCGAAGCCGGAACGGGCCGCAAGTGTAATATAAATACGCATGACGGTATGGCGTTACGCCATGACAGCATACAAGCCGGTCTTACTCCGGCGCGCCGATAGATCTTAAACATCAAAAAACTGCAACTTTTCGTACCGGTAAAGACGCAGCCGGTGCCGAAACCCTGCTTTCTGTATAAACTCTCTTATCACCGTTAGGTACACGTTTATCTTCCTAATCAATAATTATCTATCCTTATCAATACTGATAACCAACTAAAATAGTCTAAATGTCATTCCGTCGATGGACAGTAGAAAAAGTGATGGTAGTTATTTGTGGGTCAAATTGGTGATATACCTAGGTACCCTAATAGGTATATAAATAAAAAATATACTTCTATATTAGTGTACGTAAGTATTTATGAATAGTGGGTGAAATATTTGGATTTTTACTTTGTAATGGTGAGTTTTTTAATTATTATTTTGATATATTTCCGCCTGCGGCTTCGCACTCGTGGTTTGTCAGTTAAAGTAGCGTATGTCTCAATACAAATTATAATCTCGTAAAGATTAAAGTTTCGAACACCGCCGTAAAGTTGCAAGCCTATCGATCTTTTACAGAATACATTTTGGGGAATGTGCCCAGGAACTATACGATCTGATCCCGCCATCTCCCTTCCATCAAAAGACAAGCAGGCGCACGGCTCAGTACCATCCGTACCGAGTCGATATACCATCCATTCGCACACACCGTTTTGGTTCTACGTTCTTGATGCGTACAGCTAAGGTATGGAACACTTTGCCGTCGTCTGTTTTTCCTAAATAATACAATCCGGGCCTCTTTAAGGTGAGAGTAAATAGGTTTCTTCTAGATCTTCGTGCTACATCTTAGACCACATCATCACTTACCATCAGGTGAGATTGTGGTCAAACGAAGTTCTATCCAATTTAAAAAAAAATCTATATATATGCCAAATTTTATGAAAATCGATGAAGGCATTTAGTCGTGAAAACGTAACAAATGACAGAGTTTCTGTCGAATTTATAACTATTGCTTATCTCTTTCATATTATGAATATACTGCGTGTCACTGCATTTACGACATTAATTTAAATCACGGGTGGGGCTGATGGCTAGTATTATTGTAAAATAGTTTTTTTTTTAAAATAATTACCATGAATATTTTTTAAATATTCAAACAACCTTAATATCAAATCCTAAAATATCAATAAAACAGCCTGTTTAAAATAAGTAAACAAATCATATTCATTCATCATGTATGTAGGTACCTGTTAAACTTACTAAGCGGCATCCAAGCAAAAATTGTTTATTGGAAATGTATCGATTACTGGATAAATATTCAAGCTACCGGTATTAAACTAATCTCTAAAATCAGTCAATACGATTCTGCATATGTGTTTTGAATTAATGTCGTGAATGCGATGACAGACTGTAGGTATACCTATACCAAATTTAATCGAAATCGGCGCAGCCGTTTAGTCGTGAAAACGTAACAAATGACAGTTTCTATCGAATTTATTTTAATACAAGCTTCCTCCCGCGGCTTCGCACGCTTGGTTTGTCAATTAAAGCAGCGAATGTCTCTATCCAGGTTATGATCTATCTAAGTAGACTCCGTTACAGTGCTAACTGTCCGTTTATAGAATGCGCTACCATTGCGCGTTTATAGAATGTCAGGGACCATTATTTGACTACTTGTCGCTAACTATTGCTTATATCTTTCATATTATGCATATATATTTTTGTATTTATATAGTCTGTCACCGCATTCACGACATTCATTTATAACACATATGCAGAATCGTATTAACTACCGGTAGCTAGAATATTTATCCAGTAATCGATACATTTCCAATAAACAATTTTTAACGTAAATCGGCGGCACCTGTATGAATATAATTTATTTACCTATTTTATACAGGCTGTTTCGTTGATATTTTAGGACTTGAAATAGATAGAGTAGATAGAGAATTAAAAAAAAATCAGGCAATGAATTGAAAAAAACTATTTTACAACAATATTAGCCATCATCACTTCCCGTGATTTAAATTAATGTCGTAAATACGGTGACACGCAGTATGTATTTATATATTTCTTTATTGCATAGGCATTTTAAAGTATGTATGTACATATGCATGTACATTCCATCCAAAGGTTGTCTGGTAGAGATCGCTTCTTAACGATAAGACCGCCAATCGTATACATTCATTTGAATACTATTACTTTTAATTGTTTTGTTGTTTATGGTGTGCAATATCTAATCTAATCTAAGTACCAAATTTTATCGAAATCGATTCAGTCGTTTAGTCGTGAACACGAGAGACAGTTACTTTCTAATTTATAATACTTGTCTAGTAAGGAATGAGTGAATGAAATAAAAGCACAGAATAGCAGAATAGAAGTATATATATGCCCAGCTACATTTAAAGAGTAGAAGAGTTCCTTGTGAAGGGCTCACCTCGGAAAGTACTACCATCATACCTATTGCTGCCGCCAAGCAGCATTGCTGTTTCGGTGTGAAAGGAATGTTTTCCGCTGAAATTACAGGCATATGAGGCTTTACACTTGTATGCCTCAAGATGGAAGCAATGCAGCGTAGGGCACGTATCTAATGTACGTGACCTACGAAGCAATGCTTTGTTATAGGCGATGGTTACTACTTAACATCAGGTGAGCCATAATGCTTGTTCTATATCGTATAAAAAAAGTGGTACTCCAGAAGTGAATACTTGAAAAATTACGAGATACTTATATACAGAGGTGTCGGTAACGGTAATGGTAACAGTGTCGAGAGTACAATGGTTTAAAAAAAATTAAATTGATAAACACTGCTTTTAGATTACAAAAATCTAACAAAAGCTTTGTTGGCAATGCGGTGCGGTTTAATAATAAATTACCCAAACATGTCATAGAATTTAATGAAAATGCATTCAAGAAATATATAAAAAATCACTTAACGAAAAAAGCATATACATCAATGACTTTATGTCGTTTTGACAAAGCCCTGTACAGCTGCATCTTTCATTTTATGCTTTTATGTTTGCATTTGTTTCTAACCTGAACTAGGCGCTCCTTGTGATCCTAAAGTATAAATAAATGAATGTCTATGTCTGTCTAAAGTGTTTTAATTCATTCATTCACTCTCTTGGCTTTGTCAGTGACCTTGGTTCGTCTACAGATCTCCTCATTTCTGATTGTATCTCGTAGAGAAACAGCAAGCATAGCCCTCTCCATAGCACGCTGAGCGACCGCGAGCCGACCTTATGAGGCTTATAGTGAGAGGCCACGTTTCTGTGCCGTCAACATACATCAAAACAAGACCAATCAAGTTACGAGTAGGCCTCGCACACCGAGAGTTCAGAACCTAGATATGTTTATTTATGTTAATTAAAGTGCACCATCTAGTTATGTGACCGGAAAACTAAGAAAGCTTTTAAGATACTTATGTATCTAAAAAACGTTCTAGATAGAGACTTCGTTATAATGTTTCTGTAATATTTGCATATACATATAAAATCATATTAATTATAGATGTTTCCCTTCACAAACTTTGAAGAACGGTTATTTTTCGTAATTTGTCATCATAACTACAAAACAGCACAAAATAAAATATATAAAAAATGGTTTTGTAATGTGTAAATCAGTCTGATATGATACCCCATTTGAACTAGTAACCCTATTTTGAACCCCCACCATTTTGGCTCTTTTGACCATCAAAACGATTTTTTTTATTTTTATGAGAAGTGCATTGTATTATTCATGATATTCCAAATTTCAAGCCGATATATTCAGTAGCTGCTGGGATAATCATCTGTGACGGACTTACCCTAAAAAAATGCATGAATAGATAAATAAATTTGTCAATGCTTTTAACTGCGATACAATTTATCGCCTTAAGGATGCCATCTTTAAAATTATAAAACTGATACATAAATAATTGTTTTAGCCAATAGCAATACTCCGATATCAATAGACATCGATACGTATTAAATCGTTATCATGTTATCAACATAATTATTATTTTTGATGGAACATAGCAGATTACTCAAGTATTTTCTGCCGGAAGGATTCACGTAAGTTGCACAGAGTTAAAAAAAATGCTATAGCTTTAAGTTACCCGGGAAAAAAGTAGATTAAATGTGTTTTCAGGGTTTTATCTACATTTTTGCTAAAATTCATCACAATCTATTTAGTAATTACGGTGTAAAAGAGTAACAAACATCCAAGATTTCACACTCATAAGTAAATTATAATTAAAAACGGGATATTTACATTGATTGGTGAGTTTTTGAGTATCGGAATATTTCGACGCAGTTGCATGCGTCATGATCACGGGTCAACTGCAGTGAACTCATAAATTGTAAATATTCCGTTATTAGTGAAAATTGTGTTTATAACCACGATAGTTCAAAAATTTATAAATTATAACAAAAGTTTTATAAGTTTTTAATTATTTACTTAATGCTGGACTCAGTTTAAAACACATTGGAAGAAAAAAGAGGTATTAGACGAACAGCATCGATTATTAGCACCTGTTTTAATAGCACCATGTTATTTATATCTGCATCATATACCCTCTATGAACAAAAACACAACTGAATATTTGCCGAAGTCTTTGCTCTTAAGCATTATAAGTACCTATTCTTATGTGATATGCACTATGTTGAGTAGTACAGAGTTCCTTCTGAAAGGGCTCGCCCGGGGAAGTTTTAAGGGTATGGTTGCCGGTTAAATTAAAGATACATGAGGCTGTACCTGTATGCGTCAAGTTGATGGACGCAGGGCAGTTCATTGTAAGGCACATTACTACCGTGCGTAATCGATTCAATTCGCTGTTATAGGCGATTGTTACCAATTAACATCAGGTGGACATAAGCCTGTTTCATCTCCATGTAGTATAAAAACAATTGTAATTTTAACAAAACGAGAATCAAGAGAATTTTTTTGCATGTTCCAGTTACAAAACCAAAATGGCGGAGCAAAAAATCAAAATGGAATACGAAAATCCTAAAAACGTCGAAGCTGAGGTACCAGGCGCCCAGAAACTCAGAGAAGTCAACGGTGAAAACGGAGAATTCGAAGTAAGTACGGATACATCCAACCAATTTCCGGATACATTTCACGAAGAACCGGTTATAAAAGTGACGAAGAATGAGGCTACTTTTACGAAAGGCGATTTGAAACTTCAAAAAGTGACAGTTACAGAAGACGTATCAGTGAAGTTCAAGCATCTGTTTATGAAAAAAACGGCGCCGGGCAAGACTGTTGTAACTCAGATACAAGCGTTTGAGTATAAATATTAAAAACACACAAGTCACAATTTATTCAGCGGTGCAATGGAGCCCGTGCCTTGAGACACTTGTGCTTGATTAGTATTCTGAAGCAGTTGAACTATCTACGAGTACATATCGTTTGCAACGGGATTTAGATGATTCAACTATTTCTTTTGTAATAAAAACCCACACATTATAAATGTATTTTTCATATCATCGCGATAAATGTAGGTATTCATCATTCAGCCAAAGGTTTGAAAAATCTTTATTATAATAATTTTTTTCAAAAGTTTTATTAGTAAAAAGATTTAAGAAAAATATATATGCACATAATATTTATCTATATATTATATGACAATGTATGTATATATTTTATAGAACTAAACTATATCTTAAAATATTAAAAGTTAATGTGCATCTTACACTAAAATAAAGTTATTAAAATACCTAAAATTAAAATTCAACTTTAAACAAAAATTTTGTTTTATATTTTATATTTTAAAGTCTTAAAAAATATTTTCTATATTTATTCTAATATATAGTTCTATACTCTCTATTTCCACTATTCTTGATTCTCCTAATCAAGAATAGTGGAAATAGATTTTTTCAAAGAAGAACCTTTGGTCAAACTTTAATTGGTATTTCAATTATTATTTTAAGATTTAATAATATAATATCATCGGAAGCATCTTAAATTTTTTTGACCAAATCTTTTGCATTTATTATTTTTAAAATATAATCTCTAATTTGATTTATTATGACTTTCATTGCGTTCTTACTCAACAACAATGTTCAGCCTCGATTAGCATTTTATGACGAAACCCCATCCCGTGCCACTGTTTACAACTTAAAACGTGATCGAAGCAAACTCACTGATGCTTCGCGAGAAGGACGTCCTTCTACGGCGACTACTGAAGATAACGTGAGTGCTGTGCGGCTAATGATAGAAGCTGATAGAAGGGTGACATATAAACAGATTCGGGCAGCTTTAGGCATTGGTATAAGTCAAGTAAAAAAAGTGTTACATGAATATTTATTCATCAGAAAGCGTTGCACTAGATGGAGATACCTCATAACTTGACGGAAGATCAACAACGCCGTCGTTTGGATTGGTGCCGCTCAATGCTTGAAAAGTATGACGGAGGTGACGCGAATGCTGCATATGACATCGTCACAAGTAATGAAAGCTGGATATATTGTTACGAACCCGAAACTAAAAGACAGCTCTTGATACAGATGCGCGCAGGGGTCGCAAATGAAGCCTCCGAAAAATATATTTAGGTGGTATACAAATGTTTTATTGACGTGTCAAACGAATGGAATGAAAAGACATTTGTACGGGACCGGGCTACCGGAGCTGGGTGGCGGCGAGTGGACTGTATGATTCTGATGTGCCCAATACACCGAGCGGTCGGGCGTATTTTGTTCGGCTGGAATCTGTTGGATCCGGAACGTCTTCCTATTAGATGATGGTGATGAGGGCTTGAATGAAAACTCCAAGAGGCTTGAAGAAGCTTGAAGGCTTGAGGCTGTTGCGACAAAACGATACAAATTCTGCTTTTTTTTCGAATGGACCAAACTCGCTGTTAGCCTCTGAGGCCGTGACAGCTTAACCGAACTTTTGGCGAGCGCAGATGGCGCTCAGCCCAGTAAGTTATTTAAGCAACTAGCGCAAGGGCACCACTTAGGTACGAGCCTCGGCTTGGGCAGTTGCCGGGGTGGGGATAGGAGAGAAACGCCCGGGTACATGTCTGTACCTCGTATAGGCGGCGACTGAAGGGACTTGTTGACCTCGCCGGCCAAGTCGGTGTTTCTGTGAAGTGTTTGCTCTGTCTGATATAGATGACTCAGATATCGCTTCCGCATTTTAGCGGAGGTGATTTCGTCATCCGGGTCTCCGAGAACGTGTCTCGGACGACGGAGGATTTAGATACAAATTCTGCATGAAAAGTGCTCTATATATATTACATGCCCAAATCGTCTCCTCCCTCTAGCGGTGGCACCCAAAAGCGTGATTTATTGATTCATCTAATCACATCATTTTTTTTAAACCTTTAGTGATCTTTGATATCTAGGGCATGTTCGTTTTTGATTGATATGGCGTTGTCACGTTATTCCTATCTTCCTACACTTGAGGTATGAGGGGATTTGAGGTTGCTTCTATTACCATTCTATTAGCTTATCTTTTCGTGTAGGGATCCTATCGCCATATCTACTAGGCTTAATAAAACTTATGTCTTAAGTCTATGTGTATCGACCTTATATTTTGTAGTCACCTTTACATAATTTCTAGACAGAAGAAAGAAAGAAAAGAAAACCTTAAAGCTAGGTATATAAGGGCGAACATACTATATAATTATATATCTTACTAGCTGACCCCGCGAACTTCGTACCGCCTTAGAATCAATACATTTTGTGTTGCTAAGCTGAGATAGGGGTTTATGGTAGAAGTGTGAAAATTTAGGGGTGTATGTATTTTTAAATTTTGTATCATATAAAAATAAAAACAAAAAATTTCATCAAAAAATTTAAAAAAAAAATTTAAGGGTGAACAACCCTTATCACTTAGGGGTATGAAAAGTAGATAGTAGCCGATTCTCAGACCTACTGAATACGCATATAAAATTTGGTAAAAATCGGTAAAGCCGTTCCGGAGGAGTACGGTAACTAACATGGAAATTTTATATATTAGAAGATAGATGTTATAACTGGACTGTGAGGTTTTATTTCCTTAGAACTAGGTATAAAATGCAAAATCCTAGTCTATGCTAAATTATAATTTAACTAATAAACTTCTAAATTCTGTATTTTCTAAAAACAAACTTATAACTAAATAAAGTACAATTCTCAGTTCTATTTTAGCCGTCCGGAACAACATCAAAACAAGTGGTTCTGTGAGAACAAAAGACGTCACGAGAGCTTATAACCCCCTAAAATATATTTATATATATATATATATATTTTATTTATTAACTACCTACGTATATTGTAATATATAACAAAAATTTCTAAAATTGAAATCCGTTGATATATAACGCTACAGCAATCTACCCCCTCTACTCCCCCCCTTTCTTTTTTTCGCAACGTCTAGTGTAGAATGAAGTCCTTAGTGTGCCCCTCAAATTTGATTGAACTCCATCGATGCAACAAACTTTCCCCAATCAAAAATCGCGATCAACTAAAAAAATTTAAATAAATCAAGGTGCGCCAATTTTCATCATAATTGGATAAAAAATGAGATTTTTAGGCGAGAACAGACAGATTGACAGACGGACAAAAGCATCTTTTGGTCCATCTCGACTAAGACGCTTCGCTCACACGGTCAAAAAACCAGACCGTATGGTGCGCGTAAGATACATACGTCACAAGGTTTGCTCGCGTAAACCGTAGGCGTTAACACCGGGTAATAAAGTATTTAGGGCTATTAGGGCCGCTTTCAAGAAATGAGCGTGGAAAGATTTGGTCAGCATTCAGGGAAGGGTGCTTTATCCCAGGGAGATTTAGTATAAATATAGAGCCGATACTTGTACGGTATTCAGTTCGGCGGTACCAGTTATAAGGAAAGGATCTCTTAAATAAACGAAAAAATACCAACCCGCTGTTTCAATCAAGAAGCCAAGAAGCCTCAAGCGCCCTCCAATTCAGCAACTTGGTGATCTGTTGCAAACATTTATCTTCATATTAAAAGGTAAATAATTTAAAATTAATCACATTAATATTCTTCCTCTAATTAATCTTATAAATAATAATAATATCATTATTTTTATCATAACTAAATCTTCATCATATGCTTAAATTAAAAACTGATAATAAATTAAAATAATTAATAATTAATTATATTTTTAAATTAATAGCGTAAAATATTGTTAATACGGTAGAAACATAATATAAAAAAAATAACTTCTTAAACTTATTATTTTTAAAATTAAATCCATAAAATTAATCCCGGATAAAAAAGCAACCCTACAATTATGTGCGATTAATTTTTTAGTGAATATGTATAAATATTTTTATTTTTTTTTCAAATTTTAAAAATTATCAAATTTTAACTTGTTTAGTGAAATTCAATTTATTGAAACATAAATTCTAACTCCCCCCTTAAATCGAATATCTTGTATGTCTTACTTTATTATTAATCTTAACTGACTTAAAGTTGATAAAGCAATAATTTTCTTTAAACCGAACTCATAATTTGCAGAAATCCCAGCTATAAATATTGTTAATCTTGATAATAACCACAATATCTTTAAAAAAGTATCTACTTATAACAAATTAAATCGAAATAATATATAAACCCCTGCTGTTACTAATGTTGAAGAATTAGCTAATGAAGAGACAGGAGTAGAGTCAGCTATTGCAATCAACTATTGGAAATCAACAACTAAAAGGAATCAGAGCTCTTGTAAATAATTTGATTAAGTAATAAAATTATAATAAGTAAAACATGTCTAAATATGTAATATATTTTTTTTTTCGTAAAATCAAATTAAATTATTATTTAATTCCGAATTTCTTAAAATGAATTAACTTTTATTGACAATTTGAATCATAAAATTTTCAAATACTTTAATATATTTTACCCTTAAATATATTTACTTTATTAAATAATTTAAAATAAAATGTTTCTCTGAAAAATCTAGATATATTTATAAACGAATAATTTATTTTAATAAATAATTGAAAATTAAATGTTTCTCTAACAAATCTAGATATATTTAAAAACGAATAATTTATTTGATTAAATAATTTAAATTAAATGTTTTTCTGAAAAGTCTTGATATATTTAAAACCAGATAACATTTCATTTTAAATGAATTATTAATAATAATTTTGTTACAATAATATTTTTATTTAATTAGGTCATTTAAATTTAAGAAATTAATTTTATATTAAAAAATATATTTCTATTTTATTCATTTATTTCAGATAATTAAGTCCATTATCCATTACAAAAATAAAATTAAAATTATTTTAAAAGTAAATAAAGATAACAAATTCAAATTGAAATAATAAATTAAATTACAAATATGAAAAATAAAATAAAATTAACTTAGGCATCGGTGGATGCACATGCTGGAGCAACACATTGGACGAAGTGCGCCCATATAGGGGGCACACAACACCCTGCTACAGTTTGTAGGATGCTGTTGCGGCTGGCCCGCGTCCTGCTCATCAGAGATGTTGTTTTCTTCCGAATGATGGCATGAAAGCCATCAGTTCGATTGTGAGCAAACATCTCTGAGGCACTACATAAACAGGGAACATCATCCTAAAAGTATTGTTTTATATATACTTTTTATATTATTATATTATTTTTTGGTGTAGTTAACCCATAGATTACCCGTGTACATGCTCTGACAATAAGCCTTAAAAAGTGTGACTTTAACTTCGCCAGAGCACTAGGAAAATCTACGGGTTGTATGTTACCCCTAACCGCAAAAGCCTTAAGCTCCCTTTCTATGTCTACATTATCCCTAAGATCGTCGGTAAGGTAGTGTCCTAGGTATTAGAATTGTGTGACTCGTTTTATTATAACACCGTTCAGGGTCAAGTCGCGAGTGTTACCTGGGGTCTTACTGGCGGTCCCAAAGAAAATGTATTCACATTTTTACATTGCGGCCGTGCGATGCCGCGTAGGATCCGTAAACCCCCAACATCTCCTCGATAGATCCCTCAGTTGCACCCAGCAGCACCATGTCATCCGTGTGGCTGATGTTGTTTACACTAACACCATCCACGCGGCACCCACACGCGTGCTGCTGATAGTCGACTATGATACAGTAAATAAAATCTACTTTTTAACTTATTATTTTTCAATTATTTCAAAATTCTTTATAAATATATATTTTCTTTTAAATAATATTAAAATATCTTTTATAATTAAGTTTTTTGTCTATTATTTTTAATTAATTCATTTATCCCATCAAATTAATTTATTTATTAATAATCTTTTCAATGTAAATGAAATACTTCTAAAAATAATATTTTATTAATAAATATATTTTTTTAAATATTGTTATAACAACGATAAGTATACAAAATAATAAATTAAGTTAATTTATTTGTTGATCATTAATTAATAAACAGATTCCTCTATTTATACTAAAGTACTGCCAAATTATTTAAGTTTCAATAAATAATATCATACTACTTTAGAATAAAATTTAAAATAATAGGGTATCTAATCCTAGTTTTTTATTAAATTTATCAATTGCATAAATGAAAACCATAATTTATAAAATCAAAAACTTCGCCTAGTACATAATCATATTTATATTGTTACGAGCTGAGGGTTCGGGATAAAATAAGGAAAACCAATCTAACCCAAATTAAACTCACTATTCAACATTAAAATGTTAATCATTTTAATGTTGAATCATTCTTAATCACAACACACTAATTCACACTAGTGTTGCAAAATAAACCACTAACTTTCTAAATCTTCGCACTTATACCCAAATCCAGGAGGGGCTGAATCTTCGCGCGTCTATATGCCTATTTTATACCGCACATAAACTTCTACATCAATCTCGAACGTTCTAGACTCGAAGTTGGGTATAACAACAAAACTACTATTTCTTATTCTGTGAAACTTACGGTAAAAACGTATTAGGCGTAGGTACATCAGACCTATTAATACATATTCTGTGATATAAAGGTATACATACATACGTATAAACTTCTAGAGGCCGATACCAAGAGCGGATCCAGCTTTGGTGCCAGGGGGGGGGGGGGATCACATAGTCGTGGTCAATGTCGTCATGTGTTATGTTTAACAATAGGTCCTGCACCCAGCCCGGGGGGGGGGGGGGGGTAAGCAATATTATAAATTTATAATTTTTATTTCTTAATATCTAAAAAAAAGAATATTTTTGTATATCCGCAACTGCTGGCACAAAATTTGTTAAAAAATACTGTATTACTAAATCACAATTTGCTATATGTTCTCAGCCGCCTATTCTCGCATTGCGCCACGGGAGTGTCGTGAAATAACATCAATAAATTTAAAAAATCGTAAACTCCCGACTCCCTCATTTTATTGACATTTTGACTTCTGTGTACTTGTTTGCGATAAATTGAAATTTAGATAAAAATATAAATAATCAAAAAACAATAAATAAATATATAACAAATATAAATAAAACATACATAATAAATATATATAAATATTCGTATTTATATACACACGAACATATTTGTACTACATTGTAACCCAGATCTACAAACAATATATATTTATTATTTATTTATGATTTTAAGTTATACGTTAAAAACTGTCATAGCTAAGAATTACCCCGGTTAAACAAGCTTTCTATTAAAAAAAATCCGGACAAGCGTGAGTTGGACTCGCTTACCGAGGGTTCTGTACAAATTTGTAGGTACATATTATAAATAGTTTAGAAATCGAGTCTCGTAGTTTTTTCCGTGCTTTTCCCGAAATTCAGTTTCCAAAACCTATAATTACTTATATTATTGTGTTTTATAAGTGAAATTGTGGTTATACTAACAGTTCATGCCTAAATTAGTTATGTAACTTAATTAAAGTTGTTTTAAATATCAAATTTAATCCAGATTTATGAATGGTGACTGAAAAGAGAATAAATAGTATCGCATTGTTCGGACCCCCATTCCCTGCAAGAATACCCTGTTGTTTGTGATTTAATTAAAAATATACGGCTTTCAGATTTTTCTCTTCTCTACAAATTAGTAAAAGTTTAAAAAATCTACAAACTGATTTGGTCACCCATACAATAATGACCGCGCATACCGTTGCTTACCTACCCTCGATGATTGATTACGTACTTTAAATAAAGATTATATTTTTTATGATTTAATTACAAATGTATAGTTTTCAGAACGTTTCCTGTATTTGTAGTATAAGACTATATTACTTGCCAAATTTCATAGTTCTAGGTCAACGGAAAGTACCCTATAAATTTTGATTCCCTTGAGAGTGTCAAAATATACGTTTTTTGCGGCTTAAACGGCCGTATTTTTTAAATTACTTTAACTTAGAAGTTTTATTTTTTCGCAGCTTCAAGCAACTGTAGACCTGAGTATGTGCTTTTAATTTCATTTCGACACCTACACGCGTTCCCGAGATAAAGGGTCTTGACAGACAGACAGACAAACGGACAGCAAAGTGATCCTATAAAGGTTCCGTTTTTTCCTTTTGAGATACGGAACCCTAAAAACTACGTCCGTCTCCGTCTATCTGTTTGGAAACTACAATGACACAAATTTACAGGCATAGACGTAACTTATAACACCACTATTTTCGTGTCAGGGATAAAAAATATGTACTTATTTTTTTTTATCAATAATTATAAATACGATATTTATCACTTACTGTTTTATCAGTGTTTCGACCGACAATGTTTCGGTTCAATTCGTGAACCTTCATCAGGGTAAGCGCGATCCGCTCCGCACTGCATTATCAATGAATACTATTAATATTCCCGTATAATAATGGGTACATGGAGTACCTGGGCCCATCGCGTTTTCAAAATTATTTCAGGGCGTCTGGTCGAAGCGGTGTGATCCGAGAGCTGGCGCTTATCTGGGCCAACGCATAATAATAATCAGAATATATAAAAATCTCGTGTCACGGGGTTTGTGGTCGCACTCCTTCAAAACGGGTCGACTGATTTTAATGATTTTTTTTTGTATATTTCGGAGGTATTAGAATAGGTTGTGAAGTATTTTTCACCCTCCAATCCACACCCCCCATTTTTTAATCGCGATTTTAGTATTTTTGTATGAACAATATCCATATAATTTAATCACCGTAGTTCATTGACGTGAAGTTATTTACATGAAGTGTCGGGTCATTTTGACAACAGTGTTTTATACAGTTTTTGGGGAACGAGAAATTTCAAGCGTGCGAAGCCGCGGGCGGGTCAGCTAGTAATAAATAATATAACGTTTATTTTATGCAACAATGTGCACATACAAAAAATTATTACTAAATGCTATATCGATATCAATATTAAAGTTACATAAAACAATTATTATTATTATTTTTGATCGAGCGAAGCGAGATCACTAAATCAAAGTGTGGCAAATCGGCGTTGTGTGTACCTATGGATGTATGTTTGTTCGTTTGTCCGAGGATAACGTTCGAAGCGTTTATCCGATCATCGTGAAATTTGGTATATAGACAGATTGTGATGGCACAATTTTGGTGTGACTCAATGAGCTAAAAATATTGGGGGGTTGTTGAGATATTGGGGTTCAAGAGGGGTAAAAAAATGAGACTATTAGGTCAAACGGGACGTCAAATGAAAGGTCTTCATTAGTACTACCTACTAGAGGTTGTGATGGCACAATTTTGGTGTGACTAAATGAGCTAAAAATGTCGGGAGGTTGTTGAGATATTGGGGTTCAAGAGGGGTAAAAAAAAACAAAATGAGACTATCCGGTCAAGTGGCACGTATAATAAAGGTCTTTGTGAGTACATTGCGACCCCGTTTTTATTTGAACCATGTAGTTTTTAAGTTATTAACCATAATAAAAACTGAACTTTGACAAAATTCGCAGGGTACACCAGTGATCCCACAGTGCTGAAATTTGGTATGCGTATAGCTTTAGTAACACAAATATAGGGAAACGTCTGAAATCCAGAATAACTGCAATTTCTACCCCAAAAAAAATCAAGCCATTTACATGAACTCCCGTTACCTGTATTTTGAATGAGACTGTAGGTCAAGTTGGTTGGTTGTGTATTTCGTGGCACTATTTTATTAGTCAAAGATTAAGCCAGGCTTGCACAACGATCCCTAAATATATTTAACGACTTAATATTGTTACGAGCTGAGGGTTCGGGATAAAATAATGGGAATCGGCCTGACCAAAATAACACTTTTATTCAACACTAAACGATGAATACACGAACTTGGTCACACGTATCACAACACACTAATTCACACCACCACTTAAAGTCACCGAAATGATCCCACGTATAGCTTAATCCAGACTGACTCGCGAGCAACTACTGTTCACGCGAGACCCTGCTCCACGTCAGTCCTCCAGGGCCTCGCTGAGACTCACTCGCTCACTGAGACTGACTGTCCGGCCATCTCTCCGGCCTATTTATATCGCACACATTTCGATTGTTCGAGAACGATGTCGATCCTTCCAGGAAAGGGTCGGTGTTTCGACAGAACGACCCATCCCCATTGTGCGCAATAGCAGACAATAACAACAATAACACAGCAAGACAAAAGCGCTCGAGAAACTTCGATTATTACTCATTGTTTAACAGCCTCGGCGTAACAATATGTTTAAATTTTACGTATTTGTATGATTTGACAACTCCTTAAATCATACTTAGCCATTAAATACGTTTAAGCATCGTTGCGCGAGTCGCCCTAAGAATATTTTTTTTGTTTTGGGAGACTCGCGAGATCTCAGTTCCGTGTGAACCACTAGTTATTATCAGACCACTGTGTTCCACTGCTGGGCAAAAGCCTCCCCACATTCTTTCCAGACCCTTCTTTCAGGCGCTAAAATGGTCCAATCCGCTCAGAAATTAGTGAACTCGTCCCTCCATCTTTTTCGTCTGCCGCAACGTCTTCGCGCTATGTCAGGGTTCCACTCGATGGTGATCTTAGCCCACTGATCACCCGGCATACGGCATACATGACCAGCCAAGAGCCCGTAGCTAAATTACATTCGCTGCGAATCTATTCGATTTCTACATACATTTGTTGTCGCTGTATCACGTGGTATTTCTATAGCATGTGTCAAATCCCTTACATTTTCCTACTTATCGACTAGCGTCATCGCTAATCGACTGAAACTTGGCTAAGCCCACAGTTAAGTTTGGCGGCTTAAAACAATAAAATTACAAAAACTATTACATATATAGGTAGGTATACAATCATTTGTTTATTTAAGGGGTTTCATATGCATTGCAATGCAGCCAGTATCTTGGGGACACTTCCGTCTGGTAGTTATATCGAGCAGTTGAGTTATCTACAGATCGTTTGCAACGGTCTTTAGATGATTCAACTGCTTCTGCATTTTAGTCTTGTATTTAATTCCCGTATGATTTAAATAAATCACAATAAAAATCTAAGTATAATATTTTTTCAGATCCTGCCCGAAACCACGTCCACCATCCGCTCACCAACTGAAGTGGAAGTACAGACCATTACGATCCAGCGGTCCATTAGTAGCACAACCGGTGAAGGTAAACCTCAATTTATACTTTTTAACTAACTGACCCGCCAATAACTTCTCATGTGTTTGTAATTATTCTCCCCCTAAAAGGACTTCACCGATTTTGATAAAAAAAAAATGTGTGCATACTTATGTACGCACGTAAGAAGATATACTTCTTTGGCGTAACAGAACAAAAATAGCTAAAGATTTCATCCCGTATGCCACAACTCTGATTGTTATAGGAATGAATTAAGAAAATAATTTATAATGAAAACAAATAAAAAGAATACATACCGACAACTAACCTTAAGGCTATAAATGAAGTTAAAAATTTTTTTTTTTAAATAAAAGTCACTTATAACATGAATTTTTACAATGGCCACCATATATAATTTAACATACACACATGTAGGTATATTTATGAATATTTTAGAAACTACTTTGAATATAGTTATGAGTTTTCATGGAAACTTGAGAGACAGTTATCAGCTAACTTTATCATGTCGCTTTTGGGCTGTCGGTGTGCGCGCGCATGAGACGGTTATCAGCTAACTTCATCATGTCGCTTTTGGGCTGTCGGTGTGCGCGCGCATGAGACGGTTATCAGCTAACTTCATCATGTCACTTTTGGGCTGTCGGTGTGCGCGCACATGAGACGGTTATCAGCTAACTTCATCATGTCGCTTTTGGGCTGTCGATGTGCGCGCGAATGAGACAGTTATCAGCTAACTTCATCATGTCGCTTTTGGGCTGTCGATGTGCGCGCGAATGAGACAGTTATCAGCTAACTTCATCATGTCGCATTTGGGCTGTCGGTGTGCGCGCGCATGAGACGGTTATCAGCTAACTTCATCATGTCGCTTTTGGGCTGTCGGTGTGCGCGCGCATGAGACGGTTATCAGCTAACTTCATCATGTCGCTTTTGGGCTGTCGGTGTGCGCGCGCATGAGACAGTTATCAGCTAACTTTATCATGTCGCTTTTTTGCTGTCGGTGTGCACGCGCATGAGTCAGTTATCAGCTAACTTCATCATGTCGCTTTTTGGCTGTCGGTGTGCACGCGCATGAGACAGTTATCAGCTAACTTCATCATGTCGCTTTTGGGCTGTCGGTGCGCGCGCGCATGAGACGGTTATCAGCTAACTTCATCATGTCGCTTTTGGGCTATCGGTGCGCGCGCATTGCAAAAATTGTACTCTTATTTTTTACCAAACGCGCCAAAATAAGTTTAACTTCAAAACTTATGGGTGACCTGGATGACTCTGTTAACAAGAACGATTAGCAACAAGTAAAAAAAAAACTTCGGCCCCCTCTTTTTGTCTCAGAAGTTAAAACTGACAAAGCTAACAAACACCTCAGATACACTAGCTATCATTTAGAAAACCGCGTCTGAATCGGTCCATCTGTTTGGGAACTAGTCAAAGTCATCGGCAACTTCAATTTGAAGGCCCGAGCGGTTGGAGTCTCGCCACAGAGTTAATTTTAATTCGTTCGAGGCGAGAGTGCTAACTAGGGTTGCCAGATTTTTTTGCTCCTTTAACATGAGGGAAAAATGCTCATATTGGCAAAAAAATATGGTATTTAAATTTTTTCCCCGGGACAAATGAAAAACATGTATTTTACGTTGTTTTTATTGCTAGTTAATATTTAGGTATATTTTAAAGAAGATCGTGTAAGGTTTAACATATCTTTGTTTGATATTACATATTTGTAAAATTTAATTCAGCTGTAATCATAGTTGAAAACGGCCATTAATATCAGTCCATTTTATTCGGAGTCATGTGCGACGCGGTGCGTATTTTAATCGAATAATGTTGAAATACGGGACAGAGTCTGTACCGGCGGGACGTTTAAAATTATGCCTGGAATACGGGACGTCTGGCAACCATAGTGCTAACCCAAGATCTTTTGGAATGAAGATTTTTGGCCAAAGGAAAAGTATTTCGTCGTTTCTGAGGACGGATTCCGAACACCGAAAACTCAGTGTTTTTGTATTAAATAAGTATACATTTTTATATTATGTATTTTAGGCTAAGGTATATCCTTAAGGGCCGTAGAATAAGTTAATTAATATCCTCTAACTATATTAATAATGCCTGAACTGAATGATTTATATACCTATAGGCGCCAATTTTTTTGCGTCGGAAGTCAATGAATAAATACGATTTATGAACGAATGAAAAATTATTGCACAAAATAAAAATACACAGACGAACTTAATGCCAAATAGTATTCTCTTCCAGTTAACCTTTGTGTAATGCGGACGAACAGTTATTATAGGTAGTGCATATTTGGTAAAGGGAGAGGCTTAATTTAAATTCCAAGACACATAGATATAAATAAATAAATATAACTAATCCTGGATAAATACATCGTATTTCAATAAACCTACTTTTTAATACTTAAATATCAATAAACCCTAGTAATAAACGTACTAACGTTTTTATATTCTAATCTATTCTAATACCATTCATTAAGTCATAAATATCGTTATAATATTATATGTTATTTATTGATCGAGCGAAGCGAAATCTCCAAATCAACTTGGGCGAATGGGCGTTGTATGTATGTATGTTTGTTTGTCCGAGGATAATTTTCGAAGCATTGATCCGATCATCGTGACATTTGATACATAGGTAGGTAGTGATTACACAATTTTGGTGTGATGGGGCGTGGGGGTTTGTTGAGATATTGGGATTCAAGAGGGGTAAAAAAATGAAAATGAGACTATAAGGTCAAATGGGACGTCAAATGAAAGGTCTTTATTAGTACATTTCAACCCTGTTTTTATTTTTAGATTAATTTTGTAGTTTTTGAATTATTAGCCACAATAAAAACAAAACTTTGACAAAATTAACAGGGTACACCAGTGACCCCACAATGCTGAAATTTGGTATGTAACTTTAGTTACACAAATATAGGCAAAGGTCTGAAAAAAAGTAACTAATTATCATGAACTCCCGTTACCTATAATTAGAATGAAACTGTAGGTCATGTGAGGTGGTTGTTTATTTCGTGGCACTATTTTAATAGTCTAAAATTACGAATAATATATTTTTGTTTTTATGGGAGACTCGCGAGATCTCAGTTCGGGGTGAACCACTAATTAATAATTGGAAGGAAGATGACCCAGGAGACAGATCGTATAAGCTACAAAAAAAGCTTAAATTTCTTTTTAACTTTACAGATAAAAGCGATGAGAAGAAAGCTAGAACTAGGATACCCGTGTCAAGGTTTAAACAAACTGTTAAAAAAATGACAGCTGAAAGACGAGGGGCTCCAAACAGAAAGTTAGAAACGGAGGTAATTCTATATATATGATATTAAACATTTATATACAGAAAAATATATAAGTACTATCTGATGGCCGCGGCTTCGTAAGCGTTATACTTTTAGTGTATATAGGTTTTTGTATTCCATAGAACCTGATTTATGGGATAAAAATTAGCCTATCTGTTAAACCAAATTTCATCGGAATCGGTTGAGCAGTTACGACGTGATTGAGTAACAAACGAACAAATAAATACATAAACAAAAATCCAAACTTTCGTATTTATAATACTAGATGTTGCCCGCGACTTCATACGCGTTACACTAATAAAAGTGTAGGTAACTAAGAAATAAAGCTAAACTCGCTGTTGCAACTTGACTTGACACCCCATTTTTATCCCATAGGGCTTGATTTATGGGAGTTAAAGTAGCCTATGTGTTAATTCAAGTTACAATCTACATACATACTAAATTTTATCAAAATTTGTTCAGCCGTTCTGACGTGATTGAGTAACAAACAAATAAATAAATAAACAAACATCCTAACTTAGTGCGGTTTACATTATAATCAATAATTTAGAAGAAACAGTTGAATCATTTAAAGACTGTTGCAACGATCTATGGATAGCTTTAGATGACGAGCCCTAGTAGCATGACCACCCTGAGAATGTAATGAATACTGAATACTGAAACTCTTAACATTACTGAAGAATAGACTAAATTACATTTTAGCATGGACATGTAGAAAAAATCCCCTCCGTGGCGTAGTGGGCGAATAGCTGAATAGAAAGGGCTGAGACGCAGGACGCTGAGAGGCGGTTTTGATTCCCGCCGCGGAACAAATGTTTGTAGATCTACAGATATTTGTTCCGGGTCTGGATGTTTTTCTATGTATATAATAATATGTTTTTATAAAAAAAAAGTATATAAGTATTCTATCAGTTATCAGGTTCCGATAGTACAAGCTAAGCTTAGTTTGGGGCTAGATAGCGCTGTGTGAGAAGTCCAGCAATACTTATTTATTATTTATTAAATGTAAGTTTGCTCTATTCTTCCCTAGTGAGAGAGATCCATCATAGATTTTTTTATAATCATTGAAAAGGTCTTTGCCGCACATGCGATTATGCCGCCCTGGTAGGTAATCTAAATCATGATGTAAACCCTATGTAACTAGTTTGTAAAGTTTTCTAGCTGAGTCCAAAAGAGGCTCACCAGGAACACTATTACAGAAACCTATTTTTCTTAATCATAAAGACAGGGTATTTCGAGAGACGTTTCTTTGGCAGTTACTAGAGCTGGTGTTCCTACAAATTTTCAAGAAATAATGTAATCCTAAAAACAAATACCTACCTACATATATTTTATCTAGAATATAATCAGACATAAACATTCCCTGTTACCACAAAACAAAAGTGATTAACGCGTGTTTAAAAAATTCCTTATCAGTTTTAGTATAGAAGTTTTTCTAAACTATATTTAGTGGGTGTTTAAATTCTACGGGGTAAGCCCCTAGACTTTTCATATTCAACAAACATTTATTTCAGTCACAAATCCCAGTCAGACGATCATCAATCCCCAAACTGAGTAAAGCACCAGCTAAACCTGCTAGAAAAACATTAACAATAACCAAAACTGAAGTCACTGAACAACTAAAACAAGATAAACGCGATAGACCAGAGGATGAATTCGATAAACTCTACGAAGAAGTAGTATTAAGTACTCCTACTCCAATCAATATTGATGTCAGTCTACTAAACCCTAGAGTAGAAGATCCTGAAATCCTTGAAAGCAAGTTTGAAGAGATTATACACGACTACGATGGGAAAAGAGAGCAACCAATTGACGTAGAAAAGATAAGGAAATCTAAAATACCGTTTTTGAGACGTAGAAGTCAACAAGAAATAGAGATTCGAGGTGATAGGAGTAGTATAGTTATCGCTGCTAGGGATAAAGTGAGGTTAAGACATGGGTCTAAATCTGAGGAGAAAATTGAGGTAAAATCTGATGAAACAGTCAAAGTTAAAGATAACAAAGCTTTCAATGATAAACTTAATGAAAATCAGAATAAAACTGAAACAAAAGTAACTAGCCATTCTACAAAAACAATCAACAAAACATTTTCAAAAAATGTTGCTAAGCCGGTGGATCAGCTTGTTGTAAACTCTGATGACACAGCCAAAGTCAAAAGCGCCAAAATTGTAAAAGAAAACGTTTCTGTCACCAACTCAGAAGTGACAAGTCAACACACAAAAACAGTTATAAGATTGTCTTCCAAAGAAGTTGTTGAATCTACGGAGCAATTTGATGAAATATCAGATGAAACAGTTAAGGAAGCTAAAGTTGTTTGTGACATATCAAAAGAAAACGCTGCTACAAACAAATCAGAAGTAACAAGTCAACACACAAAACCAGTTATCAGATTGTCCTCCAAAGAAGTTGCTGAATCTAAAGAGCAGTTTGATGAAATATCAGATGAAACAGTTAAGGAAGCTAAAGTTGATAGTGACGTATCAAAAGAAAACGCTCCTACAAACAAATCAGAAGTGACAAGTCAAGACACAAAAACTGTTATCAGATTGCCCTCAAAAGAAGTTGCTGAATCTAAGGAGCAATTTGATGAAATATCAGATGAAACAGTTGAGGAAGCTAAAGTTGTTCGAGACATATCAAAAGGAAATGCTTCTACAAACAAATCAGAAGTGACAAGTCAACGCGCTAAAACAGTTATCAGAACGTCTTCAAAAGATATCGAAGAAGATAATCTAGCGAAAATTGTCGGTACTACAACTGTAACGGAAGTTAAAACTACTGAACGTGGTGATAAAATAGAAAATATTAAGGGTGTTATGGCTGAAGAATGTATACGTAAAGAGTACATTATAATAGGAACACCCGTATTTGAATCATATGTACAAGAGATAACAGAAAAAGATGAAATTGAAAAAACGAACGAAGTCAAAAAAGTACTTTCTTATACAAACAACGTAGAACAAAATGAAGCTTCTAAAGAAACTGTTGAAATTAATAATGAACCTGAAATCACTGAAGTTGTTAATGTTCAACCAACAGTCGTTGAAATAATAGAAACAAGTGAAAACAAGGCTGATAATGAAAAACAAGAATCAGTTTACACTGAAAAATTAAAGGAGATAGAAGATACAAAGGCGACAAAAAAAGAAAATGATGAAAAAGTAGAAGATATAGCAAAATTGAGAGGAAAAGTAAGCAGATTAATAAATAAAATTGATACGCACGAGGCTTTTGATAAAAAAGCTAGTAAAATAGATTTTAAAAAGGAATTATCGAAAAATAAATCTCTTATGTCCAGGATAGCTATGTTTGAGGTAAGTATGATAAAAGTAGAAAATGTTTCCCAGTATTGATAGTTTCTAATAATAGCCTTTTTTTCAGAATTACGACGAGCCGACTAAATCCAATATACCTAAAACTGAGACTAAACTACAAAAACTGGTTACTATTGATAAACAAAAGGTAGAACATAACCATGTTCATACACCTTTGATAGTTGATGAAGTATTCAAGCCATTCCAAGTGATATCAGACACTAATGACGATAACAATAAGGATGAAATTGCTACAAACGGTGATAAGGAAAACGTGACACAAATTATAAGAGCTGAAATGGTTATCATCGAATCCCCGGAAGCTGTGCGTTATGATGTCGAGAATAAGATTCAAATTGCATCAAACACTTTGTTTACTGAGCAATCTAAAGTTATTGAGCAGTCTAAAGTTATTGAGCAGTCTAAAGTTATTGAGCAGTCTAAAGTTGATGAAGAAGTGCTAAAACCAGTGCCAATCAAATTTGAGCCTAAAGATGAAGATCTTAAAAATGTTGCTGACAATAAAGAAATATTACGGGATAGAAAATCTGTTGGTGCTCCAGTCATAATACCTAAGTTTATACCTGTAAGGGAAGCTCTTAAAAGGTATGAATCTCTAAATGCACAAGATAAAAATCATGTTAATCATAAAAATATTAAAGATTTACCAAAAATAAGATCAATCAGTGAAATTATAAATGATTTAAAGCCCGAAAAAAATCACAAATCTCTAGATTCAATGTTTGCACATCAAGTAGAAACAATCAGTGAAGTCTTAAATGATTTAAAACTTAAAGAAAATGAAGAAATAATGGAGAACGTAACTTTTCCCTCAACAACTGAAGAGGCCGAGCTCGAAAACGAAGTTTTTACGATAGAAGCGACTAACAAAAAAGCAGTAATGCCAACCCAAGTTCTTACTACAAATGAGACTAAAGAAAAAGTCGTAATCGACAATTTAAAGATTAATATCGAAAATGACTTGAAATCACTCGATAGCAATGAATTTTTCCCAGTAAATAAAACAAGAAATGCAAACAAATGTTTCAAGAGAGACCATGAATTTAAAAATACAGATTTAGATGGTTTTAAGAGTCTTGAATTTATACAAAACTATCATGATACAAAAGTAAAAACAGACGATTTAAAAAGAGCTAAATCTCTAGCAGAACTAGATATAGGTGATGCTGTCAAAGGGCAAGTTAATAGAATGATTGTCAGAATCAATTCTATTGAAAAAATTGATTTGGTATTTAAAGAAGTGCCTATAAATATGAAAGAAATGCCGAGGAAAAGATCTGTGTCGGAGAAAATTGCCTTGTTTGAGGTAAGTGATTTGTACAAAAAGTATATATATTTCGTATGAGTTTTTTTCACTTGCTGATCCGGGACGGCGTTGTACGATTTTTTATCAAAATAACATATACCAGTCACGGATAGTGTAGCTTTCTATTAGTGAAAGGATTTTAAAAATCGGTTCAGTAGTTCAAGGAAAAACCTTATTTTTTGGAGGTGATGTTAAGTAATCGTCACGCACCTTAGAAATACCTTATTAATTATGTGTATCGTAGATGTTTAAAATTTATTTAATTTTGTAACCTCATTTTTTAATTCCCCTTCCATTTTCCGGGATAAAAAATATCCTAAATGTTTAATCATAGTCTAAGTATGTTTATTCATAGTGTATCCCCGCGAATTCGTCCGCAATTTTCTGGATCTTGAGAACAGCGCCATCTACCGGGATATCTAAGAATCATCCCATTTATTAAATGGAATAAATATTATAATAATTCCATACGTTACATAATAACTGTTATTATTATATTATATTTTAGTAATTTTACTTTAAATTTGTCTGTTTAAAATTAAATTTAAATTTAGCTTCTAATTCTAAATGTGGAACTCTATATTCGATAATGGTTTATGGAGGGCGTTGATGACTGCTAAACAGTACTTTACTCCTTTGGGTATCACCGTTTTAATTTTTTTTCTGTACACTGTTTCAAATAAAGATATTTAATTTTTTTTTTTGAGTGGTGCATTATGTAAAGATAACATCAGAATCGACCGTTTAGAAGGAATTACGAACATAAGCACACTAGAACCCTTACTAATATTATAAATTCGAATGTGACTCTGTCTCTCTGTCCGTCTTTTTACAAAAACATTACCCTCCTTCTGCGCAGTCGGGTAAAAGTAGCCTGTGTCTCAATACCGGTCATAATTTATTTATACTGCGTGTACCCGTATTTACGACATTAATTTAAATCACGCGTAGGGCTGATGTTTTAAAATAGTTTTTTTCAAATTCATTACCATGAATTTTTTTTTATATTCTGTATATATATATTTTATAGTCTGTACAAAATAGATAAACAAATCTATATTCATTCGTCATGTAAGTAGGTACCTGTTAGACTAACTAGGTAAGCGGCATCCAAGCAAAAATTGTTTATTGGAAATGTATCGATTACTGGATAAATATTCAATCTACCGGTATTAAACCAATCTCTAAAATCAGTTATTACGATTCTGCATATGTTTCTTTTAAATGAATGTCGTGAATGCGGTGACAGACTGTAGGTATATCTATACCATACTTAATCGAAATCGAATTGAAATCGTTTAGTCATGAAAACGTAACAACGAATTTATATTAATACAAGCTTCCTCCCGCGGCTTCGCACGCTTGGTTTGCCAATTAAAGCAGCGAAGTGCTGGCTGTCCGTTTATAGAACGCGCTACCAGTGGCTATTAGTGGCTATCGACTGTATGCTAAATTTCAGCCAAATCGATGTATTCGTTTAGTAGTAAAACGTAACAGACTGACAGAGAGATAGTTACTTTCGAATTTATATTTAGGTAAGGATGATTAATGCAGACCCCAAGCTTCATATTTCAAGTGGTAATAATTTGTATTGTGAGGGTAGACTTAAAACATTTCGGGACATCAGTTGGAATTGCAGTAACTTAGAGTTAGGTGCGCTGTGTGACTTTGATTCAAATTATTACAAAATGAAGTTTTTTGGCGTGATTTTTTGGATTTTACTAATTGTGAGTAATGTTTACGTTTGTTTTATCTTTATTGCGCCTTCCTTGAGGTTTTTTTTGTATCTCACATTCGCACAGTGCGCGGTACAAAGGTTTCTCGTTACGATACAAGATATTTTGCATAAATATGTTATTAAACCAGGTAATGCCTCTTTATACTAGTTAGCCCTTTAAGATCATCGCAAACTACTAAGGGCACTTTAAAATACGTATTAATATATAGATGACTAGCTGACCCGCCCGCGGCTTTGCACGCGTGGTAAAAACATACAAAAGTGGCCTAACCGTGTGTTGGTATTTTAATTATAATTAAATTTTATTGTATAATTTTATTTTTATTCAATTTGATTTGATTTTGTTTAGTTTAATTTGATTTTAGTTGATTTTGGTAATTTCATTTTATGAATCCATGGCTTGAAATAAACAATTTTTTTTTTATTTATGTCCCAATCCCCGTCACAATCTATCAGTCGGTCAAGCCGATACCGTTACCGACCGGGATTTAATTTTAACCCCTTACTTTACCCGCTTTAGGGATGATTTTGCAAAAAAAATTAAATATATACTTTTTTATTTCTTACCAAATGCCTAAATATAAATTTTCAGATCCCTAACTTGAGGAATTATGGATTGCCCATACAAACTTTCAACTCCTATTTCACCCCTTCAAGATTATTTTTTGAGATAAAAGATAACCTTTGGCCTTCCTCGGAATATAATCTATCTCCTTGCTAAATTTCATTAGGATCCGTTCAGCCGTTTAATCGTGAAATAGTAAAAAACAAACAGAGTTACTTTCGTATTTATAATATTAGTGTAGATTGGAGGCCTTTGCCGACTGCGTGTACGTGACGTGAGCGTGTACACACATGAGGCATGATCACAAAAGTTTGCTTTGGTACCTATTTAATTTCTACGATTTCTCTTTTCAGAATAAACTAACGTACGCAAAAGTTACACCTACCCGTGTTCTCAAACAAGGCACATCACCCAAGCCGTCTATAGAAGTGACAGCTGACATTCAAGAGAAGATATCTGAGCTGTCAAACGTCAAATTGAAATACGACGCCATGGGTATTATGCCAAGGGTTGTGCTGGCCAAAGGGGTGGCCATGCCTGTGTTGGCTGTTGGCACTGCTTTGGTAAGTGTAGTAGATACATAGATATAAAACATTAATTTGCATAAACGAGTGTACAATAAGGTCTTCAAAACTAAGTATACACTTTATACTTATTTGTTCTTTACGAGCATCGCAAACTACTGATTGTCAGTGATCGGAGTAGGTAGATTGATTTGGAGTTAAAAATCTCAAACGTATATGTTATAATGGACATGCCTCCGGTATTCCGGCATTTTTAAATTATAACGTGGAGCTGGATGAAAAGTGGGAGTATCTAGATTGATTGAATATGTTTATATGGATATTTTCTCGTAGAAAACGTGTTTTCTCGATAAACCACGTAGAAATCTTCACGAATTTGTACGCAGAAACTTACCGAAGCTTCAACACAATCGGATGAATTTATGGGAACATAGTGAGCAAACAAAAAACAAGCATTCATTTTATTATTCGACAGATAAATAAAAATTAATTTAATTTTTTTTACTATAGTTTCCTTTAAATTTTAAATATAGTAAATCACTGGTTTATTATTAAATTCAAACCCATAAATAATTGAAATTTCCGGGAAAAAAGGCATGTCCATGTTCTACTATCATCATGATTTATGATGCAAGTAATTGTACATAAAATCAGTATTGCTTCGGTTTGAAGGGTATGCCTTTACACATTTATGATTCAAATGAGAGTGCGTGAATTATCCATGGTATAGCTAATTAGCTATCCTATTCATGGTATAGCTACCCGTTCTAACATTTATGGCAGGCCTATCTTAGTGGTATTTAAACTAAAAATAACCAGAGTATCCTCTTCATCTTCCAGCTAAATCATGATCTTGTCTACCACATAGTCTCAGCAGCTATATCCCTCGGCTACCGGGCCATAGACACGGCCTACATCTATGGGAGTGAGAAGCTAGTGGGGGATGCCATCAGAGACAAAATCAACGATGGTACTGTTACACGGTACGTTTACTGAAACCTGTATATCTATCTCGCAGCAGAAAAGCATCATCGTACTGAAACAACAATTGATGAGGATTGGTGATGATTGGATGAGGGTTGGTGAGGGTTGATGAGGATTGGTAAAAAAGCAGCTGTAGCCATCAGATACAGATAAAATAGAGTAGAATATAATAAGTTTATATTACGGCTAATTATTCAAAGTCAAAATCAAAATATTTTATTCATTAAAATCACAAGGATCACGTTGAAACGTCAGTTTTACTGCCTGTTCCTTCGCGACCAAACTAGGAAAGAAACAAGGCTGGTTATTTTTTTTTAATGATCCTTTTAGAATACATAACAATATAGAAAATAAATTACATCTAAATTGTAACATTTTAAACGAGTTGGAGCAATTTCAATCCCAAGCATCTCTATCGTCTAAATAATCCAATATTTTATAGTAGGCTTAATTATAAAGATTTTGTTTAATTACGTTTTTAAATTTGTTAATTGTCAATTTTTGTACATCCCTTGGGAGTTTGTTATAAAGGCGTACCTTGCCCTTTAAACAATTTACAAACTTTATGGAGTCTACAAGTGGAAACAGCGAGTTTATCTTTATTTCTAGTATTAAAATTATGATTTTCGCTATTTTTCTTAATCAAATTAATATTTTTGTGAAAATACATTAGATTTTCATAGATGTGTTGCCAAGGGAATGTCATAACATTTATTTCTTTAAATTTGTTGCATATTATAAAAACAATATAATTAATGTAAGCACCAAGGTTTCGGAACATACCTCACGCTAGTTAAAAACTGTAGATCAAAGATAATACTGTTACACGGTACGTTGAACTGAGACATGGAAACAAGGTGCCCCGGTACTAGTATTTAAATAGCATATTAACAGTTAAAATTGTCAAATTATATATGGACATTCAACAGTCCCGTTAGGTAGGTCCAACTTCGAGAAAGAGGTCAGTCGACAAATCCAACTCAGCTGGGCAGCGTTCCAGAATCTTCGTGAGGTTCTCTCGTCGAAAATACCTCATACGAAAGTCTTTGACCAGTGTGTGTCACCAGTGATGACATATCGTTCAGAATCATGGTCTTCCACTATGGGCCTCATAAGAAGGCTCAAGGTCGCCCAGCGTTCTATCGATACTATGCTTGGTGTTTCTCTACGAGATCGAAACAGAAATAATTCGTAGATGAGCCAAAGTCACCGATATAGCACATAGGATTAGCTAGCTAAAGTGACATTGTGAGGGCACATAGCTTGAAGAACTGGCGGCCGTTGGGCAGAAAGGTTCTGGAGTGAAGATCACGCACTGGAGAGCGCAGCGAAAGACGGCCCCCCACTACCTACCCACGACCGATCTTGTGCGGCCTGCACAGGTCATCTTTCTATCTAGTGGAGGGGCTGTCCTTCGCTGCGCTTTTCAGTGCGTGTTCTTCACTCCAGAACCTTTGCCCAACAGCATATATGCACAGCAGTGGTCGTCTTGTGACTGATATTATGATGATAATGAGAAAGGAAGTTAATCTGTACATTTTTTTTTTTCAGTGATGAACTGTTTATAATCTCAAAGCTATGGAGTACATTCCATCGGACTGATTTGGTGAAGGACGCGTGTGAGGCCTCCCTGAAGGCCATGGGACTGGAGTACTTCGACCTGTACCTTATACACAACCCTATGTCTCTGAAGGTAAGCCTTTTGATATATATAAATATTGCTGGACGTTTCATCTAGCCCCACACTAAGCAGAGCTTGTTCTATGGGAACCAGAAAACTTATAGAATATTTTACTTAGAAAATTTTAGTGATTTATTTCAATCATTATTATAAATAATGATGTTCCGAGCGGATCGCACTCACCCCGATGAACGTTCACGAATTGAACCAAAACATTTTCGGTCGAAACACCTATAAAACGGTAAGTAGGTAGGTACGTGATAAATCCTTAATAACATAATGCAAACAAACCTTCAGATCACATAGAAAATTGACTCTAAACAAAACGGAACACTTTTCTATTTAATATAAACAGAAAAGTTACCATCGGTTTTGGAACAATGTCACTAAACAAAAAATGTCACACTTCTTCGCGGAATCGTTTTCGTAATCTTTGAAATTCTATCTACTATAAAAAAGATAGATTTCCGTGCTCGGTGTGTACGCGTCCCTCCAAAATCCATAACGTCACTAGCACCACCTGGCTACTTAGGATAGAAACTGACCAATGGGTGTTTTTGCACATTATAGAATTCGATAAGACGGAGATGACACTCATAACTAAAAATCACCATTTTTCGTTTAGTGACAGTGTGGTAATCAAGGTGCGAAATAGCTGTAGATCATGCAAATATTAAAATTTGTTCAGCGGCGGACGTGATTCAATTTTCACTATGTCATTATCACAAAAAAATGAAGAAAACATTTTATTCAAAAACCACACAGTAATCATGAAAAATAAAACACAACAACAATAAAATCTAACCTAAGCACCAAACTTAAAAGCTCTGTGTGGGGATGAATTGGTACTCAGCTCAGCATGATGCTGCGGCATGTTAATATGCCGCAGCGCTGGTCTTCCGCTGAGTCCAGAAAAGATTACCTCACGTACATCTTGATCAAGGGTAGTCTTCTAAGAAAAACAACTATCATATTAAATACATACATAACACAATTATATACCTACTATTTTAATCCAATAAAACTATCTTACTTAAGAACATTTCACTGGTATATCATCATCATCATTGGTTGTTAAACCTCTGCATCAGGTATGTAAACGGGCTACGCAAGTACGAGCACATCGCACAGTACCGCTCGCAGTTAAAGTGGCTCAAAATTCGGTTTCGTCTGGATAGTCATATACTCTGTCTTCTTTATAACATCCCTCAAAATCCTCTGTCTCCATGCTATCTTAAAGAACGTTTTTATCTTCTTTTCCCACCTGATCGTCTTTCACGTTCTTCTCAACATCTTTTACTCAAGACGCCTGAGCATAAAACTTCTTTCTTCATCAACTCTTTCACTGTGACTGCTATCCGCTTGTGGAACTCTCTTCCAGTGGAAATCAGCAGGGCCGCCTCTATGGAATTCTTCAAATCCAAACTCTATAAACATTTCATCTTCGTACGCGTGTATTTATTGAGGCTACTTTAATCTATACATATACCAAATTTCTTTAAAATCCATTCAGTAGTTTTTGCGTGAAAGAGTAACAAACATCCACACATACATACATACATACAAACTTTCGCGTTTATAATATTAGTGGGATTGCTTTATTGTAATGTGTATGTTGTGTTCGTTTATAAATGAAATTGCATGTACTTAGTACCTAGTAAAAAAGCACGTACTCATGAAAATTTTGTTGATGAGTCTAATAAATAAATTAAATTATACTTATATTATATTAAAGGAAGGAGGAGGACCAATTCCAAAGATAGCCACAGTTCTCCAATACTCCGAGTCTGACTACCTCGACGCATGGTTCGGGATGGAATCCCTAGGCTCGAAGGTCAAGGCATTAGGAGTCAGCAACTTCAACTCTGTCCAAATTCAACGTGTACTGGACCGGGCGAGGGTCAAACCAGTTGTTAATCAGGTGAGCTGTTATTTCTCAAAGTCATAATCATTTTTTTTAATGTTATTTGTGGGAAACCATGCTTATGGCCCACCTGATGGTAAGCTGTCAACGTCGCCTATTGACACCGGCAACACCCGGGGTATTGTCGATGCGTTCCCTACCATATACAAACCTCTTTACATTTCTCTTGAAGCGTGCCATGTCGTAGCCTAACGGGAAAACCTCAGATGGTAGCTCATTCCACATCTTGCAAGTATGGGGTTCGAAAAGATCGCGTGAAGCGTGTGGTGCGCGATACCTAATTGTCGACGATATGTGGATGAGCTTTATTACGTTGTCAAGAAATGCGGTGGTAAAATCTCTACGACGGGATGAGATCAAATAGCTCCTCAGAACATTCCCCATTATACAGGCGATAGAATACACTGCGCGAACCGATGTCACGGCGTTGACTCAGCGGTTCTAGCCATTCGCTAGAACGTGAGTACAATAGATATATGTATATATACAATGTTTAAAAGCATCTTTACACACCGCCTCGTACAGGCGCGCAAAATTTTCAAAAGTAAAATTAAGTCTAACGCGCAACGCCATCTGTTAGCAGTTACAAAACCTTTCATTGAATCAACTCGAATCTCATCGAAATTAAATGCGATTTTGGCATAATAAAATAAACCATTATAATTTTTAATGCATCTCCAGACAGCGCCATCTATTTTTTATAGATAACTAGCTGTTGCCTCCGACTTCGTACGCGTTACACTACTAAATGTGTAGGTAAACTAGAAATAAAGCTAAACTCACTGTTGCAACTTGCCACCCCATTTTTATCCCATGATAACTGATTTATGGGATAAAAGGTAGTCCATGTCCTGATCTAGGTTATAATCTACGTATATACCAAATTTCATCGAAATCGGTTCGGCCGTTACGACGTGATTGAGTAACAAACATACAAACATCTAAACTTTCACATTTATAATATTAGTGTGATCTAAAGCCCTCTTATTACTTGAGCGAATATAAGATAGTGTTGCATGCAATAAAACTAAATTACCCTAAAACTATCATTTAACTGTTTGTTCCTGTTTTTCAGCGCCATCTAGAATCCCATTGTTAAACTCCGACACCAATAACCATTAACTAATACTTACTTTACTAACAAAAACATTTTTTTAGGTGGAATGTCACCCATACCTCTCACAGCAGAGACTGGACAACTTTTGCAGTGAGCGCAATATAACTCTGAACTGTTTTGGCGTACTTGGATCAAAGGTAAAAAAACTGACAACAGGACATGTGTTTCTGATTGTACTTATGTAACTCGCTAACTTGTCCTTAAATGTTTTAATGTGAATTTTTGTATTTTGGATATATGATTATATTCTGTAAAACTTATGATCTTTCCAAGTGTACAAACATTGTATCTTTATGGAATAAAAATATTTTGATTTGATTTGATTTGACAACTGCGAGTCGGACTCGCGCACCAAGTGTTCCGTAACAATATTGTATTAATGTGTACCTACCTACAAATTAACGATTTTTGGATTTTTCCTTGGATCCTTTTGGATTATTTGCAAGTGTCAAAATATACGGCATAAATGGCCGTAACTTTTGCAGTCCCAGATCTAGGGGGGGGGGGGGGGGGATAACCGGAGCGCTTGCCCAGGGCGGCAATTTCACGGGGCGCCAAAGATATGCTTGAAAAAAAAATCGCAAAGCGCTTAACTAGCATCCAGCGTACGTCGCACTATTAATTATTCATTTGATTTGAGTCCCCAAACCCCCCCCCCCCTGGCTACACCCGATATCAGTGTAAATATGTAGTCCTGTTAAATAGCCCCAAAATGACATAAAATGTATCTAAGAAAATAAAAGTTTGACATTTGACAGAAAGTACAAAATGCGTGACTTATATTAATATACCCCCCCCCCCCTGTCCTGTCTCTTAAACGACCGACTAGACCTGACTATTTGATATTAATTTCAACTTTATAAATCCACACGTTCCTAAGAAAAACGGTCTTACAGACGAACAAGAAAGGGATCTTATAAGGGTTCATTTTTTTCTTTCGAGGTGCATAACCCTAAAACATCGTCATAATATCCTAACTACTATTTTTCTTGCGTCTCAGGGGACCCCAGCGGAGTACAAGAGTGGCCACCCGGCTGTAATAGACGATGCCTTAGTCCAAGTGATGGCGTCAGGACTGAACGTGTCGCCAGCACAGCTGCTGATCAGGTAAATCCCATTTCATTAGTACTAACTACATCACTTTCAAGATAATGTTTCTTTCCCTACTATGAATAGTTTTCCCCATAATCACTCAAAAATCTGGCCAACAATAATAACAACAAAAAAACACAAAGGACGCGCGCGCGTAACGGTAGTATTTAATTTACTGACCGTACTGTCTAATCTAAGTTAATTCGCGCTCATTTTTTTTTAATTGAACTTCACTTGTAAGTTAGTTTGATCATATAATAGTGCCACGAAATGCAAAACCAACCAACTTGACCTACAGTTTCATTCAAATTACAGGTAACGGGAGTTCATGTCGATTGGTTACCTACTTTTTTTGGGGTAGGAATTGCAGTATTTCTGGATTTCAGACTTTTCCCTTTATTTGTATCACTAAAGCTACACGCATACCAAATTTCAGCACTGTGGGGTCACTGGTGTACCCTGTGAATTGTATCAAGTTTTTATAATGCCTAATAACTTAGAATCTACAAGGTTTAAATACAAAATAAAAACGGGGTCAAAATGTACTCATACGTACACCTTTCATTAGACGTGCAATTTGACCGGATAGTCCAATTTTGGGTTTTTTTACCCCCCCCCCCCTGCATTTTTAACTCATTTAGTCACACCAAAATTGTGCCATCATACCTATATATGAAATATCACGATAATCGGATAAACTCTTCGAAAGTTATCCTCGGACAAACAAACATACAAACAACACCGATTTGCCCAAGTTGATTTAGAGATCTCGCTTCGCTCGATCAATAAATATGATGTATGAATATAATATATAAATATGGACCTGACATAAGTGGCAAGCTATTTGAAAAAGGCTTATATTAAGTGTGCCATAGTCTGTATAGGTACCGCATAGACTCTCCAATGTAGCCACATTTACTCAAATTTTACTTGCAACGACCCACTCAACAACATCTTCATTTCAGGTACCAAATCGAATGTGGTCATACTGTAGTAGTGAAGGCCTCTTCAGCTGCCCACTTGTGGGACAACCTCCAGGCATTGACGTTCAACTTAACAAGCGCTCAAGTAGACGCTTTGAGCGCTCTTAACAGGAACAAAAGGAACTTCACTTTTAAAGGGTAAGGTTTTTCAATCTATTTAATATTCTAAACTATTCAAAAAGCTTTGAAAATAATAAGGAGAGCATGATGATGCTACAGATAATTGTTGCGGGTCTGGATGTTTTTTTATTATGTGTGTGTGTATTATTGTATGTATTTACAAAAAAAAAGTACCTATAATAAGTATTGTACCAATTATCTGGTTTCCATAGTGCAAGCTCTGCTTAGTTTGGAACTAGATAGAGCTGTGTGAAATGTCCAGGAATATTTATTATATTATTCATCTAATATTAAAAATATGCGAACGTGAGCACTTTACACTATCGTCATGAAATTTTGGACAGGAATTCTCAATATACTTTTTTATGAAGACGAAATGAGGGTTAAGTGAGAAAAAGTAAGAGCTACTAATTATATTTTGCTCATAGTTCCATTTTCCAAACTATTGAATTTTCTAAAGTGGTCAAGAAGTTTGGAATAGTATTTTCAAAAAGTTCGTAAGACAAGTAACATTTCACACCACCTGCTCGACAAAGTCAAATTATATGTCATGTAAACGTCACCGAAAGCAGGTGATTAAATCCCAACGGCTAAGCCGGGAGTAAAATTGTACTGAATTTAATTATTTAAATTTAACACCTCACCTGTATTCAATTTGAACCACACAATAAGAACTTATGACGACCTCCGTGGTGCAGTGGGTGAATAGCCGGCTGAGACGCAGGAGGTAGCGGGTTCGATTCCCGCCGCGGAACAAATGTTTGCATGATCTACAGATATTTGTTCCGGGTCTGGTTGTTTCTCTATATATTATAAGTATGTATTTACCAAAAAAAAAGTATATAAGTATTCTATCAGTTATCTGGTTCCCATTGTACAAGCTCTGCTTAGTTTGGGGCTAGATAGCGCTGTGTGAAATGTCCAGCAATATTTATTTATTTATTTTTATTATTTATTCGTAAATCGAACACACCTCTGCACAGAATGCACCAAACTAGATTTGGTTTTTATTGTCTCGCAGAAAGTGTGAAAAGTAGAGTATTATTTTCATGGATAAAGCTGCCTGCATCTTGGGCGTGCTTATATCCCTGTCTGCACACAGGATTCTGGTAACTCCCTCGCTCCGCTCGTGAGTTAACTCTAGAATCCGTCGTTACGTTCGGGATTTAATGTAGCGCCCGTGACGCAAGACACTGTTTTATCCCCTCGTTTAATAGTCTACTACATAAACATAACCAACTTCAGAAAACAGAAAATCTAAATCAGTTAGGTACTTTGATTTAAAAACCAAACTACGGTACCGAATTTAACTGACTTCAAAAAAAAGAAGAGGTTCTCGATTCGGTTGTATTTTTTTTATATGTTTGTTAATCCAGAACTCCGTCAGTTATCAATCGATTTGGAAAAATCAAGGTCTTGAGTCAACACGAAAAAAAAAAGATTTGGGCTAATTTAGATTTTTGCGAAAACTTGTAAGTACCAAAATTTACCTTAATTTTAACTTTTTTGTAATTTTTCCTTTACTTGCTGTTTTTAGACCTTGCTTATAACCAAAATTGAAAATTCTAGGTCAACCGGAAGTACCCTATAGGTTACCTATACGGTAGTTCCCGTTGATCTAGAATCACGAAATTTGGCAAAAAGCAAGGTCTTCAACACAAATAAAGGAAAAATTTCAATAAATAAAAAAAGTTGAAAATTAAATGGTGTTCCCATACATACATAGTTGACATATTGCTGTATGGGTGCACATACCATTTATTATAGATAATGGTACGGAACCCTTCGTGCGCGAGTCCAACTCGCACTTGGCCGGTTTTTTTTTTCTCGTATCTGAAGTCTGTTAGGAAGTTATTTTGTACTTTTGAAACTATCATGGTTATGAACACTATTAGCTTCCGTGCGCGGCTTCGCACGCGTGTTTTGTCAACAAAAAAGTAGTCTATGTGTTAATCCACGTTATATTCTACGTACAAGCCAAATTTCATCGAAATCGGTTCAGCCGTTACGACCGATATTCCGATCAAAGTTGTTTGACTGTATCTTGTCAAAAAGAATCAATTGATTCTTGCATTATTGGTGCAAGCAACCGACTCCAAGGTCACTGTACTTTAATTGAACTTGAACAAGAAGTTACTTGTTTAAGACCTTCTGTGTCTAAACACTGTGTAAATGGGTACTTCCAGTATCCCTTGAAAATATGTTTATTTAACCTACTTTGTTTCAGAATGGGAGACACACACAAGAACTACCCGTTCAACACAGCGTTTTAGAAAATAGGTCAGGATTAGTTAATTTATCGACCTATTTATTTTTCTAACCTATTTAGTTTTACATTTTAGGTGTAAAGCGACTTAAGGTTATTATTTTTACCTGTTAAATATGACAGAAAAATGTAATCGACAATTAGCATAAGTTTTCTTATTTTAAACTTTTAATTTTGATTATGTACCTACATATTTGTTTTTAATTAATTAACGTGTGTTTTGTATTGTGTGTGTTTTTTTAAATTAAATAATATGTGCTTTAGATTTGACCATTAGTTAGGTAATAGCCACCTAACTTAATTTTAAAGCTGATAATTTCATGTTTTTAATTATTTCACGTGTGTTTTTATGTAACTTTTTCTTTTTAATTAAGTATTAGTTATTTTTATTAATTATGACTAATTAATTATAATACAATTTTAAACATTTTCCAATTATTCGCAAATGACATTTTATTTTCATGTTTTTAATTAATTTACGTTTTTTATAATTTTTCTTTTAATTATGTATTAGTTATTTTAATTAATTACGACTAATTCATTATAATACGATTTTAAACATCTTCCAATGATTAGGCAATAACAATTTTAATAAAAAGATGACGAGTAAGCTTTGTTCTTTTATTTGTAAATTATCAAAAATCGTCCATCATAATCCTCATATTGGTTACCAGCTTCCGCCAGCGGCTTCGCACGCGTTGTTTGTCAACAAAAAGTATCCTATGTGTTAATTCAGGTTATAATCTACGTACCTACATACCAAATTTCATCGAAATAGGTTCAGCCGTTACGACGTGAATGAGTAACAAACATCCACACATACATCTATACAAACTCGCGTTTATAATATTAGTGGGATTATATTTAACTAGCTTCCGCCAGCGGCTTCGCACGCATGGTTTGTCAAAAAAGTAGCCTATGTGGTGACCCAGGTTATAATCTACGTACATACCAAATTTAATCGAAATCGGTTCCGCCGTTACGACGTGAATGAGTAATAAACATCCGCACATACATCTATACAAACTTTCACTTTCACATGCATAATACGCATGCGAAGCCGCGGGTGGGTCAGCTAGTCTTAGATAAGCAGACATATGAATGAATTACTAAGTTACGATAAATTGTTTTATAGAGGCTGAAGCAAAACAATAATGCAATTATTTCGCTTTACAAAGGCCCGAATAAATAAAGGCCTTGTTATTAATATTATTTTTTGGTAAACACTACTTACAAGTATACAGGGTGTTTAGTAATATACTGTTACGAGCTGAGGGTTCGGGATAAAATAATGGGAATCGATCCAACCAAAATAACACTTTTATTCAACACTAAAACGATGAATACACGAACTTGGTCACACGTTATCACAACACAATAATTCACACCACTGGTGCACCACTTAAAGTCACCGAAATGATCGCACGTATAGCTTAATCCAAACTGACTCGGGAGCAACTACTGTTCACGCGAGACCCTTCCCACGTCAGTCCTCCAGGGCCTCGCTGAGACTCACTCACTCACTGACTCAGACTGACTGTCCGGCCATCTCTCCGGCCTATTTATATCGCACACATTTCGATTGTTCGAGAACGATGTCGAGCCTTCCAGGAAAGGGTCGGTCCCTCGACACAATGGCCACTCCCCATTCTGCGAAACCACAAACAATAGCAACAATAACACAGCAAGACAAAAGCGTTCGAGAAGGTTCGATTATTACTCATTGTTTAACAGCCTCGGCGTAACACTACCCCCTCCTAAAACATGCTCGTCCCGAGCATTCTTAGCCCCATATCGCGGCAGCCGATCAACATGAACAATTTCAGGCGCACCTCGCGCTGAAGATGTAGCAACTAGAGGAGCCACATTGCCGTCTCCAGTACTTCAGGACACCCAGAGTCCCTTTCTCATCAGCGATCCCAATTCCAGCCTCCAAAACACGGCTCTCATGATTTCTATCTGTTCTTTCACTTCCTGGAATTCCTTTCCAGATGAACCGAACGATTCCCTCATCAGTCGAGCACGCTCTTATGGCCAACGTCGCTGATCTTCCTGTTGACGACGCTGCTCTTCTTTATCCTGACGTCGCTGTTCCTCTTGCAACCGAGTCTGCTCCACCTGTTCACGTCGCTGTTCCTTCTGCAACCGAGCCTGCTCTTTCTGCTGACGACGCTTCTCTTCTTTATGCTGACGGCGTTCTTCCTCCTGCAACCAAGCCTGCTCTTCTTGTTGACGACGCTGCTCTTCCTTATCCTGACGTCACTGTTCTGCCTGCAACCGAGCCTGCTCTTCTTGCTGACGACGCTGCTCTTCCTTATCCTGACGTCGCTGTTCTTCCTGCAACCGAGCCTGCTCTTCTTCCTGACGTCGCTGTTCTTCCTGCCAACGTCGCTGCTCTTCTTGTTGACGACAAAGCATGGCCATAATAGCAGCACGTTCGCCTGTCACAGGAGCTTGCCCCACGGATGATGATGATGATGATGATGCTCCAAATGATTCGGCGGCGGCTGATTCCATCTCCATCGGCTGACGACTCTGCTGAGCTTCTTGAACCGGAGAATCTCCAAACCGCCTTTCATCCATTTCCTGTTGTCGTTGACCTCTCGTCCTGACACCGTCCACGTTATCCTTTGGTAGAACCGGCATTATTTTATCCCACTTCTGACACCAAATTGTTACGAGCTGAGGGTTCGGGATAAAATAATGGGAATCGATCCAACCAAAATAACACTTTTATTCAACACTAAAACGATGAATACACGAACTTGGTCACACGTTATCACAACACAATAATTCACACCACTGGTGCACCACTTAAAGTCACCGAAATGATCGCACGTATAGCTTAATCCAAACTGACTCGGGAGCAACTACTGTTCACGCGAGACCCTTCCCACGTCAGTCCTCCAGGGCCTCGCTGAGACTCACTCACTCACTGACTCAGACTGACTGTCCGGCCATCTCTCCGGCCTATTTATATCGCACACATTTCGATTGTTCGAGAACGATGTCGAGCCTTCCAGGAAAGGGTCGGTCCCTCGACACAATGGCCACTCCCAATTCTGCGAAACCACAAACAATAGCAACAATAACACAGCAAGACAAAAGCGTTCGAGAAGGTTCGATTATTACTCATTGTTTAACAGCCTCGGCGTAACACTACTGACGATATTCAAGTGACGGTCTCTCAAAACATAAAAAATGACTTCTCGAAAAAAAAAACTACTAGTTATATCATTAAATTTTAAAGAAAATCGACTAAGTTTAGGTGATTAATTCGATATAAAACTTACTGCCTACTCTTGCAATCGACATCCAAAAATAAAAAGGCCGAATTGATATCTCTTTTGGAAATAGCTGCGGGTTTTGGGTTAAAAAGGGACAACAAGAATATCTCGAGATTCACCAATACAGTATCTGTGGTTAGATGGCAAGCATTATGCAATAGCACAACATAATTTTAATAAAGTGTTTGTTTTTACATGCCACAATATTTTTTTCATTTCTATGGTAAACATTTCACTTTATTTATTATGCTCATCAAAATAACCCCTTTCATTTTTGTGCGTATATTATCAAACATCCTATATACACATAATATGGAAGACGCGGTCGAGATCGGCCAAGAAAGCGTTGGCGAGACGTTATTGTTGCCTTCGAGCAGGAGTGGTGGAGTATCGCACATCATAGATACAGATGGAAGAACTTGGGGTAGACCTTTGCCCATCAGTGGGACAATATAGGTTGACAATAATAAAACCAGGTTTTGTAAAAATAGATCGATTTTTTAATACTTTTAACAATGTCAACCCAACTTAACAAACTTGAAATCGTGATAATAACATTTTAAAAAAGCCTTAAGTATGAATTAAACTTAAATATTTATTTCGATTTTGGCGCCGGTTTTTTCAGCAACCCTGAAATAATACAAAAAAAATTTGATTATTTTAAAAAAACATGAAATATCAGATCTTATTGTGTTTTGTTTAGTACTGGTTGTGGCTTAGCTTAGCTGTAAGAAATAATTAAATAAATAAATATTGCAGGACATTTCACACAGCGCTATCTAGTCCCAAACTAAGCAGAGCTTGTACTATGAGAACGAGATAACTGATAGGATACTTATATACTTTTTTTTTGTAAATACATACTTAATAATATATTAATATTATAAATGTGAAAGTTCGGATGTTTGTTTATTTATTTGTTTGTTACTCAATCATGATTTCGATGAAATTTGGTATGTACGTAGATTATAACCTGGATTACCACATAGGGAACCTTTTATCCCAAAAATCAGTTCCCAGGGATAAAATTGGGGTGTCAAGTCAAGTTGCAACCGCGAGTTTAGCTTAATTTCTAGGTCATCACATTTAAGTGTAACGCGTACGATGTCGCGTGCAATAGCTAGTACTTATAATATAACCATTGAAGCTTATTATCTAGGGTTATACCTAAGAATACGGTGGTGTCCACAAGAGCCAACTCCTCGTCTTTGATTTTTATATCTGCTTTGACTTGTGTAACATTAGGTAGTATAAATCTAATACACTTTGTTTTCTTTTCATTTAGATGTAGATTGTTTACATTGAACCATTTTACCACCTTAGAGATTGCATTGTTTACATCGTCAAAATCGGTTTGTCGTAGCTTTAATTTAAATAAAAGTGACGTGTCGTCTGCAAACAATACAACCTCATGATCGTCCCTTACAAGATGGGGATGATATATACTAAACACAAAAATGGTCCCAGAATTGATCCCTGTGGTACACCCCGGAGAACGCTTCCCATTCACGTCAACTCTTTGCACTCTGCCACTTAAATAAGAAGTGAGAAAGTCTAGAGCAACGCTCCTAATGCCATAATGGTGTAGTTTCCTGATCAATGTGTCATGGTCTACGCAATCAAATGCCTTGGAATCACAAAAAACACCTAAAGCGTCATGACTTGAGACTTCTCCAAGGCATCAAATACGTGCGATATTAACTCAATACCAGCATCAGTGGTTGAGCGACCCCTGGTAAATCCGAACTGTTTATGATGCAGTAAATTGTGTGAATTGAAATGTCTAAGCAGTTGATTTAAAATTAGTTTTTCAAATATTTTTACTAAATGTCTGAAGTACTGAGATTGGTCTAAAATTACCAGGATCAGAACTAGTGGCTGATTTGAAAAGTGGAGTTATTTTACTGTGTTTCATTAAATCAGGGAATACACCACAGATAATACACTCGTTGAATATTAAAGCTAGTTCGGGAGCAATTATGTCAATCAATGTTTTCACGACGCTAACAGATGATAAGATATAAGATATACTTACTTGGTATATTTGTAACCGTCTTGAATAGTTTTGCCTGAATAATGGAATCAGATGGTGACTTGAATTTGGACATAATTCCTGTAAAATAAAAATAAGATATTGGCGAACGTCTTAGAACCTGTGACCCAGAAAAATCCTCAATATATAGAAACGTTTTTTAGGAGTAAGTCTCGTTAAATATCTTCATCGCCATACCAACGTCCACTGCTGAACATATGCCATAGATCTCCAGAGCGACTTATCTTGTGTACCCAACGGCTCCCAGCAACCTTAATAAAGCCGTCTTTCCATCTAGAGCCCATCCAACGCTGCGCTTTTCCAGTCATTTAGAAGACACCATGAGGATTCCATGTAGTCGCAAAGACGCCAACATAAAAGAAATAATGTAAAACAATACTTTATATTATATTGAAAATATTTTAAAAAATATTTTTCACTAAGTACTTAACTTATATTATAATTAATGTTTTTCTTTGTAATAAAAATCTCAAAAACATTTTACTTTGTTTTGATTTTTGACACGTGCTATTCACAGGTGTGTGGCCCTCAGTAATATCTCACCTTCCTATGTGACCTGAGACCAAAATGGTGTGACGATCGCTGATCTAACTAAACCATTGTTGTACGGTAGATGCGCAGGTACCTACACTAGATGCTCACACATACACAGTACTTTTCTAATATTATTCTAATTAAATCACACTTGTACTAACCATTTGATATGCTTAATTAAGTTTTTACTAAGAATTATGGATCTTTGACATCTGAAAATAAATAAATAAATGAATTTGAATTTGTAATTTGCATGCCGTGAAACTTACCTATATAGCTATATCAACTTACATACCATGCTCTAGCAAATACATTTCAGTTCTGCTTTACGAGCAGTAGACGATCAACTGTAAGCTGGATTTGTAAGCAGTTAATATACAACGTGTTATATTATGTACGACATTAAATGTAAACACGGGTAGGACTAATGATATTGTTGTAAAAGTGTTATTTTCAAATTCATTACCATAGAACATTTTCATCCTTCAAATGTAAAATAGTAGTCAGAGACTGGCTACTAAATCTGGACTATGCTTCTACAGAAGTTATTCTAGTCGCTCTCTTCTAGATTAAGCACCATTGTATTTATGTCATAATAATATATTATTTTGTCATTTGTATGCATAATTTCTAAATTTCTATTCAAATGTCTTTTCAAGTGTAAATTACTAGTGGTTCGCCCCGAACACTCAAGATTAAAACAAAAAAATATTATTTGTAATCTTTGACTATCAAAATACTGCCACGAAATTAATAGGCAAATAACTTGACCTACAGTTTCATTCACATTACATGTAACGGGAGTTCATGTAATGTGGTTACACTTTTTGGGGGTATAAATTGCAGTTATTCTGGATTTCAAACTTTTGCCTATATTTGTAAGCTACACGAATACCAAATTTCAGCACTGTGGGGTCACTGGTGTACCCTGTGAATTTTGTCAAAGTTTTGTTTTTTTATGGCTAATAACTCAAAAACTACACGGATTAAACTAAAAATAAAGACGGGGTCCAAATGTCCTGATAAAGACCTTTCATTTGGCGTCCTACTTGACCTAACTGTCTCATTTTCATTATTTTTTACTTCTCTTGAACCCCAATATCTCAACAACCCCACAACATTTTTAGCTCATTTAGTCACACCAAAATTGTGGCATCACTACCTACCTATGTGTCAAATTTCACGATGATCGGATCAACGCTTCGAAAGTTATCCTCAGACAAACAAACATACATACATACATACAACGCCGATTTCCCCAAGTTGATTTGGAAATCTCGCTTCGCTCGATCAATTATTATTATTATTTTATCTATCAATGTATTTAGTAATTATTTTATAACAATAATTCTAAGTTAATTTATTAAATTCAATTATGTTATATAGTATCAAACCCGGCGGAGGGCATTAATATGCCATAACACAAGTTTACCTAGTTTGGATACTAATGCGATCCCACCAGGAACCGTCTATGTGAACGATAATTATTTCTAGGATTGTTTCTGTTATAATTTAATACATTTTATTTCATTTCATGTAAGTAGGTATCTGTTAAACTGACTAAGCGGCATCGGCGCAAAGGCGCCGCTGATTTACGTTAAATATTGATTATTGGAAATGTATTAATTACTGGATAAATATTGAAGATACCGGTATTTAACCCTCCAAAATCAGTAAATAAGCTTCTGGATGTGTTTAAATTAATTTCGTACATAAAAAAACGGGTTGTATAACAAAACACGTAGCATATATCAATTAATATTGTTTTCTACTTACTTGGACTGATCCGGAGTGCGTTTTGCTTCAAGACGGCGGCGTATGCAGGGGATAGTTTCTTTAGAGGTATTTTAGTACTACCCTCATTTGCTTTTAAATTCTTAACACTACTAATACCTTTCTTAACAACTCTGTTTGATGAATTTCTATGACTTTTGATAACCATTTTAGATTTTTTAAGGTTGTTTGGAAACTTTTTCTCATTATTATTATTTTTGATTGAGTTTTTTGGAAGTGCCTTTTGATTGGGTAAACCTTTTACTGAGTCAGCTTTTTTTACTCGATTGTTTTCTGTGTCCGCTAAATCTTTATTATTAATACCTACTATATTTTGAGTTTTTGAAGACTTAACGATATTGTCACTATTTTTATTAACATTGTCACGTTTCTTTGCATCATCGGAATTTGCATTGTTAGCTTTGGCTGAAATAGAATTGACACTTTTCTTAGCTTCATCAGAATTTAGATTCTTGACTTTAGCAGTATCGAAATTTGCATTATTCATAGCTTTAGCAGGATCAGAATTGACACTTTTCTTAGCTTCAACAGAATTTAGATTCATAGCTGTAGCAGTATCGGAATTTGCATTATTCTTAGCTTTAGCAGGATCAGAATTGACACTTTTCTTAGCTTCAACAGAATTTAGATTCTTAGCTCTAGCAGGATCAGAATTAACACTTTTCTTAGCTTCATCAGAATTTAGATTCTTAACTTTAGCAGTATCGAAATTTGCATTATTCATAGCTTTAGCAGGATCAGAATTGACACTTTTCTTAGCTTCATCAGAATTTAGATTCATAGGTTTAGCAGTATCGGAATTTGCATTATTCTTAGCTTTAGCAGGATCAGAATTGGCACTTTTCTTAGCTTCAACAGAATTTAGATTCTTACCTCTGGCAGGATCAGAATTAACACTTTTCTTAGTTGTATCAGAATTTCGATTTTTAGCTTTAGCAGTATCGGAATTTGCATTATTTTTAGCTTTAGCAGGATCAGAATTTACACTTTTTTTAGCTTCATCGGAATTAAGATTCTTAGCTTTAGCAGGATCTATGGCATTATTCTTAGTCTTTGCAGAATCAGGATTGACACTTTTTTTAGCTTTATCAGAATTTAGATTCTTCTTAGCTTTGGCAGGATTAGTATTGACATTTATTTTATTAGCATTGGCTTCAATTTTAGAATCTTTGCCAACGCTCACGGGATCTTTATTATTTTTTGTATTTTTAGAGTTTTTTGAATTTACTATGTTAACTTTCTCAATATTTTTTGGTACTTGTTTTTCAGATTCAATAGATATTGCTTTAGCTGCTTTACTGGTAGCAGTTTTATCATTGTTTTTTGTGTTAGTCTTTTCAACATTATCAGCATTTTTATTTTCCTCTGTTTCTAGAATATTATTTTTATTGACAGCTTTACTGTTGTTTACTGTTTTTGTGAATTTTTTATTCTGTGTGCCATTTTTTTCAGCGTTATTTACTTTTTTCTCCGTATTAGTTTGTTTAGTTTTATTTTTCTCGGTTTTTTCTTTGTTAGAATTTTCAATTTGTAGATCAGTATTTTTTTCAACTTCCGTAGATTTTATTTGATGACTTTTTGATATTTTATCATTTATGTCCATTTTAGTGGTAGGTTCTTTGTTTTTCACATTTCCCTCAGCAACTTTAGCAGTTTTAGTGATGTTTTTCGAACTACCAGCTGTTATATCATCATCAACTTTCTCTGTGACTTTTGTAGACTTTTTAACAGTATAGTTTTTTGGCTTATCTGTAACTTTTTCTGTATTTTTAGATTGCTCTTGATTTTTTTCGCTGTTTTTCTTAACAGACTTATCTATATCTTTTTCCACAGTTTCAACATTTTTCTCTTTTTGATTAACCATATCAGTAATACTATTAGCTCCAGTTTTAGCTTTCTTAGCATTATAACTATCAACCTGAATGCTCTTTTTAACAGCTTTATGATTCTCATCTATATTCTCTTTCCCTTTAGGTCTAGTCTTCTTCGGGATAGATTTAGGCGGAGCCATTATATCTTCGTCTCGTTTCCTCTTACGCGTTGTCTCTCTTGTACTCTCTTCAGGTGATTCTTCATCAGAATTTTCGTCTAGTGTAGTTTTTTTGAATCTTTTTATCGATTCCTGGTCTGACTCCATGCTTTCGTACATTTCTTGTGTTGATGCCTGTGCTTCTAGACAAATGCTAATGATTTTAGAAAGGTGTTGTGTTCGTTCGTCTGTCTGTAGCGACGGATCGGAGAGTTGGCGATGCTCCTTCTTTATTAGCTTTAGGTAGGACTCATCTGAAATAAGATTTTATTTTATCACTCATAGAATAGAATATATTTATTTGGTAAACAGACAGGAAAAAATAACAATGGAATGAGATAGATACTTACAGTTAGAATGTACTACATAAGTACATACACATATATATGACACATATACACATATAAATGAAAGAGGCCGAATTCATAATATGCTATAATGAAATACAGCCTCCATAACAAATCCTTATTTCTATTAAATGAAAGAGGCCATAGTCTAGTAGTGAAAAAAAAAACAATGGTCTGAACATTTGTTCGATAAAACAGTGAGATTACAATTACACCATTTTAATATATATATTATCGTATTTTTAAATCTTCATTCAATATATTGTAATTCAAAATAGTAGTTAGTATAGCCATATAATATAACTAAAATACATAATAATAAGTTTACCCATATATTCCAGTGCAAGGTTCAGATTGTGTCGGAAGGGTGCAATGTGTGAGCGCTTGTTATAGAGTCGCCACGACAACACGAGGAGATTAGTGCATTTCAACATGAAGCCTCCTTGAGCCTGTAATCAATCTGTAGCGTTAAGATCGCCCATTATGCTTACGTATGCTTGTTTTTTTATTTTTTTTAACTGTTGTGTCTAGCTTGTAAGGTATAATAAACAAAATAATTATTAATTCGTTCAATCAATCATACTAATATAAATGCGAATGTTTGGTTGTTTGTTTGTTACTCAATCACAGCGTAACGGCTTAACCGATTATAGTAAAATTTGGTATGTACGTAGATTATAACCTGGATTAACACGTAGGCTACTTTTTGTTGACAAACCACGCGTGCGAAGCTGCGGGCGGAAGCTAGTTGAGAATAAATGGTTATTAACTGAATATGATGTCGTACCAGAGGCTCCATAAAGAGGATGTTGGCGTATCTATCCGTGAGTCGAGCGAGGGTAGTGCGGCGCGAGCGATACTCGTTAGCATAACTACGCAACACCTGTAACACACGTTATCTATATATAGGGTCTTGCAATTTAAACTTATTGATCGAGCGAAGCGAGATCTACAAATCAACTTGGGCAAATCGGCGTTGTATGAATGTATGTATGTTTGTTTGACCGAAGATAACTTTCGAAGCGTTGATCCGATCATCGTGAAATTTGATAAATATGTGGTGGTGATGGCACAATTTTGGTGTAATTAAATGAGCTAAAAATGTTACGGGGTTGTTAAGATATTGGGGTTCAAGAGGGGTAAAAAAAATCAAAATGAAACTATTAGATCAAATGGCATGTCAAAATTATTAGCACATTTCGACTCCGTTTTTATTTTTAGTTAAGTCCTTGTAGTTTTCGAGTTATTAGCCATAATAAAAACTGAACTTTGATAGAATTCACAGGGCCCCATAGTGCTGAAATTTGGTATTCGTGTAGCTTTCGTGACACAAATATAGGAATAGACTGAAATCCAGAATAACTGCAATTTCTACCCCTAAAACGTGTAACCTATTAACATGAACTCCCGTTACTTGTAGTTTGAATGAAACTGTAGATCAACTTATTTGGTTGCGCATTTCGTGGCACTATTTTATTAGTCAAAGATTATGAATAATATTTTTTTGTTTTTTGGAAAACTCGCAAGATTTCAGTTCTGGGCGAACTACTAGTTATATTGAAAGACGGTTATAAAAAATAGAAACATATACTATGTTTAAAATTTTCTTGAGAACTGGTGTATTGTACGATGCCACAGATTACTAAAAAGTTACTAAAAGCGGTTCAACGACTCCGCTCGTTAAATGCACCCGACCGGTCATAATAAACCTACATTTTAGGTAATAATAAAAACTCAAAAATAAAGTTGTATGGATTTAAAAAACAACAGTAAATTTGAAAATAGATAATGAGGCTCATTGCATTCATAATAAACTAAAATGAAATGCAACCTCCATGACAAATCCATATTTTAATTCCTTCTTTTTTCCAATTCATCATCTCAGCCCGTCTGTCAGCACCCACTGTTGGATATAGGACTCCTCTTTATTACGTCATTCTTTCCGGTCCCTGCAAGTCTCATTGCAAGTTGTTATTGTTTGTATTGTATTTATTATTACTATTTTAATATTATAGAATGTTTATGTATTACATTTATATTCATTTTAACTACCCTGGTTGTATATAATATAATTTTATATTATTTATTTTTATTAATATATAATATATACATATAATTTTGAAAAATAGCGATAATCATAATATTAATACTAGAAATAAAGATAAACTCGCTGTTGCCACTTGTAGACTCGCATAAAGTTAGTAAATCGTTTAAAGGGCAAGGTGTACGCTTTAATAATGTTACGAGCTGAGGGTTCGGGATAAAATAATGGGAATCGATCCAACCAAAATAACACTTTTATTTTACACTAGAACGATGAATACACGAACTTAGTCACACGTATCACAACACACTAATTAACATCACTGTTGCACCACTTAAAGTCACCGAAATGATCGCACGTATAGCTTAATCCAGACTGACTCGGGAACCACTACTGTTCACGCGAGACCCTTCCCACGTCAGTCCTCCAGGGCCTCGCTGAGACTTACTCACTAACTGAGACTGACTCAGACTCAGACTGACTGTTCGGCCATCTCTCCGGCCTATTTATATCGCACACATTTCGATTGTTCGAGAACGATGTCGATCCTTCCAGGAAAGGGTCGGTCCCTCGACACAATGGCCACTCCCCATTCTGCGAAACCACAAACAATAGCAACAATAACACAGCAAAACAAAAGCGTTCGAGAAGGTTCGATTATTACTCATTGTTTAACAGCCTCGGCGTAACACTGCCCCCTCCTAAAACATGCTCGTCCCGAGCATTCTTAGCCCCATATCGCGGCAGCCGATCAACACGAACAATTTTAGGCGCACCTCGCGCTGAAGATGTAGCAACTAGAGGAGCCATATTGCCGTCTCCAGTACTTCAGGACACCCAGAGTCCCTTTCTCATCAGCGATCCCAATTCCAGCCTCCAAAACACGGCTCTCATGATTTCTATCTGTTCTTTCACTTCCTGGAATTACTTTCCAGATAAACCGAACGATTCCCTCATCAGTCGAGCCCAATTCCAGCCTCCAAAACACGGCTCTCTTGATTTCTATCTGTTCTTTCACTTCCTGGAATTCCTTTCCAGATGAACCGAACGATTCCCTCATCAGTCGAGCACGCTCTTATGGCCAACGTCGCTGATCTTCCTGTTGACGACGCTGCTCTTCTTTATCCTGACGTCGCTGTTCCTCTTGCAACCGAGTCTGCTCCACCTGTTCATGTCGCTGTTCCTTCTGCAACCGAGCCTGCTCTTCCTGCTGACGACGCTTCTCTTCTTAATGCTGACGGCGTTGTTCCTCCTGCAACCGAGCCTGCTCTTCCTGTTGACAACGCTTCTCTTCTTAATGCTGACGGCATTGTTCCTCCTGCAACCGAGCCTGCTCTTCCTGTTGGCGACGCTGTTCTTCTTTATCCTGACGACGCTGTTCTTCTTGACGACAAAGCATTGCCATAATAGCAGCAAGATCGCCTGTCACAGGAGCTTGCCCCATGGATGATGATGATGATGATGCTCCAAATGATTCGGTGGCGGCTGATTCCATCTCCATCGGCTGACGACTCTACCAAGCTTCTTGAACCGGAGACTCCCCAAACCAACTTTCATCCATTTCCTGTTGTCGTTGACCTCTCGTCCTGACACCGTCCACGTTATCCATTGGTAGAACCGGCATTATTTTATCCCACTTCTGACACCAAATTGTTACGAGCTGAGGGTTCGGGATAAAATAATGGGAATCGATCCAACCAAAATAACACTTTTATTTTACACTAGAACGATGAATACACGAACTTAGTCACACGTATCACAACACACTAATTAACATCACTGTTGCACCACTTAAAGTCACCGAAATGATCGCACGTATAGCTTAATCCAGACTGACTCGGGAGCCACTACTGTTCACGCGAGACCCTTCCCACGTCAGTCCTCCAGGGCCTCGCTGAGACTTACTCACTAACTGAGACTGACTCAGACTCTAGACTGACTGTTCGGCCATCTCTCCGGCCTATTTATATCGCACACATTTCGATTGTTCGAGAACGATGTCGATCCTTCCAGGAAAGGGTCGGTCCCTCGACACAATGGCCACTCCCCATTCTGCGAAACCACAAACAATAGCAACAATAACACAGCAAAACAAAAGCGTTCGAGAAGGTTCGATTATTACTCATTGTTTAACAGCCTCGGCGTAACAATAACAAACTGCCAACGGATGTACAAAAATTGACAATTAATAAATTTAACAACGTAATTAAACTAAATCTTTATAAAAAAGCCTACTATAAAATATCGGATTATTTAGATGATAGAGAAGCTTGGGATTGAAATTGCTCCAACTCGTTCAAAATGTTACAATTTAGACGTAATTTATTTTCTGTATTATGTATTGTCAAAGGATCATAAAAAAACAGCCTTGTTTCTTGCCTTTCTTTCCTGGCTTGGTTGCGAAGGAACAGGCAGTAAAATTGACGTTTCAAAGTGATCCTTGTGATTTTAATGAATAAAAATATTTGACTTTGACATTGACGACCTCCGTGGTACAGTGGGCGAATAGCCGGCTGAGACACAGGAGGTAGCGGGTTTGATTCCCGCCGCGGAACAAATGTTTGCATGATCTACAGATATTTGCTCCGGGTCTGGATTTTTTCTGTATATTATAAGTTAAGAATTTAAAAAAAAAAATTATAATTTAAAAAAAAGTATTTAAGTATCTGGTATCTATCAGTTAACTGGTTTCATTCCTTAGGTACAAGCTCTGCTTAGTTTGGGGTTAAATAGCGCTGTGTGAAATGTCTAGCCATATTTTTTTTTGATCTATTTATTTAATCTATTTATTTTATTTCGCTTACGTAAGTACACAGTTAAATAAAAATCATAAGTTATAAAGCTACCGTCTAACGTTCCATCCTGCCCATCCTAAGGTTGTCCGGAAGAGATCGCTTTTAGCGATAACACCGCCAATTGTACTATCGCGTATCTAGTTTTAAGTGTTTTATATATGATTTGTTAATTTAAGTGTAGTATACAATAAAGGGTTTTTTTCTATTCTATTCTCATTCAATTCCAATATAAAAAAAATATACCTGAACAACATCGCTGGGGTTCTTCAATGAGGCCAGCACTGACGTGGAGAGCTCAGCCTCCTGTGAAGTCTTCACTGGAAGCACGCGGAGACCATGGTACGATGAGGGAGCGAATTGTTTGCTCTGAAATATATATTTTTTCAAATTCATTTATCCTGCTTACATGGTGCATATACATTTTTCAGCTTAGATAGTAGGTAGCTTAGGGAGTAAGTACATATACCCTGTAAGGGCACTGCAAGTTGGGTTTGCGCCTTTTCAAAAAGTACAACTATTAAACATAGAATTAAACATGTCAAATAAAATAAATTAAAATGAGTCTATAAATAAATAAAATAAATATTGTTGGACATTTCAACAGCGCTATCTAGCCCCAAACTAAGCAAAGCTTGTGTACTATGGGAACCAGATACCTGATAGAATACTTATATACTTTTGTTTTTTTTTGTAAATACATACTTATAATATATAGAAAAACACCCAGACACGGAACAAATATCTGTAGATCATGTAAACATTTGTTCCGCGGCGGGAATCGAACCCGCTACCTCCTACGTCTCAGCCGGCTATACGCCCACTGCGCCACGGAGGCAGTCTATGCGGCATATGTCAAATAATACAGTAGAAGAACAAAGGTATGTTAAGCTATCGGTTAATAATAATAATGTCAAGTAATTTCAAAGTACAAGTAAATCTTAAAAATATAAAAAAAGTCGGGTTAGTTACACCATTTATAACTCAAGAACGGCTGGACCAACTTTGATGATCTTTGATTTGTTGGATTTGTCTCCACCCCGAATAGCATATTAAAATATCAGTAAAATTCACGCAAAAAGAAATGATGAAGAAAATTCATTTTCTCATACATAATGATGGCCAATTGACAATTCTACCGGGATGACATAGGTACATATTGGCAGCCCGCGTTATATGCATGTCAAGGCGGTACGAAGTTCGGCGTGTCAAATTAGTTATATCTAAACATGCTTATATACTACCGGTACCTCCCTATTAATGTTCGCTGTGGTCGTCACTGTGTTTGTATATTGATTTGAGATGGCTATTTATTTTATTTTGATAAGACCGCTATTTGTACTATCGCGCATCTAGTTATACTACTAATTTAAAATGCACATCCGAAATCGTATTAACAAGACTTAAGTCAGTTTAACAGGTACCTACTTACATTATGAATGTATATGATTTGTTAACGTATTTTATACAGGCTGTTTCATTGATATTTTAGGACTTGGTATTAAGGTAGTTTGAAAATTTAAATTTTTCTATAGTAATGAATTTAAAAAAAAACTATTATACAGCAATACTAGCCATTAGCCCTACCAGTGTTTTCATTTAATGTCGTACATAATAATACACGTAGTATAGCTAAAAAGCGGGATAGCTAAGATCAGTGATGATAGGAAGGATTTAGGGGAAACTTTTGCCCAGCAGTGGGACGATAGAGGTTAAAAAAACTTAAGTAACTCAACCTTAGGCTTCCTCCAAAGGTTTCCAGTTTTTCCTCTTTTTCGTTTCCTTCAGATCTTGACGTCATACTCAATACTCATCACACTAATATTATAAATGCGAAAGTTTGGATGTTTGTTTGTTACTCAATCACGTCGTAACGGCTGAACCAATTTCTTTGAATTTTAGTATGTACGTAGATTATAGCCCGGATTAACACTTAGGCTACTTTTTATCTCATAAATAAGGTCCCATGGGATTAAAATGGGGTGTCAAGTTGCAATAGCGAGTTTAGCTTTATTTCTAGATTACCTACACATTTAGTAGTGTAACGCGTAAGAAGTCGCGGGCAACAGCTAGTATTACAAATGCGAAAGTTTGAATGTTTGTTTGTTACTCAATCACGTCGTAACGGCTGAACCGATTTCTTTGAATTTTAGTATGTACGTAGATTATAATCTGGATTACCACTGGCTACTTTTTGTTGACAAAAGACGCGTGCGAAACCGCTGGCGGAAGCTAGTACTCAATACATACATTGCAATACATTGCACCGCCAACCGTCGCCCATCTCCCGTGCGCAGCGCAGCCTTAATGAGCTTATTACCATCCATCCTCAGTGTTTGCTGTTTGTTTGGGTGGAAGATGTTCGAGCGAGTGTGTCACAGTTATTGTGAGAGTATATAGTTATGTATACCTATGTTGAGTTAGTTATTTAAAGCCCCTATTGTATTTGCATATCTGTTGTGTTTTTAGGGTTCCGTACCTCAAAAGGTAAAAAGGAACCCTTACAAGATCACTCTCTTGTCCGTGTGTTACCACCGATTTTCTCCGGAACTGGTGGACCTAGCAAGTTGTAATTTATACCATAAACTGAGGTCTACCTAGTCAGGTCATAAGTATTGTCACACAGTAAAAACTTTTCTTTTAGAATGCTGGCCACAAAAAAGTTTATAGAATTCTAATTTCGAATTGTTCATGAAAATAAAAATGTATACTTTTTAGAATTTTACTCATTTTTAAATATGGAGTGGACGCTTAAAGAAGACCGTGTTGCAGTTATTGCGTTGCATCGTTGCGGTTACGCGCCAATTCAAATTTTTGACATACTGAAACATTTGAATATAACCAAAAGATTCGTTTATCGCACCATCAAACGATACAATGAAGACTCTAGTGTAGATGACAGGTCAAGAAGTGGTCGCCCTCGGTCTGTTAGGACTCCAGCAGTGATAAAAGCTGTGAAGGCGCGAATTCAAAGAAATCCCAAACGTAAGCAGAAACTGTTGGCCCTTCAGATGGGGTTAAGCAGAACCACGGTGAAAAGGGTGTTAAATGAAGACTTAGGGCTTCGGGCATATCGAAGAAAAACAGGACATCGTTTGAATGCTCGTCTAATGGACCTGAGACTGAAGAGATGCCGCGCTTTGTTGAAGCGGTACGCGGGAAAAAAATATCGGGAAATTCTTTTTTCGGATGAAAAAATTCTTACCGTAGAAGAGAGCTACAACAAACAAAATGATAAGGTGTACGCACACAGTAGTGAAGAAGCGAGCAACCGTATTCCGCATGTCCAACGAGGTCATTTTCCATCCTCGCTCATGGTATGGTTGGGAGTTTCTTATTGGGGCTTAACAGAGGTACATTTTTGTGAGAAAGGTGTAAAAACGAATGCAGTTGTGTATCAAAATACAGTCCTGACGAACCTTGTGGAACCTGTTTCTCATACCATGTTCAATAACAGGCACTGGGTATTCCAACAAGATTCGGCGCCAGCTCATAGAGCGAAGAGCACACAAGACTGGCTGGCGGCGCGTGAAATCGACTTCATCCGGCACGAAGACTGGCCCTCCTCCAGTCCAGATTTGAATCCGTTAGATTACAAGATATGGCAACACTTGGAGGAAAAGGCGTACTCAAAGCCTCTTCCCAATTTGGAGTCACTCAAGACATCCTTGATTAAGGCAGCCGCCGATATTGACACGGACCTCGTTCGTGCTGCGATAGACGACTGGCCGCGCAGATTGAAGGCCTGTATTCAAAATCACGTAGGTCATTTTGAATAAACTTTAGTGTCATAAGAATCTATGTTTTGTGAAGTTCATTTTGGTATATAAATGGTTACATAATGAATAAACTTGTTTCAATTATTTTATATTAAACATGTGACAGAATTTATGACCTGACTAGGTATAGTCTCTGTTAGGTATAAAAATCAAGGGCCTAAGTCAACACGATAAAAAGATATGGGCTAATTTAGATTTTAGCGAAAACTTGCAAGTACTAATTTAATTAATAAGTTAATTTTCAAACATTTTTATTTTTCGAAATTTTCCCTTTACTTGTGCTGCTTTTACTACTAGCTACAAGACCTTGCTTTTAATCAAAATTGACAATTCTAGGTCAACCGGAAGTACTATATAAGTTTTGGGTCAAAAACCTACGAGTATATGGTAGTTCCATTGACCTAGAATCACGAAATTTGCCAAAAAGCAAGGTCCTACTGCACAAATAAAGGAAAAATTCCAATAAATAAAAATAGTTAAAAATTAAAGGGTGTCCCCATACATACATAGTTGACGCCAATTAAGATAGTCCTCTGAGTTGTATGGGCGCTCATACAACTTAGAGGACTAGCTTAATCGGCACCAACCTCCAATAAGGTAAATAAATAAAATTGTGTTATTGTGTGAAATAAAATAAAAGAAAATATTTATTAAAGATAATGGTACGGAACCCTTCCTGCGCGAGTCCGACTCGCACTTGGCTGTTTTTTTTTTGTGTACCTTTTTAAAATTAATTTATTACTTATATTAGTACTTACCTAAAATATGTAAGTTCGAAAATGAACTTGTTTTAGATATAGCGTATTAGATTAATTCTGTAAAATTATATTTGAGTGTAAATGTGTGATATGATAAGATGAGGAACTTACAGGTTGGTGCGTGTAGAACGTGATGGAGAAGGGCACCTGACCGATGCGGCATTCCGCAACCACCTCCCGCCAGCAGCCCGGCTCAGTCACTGGCCTCTCTCTGAAATAAACATTCACTGATAATCAGTGATTGGAGTAGGTAGATTGATTGTATGTACTTGCATCATAAATCATGATGATAACATATTGGGGTTTGAGTAAAAAGTAGCCAATGTCCCAATCACAGTCATAACCTATTTGTATACCAAATTTAATCGAAATCAGTCCAGACATATAGTCGTTAAAACGTAACAGACAGAGGAACAGTTACTTTCGAATCACATTAATATTATAAATGCGACATTTTGGATGTTTCTTTATTTATTTGTTTGTTACTCAATCACGTCGTAACGGCTGAACTGATTTCGATGAAATTTGGTATGTATATAGATTACAACTTTGATTAACACATAAGTTACTTTTTATTGACAAAACATGCGTGCGAAGCCACGGGCGGAAGCTAGTTTATAATATTAGTTTATTTAGATATAGTATTTTCAATTATCATACTTTCTAATATTACACATCCATAATACATAGTTATAATACTAAAAGGAAATTCTATAAGAACTTACCCTTCTAAAACAGGGTCCTCAACCATTATGTTGACCTCGGACTGCAGTATATCCACACCGGTCAGCTCCTGCGTGGCTTGCAGACGTACCTGCAGCAGCCTATGCTGATGTTTCAGCTCGGAGATCGACGGGTCTATGTCCAGGACCGTGGGGAAGTCATCATCAGAATTTGAGCTGAAAATATTATTTAATAAATCCTATTTTATACCAAAGTCATCAGCGAAGGCGATTACAGAGTGGTGGGCAAAGGATGCTCGTAGACCAAGAGGTAGACCACCCGCCCGATTGTCGAATGACGTTGTGAGCGTAGCTGGGTGTCAATGAATGAGACTCGCAAGGAGGGTGCCGACGGGCTGAGGTGAAGGATGACCAAAGTCGTGGATGTGGGTAGAAGGATCAACCAGCTGAAGTGGAGATGGGCTGGTTACTAGTCAATCAGCAAATACGGAAGATGGATAAGAGCAGTAACCGAGTGGTGGCCGAGAGAAGGGCGCAGACCAGTTGGCAGACCACCAGCCAGATGGTCAGACGACATCGCGAGAGTTGCGGAAAGGCAATGGATGTGCTTGGCACAGGACCAGAGTGGCGTGATAACAAGGAGATCTATACCCAGCAGTGGGTGGATGTGGGCCGAATTGAAGATGATATCAAGCAATTATCGAACATTAAATTACGCTCTTTGTAACACACTGATTGGATAACTTCCTCAGTAACAGGGTGGCCATGATTGGAACATGCTACCAGGAACTGTTGTTTCTGCTACTTCAATAAACTCATTTAAACAAATTTATTATCTGGCTACAAAAGTTCTCTGGAAACACGACGTTTACTTGATCAGTTGTTAACATTATGCTGCATTCTTCGGGTTACTGTGTGAGGCTAGTTGACTATATGTCCCGGAAAATCGGATTCGGTTTCGACTGGGAAGAGTGCCAGCAATCCCCAATCTGCCGCTCCCATCGCCACCTCAACACCCTCACCGCTTCACATGCAAAATTGTATATCTTTTCGGACAGATGGCCCACAGTAGAGAGATCATGCTTGCTCTATTGTGAAAGACTAAATTAGACACATAGTTATTAGGTATTTTTATTTGTATTGTGTTGCATACATAATGTACTGTCTTTTATTTTTACATTTAATTATGTTTAACATAATATATTTTCTTTTTTTAAATAAATAATGTTATTAGTGTGTTTTGTGTATACATAAGTGTAATGATTTAGATAATGTCTGTAATGTTATACTTTATTTAATAAATTGAACTTTAAATTGAACTTTGAAAAGTGAACATTATGAGACTGACAACACTGTGTGATGTAGACATATTGGCATGGACATTTAATATGTTATAATTACTGGTCGGCATAGGTAGTGCCATTCACGGGAATTAGTGACCGTTAACTGAATGTGGATATGCCTTCTAAATCCTGGGAAATATATTTTTATTTTATTTAACAGGTCTATTAGTATTTCGGAATTCTTATTTTACATAGTATAGTAAGTATTCAGCTTTATGCAAATACATGTTGTATTGGTCACTAAAGTCATCCCTTTCCCTCAAGCTTTTGTAGCTTATCGCGGGTGAGGTGAGGACTCGGTTTATTAGTAGTCTGATATGTCGTCGCACATACTCATGGTATCTTAAACAGTTAAACTTCATTTACATCGACATTCAGAACAATATCCCCGGTATTCGGGGAATAAATCATGGGGCATATCCATATTTACTTATCATTCAGGTTCATTGACCCAAAATAGCACTACCTATGCCGACCCCTAGTTATAATAATATAATGCTGCTTGTGTATAAACAATATATAATAATAAATGGCTACTGAATCATTGTATCTACTCTATGTAATTTTTTGACATTAATATTATTTCAAAGTTAATTGTTGGAGCATTGTAAAACTGACAAAAATTTGTATAACTTTGCAAGCTATAACTGGCAGATAATATCTTTAAGCACTTTTATCTTAATTAATTTAAGACCTGATTTTGTAATATCAGCAAAGAATAAATGACATAAGTATGACTAAATTATGTAACTCATATAGGTACAGTAACAACACAATAATTTAAACAGTGTTAAAAACAGACAGTAATGGCTGTCTCTTTATTAATAGATTGAATAACTAAATTAACGGCTAGAAGACATGATGATGATTAACTCTTCTTAGTAGCCACTTTTGAAGGAACTTGTTGAAATCAGGGGGCCGGGAAGAGGCTCCAAAAAGCACAGTAGTTCAGAATTTTATTGGAGTAAAACTGAAGATATAATTAGATATAATCTGAATAATTTTCTTTTTAAATACCTATTCTTACTGCTGTAGAAGCAGTATTAGATAAAAGATGTTTTTACCTGTTGTTTTCATCGTAGTAAAAACAAGAGTTTGTAGAAGGAAATTCTTTGATTCTCTTTTCATAGTACGTTATTTCTTGAAGAATTCTCTCTTTTTCGGCCAGCAAAGCTTTTTTCTTGCCATTTGAGGCAGTACATAAAAACATTTTTGCGAATACTACTCAAATCACAAGCACACAACAAAAACAAATCTAACATTTCAAAAAGAAACTGCCATTTTGAATTTTTCAGTGTTGCCAGTTGCCAGATAAACCAGTTTTCTTTTTTATTTACCGGTGATTTTCCGAAACACTGAAATATTTTGAGTGGTAAGCGGTTTCTCACGTTGTTATTTTATCGAAGCTAAGCTAGTAAGAACTACATACTACATAAATAAATAACTGAGAGCTTGCGAGAATCTTCCATAAAAACTTATAAAATTATGAGGTATATAACTGGAGTTTATGATAACTGGTTCTTTATTGGGGTATAAATTGCAGTTATTCTGGATTTCAACCTTTTCCCTTTCCTTTTCCTTTGTGTTACTGGTGTTACTAAAGCTAGACGCATAGAAAACTACACGCATTCAGCACTGTGTGATCACTGGTGTACTGTACACTGAATTTCGTCAAAGTTCAGTTTTTACTAAGGACCCGTAGTTTACCTAACATTTAAACTACAAGGCTTATACTAAAAATAAGAACAGCACCAAAATGTATAGATGATTATCTTTTACTAAACGTCGCACTTGACCCGATTTAGATTTTATTAGATTTTTTTGTTTTATTAGGTTTTTTTTACCTCTGTTGAACCCCAATAACTCATAAACACCCCCATATGTTTAACTCATTTAGTCACACCATGAATGTGCCTACTTAAGTAACAAATTGCACGATGATCGGATTAACGCTTCAAAAATTATCCTTGGACAAACAAACATACATACATACAACGCCGATTTGCCCGAGTTGATTTAGAGATCAGATCTCTCTTCACTCGATTAAAATCCACTTTATTAGTGCTGGGTTGCAGAATGTGACAATTTGTGCTATTCACTATTAGTTGAATGGCCTCTGTGGCTAGTTGTTGCCACAATTATGCCAATGTCAACATGTGCTAGTTAGGAAACTCTTTTTGACAATGTAAATGTCAAAGCACTTGACATTTACTTTTTTTATTCGGAATGTCAAAACTGTCAAACAGATGCTGCAGCACGGCTGGCAAGTTAGAATTTATAATCGCATTTTATCTTGTAATTAACTGTAATTATCGGCAATAATAACCATTTATCTAGTGCAATAACTGTGACGTATCATCTAGCTTAATATCAGACGAGTTTAGCTAATAAGCGATTAGTATCTAGCTAGAAAACGTAACGTGAATTTTGTAGGTCCATTTCAAATAAATAAATTTGTAAACATCGAAAACACGAGTAACATAGTTCAAGTTTGTGTGTTGTGGACTAATAAGACTGTGTATTAACTCTACACCATGTTGTGAGTTCTAAAAACTGTGTAAACACTAGTAATTTAGGAAGCTGTGGCAAGTGCAAGAGGTTTACCAAAATGGGTCAGTCAGGGAGTGCTATGCCCGGTAAGTGAGTTTTAATTACTGATAACAGGTTCTAATTGTGTTCTTATTGGATTGGGAGCGCAGTTTCCTTGTTAGAATCTTTTTTTAGCGATATTCTATGAATTAGTTGGGCTGCATTCATTAACAATTGTGCTGTGTTTGTTTATCTAAATCGCTGGTGTACTCAATGCCTCGTCACAATTAATCAACTAGAATAAACACGGTTTAGCCTACAACCTTAAGTTTTTCTGTCAGCTGCATTTAGAGTAGAGTAATCACTGTCAAAGGTCAAATTTACCATCAGTTTATAATAAAAAAAGAAAATACATTTTTTTGTTCTCAGAGACAACACTATAAAAATACTAAGTAAAGTACCCGGTTTTATCGCATAAAACCATTGCGGAGCAAATAATTAATAGTTCCCCATTTTTCAAACAGGGCTCATAGTGACTAGGTACAGTGCTGGATTTAGCAAGCACAGGGCCTGTAGAAAATTCTATCAAGGGGCCTTTGGTCTGAAAAAATTGGGTTGCCTGGTGCGGGAAGCATTAGTGCACCTTTCACGTGCTAGCCGGTTGGGGTATTCTTTTTACCAATTTGTTATTTTGATTTATATATCTTCTGACTTTATTTATTTTTATTACATAATATACCTACTATTTTGACATTTTAAACTATATATTATTATATTTTGACACAACATGACATACCTACCATGACACATACCTAATACTCTCATTTGACAACATAATAACAATGTTAATAACATAACTTTCAAGGTCTAGTGGCTAAATGGAGCGGTCTCGACAGAATATCAGCGCTTTCCATTACGGTGGGCATAATGCTGAGTCGAGTCCCATTTACTGCTGTAGCACACAGTATCTACCAAGTTCTCTCTTGTTTTTGTTTGTTTTACTTTTATAATATATGTTCTATTTAATTGTTTCTCTTTTTGTATGTTCTCTGTTTTAAAAGGTAACTGTATTGTATATTGTGTGAATAAATTATTGTCTATGTCTATTTGCTATGAGTTCTTAAGTTCACTTTGTACAAGTGGTAAAAAAAGTTCTATTCATGGATTAAATATGAGCGACTTTTTGTGGATTTTGTGCATTTACTGTATAACATTCTGTGTTTTATTTTCGCCACGAAATAATCGGTTGCCGATTGTCTGATGTGGATTATCTTAGTCGGTAAGAGTGTTGCGTTTCACGTTTTTGTGTTTAGTAAATTACCACATAAGTTTCACTCAAAAACTTACGCTCAGGCGGAGGGGGGCAGGTTTAGATACGCGGGCCCCTTTTGCGCGGGGCCCGTAGCAATTGCTACTCTTGCTACGTTGTTAATCTTACACTGACTAAGTATAAACATATGTCAGTCTGATTTAGTGAATTGTTATTGTCCATCATATTATGTAGTTTATGTGTATTTGTTTACATTTGTTCTAATCTAAAATACACAAAATAGATAGGATGTAAAATTTAGGCCAGTTCTTCGAACTATTTGCCACTTCCACAGCCACTTCAGCTTGCTAATTTTCTTGGCTATATCAGTGACTTTGATTTGTCTATGAATCTCCTCATTTCTGATTTGATCTTGTAGAGAATCACCAAGCGTAGCTTTCTCCATAGCACACTGAGAGATCTTGACCTTCTGAGGCCCATAGTGAGAGACCTTATTTTGATAACTTATAAATAGTTTACATAGGGTTAGGTATCTCCTTTTAAGCAAAAAATATGCTTGTATTGGAAGATACGGCTCTTCAATAGCATAGCATTCTATTCTATTATGAACTTACTTGGCTATTCAAGACATAAGTAATATTGAGGTAGTTGAAGAACTTGTTGAAAGCATCATCTGCAGGTACACAGATATTTGCTTATTTATGAATATCAATCAAATGCCACTATTTACACACATTATATAGTCAGGTATGTGATACAGCACATAATGCGTACCTACAAATACATATTGCAAAATATCTGTTTAAATATAAAGTTAGTTAAAGCGCATTATTGATCATTCATATTCATTTATTCTGTTTACATGTATGTACATATACATTTTTCAGCTTAGATAGTAAGTGGCTTAGGGAGTAAGTACATATACCCTGTAAGGGTACCTCAATAGTTGGATTTGCGACTTTTAAAAAAATACAACAATTACAGAGGAGTAAACATGTCAAATCAAATAAATTACAATTAATAGATGTTGCGCGCGACTTCGTACGCGTTATACTCCTAAATGTGTAGGTAATCAATAAACAGAAGATCTCTTCTAGGCCTTAACAACTAAACTACATATATTACATACATACATAATTACAAGTTTGTTTACTTTGTACCTGTTTGTGATCATTTATATTTTGTATTCTTATATTTATCTATTTATATCTTTAAATCTGTCCAAGAATTATGTATAATCACATTTGATAATTTTACTAAAATACCTAAGTTTAATGTTTATACCTAAAGATCACTGTAAGAAAGAGGGGACTCCTCTAATACAGGTTATAGCAACTTAACAGATCCAAACCCATGTAACCCACAGTTCTTGTAATATAATAAAGAATTATTGAATTTTGAATCTAGAAATAAAGCTAAACTCTCTCTTGCAATATTACTTGACACCCTATTTTTATCCCATGGTTACTTACTGATTTATTTGATAAAAAGTAGCCTATGTCGTAATTCATGTATAATCTACGTACATACCAAATTTAATCAAAATCGGTTCAGCCGTTGCGACGTGATTGAGTAATAAACAAACAAACAAATAAAGAAACATCCAAACTTTCATTATTAGTGTGATATCTATCACTTGTTACACACAATTTTTGATTGACCGAGCAAGCGAAGCGAGCGAAGCGTCTCAGTTTCGAAATCGGCCAAACAATGTTTTTGTCCACCTGTCTGTCTGTTCTCGCCTACAGGTCGCATTTTTCAAACGATTTTGACGAAAATTGACACACAAGTTCCTTGATTTATTTAAGTTTTTTAGTCGAAATTATTTTTTCGTGTGGGGAAGAGAGGGGAAGTTTGCTGTAGAGTTATTTATTGACAGATTTCAATCAAGTTTCAGAGGCGCACTAAGGACTTCATTCTACAAAAGAAAATTCCAAGAGGGAGTAGTGGAGGGAGAAAAGGGGGAAGTTTGCTGTGGTGTTATTTGTTATATATGGATTTCAATTTTTCCGCCTCTCCGCTTTCAAGAGACGAACCCGTAGACACCATTCGACCTAGGAGCAAGGGAACGCGAGTAATCGCTAAAACTTATACCAATATTTTGCTCAAAAGTCTATAATAGTAAGCCTATTGGAAAATTCAAGCAATTGAAATTCGATTTAAAATGAGTTTCTAAAAATTTCAAAATTGTAAATTTAGCCATCGGTGATAACAATATTAGGTAATTTCTACATTTCTACTACGAGTAGCTGAGAAGAACGGGATAAAAACTAGAGTTGCCGCGAATACTCGCTATTATTCGGTATTCGGCTTTACTCGACATTTTTTTGATATTTGTCGAATACCGAATAATAGCTAGTAATATTCGGCATTCGGCGAATAGTCGTCTAAAATAAACTTTTAACGAACAAAGAAACTAATGAGTTAAAAATAATCAATTTTTATTATTTTCCTTAATATATCCAATACACAGTATCAATTATTATCTGTAAAATGTGCCTGTGCCTATCATATTCATGAAATTAAATTAGTTAGGCTTTTAAATTAATATATAAAATCCAGCAGAGGCAGATTGTGCTGCAAAAAAACTATTTTTTCTGCACGTTCGGGAGCAAGTTGGTTTCGCTTTTCCTCATAAATTAAACCTGCCTCGGAAAATAGTCTTTCTGAATAAACAGAGCTTGCTGGTGGGATTTAGTATCGTTTAGCAAGCTTACTTAAAATAAGAAATCTATTCTTATTGGTACTCAAAGCCCACCATTCATATGGGTTTATTTTTCTGTCAGCCTTTACTAATGCGATGTAGTGGGCGATTGCTTCAGCAGTGGCATTCTTGGTGAAAAATTAAATTACTACATTACATTTATGTAGGTATGTATAACATGAAACAGATTTCTTTAACTTTATTATTATTTTTTTCTCACAACCTTAGAAGAAATTAGAAATATTTTTAATGCGTGCCTTATTTATGTCGAAAGGTAATGTCGAGTTATTCGACTATTCGCCAAAGTGAATTGCGATTAATCGGTATTCGACTATTCGCGGCAACTCTAATAAAAACTATTTAAAAAACACTCTTGTCAAAGTGACGCGACACTTCATGTAAATGACTTCACGTCAATGAACGACGGTTAAATTATATGGATATTGTTCATACAAAAATACTAAAATCGCGATAAAAAAATGGACGACCTATTCTCATACCTACCAAATATGCAAAAAAATCTATAAAATCGGTCGACCCGTTTCGGAGGAGTTTTGTTACAAACACACGAGATTTTTATATACATATTAGATGTACCTATACTGTCAAAGGTAGCAATTTTTGACTAATTATTTCGGAGAATTCACAATGTGCGCCTATCACAATATTTTTTTTCTTTACTGGATTGTATTAAAATCTTAGCCATTCTCTTGAAAAAAGTACTTTGCTTACTGGACTATAAAAGTTTTTGTAGTATATTTTTAATTGCCATACAAATAACGAAAAAAAAAATTAAATTTTGAACATTATTTAAAATTTTGTCTGAAAATGAGCACTATTTCTGTGTAGTTAAGGGTTAAAATAGTAGCAGAATAATAATTGTGAGCAGCTGACGATCAGCTGTGTAATTCTACCTGTCATTGTCTTTTTCTTCTTTTTAGGGTTCTGTAGTCGAACTGGGAACCCTTAACTAAACTGGGAAGCTGGTGGTAGAGCTTTTGTGAACGGGCTCGAGGAAGTATGGTAATGGTATGCTTCTGTAATTATTGGCACATAAGCATAACAGCTAAGTCCTATAGTATAGCAACGTATCCACATAGAGATCAAAACAATATAATACCTTGTTTTGAATTCTATGTGGATATCCATGGGCTGCAGTAGCCACTTAACATCTGGTGGACTGCATGCTCGTTTGGCAAATAAGTTGTATAAAAAAAAAGTTATGCCATGTCAGTCTGTCCGTCTGTCCAACCTGTTACAGCCGATTTACTCGCGAATAGTAGAGTTTCTTGAGAAAGGACTTGTCTGGGGAAGTACCGCTACCTATTTCTGCCGCCAAGCAGCATTGCTGTGTTTAGGATTAAATGGTATGGTTGCCGGTGATTTTTTTTTAAATATTACTTACTAAGGTAGTAAACAAGCATACGGCCCACCTGATGGTAAGCGGTTACCGTAGCCTATGGACGTTTGTAACACCAAAGGTATCACTCGCGCGTTGCCGACCCTATAAAATTTACAAATGCCCTTTTTGAAGGACCCCATACTGTAGTCCCTGGGGGAAACCTCGGCAGACCATTCCACAAGCAAAGTGTTCACGGGAGGAAATTCCTATGGAACCTCACGCACATTAGGCTTTACGTTGTATGCCTATAGTTGATGGACGCAGGGCAGTGTATCGTAGGACACGTTTTTAACGTGCCTATGTTTCAAACAAATAAAGAAATGTGTATTTAGTTTACATGTACGAAATTACCAAAATCAACTGCAAAATTATTTAACTTTGTATTTTAAAATTACTAAAATACCGATTACGGAACCCACTGGGCGTGGTCTGACACGCGCTTGACCTTATTTTTCTTTTTTTTTTTACGGACACGTGCATTGCACAATGGCCCAGTGCTAAAATGGACGAGCATTTTACGAGCGATTTTATACCTTAGGGCTTGTACACAAAACTGCGATGCGACGTCGCAGCGTAAAAATATATGGTATATGGTTTTGCGTTGTGAATTCGCATCGCGCCGATACGCAGTTTTGTGTACAAGCCCTTACCTCTAAACCTACAGAAGGCAATATCTAAAGTCGTTTGGGACATTATAATATTTTAAAATATTTTTTTGCAAATCGTGTATTGAATCTAAAGTTTTGAGGAGTACGGGCTATTTTAGGATGATGGGTAATTTTGTTCTCTCTTATAAATTTCAGTTACGCAAGGAGGTTACCTGTGTTTTTTGCAATCTCTTTGGTTAACTGAGTCGAATCAGCTGATTTAAAGAATCATATGATTTGAAATTTTCATGTGAAAAGCAATCCATGCTATCCATACTTGTTATTATAAATGCGAAAATAACTCTGTTTGTTTGTTTGTTACCTTTTCACGACTAAACGGCTGAACGGATCGTAATCAAATTTGGCAAGGAGATAGATTATATCCTGGGAAAGGACATAGACTATTTTTTGTAAAAATTATCAAGAAATTGCATTTTTTCATACATAGATGCAGCTAATGATGGCCGATTGACAATTGTACCGGCGACGTTGGCAGCCCGCGTTATATGTATGTCAGTCAAGGCGGTACGAAGTTCAACAAAACTCGCTTAAAACAGTAAAAGAATAGCATTATAGATTTCCGAGTGATTAACTTGGCAACTATAAGTATCTCTTGACATAACTTGACCTAAGATGCTAAGCCTCTTAACAGAAGGCTGTGACGTTCAGTTAAGAGCTAGAAGTGGTGTTAAGTGCTAGCACAAAATAGATAGCGACCGAAGTTTAGTACTACGTGGGTTAACTTCTGTCCCTAAACGAGCGAACATAGGCGTACGAGGATTTCGAATCAATTTGTTTGATACATCATAGATAGATATAGCGTTTTTCTGTGACATCGAACACACACACACACATATTATTAACAAAAATACTCATTAAACAATTTAGAAATTTACAAAATAAGCTTGGAAATTTGCTTTTAGATTTTAGAACATTATCCATATAATTTAACCGTCGTTCATTGACGTGAAATCATTTACATGAAGTGTCGCGTCACTTTGACAAGAGTGTTTTATATAGTTTTTATCCCTAAGTTCCCACGGGAACGGGAAATTTCAAATTTCAAATGTGTGCGTGCGACAAAATGGTCATAAGCATCATCATCAACCTATACCAGTCCATTGCTAGACGTAGGTCTCTCCCAGGGTGCGCCATTGAGCACGAATCTCTCCTCATCCAATCCTTGCCAGCCACAGCGCGCAAATCGTCACTCCATCTAGCCGGAGGGCGTTCTACACTTCGCTGATCATTAGCATAACTCAGCGAATAATTTTGCAAGAGGAAACACTGATTTTCAGTTATAACCATAGCCACGTGCTTCATATAAATATCAGTAACTATGCAAAGTTTCACGATCTCATTTAATTATATTAGTATTTATTGAAATATGGGCTTGTTAGCTGACCCGCCCGCTTCGCACGCGTGGTTTCTCAATAAAAACATTACCCTCCTGCGCAGTCGGGTAAAAAGTGGCCTATGTCACAATACCGATCATAATCTATCTATAGGATGGATATAGAAGTAGAGGAAGGTCGAAGAAGAGATGATGGACTGTGTGAAGAATGATTAAGCCGAAATGAGAAGAGAACATGCCGAAATGCATTTTCTCAACTAGGGGTAATGACGCTAACTATTGCGTATGCTTAACACTACCTCTTGTATATTTCCTACTAAACAAGGCACGGGTGGCAACATTCGACACCCAACTATTAGGTTATCTAAACTTTCGAAGAGTTTTCTCTGTAATGGAGTCAAACTATTTAATAAATTAGATAAATATTTTCGTAAAATGGACTATGCCATATACAAAATAAAATTAAAGTTAATTAAGAAAAGTTACTATAGCATGACAGAAGCTCTCAAGGATGAGTCCATTTCACATGAAAGTAATTGATAGTAGGTATGTATTGTTACGAGCTGAGGGTTCGGGATAAAATAATGAAAATCGATCTAACCAAAATAACACTTTTACTCAATCGACTTTTTATCAAAGACGATAAATACACGAACTTAGTCACAAGTACCCCTCCGGTTTTTTTTTTTTTTTTTTCGAATGGACTAATCTCGCTGTTGGCCTCTGAGGCCGTGACAGCTTAACCGAACTTTTGGCGAGCGCAGATGGCGATCAGCCCAGTAAGTTTTTTAGGCAACTAGCGCAAGGGCACCACTTAGGTACGAGCCTCGGCTTGGGCTGTTGCCGGGGTGGGGATAGGAGAGAAACGCCCGGGTACATGACTGTACCTCGTATAGGCGGCGACTGAAGGGACTCGTCGACCTCGCCGGCGAGGTCGGTGTGTCTGTGAAGTGTTTGCTCTGTCTGAAATAGATGACTCACCTTCCGCATTAGCGGAGGTGATTTCGTCATCCGGGTCTCCGAGAACGTGTCTCGGACGACGGAAGATTTAACTGACCCCTCCGGCCGTCTCTCCGCCCTATTTATACCGCGCACAGTTCACAACACTCGAACGCTCTCGATCGTTCCAGGAAAGGGTAGGTTTTTCGACAGAACAACCATTCCTTATTCTGTGCAACTGCAGGTAAAAACGTAGCATGTAGGTATATTCCGTACCAAGTATTACCTATTCTGCGACACAGCAGGCAAGCCGAGAGCCATCGAGAAATGCAGACCACTTATCACTTATTCTGTGACAACCTCGGCGTAACAGTATCATTTATTTTGAATTGTTGTTGCTGTGGTATTAGTATTAAGTATATGCATTTATTTTGTTATTAATTATTTAGGTAAGATGACCATGTCATTTTACAGCAGCTACGATTTGACATTATTAAATGCATATCTTGACATTCCATAAAATATAATCAATGAATAGTGCAATTCAATATTTATAATTATTGTTACTGACATACACAGCAATTTACAATTCAAATTAGGTATTATAATCAATTCTTTGACAATGCCCCTCTACAGCAGCTATAATCTTAAGTATCTACATACTTATTAATCAGTATTTAGATGCATAAATGTAAATGAAATGTAAACGAAATGCTTGGTGCGATGAACTAGGTACTTGGATAAAGACGTGTAATTTTTTTTGTTTTTAACTAGCCTACATTTTCCCACTGCTGGGCAAAGGCCTCCCTCAACTCCTTCCACCTATCACGATCCTTGGCAGATTCCCACAATTCCTTCTAGAATCCATTGATGTAGTCACGCCAACGCTTTCGCGGCTGACCCCGACGTCGCTGTCCATCCTCCGGTACCCAATCTGTTACAATGTTGGCCCATTTCTCCGGAAGCATTCGACTCACGTGCCCGGCCCAATCCCACTTGAGCTTCGCGGTTTTGGCTCCCACATCGGCAATGCCAGTCAATGAACGAAGCGTGGTATTCCTCACCCGATCGGCTCTCCGGAATCCTAGAACGCTGCGTTCCATTGCCCTTTGGCAAATCTTGAGCTTGAACTTCTGCAGCTCGGTCATGTAATTAGTTAAGTAATATTATTGACGAAACCAAGTGTTCTATTGTGTCTTTACGGTTTGAATAAATGAGTATGATATGGGTAGGAGGGAAGTGACAACGGAGATGATGGCTGGTAGAGAGGTATAGAAGAAAAATACATGTTGTGCCGACCCCACGTAATGTGGGAAAAGGGCAGGAAGAAGAGAAGGTACTGAATTTCATCGAAATCGGTCCAATCAGAGTTACTTTCAAATTAATATGGACGTGACAATGAATTATTTTCTATAGAGAACACTTTAAAGTAAAATACTTCATAATAGCGATCCATGTCTGTGACGCAGTGAGCGAATAGCCAGCTGAGACGTCGGAGCGGGTTCGATTCCCGCTGCCGAACAAATGTTTGTATGGCTTACAGATATTTGTTCCGGGTTTGGGTATTTTTCTGTATATTATAACCATGTATTTACAAAAGAAAAATGTGTTAGTATTCTATCAGTTATAAGGGCCCATAGTCCCAATATCCAGCATTTTTTTAAAACTTGTAGATATCAACTTAAAGCCATTATAAATAAAGTTTAATTTCATTTATTCCTTAATAATACCATTAACCTATTGTCCTTAATAGCGACAGCTGATCGGTCAGCTGTTTTGAAAAAAGTGCATACCTGTTTCAAAATGTACTGCAAATTAAATTCGACCTTATTTATAACGGTTTACAGGCGTTTTTGTATTGTAATAAGGTTGTTGAATATTTTTCAACGTTTTTATAGTTGCTACCCAGCCTATGTTGTTAAAAATAACTAAATAAGTAGGTTGGTTAACTAACTCAGTTAACTTCATATGACAATCAAACATCACCTGTCTTTATTTTTGTTGTGTTCGTAACTTTCAGGACCAGGTTTTTTTTTATACGACTGGAGATGGAACAAGCTTATGGCCCACCTGATGTTAAGTGGTAATATTTGCCTCGTAGGTCACGCATCTTAGAAACGTGCCCTACGATGCACTACGCTGCTAGATCAATTTGAGGCATACTAAAGCCTCATGTGCCTGTAATGGTGCAGGGTTCGATTCCCGCCACGGAACAAATGTTTGCATGATCTACAGATATTTGTTCCGTGTCTGGGTGTTTTTCTATTTATTATAAGTATGTAGTTACGAAAAAAAAAGTATATAAGTATTCTATCAGTTATCTGGTTCCCATAGTACAAGCTCTGCTTAGTTTGGGGTTAAATAGCGCTGTGTGAAATGTCCAGCAATATTTATTTGTTTATTTAGTTTCTCCAGCAATCATACCCTTCAATCCGAAACACAGCAATGCTGCTTGGCGGCTGAAATGTATATGGTGGTAGTATTTCTCCGGGCGAGCCCTTTCACAAGGAATTCTACTACTCTTTTATGTTCTTATGAAAGAAAATTTTTGAATTGTTGTCCGGGCAATTTGAAAAACTGCAAAATCTGAAAATGCTTTTTTAGAAGACTATTAAGTCATATTTTATTTTGAAATTTGAGCGAAGCCGGGGCCGGTCAAACTAGTAATAAATAAAATCATGAATGAATGAACATTCTTTTTCCTCACTTGATCTGAAAGTTGGTCATTGTTAGCCCAATATTTGATCCGTAAATGCGATCTACGCCCCTAGGGCGTAAGTAAATTTAAAAATAGAAAGAGGCTTAATGATATATTGCACAAAATATAAATAATCTGTATACATAGACGAACTTAATGCTAGATCGCATTCTCTTCCAGTTAACCTTTGTGTATGGTAAAATACCTTCTAAAGGTCGTGTTATCTAGTTTAATTAATTATGATAAAAAACTGCATCTGTCTGTACTCAGTAATTGTACTTAGGAATATTTCAATTATATCGGTTAATTGGAATTTTATAGAATTCTGATCTTAGGGCCGTTGGTTGGTTCGAATTCCTGACTAGGCAGTATTAACCGGTTATTCATATTTAGTTTTAATCAATAAATAATGCTGGGCATTTCACACGGCGCTATCTAGCCTCAAACTAAGTAGAGCTTGTACTATGGGAACCAGATAATGGATAGAATACATACCTATATTGATATTTTATGTAAATACTTTCTTATAATATATCGAAAAGCATCCAGACCCGGAACAAATATCTACAGATTATGCAAACATTAGTTCCGCGACGGGAATCGAACCCGCCACCTCCTGCGCCTCAACTATTCGCCCACAGCGTCACGTAGGTTGACTTAATTTAACTAGTGGTTCGCCCCGAACTGAGATCTCGCGAGTTTCCGATTAAAACAAAAAATTGGCTATCAAAATAGTGCCACGAATAAAATAACCAACTACAGTAGAACTCCAATTATCCGAATTAATGGGGACCGGGACCCATTCGGATAATCAAATATTCGGATAATCGGAGTTTTTTTAAAAAAATTGCCATTGGAGAGAAAAAAAGCTACGTTTTGATATTGCACTATTTTTTTATTGAATTAAATGAAAGAAACATGATATTTTCACATGTTTTAAATATAAATAAAATGTACTTATGTACAAGTTTAGAAATAAAAATCATTGTTTTTCAAACATCTCCGTCAATGTAAGCTGTTTTGCGGTCTTCATCTTCGCGGAGGGAAGGACAATAGTGAGCGAACGCGCAAACACTGGCTTCGCGGGGGGAAGAATAATAGCGCACTTAGACTTTTTTTGGACAAATTTTTTTCTGAAAGTGATTCGGATAATCGGCGATTCGGATAGTCGGAGTTCGGATAATTGGAGTTACTTGACCTACAGTTTCATTAAAATTACAGGTGTAATGTGGTTACACTTTTTTGGGGTATAAATTGCAGTTATTCTGGATTTCAGACTTTTGCCTATATTTGTGTCACTTAAGCTACACGAATACCAAATTACAGCTCTGTGGGGTCACCGGTGAATTTTGTCAAAATTCACTTTTTATTATGGCTAATAACTCAAAAACTATAAAAACTTTACTAAAAATAAAAAAAATAAAAAACTGAGTCTAAATGTACTAATGAATACCTTTCATTAGACCTAATAGTCTCATTTTCATTTGTTTTACCACTCTTGAACCCCAATATCTCAACAACCCCCCAACATTTTTAGCTCATTTAGTCACACCAAAATTGTACCATCATCATAAATATGTATCAAATTTCACGATGGATCAACGCTTCGAAAGTTATCCTCGGACAGACAAACCTACATACATACAACGCCGATTTGCCCAAGTTGATTTAGAGATCTCGCTTCGCTCGATCAATTATAAGTTTAAGTACCTACTTATTTTGTAATTTGTAATCGATTATTTTGCATGACTCTGCAAATGCGAATGTTTGATGTTTGTTTATTTATTTGTTTGTTACTCTCAATCAATTTCGATGAAATTTGGTATCTACGTAGATTATAACCTGGATTAACACATAGGCTACTTTTTATCCCATAAACCAGGTCCCATGGGATAAAAATGGGGTGTCAAGTTGCATCAGCGAGTTTAGCTTTATTTCTAGGTTACCTACACGTTAAGGTGTAACGCGTACGAAGTCGCTAGCAACAGCTAGTGAAAAAAATGATAAATACTTTATTACCTTACAAGCTAGACACAACAGATATGTAATAAAAAGAAAACAAATAAATGTAAGCATAATGGGCGGTCTTATCGCTTAACAAAGCGATCTCTGAATTGTGTTAGAAACTTATGTATGCAACTTGTGATCTAAGATATTCAAATGATCTGAGACGCACTATTTCCTCTGGTTGTTTTTGTATTTTTATACTTATTTCTATTTATAGAATTATCTATTGGTTTCGTCACTAGACGTAGCCTGAGGGTTTAGCCAAGTTACAGTCAATTAGCGATGACGCTAGTCGATAAGTCCGAAAATGTATGGGATTTGACACATGCTATAGGAATACTACGTGATTCAGCGACAACAAATGTATGTAGAAATCGAATAGATTCGTGGCGAATGTAATTTGGCTACGGGCCACTGTATCGAGGAAACCAGAGCTCGGAAAGTCGGAACATAAAGCCTACAAGTTGGTTGACTGACAGATTAAATTAGGTTAATAAATAAATAGGTGATAAATATTAGAATTAGTTAGAGGTAAAAATAATCTGCTGGTCTGTGTATAATTTTATGAACTTTTGTAAACCTTATTTGAAGCAAATAACTGATTGTTTGATTAAATCTAAACTCAACGCGTCACCATAGCTCAATTTACAAATAATAAAATCGCAAGCCCGCCGCCGTGCCAGATGCAGTCGTGAGCCGTGTGACATGTGTCCGGAAGTGGCTGCATTTGCTTTAGATTATCGGTGTACAGCTATAAAAAGCGAATTTAAATACCACCGTCACGCAGGCGGCGGCCACATACGCTCGGCGTGACAGACAGACACGATTTGACAGTAGATGTTCATTTACCATCAGGTTAAGTTAGAATATTGTAATGTATTCGACTAAAACTTACGTACTAGTGGCTCGCCCAGAACTGAGATCTCGCGAGTCTTTCATAAAAACAAAAAAATATATATTATTTGTAATCTTTGACTAATAAAATAGTGCCAGAAATGGACAATCTGACCTACAGTTTCAATCAAATTACAAGTAACGCGAGTTCATGTTCGTTGTTTAATCTATTTACGGGTAGAAATTACAATTGTTCAGGATTTCTGACTTTTTTCTATATATACTAATGCTACACGAATACCAAATTTGAGCAGTGTGGGGTCACTGGTGTACCCTGTGAATTTCGTCAAATTTCAGTTTTTATTAGGGTTGATTACTCAAAAACTATAAAGATTAAACTAAAATTAAAAAAGAGGTTGAAATGTACAAATGAAGACCTTACATTAGAACCTAATAGACTCATTTTGATTTTTTTTACCCTTCTTAAACCCCAATGTAATATTTTTATAGTTTTGTCGCTCTAATACAGGGGTGGTTGAAATGAACCAAAAAAGTGGGGAAAGCCCATTATAACAGTTGAATAAATTCAAAATTGGTAATTTTATATGGAAATTGCCCAGAATCACAGTTACTGTCCATTCATACTAAACGGCTAGACCGATATCGATGAAATTTGCTAGATAGATAAATTATGACCGGGATAGAGACATTTTTTTACTCAACCGCGCAGAAGTAGTGTAGCTAATCTACAATAAAATTTTAAAGTGTCACGAAAAAAGTAACTCTGGTGCGCGCAGTATAGTATGCCCCCCTAGATGGAAAGAGGAACTGATAAAGCTTGCTGATAGCCGTTTGGATGGTGCCGCATAAGATCGATCGCACTGTAAGTCTATGGGGGCCTATGTTCGGCAGTGTCCTGTGGCTGATATGAATAATCAGAATAATCAATTTATTGGTAAAATTACAAACAAACACACATCCAAACTTTGACATTTATAATAATAGTGTGATAATTATAATAATTAATTTTAAATCCACAATTAATTACAATAATAATGAATTGAATTGAATTAAGTAAAATAGATAAAATAATAAACAATTCATTGACTAATTCATAGAATAATAATAACAGTAACAATAATTAAAAAAAATATAGCGGAGTTTTCAGACAAAATCCCCAACATTGTAGAACGCTCTCTCGATGAGCCATGATTTTATGATGATGATACAAAACCTACCTAAGTAATGTTTATATGAACATCTAAAATTACTTTCAAAGATGGCACGCGTCACCTTTACTCTAAAAAAAACACTTACACGTGCCCTTTACAATGAACTTTCCACACCCTCTCATTATTAGGAAAAAACACCTTTCTAACATCTAAAAATAGCAGAATTTACACGAAACTCAACTTTATTCTATACGTTATAAAGCTGTATTGTAGTGAGCAGATGTGTCGAACTGTCGTGTGTATGTTCGTGTCAGGGTTGGATTCAGACCCTGCGAATATTATTGTACATGGAAGTTAAAATTATACTACGTTCCGTTTGTCGTCGTTTTTGTACTGCCAAGAGGACTTGTCATAGAATTATACTAAGTGCCTGGTCTAAAATTAATTATACTACGTTCCGTTTGTCGTCGTTTTTGTACTGCCAAGAGGACTTGTCATAGAATTATACTAAGTGCCTGGTCTAAAATTAATTATACTACGTTCCGTTTGTCGTCGTTTTTGTACTGCCAAGAGGACTTGTCATAGAATTATACTAAGTGCCTGGTCTAAAATTAATTATACTACGTTCCGTTTGTCGTCGTTTTTGTTCTGCCAAGAGGACTTAGTCATAGTCAGTCATAGATATTTTGTCGTTTCATGTTTGTTTTACAATAGACCAGGTTTTGGCCCCGAGAGCCCCGCTGGGGCACTACAATACGTTAATATTATTATTATGCACTTATTAGTTATTACTATGTAGATACCTTTATCAAAATCAAGTAAAAAATAGAAGATTATTAAACGAGGGGATAAAGCAGTGTCTTGCGTCACGGGCGCTATATTGAAACCCGAACGTAACGAAGGATTCTAGAGTTAACTCACGAGCGGAGCAAGGGAGTTACTAGAATCCTGAGTGCAGAGAGGGATATAAGCATGCCCAAGATGCAGACAGCTTTATCCACGAGGAGAATACTCTACTTTTCACACTTTCTGCGAGACAATAAAAACCAAATCTAGGTTAGTGCATTCTGTGCAGAGGTTAGTTCCACTTACGAAAAAGTTCTTATTGTGAGGATCTCTTTTGATCAAATTTTAATACAGATGAAGTTCCAAATTCTAATCATAATAAATGAATAATGAAATTCAGTACAACTTTACTCCCGGCTCAGCCGTGGGGATTTAATGACCTGCTTTCGGTGAGGTTTACATGACATGAGTAAGCGATTAGATCTAGATCTATTCTGTACGAGTGTCAGTTCAGCCAGACTGCGGCTGAACAGAGAATTTTTTGGCGATACATGTATACTTTAAGTACTATTTAAGTAGCTTTTACGTTAACTTCCTTATTTATCTATTTATAACCACTTTGTTTAGACTTTTTTATTGTTCACTTCACATTTTGTTTTTATTATGTTGTTTAGTCGTGAAAACCTATTATTGGCTTTCTTTTATTTATTTTGTTTCATATTGTGTATAATTAGCTGTTGGTTTTCCAAATAAATAAATAAATATAATTTGACATTGTTGAACATATCACTTGTTTTACACTGCTTGTTCAAGCTAGGGCTATGCGATACACAAAACTGCAGATTCTGTAATGAGGCGGCAGAATCGCCCCTACATCTGTTAGGCGAGTGTGCTCCACAAATGCGTAAACGTAGGATTCATCTGGGCAAACACATTCTTAGCTCGGAGGAGCTAACAGTTGTCACCCCCAAAAAATTTTCTACAGTTTTTAGCAGCTGTAGGACTTAGTGGTGAACTTTAAACCCCCCACCTAGGAGCCACACAAAAACAAGTGGCGATCACAATAGGCCTCGTGGCCGCAGTCAAACTAAAGCCGCATAAGATAATAAAAAAAATGTATGAGATAATGTAAGAAAAATGTCCTAAGTAGCTATGTTAAAATCTCGTACATAAATACAATCTCTGTACCAGATTACGCAACAACCAACAATAGGAGTCAGTCTACCTGATGATTTAATGATGGTATTTTCGCGTAGTATAGCATTACGATACTACATACTACACAACATGAAATAATGCTATAAATAGTATAATTATACTACAAAATCCAACTCTGTTTGTTGAAGTCTATTTATTCCGGGTATTTTAAACCTTGGGTCCCTAATAGAGAAAGGAATAGTGGTTTTGAAATTAAAAGTGTTGTATATAAAGTCGGTTTTCTGAGAACGTGTCCTAACGTTATGGTTTGAGTGGTAAGGGTATATTGAGACACCTTGATCAATTATATTTTAATAGTACGGTAAATGCTACAGATGTGAACGCAGCTTAGCAAGATGATGATAGAATATTTCGATATTTTTTTTTTAATTTTGCATGTTTGATGCTAACAATATTCCAGTGCATAGTGATCGGAATTCGAGCGTAATTCACACAACGACTACCACTGTGGCGCAGTGGCGAATAGCTTGCTATGAAGCTGGAGGTTGCGGGTTCGATTCCCGCCGCGGAACAAATATTTGCATGATCTACAGATATTTATTCCGATAAATATCTGTATCCCACCTTACCTTATTACCTTACCTTATTGGTATGTGTCTCAACCCACCTAACCGTGGGTACAGCGAGCTAGCTCGATATTTTTCTTGAAAGAATTAAATTTTATACTACATTTAGGCTAAAGCAGCCAACCAACAACCCCCTAACCCTGGGTTGAGGGTTGTGAATTAGCTTAGACGTATGATGTTTTTCTGAACTACTAAAAAAACAGTGATGAATTCCATAATTTCCGCACCTGTAGCTTAAAATATATGACATTTTAAAGAGATTAACAAAAAATTGTAACCCTACCTCATAAAATGACGCGTGGCTGGAATTGTTTCCATTATTTCCCACTGTGCGTCGTCTCATTCACTGATGCGACTTTTGCATATTAGGACATTTAAACATTAAACTATTATAACTAAATAATACAAGCTGAATAGACCCAGCCGTTTGGTCGTGAAAACAAACAAACAGACAGAGGGACGAGTTTCTTTCCTTATAAAAAAAATAATAATATTAGTGTGGACGTTTTAACGAATCGACTAATGACAGACAATTACGTCAAAACGCCGCTCTGGTCTGTGAAGCCTTGCATCTACTAGACTATCATTGCAAATAATGCAATTAATAGATTGATTCTATCTATCTCTTAACCTATTCTTTCCCACTGCTGGACCTGCCGGTCTCCCACATGTTCCTCCGTATCTCACGATCACTCGCCACGTCCCACCAGCCATCTTGGAACGCATCGAGGACGTCACGCCAACGCTTCCTCGGTCTGCCCCGGCTTTGATTCTAAAGCTTATTTATTATATAATTCTTTATTGCACAAACAGAAAAATTTACAAATGGAGGACTTATTGCTAAAAGCATTTTTTACCAGTCAACAGTGAAAGATAAAAAACTTAGGTTGGCGCTTTGTAAAAGCTTCCAGCTGGTACTTCGTACGTGGAATAAACAATCAATTACATCTAATTCTAGCGCGGGGGGGAATAAGATCTGCACTCACGTTCCGTATAGGGGTGTATTGCGCATTACCACCCTTCTAACCTGGCCTCAGCCATCCCAACTCCTTAAAGTAGCGGAGTAGGACTTTGGGTTGGTGTCAGAATCCCTGAGGTAGTTGCTGACGTGTAAAATAACTCGGTGAGCTCATGCAGTCCCGTCTTCAGTCTGGCTTCGTGTGTGTGCGTACAGTGTAGCAGCACGTGCTCCACTGTATCTTCATCCTGCAAGCATCCCCGATATAGTCTAATATTAAAATTAAATTCATTTATTAAATCAGACAATAGTGGTTTACAAGTTCATTTGTGTTAATAGGTTGGGTTCATATACTTAAACATCTAAGTTAGTAATATTACATGTATTTTGCTAAAACTGTTATTCGCATCCCAACCCAATACTCATAAGGCTATTTGATCGGGATCCGAATGAAAGATTGAATCACAGGCAGGTCGTATCATAGCCGCGGCTTCTGTCTTCAGGAGATGGTGATTTAGTTCGCAGTGTCCTGTGATCATCTCCACCATCATCCGCAAGTCCTCGCGTTTCATTTTTAATAGTGTTTTGTTATCTTCCGTGCTTTTATCGGAAATAATCTATTACATCTAACAATTACCAAATTTACCAATTGGGTTGAACAGAACCTTGTTCGAACTTGTACGCAGGAAACCATTAACCTTATGACTCGGCTAATCCACTAATTAGAGCTAATAAAAGGAAAAGGTGCAGTGTATGATGGAACAGTATGACGCATTATATTGTTATGAGCTATAGGGAGAGTATTTACTCAAAAATATTTCACCTTATACTAACACGGGTCATATTGTATATCATTCTTCAAAATCCTCGCTATCTCATGCAACGTTTTTTTCTTCTTTTTCCGCCTGCAAGGCTAGCACAGCGATTTCCTTGTCTACTCTTCGAAGAGACGACAAGGCTCTGCCCGCAACTTGTATTTCTACGTGTATCACACTAATAATATAAATGCTAAAGTTTGGATCTTTGTTTGTTACTCAATCCCGTCTTAACGGTTTAACCGATTTCGATGAAATTTGGTATATAGATATTGGATTCAATCATATGCTACTTTTTGTTGATAAACAACGCGTGCGAAGTCGCTGGCGGAAGTTAGTTGTTATATGTTTTTTGATATCGTTTTTAGCTTTAAGTGTGATGTAAAATATAGCGTTATTCTATTCTATTCTCTGTCGATTCTTCCGAAATTGTCTTTGCCCCGAGCAGGCTAATAAGGTTTCTTCCTAGACAAGAGAAAAATACCTACTCTGTCTAGCAACATACGTTGCATAATAATTGATCGAGCGAAGCGAGATCTCTCAATCAACTTGGTTAAATCGGCGTTGGTTGTATGTATGTATGTTTGTTATACGCACAACATACATACAACGCCGATTTGCCCAAGTTGATTTGGAGATCTCGCTTCGCTCGATTAATAATAGTGTGTGCTATTATTGAACGTGCTAATCAAACTGATGCAGCAGGAACCATCTCACTGACCGTCACGCGGTACATCTTTACTTTATTTGTAACTAGCTGTTGCCCGCGACTTCGTACGCGTTACTCTACTTTAGGTAATCTAGAAATAAAGCTAAACTCGCTGTTGCAACTTATGGGGTTAAAATATATGGGCTAAAAAGTATGGGCGGAAGCTGGTTTGTAACATATTTTTGACATAGCAATATTATGCAACTAGCTGTTGTCAGCGGCTTCGCCCGCGTTGTTCTGGGGTGCAAAATTAAGTTCATATATAAACTTAGACATCCCATTTTTATCCCATGGTAACTGATTTGTGGGATTAAAAGTAGCCTACGTGGTAATCCTGGTTATAATTTACGTAGGTATATACCAAATTTCATCGAAAGCGGTTCAGCCGTTACGACGTGATTGAGTAACAAACAAATAAACAAACATCCAAACTTTTGCATTTATAATATTAGTGTGAAGTGTGATAAAAAGTACTTGTTTTTTAAATGCCTTATTTTCTTTTCCTATTGTATATCGAATATAAAGATTGGAAGGGGTCCGCCAGATTTTATAAAATGTTGAAAGTAGTCCGTCACTTTAGAAAGGTTAGGAAACCCAGGTTCAATGCAGCAGCCTAGGTAACCGCAAAAGGCATAAGGTCTTTGAACCTTAAAAAAAACACGTTCAGACCAGATGTCGCGAAATTAGGAGGTAAAAAAAAACACACGCGTGCTGCCTCCCACCCCCCGCAAGGTGCAGGCTTGCATCTGGCGCAATGTGGTGCATTAATAATAATACTAGAAATGTCGTAGAGGATAATACGCTTTCTATGGACAAAGCCATTGAATTAAGACAAAGGCCAGTTGGGTAAGAATGCTGTTATTTCGATCGAATAATGTCAATTTAGATTATTTCTAGCATCTTTAGACCTATCATACATGATTTAGTTCGTAATCCATAGTGGATTTTTACAAGCTTTTTATTAACTTGCAATGTATGTAGGTATGTTTGTCCGGGTGGAATCTTGCAACTGAATTTTAAACCCGTTCCCCTCAACCGATTGAGCTGAAATTTGGAATGCATATGTAACTTCGGTGACTGAGATTAGATTTATTTTCTGTAAAATTAAGCCCATGGTTCCTAACAGCGTTTTTCTCTTTGACCTATAGTTTAGAAATGGCTTATAAATGACTTGCTGACCCGCCCGCGGCTTCGCACGCGTGATTTGTCAATAAAAGCATTACCCTCCTACGCACTCGGGTAAAAAGTAGAATACGGCCCAATCCCGGTCATCACACTAATGTTATTAATGCGAAAGTTTGGATGTTTGTTTGTTTGTTACTCAATCACGTCGTAACGGCTGAACCGATTTTGATGAAATTTTGTATGTACGTAGATTAAAACCTGGATTGCCACATAGGCTACTTTTTAGCCCATAAATTAGGTACCATGGGATAAAAGTGAGATCAAGTTTCATGCAACAGCGAGTTTAACTTTATTTCTAGGTTACCTACACATTTAGTAACGCGTACGAAGTCGCGGGCAACAGCTAGTAGGTAATCTATAAACTAATACAACTAGTAAAGATTAAGGAAATTCTATTAAAAAAATTGTTTTGACCTTCGTTTCTTGATTAGGTCATCCCCATAATTGGTAATTCCGATAAAACCCCGCTAGATAATTAAATAATAAATAATGCTGGGCATTTCACACAACGCTATCTCGCCCCAAATAAGCAAAGCTTGTACTATGAGAATCAGATAACTGATAGAATACTTAAATAACAATTTACGAAACGTGTATCGATCACTTGGTTCAAAAATCAAAACGTTTTCTTTGGAAAAAAAATTAAATATATTAGTATTATATCAGTTATGTGGTTCCCTCCCGTAGTAAAAGCTTTGCTTGGTTTGGGACTAAATAGCGCTGTGTGAAATAGTATACACCATTACATATTTATATTTTTTCATTTATTTACAAAAGGTCCACAGATGCTAACAACAATAAGATTAGGACCATAAAAACTAGAAAAAAACGTATTTAATATTTTTCCGCCCAACAAATTGGGTCTCGTTTCATCCAATTTAATATGTGCACTTTATGAAGACACACTTAAGAGTAAACACAAGTACAATCGTCGGGCTTACCGCTATGAGAGATCTCTTTCAGTCAACCTTGGTGTGGACTAAAATAAAGTATCCATATTAATATTAAAAATACGAAAGTAACTCTGTTTGTTTGTTACCTTTTCACGACTTAACGGCTAAACGGATCGTAATGAAATTTGGCAAGGAGTTAGATTATATCCTGGGGAAGGATATAGGCTACTTTTTACACGACTGCGCAAAAGGAGGGTAATGTTTTTATTGAAAAAACGCGCATGCAAAGCCGGTCGGCGGGCGGGTCAGCTAGTTTTCTATTTAACACAAAAAAATTCTTAATACTTTTCAACAATTGTCAACCATAATGGACAGCGCAATTAGCGCAGCTAAAACTGAACCGCCCTTTGTCCAATTCATCTGTCAAAGAACAGCTACCCCTGTTCCCCTTGTTTGACATTCTCCCAGTTTCCATCTCGCTCTAGTGTGCGGTGTGAATAGGGACAGCTGCAAGGGTTGAGTGCGTGCGCAGGGCTTAGCTGAGCGGACTGGGAACCTTCACTCCGCCGGTAGACCGCTACGCGAGCGGTCGTCTCCGTCCTCGGGTTTGCGTTCGTGAATTTATAGAACGCGTGATCGTGATTATTGTGACTGTAGTGTTATGAATTAAAGTTTCTTACGATTATAACAAATGATGGGAGTAAGCGGCTGTGTTAGCGTGAGGCAGGCGAGGGGGCAGTGCCACTGTCCGGCCTGCCCTAGGGCTTCGGGCCACGGGGTGCCGCCTCAGACGCTGGTTCTACCACCTATGGCTATGGAGCCCGAGATCACACCTGTGAAGGATAAGAAGGGATCCAAAATGAAGGTGCTGAAGAAGATTAAAAAGAAAATTGGACTTGGTAAGTCTTAAATTTATTCAGTCATAACTGACCCCATATTAATAGAACTAATTAGTATCCTGTACGGGAATCACAGTGTGGGGTCATCACTGGCTGTTGAAGCAGACCTAGAAATATTTGCAGCTCGTGCAAATATTTGGTCGTCGCGTAGCGCGAATCGACGTAATCTCTTGCGAGTTGCGTGTCAGTGGACTATTTATCCACCTTAAAAATATCTTAAATCTTTAGCTGGTCTGTATTTTTGAAACGTAATAATGATTATTCTATATTTTGAATACATATAAACCACAATAATACCATACGTACTTATGCCATCATCATCATTCACAGAATGATCTAACTTTAGTTATTAACGGTTTTTTCGCTATCTAAGATAAGTAGGTATTTTGATAATGGAAGTAGCGCTGGTAATATTTAACATTTTAGCATACACCTACTCTCGAAAACCTAGAATGGTATTTTATTTGATTTAACGTATATTATTTTATTGTTATTACTTTATACGTATTTATATTTTTTAAATTACTTTCAACAAATTACTTATTATTATTAACTTAAGTTTAAACCTATTGTTTCTCATGAAGTGAAATGTAAATTTTCATTTGAGAATAAATTCGGTAACCACATTTTTAATTTATATACATATTTGGGAATAAATCATCAAAAATGTCAATCAATCATTAAAAATGTACAATAATCTCAATTAAAAAAACTTAAATACGAATTACATAATTCACTCAGGATTCGTTATAATTTTTGATAATTTGTGAGTTGTGAGTTGTGGCTGATTGTTTGAGCGCGGTCGATGTTATTGTGTGGGTTAGGAAATCATGTGTTGTTGTTTTACGCTGTCGATGAAGGTTGTTTGTGTTAATATGTAAGGCAGTTCCGTTCGAACAAACTAAAGAAAAAAACCCAAACTGGTAAACAAATATCTGTAGGTCGTGCAAACATTTGTTCTTCAGCGGGAATCAAACCCGCAACCTCCTGCGTCTCACCGGCTATATTGACGATCTCTATGGGTGCAGTGGGCGAATAGCCGGCTAAGACGCAAGAGGTAGCGGGTTCGATTCCCGCTGCGTAACAAATGTCAGCCTAATCTACAGATTAGATTTTGGGTATTTTTCTTTATATTATAAGTATATATTTTTATTATATCAGTTATCTGGTTCCCGTATTACAAGCTCCGCTTATTTTGGGGCTAGATAGCGCTGTGTAAAATGTCTAGCATTATTATATTTTATATTAATTTGTGCCCACTGCGCCACGGATGTCGTCAAACTTATAGAACCCTGTAGACACTTTGTTAACCTATATTATCCCACTGCTGGGTAATTAAAAAAAATATTTTAACCCTTCCCCGCCTTTACATAAAACTAGCAGCCGAGTTCGTCAAGCAACATCCTGAAATATTAAAAAAAGTAAAGAGTTTCGCATTAGACAACTAAGGGATAAATCTGACAACAAATTGCACCTTCCGAGCTATAAATTGAATCTGACACAAATTCAAGCTCAATTACATGTGTATCAAAATATATAATAAGCTACCACAAGATTTAAAAACCCTAAAAGGGGATTTATTCTCTCGCTTCGACAAATGTTTTTACACAATAATCGAATATTTAAATTATAGGGATATGTAATTCAATTTTACTATATAACTTAATTAATTATTCTTTTATTTTTAGACATTGTTTTTATCTGTTTTTAAATATCTAATTGATTTTCATAAACTGATTTAATATATATAACTACAATATAACATATTCACAAATATAACATATAGAACTTATTAATATTTGCATGCCAACAATTGTGGTAGGACATATGTATAATGGACCCATAATAAATAAATAACTTTCATTTCAAAATGATTCAGATATGTTTTACTTCCAATGCAAGTTGTCACAATAATGGCATTTTATCCACATACGTATTATTATATTAAGTGTGCGCGCGCGGCGCGTGCCACCTGTTAAATTGATGATGATCCTGTTTATCCGGTACAACATCTGTTTCTTGCACCTTTCGCTTAAATTTTAATTATAAATTCTTCGCTTTATAGTCCCTCATCATCATCATCATCATCACTGAACGTAGGCCTCCCCCATAGCGGCCGCTCTTGTGCGGCCCGCAGCCAATCAACCTTGGCCATCTATACTAATATTATAAAGAGGAAAGATTTGTATGTAACGAATAAACTCAAAAACTACTCGTCCGATTTCAAAAATTCTTTCAATATTAAAATGCTATACTATCCCGAAGTAACATCGTCTACTTATTACTCAACTGCGCAGATGGAGGGTCGGACTGGTCGGCTAGTCTTTTCATGAAGTGGATGGCTGACGGAGTATTCAAAAAAACTCTTCATTTTGTGGGAGTTAAAAACATTTCTTCATTATTATATTAGCCATAGGGCGTCCACTGATGAACATATGCCTTCCATATAGATTTACAAAGCGTCCGATCTTCTACGGTGCTCAACGGCTCCCAGCAACCTTGATCTGGTCGTCTTTCTACCTACCTAATATTGCTGCACATTTAACACAGCGCTACTAACCCCAAACTAAGCAGAGCTTGTACTATGGGAGCCATTGACCAGATAACTGATACAATACATAATACTTTTTTTTTGTAAATACAGTCAAAATCTGTTATAACGACATCGAAGGGACTACTCATATTGAGTCGTAAAAACCGATAGTTGTAACAACCAGAATTCTTTTCTCTAGCTTTGAAATAATACGCGATTTTTCTTCGATATTGATTTGTTTTCTTTTTTGCGACATTTACAATTTTCACAGTTAACTCAACAATATGTTTTGGTGCGTCTTGTGTAAAGATAAGTAACAAACTGACTTAAGAGATATGACGAAGCAGGCCTTGAGGCTACGGCATGCATGTGCTTTGTTTCTAAGAATTACAAAAGACCCTAAACTTTGTTTACTTTTACGATAATAGCCATTGGCTATTATACTGTACCAGATGTGGATACAGTTACCTATTCAAATTGTTTACAATACAGCTGAGCCGGTCGTTCTACAGATATAATTCTCCGAAAACATTAACCAAATGTGGTCGATTAATGCGGTATGTCGTAGTAAACAATGTCGTAAACCAACTTAGCTGAGCCCTCGACCTATTTACCACCACCCTCTACCTGAGTGCTACCTACGATAATGTACTAATGTTACTTAGAATTAGGCCTTTAAAAACCAATGTTTTCGATAAGGCGGTCATATAACATTCAGCCAGGACCTTTGATTTTGGTCAATTTAACCGGTATGTTGTTCTAAACGATGTCGCCATAAACGGTTTTGACTGTACATACTTCTAATATGTAAATAGAAAAACAACCAGACCCGGAACAAATATCTGTAGATCGTGCAAACATTGGTTCCGGGGCGGGAATCAAACCCGCTACCACCTGCGTCTCAGCCGGCTATTCGCCCACTGCGCCACGGAGGTCGACAAGTTTAATTTCTTAAAAACTTTTCATTGCGCTAAATACCACTTATTACATGTTACAAATTATTAAAAGTGTTTTAAACTCGCTAAAAACATTAGCCTTGATTCTTAATCGTTTTTTTGTAAGCTTTTGTAAGTAGGTGATTAAGTAAATGGGCTTAGGTACCGACTACGGCAAAGCCAAAGGTAGGGTTATGTTTTTAGCAGTGTATGTATGTATGTTTGTATTTACGTATGTTCCGCCGTAGCGCCTAAACTTACTCATCCGATTTTGATGAATGAGGTGTCAATCGATTCGTTATTATGGTGCGGGTGAAATCGGATACCATCGACATAAATATTCGTTTTTAAACTTACTAAGTCATTGATAAAGTTCATAAGTGCCAGGAGCCAGTCACTTCACTGCAACTGGGGTTGCCAATCTTTTTTAGAACAAATAATTAAAATACAAGTTTGCCAATAATAAGTTGGCTTTATTATTTAATCATATTTTGTCCAGGATAATCTATCTATAGGTATTCCAAATTACATCGAAATCGATCTAAGCGTTGAGTCTCGAAAACCTAACACACAACTACCAACTCACTAGACCTACAGTTTTATTTAAATTGCAGGTAACGGGAGTTCATGTTAATTGGTTTTTTTTGGGTTGAATTTGCAGCTATTCTGGATTTCCGACTTTTCCCTATATTTGTGTCACTAAAGCTACACGCATATCAAATTTCAGCATTGTGGGGTCACTGGTTTACCCCTGTGAATTTCGTTCATAGTTCAGTTTTTACTAAGGCTAACAACTTAAAAACTATAAGTTTAAACTAAAAATAGAAATGAAGTCGAGGTGTACTAATGGAAACCTTTTATTAAACGTGCCACTGTACCGGACAGTCCTATTTTGTTTTTTTTATTCCTCTTGAATCTCAATATCTCAACAAACCCCCCCCCCACATTTTTAACTCAAATTTCACGATGATCGGATCAATGCTTCGAAAGTTATCCTCGGACAAACATACATACATACATACAACGCCGATTTTCCCAAGTCGATTTGGAGATCTCGCTTCGCTCGATCAATAATTATGGTACTTTCTATTAATTGATTTTCAAAAAAAGAATGCTTTTCTCAGTTTCTATGCTTTTATGATTATTAAGACATTTAGGACGTATAATTCTAAGATCCCTAGTAACAGATGTTTCAGTTCCGAACCGGATATAGATGAACAAAAGAATCGCATCTGGCTTCAACAGCTTTAGGTGGAAAGTCCAGATGTGGAGTTACCTTTGTTTTTGGTTAATCTTTTGTAAGTTAACAATGGCTTCTTTTTATAGAGGTTCCTAAGAGAGAACTATAGTTCTCTGAGGTACACCTCAGCTTTATATGACACTATATTTTTACCTGTAGTGATGCTGGTATTGGATAGTACTATAAGTAGAATTAAGGATTGAGTAACAAACAAACAAATAAATAAATAAACAAACATCCAAACTTTCACATTTATAATAGTCTCCCATATAAACAAAAATATATTATTCGTAATCTTTGACTGTCAAAATAGTGCCACGAAATAATCAACCACATTGCTTGGCCTACAGTTTCATTCAAATTACAGGTAATGGGAGTTCATGTGAATTGGTTAGTCTTTTTTGGGGTACAAAATGCAGATATTCTGGATATCAGACTTTTGCCTATATTTGTGTCACTAAAGCTACACGAATACCAAATTTCAGTATTGTGGGGTCACTGGTGTACCCTGTGAAGTTTGTCAAAGTTTTGTTCTTATTATGGCTAATAACTTGAAAACTACAAGGATTAAACTAAAAATAAAAACATTGGGTTGAAATGTACGATTTTTTTTATTTATTTATTTAAATGTACGAATAAAGACCTTTCATTTGACGTTCCACTTGACCTAATAGTCTCATTTTTTTTAGCTCTTTTAGTCACACCAAAATTGTGCCATTACTACCTACCTACATATGTATCAAATTTCACAATGATCGGATCAACGCTTTAAAAGTTATCCTCGGACAAACAAACATATGTACATACATAAAACACCGATTTGCCCAAGTTGATTTGGAGTTTAATAAAAGTAATAATATATTAATAAAAGAGCCAATTAGTGTGTTGTGACTAGCTGACCAATGCGCAGCTTCGCACGCGTAGTTTTTCCATAAAAACATTACCCGAGGGTTAGAACTCGAAGAGAAGGGGTACATATTATGTTTAACGTAAAATGACAATTAGGTACGTTATGTAAATAAATAAATAATAATGGATGTGTACTTATCAAACGGAAGTGTGTTCTAATTCTAATTCTAATTCTAGGGTGGGGGGAATAAGATCTGCACTGACGTCCCGCATTGGGGTGTATTGTGCATTACCCCCCTTCTAACCTGACCCCAGCCATCCTAGCTCCTTGAAGTAACGGAGCAGGATTTTGGGTTGATGGATGCAGCTTTCCAAGATCCCCGTGGATGCCGTTGTGTTAGCGGATGAGGATTCGATGAGCTCTAGCAGACCCGTCCTCAGCCTGATATCGCTCGTGGCCGTACAGTGAAGCACCACGTGCTCCACCGTTTCTTCCTCCTGAAGACATGCGCGACAGAGCCCACTGTCCGTGGCCCCGGTCTTCAAGAGGTGATGGTTAAGTTCGCAGTGTCCTGTGATGATTCCCACCATCATCCTTAGATCCTCGCGTTTCATTTTTAACAGGGTATTTGTTGTTTTTCGATTCTTTGCAGGGAACATTGTTTTTGTTTGCTTACAGTCTGTTCTGCGTTCCCAGACTCTCTGGTGCTCCTTTTCGGAGTTCATCCTCAGTCTGTTTTTGATTTCCACCGTTGGCGGATTGGAGAGGTTGTTATCATTTGTGTTTGGTGTAAGCCTGGCTCCTTCTCTTGCTAAGGAGTCTGCCTTGTTATTCTCTGGACAGGAGCTGTGAGCCTTTGTCCATCTGATGATAACACTGTGGTTTTCGGCCAATTTTTGGAGAGCACTATGGCATTCCGCAATGGATTTCGATCGAGTGTCGGGTCGTCTGAGCGCGTTGATAAGTGCCGCACTGTCTGTTGTGAAGATGAGTTGCATCTTATGGTTTGCAGTTGATGAGTGAGGAGGAGCAGACCCAATTGTTGTTGATATTTCCGTTGCTGCCAGGAGAAGTCCAAGTGTCTCCGCCTGGAACGCTGTGGTCAGTTTGTTCAGGGGTTGTGCTTTTGAAAGTCCTATTTCCGGGCAGTAAAAGCCACAACCTGCCCCCGTTTTATTTCTTGCTCCATCTGTATAGATGTGATATACAGTTGGTGTTTGTATTGATGATGTTATCTTTGTATTGATGATCTTTGTATTGTTGTATGTACGGAAGTGTGTTTTTATCATTTCCTTTTATTATATTAATGTGTGAATTTAGTAGTTTTCTATACTATAATATTATAAAGAGGAAAGATTTGTATGTTTGTAACGAATGAACACAAAAACCACGGGTCCGATTTCAAAAGTTCTAGATTATCCCTGAGTAACATACGCTACTTTTTACCTGACGTGCGAAGCCGCGGCGGGTCAGCTAGTTTTTTATAAATAAAACATCTCGAACTATTTTCCTTTTTTTTTACCCACACCATATACTATCGTACCTTACAAAAGATATCAAAAACGCAACCACATATTGCCAAATAAATATATTGTTATCTATAGGTAGGTACACTTATCAATGAGTTACAATGGTAATGAATGACGTAGGGTCAGAGTATTTGTCGCTAAATATCTATGTATTTATAATTAAATTATTAGTTTCTTATATAAGGTATATTTAGGTTCATTCATTTACTTATATAATTTTATATTTAATATCATAAGTATGTATATGTAGTATATTCGATACACCATTACACCCCAGGTAAGATCCACATCCATTCCATCCAAAGGTTGTCTGGTAGAGATCGCCCAATTGTATCACATAGTTTTACAGTGTTCTTTTTGGTTGTATGTTATAAAAGTGTGCAATAAAGAATTATATTATCTAATAACGACCTCCGTGGCGCAGTGGGCGTATAGCCGGCTGAGACACAGGAGGTAGCGGGTTCGATTCCCCCCACGCAACAAATGTTTGCATAATCTACAGATATTTGTTCCGTGTCTGGGTGTTTTTCTATATAAGTATGTATTTACAAAAAAAAAGTATATAAGTATTCTATCAGTTATCTGGTTCCCATAGTACAAGCTCTGCTTAGTTTGGGGCTAGATAGCGCTGTGTGAAATGTCCAGCAATATTTATTTATTTATTTATCTATATGCTTCAAGTTTCACTTTGAATTGAAAAAGAACATTCAGAAACACTAGTTAATCCTGGAACAATATTTTGACAGGACGATATTCCAATGTTGTATCATTTGGTTCTGTTGTTCGATCTCTTAGATTTCCACAAGATTAGCTGAGTGGGTAGCCGATTTGTTGCCTGGGACAGGGTTATAGAAGGAGTACAAATGAATATCAGACATCAGAGTTGCTCAAAGAGCAATGGAACGGGCCATGGTAGGAATCCACCTCGTCGATCGTATACCAAACGTCGCGATTCGACGTCGAACTAAAGTCGAAGATGTAGTTTTATACGAATCGCGAGGCTTAAGTGGAGATGGGCAGGACACTTGGCTAGACGGAATGACAACAGGTGCAGCAAGGCAGTCAAAGAGTGGTGGCCAAGAGGTGGACGTCGACCGCAGGGCAGACCACCGGCCCGATGGTCTGACGATCTCGTAACGGAAGTTGGACAGCAATGGATGAGACTTGCTCTAGAGAGGAGGCCTATACCCAACAGTGGGTGCTGGAGGCTGGATAGATAGAAATGAATATAAAATTTAATTTCAAAAATATTCGAACAAAAATCTTCGTTATCCAAACGATATCTTGAAGACATTTCAAAGCGATAAGGCCGCCCATTGTAGGTAAGTACTTTATTTTGTGTTTTTTTTGCATTCTATATAAATATTTTAAAGTATACAAAAATGGTATCGTCTTGAGTACTTACCTAAACTTACTTTTAGATATTTTCTTGCCTAACTTTACCTTATCAATTACAAACATATGCCCTATACCTGTCTCGTTTTAACTTACCTGAAAGCTAGTTCCATCTCTCTCGCACATATTTTCAAACTTGGAACAGCTGTTTCGCAACGGGATCTTGAGAGCGTGCGCCTGCGCATATACTAGGGTTGTCTAAAATAGTTTTTTTAGAAATTAGTAAAAATTCGTTAAACCTTTTTAGAATAATTAGGCATAATAAACAATAGAACAACACAAATGAATTGGGCGGTCTTATCGCTATTAAACGATCTCTAGACAACCTTTGGTTGAAAAGAACATAAATGTATGTGTATTTCTCGCTAGGAAACAATGTTAACTATTATTTATAATCTTTCACTATCAAAATAGTGCCACGAAATGCAACCATATAACTTGACCTAAAGTTTCATTCAAATTACAGGTAACGACAGTTCATGTTAATTGGCTACCCTTTTTTTGGGTAAAAACTGCAGTTATTCTGGATATCAGACTTTTCCCTATATTTGTGTCACTAAAGCTACACGCATATCAAATTTCAGCACTGGGGTCACTGATGTACCCTGTGAGTTTTGTTAAAGTTCAGTGGCTAATAACTTAAAAACTACAAAATTTAAACTAAAAATAAAAACGGGGTCGAAATGTACTGACAAAGATCTTTTAATAGACGTGCTATATGACCGGATAGTCCCATTTTGGTTTTTTTACCCCCCTTGAACCCCAATATCTCAACACCCCCCCCCCCCCCCCCCCCACCCCTCCCCCCCACACACACGCACATTTTTAGCTCAATTAATCATACCAAAATTGTGCCATCACTACCTATCTATATACCAAATTTCACGTTGATCGAATAAACTCTTCGAAAGTTATCCTTGGACAAACAAACATACATACATACAACGCCGATTTGCCAAGTTGATTCAGAGATCTCGCTTTGTTCTATCAAAAAGTATATAATTTTTGTCTTGTGTACACCCAGTTAAAAAATAGCTACCTATTAATAAAAAAATATGTACGCACGCCTTATCTCTAGCTAATTACATATTTATTAGATTATTGCTTATAGTATTGCCAAAGATAACGCAAACAATGCCACTTATAGAATTACCTAGTCCTGGTAAAAGCAATAAAGTCGGAAATTTTCGTCATATTTGGGGTTTTTGATACAGATAAGGAAAGAGGTCGTTCGATATAAGCTTTTGTACGCTGTTTTTTCCCACGAGTTCGTTCGCGTGGTATCCAAATGAGAAGTAGGCTTGGGGATATTCCAGGGATTTTAAGACCGTTAATGGATAAACGGTTAATCAAAAGTAATTTACATTTCACTTATTATGAAAAACTAGCTTCTGCCAGCGGATTTGCACGCGTTGTTTCTCAAAAAAAGTAGCCTATGTGTTAATCGAGGTTATAATTTACGTGTTAGAATTCATTGAAATCGTCAAACATCCAAACTTTGGCTATTATATTATTCTGAAGTTCAGTGCTTCGAAGATTATAAGAAAATAAATAATAGGTGATTCATATATAAGGGTAAACCAAATATGCAGAAATAAGAACCGCCTATGAACGTGCTAACCTTAACCATTACTTTGTAAATTGATCGGGTTTTCTACCAACTGGTTGGCATAATTCCAAGGCAGATCTTGGATTCATCTTCGATCAGCAGCAATGCTGTGTTTCGGTTAGGGGTATGGTTGTCGGTGAAACTACAGGCACATGAGGCTTTACACCTGTATGCCTCAAGTTGATAAACGAAGGGCAGTGCATCGTAGGGCACGTTTCTAAGGTGCGTGACCTACGAGGCAAATCTCTGTTATAGGCGATGGTTACCACTTAACATCAGGTGAACCATACGCTTGTTCCACCTCCGTGTGGTATAAACACAAATACAGAGATTCTTGTATCTAATTCTTGAGGCATCATCATATCTGCCATAGGACGCGTCTCTTCCCCGCGACTTCGTCTATTCTCGCCCTCGACTCTCGCCTTCGGACGACAGATTTTTTTTGCAGCTTCTTAGATGGATTATAAATATAAATAAAATAAATACTGCTGGATATTTCACATACGAGTACGCTATCTAGCCCCAAACTCAACAGAGCTTGTACTATGGGAACCAGATAACTGATAGAATACATGTATAATTTTTTTTTAAATACATGCTTAAAATATATAGAGAAACAACCAGACCCGGAACAAATATCTGTAGATCATACAAAAATTTGTTCCGTGGCAAGAATCTAACCCACTACCTCCTGCGGCTCAGCTGGGCTATTCGCCCACTGCACCACGAAGGTCGTAGCATTTTAAATGGCTTGTACACCTACCTAGACGGTCTCAGCTCAGTCAGCCATCATCAGGAAGGACTTGGACTACGCCCCGGGTTACGGCATACACGCTAAAGTATCGTCGTCCAACAAGCCATCTTATAATTTACCTGTAAGTATCAGCCCTAGTGTATTGGCTTGTGTCAGCTGCTGACATTTAGTGCGAACATCTGGTCTATTGTCAACTTTTTTCTCCATTCGACCTTCTCTAGGCTGTATGGACCGTGGCATTTTTTCAATAAAAGAAATTGTCCAAGAACTTTAGTTACCTACTTCGTTTGTACATACTTGCAAACAGCTCATTGCGTTTGCGGAAAATTGATTCATCGGTTTTGGAAAAAAATCTGTGTTTTGTATAAGGTCTTGGTGGCGATTGTCAAATTTACAATTTTATAAATTTGGCGTATAGGATTTTAATTTTGAATTTAATGTCAGCAACATCAGGTCGTCTTTCCATCTAGTGGGGGGCCGTCCTACACTCGAGAATCTACCCCAACAGTGGACGTCCTGTGGCTGTTATGATAATGTATCATAGAGCCTTGTGGCCACATTACCAGCAAAAAAACAAACAGCTGCTTAGATAACTCACGTCCGAACGAGCGAGATAAAATATACGTCCAGGTAAACGCCAGAAAAGGATAGAACACTTTAAATTGCGGAAAGGTGTAGAACCAGCTCATGCATTTTAAGATGAAATTTATGGTACAGATGCTTCGAATGCGGGTATTTGGTATATAAAAGCTTTTTCTAAGATGTTTTATCGAGAATTCGATAAAAACCGTTGGAGATTTGAAAGAATGTACGATTTACCATTTAGTTGTATAAATTTGTTGTATTGTGCGAGGCTTGCTGCAAATTCTATCGAAGGGCCTTCTATCGATATCTATATATGTATACTTATAAAACAACGTCGGGTTAGTAACACCATTTATAACTCAAGAACGGCTGGTCTGATTTTGATGATCTTTGATTTGTTGGATTTGTATCCGCCCCGAATAGCAGAGTAACTATTAATATATCGAAAAATTCACGCAAAAAAAAAATAAGAAGAAAATTCATTTTCTCATACATATATGCAGCTAATGATGGCCGATTGACAAGTGTATCGGCGACGTACATTGGCAGCCCGCGTCATATGCATGGCAAGGCAGTATAGAAGTTCGGCGGGTCAGCTAGTAATAAATGAAAATGTAAATACGCGATAAATACCCGTTTAGTATTAGTAATGATTACAAGCTTTTTATTAACTTGCAATGTATGTCTGTTTGTCCGGGTGGAATCTTGCAACTGAATTTTAAATCCGTTCCCCTCAACCGATTGAGCTGAAATTTGAAATACATATGTAACTTCTGTGACAATGCAATAATATGGTACCATCGAGGTGGTCTCATGATGGAGACGGATGCTAGACAACTGAACTTCTGAATGGATTATAGTAGGCTACTAGAGTTTGGGCTCATTTGAATCTGCTTGCGGTTCCGATTATGAATTTTATAAAAGCTTGTTTTGAAAAAGTAATTTTTCAACAAAAAACTTATTACAGTAATCACGAAAGTTAAATATAGTATAGTTTGCTTTGTTTTACTAACAATTTGAGGTTTTCGAAATTCGCACATAATTACGATAGTCAAAGATGATGGATATTTGTAGAGATTTTATTGTGACAAATGAAACCATTAAAAATTCGGTGCGAAGCACTTATTTCAACGATGCCTAATTGTCTACGAAGGTTAGACGTAAGAAACTGACAGAGACTAGAATATTACAAGCTCCACCCGCGGCTTTACTCGTGGTTTTTCAATATCCTAAGTCTAAATCTCGGTCACAATCTATCTATATACCAACTGTACATAGGGAGTCGATACTTCATAATTTAAACCCCTTACTTCATCCCCCCCCCCTCCTTTAGGGATGATTTTGCAAAAAAGTTAAAACATGTATGTATTTCTTTATTTCTTCCAAAAGCCTAAATATTCGTTCTCAGATCCTTTCAACCCCTATATTTCACCTCTTCGACATTATATCATATGTCATTCTCGAGGATATAATCTATCTCTTTGCCTTTAATTACGATCCGTTCAGCCGTTTAGTCGTGAAAAGGTAACGGACAAACAAACAGAGTTACTTTCGCATTTATAATATTAGTTTGAATGGATTAGAGCTTTTTGTTAGTTGGTTAGCTACTCCACCGTAGCTAAGCCCATTAAACGATGTGATTGGTACCAGCAAAGAACCGGTGTTGCAATGAAGGACGCATTCCTGGTCCAGGGAAAGGGCCCTCCAAAAGGTATGTCCATTCTAAAACATCAGCTACGAATTCAGCGGCCTAATGATCGTGGGAATGGAGAATGCCCGTGTATTACGACATCATCTTATGAGGTTCCGTTTTTGTACAATTAAAAAGTGTTTAGCCGATTACGACTTGAGAAAAGTATGAGGACTTTGTTAGAAATTAAAATCAAAAATATAAGTGACTTCAGATAACACATAAACGAAAAAATATCGTAAACGGAACTTTACATATTTTTAAAAAGATTTCCAACATACCACACACTGGGATCCATGCAGATTTCTTTTACATCTACCTCCATGGAGATTCCATGATATAAATTATTTTACCTAATGTAACATAAATGGGTTATATTTACCCCTAGAGTTATATTTATAAAAAGAATCATCAAAATTCGTTCACCCAGTAAAAAGTTATGCGTGAGCGTACAGGAAAAAATATACGCGTCAAATTGAGCAGCTCCTTTTTTGATAAAGGTTAAAAACTGAGCAACAATAAAAATTATAACTTCAACAGTAGGTTAAAGTTGGAAAAGAGAAGATAGATGACTCTTTATGTACAGTCGCAGCTAAACACAGCTACAACTGAGGCATAAAATTAAATGTTTTTCAAAATCAAAATCTTTTTATTCGTTAAAATCACAAGAATCACTTAGAAATGTGAATTTTACTGCCTGTTTCTTCGCGACCAAGCCAGGAAAGAAAGGCAAGAAACAAGGCTGGTTGTTTTTTTAATGATGCGTTTAGAATACATAACGATAAAGAAAATAAATTACGTCTAAATTCTAACATTTGACCGAGTTGGAGCAATTTAAATCCTAAGCTTCTCTATCATCTAAATAATCCGATATTTATGGTAAGCTCTTTGAGCTTGCCACGGCCACGAGACTTCTTGATGACTTAATATTTTTCGAAATGCGTTTTATGACCTCATAGTATTTTTTGACTACGTTCCCAACTAAAATTATTTTTATGGCCTACCTGCTTACTCGTAACGCCAGATGTTGTTCCGTTGTTTTTGTAACAATGGATGCTTTGACTTTCTTTAAGTAGGTGGGTAATTATTATGACTGTATCCCTAAATACAGATAATTGGTGGACAAAGCAAGCAAACACCGCCCTCCTTGCTATTAGTCCTTGGCCACTGCAAGCAAAATCCACCCTTAAGGCCACGCTTCGCTCTTGGCGACTGTGCCTACACCACATTAACCCTACAGTGGTCGCGTACTAAAACCGGATCTGATTGGTCGGGTGGAGTACTATTGTATACCATTTATAAATTCAAATAAAAATACATTTGAGCTTCAACTATGTTTAATTCTTATTGTAATAGTGTTATTAAGTATTGTTGTATTAAAAGCAATCAATAAAAACGAATCACAACCGTAATTGTAATAATTTCGTAAGTGTGGATTACATAGGTAATCCACGCGACCACTCTAGGGTTAAAATAATTTAACCTGGAATGAATATTTAAATTATACACAATGAAAATTGGGTCAAGTTTAAATTTAATAATCCATTACTAATATATAAAACAAAGTCGGGTTTGTTCGAACTCGAGAACGGCTGGACTGATTTTGATGATTTTGGATTTGTTGTATTTGTCTCCGTCCCGAATAGCAACTATTAAGATATTGAAAAAAACACGCAAAAAGATATTATGAATAAAAATCATTTTGTCATACATTGATGCAGATAATGATGGCTGACGTATATTGACAGCCCGCGTCATATGCATGTCAAGGCGGTACGAAGTTCGCCGGGTCAACTAGTTATTAATATTTCTAAGATACATAATTTCTGTGTATGTTATTTGCACGCCACTATGGCTGAGTTTGGAGAAACTATTTTTTTAAATATATTTTTGTAACATATGTATAATTCTACCAATGTTCTGGAAAATAAATAAATCTTTAATTTTTAGAAAACGATTGGCAAAAAAAAGATGAAGATAGGTAGAGTAGGTACTTGGCTAGTGTAAGTACCTAGATGGTAAGCTGTTTACTCTCTCTACTCGTTAAGTCAGCGATTCGTGGTTTCTCATGACCCCACGGCCCCTCGCGCCTCGCTACAACCAGCCTAAAGGTTATTATATCGATTTGAATGGAACCAACTATTACTTACTATGTTTGCGTACGTACTTTATTCAATTTATTAATTTTCATCACTCATGCTTGACGGAACAAATGTTTACAAACATTTGTACCGGATTTGGAGGTTTTTCTATATACTAGTGGTTCTGTGAGAACAGTAGACCTCGCGAGCCCTTATAACCATGGAACCCCCCTCCACTCCCCCTTTTGTATTTTTTTTCCAACATCTTGAATGAAGGCCTTAGTGTACCTCTCAAATTTGATTGAAATCGGTCTATAAATAACTCTACAGCAAACTTCCCCCCTTTTCCCCCCTATTTTTCCCCCAATCAAAATCGCGATCGACTAAAAAATTAAATAAATAAATATTGCTGGACATTTCACACAGCGCTATCTAGCCCCAAACTAAGCAGAGCTTGTACTATGGGAACCACATAACTGATAGAATACTTATATGTTTTTTTTTGTAAATACATACTTATAATATATAGAAAAACAACCTGACCCAGAACAAATATCTGTAGATCATGCAAACATTTGTTCCGCGGCGGGAATCGAACCCACTACCTCCTGCGTCTCAGCCATGCGCCACGGAGATCGTCTGAAAAATCAAAGAACTTGTGTGCCAATTTTCGTCAAAATCGGTTGAAAAATGCGACCTGTAGGCGAGAACACACGGACTAAAGCATTTTTTGGCCAATCTCGAACTAAGACGCTTCGCTCGCTCGTTCAATTATAAATATGTATAATACAAAAAAAATACTCTATCAGTTATCTGGTTCCAATTCACTCCAGTGTAAACAGGTTATTTTTAGGCAAGCGTGCTCCATCTTAGACCACACTTACCATCAGGGGAGGTAGTGGTTAAGCGCTTGACTATCATCAAAAAAAAAAGCACTTTGAACGACGAAATGAATCTAATGTCAACTGTCAAACATATGAAATCGAAACGACTTCTAAAATAATATATCGTAACTTTTTATGTCGAAAAAGTATACGTGTCATACCATAAAAAATCAGATAAGCTGTATACAAGCGGTGTGGAAGTATCACGTAAAATTGGGTCTATATTTTATGTCGGATCGTGATCAGAATATATACTGTCTTCTAAGAAATCTGAGTCAAAATTACGACTCAGAAAGGCAAAAACCAACTAATCTATTTACTAGTGGTTCGCCCCGAACTAAGATCTCGCGAGTATCCCATAAAACACAAAAATATTATTTAATATTTGGCCATCAAAATAGTGCCACGAAATGCCAAACCAACTTACTTGACCTATAGTTTCATTCAAATTACAGGTAACGGGAGTTCATTTTAATTGGTAACAGTTTTTTGGGTTAGAAATTGCAGTTATTCCAGATTTCAGACTTTTTCCTAAATTTGTGTCACTAAAGCTGCACGTATACCAAATTTCAGTACTGGGGGGTCACTAGTGTACCCTGTGAATTTTATCTAATTGTAAGTTCAGTTTTTATCATGGCTAATAACTTAAAAACTACAAGGATTTTACTATAAATAAAAACAAAGTCGAAATGTACTAATGAAGACCTTTCATTTGACGTCCCATTTGACCTTATAGTCCTATTTTCATTTATTTTTATCTCTCTTGAACCTCAATATCTTAACGACCCCCCAACATTTTTAGCTCATTTAGTCACACCAAAATTGTGCCATCACTACCTAACTATATACCAAATTTCACGGTGATTGGATCAACGCTTCGAAAGTTATCCTAGGACAAACAAACATACATACATACAACGCCGATTTGCCCAAGTTGTTTTGGAGATCTCGCTTCGATCGATCAATTATTTACAAATAAATTTTAATGACAAAGTGTTAAAAAGTGATTTTAATGAGAGTACAGAGTACAGAGGTAAATGATTATAAACTTTATGAGTTTTGCAAAGCAGAATTTTATGAGCTTTATGAGTGTTTATGAGTGGAACATGCAATTATTTACTTGAGGTATACATATATTAAACTAATATTTACTATGTAGATTTCAACCATGAACTAACGAATGCTAAAATTAAGGTAAAAAAATTGGAATTACGCGCAAATTTCGAACATAACACTGGCAACTAATACTAACACAAAATAATACAATATTATCGCTAAAACCCCAAAACAGTCAAGTAACACGTATATGTTTAACAATCTATTGCAAACAAAAAAACTGGTTTGGTTTCTAAATATCTTTCCATTCTACCGCTAACAATCATAAAAATCATTACAATATGCACTTGGTCTCCAGATGCGACAAACCTTTGCCTAAAACAAAAAAAAAAAAAAGAAATTTCGTTGAAAATCTTTCCGTGGGAACTTGTTTCAACAAAGTCTGAGTCTTTGCATTCTGATATTTTATTGCGAGGGAATAAGATTGATTTTCTTTTGAATTCGTTTCTAAACCAGATAATTTGGTAATTTACCGGTGCGAATCTCTTCACGTTTAGAATTTATCACCTAAACAGTTGGAGCATTTTCAATTGTAGCTGATGCAATTTCACGGTAAAACTGCGAGTTACAGTAACTCTCAATAACATTTTAATTTATACTTTAAGTAGTAAGTATGGTCATGGTCAAAGGAAATAAGCATTAGCCTGCCCGAAAGGGGAAAGAAGAAAAATAAAAAAGTGCTAACCTCGTGAAAATCTAATACCTATGTTGGAATGTCAAAATTCTACCAACGAACAACAGAACCAACTGTAAATATCTTTTTTTTTTTATATATCCTATGCTGTCTCACTGCTGGGCAAAGGCCTCCCCCTCATCTCTCCACTTATCTCGATCTTGTTCCAAATCATCGCGCCAGCATTCCTTAGGTCTTCCACGGTGTCGCTTTCCATCCACAGGGCTTCATCCAGTTACGAACTTAGCCCACCTATTTTCTTGCATGCGGGAGACATGACTCGCCCAATCCCACTTTAATTTGGCAGCCTTGATACCGACGTCAGCGACGCCGGACCTTGAGCTCAGCGAGGTGTTCCAAATCCTGTCTATTCTCTTGACACCCAAAATGCTGCACTCCATCGCTCTTTGGCAAACCCCGAGCCTAGACTTTTGAGACTCAGTCAGTGATCAAAACTGGGCACCGTAGGTTAGGACAGGCAGAATACACTAAATAAATATCTCTTATCTTGTATAAATTTATCTTTAATGTATTCCTTTGTTTTGTGTTTATTCTGTTTACCTAATTTTTTTATTTGCCACTGGCAAATGCACAAAACCGTGCAAAGCCACCTTTTATTCCCACCGGAATACAAAGTAACATTGGAATATCGTGCTGTAGAAATATTGATCCAAGAATAACTAGTGTTTCTGAATGTAATTTTTCATTATAAAGTGAAACTTTGTGCTTAATAATTATAGTCATTATTATAATAATGATTTGACATTACGTGGTTGATTTTTCGATTTCTTGTTGTAGAAGTTTCTACAAAAATTGACGTCAAATCGGACCTATTCTACTGGCTTGCTTCGCACGCGTGGTTTGTCAATAAAAACATTACCCTCCTTCTGCGCAGTCGGGTGAAAAGTAGCCTATGTCTCAATCCTGTTCATAATCTATTTATATACCAAATTTAATTGAAATCAGTTTAGTCGATTAGTCTTGAAAACGTAAATGACAGAGAGAGTTACTAGTAAGCATTAGAGTTCTTTGTTCGGTAAAATTAATTAATTTTGTAAAAATGTAGACTATTTTGCGTTAAATTTGTATATGCCACAAGCTGTGAACCCGTAAGTGTTTTAATTTGCTAGATGTGTCAGCTTCCTGGTTCGTGAATGCATAGAATGTATTATTGGCAATCACCTGCCGTTTAAGGCATTGTAATATAGCTGTCCGTTTCCGCTTGAAGCCATAGACCATAGTGTCGATGACTTTATTCCAACACCTTACTTTTGACAATTGAACTCTGAAATGTAATTCCGGATGTGAAAGCAGTTGTCAAGAGTCATTGTGAGTCAAAAGTGTTTTTGATATAAAAAAAAGATTAGGTAAGTATATATTGTTTCGTGGTTTCCTTTAAGTATTTAGTCAGGATTCACAAGAAAAGTAAATTGGAGAATAATTCTGAAAAATCAAAGTCTTTAAATAAAATCAGAGACAGTCAATGGTTTATACAACAAAACTTAATTTGGTAACTAAAAACTAGTCCAGTTAGACAAGCCAGATAGGTTAATAAAAAAAATATGGCTAAGCGGCTTATTTCACGGCGACCAAATTTAATCGTCCTCTAATTAGACTAAGCTACGTAACAAAGATAAGACCAGCAAGATCTTTATGACTCACTCTTGCAGTAAATTTCGACGGCCTTCAAAACTAAGCTATCATTACGAATCAGTGCATCCCGCTCTTTCACTTGCAAATGTCGTAATCACGCATCTCCCGTCCCTTTCTGTCGAATCTCGCGGTGTTCTCACGGGCACCGTGGGAACATCACCTTTCGTACGATATATCGATTTGTCACTCGATGTTTGTACACAGAATCGATATTGAGACGTTCATTCGATTTGAATAGTAGAATACTATTTGACTTAAATATGAAATTTAAAAAGTGAATGTTCGATTCGATTGGTAGAATGGGTTAATTTCAGTTGAATTTTAATTTAAAAGTAGTGTTACATTTGAGTAGAATGTTTATATTTTGTGTTGCATTTGAATAAAAAAGTTCGTTTACATTTTTATCGTCAACAAAAATCTATAGGTTAATTGAAGATTTGTAAGCTTTATTTTTCGCCTTTTTTAATATATTTTAAAGTATAATTTGTTTGAGAAGATTCTATACTTAATGATTCTTTATGGGACTAAGATTCTAACTGTGCACTTAGAAAATATCCTAAATTGTTTCAAAGACAAAAGAAAATCAAATAAAAAAAATCTACTAATCTTTTACAAGTAGAGTTGCCATACGTCCGGAATTTTCCGGACGTGTCCGGTAATATAGTTCTTTGTCCGGAATGCTAAGGGAATCTTAAACCGTCCGGAATTTCTACAATTTAAGTATGTAACGAGTAAAATACAACACAAAATAAACCAAATATTTTGCTTCGATCAATCACATGCACGATGCTAAAGACATTTATGTTATATTTACAAGAAAGTCCGGAATTTTCATCAACGATCAGGAATTTACTCCGGAATTTCGATTTTTTGATCTGGGAACCCTACATACAAGTCAAAATCTTCGTGCATACGCTTAACAAAGCAATACGTTAATGATTCATAACAGAACCTTGTATTTAAATCGTGGCCTATTCATTATACTTCATGACGTAAGTGTAAATTTAAAAAGAAAACTGATTAAGCTGAGATGGTCTATGGCCATAGGCGTGGGAACGTAACTCGGCTATTTTGAATTGAAATTTATTACGATAGAATTCCAAATCGTTGAACGAAATTATAAATGACTTGTGTAGTTTTACTTTAAGAGCAATAAATTATAAAAAATAAAAGGGGTAAAAACGATTTTTTTATCGTTCTTAATCATTAAAAATATTCCTTTACATAAATTTTTAGTACGTTGACAATAAAAAATCGAATAAATCATTATTGCAGCTTTCTCTATTATCACTCTTCGATTTGCTGAAAGAAAACGCTTTGAATTAATGAAAATTCTTTATTACTTCACAAGCTAGACACAAAAACAGAATAAAGAAATAAAAAACAAATAAATGTGAGCATAACGAATAGATGATTTTTTTTTATTGCACAAAATAAAAATAATCTGTACATAGACGGACTTAATCCTAGAGATACCATCTCTTCCAATACAAAACCTTTGTGTAATGAGGACAAACAGTTATTGTAGGTAGTGCGTATTTTTGTACATAATGGACGGTCCTATCGCTAAAGAAAGCGATATCTTCCCTTTATTCTTAGGCTTCCCTTTGTATGCGTTTTTCTATGTTTTTGTTCTGTATTTTAAAACAACATGATTGTTAATTTTATTCGATTATTAAGTTTTTAGAGTAGTATTATGATTTGTTGGAGCTACCTTAATTTTTTGACAGTTTAGAAGGTACTGTCAAAAAAATAGTTTAGAAAGGAATACGGCTATAATGTTCAATATCTTTAATTCCTCTAGAAGCCCTTTTTAAAACCAAAAAGTATCAAAGTTGAATTTGATTCCAGAGGTAAATTGAAAAGTCTGTTAACCATCTCAAAACACGTTATGAATAAACCCGATAGCATCCGCCGTGCCCCATCCTGTGGTCATCTTATGGAAAGTTAGAAGTTGCAACCACTTTCCTGTGGTATTTATCCACTGTAGATTGAGGTCAGATGCAAGATTACGTAGAGAATTGTGTAATTGATAATCCCTGTGCGGTTTCCTTCAGAGCTTTTGTTACTTTGAGTCGAAGTTCTGCGTACATTTTAAGTTTCATTAATAATGTAATTTTTCTCCGATAAAGCCATTCAGTTATACATATAGCTTAGCTTTTATTAAAGTGAAACTTTTATTACACCGTCTTTAACTTTTTCGTTTGTGTGTTGCATGTCGCGTGACGGTCGGCCGCGGAGTAGGGATAAAGTGAAAGGCGCTCGTCAGAGCAGCCGAGGCCAATATGGCGGCGCCTTTAGTTCGCATCAGCTGACCGTGTAGTGTATAGACTATTACTCATTTGTGCCAATTTTTTTATATAAGAAATTTTTAGTTAAATGTGTATAATGTGAAACAAAGTTTCACTTTTACCGTGGTTTCATAAAACCACACAATCCTTTTATGTCATTTTTATGTTTCTATAGTTAGTTTTCTCTCTAGAGGGCGATGTGGTCAGCGACAAAGCTCTGTTCTGTTTTATTAAGTTTTAAATTTTAAATATTATGACTTATGGGAGGACGTAATGATGTTTTACTGAAAATATATAGGGTCATATAGATGAATGTAGCTGAACTTCATGAGGTGTTTTTAAGTCCAAACAGAATCCTATGAAATTCATAATGCCTTCCGGTGTTGTATTTTTTTTTTCTTTTTTGTAATGTTCAGTCGAGTTAAAAGTTAAAAGACAGGTATACAAGTAATCATCCAATTGAACAACTTAAACTTAAGTCTCTCATAATAGTAAAGAGAACAATAAAAAGTTTAAACGCTTCTCACGACATAATGGAGAAAAAATAACGTTGTCCTGTCCTGTCACATGGGTATAATATGCATGAGCTTACATCGAGCGAGACAAGGCAGTTTAGCCAGTTTAGAATTACTTATTAACATTTATTTTGTATTTTTTTATACCTGGAGATATAACAAGCAAAAGGCCCATCTGATGATAGGTGGTAACCATCAAATGCAAAAGCTTGAATGTTTGTTTATTTGTTTGTTTCTCAATCATGTCATAACGGCTGAACAGATTTCGATTAAATTTAGTATATACGTAGATACCTGGATTAACACATAGACTACTTTTTATCCCATAAATCAGTCAGTTTAATCCTATGGGATAAAAATGGGGTTTCAAGTCAAGGAACAGCGAGTTTAGCTTTATTTCTAGGTTACCTACACATTTAGTAGTGTAACGCGTACGAAGTCGCTGGCAACGCTAGTTGTCTATAAGTTCATTAAAAAACATTGCCTCGTAAGATGCAGTGTCTTGCGTCCATCAACTTGAGGCATACAGTAAAGACTCATGTGCCCTGTAATTTTAGACACTGACTGGCAAATACAGATTCAATTGTTTTGCCAGGTGAAATATTTAGGCCGGCTTGCACAACGATCCCAAAACGTATTTAGTGACTAAACATGTTTAAGTAAATTTAGTGTATTTGTAAATTTTACAACTCTCTAAATCTTAATTAGCCACTAAATACGTTGTGGTGCAAGCCGGGCTTACTGTTTTTTTTTGTTTTTTTTATAAATTAATTGCTAACATTTGACCACGATCTCTCATAATGGCGCACGATGATGCAGCCGACGATGGTACACGCTTGCGTAGAAGAAACCTATTCACTCGCGACTTGAAAATCCCTAGGTTGTAGTTATCAGGAAACACAGACCCAGGCAAGGCGTTACACTCCTTGGTGGTGCGCATAATAAAGGTGGAAGAGTACCGCTTTGTGCGTATGGGAGGTTTGGCGCATCGCAAACCGTCTGGTTGTTCCGTTTAATTATCATTAACCGTTTTGAGCTGATAAGCTCATGACGCGCACGCCACGCAAGCGGTCTGACATCTTCCTTACAATATCATACATTGCATACAAACGCTGCGTGCACGCTCGCTCACGTCACATATACATTCGGTTTTCACCGGCCTTTATATCAATGGCTTCAAACAAGTTATTCGAGCTTCAAATATCAAAACAAAATACAAGTTAAGCTTGCAATTAAGTCACAAAAGTGATAAAAAGCAGTATCAGTTGTAAAAGTTGAATAGAAAAATAGTAAAATAAAATGGCGACATGAATGAAGCAAAAAGGTTTTATTTCGCGTGGGAAGCGGGATGCTGTGCCGTTATAAGTACAGCCTTTACGTCCTGTTGTTTACTATTTTTAGGGTTCCGTCTGTAATTTGTAAGACTAGGGCTCTGTTTAATGTCAAATTATCTACATACACCGGTTTAATTACCTACTTTGTAGAATTTTAGGAAGTGGGGGACCAAGTTAGATATATGTATTATATACATGTGATTGTTTTACGACACATTCTAAACGGATTAGGGTGAAATTTGGCGTAATCGTATTTCAAACTCTGGGATAAAACTACTCTTTACCTAAACTACCGGTTGGATTTACATGAAAGAGAAGTCAAACACAAGAAGTGATTAAAAAATAAAACGTCCTTAAAATATTTTTATAGATACATTATAAGATGTATTTGTATAAACAAGTGTACAACAAGGTATTAAAAACTAGGGAATGCCACTTTATACTTGTTTGCCCTTCACGAGCATCGCAAACTACTGAATACTGAGGGCGCTTTTAAACAATAAACTAATCAATGAACATTTAAACATTAAAGTACCTACGTTTACATGTTTACACACCCTCTGTAACAGTGTAACTCGTTTGGAACCCAACATAATAAATTTTATGTTGAAAATTACTTTTTCAAAACAAGCTTTTATAAAATTCATAATCGGAACCACAAGCAGATTCAAATGAGCTCATACAGCCTACTATAATCCATTCAGAAGTTCCGTTGTCTAGCATCCATCATGAGACCACCTTCATGGTACCATATTATTGCATTGTCACCGAAGTTACATATGTATTCTAAATACTAAATTTCAGCTCAATCGGTTGAGGGGAACGGGTTTAAAATTCAGTTGTAAGTTTCCACCAAATTCAGTTGTATTTTTATTTTGGTGTACAATAAAGAGTAACCTTGATAACGTGATTTCAAAAAGGAATTTATATCTATGTATACTAATATTTTAAAGAGGAAAGCAGGGGGGTAATGTTTTACTGACAAACCATGCGTGCGAAGCCGGATGCCAGTCAGCTAGTATCTCATAAACGAATTTGATACTAATGGTTCGCCCCGAACTGAGATCTCGCGAGTCTCCCATAAATAACATAAAAAAAGTATTTGTACTCTTTGACTATCAAAATAGTGTCACGAAATGCATAACCAACTAACTTGACCTACACTTTCATTCAAATTACAGGTAACGGGAGTTTATGTTAATTGTTTACTATATTTTGGGGTACAAATTGCAGTTATTCTAGATTTCAGACTTTTGCTTACATTTGTGCCAATTTACCTACACGCATACCAAATTACAACAATATGGCTAATAACTCAAAAACTACAAGAACTTTACTAAAAATAAAAACGGAGTCGAAATGTATTATACTCGGCGCGGCGAACCTTGATCCCTATGACACTGACAGCTAATGTCACCATATAACATTGTAGTGGCGTCACCATCAAATTGGGATCATATTGGGGGCGTCTAAAAATGCCATTTATAAATTTTACGTAGCTTTATACCATTAGTAATGATATTCCGTTGATATTTTTAACAACGCTTAACATTTTTACAAGAAGTTATCTCAATCTGAATTTATGTTTACGTCCTGCAAAACTTACGTCGTGTGACGCTTATCGACTAGGGCGGCAAGTATCGATAAAAAATGTCGGTAATGGAAACGAGTGTACAATAACAAATTTTTTTCAGACAAAATAAATAAATGGGGAACATTCATTTTCATGATAAAATATATACTTATATAGCAAAAACGTGTTTACCGGGTTAAACATTATTAGAAAATAACAAGGTTGGAAACTTTCGTTTTACTTACCTACTTAATCTATGCCAAAAATCTTAAATTAATACAACAACATAATGGACATTAAAAATGCACATGATAATATTATTAAAACATGTTTACCAACGTGGCTGAATGCAAGCCACGCCTTTGTCTAAAAAAAAAATTATCGACACGACCAAAGACACGACCCATCACTAACACGAACTGTCATAGGGATCAAGGTTCGCCGCGCCGAGTATAATGAAGACCTTTCATTTGACGTCCCATTTGACCTAATAGTATCATTTCCATTTGATTTTGCCCCTCTTGAACCCCAATATCTCAACAACACCCCCACATTTTTAGCTCATTTAGTCACACCAAAATTGTGCTATCACTACCTACCTAAGTATCAAATTTCATGATGATTGAATCAACGCTTCGAAAGTTATCCTCGGACAAATAAACATACATACATACAACGCCGGTTTGCCCAAGTAGATTTAGAGATCTCGCTTCGCTCTATCAATAAACCTAATAAACTAATTTGATATGATAACTGCAGATAGGCATTATCGTTTTTGAGCGAAGCCAGTTTATAATATTGATCGAACATGCCCTAGAAACTACAGAACCATCAATTGAAATCGATCCTATAAATAAATACTAGGGTACAATTACATCAGTAAACCTGCTATTGGTGTATTAATGATTCAGTAAGCGTGAGAAATGAACGTTGTCTGCAATAACTATCTTTATTTGAAGGTCATAAAGTCTAATACTGTTTTTAAGTTTCGCATGATAGCATAAAACGTAAATTGGTAATGGATTATGAACCCTATGTGTACTGTTATATGATTTTGTTTTATGGGTACAGGAAATCGATTGGTCACTTTAAAATGTTAATAAGTGACCGTTTCACAATGAGCTAATACTGTCGGATATATAGCTAGCCTTCTTTTTTGTCATGGAAACTGAAAGAGAGGGAATTAGGTATTTTATCTGTCAAATAAAGCTTTCTAGACATTTTAAAAAAGGCCCTTTCAATTCTAGCACTAGCTTCCGCGAGCGGCTTCGCACGTGGGGTTTGTCAACAAAAAGTAGCATATGTGTTAATCCAGGTTATAATCTACATAAATAATAAATTTCATTAAAATCCATTTAGTACTTTTTGCGTGAAAGACTAACAAACTTTCGCGTTTATAATATTAGTGGGATTTTAGGCATTGCATAGTTTGGAGATAAAATTGTAGGTATTTGATTTTTATTTTGTACTATCTACTGAGTTAATTAAGTAAAATGCTAATTGTTTTAATAATAAGTCACGCATTTTATTGAAAAAAATATTCATAGACTATCCCTCCAAAAATAATGTCAATTGTCAACGCAGCGGCCATCTTTAAAAATAAACTCTTGACGACTGCGGGGGAGGCTATAGAGCATGCGTTGTTATAACAAATGTCGAGTACAGATGGCGGGACCCACGGGGATCGGTTTATTTATGTTTTTCTTTTATTTTGTAGAGAAAAATAAATGAAAAGGTCACGAAAATATTGCTGTTAATCGAGTGAGTTCGTGTTTAAAAAGATTTGAAAATTAGCGTAGGATCTGGCATTTTATTTTTCTGTCAAAATCGCGTCATACTAGAAAACTAGTTTTCTAGCAGGAATTTTGTTTCGACGCTATAGGGATGCGGCAACGCAGAGGAAACCCTGAGTATTAGAGTAGTGTAGTTAGTCTGTAAGGAATTTATGGTTATGGGCCCTTGTATTGATATTTTTGATCGAGCGAAGCGAGATCTCTAAATCAACTAGGGCAAATCGGCGATGTATTTATGTATGTATGTTTATTTGTCCGAGGATAACTTTCAAAGCGTTGATCCGATCATCGTGAAATTTGATACATAGGTAGTGGCACAATTTTGGTGTGACTAAATGAGCTAAAAATGTTGGGGGGTTGTTGAGATACTGGGGTTCAAGAGGGGAGGAAAAAATGAGAATGAGACTATTAGGTCAAGTGGGACATCAAATGAAAGTCTTCATTAGTACATTTAGACTTTGTTTTTATTTTTAGTAAAGTCCTTATGGTTTTTGAATTATTAGTCATAATAAAAACTGAACTTTGACAAAATTCACAGTGACCCCACGGTGCTGTAATTTGGTATGCGTATAGCTTTAGTGACACACATATAGGCAAAAAAGTCTGAAGTCTAGAATAACTGCAATTTGTACCCCAAAAAAGGGTAACCATATTACATGAACTCCCGTTACCTGTAATTTGAACGAAACTGTAGGTCAAGTTAACTGGTTATTATTTCGAGGCACTATTTTTATAGTCAAAGATTACAAATACCTAATATTTTTTTGGTTTAATCTAGTCAAAATAGGAGGAGGTTCTCAATTCGCCGGAATAATTTTTTTTATGTATGTTCCCCCATTACTCGAAGACGCTTTGATCAATTCGAGATTTTTTTTTTGTATTTAAAAGGGTATACTTCCCAGGTGGTGCCCGGCAACAAGTCGGGATATGATGATGGGATCCCAAAAAAATCGAGGTCAACCCTCAAATTTTATAGGGACGCAATTTGGTTTTATGTTTGTTATTACCTCAATACTCCGTCATTTATCAACTGACATGGAAAATTCATTTATTATTTGAAAGGATATACTTTGGTATTGGTCTCATAGAAATTTCATCAAAATCAGTTACGTGTCGTAATTTTACACGTTGCCTGCAATAAACGGTTTATTATTATTTGCTAAAATAAGGCAATTTGCCGATCGAACATAATTTAACATAATGGAACTAACCACGAAGAATTAATTTGATACCAACACAGTCTAGATATTTCAACAATCTATAATGCCTTCCTTGTCTCTCACACACCTCTCTCTCACGCGTTATTGCGTGCGTCACGGTCTTAGATTTTTAGATCATGAGTGTAATTTTCACTATTAAAGACATTACTCTTATTTTTATTGCCGTAAGAGATACATTCCCTTGGGCGGATTGTACAGGGTTCTAGAATATTCGAGCTATGTAGAAAGAAATAAATAAAACACTCCGATTGTACCTTTTGAATCAAAAACTAGTGGTTCGCCCCGAACTGAGATCTCGCAAGTCTCCCATAACACAAAAGTATTATTTGTAATCTTTGACTATCAAAATAGTGCTCCGAAATGCATAACCAATTGACTTGACCTACAGTGTCATGCAAATTACAAGTAACGGGAGTTCATGTTAATTGATTATTCTTGTTTGGGGTAGAAATTGCAGTTATTCTGAATTTCAGACTTTTCCCTATGTTTGTGTCACTAAACCTACACGCACACCAAATTTCAGCACTGTGGGGTAACTGGTGTGCCCTGTAAATTTTGTCAAAGTTTAGTTTTTATTATCGCTAATAACTTAAAAACTATAAGGTTTAAACTAAAAATAAAAACGGGGTCGACGTGCACTCATGAAGACCTTTTATTAAACGTCCCATTTGACCGGATAGTCCCATTTTTATTTATTCTTACCCTTCTTGAACCCCAATATCTCAACAAAACCCACATTGTTAGCTCATTTAGTTACACCAAATTGCCATCACTATATATCAAATTTGTCGATGATCGGATAAACGCTTCGAAAGTTATCCTCGGATAAACAAACATACATACATACAACGCCGATTTGCTCAAATTGATTTGGAGATCACGCTTCGCTCGATCAAAAAAACATGGATGGTAGATGACACAGTTAAAATAGTCTCGAAAAATCCCCTCTTGTCAATTTCATTTAAAAATAAAGAGGTTTTAATCCTCTCGCGAGTCAAAAGCTCTTAAGGCCCTCAAAAATACTCCCCCTTTTAATAGTATCAACATAAAATCCATACCAAATATGTATTATAAATGCTGCTTGTGCATGTAACTCTGTTTGTTTCACTTTTTCACGACTAAACTGGTCCAATTTCGATAAAATTTGGTACACAGATAGATTATGACCAGGATTAGAACATATACTACTTTTTACTCATTTGCACAAAAGGAGGGTAATGTTTTTATTGAAAAACGACTACAAAGCCGCGGGCGAGACCGGCTAGTGTTCTATATTAGCTGATACTTATTTCATTATGCGCTTTGTGTGAGTCACAGCACTCTGTACGAGCACATCTTTGTCTCTAAGACCTTTTGTTTTGCTTTGAGAGTTATATTTAATCTTGTTATGGCTGCCTGTCTGTCTTTCTTTGTATTTATTCATCTTATAGGCATCAGAACAAAACATATGGCTTAATACATTAGTGTAACAAAAGAAGTTAATGTACAGTAAGTAAGCCTTTAAAAGTTGTTCATATGCAATACATTTTACAGTCAGTACTGTACCGCGAAAGGATACATTACATTCCCTGCCAAATTTTGACATAACTAAGACAGCACATCTGTCAGGGGGCTTAGCCAAAAAGCATTCGCTTCTAATCGATTCGTTTTCTACATAGATTTGTTGTCGATATATCACGTGATATTTCCGTAGCATGTGTCAATCCTATACATTTTCGGACTTATCAACTAGCGTCATCGCTAATCGAATGTAACTTGGTTAAGCCCTCAGATCAGCTAGTACATAAATAAAAGTTCTAGCCGGCAAGCAACCTTTTAAAACTATTCTACTTTAGAATGATTGGAACGAGATCGATTTCGGAATCCGTGTCAATATCCACCGAAACTAATGTCATAATTGACAGTAAATTGTAGCGAACGAATTATGTTCGTTTATGTACGCCGGTTAGCTGGTCACGGCTTTGGATTTGAGTGAGGGTACTGACCGCTCAGCGTTCCTGAACGTGGTTTCGCTTCCATAGGAAATGTTTTATTTAATATCTTGTTTCTGTTTACGGATACGCTCGAGTTACTCGGATCAAAATCATTCCAGCCATAAGACAGGCAGATGAACTCGTTAAATAAATTATCTCCCAAATAAATAGACTAAGCCTTCTAGTCTGGAAATCTACGAGAGAGGCCTATATTTAGCAGGTGAAGTTTTCTTTCACGTTTCCTTGAAAATGACACAATACAATCAGCATTTGACAATGGCATTCCAAAATGGCGTCATGCGATTGTTGCAACAAACAGATCCCATCATACTTACGTCATAATGGACAGTTTACATTGGACAACAGAATTGATTATTAATCAAGGTTTGAAAACAATGACTAACCGTTTTTTTATACTACATGGAGATGGAACAAGCTTATGGTCCACCTGACAAGTGGTAACCATCGCCTATAACAGAGAATTGCCTCGTAGGGCACGCACCTTAAATACGTGCCCTACGATGAGTTTTTCTGCTTCCATAAACTTGAGGCATACAGATGTAAATCCTCGTGTGCATGTAATTTCAACCAGTAACCATACCCTTCAAACTCTACTACTGTGATTCTGAATATAAATGCGAAAGTATGAAAGAATACATATTTGGTTTCAAGAACTGTTTTCTAACCCAAAAACTACGAGGATTAAACTAAAAATAAAAATGGTGTCGAAATGTACTAACAAGGACCTTTCATTAAACGTCCCACTTGACCTAATAGTCGCATTTTGATTTTTTGTTACTCCTCTTGAACCCCAATATCTGAATAACCCCCCAACATTTTTAGCTCATTTAGTCACATAAGGATTGTGCTGACAACACCCACCTATGTATAAACTTTCACACGATCGGATCAAAGTTTCGAAAGTTATCTTCGGACAAACCAACATACTTATAGCCATACATTCTAGTCTTATTTAAAGTATTAAAAAATTGTTTGTATATTTTTTTAATTTTAAATTAAAGAAAAATACAAATACTATATTCAATTTTTTTGTTTCATCTTTAATCAATTTCAGCCAAATCCAATAAGCTCGAATAACCTCCAAAAGCATCGGAGCGAGGAATAACCTACATTTGCCATCTGCAACCGTTATTAAAACCAAATCGAAATCTCGCCTCAAGGGAAAGAGAGGGGTCCGAGAATGAGTCCCTGTTGTATCCCTCGTCTTTAATTTTGGATTAGATCAATATTTATGAGCTGAATTGTTGTTGAAAATTGTGATACAGAATTCAAATAGGTATTAATAGGTGGCAAAACTATAATACATTTTTGTATCATTGTCATAACAAAAAAAAACGTCATTTTGATATATCGCACACTAATATTATAAATGCGAAAGTTTGGTTGTTTGTTACTAAATCACGTCGTAACGGCTGAACCGATTTCGATGAAATGTAGTATTTACGTAGATTATAACCTGGATTAACACATAGGTTACTTTTTATCCCATAAATCAGGTCTCATGGGACAAAAATGGAGTGTCAAAGTTTCTATAGAAAAATTATTTTGTGCTTTGCGCGTCTGAAGCCACTGGCGGGTTTAGCTTGTTCTTCCATAAAGTCCTCTCGATCTTAAGATTATCGCTTTAAGCGGCAAGATCGCCCATGGTGCATTTCTATTGTTTTATGTTATTTAAGTATTTTTCTTTTGTATATTCTGTTATTTGTATTATCCATATGTACTAATATTAAAAAAAAATTATGTAAGTATTCTATCAGTTATTTGACACCCATAGTAAGCTTTGCTTAGTTTGGAGCTAGATAGCTCTGTGTGAAATGTCCAACATTATGTATGGTTATTTATTATAAATTCGAAAGTTATTCTCTCTGATTATTTGTTACGTTTTTACGATTATACGGCTAGACTGATTTCAATGAAATTTAGATAGAATAATGATTTATACATAGGCTACCTTTTTTGACAAACCATGCGTGCTTTTTATGTTCAGTAAAAAGCTAAACTATCTCTGTAAAATCTAAAGCATGTTGCTTTCATCACACTTGTCCTTTTCTCTTCTGCTGAGTAATTCCTCAACAGTTCAAAGCTTTCCCATTATGGGTGTGTAGAAAGGAAGTTCTGGTATTGTTTTCGTTATCCAACTGTGTGTGTATCGACTTATAGGTAACGTGTGGTTTCAGGGCTGGTAAGTAAACTTAATGATATTTGATCTTACTATATATATACACACTCGTACTGAACGTAGATTATTAGACTCTCCATTGAAAAAACTATCAAAAATCTATGCTTCGTCTCAATTCAGTTTAGTTCTGGCATGTGGTGGGCCTATGAGTCTTGCACAACGATCCCTAAACGTTCATAGCGTCTAAACATGTTTAAATTTGACGTATTCGTATGATTTGACAACTCCTTAAATCATTTATACTATAATATTGTAAAGAGGAAAGATTTGATTGTTTGTTTGTTTGCATTGAATAGCTACGAAACTACTGGACCGATTTAAAAAATTCTTTCACCGTTGAGAAGCTACACTATCCCCGGGTGACATAGGCTACTTTTTACCCAACTGCGGAGGAGGGTAGTTTTTATTAAAAAACTACGCGTGCTGCGGATTGGACAGCTAGCATTAATACGTATAGGCATCGTTGCGCAAGGCGCCTTTACTATGTATTTTTCTCTAGCCTTCATTTTACCACTGCTGGGTAAAGAAAGGCCTCTCCCATTTTTTTTATGTCGAATCTAACCCTATCAACACGGACCACGATATTTTTTTTACAAAAACTTTTAAACTTAACAACTCCTACTTAGAATGTTAGTTTTGGAAGTGCAGGTTGTTGATAGATAAAGGTTTTTTTTAAATCTGTAATTTGACATTGACAGTGACAGCCCTAACTGAGGAGATGCGGTCGGCTGCGTTCGCGCATCCTGCTCTATTCAAAAAGAGGAAACCTGATATTTACGTTTAATTACACCCTGTGATTTGTTTTAAAACTGTTCTACCGTTACTACGGATAGTTTTGTAGGAAATCGTAAAGAAACATCCTGTATGTTTTATTGATAACTAGCTGACCCGCCGAACTTCGTACCGCCTTATATGCATATGACGCGGACTGCCAATGTCAATCGGCCATCATTAGCTGCATCTATTTTATTGCGTGAATTTTTCCGATATTTTGATAGTTATTCTGTTATTCGGGGCAGAGACAAAACCAACAAATCAAAGATCATCAAAATCGGTCCAGCGGTTCTTGTGTAATAAATGGTGTTACTAACCTGACTTTGTTTTCTATATATACATATTAGCTGCCCCGCTGAACTTCGTATCGCCTTGACATGCATAAGACGCGGGCTGCCAAAATATTGTCAATCTGCCTTCATTAGCTACATCTATGTATGAGAAAATTAATTTTAGTCATAATTTTTTTAAGCGTTAATTTTTCCAATATTTTAATCATTATTCTGCTATTCGGGACGGAGCAAATACAACAAATCAAAAACCATAAAAATCGGTCCAGCCGTTGTCGAGTTACAAGTGTTTGAACAAACCCGACTTTGTTTTGTATGTTAAGATATATATAGATAAATAAATTGAAAAAAAAAACATCTATCAATATGGAAGATAATTTATACAGCTCTTGTGGTAAGCACTACTTGAGAAACGATAAAGTATAGTATTAAAAATAGTTTTTGAAGTTATATTTCTTTTGGTGCTTTATGAAAAAAAATATGAGAGTAAAATTTTTACTATGCGCGCGCACACCGACAGCCAAAAAGCGGCATGATGAAGTTAGCTGATAACTGTCTCTCAAGTTTCCAGGAAGTATAACTTCTTACGTGTGTACATAAGTACACACACACGTTTTTTTTAAACATCTACGTTTGAAAAGCTTGCAAAAGTGTTGCATAACTAAATTACCTTTTGACCTCACTTGATAAAAACGAAAGCATTTGTAGGCGTTTGAGTGGGTAGATTACAGCCTACATACATGACACTTTCGTTAAATTTTAGTAACTATATAAGATTGTAATAAAATACTCGTAAAGAATAAAAAAATATTGGTAGAATGAAGTGCGCCTACCTTGCCAATGTTTTGACAGACGTCACTCAAACTGTCAAATGCTTGAAAATGTCGCTTGCTGTTCGAAAATTGAAATTTTTGTTCTCACTTCTGGTGAGGAGTGATTGCTGAAATGACGGCTGATAGAGTAATTTGGAAGACAAGTACATAATTGTGCCGACTTCACTTAATGTGGGACAAGGAAAGGAAGAAGACGAAGCCAAAGAAGATGGATTGTGTGAAAGAGGGAAAGGAGTGAGTGCTGAAATAACGGCTGATAGAGGGATTTTGACGACATATTATGCCGATGACCCCACGTAATATGGGAAAAGGGCAGAAATTTAAACCCAAATTCGACCTAACCTTGACCAATTCGGCGCTGGACAATATTCTATACAAAAATGTACTAGTTTACTTATAGATTCAATCTCAATTACCAGAGCAACAGAGGCGCGCAAGAGGTTCGCACAATACTCTTTTCATTAGATTCCCCTTGAGATACTGCCGGCTTAGCGCAGATGTATCGCGCAGAATAAATATAAAATTAAATGCGGGGGTGCTAATCCCAGAGGGTGAACTAGGGCAGAGAATGTCACGGTGGTATTAAAAGAATATTGACTATGGATTTCGTATGTGTGACATACCATAACATGTTCTCTTATGGTGATAGTCTTTTATAGGCAGAGTTATAAATTCTTGCCTAGGAAATGTAAAAAAATGGTTTAGTAATATATGAACTTAATCTATACCTACTAAAATTATAAAGAGTAAAGATTTGTATGTTTTTAACGAATTAACTCAAAAACTACGGGTTCGATTTCAAAAATTCTTTCACCATTACAATGCTACATTGCACCGGAGTAACATAGGCTACTTTTTACCCAACTGCGTAGGAGGGTAATGTTTTTATTGAAAAACTACTCGTACGAAGCTGCGGATTCGTCAGCTAGTTACGTATAAATTAAGGTACAATAGACGATCTTATCGCTCAAAAAGTTATTCCAGCCATCTTTTGGATGGACATTAGCAACTACACTATGTATAATTAGGTTAACATTTAGCTCTCTCTTCAATGTTATTAAGTAACAGTCTGTCAAACTGACAGTTATACGAACTGCCAAACAAATAGATCTCGCTTAATCCAAGAAACATTTTGCAGCTGACATTTTGACGTTACGAAAATTTATACGTCAAAATAAAACTACGCAAGCGCAAATGTCAGTGCGTACGTCACGAGCCTTCCTGGTGCAATCCCTGGTTTGTATTTAGAATGGTTTGACGTCAAAACTGATCTAGATAGGAATAGATGTGTGTTGTGTAACTTATTGAAGCGTGCCCAGATGCGAATGAACTCTTCTGTTGTTATGCTCGCCTGGTACATCGCCTTTAAAAATCTAAAAATCTTCTTTTTTAAGTTAGACTTTTGTCTATATTTTTTTTACCCCTCTTTATGCCAGTATCTTAATAACTCCCCCACATTTTCAGCTCATTTAGTCACACCAGGATTGTGCCATCACTCACTACCTATATACGAAATTTCACGATGATGGGATAAACGCTTCGAAAGTTATCTTCTGACAAACAAACATACATAAAACGCCGATTCGCCCAAGTTGATTTGGTTTGGAGATCTCGCTTCGTTGATCAAAAAATAAGCGTCGCGCGCGACTGCGTCTTTCTGTGTTTAGCGTTTCGATTGCGACGCATCTATACATAATCATTGTGTATGAAAGTACATTAAAGGGGCGCCGTCTTCGCCTCGTCCTCGCCTTACGTCTCGTCGTGCCTGGCCTGCACCTATGTGACGTTTATTTGTACGTCACTGCATACCTCAGAAATTTATTTTAGAGTGTAAAAGAAAACAGTCAAAAATAAAACAAACTTTCGTTCGAAAATAGTAGTCACGTGCCGAATATTAATTTACGCGCGGAAATAGACTGTAGCTAATTACTTGAGGGGTTTGTTTGTTGGGGGTCGTTTACCCGACTGCTGAAGGGGATATGTTTATTGCTGTTAATATGGCGATTTTAGCCTCCCCGCACACGGGGACTTCATGCAAACATTTGTTCCGCGGCGGTAATCGAACCCGCAACCTCCTACGTCTTCAAATATCAAATAACCATCCCATTTATTTCCAATTTTGAATATCGTTTCCGTAAAACTCCCCCCATTTCGAAGATCCGATCGATCAGCTTCCGCCGGAAGTCTTCCCCCTCGAGATCAAAATGGCAACCCTCTGTTGGTACACCTGGCTGTAGAAAGTTGAGGACTTGATGACTCTACAGATCTGGATAATGAAGAGTTTTAAGGGATCATTTAAAAAATATAAATAAAATTGGTGTGGCCACACCACTTTTACGATTATCGGAAATTACGATAATCTTCGTAATTTCTAATACCCGTACATATACAACCTGTTTTGTTATGTACGACATTAATTTAAAACACACATCCGGAATCATATTAACTAATTATAGAGGTAGGTTTAATACCGGTAGCTTGAATATTTATCCAGTAATCAATACATTTTCAATAAACAATTTTAAATTAAAATCGGCGGTGCCTTTGCGACGATGCTGCTTAGTCAGTTTAACAGGTACCTACTTACATGATGAGTTAATGATTTGTTTACCTATTTTATACAGGCATTGATAATTTGAGACTTAATATTAAGGTTGCGTCTATGGTAATGAATTTGAAGAAAACCTATTTCACAACAATGCTAGCCATTAGCCCTACCCGTGTTTTTATTTAATGTCGTACATAACAAAACACGTAGTATATATACATCAACAAAGGTGTGCTATAAAAACCACCTGAAAACCAGTATGCAGCAGCTATTCTTCTTCAGCATAATGCTGAGTGGTGACCGATTTATGGTCATATCATTTCTATGTTTGCTTGTTTTTTTATTTGTTTGTGTGACTGTGTACTTATTACACATACAATACACAAAGGTTATCTGGAAGAGAATGCTCTTTAGCATTAAGTTTGCCTTTGTACTAGTGCTATAATGTATTTTCAATCAATCAATCACACTAATATTATAAATGTTTGTTTGTTACTCAATCACGTCGTAACTCAATCAATTTCGATGAAATTTAGTATCTACGTAGATTATAACCTGGATTAACACATAGACTACTTTTTATCCCATAAATCAGGTCCCATGGGATAAAAATTGGGTGTCAAGTTGCAACAGCGGGTTTAGCTTATTTCTAGGTTACCTACACTTTTATAGTGTAACGCGTACGAAGTCGCGGGCAACAACTAGTGTCCCGTGACCACGACTGTTGTAACACAGCCGAAACGTTGGGATAACATAAAATAAATAAATAAATTATGGTACTTACAAGTTTTTGCAAACATCTTCTTTTCCAAGTGTACTGTGGTATCTTTGTGGAATAAATGAATCTGAATCTAAATTTGCCCATATCTTTTTATCTTGTTGACTCAGGACCTTAATTTTGATATACACCTAATAGGGACTATAGACCTCAGTTTCTGGTATAAATTTCAACTTGCTAGGTCCACCCGTTCCTGAGAAAATCGGTGGTGACACACGGACAGACAGACGGATAGACGAACAAGAGAGTGATCTTACATGGGTTCCTTTTTTGCCTTTTGAGGTACGGAACCCTAAAAAGGTACATACGCGATGAATGCCCGTTTTAATCAGTAATTATGAACAGTTAGTGTGTCATAAAATATATTTTTTTTTAACGTCTTTAATATTATTCTTGCTTGACAGGGATATGTCAATTTGCACAAATTGACTTTGCATAGATACAACACTACCAATTTGATATTGAATAGATGTTTAGGAGAGTTATATTATATTTTATATTGAAATATAATTATATTGTTTAGATATATTTTGAAAACACAAATAAATTTGATACTTTCTTACATGTTTTCAATGTAAGTTCCAATATTTATGATTTTCAAATATTAATAATAAATAAATAAATAATAAATAAATATCGCTGGACATTTCACACAGCGCTATCTAGCCCCAAACTAAGCAGAGCTTGTACTATAGGAACCAGATAACTGATAGAATACTTATATACTTTTTTTTTGTAAATACATACTTATAATATATAGAAAAACACCCAGACACGGAACAAATATCTGTAGATCTTGCAAACATTTGTTCCGCGGCGGGAATCGAACCCGCTACCTCCTGCGTCTCAGCCGGCTATACGCCCACTGCGCCACGGAGGCAGTCAGTTAATAGAACCATATTTGTACTAAAAACGGGATATTTACCATGATTTGTGAGTTTTTAGTACAAATAGTGTTAATAACCATGATAGTTTCAAAAGTTATATTAATAGAACCTTTCACATAATATGTGAATATAACGTGTAATTTGCACGCCACTATGTCTTAAATATGGTGAAACTAGCTGTGACATCTGTATAATTCTGCCCATGTTCTGGCAAATAAAGTATATGTTTAAACTTTTTATGACATGCATATGACGCGGGCTGCCAATATACGTCAATCGGCCATCATTAGCTGCATCTATGTATGAGAAAATGAATTTTCGTCATAATTTCTTTTTGCGTGATTTTTTCCGATATTTTAATAGTTATTCTGTTATTCGGGGCGGAGACAAATCCAACAATCAAAGATTATCAAAATCGGTCCAGCCGTTCTTGAGTTATAAATGGTGTAACTAACCCGACTTTGTTTTATATATATATATTAGATAGTGATTATTTCATAACTATTCTATTTACATCCAATGACCAAGAAAGAACCCGTACGTTTCCGTAAAAATATTTAAAAAAAAAACAATTATGACGTTGACTGACAGGAGTCAACGTCGTAATTGTCAAATCACCCGCCAAATTGCGCAACATGGCGTCTAATAAAACGTAATAATCTCAAATGACTTCCTCCATCCTGAAGGAAGTGTGCGCACGTGTTTTTACAATGGGGTTCGTATGAGGGTATTTATGGGGTGTTCCACTTGGCTGGCGGAGGGTGACTGGATAGGGGCGAGTGGTTTACTCGATCGTTTCTTACTTGTTGAGTTCTTGCAATAAGACGTACAAGCTTGCATTGTTTGTCTGTTTGTTTAGGTCAAATCTTGCGAGCTGTAGTAGAACCACTTCCTCTTATCTTATGTTGGTTCAGTAAGGATGATAATGCATTTTTAAGGTAAGCATGACCTGATTCTAACCCTTGGATTGGCTCCAGGCGAAGGAACTCCTCAATAGTCAACAGCACAGACGCGAAATTTTGTATACCTACGCGTTAAATTATGATAGCCCGTTCTAAGTTCCATGGCATGATTGCTGCTCTCATGGTTGGCTTCTGAAGAAGAAACTCTAGAGCAACATCTCAAATACTGTAAAAAGTGTTCCTGTAGATGGAGCTAAAGGCATTTTGAGCCGTAAACTGAATCATCACACTAATTTCAACCCTGACGTGACAAGAACCTGTAGCACAATTGGCAGTGCATCCTCGTATCAAGAGTCAAGTCGAAGTATTTGAGATGGTTTTAAAAATCTTATATTTTTCTGTAAGTTTCGGATAACACTATAAAAATAAATATTTACATATATATATTGTTTCCAATTTGTAAGAGTTGTTGCATTTCGACTCAATGACTGACCATTTATCATATCTGAATATTATCATTCTCACTATGAACATTCAAAAAGTAACGTTTGTTTGCATCAGTCGGGCAGCCCTTATGTTATTGGTTATGATAACTTTTTAACTTTGATTTACTTTAAAGTTATATTTACTATGTTCTACTTTTAGTCCACAAGTAATTCTAGTATTTCTACTAACCTTTAAACAAAGGAATTACAGTAAACTCAAATTATACTTAACATTTGACATCGCGGGGGCAAGCTGCGCGCGCATCTGCCGCGCAGGTGACGCCCGCCATCTTGGATTGCAATGTAGGGGCGATCACAATAGATGTTTCTTGGGGTCGAGGTATGGATTTAGGAAAGATATAGGGAATATTCGAGGGTTTCGACGGTAAAATATATTCTGGCTGCGATGTTCAGAACGTTTTGTTAAACTAAAACGCGCGTGCGCAGTTTTGCAAATCCATAATGTGTTCGAAAAGATCTATCACAATCAACGGTACAGTGAATTCAAATGTTTAGTTTCGGTCAAATTTGTCGGTACTTAAGTTCATTGGACACGTTAAGAGGACTCAATGGAACGTCTAGTATAGTGCAAGGCAGAGTAAAGGGCGAAAGACCGCGTGCTCTCATCAAGTCCATCTACCATGACTGAATGTTCTCGCAATGCCTTCGATAGAGCTAAATGGAGACTCATCGCTGGAGCCGCCACTCAAGAGCCAAGGCCTGACATAACCACGACCACTCTGCGAAGAGTCCCGAACTAAGAAGTTTCGGTTGTTGGATATTCCAGTTATTTTGGGTCGCAAATCATATTAAAATTTCGTCTTCTTTATGCATATTCTGGCCGTTTAGTATAATGCGCGCGGGCAGTTTGGATAATCTAAAATGTGGTCAAAATTATCTGTCATTATCTATGGCAAAGTGGCTATTGCTATTGTGTATTGAAATGATTTTACTAACACATCATTTGTGTAGTAGGATTTTAATCCTGGAGAAACTACTGCTTACAAAATTACTTTAATTTATCGAAATAGATTAGATTGATGATAGGAAACATGGATGATCCTGGTAATTGTATTGCGTGTTATCTTCGATACTGGATTTTTGTGCAGGTAACTATTTATTTTAACCAAAAGACACAAAGTCTTTGCATTCCGCTATTTGCTATTGTCTTATGTTTTGTGGTGTCGTGTCCAGTAATTATTTATATTTCTTTATACCGATTTTAAAAAAGGAGGAGTTTATCAATTCATTTCTTTTATTTATATATATATGTATACATCTTGTGTTTGTGTTAAAATTATTTTAAAGTGTGTTAAAATACTTTCCATTGAGGTAATGAGATGAAACTCCAGTGGGTGGTGTGTTTGGAAAGCTCTTTAATAAATTATGTTCAGGTTATTTTGCAAACAAAAACATTTCAACAATTTCACCCATTTATAAATCAAGTAACGACAATTGCAGCATTTTAAAATTGGCGTCTTCCCGATCGTTTCATATCCACTTAGTAACGGTATTGCAAATAGCTCAATTGCTGTTATCTAGTGCTCGTGGCGCAGTAGGCGAGTAGCCGGCTGAGACGCAAGAGGTAGCGGGTTCGATTCCCGCCGCGTAACAAATGTTTGCATAATCTACAGATATTTGTTCCGGATCTGAATACGTATTAATATGTATTTACAAATATAGTATATAACAATTCAACAATGATTTAATCAAATTCAAACTTAAGAAAACGCACCGCCAGAAAATGATTGTAACTCAAAAGGAATCGACACTATTTTACATAATTAGTTATTTAAATGATGATTAATGTTCACGGCGACAACCACTCACTATTAGGATCTCGGTCTAGAAGTTTAATGCTGAGAATGGCCAGTTGTGCGACTCGTACAGTCTCCTTACACTTCTTACGGTTCATATCCATTTACTAACGATGGTTCTTTCCTTGTTACAGCACCCCGCACCTCCTGCACGGGCGGAGCCCCCAACAACCTACCCCCGCTGGGCTTCCACTCCGTCCACGGGGAGAACGTGAGGATATCCCGCGATGGTTCTACCGCGAGACGCGTGGAGTCCTTCTGCAAGGGCGTGGCATTCAGTGCCAGGCCTGTACGGGTTAACGAGAAGGTAACCTTTTTAAATATAATCATAACAAAACAAGAAGTAGCATCGTTATATCGACAAATAGTCACCGATGTAACAATGAACTCAAGTAGGGAACTACCGGCCATATATACCGGAGGACCGACAACCGTTGGGGTAAACGAGTTTTTGAGTGGAGACCGCGTCTTGGCAAACGTAGTGTGGGACGACCCCGGCTAGGTGGAGCAATGACTAAAGAAAGGTGGCGGACAGAAATTGGATGAGAAGAGCCGAAGACCGGATTCAGTGGCCTATGTCCAGCAGTGTACTAATCTGGACAGGTGATGATGATGATAAGTAGGGAACCATTAACTAATGGAGCCCACACGCGTAACGATTTCTTTGCGCAAGCCTCGGTGGGAAGAATTAGATAGACATTATATGTTTGTGCAATCGTTGACCTGTGTGCCCTGATTAGTCTGACAAAAAAAGTATGTCAATTCATATTTTTGACGTTTAGCGTGAATAGTGACGGGAAATTAATTAGCAGTTAATCCGACGAGTAATTAGCTTATTGAGTTGATGATAGTTAAAATGCTGAGACTTGAACGGTAACTTAAGAAAAATTTAACTGCAGCTGAATTGAATCACTCTTGCATTCAAATCTGTGATGTACACTAGAGGGTGTGGTAAAATTTACGCATTTTGACATTTCTTAAATGTCAAAAATATGAATTGAGTTACGAGGATAGGAAGGTTGCGAGTTCAAGTCCTGTCTAGGCTTGAAATTTTTGAGATGGTTTTAAAAATCTTGGAATTTTCCGTATGTGTTCGGATAACACTATAAAAATAAAAATACTATATGAATTGAGTTCTTTGTTGGAGTAAAGTATATTATATTGTGGCATGTGCCATTTCATACGGTCCGATAGCCTCATCCAGGTTTGGTCCGTGCGTAATGGAGATTCACAATATACATATTTGCATAAACAAGTGTACAATAAGGTCTTAAAAACCATGTAATGGCACTTTATACTTATTTGCCGTTTACGAGGATCGCAAATTACTGATTGCTGAGGGAGCTTTTTTACAATAAAAAATTACACAATAAAATTGGTCATATATGTTGTTATGTCAAAAGGTAAATGGGTAAATTTTGTCGCCGTCTCGGTGTAAGACAGCCGATTTTTTTGCACTCAGCTTGTCCCATCTTGTGAACGCTTTCTCATACATACCAATATCTATCAAGGAGTTACTTTGCCATTCTTTCATCTTCTCCATGATCATAAAATCTTGGCACTTATGAAAAACTGGGTCAAAAACTTATTTTTCCAAAAAAACAATATTTTTCTTTCCTTTTCAGGTCTGCATCCGTTTTGTCGAGATATCTAACAGTTGGAGCGGCGTCATCCGCTTCGGACTCACCAACCACGACCCGGCTTCACTCGCACACTCCCTCCCCAAATACGCCTGCCCCGACCTGACAAACAAACCTGGCAACTGGGCTAAAGCTTTAGGCGAACGATTCTGCGAGAAAGACAATATTTTATACTACTACGTTAACTCAGCTGGAGACGTTCACTTTGGGATTAACGGTGAAGAGAAAGGACTGTTTTTCTCAGGAGTTGACACGAGAAATCCTTTATGGGCATTAGTTGATGTGTACGGGAACTGCACAGCGGTTCAGTTCGCCGATCCTCGAGCTCCTAATCAGGTCAGAACTACACGTGCAACCCACAGCCCGGTGGAAGACGAAAGACTGGTCAGTTCTTTGAGGTCTCTGTCCGTTGAGGAACCTTTACCAGCGCCTAGATATCAAAACCCACTTGTTCCTCTAAGTCTACATAGAACAAAGGGAAGGAACGTCCAGTTTGTTAACGATAGAGGAGTAGCAGCAAGGTCTGAGACTGAATTCTGCCAAGGATACGTTTTTACAGCCCGTCCGATGCGTCCAGGGCAGACCATCGTCGTTCAAATCCTAGCAACCGAAACAGCGTACGCTGGTAGCTTAGCTATCGGCCTTACGTCTTGCGACCCTGCCACCCTCAGACCGTGCGACCTTCCAGATGATGCAGAACTGCTCTTAGATCGTCCAGAGTACTGGGTCGTCAGACGTGATGCTGCAAATGGATTACGAAGGGGAGATGAGCTTGCTGTGACCTTAACTTTGGACGGCGAGGTCAGAGTCAGCAGAAACGGATCAAATCCCATCACGGTGATGCACGTAGACCATACTCTGAGACTATGGGCGTTTGTGGATATCTATGGAGCGACACAGAAAGTCAGGATGCTCAGTTCTCAGTTGACACAAACTCCTCCACAGCAGTTGAGGGTTATTGCTGGATCAGCAGCTCCGATTTCTTCAGGGGCTGGTGGAACAGTCCTGGTGGTCAGCCTCCCGCCTCAGAATAGCAACCAAAATGCTGTTAATCATCAGCAGATGACATTGGCTAGTGCGCATTATATTGAGGTGAGTGTTTGTTGACTGTTGCCTGCTTCGGTTGTTAAGTACCTTGATAGACCGTAGGCTATATCTTAAACCAGGCCATGAAGTATTATTTATAACAAATTTCATCAAAATCGGTTCAGGCGTTATTCAGGCAAAAAAACATCGAAACGAATTGTCTAAACTGGTTTCACCGTACGTTAAATATAATTAAAATTTAAACTCAATCTTCCGCATTCGTTCTTTGAAAAGGATGGGTAAAGGTTCGAACTGAGTGGCGCACCTTGGAAGATGACGTCCAGCAGATGATGATGATGAAGTTCTTAGAGAGAATACAGAATCTTCGTTATTCTTTCACGCAAATAAAACAAATCAAACATGTTTCTTCCACAGCCAATCCAGTCATCACAACTCTGCCTGAGCAGCATCTCGATGAGCCAGCCGACCTGCTCCTCAATTCCACCACCAGCATACTCCAGACCGCCCTGCTCCAGCCGCGAAGCCCAATGCTCCTCATCACAAAACAGCCAGAACGAACAGGTCCAGATCCCGAACGGGCATGACATCAGACCACCGAGCTCCAGCCGGCAGGTCACCAGCCCCATATACTCCGTTATAGGTGAGGGTCCGACTGGCACTGAGTGCACCATTTGCTATGAGAATCCTATAGATAGTGTGCTATATATGTGCGGTCATATGTGTATGTGCTATCGATGTGCTGTACAGCAATGGAGGGGTAAGGGGGGTGGTCAATGCCCCCTCTGCCGCGCTCAGATCAAAGACGTGATTCGTACTTATAAATCGTAAATGCCAAAGGGTTTATGTAAAATGTAAATAAGGAATAATAATATATAATATAGTTTAGAATCGCTTGTAGATTTTATTTATTTCATGATATTTAAGTTATTTTGACCGCTGACATTGACATTTTATGACGTACATTTTGTAACGTAAATTTGATTTTTTATGGACAGATAATATCACGAGACGACTTTTACCAATTTGACAGGTATGAACAATTTGATAAATGTTTTTGACTTATTTTGATTATTTTAGTCTTGCCTAGGCTTGAAACAATTTTGAGATAGGGTTAAAAATCTTGGAATTTTACTACACTGACTTCTATCTTACTTGTCAAACTGACAGATATAAAACACTGACAATTTATATTATTTGAAATGTCAATATTAACTTTGACAGTGTCAGTAAAAATAGTTTTTTCGAGCGGCATAATACTGGAACAATTTTTAATGTTGAATTGAACAGTACTGACATTATAATTTAATTTTTTGAATAAAGTAGTGCTGTAGTGTTATAGCTCGTTTAAGATTTGTCTCAAACATATCTGGTCTTAGAGAAAGTTTGTCTAAACTTTAACGGGATTTAAAGTTCGCGCGGATAGTAAAATAGAATTGTTGGCAAGAGAGCTACAATGGGCGACCTTATAGCTATAAATATAACGATATCTTCAAGCAATAATCTAGTGTCAGAGTTTAGAGTAACAGAGTATGCTTTAGAGACTGTTATATTCGGAATTAATCATTTAAATCGTGTGCTGATGGTTAGAATTGCTCAGTTATTTTTTAGTACCTTGTATGACTTGGAGCCTTTTATAGCCGCAATTATAAGTCTAAAATGACCCTTTAGACTCAGTTATAATTGTTTTATGAATATTTATAGTAATATCGTTGCTTAACCTATTCAGTTAAAAACGCGACCTAAACCAAAAACAATTAAGTCGTGTTAAAGTTTAGATAACGTGTCGTTAAGGCCCTTGTAATCGTATGGTTCATTTGAGGCTCTGTAATATATAACTAGTAATAATGCTAGAATATATAGGGTTTATAAGCACTAAGTTGCAAACGATTTCACTTCGTCCATGCAAATGCAACGTCTTAATAAAACAACGCAAAACATTTTTGGGTAAGTAAATACAAAAATATAGAACAATTATATATTTATTGTTGTTTTTTATTATTTATTTTTAATGTCGTGTCTAAAATATATTAACCACTGCCAATGTAGTGTCCGATGTGCCGCGCTCGCGTCACTTGATTTGTAAAATAAGTGTAATAAAGTGGGCAGGACTTGTCAGGACGATATGATAAGAATATTTCCTACAATAATTGACTTGAAGAAATAATATATTGGTATGTCTATAGTAATAAAAAACAGTAAGTTTTGTGTTATTTTACTAAGCCGTTGTTTGGTAGTAATAAATGCATTTATCTCACTTTTACCATATCAGTAATGTTAATTTATTTTCGGCGGCTCTTGCTCAAAAATATAACTTACAAGTTGTTTCTGTAAATCATCTATATAAATCAAGCATTTACATAGATTTTTTATGAATATAATTTATTATATCTGATTTTAGAGTCAGTTTATTTGTTGTGTAATGCGGCCACTTTATCGGTGTATGGCGAATATTCGTGATCTGTCTTAAATGTGATGAATGATAAAGATAGAGACGTACGTGAATCGTCGTCGAACCCCCGATGTGGCAACATTTGTATTGACCTTTTCATGACTATATTTTTTAAAATCTAAGTTTAGAGTCGGTTTTTTGTCTGTCACTAGTGTGTTGATAAAAGAACTATTGTGGTGATAGGACGACTGTTTTGAACAAGAGCCGATTGAAATTTTACCATAATGGCGGAGTTCCTATCTAAATATTATCGAAAAGTTTAGAAAAAAACTAGTAGCGCCACAGTCTTTAAAATAAATAGTGTCAGTTTTTTATATGATAAAACTTTAAATTTAAAATGTAACCCCATTTCAAACCATCTCTGCCTTAGCCAATTCGGCATTGAATCGTTTTCTGGGGTTGAAATTATTGGATGCTGTGAGATCTATTCAAGCGTCGTTGGTTCAAATTTGGGGGCTGGATTTCAAATTTAATGTTTCTTAAGATATCTCACTTCTCAACTTTAGAGTCAATGTTTTTACGATTTTTCCATAAAAAGATCGATTATTTAGTCGAACATGAGGGTAGATTGAAGCTACTAACAGTGTTGCCAGCGCTAAATATTACGGATCGTATTGGTAGAAAATTGTGGAAGCATTTACATTTGACAATAGCTAATAATAAGTTTTAACATGTAAAAATATCAGTTTTAAAATAGGTACTTTTAGACTTTCCTAATACTTGCTAAAAAAATACATTTTTGCTGTTTTTTTTAATGGCCACACTGCAGTTTTATAACTTTATATAACACGATAACAATGTTATATAACATTATATATTTGGTGTGTGGAAACACCATTATGTTAATATTATTGTAACCTTGTGTAAGTTATCTCATGTTATTCCTCTGGATTAAGTTTGAATACGTTATGAGGTTGTTTTTCACAATAATATTATAAATTCGAAAGTAACTGTCTCTTTGTTTGTTACATTTTCACGATTAAACTGCTCAACCGATTTCGATGTAATTAGGTATGTACAGAGATTGTGACTGGGATTGACATATGCTACTTTTTACTGACAAACCAAACTTACTGCGAAGCCGTGTGTGAAAGCTATAGTATACAAGACTAGTGGCAGACGGGGCAACTCATTAAACATGTTTCTTTACTTTTCAATACAATTACTGGTTTATTGTTATCGATAGTTACTCAGCGCATCACTAACGGCGCCCGGAAGGGCTGCAAGAGCGAGCGTGTCTGTCAGGAGCGTTGGCGTCTAGTAATAGTAGCCTATATAACCTAACTAAACTAGTCTAGACACTACAACGGCTTCGCCCTTCACTCAGCTAGTGACTTCAATTTTCAATTAAGGGTCACTTTCGATTAAAAAAACTGGTTCCAACTAGCGTAATAAATGGCGCTATCTGGAGCCCAAAATCTCAAAGACACAATATCAAAATTGGTCTAACACAATCTCACTTCGTCAGATAAACAAACACAAATGTTTTTCTTTGATAATCAGCTTATGACAGATCAACGCCATCTGTTAGCAGTTATATAAACATGGCATTGAAACCCCCTCATCGATTCCTCACTTTTTTAACATTTGCAAGTGTTTCTTTAAATTCTATCATTCCTTTATTGCTCAAACGTTCTATGTGTAAATTGTTCATCTTTCGTTAATTTCTTTAATATCTTTTTTCTATTTATTTTGATTACCAATTTATTATATTGTACCAAACTTTTCAGCCAGTTTAGGGTGTAATTATTGTTTATTTATTAATATGATGTATCTAGTTTAAGTATTTTAGGTTAATTTTGTTACGGGCGCCATTATTGAATCGCGTCATCGACGAATGAATGAACGAATGTTTTGATGGAGTCATTCAAAGATGGCGGATAATTATAATTTTGTAAAACGTTTCTATACCAAAACAGTGTGACCAGTATACTGAATTTCAATTGAACGCTAATACTTTTGAAGCCAAATCTTTATAATAAGTGTTTAATGTAAATATTATGGTAAAATTTTGTTGTTTTTGGGAAATTTATACTTACTACACAATTATACATTTCATAAACTAAACATTGGGGAAAATTCTGTGGGTTTAAACTAAACGTGGGTTTAACAGCACTCAAATTATTGCCATTCTTTTTTGTTAAATACAGATATTGACAGTTGTCATGTGATGTTTAACCTAAAATTACTTTAGTTTGTGCCAACAAAATTGTCCCCATCATTTAACTTTCCAAATTAAAAAAGTCCATGTTAGGCGTAATCCTTCTGGCATCAAAAAGTGATATCTCAATTACAATCTGTCGGTCGTAATCTTCATTTTCAGTTACGTAATGCGTTCCATTTATTGACCGTATTCTAAAACTTTGCTTTATCTTGAATCAAGACAAACTTTATTAGTTTTCAATTAACAGAAATTGAACTGAAACTAGTAACAAAATATACACTTTTAACAAGTTTTCATGACATAATCTTTTCCATATAAAGGTTGGATAAAATCGCTTCAAAGCGATAAGACTGCCTATTATACTATTTTTTTAGTCTTTTATTTTTATGACACTATAAAGTGTTGATTAATTATATCATATGATAAAGTCAAGTCAGTTCTGAGTTTAGTCCCGTTAGACTTAATTAAGAGATTTGGTTTATCATTAAAGTGTTGTGACAAAGAAATAACCTATGTGACAAATAGTTACGTTGTCATATTTTAAAATTATTTCAAAAATTACGCCGGACGGGAATTTATCCGCCTTTCTCTTGATACGAGAATGCGAAATGAACTAACGTTATCATATGAAAACAGCTTTAATTCTAAAAACTTTAGATAGGTATCAATTTCCCAAAAACTTATGCATTATTGTCTAAATGAAATCATTTTCAAGATGACTTGTGAATTTCATTTCAAATTAGGAGATAGGCCTTTGTGATAACATTTTTCTTTATAAAAACAGTTTTCGAGCTCGGTCCGTGTATACGCGCCATGTAACTTTGCTGCTTATCTAATCCTAAAGCCACCTTTCGCAAGACATGTCGTGCGACATCGTGCGATATCGCCAGACATCTTGTATGGCGAGTCTTTCAGTGATAATAAGTGACAGACAAAATGTCACGCGACGTCGCACGATGTCCGGCCACACGACGACCTGTCCAACAAGTCTGCAACACGCGTCCCGGAACATGTCTAGTAGTGTAAACGATGCCTAAACTAGAATGAGTGAATGAAATCAATATGAACGAATTGAAATTGAGCCGTAGTGACATCTATCGCCACTTAAAGGGCGTCAATATATTTTAAAAGTGATATCCGGCACACAGAAGAACTGTTTACAGATCTCGCAAAAGATGTGTTCTATAAATCTCCAAAGCTCAAAGATCCAAGATTAAATGGGTTTTTTCATACCCCCTCTCCCAAATGTCTGTCTCACTAGTGGGGCTTATAAATGAAACAGCTCAGTGTTGATTTCTCAATAAAATTGTTCACATTGATAGGACTTCGCCGTTCAAGTTTTAGGGCAAATTGCGACACGATGCCTAAACGTATTTAGTGGCTAAATATGATTTAAGTTGTCAAATCATACAAATACATGCTTAGTCGCTAAATACGTTTAGGGATCGTTGTGTAAGGCTTAGTGTAGCCCCGTAGCCGCGAAGTACGTGGCGCGGTTTTGCGTTGACATCTAGTCGTCTTTATTATTTGAGAACGCATCTTTCGTGGTGTATGTTAATTATTTAGATTAAGTTTCGAATAAAAATGGTTATTAATCATTCATGTTTTTAATTTTATTGCCTACCCTCCTCTCCACGTGCTCACTTTCTCAACACAATTAAAGGCTTTTTGAAAGAGTTTATCATAGTGTGCTTACTAGCGGTGTATATAGGGTTCCCAGATTAAAAAAATCGAAACTCCAGAGTAAATTCCTGACTTTCTTGTAGTGTTGCAGAATATTTCTGGGAGCAATAAATATCAGAAATGATCAAAATAACAAATTACATAAGTAATGTTGATTGCTAATTTACTTGTAATAAAAATATTTGGTTTATTTTAATCGTTATTATTAAATTATAGAAATTCCGGATGGTTTAGGATTCCCCCCGCATTCAGGACAAAGACCTATATTACCGGACATGTCCGGAAAATTCCGGACGTATGGCAACCCTAAGTGTATATCTCTCCGCTTTTTGGGGAAGTTTCTTCAAACTGACAAAATTATTCATATCTTTCAAGTAAAATATGTGGCTCATTTGCATCTGACTCTTTAATACCGCGCGGATACACAGTACAAGATAGAGAGATAGATAAGATAGGAAGATAATCTGTTTGTTTGTGAAACGAAGTAACAAAACTAGGCTTCGGTTATAATCGGATGACTCCGTGTCGTTCCTACTTGGCATCATGCTAGTGAACGAGACAACTAGTAGGAGTTGCCTAAGGGTAAAAGAGATGCAAATGGATATGATACATACCATCATGTATCAGATCTAGATCTGGTTCTGTGCTGCGATTGCTTTACATGTACGTCAGAGCCGGTGATCCGAATGATTCGATCGTAGGCCGGATCTAATAGATAAAGATCCTAGATCTTATAGATTAGATTGGCTCATCTTTATGAGCCAATTTCAATCATAAGTCATTTTTACCGCCTCTAGTGCTTACCATCCATGCCAAGTCCACACGCTTCGCCCACAAGTTGGCTGCTTGTAGAATTAATGTGCAAACGGGATTCAGAGATCCTAACTTAACGCAGTGCGACTGCGGTGGACAACTGCACGATGGAGGGTGTAATCAACGACAGAAAGCGTGTGGGGAAGGGGGTTCCCCGTGCGACATGAATAAACCTACTAGCTTCCGTCAGCGACTTCGCACGCGGGGTTTGTCAACAAAAAGTAGCCTATTTGTTAATCTAGGTTATAATCTACGTACCTACACACCAAATTTCATCTATATCGGTTTAGCCGTTACGAAGTGATTTAGTAACAAACAAACATCCAAACTTTCGCATTTATAATATTAGTGTGACTTGTTCGTGCTGACCGCTATGCTTTGCTATCGGCTATGCTTTTACCTCCGATTTAAAAAAGTCGGAGCCGAAGTAGGAACCGGAGGTGGAATATCAATCGGAAGCTCCGACTTATCGGAGTCTGAGTCAAAACTCCGTAACATCCCTGGTGTGGACTCACCTTAGTTAGAGTGCGAGTTAGATTTCCTAGGTAAATAAAAACAAATTTTATAAAATCGCAATTTATTTACAAAAACTTTACAAAAATCATTTTCTTACACGCTGCTCTAAAACTATGGAGTATTTGCATTAGTCTTGAGTTTCTATGCTGTAGGAGGGTACTAAATACTGCTATGCATTAAGGCATTTAAATTCTATGTCCTACAGGCCTTATTAATAAATCGAATTCGGCTTTCCGCCAGTCATTTTCTTTATTCAGACAAGAATTAGGTACATCAGTGTTACATAGGTGACATATTCATTTTTTAAAGCATTTTTAAGGTTTGCTATAAAACGGCGCACCGTATGAAAAAATACCGGGAAAACGGTCATCCACTTGTATTTCTCCATTCGATAAAAAAAAATGGTTTTAAATGCACGAGTAGAACACCCGAAGTTCAAATGTACGTAGATCCAGAGATATGATTATTTTTATAGAGATTTTACGTAGGCATGTAATGTATGAAATGGTTATATTCTAACTACAATGGCTTAAAAGGTATTTTGAAAGCTGTAATTTTGGTTTTTATTTTTTTATTACTATATTTTACCATAGCTGGATTCATAATCTTAATTAATATATTGTTTGACATTGTGTTAATAACATATCAAAAAATTAGATCCTTATCTTTGAAGAACTTGGAGTTAGAAGCTGCTAAAACCAAATTCCAAATTCCTAACACCATATAAATGAAAAAATACTGGATACGTACATTTGAACTTCGGGTGTTCTACTCATGCATATGAAACCATTTCCTATATGGAGAAATAAAAAGTGGATGTGCGGCGCCGTGAGTAAGCTGGTAACCCGGGTGCCATAAGTTTCAAGGTCGCTGCACATATAGAATATATAAATAGCAATCTTATGTATAAAGAAAGCATAATACACTAAGCTGATTATATTGATGATAAAATCCGGTGGCTCGATGTCCCTTGGACCTTCAGAACCGAATTCGATTAATTAATTGCCTAAATTATGTTTTTATGTAGGTACCTATCAAATTATATGGAAGACCAAACGAAAACGTTTCTATGACATTTCTAACGTAGACGACGATTGAAATGTCATAAAAACGTCATCGTCGAAGAACCATCTTGGTCACATACGATTTTTTTAAAACATGTTCAATTTGATTCTACCTTGTGTTTCTTTTAAGTTTGACAGCGTCAAGAATCGGTAGCTTGGCCGCTATTTTTGACATACAACATTTTGATAGTAGTTTTAGTAATTCATTAGTGGCGATTCTGTTGTTTACGCTAACTAAATTTGTGTAAAATACAATCGGTCTTATTTTGTTTACACTAAAGATCAAATTAGAATGACATTTAAAGTGACATTTCTACTACACACTAGTGAACAAAATAAGACCGTTCGTAGTTTAGACGATTTTAGTTAGCGTAAACAATATAACTACCACCAGTACCTATTTATGTAGACAAAACCGATGTTGCCTCTACAAATATGAGAATTTTTGCTTGATTCTGAGTTTGATTACGGAGGCACATGCGGTCAAATCGACGTTCCAAAATGATCCTTGCGATTATTGTGAATTTGTTTCCGTCAGCGTTCTATACATTTCAGACATACTTTACAAATTAATTTTCATACACAAATCTATTTTGAATTGTTATTTTAATTTTACTTCTGTTATTAAATTAAGAGGAAAATACTGATTTTCAAGCAAGTGTCACATTTTCGAAAAATATTTTTTTATATTAAAGCTAGTCTTAAATATACTGAGGCACGATAATATTTTATTAATAATCCTATAAATACATATTTTGTTCTTAATGGCGTTTGCTTAAAGTTTGAAATCATAGGCACATCTTCACATTATTATCAAAATCCCCACTCTTATGTTCTCACTGTTAGAAAGCAGTGGGATGCTTGATCAACCATCAACCATCGCACTGTTTGCTAAAGTTTGAAATTATAGGCACATCTTCACATTATTTTCGAAATCCCCACTCTTATGTCCCCACTGTTAGGAAGCAGTGGGATGGTAGATGGTCAACCAGTGAAATGGGTAATTTTTTTTATTTCCTCGAAAACCCCTCTATTACGATCATAGTATGTTATTGACATTTTACCTATAAACATTTTAGTCGACTCTCAGAACAATTCGACTCGGTATGTTTGATCGCGAGTTCTTACAAACAACGTTCGCGCGAACTAGCGATGATCACGCAATCTCGTTCTTATAGCACTGCCGAATGGTTGGTGACATGAATGGGTTGAAAAACATGACTCATCCCACTGTATGCAGTGGGGTCGTGGCGGTGGGGATTTTGAGAATAATCTTACCTGTCTTAAGTTATATTTATACCAGTGCGCTTTCATGTTCATCTTGCGTCTTCAACTTTCAATTCGTCTTGCGTTACGCGTATGCAATATTGATTACCATAAAAGACGCATGCAGCTTATCGTCTACACTTGTGCGCCTCGATCGTCAAGACGGACGCCTGTGAACTTTTAGCTAAGTGCATATTTAGTGTTAAGTGCAAGAAAAAAACGTAAGAAAAGGAGAATCTGGATGAAAGATTGATTGAAAAAAAAAAGGAAAAACCATCTTCCGCCATTGTCTGGTAAAACGCTCAGAATGTTGCACGCCCAACGGTGCCGGATCGGCGTGCGCTAAGGGTATGCGTTGTTGTTAAACTAGCTAAGTATTTTAAAGAAAGTTTTTTATTAGTGTAGTGTATCGTAATATGAACGAGATTTCTAATTCTGAAGAGCAAGTGAGGGTAGTTACTGCAGCTGCCATCACTTCTCGACGGTAGATCCAAGTACTCCAGTCTACCCGCGACCACGGCTGTTGCTACACAGTCAAAACGTCGGGATAACAAATAAAACCGGTACGCAATAAATACCTCTTTAAATCAGTATTAAGTTTTTTATTTTTATTTAATAGCTTTTAAGATATTAATTTCTTATTTGTCGCTTACTTCGTTTACTTTCAACCACATTCCAACGTGAGATCACTATACTTGTAGCTTTCTGCATTGAGATTTAGATAGCGCTGTCACTTTCTTGCATCTCTCTTCCAGTCGGGCGCTTGCTCTCTCGAGGCAATATTTGAGTACCCTCTTAAGGCATGCGCTATTGCATACTCAATGTCGCTTCATGCTACGTCAGAGGTAGACGCAAGATGAACAATATTTGACGACCTCTGTGTCGCAGTGGACATATAGCCGGCTGAGACGCAGGAGGTAGTAGGTTCGATCCCCGCTGCATGACAAATGGTTGCATGGTCTACATATATTTGTTCCAGGTTTTGGTATTTTTATATATATTATAAAAATGTATTAACAAAAAAAGTATATAAGTATTCTATCAGTTATCTGGTTACAATAGTACAAGCTTTGCTTAGTTTGGGGCTAGATAGCGCTGTGTGCAATGCTTTATTTATTTAACATGAAAACGCACTGGTGTAGACACACCATTGGCGACGCGACGCAATGCCATGTAGGTATATCCTCAAAATCCCCACCGATACGTCCCCACCGGTGCCTAGAGGCGTTGTAATTGGACACTTACTTACTACAACGATTTCTTTGCACAAGCTTTACGCAAGCCTCTATTGTAAGAATTTGTTTAAATTTCTAGATTTGTGAAAGGATTTCGCAAAGAAATCGTTGGCGTGGTAGCATAACACGGGAAATTTATTTCCAAATATAAAATCAGGTGGGGCATAGCCTTGTGACGTCACCTCAACTTAAATATATAGAAATATATAAGCGGCATACATTTTTTTCTCAACACATAAGCAATTCAATTTCAGCGGGGCAATACCAACGTCTTGGAAATACTTCCGCCAGGAGATCTGGAGCAGTTGAGCTGTCTATAGATCGTTTGCAATGTCTTTAGACCGCTCAACTGTTATATAAATATTTTTTAATGTTTTTCATAAACTTTTTTACCAACACATTTGATTTTTTTTTTCAACATGCTTAAATTAACAGCTGCCTATTTACAGTCTTAAAGTACCCGCTTCTTAGTTGTCAGAAATACCGAGTGATTCAGAATACGTATTACAACCCGAAAATTCTAAACATAAAAATAATTATTTATTCATAATTTCTTTAAAATCCGATGAAACTCAATTTGAAATGCATCAACTAATTATCTAAAGCTAAAGCCAAATTAAAATACTTAAAGCTAAAAAAATCTAGTTTCAAATTGTAGAACAAAAAATATTGTTCTTATAAGCGAGAGCAATGACCCCTTCAGTTTATAATACATATTCTAAAACACCCTGTACAGATTAGGTTTTTGCTGCAGTAAAAGTAAATTATTAGCTAAATTAAATTACAATTTTACAAAAAACGGTGCTATCGTGAAACTACGTAGCAAAATGGCTCGGCGTGCGTCGGTGCTCCTAAACGAGTAACTTTTTACGGCAATGTGTTGCCGATAAGGTCGTTATATTGTATATTAATATATTAGAAATGCTCGTCAAAATATACATATTTCCTTGCCATTTTGGCACAATAAAGCCGATAAAATAGAGTGTCAACTCGTAAGCAGAATTAGATAGCAATGAGGGCTTAACATATTGGATTTAAAAAACTAGATCCAACTGGCGCTTATGCCAAAATCGTTGATATGAACCAAAATTGGTTTATATGCCAAAATCTCAAAAACACTATCAAAATTTGTCTAAAACAATCTCACTTCGTCAGATGAACAAACACACAAATGATGTTTTTTAATTTTTAAGTTCTTCGGAAATTACTGAAAACACGGCAATTGACTTTGACAATTCACTTTTTTTTTGATAATCAGCGAATGACAGAGCAACGCCATCAGTTAGCAGTTATAAAAACATGGCAGTGAAAACCCCTCATTCCCTAAATCTAGCCACTTTCTAGGCGTTTTAGCTACTAGATCCGTTGCCGAGGTGGCAGCACTGCCGGCTTCGCATCGCCGTAAAAAATTGCTCGTTTAGAAGCACCTAAGAATGTGGTTTTCAACTAAATACTAATTAAAACTAAATTAATTTTCGCTAATGAAATATTTATAAGTATTTATAATACTGCTATGTTTTGGTCTTTTTATGTTACATTATGCTAAAGAGCATCTAGGCCGAGATAAATATACATAACTCAGCGCGTGCTAGTCCTTAGTCTCACTCATAATAGTGTATTTTCACAACAGACAACACAAGTTACTGATGCTTATAAAGCGAAAAATATTTGTGTTTGTATGTTACGCAAACTCTAAGCATAAGCTAAGGAACGTATATTTATATTGACTTAGATATATAACTGGTAGTTGCCTATGATATCGTCTACAAGTTGCTTCAAAACATGTATACTAACGTGAACGTGTGATTGAGCCATGAAAATGAAAAATATCTAATAAAAAAAAATTGTTGTTAATCTTTTAAAACACTACAATTTTCTCGCTGTTACAATATTTTTATATCAGCTAAAGTGAAAATTTACGTTGCCCCCCACGTCGTTTTATTTTATTTTGTTCCGTTTTGAAATAGAAAAAAGTAAATAACCATTAAATAAATATAATCGACTAAACCAAACTACCGAACTGATTTAGATGAAACTTCTATGAGACCAATATGAAAGTATACACTTTCAAATAAAAAAAATAATTATCCAAATTGGTGGATAAATGACGGAGTTCTAAGGTAAAAACATTAAATAATTATGCGTCCCTATGAAATTTGATGGTTGCCCTCGATTTTTTTGGGATCCCATCATCAGATCTTGACTTGGTGCCAGTGGACCACACTTTTAAACAAAAAAAGAATTTTTCGAATCAGTCCAGGCGTCTTCGAGTAATCGGGGAACATACATAGAAAAAAGTTTCTGACGAATTAAGAACCTCCTCCTTTTTTAGAAGTCGGTTAAAAAAGAATTCGTCATGTAATAAATCATTCAAATACGGGCCGGAAATCGCGTTGTCGGAGCAGTTTTCGAGTTAACTATGACCAACATTCAGAATATGAATGATGAAAAAGAAATTTGTTTTTTTCCTGTCTAAGTCGCGGAAGACTCGATAAAAATTGACGTTTCAAAAAGATCCTTGTTAAAAAAATCGTAACATTTTGCACATGTAACTTACATGATTCACACAAAACGGGTTGAGGTCCCTTCTTAAGTCGTAATACATGATTTACCAGATGTGGTTTCTCTTTCTTGTGGTTTAATTTTAGAGATCACTTTATTGTATTTTATGTAAATTGAAACGAAAACTACTTCTAAATTGAATAAATATTGAATTACTGAATATTTAATATATTAAATAAGCAAAATTTATATCTAGACCAGGAATGATGCAAATATTCGCGGAGCCTCCGCATCGATTTGTATATCCGCATCTACATACGCAATAATCTATGCGGCTGTTCATGCTGATGCAGTGCAGGTCGCGACAAGAAATTGGGTGCCTTGCGAGTGGCGCGTGCCGTGGGCACGTGCTGATTGACCAATAGGAGGGAAGATTTCGTCTCGACGCGTTTGTTTATCATTTGTATCTCGTAAATCAAACATAACGTGTTTACCTGCGCTTATCGTATGAACATTGCAGTTTTTGAGTGTTATTGTGAATATACAGTGACTGTATTTTATGTTAAGCGAGTTTTCTGCAGTTTATATTTTTGTTTTATTTCAATCAAATCATACAAAACAAAGTTTCTTAAAAAAATCTTAAGACTCGCATCTGAATCTGCATCCGCAGACGTGAGCTTTCGAAAATTCGCAACCGCATCCGCAGATGTCATAAAATCTGCATCCGCAACATCCCTGATCTAGATCCGTTGTTATTTTTTTAATAGAATTAAAATCTGTAATAAAATGGTTTCAATGTAAAAATTCCCTAAAAAATAATTAAAAAAAACCAGTATAATTGTCTCGTCCTGATATAGGTTGCCGAAAAATCTATGGGAAAGCCTATACTCAGCAGTGCTCCTATAGCTCACGATTATGTATCTCGGCCTCATCTCAAGACTTCAATAATATTAACTTAATCTACTTAAATGCATTAAAATGTCTATAAAAATACTGGTATACCTCATTTGTACATTGATTTAAAACTACTTTAGAATTAAGCGCGTCTGTACAAGGTGCCTTGGAATATGTATGTAAATAATCATAAATACAACGTGTACTTAGAAAACTTTCATGATTTATTTCAATCATTATCCCACTAATATTACAAAACGAAAGTTTGTATGTGTGGATGTTTGTTACTCTTTCAAGCAAAAACTACTGGATTTTAATAAAATTTGGTACGTCGATAGATTAAATAAATGACATACAAATATTAATATCTTATAATATTAAAATATATATAAATATTGCTGGAGATTTCACACAGTGCTATCTAGCCCCAAACTAAGCAGAGCTTGTACTATGGGGACCAGATAACTGATAGAATACTCATATACTTTTTTAAATACACAGTTATAATATATAGAAAAATATCCAGACAACAAACAAATATAAAAAAAAATTATACAAGAAGTATTTAGTAATCTATGGCGCAGTTTGATTTATTTTCAATAAGTATTTATGACAAAAAAAAATATATAAATATTCTATCACTTGTACTATGGTTACCATAGTATTGTTACGCCGAGGCTGTTAAACAATGAGTAATAATCGAAACTTCTCGAACGCTTTTGTCTTGCTGTGTTATTGTTGTTATTGTCTGTGGTTGCGCACAATGGGGATTGGTCGTTCTGTCGAAACACCGACCCCTTTCCTGGAACGATCGAGATCTTCTCGAACAATCGAAATGTGCGTGATATAAATAGGCCGGAGAGATGGCCGGACAGTCAGTGAGTGAGTGAGTCTCAGCGAGGCCCTGGAGGACTGACGTGGAGAAGGGTCTCGCGTGAACAGTAGTTGCTCGCGAGTGAGTCTGGATTTTGCTATAGGTACGTGCGAACATTTCGGTGACTTTAAGTGATGCAACAGTTGTGTGAATTAGTGTGTTGTGATACGTGTGACCAAGTTCGTGTAGTCATCGTTATAGTGTTGAATAAAAGTGTTATTTTGGTTAGACTGATTCCCATTATTTTATCCCGAACCCTCAGCTCGTAACAGTATGTACAAGCTTTGTTCAGTTTGGAACTAGATAGCGCTGTGGGAAATATCTAATTATTTATTTATTTTTCGTTAAAGACAATAACCTCATTGACATACATATTCCAAAACACGTCGTATATAAAACCGATTCAAAATATTACAAAAAAAAAAATACATAACCATAACAGAAAAAAAAATGTCCAAGAAAAACTTACATTTTCACGATGTTATTAATCCCCATAATGTAAATTCTCGGATCCCTTACGTGGTACGCAGGAGGTAGTCAGAGGCACCACGTCCATTTGTTACATGCAGATTTTTTTCATAATTTAGCATTCACGTGAACAGGATGCAAGCCCAATTTTAATATATGTTTTAAGTTAACACGAATTTAACACGTTGACTGCTGAAAGCATGCAGGTCGGTTTTTATAAATGCACGCCATCGCTTACACGCCTTGAGTGTATGCGTGAGTACACACGAGGACTTTGCATTTTCGATTAAAAAAGAAAAAACTAGTTCCAACTAGCGTAATAGATAGCGCTGTCTAGAGATGCGCCGCCAAAACAATGGTTTTTATGCCAAAATCTCAAATACACAATCAAAATTTTTTTAAAACAATCTCATATCGTCAAAAAATACATAAATATTTGTTTTTTTATTTCAAGTTCCTCGGAAAATAATGTTGACACGGCAATTGACATTGACAGTTCACTTTCCTTTGTTAATCAGAGCATGATAGAGCAACGCCATCTGTTACCAATTATACATGGGCGTGAAAACCCCTCATTGGGAACAGAAGTAGTTTCACCTTAATGCCACGAGGTGTCGCATTGCTTATTTAAATATTTAACATAGTAACGGAGGAAATTCGCTAATTTTCTAAGAGCCTGTAACGCCATTGCCAGCGCATCCTCGTATAAAGAAGGTTATGGGTTCAAGTCACGTCCAACTCGAAAGTTTTTGAGATGGTTTATAACCTTAAGGGGCTGATAGACTTCACTTGTAATGAGCGAATGTTACATTACATAAAAATAAACGGGAGCGTTTTAACGAACATTCTACCGAAAGGACAGTAAATTCACTTCGAACATTTTACCGAGCCGAGCCATTCATTCTTCCGCCGCCGTATTCGCCTCGAGCATTGACTAGAGCGTTCGCTAGAATGATCGTGTAAATGTTCGTATTCGTATGTTCGGCTATGCTTTTCTCTGTTCGTTGTTCAGTTTGACAATTTGACCTTGGCGCAGTTGGCGAATAGCCGGCTGAGACGCAACAGCGGGTTCGATTCCCACCGCGGAACAGATGTTTGCATGATCTACAGATATTTGTTCCGGGTCTGTGTTCTCTGATATTTTTCCATATATTATAAGTATGTATTTACAACAAAAAAAAGTATATAAGTATTCTATCAGTTATCTGGTTCCTATAGTACAAGCTCTGCTTAGTTTGGGGTTAGATTGTGATAGCGCTGTGTGAAATGTCCAGCAATATTTATTTTTATTCAAAAACGAAGGCTTGATGTTCTGTTACAAGTGAATGCTATCTATCAGCACTTTTAGCATTTCCTTTTCCTAAAAGTTCGCAGTCAACGTGTTAAATAAAGTTAAAAAAAAAAGTTACTATGATTTTTTGAAGTATCAAGGTACTTAATGATTTTCAATGCTTTTGTGATAAATAAATAATTAAAAATATTATGTATTTTAAAATATGAATAAAAATTTATAAATTAATTATTTAAAAATCAGCTGCCAAAGTTAGATAATCACATAATTCAAAATTAACTTATACCTACAGGGTGAGTTTGCAAATCAACAAATATTAAGATGTATCCAGAAAATATAATCTATGTTTATTCTAATAGATCTAGTGCAGATAGGCTATCTATAGATAGTTTGCAACGGTCTTTAGATAATTCAACTGTTTCTTTTATATTTTTATAGAAAAGTAGCCTATGTCTCAATTCAGGTCATAACCCATACTAATATTAGAAATTCGAAAGTCTGTTTAACACACACTAAACTTAATGTAAAGTGTTTAATTATATTTCTGGTAAGATCCATATATTTTGTATTGATATAAACAAATAAACATAGATTATTCTTTTGGATTTGTCAAAATTTGACGGTTTGTTTACAAAACCACGGTTTTTTTTCTCACAAAAAATACAATTTTTACAAAAGGTTTACACAAACACAAGCTTAACCCTAAACTCATTGGTGTTGCCACATCCTAAATATTATTGCCAGCTAAAATCACAATTGTCTAATCTATTTAAGGGCACACAATACGAGTGGTCACACAAACGTATTTTTTTTTAATCTGGACACTACGCTTACAAACCGCGGTCTAAAATAATACTGCAAAAACCAGCTCCGGTAATGCTAGAATTAAGATTGAAAATAGCCATTTCAGGTGAAATCTTTATTTATTACTCGCCGACCGATCGATACCTCAGAATGAGTTCAGTTGACGTCGATCGACAGTTCGTATTAAATTGATATGCTCGAATAGTCGAGTTTGTATCGATTCATCATCGATCAAGTATCGGTCGATGTTCGATCAATCGTCTATCGGCCGGTATCCGTCGAACAGCCATTGGTCTGACCGTCGATCGATTTGTCTGACCGTCGATCGATTGGTCTGACGGTCAATCGATTGATTTGACGGTCAATCGATTGATTTGACGGTCGATCGATTGATTTGACGGTCAATCGTTTGATCGGACGGTCGATCGATTGGTCTGATAGTCGATCGATTGATTTGACGGTCGATCGATTGGTCTGACGGTCGATCGATTGATTTGATGGTCAATCGGTAATAGTTCTAAAACTACGTTCGTATGACCACATAGAGACCTTAACTCTATTGGAATATTTAATACAAAAATACTACATACACAAGACACTTACCCGACTGCGCGGAGGGTTATCACTTTACATCATAAGTATTTATTTCCTTACATTATTCCTTACAAATCGTCAGATTTACTAGACCAAATTTATATGGGACCTATCTAACAAAAAAGAATCATTGAAATCGGACGTGCTATAGAATTATGCTGTACATCAAAAAAAATCTAACGAATTGAGAAAATGCTGCCCATTGATAAGTTTTACTCGATTTTTTGTAATTGCACAGGTTAATGCACATGCTATTATTCAGCCAGGGAACCCAGTGTGTACTAACGGTGGTATGAGTTTGGTTTATCATGAAGATGCTGCCTCTAGATTAGCTGAATCTTTAGCTGGAAAAAAAAATATATTATTAATTCTTGGCTCTACGAGATCGAATTACAGACATGTTTATTTATTATTTATTCCCTTCTTTATCTTTTTTTATTACATTTTAAAACAATCAACATATTACATATAAGTAGGAACCCCTCTTTGGGTATAGAGGAGTAGGCAGTATTTGAATTACTTGTAATTAAAATACGTAATTGAAATACAAATACGTATTTTGTATTTTTAATTTAATTACTGCGAAAAATGTAATTTGTAATTGGTATTTCAAATACCTGACGCTGAGGTATTTTGTAGTTAGTATTCCAAATACTTATGGCTTCAAAATACATACATAAATACATTTGGCGATCTTATTGTCTACAGAAAATGGCGCTCCATAGTTTTCGTAACTGTTCGTAAGCAAAATGGCAACCGCTAAATATGTCAATCTTTAGAATTGGCAACACTGCACCAGTACTGTACGTCAAATTGACAAGTACCTAACACCTGACTGTATTTTGTATTTTACATTTCAAATACACGACTTAAAAATATTTTATATTTTAAATACGTGCGAGATAGTATTTTGTAATTTGTATTTTAATTAACGCAAAGCACGTATTTTGCCCGGCTCTGCACGTATTCAGTAGCGTAGCGTGGGTGTCAGCCGCGCGGGGCGGAAGAAAATTTTGCCGCCCTCTTATTTACGAGTAGGTGTTTCGATTTAAACGACTATAAATAAGGAATGAAAAATTCCGTCCTCATTCCGATCGGCCCGAATCGTAAGTGCGCCTAAAATATGAATGGGTTCAATTTTTTTTTAAAGATATTATTTATTGTTAAATTTTGCCGCCCCCACTACGCTACATCGTGAAATACAATAACGGATTGAGTATTGAGTACTTACATTCCTAGCTATTAGGCATGGCGTCTCTCCAGCTGGAATGCCAGGTGTTGTTGAAGAGGGCTGAGTAGGGGTGCTTCCTCTTCTTGTGCAGGCGGAGGGACTCCTCCGACGCGTACCAATACTGAGGGTACTTGTCGAAAGGATACTTTTCTGATTCTTTCACGTATGGAACTGTTGGGTCCACTGGAACATATAATGTTTAGTTAGTAACTGGTTCTTTTGATGTGAATACGTTTTCAAAATTGCTTCCATAGTGGGAGGCAATTCAAAAAACGATAGCTAAAGGATCAAAGAATTCGTTACGCTAAGTGAGGACGCATCGCGCGCGGTGTAAGAAGCGCCGCCATTTTGATTTCAAAGATGATTATAACATACATAAAATAGCGTATTTTATATTTGGTTTAGAAAATATTGCAAATACTGAAAAAAAAATGATGAAAATACCTGTTACGTACACGTATTCACGTACAATACACGGCCGTGTCCATGACACAGCCACACTCCATTTTTTGGTCATTATGATAACACAAGTGACGACCTTCGTGATACAGTGGGCAAATAGCGGCTGAGATGGGGGGGGGGGACTTATGGGGGGGGGGGACTTATGGGGGGGGGGACTTATGGGGGGGGGGGACTTAAGGGGGGGGGGTAATATTTATTTAAAATATTTATAGACGAGCAGCATTATTGCTGATTTGTATATCACACAGTGCTGACGGTGTCTTACTGTTCACTTTTGTAGCAATGTCTTACTTGAGTTAGTTTTTGTGAAGTACCAGAAACCACTTTTTCTGGTAGGATGTTCTGTAGAATGTGTGTCGAGGCGTGGCGTGTTGTCCTGCCTTAGCCCCAGGATAGATAGGTAGGTTTGCCTTTTGCATTGTAAATAATGTAGTCCATGATATTATTGATGATAATCCTTTTTATTTAGCACTTCACAAGCAAGTCAAACACAGGAGAAAGATTCATAAAGCGAAGGGAGACGCGAGAGCGCGAGCGTCGGCCACGGATACCGCGTCGGGAAGTTAGTTCGAGCGGAACAGGTGCGCGCAAAGGAATGCGTATAATACAATGCCCAGCGCATACTAAGGGTTACGCCTGACTATTCTTGGGAATTTATTATTTTAGTGTAGTTACTATTTGTTTGTTATGTTTATGATAGTAGTAAGTCCAGAAGTTTGAGTAAGTTAGAATAAGTAAATGTAATATTTGTATTATGTTTATAGGGTGTTTGGTAATATACGCACAAAAATAAAAGGGGTTATTTTGATGAGCATAATAAATAAATTTGTGAAATGTTTACCATAGAAATGTGAAATTTATTTTGGCATGTAAAAACAAACACTTTATTTAACTTATGTTGTGCTATTGCATAATGCTTGCCATCTAACCACAGATACTGTATTAGTGACGTCTCGAGATATCTCTTGATGTCCCTTTCTAACCCAAAACCCGCAGCCATTTCCGAAAGAGATATCAAATCGGCCTTTTTATTTTTGAATGTCGATTGCAAGAGTAGACCGTAAGTTTTATATCGAATTAATCACCCAAACTTAGTCGATTTTCTTTAAAATTTGATAATATAACTAGTAGTTTTTTTTTCGAGAAATCTTTTTTTGTTTTGAGAAACCGTCAATTGAATATCGTCAATATATTACCAAACAACCTGTATATAATGTAATTAGACGTATTGATATCGACATGTTCCAATTATGGAGCACCCTGTTACTGAGGAAGTTATGTCCAATCAGTGTGTTACAAGGAGCACGATTTATTTTATGATGGTGTCCTCGGAAAGGTAAGTGCAGTTTCATTGTATAGATGCTATGTATGTGTAATATCTCAGAGAGCAGCTGGTCACTAACCGGGGGGTAGACAGTAGAGGCAGTAGATCCTGTGCCGCTTGCCCCCGTGTCCCTCGAGATGTTTCTTGTGGTGCTTCTTGCAAGTGGAGACGTGAGGGCAGCAGGGACAGGGGATGGCGAGCTGGCGCGGCACGCAGCCGTGGCGCTCCGCCGCGTGCGTGAGGAGGGTGGAGGCTACTCGGTAACCCTGGAATACAATTACATTCAATTTAGAGGATCTATCAATGCTTATCTGTCCTGTGTGCCCTACCACCTACACAAGACGACACAAAACCTAGCCACTGACAACATAATAGATCAATCAATCAATTCATTTATTGATCAAGCGAAACGAGATCTCCAAATCAACTTGAGCAAATCGGCGTTGTATGTATGTATGTTTGTTTGTCCGAGGATAACTTTCGCAGCGTTTATCCAATCATCATGAACTTTGGTATATAGATAGGTAGTGATGGCACAATTTTGGTGTGACTAAATGAGCTAATAAACAATCCCCCCAGGTTGTTGAGATATTGGGGTTGAAGAGGGATAAAAAAAACCAAAATGAGTCTACCTGGTCAAGTGGCACGTCTAATATGAGGTATAGTATACGCGCCTTTGCGACGATGCCGCTTAGTCAGTTTAACAGGAACCTACTTACATGATGAATGAATATGATTTGTTTACCTATTGTATACACTGTTTCATTGATATTTTAGAACTTGATATTAAGATTGTTTTAAAATTTAAAATGTTTTATTGTAATGAATTTAAAAAACCCCTATTTTACAATAATATGTTGTACATAGTATTGTTAATGTATGTTAAATACGTATGTTAATGAATTGGAAAAAACTTTTACAACAATACTATTAATTACTAATTAATTATTAGTAATTAATAGTATTAGTTATTAATTATTAATTACGGGTAGGGCTAATAAGTAACAATACTAATTAGCCCTACCCGTGTCTTCATTTAATGTCGTACATAACAAAATACGTAGTATATTTATATAGACGTAGAATTAATTTTCAACATCTTGTATTTTTATTAAAAACACAATGTGTGTTTTAAGCTGTTAATGTGCCAAAAAAACGTTAAACCCCGTTTAACGCGTATTTAAAAAAATACTTACCAATTTTTATATAGCAGTTTTTATTAAAACAATATTTAGCTGGTATTTCACTTTTTTGAAGACCCATAAGTATTACCTTAAAACAATGTTCACATCTAAACGGGAAGAGCTTCCATTTTGGGTTTTTCTTCCGACTGAAGGACATTTTGTAGGGCTCCGATGGAAACCAGTCTTCGGGGTCCAAGTCCAGTTCCACTAACTCCACTCCTGAAAATAAAAATAGATATCTATAAAATAGATATAACATTCAGACCAGGAACAAATATCTGTAGAACAACACACTAACCACACCAGTGACACTAATACTATAAATGTGAAAATTTGGATGTTTGTTTATTTGTTTGTTACTAAATCACGTCGTAACGGCTGAACCGACTTCGATAAAATTAGTCTGTACGTAGATTAAAACCTGGATTAACACATAGGCTACTTTTAATCCCATAAATCAGGTCTCATGGGATAAAAATGGGGTGTCAATTCAAGTTGCAACAGCGAGTTTAGCTTTATTTCTAGGTTACCTACACATTTAGTAGTGTAACGCGTATGAAGCCGCGAATACGAACAGCTAGTGTAGAATATATGAAGATACATACCATCAGGGACTTTGATAGGCGGAGGGATGTATACAGGTATCTCCTTGGGGGGCGGTACTGGGGCAGGAGCGGGGAGCCCTAGCACTGACGTATTGCTCGCAGCCAGGAGACTTGTTAGAATCGTGTTCTGTGTCTGTAAATATAATAAATAAGGTTAAAAAAAACCATTAGTGCTCAGGGGGCCAAATCACGTAATACAATTTTAAAAACAACGAAAGTTAACCCAAATGAGATTGGATTTTACTGCAATTTTCAGCAACAGATAGAGTGATTCAAGAGAAGGTTTATATGTATAATACATACATAACTCTGTTTGTTTGTTACCTTTACACGACTAAACGGCTAAACGGATCGTAATGAAATTTTGCAAGGAGATAGATTATATCCTGGGAAAGGACATTGGCTACTTTTTAGCCAACTTAGCAAAATGAGGGTAATGTTTTAATGAAAAACCACCCGTGCGAAGCTGCGGGCGGGTCAGCTAGTAATATTATAAACACGAATGTTTGCATGTATGTACATATGTGTAGATGTTTGTTACTCTTTCGCGTCGTAACGGCTGAACCGATGTAGATGAAATTTGTTATGTACGTAGCTTATAACCTGAATTAACATACAAGCTACTTTTTGTTGTCAAACCACGCGTGCGAAGTCGCTGGTGGAAGCTAGTTGAGTATATTTTGGCATTCTGCTCCACTAATATTACATTAGTGGTTCGCCCCGAACTGAGATCTCGCAAATCCAAACAAACAAAAAAAAATATGATTCATAATCTTTGACTAATAAAATAGTGCCACGAAATGCACAACCTTGCTAACTTGACCTACAGTTTCATTCAAATTAAAAGTAATGGGAGTTCATGTTAATTGGTTACTCAGGGGTACTTATTGCAGTTTTTCTGGATTTTAGAGTTTTCCCTATATTTGTGTCCCTAAAGCTACACGAATACCAAGTTTCAGCACTGTGGGGTCACTGGTGTACCCTGTGAGTTTCGTCAAAGTTCAGTTTTTATTATGGCTAATAACTCAAAAACTACAAGGTTTAAACTAAAAATAAAATCAGGGTCGAAATGTACTAATGGAGACTTTTGATTAGACGTCCCATTTGACCTAATAGTCTCATTTTAATTTTTTTTTCCCCTCTTGAACCCCAATATCGGTTAGTTCGATTTACGAATAAGTTCTTATTGTGTGGGTCTATTTGGTTCAAATTTTAATACGGATGAATTTCCAAATTCAAATCAGTACAACTTTACTCCCGGCTCAGCCGTAGGGATTTAAGAGCCAGAAGACTCAATATTGCAACACTGACAATTATTATTCTGCTTGCTTTATGGTATTGAAGTTTAAATACACGATACTCAAGGATATAAGTAACAAAACTGCTGATCTAAAAACACGAATGATTAATAAAATGTCAGTAAAAAAAAATTTCAAAGACACCTCTGACAATTACGACATTCCCAAGTTAATTCTACACATTGAGGTATTTTGATATGATATTTCACAAATATATGCTTCAAATAATTAGAAAATAAACTATAAACCTATTTTTTAGAATAAGTGACTTATTTGCACAGTAATTATGTTTTTTATAAATGTCGCTTACGTTTTTTAATTCGGAGCCACTTCAACATCATGTCGCACTCTTCTCACTCTTTACTCGCGTATTTTACTTCGCGCTCAATCTCATTCCGCGGCGATCCGCGTTGCTAGATGGACCTGTGCAATTTTTTTCCAGGAATGAAACGAAAATTAAACCCACACAAATGGGTAAAAAATCATTTAAAAAATTGTGCATTATGCGCGCGAAACACATGATGGATAAAGTAAGGTAAGTAAGCCTTTTATTTGCGCGTATATATTGACATTTGATAATATTTAGTATGATTTTGTAAAATCTTTCATCCAGGGAGGGTTTTTTGTGCCGCGGCACTGACGACATATATTCTTATTTTCAACGTAAAATTAAAAGTCTTGTTAGCCCAGCGGTTCTCTCTCTACACTGGAGAGTTATCTACATAATCTGGTGAAGGGAGTTCAAGTCTCATAGTACCTAGATGATTTTTTTTTCATATTTTTTCTATCTTTAGTTGTTTCTATGTTTTGTACAAGTATACTTTTATTTAGTCATGTACCTAGTGAATATACCTACATGATTTTTTTTTCATATTTTTTCTATCTTTAGTTGTTTCTATGTTTTGTACAAGTACCTATACTTTTATTTAGTCATGTAGGTACCTAGTGAATATACCTAGATAAATTTTTTTTTCATATTTTTTCTACCTTTAGTTGTTTCTATGTTTTGTACAAGTATACTTATCTACATAATCTGGTGAAGGGAGTTCAAGTCTCATAGTACCTAGATGATTTTTTTTTTCATATTTTTTCTATCTTTAGTTGTTTCTATGTTTTGTACAAGTATACTTTTATTTAGTCATGTACCTAGTGAATATACCTACATGATTTTTTTTTCATATTTTTTCTATCTTTAGTTGTTTCTATGTTTTGTACAAGTACCTATACTTTTATTTAGTCATGTAGGTACCTAGTGAATATACCTAGATAATTTTTTTTTTCATATTTTTTCTACCTTTAGTTGTTTCTATGTTTTGTACAAGTATACTTTTATTTAGTCATGTACCTAGTGAATATTTTAATATGAAATCATAACTTTTGATTTTTAAACCTTTGTCAGTCAAAGCTATGTTTATTGTAAGGTCAAAGAAGAAAGATGCAAATGAGCCCCTTTTGACACAATCCGGCGAAAGGTAAGGAAAACCCATCATAATTATTTATTAGGTAGGTAGGTATGTGTATATACTAAGTATGTGGATATTGTAAGTTATTACATGCAGCCATTCATATTATCTACTTACTTTGTATCAGCGCGGCTTCATGGCGCGTCGTGGCACAGTATAAGAAAATTTGTAACAGTAGGACAAGTTCACATGTCTTACGTTGACCAAGTTACAACTACTTACGTTCCTAGTTAGTTGAAATTGCTAAGTTGGCTATAAAATAAGTAGGTACATATATTAGAGTATAAAAACTTTTACATTAAATATATTGGAGTAAGTACCTATACATATTATAAAAAACTTTTCAGCTTCGGCCTGAGTGAGAGGACAGTCGATGAAAATTGTGACACATTACCGTGTGACACTCCAAATTTTGAACGGTTAGATGTTTGCATTATTGTTGCCTGTTTGTATTATCAATCAACTATAAAAACAGTATAAAACTCATTATTTCAAGTTAATATGTTAACTATTTAAATTTAACATTCATTAACAAGTTATAAAAATCTGCTTTACTTTAATAATATAATGTATTTTTACAATTATTTCAGAATAAACTGTCGTACATATTCAAATACAATAAACAAAAAGAATAGAAAAATGTAAACTAAAAAGGCAAATATAAATCAATTTTTTTTATTTAATATTATTATTATTATTTATTAAGTTTTATTTTTTTTATTTGTCCGAAGATAACTTTCGAAGCGTTGATCTGATCATCGTGAAATTTGATACGTAGGTAGGTAGTGATGGCACAATCCTGGTGTGACTAAATGAGCTAAAAATATTGGGGGTCGTTAAGATATAAAAAACCAAAATGAAAAAATTAGGTCAAGTGGGACGTCTAATGAAAGGTCTAAACGAGTACATTTCAACCCCGTTTTTATTTTTAGTTTAATCCTTGTATTTTTTGAGTAATTTAATAAAATAAATATAAAACCATAATAAAAACTAAACTTTGACGAAATGCACAGGGTACACCAGTAATTATAGTCAAAGATTATGAACAATATTTATTTTTGGTTATTTAGGAGACTCGCGAGATCTCATTTCGAAGTGAACCACTAGTTATTATTAAGTCTCATAATACTTGGCCAATGAGATAAATAAATAAATATAAATAAATATTCCTGGACATTTCGCACTGCGCTATCTAGCCCCAAACTAAGCAGAACTTGTACTATGGGAACCAGATAACTAATAGAATACTTATATACTTTTTTTTTTGTAAATACATACTTATAATATATAGTTTTAATAGCATTATAGAAAAACAACCAGACCAGGAGCAAATATCTGTAGATCATGCAAACATTTGTTCCGCGGCGGGAATTGAACCCACTACCTCCTGCAACTCAGCCGGCTGTTCGCCCGCTGTGCCACGGAGGTCGTATAGATCACTACTTTATGCCCTGATGAAACGTTTTATTGAACAACGTTTCACACAATTTTATTGTTTTAGGATAGAAAATGGAGGAGAAGAAAGACGAATCGTTGATATTCATTATTATACATCAAACTTATTGAATCAGATCTCAAAACATTCATTCTTTGATTGTGGACTAGAAAGTATTCAGTTCCATTCAGAGAAAAGTTTTGGTCTGTCATCGAAAATAACGTTTCTGTGTAAAATGTGCAATATCAAATTCCAAGTTAATACATGTGATCCAAAGCCTAAAAATACTTTAGATCTGAACACAGCTGCTGTCACAGGCATGACAGTAACAGGCATAGGATTAGCACAACTGTCAGAGCTGTTTGCAGCGATGAATTTGCCGCAAATGTCCCAAACCATCTATAGTAAGACACATACAATTATTTCTAAAAAGTGGGAAGAAAGCGCTATGGTGGCAATGGAGGCAGCAGCTAAACGTGAGCGAGAAGCAGCGATTGAAGAAGGAAAAGTTAAAGATGGTGTGGCAGTTATTGATGTAATAGCGGATGGATGCTGGGGGAAAAGATCTTATAAGAAAAATTATTCATCATTATCCGGCGCGGCAGCAATAGTGGGACGTAGATTCGGAGAAGTGTTATTTATCGGCGTGAGAAACAAATACTGTTCCATTTGCGCCCAGGCCGAAAAGTGTACAACCAAAGGTACACACATGCTACTAAAATTACACGGGACCCTCCACTGGCATGGAGTCCGATATTATAGTGGAAGGCTTTAAGCATTCAACGGATATGTATCAAATCATATATGGAAGACTAATCCCAGGCAGACAAGAAGCTTACCTCTGCGAGGTGCATCAGTCCCCAGGAAACGTCAAGCAAATGTGAGAACGACCTCGTCACATGATAACAAGAAACGAAAAATAACCAATGAAATTATAAATTATGAAAGTACAATTATTGGCAATGCACCTTCTCAAACCTTGGAATTCCGTATAGATTTTGAGGATTTTTAATTTATTATTATATACAGAAAAGTAACGTGCTCAAAGTGTCAAGCCTTTTAGCCTCCATGATTCACCAAATGCACAACGTCAAATTCAAATAGTATCTCTATTTTCATAGTGTTATCCGAACACTTACGGACAATTCCAAGACTTGTGATCTGGAATGGACTTCTTGGTTTCTCACAGTGTCACCCCGAGCGATCTTGTACCATACTGAGGGTGACATTTGAACAAATATTTATTTGCGGGTATTCTTAAAATGTTTTTTAGTTAAATTTTTGGACAGTCTTAAATCACTAAAATTCTTAAGTTAAAATTTTTCTCAAAAGAAATTAACATTTCCCTTACTTGTAATGAATGATATATAAGTGAAATGTTAATTTATTTCGAGTAAAATAAATTTCTTTGCGTTACGCTTACCGTATGCAAAACAAGTAGGAGAAATTAAATTTCGTTTTTAGATTCGTTAATTGTCAATTTTTGTACATAATACTAACTTTATACTTACCTACTAACGGACATATACCATGAGAACTCTGCGCAGTGCGCAAAAGTGGGTATGAATAGTAATAAATCCGAGTATGTCCATCATGTAAAATTATGTTGTGGACGATATCATTAGGTAATATTGATAGAAAAAAAAAATTCGGTATCTCTTTCAATACGTCTGACTTGGTTGTTGTATTGACTTGCAATTATATTATTTCTGTAAATAAATGCTTATGAATGTATAAATTAATGTCGGAATATTTTATACTATTTAAACTTTCTATTTTTGGGCTCACATAACACTTTCAATGTAAAAAATAAATTTCTGACTTACTACATTTATTTTACTGTGACACACTGACCAACCATCTAACCAGCGTATCGTGTGCGAATGTATAGATGGCGTTTCATCACGTTATTTGCAATGAAACGTAGTTCCCGCATTCCTAAACAGATGGCGCGAGTATAGAGAGCAATTATCAGTACTTTGTAGCCGTTTAGTTCCACAAATTTCCGAGAAGTTTATTTGTAATAATGTCTCTAGTTGTTGCTTTGGCGTAAATCTAATGGCGGGTGCGCGGTGAAGTGGGGGTGAAATCTGAAATCTGCGTGTCTAATGTCTGACCCTTAATCATCTGCTTTCGGTGAGGTTTACATGACATATAATTTGACATTGTCGAGCAGGTGACGTGAAAAATTATTTTTCCCAAACATGCTTGATAATTTGATCATTATTTTGACAACCTTCTTTGAGATAAATCGAAGTTGCTGTACTGGCCAAATACACGCGAGCAGCGGCCGGCAAAAGTTGTATGAAAATCCATATCTGTCGTGGTTTAGTGGCCAAATAAATTACATATTAAACTCATATCTGTCGTGTAATTTAAAAATGGAACGATCTTTTACTCCGAAACATGGCAACCAAGGGGGTAACATAACAAAGGTTTTATTTAAATTTCGAACTGGCTTGCAAATAGAAAGCTGTTTATTGAAAAAAAAAACAAATGAACACTTTAATGCGGGAAAAATTATTGTTACGCCCAAGGCTGTTACAGAATCGGTAATACTCGGCATCTCGAAGTTATACCTACTGTGCCATAGAATAGGTAATAATAGGTGTGTTAAATACCTACTACGTGTTTACCTACAGTTGCACAGAATAAGAAATGGTAGTCCTGTAAAATACCTACACTTTTCTAGTTGCCAGTGGAACCATCGAGAACGTTCGAATATTTCGGTAACTTTTAGTGCTTTATTGTGCAACAGTGTAGTGAATTAGTGTGTTGTGATTACTTGTGATTAAGTTCGTGTATTTATCGTTTTAGTGTTGAATAAAAGTGTTATTTTGGTTAGATTGATTTTCATTATTTTATCCTGAACCCTCAGCTCGTAACAGTATTGATTTTCGTTGTTCGTCATTGATTTTGAAAAGTAATTTTTATTTTTTATTTTATAATTTTCGCGCATTATTTAAGAAAAGTACTTACACGTTCGTCCATCAATGCCTCTTTTGCTGGCCGCTGCAGAAATGTAGATACTATATCTACCGACCTAAATACCTAGAAGTGACATTATTTGTGTGGACTGAGCGCTTCCGAGCTTCAGATTTTACCATGTACTCTTATTATGATAGCATTATCCCTACAAACCTTAGTAGTTTTTAAGTGCTATTTTTATATGTTACTAATTATAAAAAAATGAGTGATAAATAAATTTAAAAAAAAACCTGTAATGTGGTCCCGAGATTGAAACTCTGCGTCAAGTCAATTTTAGGCTTTCTCTTGTAGCCTTTAGGTGGGCCTCGCTTTTTAGCGACCTCGCCATTCTTTTTATATCTGTAACAAAGATTTTAATTTAAAACAAGTTTAGAAACATAATAAATGGCATAGAGATGTTTATAAAAAACATGTTTACAATACAATAATTATAATAATAAAAAACATTTATTCAGAAACAGCAAATCTAAATATATAAAACAAAGTCGGGTTAGTTCCACCATTTATAACACAAGAACGGCTGAACCGATTTTGATGATCTTTGATTGGTTGGATTTGTCTCCGCCCCGAATAGCAGAATAATTATTAAAATATCGGTAAAATTCAAGCAAAAAGAAATTATGAAGAAAATTCATTTTCTCATACATAGATGCAAATAATGATGTCCAATTGACAATTCTACCGGCGACGTACATTGGCAGCCCGCGTCATATGCATGTCAAGGCGGTACGAAGTTCGCCGGGTCAGCTAGTAATAAATTAATTAATAAATAATGCTGGACATTTCACACAGCGCTATCTAGCCCCAAACTTTGGTACTATGGGAACCAGATAACTAATACAATACTTATATACATTTCTTTTGTAAATACATACATCTATACTAATATTATAAAGAGGAAAGATTTGTATTTTTGTAACAAATAAACTCAAAAACTACTGGTCCAATTTGAAAAATTATTTCACCATTAGAATACTACATTATCCCTGAGTAACATAGGCTACTTCTTACCCAACTGCGCAGAAGGAGGGTAATGTTTTTACTAAAAAACTACGCGTCCGAAGCTGCGGATTGGTCAGCTAGTATAACATATAGAGAAACAACCAGACCCGGAACAAATATCTGTAAATCATGCAAACATTTCTTCTGCGGCGGGAATCGAACCCGCAACCTCCTGTGTCTCAGCCGGCTATTCGTCCACTGCGCCACTGAGGTCGTCGTCATTACTCATTAACATTTGATAACCATCAAAAATATTAAGCAAATTATTTGGCGAAGTATAGTAGGGTAAATCGAACCGTGTTCCTCCACCAACACTGCTACTACATCTACACCCACAGGACCCTGGTAAGCTGCTGCAATCAACCCAAAGTCCTACTCCGTTACTCCAAGGAGTTAGGATGGCTGGGGTCAAGTTAGAAGGAGGGTAATGCACAATACACCCCTATGCGTGACGTCAGTGGATCAATTCCATAGTAAAATTCGAGTATAGTTCTAGTCTTGGTATGTTAAATGTCCTGACAATGGTAGGAGTTAACTGACATGCGATTATACACTTTATTTATATCAAGCTAATATTGTAATATTATTGCAGAAGAAGAAAATATATTCAATTCATAATCCAATCTCATTTGGGTCAACTTTCGATATGTTTTGAAAATTGAATTGGCACTCTTTGCTGGTATCTGATTCCCCTCGCCCGAGAATTAGAATTAGTAGGCAAATTTTTATTATACTACTAAGGTAGCAAACAAGCATACGGCCCACCTGATGGTAAGCGGTTACATTAGCCTATGGACGTTTGTAACACCAAAGGTATCACGCGTTGCCGACACTTTAAAATTTGCAAAACGTCTTTTTTGAACCCCATACTGTAGTCCCTGGGGAAAACTTCGGCACTTCGATCATTCCACAAGCGAAGTGTTCGCGGGGGGAAATTCCTCTGGAACATCAGGGTGCGCGATCACATCGTCTTCAAATCCTTACTAATATTATAAATTCGAAAGTAACTCTGTCCGTCTTCTCTGTCTGTTTATTACGTTTTCCCGAGTGTGTGGATGGATTCCCTGCCGAAGGCGAGCTGTGATAAAAGGAACTTGCAGGCACCATGTGATCGGACAACCAGACGCTCCGCGGGTGCGCCACCACTACATGGTAGACATACCTCCCATACACACAAAGTGGTACACTTCTACCATTATTGTTGTGGACTGTATTTGATGTGAATAAAACCTTCGATTTCTTCTTCACTTGTTATTATTTATTGAACTGTTCTAAACGAAGTCTTAATGCTGAATACAATTTTGAGGGCGGCCGCCGCTACTTTTATAGGCCGGGATCTAAAATGTTATACTGCTGATTCGATAGTGTGGGAGAGGGACGGGTGTATCGCGCCCTCTCGCTCGCACACTATAAATATACAAAAACGGCGGCGCCCGGCTGCCGCGCTCAGTTCGGCGGCGGCGACCCTATCATTCGTTTCTAATTTCTAAATTTATACAATGCATTTTCTATCCTAGATCTAGCTCGGCGTCCGCTACAATTCCTCCCACCGGCGCAGCTTGCGTAGCCTCTTCTTTTTTCAGGACGATGAGCTTTCTCACGGGCCGCTTGAAGACGCCAGTCCTCGTTCGGACGTCTGCCACTCGTACTCCGCCGTCTGGACCTGGATAGGCGCGCTCGACGATTCCCATAGGCCACACGTTCCGTGGCAAGGTGTGGTCGACTACGATGACGATGTCCCCGACTTGTAGTCGCCTCTTGTCGTCCGAGGGTTCTCCTCGTGGCACCAATGTGGGCAGGTATTCTCGGACCCAGCGCTGCCAGAAATGGTCAGCGAGCGCTAGGCTGGCCTTCCAGGTGCGTCGATCGGTTTCGCTGTGCTGTCCGGCGGTGGGCAGGCCGGCGGATGACCCCAAGAGGAAATGGTTTGGAGTCAAAGCTTCTGGATCTTCATGACTCACGCTGACATGAATCAAAGGTCTCGCGTTCACAGAGAACTCGGCTTCTGTCAGTAGGGTGAGCAGGACTTCCTCGGTCGGTTCTTTTTCGTTCAGTGTGGCGGCTAATGCGACTTTGATGGATCGCACCAGTCGTTCCCAGGCTCCTCCCTGGTTGGGAGCCCCTGGCGCGATGAAATGCCACTCCAGTCGGTGTAGCAGGGCTTCGTCTTGCAGCGCTGGTGCCCACTCGGCGTAGGCTGCTCGCAGCTCGTTGTTGGCCCCTCGAAAATTGGTTGCGTTGTCTGAGTACATGGCGCGCGGCCAACCTCTCCGCGCCGCCATTCTTCGCAGTGCCATGATCGCAGAGCTCGTGGATAATGACGACACGAGCTCCAGGTGTACCGCGCGTGTGGTGAGGCACGTAAACAGTGCGCCCCATCTTTTCTCTCGGCGGCGTCCAATCTTCACTATCATCGGCCCGAAATAGTCCACCCCGCAGTGGGTGAATGGGCGGTGGTAGGGCTCGAGGCGTGCTCGTGGCAGGTCCCCTGTCGCCGGAATCAGAGGTCTCGATCGCTTCCTTCGGCAGAGGGCGCAGTCCTTCTCAATGGTGCGCACGGTGGGTCGTAGATGAATGATCCAATATTTCTGACGGAGATCATTTGTCACGCGCTCGCGGTTCGCGTGCCCTGCTGCGCAATGCTCTCGCAGCACGATGAGTTTGGTGATCCGGTGGCGGCCGTCGAGGATGATGGGCTGTTTGACTTCAAGAGGTGCAGTGGCCGCCCCGATGCGGCCTCTGACGCGCAGGATGCCGTCTTCCAGGACCGGGTCCAGCCGAAACAGTCGGCTCGTCCTGGTGATCGGACGAGATGCTTTTAGTTTCTGCAGCTCGTCTTGGAAGCTCTCCTGTTGGGCTTGACGTAGGAGAGCGCGTTCCGCTTCCTCGATGTGTCGATGTTCTAGTCCCGAGGCTCGGCGCCGACACAAGTCGATGAATGCCAGCACGCGGGCCGACGCTCTGACTAGCGTCTCGTATTTGGAGAAGCGTGCGGGATCTGGCAGCCACTCCCCTGCTTTGTTTTCTTCCGTAACATGCAGGATCACTTCTTCCTCGCCGTCTTCGCTCGACGTCGTTTCTGTCGGCCACTGATTCTCGGGGCAGAGCAAGAATTCTGGGCCCTGGAACCAGCGGTCTTCTATGGAGATTGGTGTGCTCGCGAATCTCGTCGCATCGTCGGCTATGTTCTCCCTGGTGGGCACCCATCGCCATTCTTCCTTGTGAGTGAGCTCTGCTAGCTCACCCAAGCGATGGGCGACGAACGGAGTGTACCGTCTCGCGTCGTGCCGCACCCAGTGAATCACCGTCATCGAATCGGTCCAGTACACTGTTCTCTTGACTTGGACTCGATGTTCTTTCTTGATGGTGTCAGCCAGTCTGGCACCGATGACAGCCGCCTGCAGTTCCAGGCGGGGAATGGTCTGCGCGCGTTTCGGAGCCACTTTTGACTTGGCGGCCACGAGACTCAGTCTGACGCTTCCGTCGGGTCGTGTGTCGCGCCAGTATGCCACAGCAGAGTAGGCCTGTTCGCTGGCGTCACACAGAACGTGCAGCTCCAAGTTTTGGTCGTCTTCCATCGCGTAGCGTCGTTCCAGTCGCAGACCCGAAAGATCGGCGAGGTGTCCCAGCCATGTGGCGAAAAGGTCGTTCTCCTCATCAGGGATAGGCTCGTCCCAGGAGATGTTCAAGCGCCACAGGCTCTGCAGGATGATCTTTGCGCGTATGGTGCAGTGGCTCAGCAGTCCAAGAGGGTCGTATATGGACATGACCGCGCTGAGTGCTTCTCTCTTGGTAGGCGCGCGACTTCGTGCACGCACTTCGGCGGGGACTCTGTTCATTGAAGTGTTAAACCCCAATTCATCTCGCTCGGCGTTCCAGTACAGCCCGAGTATCTTGTTCTCTGGCCCGTTTCTTCCAAGTTGAGTCGGTGTGGTCGCTCGCAGTTCTTCGGGTACGTCTCGCAGTACGCTATTGTTGCTAGCGCTCCAGCCTCGCAGTGTGAACCCTGCCGCAGCGTGAACTGCTTGTACTTCAGTAATCACGCGGTGGGCTTCCTGTTCCTCCTCGTAGCTCGCTACCAAGTCATCCATGTAGTGATCTCGAGTGATGGCTTCGTAGGCGAGAGGGTGAGTTTGAGCGTGTTCTTTCGCATTGTGGTTGCGTACGTAATGCGCCATGAAGGGAGAGCTCGCGGCGCCGAATATCATGCTCGTCATCTTGAAGTGATGAGGTGGTTTCTCTCTGTCGGCGCCTCTCCATAAGAACTGTTGTGCCGGTTGATCTTCCCGACGAATCTTCACTTGGAGAAACATCTCCTGTACATCTGCCGTGACTGCGATGCGTTTCTCCCGGAATCGAAACAGGATGCCTGGTAGTGACATCAGTAGGTCCGGCCCTTCCAGGAGATGGTCGTTCAGGCTGACTCCGCGACTTTTCGCTGCCGCGTCGAAGACAAGCCTCTGTTTCCCCGGTTTGTTGACGTTCTGTACCGCGAAGTGTGGCAGGTACCAACAGACCGGACTTGTCTTCTCAGTGCCGTCGCATGGTTCGGCGTATCCTTTCTGCAGCGGGTTCTCTATCTGCTCGGTGTATTTTCTAGCGAAGCCTGGGTCGGTGTCCATCTTCATTTCCATTTTGTGGAGGCGACGGAGCGCTCCACTGTAGCTCGGAGGCAATTTCATGCCGTCCGCCTTCCAGGGCAGCCCGATCTCGTAGCCCTTGTCCGTCTTCTTTATAGTTCGCTCGATTATTCTAGCGGCTCGCTGATCCGCGTCACTCACATGTGGCTTATGAGTGATGCCGAGCGCTTCGATGCTGAAGTGGTGTTCCACCAAGTTGTGGAGATGATTGTCCTGCTGCTCTCTCGCCTCCACTCTTCGTTCCGGAGTGTAGACGTGCAGGACGCTGTTTCGATCTTCGATGATGGTGCGTGGCACAGTCCCGTGCACCACCCATCCTAGTCGAGTTCGGGATGCGGCCGGTTGGTTCCGTTTACCGACGCGCAGTTCTTGCGTTACGATGTATTCCCAGTGGTCTGCTCCCACCAGTATTCCAGGCCGTACGGTATCGTAGCACACTTCCTCTTGCGATAGATCTCGGAGATGTTCGTACTCCAGAAGCGTGCTCGGTATGGATTGTTGAATCAACTTCATGCCTCTGATTGTTCTTGCTTGAAATTTGTGCAGCTCTCTGTCGGTTCCCCTCAAATGTATGGTGACCAGCTTGCTATTATTTTCTTCCTGTGTCACGTTGACTCCTTGCATCCGTAGTGGTAGCAGCGATCCCTTGGCACCGATGTTCTGCGCCAACTCCTCATCGATCAGCGAGATTGTAGCCCCTTCATCCAGGAGGGCGTGTGTGCGGATCTCCCCCCGTGGACCCACGACAGTGACTGGACACATCTTCAGCAGCACTGTCCTCTTGCTGGTGGCGGTCGGTGTTGCCATCGTCAGGACAGACTCTGCGGTGCCTGCTTCGGACCTCGGGTTTTCGGGACGTTCCTCCGGCTTTTCTTGCTGATGCAGACTTGTATGATGAGGTCGTAGGCATTGTCCTATGCTGCACCGCTTGGCCTTGCAATGGAGGCGCATGTGTCTCTTGGCAATACATTTGAAGCAGAGCTTGTTCTTGCGCACAAGCTCCCACCGTTCGTCTACGGATAGCGCTGCGTATTTCGGGCAGTCCGGTAGCTTGTGCGGCTTCTCACACATCGGGCATTTGTCTAGTTGTTCGTCTTCGGCTACATTGTACACGGCGTTCGGTTTCCTTTTCAGCCTGGCATCGGTGATGGTCGGCCTGGGTTCTCTCTTGGCAGCGGTTGCTATTGCAGATGGAGCGTAACTATATCGGAGCGCTCGGTCTGCCTCTCGCATGAGGAAGCGAGATAGCACGACGATTTCTGGGTCCGCTGTTCCTTCTTGTTCGTTTGCGTAGTCGCACCACCGCGCCTTGATGTGAGGGCTCAGCTTTTCCAACACTTCTCGGGCCAGCATGGGGTTAAAGAGTTACCCCTGGCGGTTGATGCCCTTGATTACGCAGACCACGTTCTGAAGCTTAACAGCGAACACGTTCAGTTCTACCGCTGATGATCCTGGCTTCGGCAGCCTCTTGAGGTCATCTAAGGCTCGGTCGATGATGGCCTCAGGTCGCCCGAAGCATTGTTCAAGTGTCTTCAGGATGACCTCCGGATTGCTTGCAGTGCACAGCAGGGCAGACACCAGTTCCCTAGCTTCTCCTTTCAGGCAGCTCCTTAGCCGCTGCAGATTTTCTGCCGGTGTCAGCCGGTATATCGTCGTCGAATCTTGAAAGGCGGCCTTAAATGCCAACCACTCATTTGAAGCTCCGGAGAATGGTTGCAAGTCAGGACACTTGATCCTGGGTCTGGCCAGCTTTTCCATAGCCTCGGTCAAGGCGTCGACATTACTTCTTGATCTGACGGGGGTGGTTGATCTGTCCCTCACGTTGAACCTCAGGTGTCGGTCGTCCTTGGTTCCGGACCTCGGCACGTCCCGTCGTTCCCTTCGTGCATCAAGGGTGTTCGATTGGAGCCAGGCGTCAACCTTCTGATGATGATCGGTTCCGTTATCACCGTGAAGGCTTTCCTGGTCATCCTGAATGGCCGCTAGGCTTACAGCCAACCGCTTCTTGATAAGGTCTGCCTCGATCTGAAGCTCCTTTCTTCGCAGGGCGGCTAACTTTTCTTCAGCCTCCAGCTCCACCATCCGTGTCCTCGTGGCAGTGCTTGCGGTCGACCGTACCGATTGTGCGGGGGACCGGGGTCTGGCACCCCCCGCACCGTCATCGGCGGCCACGTTCGTTGGCCTTGGTTCGATCGCGACACCGCCTCGTGGGTTTGGTGACGCAGGTGGATCCAGCGATAGCCTTCGTCTTCGTTCTCGTTCGATGGCCTGAAGATCGGCTCCGGCTTCTCCCTGCAGCTCGCGTTCCAGTTCGCGACGTTCCGTGTCGCGACGCTCCTGGTCTGCGGCGTCTGCTTGGCTCCGGGTTACCACCATGGTAACGTCGTCGATTTTTCAATCCGTCGAATTTTCTGTTCTGATCCGGCTTCTGATCCGTGTTCTGATCCGTGTTCTGATCCGCGTTCTGATCCGGCTTCTGAAGGACCAAACTGTTGTGGACTGTATTTGATGTGAATAAAACCTTCGATTTCTTCTTCACTTGTTATTATTTATTGAACTGTTCTAAACGAAGTCTTAATGCTGAATACAATTTTGAGGGCGGCCGCCGCTACTTTTATAGGCCGGGATCTAAAATGTTATACTGCTGATCCGATAGTGTGGGAGAGAGACGGGTGTATCTCGCTCACACACCATAACATTTTACTGCCGATTCGATAGTGTGGGAGAGGGACGGGTGTATCGCGCCCTCTCGCTCGCACACTATAAATATACAAAAACGGCGGCGCCCGGCTGCCGCGCTCAGTTCGGCGGCGGCGACCCTATCATTCGTTTCTAATTTCTAAATTTATACAATGCATTTTCTATCCTAGATCTAGCTCGGCGTCCGCTACAATTATTATGCGAACCGCCAAGGAGTGGCACGCCTTGCATGAGTCTGTGTTTCCTGATAACTACAACCTAGGGGTCTTCAAGTCGCGAGTGAATAGGTTTCTTCTAGGTAAGCATGTACCATCGTAGACTGCATCATCGCGCGCCATCAGGCGAGATCGTGCTCAAACGCTGGCATATAATAAAAAAAAGACATGTCAAACAACTCCAAATTGCAATGGACTTACCTAATAACCTCTCCAGTATTCGTAACAAGCGGACTCCTAGCCTGCACCGGAGTGATACTCAACTTAGCAGGTAATGAGAATCTGGTCTGAAGATTCTTCACAATATTATTAGCCTCTGATGCCAATGCCAACGGATTAGCCAAGTTCAATGGATTGTTCACAAACTTTGGTAAAGTTGTGCTAGGGTATATGCTAAGTGACTTCGGTGTGAATGCTGGTATTTGGTAGACTTGAAGGTTTAATGAGGAGTTGATTTTGAGCCGCTTGGCTGCTGGTTCATCTGGGTCATCGCTGTCTGATAGACAGTCTGTGTCGAGTGGATCGGAGTCATTGAAGGGGTCCTGTTCCTTCTCTTGTAGGCAGAACATCTGGAAAGGAATTCAAACATTTCATTCAATTATACAGTAAAGAACAGCTGTTAACTGTTGTTATTATTAATAATGGATCGCTCAGTGCAGCTCTGAGCTATTCAATTTCATCCCGCTTTTCTCGGCAACGGAATAAAGCTCATACACATACTGATGCAATTTGGGTATCGTGCCGGGACGTTGTGAATATTCGCATCCGCATCCGCAAATGCGGAGCCTCCGCATCGATTTGGACACAGTGGCGCGTGCCGACAAGATTTCAGTTACAAGATCCGACGCGTTTGTCATTTGTACCTCGTAAATCAATCATAACGTGTTTACTTGCGCTTATCGTATGAACATTGCAGTTTTTGAGTGTTATTGTGAGTATATGTTAAGTGAGTTTTCTGCAGTTAATAGTTCATATTTTTGTTTCATTTCAGCACCAAAACTAAGTTTCTTAAAAAAATCTTAAGATACGCATCCGCATCTGCGGATGTGAGCCTTCAAAATCCGCATCCGCAAAAAAATCTGCATCCTCGACGTCCCTGCTTGCTAGGTGTGGAATGTGGATGGATCTGAGGTTTTCCCGTTAGGTTACGACATGGTACACTTCAAGATAAATGTGAAGAGGTTTGTATTTTTGTACAGGGTACGCATCGACAATACTGTAATTTGTAATAGTTCCTTCCTTCCTCAAAACACAAGCTTAATCATTGCTTTAGCGAGCAGTCTCAACTTGGCTATAAGTGTGATTTGTTCAAGCACTTTTTATTGGTTTTAACACTAAAGAAAATCTAATTTGCCTGTTTTCACATCTTGCTTGCATGCTATGATAACTTTGTATTAATGTCTGGATGAAATGAACAAGTTAACATGCTCTACCGGTTCACATACGAGCTGGTAAATTAAAGTGTTCAAGTGATTTTAATTGTATATGTACATAGAGAGTACTATGGAGCTGACATCATTAAACATAGCAAAGCTCCTAAATAAAATTAGATAATAAAAAAATAATAAAACCAAAGATCTACCACTTATTGTCAAATAATTATTATGTTATCCATACACTGTAACAATGAGTATAAATAATATGAATTTTCAGATCCGTAACTTGAGGAATTATGAATTGTCCATACAAACTTTCTACCCTTTGATTTTTCCCCTTCAAGGTTATTTTTACAAAAATGTATTGACATGATCCTTGACCAGTTAAGTGATTTTTGTAAATGGTTATGTGAATAAATGAATGAATGAATGAAAACACTTTATTTCACACCTTAAAAAATAAAAATTACAGACAAAATAGAAGACACAAAGCAAGTAGTACAATGGGTGGTCTCATAGCTTTAGGATGTCAAATGAGATGGAGAGGATTTAGAATGTCAAAGATATGGTCAGGGGTGTACTTTTAAGACTAAGATATATTATATAAGATATAGTGATGTGTGTTTAAGTTTGTTTTGCTTAGCTTTTAGCGCTCTGGTAAATGTGTTAATCATTTATCTAATTTTTTAAAATATTTTTTCATATTCATGTCATATTTCTGTTTTTCATAAACATACATGGAGTCTGTAAATGCTTGGATATTTAGGTTACAAATTAGATGTAAAATAAAATATTGTTTAAAATCTGGTACCTACTTAGGTACATTAATTATTTAGTAAAATATTCCAGTAAAAACTATGGTTTATGATATACAGGAACAAAATAATTGACGTTTGATAAGGTGGGCCAAGTTGTGCAAATTGAAGTTCTTAGAAAATGGAATTAGGTGTGAATCATAGAGTCATTTAAAATAACTGTAAAAATCTCGAATGTAATACTTTTTACTATTGTGAAATGCTTTAGTTACAATATTGATACTGGCTGAAAATGTTACAGTAGTTCACAAAAAGGGATATTTACCATGATTTTATGTGTCGAAATATCGGGACACTCGAAAACTCACATACCATGGTAAACCCGTTTTTGGTGATAATAATTCTTTAGCCATGATAATTCAAAAAGTTATTTCGATTATATAAAAAACCACTTACGATTTCAAATTTTTATAATAACATGTCAAGTAATTCTGAAATAAATGCTCACCGGAATAGCTCTAGTTACGTGGAAGAAGAGAAATTACCTAGCAAAGGCACTTACTATCACAAAATGGCGATATATATCAAAAGAACGAAACAATAAGAATGCTCTCTTGGAATAACTGCACATGTACGGCTAAAAACTTAGCGCGTAGGTACGAGTATATCAACTAATTAACCACTGAAATTTATAGTATACTGAATGAAGAACTCACTTTTTTCGTGTTTTTTCAACAGTTTTATGAAGAATTAACACAAAACTACCGCATTTGTCAAGATTTGCACGATATTTTAGCGTTTTTAAAGTAAATTAACAATGAAACACGAAAAGAAGGTTAGGCACACGAATTTCAATAACAAGTATTTGACTTTTAGTGATGTGCGATGCGACATCTGTCCACTACTCCAACCATCCATCATCAAAATGACTGTTAAGAATCGATTGTTTCGGAACAAAAATGTTGTTTTGATATAAACAATCGATCTTAGGTCTTTGATCTTTGGTCTTCGTGTCGATATTAATTAAGTTTTTTTGTATGTCTTAGTTCTAGCTAACTAAACGCATAGTTAAATTAATAAAATTTTAAAAAACAACACAATCGTTTTTTGTTTTTAAGTATTTTGTTTGCTTCAACACAGATAACAATGCAACTTAGTCCTCGCATGCTAGATAAATGGCACGCGATCATACATGTATAGCCCCAACATGGATTGCTTTGGAGATTCTGCCTGCTTGAGTGTTTTATTTTATTCGGAAAACAAATACTCCTTTTAACTTGAACTCACCAATTACCATTGTCATTTTTTAGCTTCTACGTTGGAATTATTTAGTTCAATTTCATTCAATAAACTGTAAAAACAGAAATCTTGAAAAACACTTGCAGACGAACCAATTTCCTAGGGAGCTAACGAATTCCAACTTAAATCGAGAAACCAAAATAATGCTCGATTTGATTTCATATAACTTTCCAACACTAGTCCTCAAATTGTCTACTGCCCTTAGAAATCTATCTAAGAATTTTAAGCTTTAACGCCTAAACAAACGGTCTTCATTCGTTTGTTCAAACGAAGGCGTCACTAGTTTGACGTTAGTGTCAGAGTTGCCACTTACAATAATGTTGCTAGACAAATAATGAATTTTGGTAGTCTAACGATAATGTGCGGCAAATTTAAAAAATATTGGCATGGCCGTCTCAAAATACCTGAAATACCTAGAATAATACCTGATTTGATACTTTAGAATTATTATTTGTATTAAATTGGGGGTTTCCAGGTATCACATTCTAATTTGGGGCTGTCATGCTGATATTTTTTAAATTTGCTGCGGTTTTTCAGTCTCAACTTTCATTAGCCAGACTCTACCAGGTTTCTCCATTGACGAAAATGAAACGATAGCTGTTATAAAGTTGATATAATCATCATTTATGCCCAACATAATTATTAATTATTACTCTATTATATACTTATTCTATGTTTTAGCTGTTTAATCACATACATTACCATTTACTTCCATAAGTTTGTTATATTATTTCATAATACACTAGTTATTTTCATAACTAAATGTTAAGCTGTTAACAATACTTTGTACCTATGATAACCTTAATTCTATACATGCAACAGTGAAATACTTATATTTATCCAAAACTAGTATTGATAATTAGCCAGTAGGTATTTACTTAATTAAGTAGTAACTAGCAATAAATAATAATTAACCTAATGTAACTTCAGGTTTTGCAAGCGTTTGTTAGTACTTTTTTAAGGCTTTAGACGAGCCAGCTAACAGGCACACGTCACGTAATGAAGGCTTTTCAACCTCGATTTAAAAAGAAAAAACTAGTTCCAACTAGCGAAATAAATGGCGCTGTCTGGAGATGCACCGCCATAAAATATGGTATGAATGTTAGAATCTACACATCAAAGCCTAAAACCATTTTACTTCGTCAGATAAACCTATCTAGATAGGAAACCATGGTCTGCCTTCCTGTTGCTATATCCTGCCAGGGTTCTTAGGTGAACCTATCTACCTAGCTACCTGTCACAACTTTGTCACTATGTGAAAGCATTAAGTGTTTTCTAAATCAAACACAAATGTTTGTTTTTTTTAACCTTGGAAAATATTGTTGACACAGCAATTGACATTGACAATTCACTTTCCTCTGTTAATCAGAGCATGACAGAGCAACGCCATCTGTTAGTAGTTATTGAAACATGGCCGTGAAAACCCCCTATTGTTTTTCAAATCCTAGTTTGAATCTATATTATAGTCATACACTTGATGGATCGTGGATGATGTGGACTTAAACTGCGGGATTTTCATTCTTATTCATTTAAATAGGTACTTATTATAGGTAGATAGGTACACATCACATTTCAAGATTCGTTTCTTTTAAATTTTCAAATAAAATTATTATTAACTTTGATTTTAGTCTATGTTAAGTCTCTGTGTTGCATTATTTATCAAACGATTGTATTTTTTCAACATTATCTATTTTTTTATAAATTAGGACGCCATCTTTGCGGCAGCGGCGGCGGCTAACGCAGCAGCCTTCTTCTTAACAGCGAGTGCGGTGCGTTGCTTCGCTACGATCTTCAACTTCTGGCTTTTTGACAGCTTGCGCTTCTTCGCATCTTCTTTGGACGCTGCAGGAAAGAATAGAACAGGTTTAAACATGTTATTAGTTATTAGGTTGGCGATTATCCCATCAATGGAAGCTAGATAGGCAGGTATTTTAGATTCTTACTAGTGGTTCGCCCCGAACTCAGACCTCGCGTCTTTGACCATCAAAATATGGCCAGGAAATACAAAACCATCTAACTTGACCTACAGTTTCATTCAAATTACAGGTAACAGGAGTTCATGTTAATTGGTTATCCTTTCTTGGGGTACAAATTGCATTTATTCTGGATTTCAGACTTTAGCCTATATTTGTTTTTATAATGGCTAATCTTAAAAACTACAAGGCTTAAACTAAAAATAAAAATGAGGTCGAAATGTACTCACAAAGACCTTTTAATAGACGTGCCACTTGACCGGATAGTCCCATTTTGGGTTTACTACCCCTCTTGAACCCTAATATCTCAACACCCCCCCCCCCCCCCCCCCGCCACATTTTTAGCTCATTTAGTCACACCAAAATTGTGCCATCTCTACCTATCTATATCAAATTTCACGATGATCAGATCTACGCTTCGAAAGTTATCCTAGGACAAATACCTACATATAACGCCGATTTGTCCAAGTTCATTTGGAGATCTCGCTTCGCTCGATCAATAAATTTTGATAACACCTTTCTTATTACATCTCTACACCCTATGTAAAAGGAAATAAGCTAAACTGTTACCCGACTACGGCAAAGCCAAAAGGAAAGGTTATATTTTAAGCATAAATTATAATATAATTTTAAGTCTATGGATGTTCCACCGTGGTGCCAAAACTACTCAACCAATTTTGATGAATGAGGTGTCAATCGACTCTTTATTATAGAGCGGGTGGCATAGGATACTATCGATACACGTATTACCTATTCGGGTTTCAGTTTTTATAAATAAATACCTAGCTTGTGTTATTATTAAAGTGTTGTGCAACCTAAATTATGTGCAGTTTGTGCTGAATAACTGTCTCTGTTGTGTGTTTATAGTTATAAGTACCGCTCGCAAACGCCTGTCTGTTAGCTGCAGTCCGCGCGAGCTCGCCGAGCGTGTTCGCGAGCGCAGCACCGAGCCGCGCGCAGTCAGATCGCGTTGCTGTATGCGCGCGCAATGCTAACGTCGCTAATCTGAAATGTATATAATCAAAATAAATTAGAGAAACTAAAACCACAAAAAATCCATGAATCAACACAAATATCAATTAATAAGAAAAATAAATTCAAATTGTGAAAATAATAATAGAAGGTAGAATATGGTCATAAACCTAATCAGCAAGCGATAAAAAGATATTGTAATAATATTAATATAGCTACACCCGTGGCTCCTACCTGTAGGAGAATCCAATAGGAACTTGAGTATAAAAGCAAAAGGACATAGATATTAGCATATTAGGAGTAAGGATCCTCACCTGCCAGCAAGCTCCTGTTGCTCTGTGTCGAGATCGCACGTAGGCGTGGTGGAGTTCTTCCCCTTGGCCCCGAGCGGCATCTGCGACCAGCGTGACTGTTACACAACCATTATATTACTGAAATGAATTGTTTAAGCGCTTTACAGCTTTACGAGAATACTCAATAATTTCAATGTATTCCACAATATGAGGGATTTTCACGGCCATGTTTTTATAACTGCTAACAGATGGCGTTGCTCTGTCATATGCTGATTATCAAAGGAAAGTGAATTGTCAGTGTCAATGAGGGGTTTCACGGCCATATTTTTATAACCGCTAACAGATGGCGTTGCTCTGTCTTACGCTGATTATCAAAGAAAAGTGAATTGTCAATGTCAGGGAGAGGTTTCCACGGCCGTGTTTTTATAATTAACAGATGGCGTTGCTATGTCATATGTTGATTATAAAGGTAAGTGAATTGTCAGTGTCAATGAGGGGGTTTCACAGCCATGGTTTATAACTGCTAACAGATGCGTTGTTCTGTTATGTTTTGAATAACGAAGGAAAGTGAATATAATTGCCATGTAATAATTATTTTCCGATGAAGTACCTTGTAGCTCTGCGGGCATATTCCGAAGAGGTATCGATCGAGCGTTTGTTTGAAGTCGTCAGCGAACATCAGCGCCGCACCACTGCTATCAGCTGTCTGAAACTAATCAAATACATTTTTAATAAATCCATCATTTCTTCTTCTTCCTGCCCCTTTCCCACATTACGTGGGGTCGGCACAACACATATTTTTCTTCCATACCTCTCTATCAGCAGTCATCTCCGTTGTCACTTCTTTCTTACCCATATTATTCTTCACACACTCCATCCATCTCTTTTTCGGCCTTCCTCTACTTCTATATCCATCCACATTTATATCCAACACTCTTTTAGTCAAATGATTTTCTTCCCTCCGCATGACATGCACTTTTGACACGCTAGCGTATTACTCCTCAACTTTTATATCAATGTACTCATTTAAGGGCTTGCACTCTAGTTATTTTCTGATGAACTTGAAATAAAAAAAAATGTGTTTGTTTACGAAGTGAGATTGTTTTAGTCAAATTTTGATATTGTGTCTTTGAGATTTTGGCATTACAACCATATTTTTTGGCGGCGTATCTACAGACAGCGTCATCTATTACGCTAGTTGGAACCAGTTTTTTTTGCATGCTCTAACCAGCAGATAATATCTTAAGAACTTTATCATATTTAATTTAAGACCGTATTTTGTAGCATACTACAGCACCCAAAGAAAAAAATAGCGCTAAACAACGACCAAAATACCTAATTTGTGTTATTGATCGAACGAAGTGAGATCTCTAAATCAACTTGGGCAAATTGGCGTTACATAATATATGTATGTATGTTTGTTTGTCCGAGGATAACTTTCGAAGCGTTGATCCGGAAATTTGGTATTTAGGCAGGTAGGGACGGCACAATTTTGATGTGACTAAATGAGCTAAAACTGTTGGGGGGTTATTTTTATTTTTATTGGGGTTCAAAAGGGGTAAAAAAATGAAAATTAGAGTATTGGGTCAAGTGGGACGTCAAATGAAAGGCCTTCATTAGTACATTTAGACTCCGTTTTTATTTTTAGTAAAATTCTTATAGTTTTTGAGTTATTAGCGACGTTATAGGTGAGGATGGGGAGAATGCATATGCCCATGAGTTTCCGCTTTAGAGAAAGTGGAAGCGGTCCTTTCAGTAGGTCTTTCATGGATCAATAGCTTTTCCAGGCCTTTTCCGCGCGTCTTGCAATCTCTTGTTCTTGTCTTGCCTGGAAAGAAACTAATTGGCCCAAGTATATGTACTCATGGACATATTCAATCCCCACACCCTCAACCTCTATTTTCCTCTGCGTGCCGTTCGTCATCACCTTCATTTTCGTCATGTTCATAGAAAGTCCTACCCCGAGGCTTGCTCTGCTCAGTGCTCGAGGCTCAGCATCGTCTCTAGTTCGGCTGCTGTTGTGGAGAAAAGGACAATGTCATCTGCAAATCGGAGATTAGTCAATCTCTTACCACCGACGACAATGCCCTTATCTTTCCATCTGGGTGATAAAGTTTGGAATACTTCCTCAGGGGTAGATGTAAAAAGTTTGGGAGGTAACGGATCGCCTTGCTTGACTTTTTTGAGTTATTAGTCATAAAAAAACTGAACTTTGACAAAATTCACAGTGACCCCACAGTGCTGTAAGTTGGTATGCGTGTAGCTTAAATGACACAAATATAGGCAAAAGTCTGAAATGCAGAATAACTGCCATTTGTACACCAAAATAGAGTAACCAAATAACATGAACTGCCGTTACTTGTAATTTGAATGAAACTGTAAACTGTAAACTGTGGCCAAGTTAGATCGTTATGCATTTCGTGGCACTATTTTGATAGTCAAAGATTACAAATAATATTTTATTGTTTTAATCGGAGACTCGCGAGATCTCAATTCGGGGCAAACCACTAGTTAAATTAACGTGTCCACTCGCGACTTGAAGACCCCTACTTATTGATACCACGTGAAGCCACGGGTAGAAGCTAATAATAAATAAACCTCAAAATTGCGATCATGCTTGCTTCCACATAAAACTTCAAACCGTATTTACATATGTTTATAATAAATGCTTTAAAAATACGACGACAGGCGGTATAATGGCAACATTATTATTTTCTTCATTCTTTCTTTTGCCAAAAATTGTTTTAAAATAGTCTGTAATCATTTCGCTGTTATACCTACTTGTAATAAAACTTTTTAGGTTATGATTGAAACCTTGAAATTAGTTTAAACTTAACCAAGTTTTGATTATTAACTTGTCTAGACGCCGCGTCATGCAACGCGACTGCAGTACCATACCACGAGTGCTGCAGGCAATGATATTAATATTACACTATTCTATTTTTTCTCAATTGCTGCAGGAGTTTATAGGCGACGGTGACCACTTAGCAACCAAATTCCATCGAAATCGGTCGAGCCGTTAAGTCGTGAAAAGGTAACAAACAGACAGAGAGTCAGAGTTACTTTCAAATCGGTATGTACGTTGATTATAACCTGGATATAGGCTACTTTTTGTTTACAAACAACGCGTGCGAAGCCGCTGGCGGAAGCTAGTTATATATGTTAACCTTTCTCTTGAATCATTCGATCTATTGCTGAAAACTGCATTAAAATCCGTTGAGTAGTTCAGAAGATCTAAGGTAACAGACAGCGGAAGCGACTTCGTTTTATACTACGAGTATGTAAAGTTGCCCGGTTCCTACAATCTTGCCCGTTGTCGGTAGGAAGCAACGAGACTTTTTTTGCGTCCCTGTTGTTTTTGATGAGTTCGTCATCTACGGATATCCACTAGTAGAAAAGCGAGCCCTCCCGAACTATTTCGTTTTACGCTAAAGTAGGGATTTTTATAAATACATACACAATTGTCAATCCCTTTAAATTTGTATTTCTGTAATGAAACATGTAAAAACAAATCAATAATTTACTAATTATGTAACTTATAATATTCAAATCCATTAAAAACACGATTTTCTAATTATTTTATTCATTGGAACCGACACTGACTAGAAAAATAAAATCACTCTGTATTTACAACGCGTCGCTGAATCTAGACAAGTTAATAATCAAAGTACCTACCTTCTGCCAGTCTGTCTGTAAATCCCGTAATCATCTGTATTTAATGTAGATATATCTAGAATACATCTGCCCACTCATCCAAACATTATAGAAATACTTGAAAACAGATGTGATTCATTACTAACTCGGACGTTCAACGTGCATATAATTAATTATTTTGGGAACTGAATTATCGTTTGTGGCGTGTTATTAAATTGTGTATTAGTCTATTTCTTTAGATAATATCTGTACCTAGCACTTTTGAATCGTAGTTGCTGGAGGCCTCTGTTTTCATGTGTTTCAGGCCACGGTGATGGCCTCCGACACGGCTTGACTAAACTACTCAAAACAAAATAGCCCAGCAAAAATAGCCCGACACATTTTTTTTGTGAGTTGTTGGCATACTGCTGTATGGAAATGTTAAGTAGGCATATTTATTGATCATAAATTAACACTTAAACGCCAAGTTTAGGGTAGTTCTTAAGTGGGTAGACAAGAAACAAAATCTTACGATATACCGCAGAATCTGTGAGTGCCATTACATTGTTGCTCAGTGGGGTTTGTTGTGTCTAACGAAGAAGTTATCGTAACCTTACCTTTAATCATCGATTACATTACTCTTTGCATAAACAATGCCTGGTTCTCGACATCACATGGACACGGAATCCGTGACTAGAGCTATTGTTTTGCTTCAGCAGGGAAATTCGCAAAGATCGGTAGCTTCAAGCTTAGGTGTGTCAAGACGAGCTATTCGAAATGTGTGAGAACGATTTCAAGAGACAGGTAGTGTGAGTAGGAGGCGCGGTTCAGGTAGAACCCAAGCGAGAACCTCCCAAGAAGACCGATACATCCGACTCTCTGCACGTCGCGAGCGAACTGTAACTGCACGCATATTGAAAAACCGCTTACGTGACGCCACTGGAACCCGAGTGAGTGACCAACTGTTCGCAACAGACTTCATGAAGACGAACAACGCTCCAGAATGCCAGTTGTTCGGCTCAAATTGACCAGAGCCCACCGTGCAGCGCGATTAAGGTTTGCACGTGATCACCTCGAATGGACCATGAATAATTGGAGGACAGTGCTTTTTACAGATGAATCTAAAGTAAAGTTTTTTAATGATGACAGACGCGTACGAGTTTGGCGACGACCTGGAGAACGTGTTACAGAACCATGTATTCGTGAAACTGACCGCTTTGGTGGACCCAGTATTATGGTATGGGGCGGGATTAGCATAATGGGCAAAACCGAGCTAGTGATTTTGGATGAGGGCAATGTAACGGTCGCCAGCTATGTTCAGCATGTCATCCGACCTCTTGTGATCCCATATTCACAGCGAGTAGGCCCTAACTTTATTCTGATGCAAGACAACGCTCGCCCTCATACGAGGCATGCCTTTTAAGTTCTGTCGTTTCCATATTTTCCGGCAATTTTGAATTTGGAACTGTTCTATATTCGAATGTGTTTACATTTTGAATCTCAAAACAGTTGAAAGTATTAGGATTAATGCTATTGTTTAGTCACAGTTTCGATTTGAATCTGTCAGGTCACGTACGAAAATGAATCTTTCTAAGGAAAATGTTCGTGCAATAATTTTCTACAACTTTAGAAGAGGCCTGACACGGCTTCAGTGTTTAGAAGAGCTAACATCTGTGTTCAGTGATGTAGCCTCATGTCTGCGGACTGTCGAACGCTGGTATTTAGAATTCCAGCGTGGACATACTAGTGTTAGTGACAGATTTCGCGAAGGACGCCCAAAATCCGCCTTCACTGAAGATAACATCATTGCTGTGAGACAACTAATTCTCGAAGATCGTCATGTGACGTATCGAGAGATAGAGGCTCTATTAGGCATCTCAGGGACAACCATTCAGAAGATCTTGCATGAAGCGCTTGGTGTGAGAAAGCTAGTTTGCCGTTGGATACCGCATCTGCTTTCCGACGATCACAAGGCGGCCCGCGTCAGATGGTGTAAGAAAACTCTGCAAAGGTTCAACCGAGGGGAGTCAAATCACGTCTACGACATCATAAGTGGTGACGAATCTTGGATCTATGCCTACGATCCTGATACCAAACAACAATCTACAATCTGGGTCTTTCAAGACGAGCCAAAGCCGACTAAAGTTGTTCGTTCTCGAAGCACTTCAAAGAAGATGGTGGCCACGTTCGTTGGAAAAACCGGCCATGTTGCGACTATTGCACTTGAAGATCGTAGAACGGTTAACGCAGAGTGGTATACTACAGTTTGTTTACCACAAGTCATCGCCGAACTTCGAAAATCTAACTCAAAGCGACGCATCATCCTGCACCACGACAACGCAAGCTCACACAGCGCTCGTCAAACGATTGAGTATTTGAAGCAGGAAAAAGTAGAAATTCTTGACCATCCTCCATACAGTCCTGACCTAAGCCCTAACGATTTCTTTACATTTCCTAAAATTAAGAAAATTCTTCGTGGTCAAAGGTTCCAGTCCGGTGAAGAAGCAGTCGACGCTTTCAAGTCAGCCATTTTGAACACCCCCACTTTAGAGTGGAATAAATGTTATAATAACTGGTTTGAGCGAATGGAAAAGTGTATTAAGCTACGCGGTGAATACTTTGAAAAACAATAAAAAGTACTATAAGGTTCTAGTTGTGTTTTTTTCTTCAAACGACAAAACTTAAAAGGCATGCCTCGTACTGCCAGAGTGACCCAAAGTGCAATCTCCGAAGCTGGTATCTCGCAGTTCTACCCTGGCCTGCCAAGAGTCCGGACCTGAATCCGATCGAGCATATCTGGGACCAGTTGAAAAGAAGCCTTAAAGACAACCACACTGAAATTCATAGCCGACAGGAGTTGATAACTGCTTTAAAAGTGTGTTGGGAGCAAATTCCAGATGAAAACGTCATCCACCTTATAGAGAGTGTTCCAAACCGACTCAGAGAGTGTGTGCGGAATAGGGGAGGACCTACGCGTTACTAAACATAAGGCATTGAAGCAACCCTAAGAACATGTTTAAAAAAAAATGTGATCGTGTCTTCAACGTGTTGTTTTGGAAAACCGTGTAATTTTAAGTTAATGTGTAAAACGCGCATTTCTCGACGATTTTTCGGGCAAAAATAAGGCATTGTAGTGTTTTTTTAATGATTCTGAATGTGTTAACCTATTTCTAAAATTAAACTTGAAATAAATTGTACGTATTTCTTTTTATTCTAATTTAAATCATATTTAATTGGGTGGGCCCTATTTTGTTTTGAGTAGTTTATATCCGGTAGGTACAGATTTACATTCAAGACATGTAATAATAACTAAGCCACGGGTGGTTTTTCAAAACATTACCCTCTTTCTGCGCAGTCAGGTACATTCGATTAGCGATGAAGCTAGTCGATAAGTCCGAAAATATATGCTATGGAAATATCACGTGATATATCGACAACAAACCTATGTAGAAATCGAATCGATTCGAAGCGAATGTAACTTGACTACGGGCCCGTGTCCCAATCCCAGTCATTTCATCATCATACAAAATTTCATCGAAATCGGTCCGGCCGTTTAGTCATAAAACGACAGATAGAAAGACAGAGATAGAGTGATAGTTACTTTCGAATTTATGTATGGATTTTTGGCGGCTTATCTACATACAGCGCCATTTATTACGCTAGTTGAAATTAGTATTGTTTTTATATCGGAAATGAATAAAATAGTGCATCCAAAATATATTTTAACTGTTGCCCGTGACTTCGTACGTGTTACACTACTAAATATGTAGGTAACCTAGAAATAAAGCTAAACTCGCTGTTGCAACTTGACACCCCATTTTTATCCCATGGGACCTGATTATGGAAAGTAGCCTATGTGTTAATCCAGATTATAATCTACGTATATACTAAAGTTCATCGAAATCGGTTCAGCTGTTACGACGTGATTGAGTAACAAACAAACAATAAACATCCAAACTTACGCGTTTATAATACAAGCTTCCGCCCGCGGCTTCGCACTCATAGTTTTCCAATAAAAAGTAGCATATGTGTTAATCCAGATTATGATTTAAGTACATACCAAATTTTATCGAAATCGGTTCAGCCGTTCCGACGTGAAAGAGTAACAAACATCCATACATCCATACAAACATTCGCGTTTATAATATCAGTCATATTAGGGGGATAGTGGGATTACTGTGTTATACAAAAACAATGATCGCTTTCATGTTTTGTTTATCTATGGGTTGTTTCAAGTGCATGTCGGTCGGTCGAGACTTTGAACTTCGTGGGCGTTATATACATAGTTACTATTTTTGGACAATGATTATTTTATTTTTTGAAACTGCGAATTTAGTTAGACTTAGATACTCTATATTGTAAGTACGGAACAAAACAGCAACAAAAATTAGGCATAGACAAGGCATAGACAATGCATGATTCAAACTTTAGGTTAACAAGGAACTCTTAATTACGTACAGAAAACAAATGCAAAAAAAAAACTATTGATTTTTTCATAATGTTAAAGTAAAATGCAGCTGATTTTTTTTTCATAATATAATATACTTTTATACTAAAAATAACAGAAATTATGTTCAATGCTATTTATGAAATTAAATGGGCATTTCTTTATAATGGACTTTTTTATAAATACATTTATTTTAATAAAAATAACTAAAATATTGTAGGTACGCAAAATACAATTTTAAACTCAGATTTTGACATTGGTTAACCCTTTTCTGCCAATGCATGGTTAACCTACTGTTTGCTATTGTTAACTGTGCTGTTGAGTGACATTTCAATCTGCCAATAAAAAAAAAGCTTTGCATTGCATGGATTGTCTATTCGACCAATTCTACCATCATTTTAATATTATTTTCTCAACTATGAATAATGCTCTAATGAAGATGTTTTCTGAATGTATTTATTTATTCTGTATTCGAGAATAATCTTTAATCGCGAACTCACTCACCTTTGCACTTAAGTTGGCGGTGCGCCAGACGTATTGATTTCCAAACTTTGTGCATCGTTAAAACCATTTGCACGTATTCAAACCTAAATCTGTGTATGTAGATGTGTAAATGAAAAGTGTACTGCACTTGCAAACTGATGTTTTTGCATTACAGATCAAATAAATTGATGTGAGTATGTAAGTGAAGATATCTGATTCGTTGTTGATGGCGATTCTGTTTTTAAAAAACTATAATTTTGTAAGATACAATTGTTTTTATTTAGTTCACGCAAAACATTAGCATGTAAAGTGACATTTCTAAACACAATTAAAAAAATGGCGTTTGCCGGGCGGGCCAGACATTAATATTCTTGGTCATGTCATAAATAACGGAATCGCCACCAACTTTTGAATACTTATATCTAGGTACTTTACCTACAGAGTATAGAGAATCAAAATGATTTTGAAAGTGCCATTGATTATAAAAATTTTGGTCGTAATGTCTGTTGAATTTTATCTTACCTTACTTAAAGTCGCGGATAAAAAAACACTAAAAGTCTTGGAAAAATTGCCATCACATTTTCTATATATTTTATATTAAAGAAACAAATGTATTTATATCAGTATTCTATCAGTTATCTGGTTCACATAGAAAAAGCTTTGCTTATTTTGGGCCTAGATAGCGCGCTGTGAGAAATATCCAGCATTATTTATTATTCAAAATTCTTTGTTAATTAAATTCACAAGTATAATAAATAACAATTATAAATATTGCTGGACATTTCACACAGCGCTATCTAGCCCATTACTAAGCAGAGCTTGTACCAGATAGCTGATATTTTATATGACTTATATACTTTTTTTTGTAAATACATACTTAAATAAATATATAGAAATCATCCAGACTCGGAACAAATACATGTAGATCATGCAAACGTTTGTTGTCGATTATTATTATTGATTAACAAATAAAATTTATCTATAGGTACTAATATTATAAAGACGAAAGATTTGTATTTTTGTATGTTTGTAACGAATAAACTCAAAAACTACTGGTCCGATTCCAAAAAATCTTTCACCATTAGAATGCTACATTATCCCTGAGTAACATAGGAGCAACACTTTTTACCCAACTGCGCATAAAGAGGGTAATGTTTTGAATGAATGAAATACTCTTTATTGCACACTAAACAAAAATACAGTAACAAAGGAAATAAACAATAAATAACGGTACAATGGGCGGTCTTATCGCTAACAGCGATCTCTTCCAGACAATTTTTTTCAAACCTTTTTGTTTTATTGAAAAACTACGCGTGCGAAGCTGCGAATTGGTCAGCTAGTATTAGATATTCCAAGTCGATTAAAAAGCCCTGTGCCTGAATTTTTCTACAACAGATTTGTCTCCAGAAACCAATCTAAATGTCCCATAAATACGACCCGAAGTTGGCTATCAAACAAATTTATGATACTTATATTTTGCGGCGAATTTAAATAGTAAAATGTGTGAAAATAACCTCAATGTCATGTGTGTGAGGAAAGTTTTGGATGAATGCAGTGTAATCCGATGTCTCGTACGTAGGTATACTTATGCGTAGGTCCCTAAACGTATTGAGCGTGCAAATGTTTAAATTTAAAGTAAGTATTTGTATGATTTGACAACTGTCTAAATGATATTTAATCACTAAAATCATTTATGTATCGTTGCGCAAGTCGTCGTTTGAATAAGTAATTGTATGTAGATACCTCCATATTCCTGCTACTTCGACAAATAATTTAATTTAGATTTTTGATGCTATCGCTGGAGGGATAGGATGGAGACCTGAGACCAAGACTCACTTTGGGTCCCTGCGCCAATGGAGTAAGTACGTAAGTATATTTTTGACGTTTGGGTAATGTCAAATTTCGAAATAGAAAAAAAGAAAAAATACTTTCATTTAATATTATAAATTCGAAGTAACTCTGTGTCTCTGTCTGTTTGTAACGTTTTCACGACTAAACGGCTGGACTGATTTCGATTAAATTTTGTATACAGATAGATTATGACCAGCAGGGCACAGCGATTTTTTTGTCTAATCTTCAAAGAGACGACAAGGCTCTGATCGCAACTTGTATTTCTGCGTGTATTGTTATTTGTTTTTTTTATATTGTTTTTGAAGAGTGTGATGTACCAATAACGAATACTTAGAATATAATAGAATAGACAAACGTTTACTTTGCATCACAAGTGTATATACAGCTTAGACAAATGAGCGTTATTCTATTCCATTCTCTGTCGATTCTTCCGAAATTGGTTTTGTCCCGAACTGGCTCAATAAGTTTTCTTCCTAGACAAGAGAAGGATATTCAGTCTATAGCAACGTACGTTGTATTCATAATTAGTTAAATATCTAATCAAAAATGGTTGAAAGCGCGCGATTGAGAAGAGTGCGAAAAAGACAACTTGAGAAGACAGTGTTGTCTAGGCATCGCAAGACCTAGACAATTTCAGAAGAAATTTGTCTATCCTTAAATGTCAAAGACAGAGAAAATTATTGCTATCGTGCTCGGTGTTGTACACGATAGAACGATAGAAGTGTCAACAAGGTTTCTTCCCGTTCACTCTCAATCGCCGTGCTCGAGACAGTCTAAAAGTGTCTTCTTTCTTGCGAAAAATGACTCAAGTCAAAACCCTTCTCTACAGTTACTATGCTAGGCATACAGGTCGTGCTAAATAAAGGTAAGGCTTCTGATACAAGCTGTTTAAATAAATAAACTTAAATGGACACTTATGGTTTAAAAAAGTACAAGAATTATAGATTGGTAGTTTCAGTCCATTAATAAACTCTTTGGCTTACATTCCTAACTGTACTTCCTTAACCAACTTATTTTATTACTAATTATATCAAGTAGCCTTACAAATAAAAAAAAATAGTTGTACATATAACTTACTTTCTTGGATACCGGCACCGATTTAACTTCAGCTGAATTAAACTCATTTGTCCTGTTATCAGATAACTTCGCCTTTGTCTCCAAGCACAGAAAAATTAAAAAAAACATCACTGATAGTCTCGGGTGGCCCATTTTTAAGGCCATCTTTTTTTTCTAGTTAGACTCACTATAGTTAAAAAAGTCACTTCGTTTTTGACAATTCAGTTATCATTGACGTGAAAAAGCGCGGGATTATTTCACCTGTCAACGCGCAATGGTGGTCTCCAGTCCACTGGAATGGCACAGACTGCAAGTCGCATTTATTTTAGGAAAACCGATGAGCCGTGTTTTGCGTCAAATGTGATCTCAACGGATTATTTTGGGTGAAATGTTTTTTATCTGTTTCGTGTCGGAGCTATTAAAATTAATTTATCGTAAAGATGACTCAGTCGCAAACGTAGGTAACATTTTGTGGTTTTTAAAATAAAATAGACATCCGGCATAATTCTTTGTCGAAATAATGTTACAAATTGCAGCTAATGTTGTATTTACGCAAAAATTAAGAAGCTCGAGGTCATGCCAAGAAATTCACCGAATCATCGAAAAAAGTCATTTCTCATCCCACTTCAGACTAAGCAAGTTTCACCTTCCTTTATTATTAGCCCTATTATCTTCCTCATTAATTTATTGATTTAGGTGCTATGCCGCACAGGGACAAAACATCCACACACTACACATCAAACGCACACAAAGACACACACACACACAAACAGGACGAAAGAGACTAGCTCCCACAACACAGGTTTTACCTAGGGTGGGAGCTAGTGAACTTCTTTAATGGATTATTCATTTGTTAAGATATTTCCTACATGTATACCTAAGCTTGCTAAAAAAAACATAATATGTTTTTGCTGTTCTGTTTGTTTGCTTTAAGGCAGAAACGTAGCATAGGTAGGCCATAACACAATGTGTGCGTGATTTACATTCGCAGACACGCACAAGCGCACGCGCGAGTAATGCAGTGAACGGATGAACATTTTAACCGCACAAACCGTCATTTATGGTCTAAGAGCCGGTGAAGATCGACCTTCACCGATCTGATAACCAGATGAGACATATTTTTTATCAAATATAATTTATAAACAAATATGCCTATAATTACTTGCCTATCTAAAAGTGCTCTCTAAAAGATTTTAGCTAGGCAACAGTACTATAAGTCTGAGTTTTTGCAGGCAATGATTTTGAAATATGACTGATTTTGTAATAAAATAATCTAAAATTTGATATAACTTTCGATAAGTTAGCAGAACGATGAAGTCACCTATATTGACTTACCTGTTCACATCGGCTTGCCAGGTAGCTATACACAGAAATGAGTAGGCAAGCCTACTGAGGCATATTCTGTGTGTTAAAAACTAACAGTGAAATAAAATTCATTTGGTTATCAAAAGAATGAAAGTGATGAAAAAAAATCGATTAAAGTTAATTTAATTAAAAATAGCCTTAAGCACTTTTAGATAGGCAAGTAATTATAGGCATATTTGTTTATTAATTATATTTGATAAAAAATACGTCTCATCTGGTTATCAGATCGGTGAAGGTCGATCTCCACGGTCTCCTGTACTATTATATTTGTTTTTTCGAGAGCTTCACTCACTTCCACCAATCTAAAAAACTTACAGCATCAGTTGTTTGGAGCAACATATGGCTCCAATTTTATGATTTATTTTTCGCGTTTACTTTGTTCCTTCCTATGTGAAGTTATTCTAAGCTAGTCCAATACATCGTCGAACTGCAAGAGGCTAATATAGTATGGGCATGTCAAAAAGAGGCCAAAAATATATCTAACATGAGCACTAACAGACTAGGTGTAAAGAACTAAGAAAAAAAGTTATCTTAAGTTTTTTTATGGAAAGGCTACCAAAAGGTACCAAGAAGAGAACCCCTGTGGCGATGTCCTATTAATCAGAATAAAATACAAACTTTGTTCGTACGGACTCGCAATCAAACATACTGTCTTAGACCATACATACTCTCGAGATCTCAGCTCGGGGCGAACCACTAGTTTGTTTGCAAAACACATGTAAAGAAGGATAGCAAAGAAATAAGTTATACACAGCCATGTTCCTGCAAAAAAATGTTTATTATTGTCAACAGATATTACCGTTGCCGGCAAATGAAAAGAACGTGCGATAATCGCATCGCATATTCGTGCGATCACGTTCTATTAGGACACCGCCTGAGCCGACCTAGGTAACGATGCGATATGCAGCTGTAGAAACACATTATGCGGCGCCCACAGAATAGATAAAACACCAGAAGACGCATTCAGCTGTGATTGCAAGCCGTGCGCTGTGTCCTTATAACAAAAACCGCGACCCGCGCCCACCTCACTTCCACCCGCGTAATGTTGCTAGCTTAGTCATTATATACCCGTTTTGGGGTAAATGTTTTGGTAAGATACAACTAATATAAATATGCACTATTATATCAGTCAAATATTAAGGTCGGTTTGCAAAACGACCCCTAAACGTATTTAGTGACTAAACATGTTTAAATTTGACATATTTGTATGGTTTGAGAACCCCTTAAATCATATTTAGCCATTAAATACGTTTAGGCATCGTTGCGCAAATCGCCCTAAAAATAATATTTTGCGAACCACTAATATAATTAAAAAAAACTAATAAAAGTTTTTAATCTCAGAATTCTAGAGTAGTGAAAATAATAACACTCGATATTTGTCAACACCAGCAAAATGGAGGACAATTACAAACCGAACAATTTATTCAAAAAACAGATGCGCTACTTATGTATGAAATGTGATCCCATCTTGTTTTTTTTTTGAGCCCAGCTGAATTTTTACACGTTGGGACGACACAAGACGGCGTAACTTAATTAAATTGAACAATGTAAAATACGTCACGCGTGACGACGGTCACAGAGTAATGGCGTTTGCGTCAACATCTACTCTATTAAGAGTAGATCTTGACGCTTTAGTATAAGGCGCGTTCACTTCTTCTGGTGTTTTATCTATTCTGAGGCGGCGCCATTGTCAGTCCCGTTGTTTACTGCACGCCATATTGTCAGATCAGAGGATCCTACCTGACAGTTTTATAGCTAACACCGATGTTATGGTTTCTATTCTCGACCAGACGGATGATGAGTTTACGTCAATGGTGGTTTATACTTTTTATTGTATTCTATGCTAGAAATACACTTGTAATAAAAAATAGGAGAGTTCATTGTAAAAATGCTCAGCCGGGGAATGAATGTGATAGAACTATACAGTGTGTCCCTGGATAAAGTGCAACCCCGAAAGGGGGTGAAACTAGATCAAAAATTATCGACAAAAAATAGAAAAAAAAATTTAAAAAAAATTCGTATATACTTTATTGATGTATTAAAAATTTTATTACTCACTAATTACTCTATTTAATAAAAAAATTATTTCTTCCAAAGTAGTAGGTCTATTTTGTTAAAATAAAAACCATAATCATGTCAGATATGTGACGATGACGATAAAATAACAAATAACTCACAAACGAGTGGCTATCGTGACTTAAAGTTTAATTTTTGTATTAAAATTACATTTTTTAGGCTGTTTTTTTCCAATAAACTCCAAAAATCTTAAAATTAAGCCTATAATACTAGAAATTTTTATGACTTTTTATTATTGTCTATCATAATAGCTTTTAAATAAAAAAAAAACCTACGTTCTAACATAAAAAATGTGCTGGCTAGGAGCTTTTAAAGTTGACCACTGATTACGTCACCACTCAGGTAGAGACACGTTTTTTTTTGCTGCTCAGGTAGTATTAAAAATCAAATTTTAGTTACAACATTTTTATTTAACTTATTACATGTAAGTATGAAATAAGGGTTTTGTTTAATGCATTAAATGCTCAAAATGGCTTCCTTGTTGTTGTAGGCACATTGCCGCACGAAGAGCGATTTGTTGTGTGGCTCTAAGCACCATCTCTGGGTCACTTCTTATCTCATCGGCACATCGCATGATTTGATCTTGTAACTCTGCCTCGGTGTCTACGGTCGTTCTGTAGACTCTTTGTTTCATAACACCCCACAGAAAATAGTCTAGGGGTGTCAGGTCAGGTGAACGTGCCGGCCACCCGACTGTTCCATCCGGACCGATCCACCTATTAGCGTAGTTTTCGTTTAAAAAACTTCGCACATTGCGCCCGTAGTGCGCAGGGCATCCGTCCATCTGCAAATACATCTGTTGCCTTGTAGCCAGCGGAACATCTTCCAGCAGTAGTGGCAGATCGTCTCTTAATAAGTTTAAAAAACTTTCGGCATTTAATGTTGCGGGTAAAATAACTGGCCCAATCAGCGTGTCGTCTATTAGAGCTGCCCATACATTAACTGAAAATTGCACTTGAAAAGTAGACGCCCTCTTTAGGTGTGGATTTTCCTCGGACCATACATGTAAGTTTCTGCAATTTGTGATTCCATTCCGGGTGAATTTCGCTTCATCCATCCATAAAATTTTTTTTAGGAATTGTGGATTATTTCTAATTTTTTGTTGAATCCACGTAGACATTACGCATCTTGCACGATTGTCTACATTTTCATGCAAATGCTGTACTCGCTGATAATGGTATGGATGCAATCCCTTCTTTTTCAAAATTCGCCATACGGATGTTTTTGATATACCGTGACGCAAAGCTAAGCGTCTAATGCTGGTTGTGGGATCAGCAAACAAATCGTTTAAAACGGCCTCTTCTATGGAATGGTCAATAATGGTAGCTTGTTGCTCACGGCGATCTCTTGCTAATCCAAGTCCGATGTTGGATAACTTTCGGTGAACTTCTTGGAAATTTCGTGCTGACGGTATAAGTCTGCTCGGAAACGCATTTATGTATGCAGAACGAGCGACTGTTGTGTGTCCACGTGACATACCATAATAATAATGGATGTCAGCGATTTCTCGCGGAGAGAACTCAGTCAATCGCGGCATCTCCACAACACAACAAAGTACAGTCAAAAACGTAACAAAAAGTCAAAAACAAAACAAAAGCAAAACAACGTAACAAAAACTTGAAGGCGCAGTAAGGTACGGTAGGCGGTAGCAGCGGCGAGAATATCGGAGCGACTGGCGTGCCTTGTTGTGAGTCCTGTTTCGATCCCCACCCTTCATCTTTCATAGAACAGGCCCAGCGACCATAATCTACAACAATATAAGTTAAAAAAGGGTCTCTACCTGAGTGGTGACGTAATCAGTGGTCAACTTTAAATGCTCCTAGCCAGCACATTTTTTATGTTAGAACGTAGGTTTTTATTTTATTTAAAAGCTATTATGATAGACAATAATAAAAGGTCATAAAAATTTCTAGTATTATAGGCTTAATTTTAAGATTTTTGGAGTTTATTGGAAAAAAACAGCCTAAAAAATGTAATTTTAATACAAAAATTAAACTTTAAGTCACGATAGCCACTTGTTTGTGAGTTATTTGTTATTTTATCGTCATCGTCACATATCTGACATGATTATGGTTTTTATTTTAACAAAATAGACCTACTACTTTGGAAGAAATCATTTTTTTATTAAATAGAGTCATTAGTGAGCAATAAAAATTTTAATTCATCAATAAAGTATATACTAAATTTTTTTAATTTTTTTTTTTCTATTTTTTTGTCGATAATTTTTGATCTAGTTTCACCCCCTTTCGGGGTTGCACTTTATCCAGGGACACACTGTATACATATTAATAAACGAATATTATTATCATATCGTGAGACCAACACTTTGGTATGTTCTGCATAATGTATGTATGATGTTACCGTTAATATGTATGTTTGTTCGATTGATTACTGGAAATTGCATCAATGTTCCTACCTCACAATGTAAGGAAATAAAATCCCAGATACCTTAGATAATGTTTAATTCCAATACGAATATACACAAAATACTTTGCAATACTTTATTCACATTATAATCTACAGACTTCACTGCAATTAAATAATAGCTAGTTATACTAGAATACCCACTAAAATAATGGCAATATTTTAGTGGGTAGGTACACCCAGAAATAATCCAGATAAAAGTACATTACAATTATCAACTATTATTTAATTACTATTACTTCAGTACTTATTCATTACTATTACTTTAGTACTTATTCGAATCATCACCAGCCAATAATGTTTCAAATGACTTATTAACCTTTCAGAAAACATCAATAACTTCCTTTGTACTGTCAATCATTATTATAAATACGGATTTATCATGTTCCGTCTATATTAATAATGATAATAATGATTGAAATAAATTACGTAAGTTTTCTGTACTATCAATCTGAATTTCATCATCACTTGAATTCGTATCATTATAATGATCTTTAAATTTTCTCAAGGAATCTTGACGCCACTTTTAAGATATACTTTGATGCGTTATCTTGTATCGTTTGACTTTGTTAAAAAAGGTAAGTTTAACAGAGCTATAACAAAATAGCATTTGTTCACATCTTTGTAGATATTCCCCATAGATCTTTTGTATTCTTACATACATCAACATAAATACTATAATGATGCTAAAGACATTTAACAACATTCCATTTTAATGAACCAAATTCTGCAGAGGCCCATGATTTTGATGTCTGGGTGACAATTTATCGAAGGCATTCGCAATCTCAATACTACTAGTTAAAATAGAATCCTTTATGATTAAGCTTACTTATTTACGACAGAATTTACTTGTCTCATTATTAATCAATTTCCATGTCACCTTAATTTCATTAAATTATTTTATATTATCTTCTCAAATGCTAAAATTTCGTTGCTTGGCATACTTTTTTAAGAGTTAAGAAAAATAATCCTTTATTTACAAAAAAACTTTGAATCTAACCGATTGTGTACGGCCCTTATAAACTTTTCCTTTTTTTTATATTAATTGTAATGTTTGTACGCTAAAAAGGCAAAACCTAGTATAGTTCTTCATTAAGCTCAACTATCTTATGTACCTAGGTTTACTGACAATAACCGAATTAAGAATATATCTAGATGTAGCCCAATTAACAAACCCTACGCTAATTTTAGCTGTCCATATGTTTTTAACTTAAATATTTCATGGTGCTCTGTATCAACAAAGCGTACAAAAGGTAATTAGAATTATCAACGCATGGCATAAGAAACATTTTAAGTTCAGCGCTGCCTTCAAACCTCTTAATGCGGCTGTCTATTATAGACTGGCGAGCAGATTCTAGCTCACTTACAAGTAAATTAATATAACACTGTGACCGTACTGTCTGAGTTAAAATGTTTTAAATCTGATTTATCTATTGCAACTCAACTACAAAAAGTCGTCTAGACAGGTGGTTGTGGTTAATGTCACCCTCATTGGTTTATAATTGATGGTATAAGATGAATCATTTAATTAAATAATAACGTAATAACCAGAATATCTCCTGTTATAATATTCCCAGACAAGATTTCCGGTGGTAGGTACTTCTTCCATAGTAATTTCAAACAAGGCAAAAGTTTGTGTTAGTTATATATACTTCATAACAATACGCCACACCAACTCAATGCACGACAGCATAATAGTTATTTCACTAAATAATCTTAATCTGTATATCCAACATTTTTTTTTTGTCTTGGTATTCGTAGTTAAACCGTGAAGTTTGTAAAACCAACTTATCCTATCTATAACACCTTTAAAGAGCAAAATAGATTATTTCATTTTAATAATAAGATTTCCGATATCTTTGCGCTCTTTACAGTTAGTATATCTACCGTCAACTAACAATAGTTCTCATAAAAAATTAATAACTTATGTTCTAATATGCAGTGTTCCATAATGCACATTATGTCGACATTAAAATAGTTATAAATAGTTTCAATTCAAATATTTTTCTGGGAAGGTCTTGCGTGTCTAAAGAAAGTAGAGAATAGTTGATTTTTTGTAATCAAGCCACAAAAATATATACATTGTCAACACTGGCCTATTAAATACATCAATACGTTTTATATGAAGCCAGGGCAGGCTAATGTATGGAACTCCATCCTACGTTGCATTTAAATAAAATTTTGTTTGACTACTCGGCATATCATAATTAACGCATACACATGTTCTTTTTGCAAACACGGATCCTTTGTAACGTGTACCGGAGATACTTCATCTTTTACAGTAAATGTTGCCTGAACCTGAGATGCAAGTTCATTGCTGAACGAAGAATAGATATGTCTGTAAACTATAAACATTTTTTTTTATTCATAAATTGTTTTCTACGCAATAGTTGCCTAAACGTGATCGCTCTCAGGAATACATCAAAATGCCTTCATTCATTAATTGTATTGCCTTTTATTCCCTGTTATCTTCACTTAAAAACTTACCAAGTAGGTAGGTTTCCAATAACATCATGATTAATTTTTAATAACTAATATTTAAGCACAGTTTTTGATGATGTTGGTCACATACAATTAGAAAAACTGTACATAACTGGTAAATCGTAACCAGATTTCCTCGATACAGCCGTACCTAATGTGTTTAAATAGGCAGCTACCAACTCTGTATCATTCTGGTTTTACCAGCATAGTTAGTTTTGTTGCAGTTAGCTTGATGAGTGTCTAAATTTCTGAATAAATCGATTATTTTCGTTTATTTAGTTTTTCAATTATCCATCTATATATTTTTTATATACATATATTATATATACTATTGTATACCTGTACATAATTACACTTTAACATAATTTATTTGTAGGAAACCCAACAACTGTTATAACCTATACATAAAACAGATTGTTTACAAAATAGCCAATAACAGGTTTCCACGTATAAACCACAACATAAAAGAGATAGAAAAATTGTGAACAACCAATCTACATCTCAATATACAATCAATATATATCGATACAATGGAAAAAATAGTGCCTACCTATACCATTATTATTGTTACGCCGAGGCTGTTAAACAATGAGTAATAATCGAACCTTCTCGAACGCTTTTGTTTTGCTGTGTTATTTTTGCTATTGTTTGTGGTTTCGCAGAATGGGGAGTGGCCATTGTGTCGAGGGACCGACCCTTTCCTGGAAGGATCGACATCGTTCTCGAACAATCGAAATGTGTGCGATATAAATAGGCCGGAGAGATGGCCGGACAGTCAGTCTGAGTCTCGAGTCTTAGTGAGTTAGTCTCAGCGAGGCCCTGGAGGACTGACGTGGGAAGGGTCTCGCGTGAACAGTAGTTACTCCCGAGTCAGTCTGGATTAAGCTATACGTGCGATCATTTCGGTGACTTTAAGTGGTGCAACAGTGGTGTGAATTAGTGTGTTGTGATTACGTGTGACCAAGTTCGTGTATTCATCGTTTAGTGTTGAATAAAAGTGTTATTTTGGTCAGACTGATTCCCATTATTTTATCCCGAACCCTCAGCTCGTAACATTATATTAAACACACCATCATCAATAACTAAATAATTCACGATTAAACCAATGTCGAATTGAATCGACGCTCATACAGGAACAGTTCGTGCGCTTGCACAGCCCATTGAAACCGTCACCCGCTCGCCAAAAAAAAGAGTTTTGCCTGTAGTTTACTAGTCCTACTATGTTATTCATTTTCTAAGAATGCTCAAATAAGAAGCATCTTGTTTTGCTTTTTATGTCAAGTAATATCATGAAGTGATTTTTATAATCAATTATTGTCCAGTATTATAATCTTACTTCTCTTCCTTTGAATTATCTTATAATCTTTCTTTGAATTACTAAAGTCTAATTAAATCATGACATGAATATAATTCCCCATTTATATTATTTTTTTTGTTGATTAAGCTTTGCAAAATTTGAGATACACAGCTGTTTAGTTTTACTCTGTTGGATGTTTCTGTTTTGTAATTTTATTTATTTGATTTTGATACTGGAATTTGTAAATTTAGACGAACATTGTCAGTAGCCACTACCTATTCGCTCGGTTTTGCATAAATAACCATAATACAGAATAGGAACGGGCTCACCGGTATACTTCTTATTGTGTTGCTTGTCAGGATGTGTGGTCCCATGCTCTTAACGGTACCCAAGATCATCGTCGCCTCTTGGTGCAACACGGCTCTGAAGCTGGACTCTGGTGTTCCCTGAAAGCTAGATTCTCGAGCACCTCTTGTTTGTCACGTGGTTTATCCCACTTCTGAAACTGATAGAACATTATTATCAACGAATATTAATAAATATTAATATACGTTATTAATAATAATAAATAATAATAAATCGAATATTAATAAACGAATATTATTATCATATATACACGTGAGACCAACACTTTGGTATGTTCTGCATAATGTATGTATGATGTTACCGTTAATATGTATGTTTGTTCGATTGATTACTGGAAATTGCATCAATGTTCCTACCTCACAATGTAAGGAAATAAAATCCCAGATACCTTAGATAATGTTTAATTCCAATACGAATATACACAAAATACTTTGCAATACTTTATTCACATTATAATCTACAGACTTCACTGCAATTAAATAATAGCTAGTTATACTAGAATACCCACTAAAATAATGGCAATATTTTAGTGGGTAGGTACACCCAGAAATAATCCAGATAAAAGTACATTACAATTAAAGCCCCACCAAACATCACTAAAACGAAATGAGGTTACAACATCACATTTCAAGTACTTAACTTTATAAACTCGCACCGCACCACCTTCCTGTTCAACAGTCCAACCGAAACTGCCCACGCCATTGCCCTTGTTCCTCAAGATGGCTTCCCTATCACGTGACGTTGCCCACCAAGCAACTTCGTGTAGTCAATTAACAACTTTACTAATGAATGTAAAATATACAATCATTTCTTCATTATAAAAAACTAAGCAATTTATAACATGATTTTTATATTACTTTGGATTTTACAACATTAATAACAATATTAACAAAACATTAATATTAATAAAACAAACACTAGGCAATGTAATATCCTGTGTAAAATCAACTGTAGGTTTTACAATTTAAATAATTCTTAATAAAATCATAAAAACATGTTTCTTGATACCATAAAATCTATTGAAATTAATACGTTAATAATCCAAAGTATAACAATTGAATGAATGAATACACTATATTGTAGGTATACCACAAAAGAAATAAAAAATCACAAATCTGTAAGTACAATTGGTAGTCTTATCGCCTAGAAGCGATTTCTTCACGACAACCTTTGGATGTAGAGGATTTTTGTAATATAACAATAATGGAGGGGGGTGCACATTAACAAAACAAAAACGAAATTACTAGTGGTTCGCCCTAAACTAAGATCTCGCGAGTCTCCGATTAAAACAAAATAATATTATTTGTAATCTATGACTATCAAAATAGTGCCACGAAATACATAACCAAATAACTTGACCTACAGTTTCATTCATATTACAGGTAACGGGGGTTTATGTTCTGTGGTTAGTCTTTTTTGGGGTACAAATTGCAGTTATTCTGGATTTCAGACTTTTTCCTATATATTTGTGTCACTAAAGCTACACGAGTACTAAATTGAAGCACTGTGGGGTCACTGGTGTACCCTGTGAGTTTTGACAAAGTTTTATGGCTATTAACTCAAAAACGACAAGGGTTAAACTAAAAATAAAAACGGTGTCAAGTTTACTAATGAAGACCATTCATCGGACGTCTCATTTGACCTAATAGTCCTATTTAGATTTTTTTACCCCTCTTGAATCCCAATACCTCAACAACCCCCCCCCCCTCCCATTTTTAGCTCATTTAGTCACACCAGAATTGTGTCATCACTACCAAATTTCACGATGATCGGATCTACGCTTCGAAAGCTATTCTTGGACAAACAAACATACATACATACCTACATACAACATCGATTTTTTTTTACTGGCTGCTCATTCAATAATTTTAGTCTTCCTATCTGAGTAAATTACTCGGTCGAATAAAATGACACGCAAAGTTTGACAGGTAGGAATAATTCAAATAGACATAGAGCATATACATGTACATCCTTAATACTACTAGCTGACCCGCCGAACTTCGTATCGCCTTGACATACCCCGGTAGAATAGTCAATCTACCGGAATGTATGTATGAGAAAATGAATTTTCTTCATAAGTTCTTTTTGTGTGAATTTTTCCGATATTTTAATAATTATTCTGCTATTCGGGGCGGTGACAAATCTAACAAATCAAAGATCATCAAAATCCGTCAGCCGTTCTTGAGTTATAAAAGGACTAAAGTAGGAAGTAACTAACCCGAATTTGTTTTATATTTAAAAATTTACACAACAAAATAACATTTAGAACATATAGAGAAAAGATAAAAAGCGAAAAAGTGAAAAACATAACATAAAAAACAAAACCAGAAGACTTTAGACTGTGCTACAGCAGCAAATGGGCCTCGACTCAGAATTAAGCCAGCCCGCGCCGTAATGGTAGACGCTGGTATTCTGTTTAATGTATGTTTTTATAAACCCATCGAAAAGCAAGATTATTTACTTTAGTACGAGACGAGCTCGTTCGTGGTTTAATGTAGCTGTAAATAACGTTTGACAGGCCGTAAAATTGGATAGTAAAATGTTAAAAATAGGATTATTGAAAATGAAGAATTTTTCAGTCGATATTCAAGGATCTTTAGGTTTTATATTGCGGTGTAAGGACCAGATGAACGTATCCTCATTTATCCAATTTTACAGGAGTGCCAAAAATAATTATAATTTCACAATTTTAACTTTAAAGTCAAGAAATCATTGTACACACGGCTAAACTTCAAGCTGTACATTTCCAGTATAAGCTGACCTCGCATTGTGTAGGTTTTCCGTACAGTGAGAGGTCAGCATAGACTGCAAACGAATAGGTGTGTACCTATGTTGTTGACTAAAGAAAAACGTCTTTTTTTATTGATGATAGCCAAGCGCTTGACCACTACCTCACCTGATGGTAAGTGATGGTGTGATCGAATATGGAGCACGTTTACCTAGATCGTACCCATTCCCTCTTGTAAACAAATCCCGATCTAATATAATATTCTATTTAGTATTTATTAAGTATTTATAGCGATGTTCTTTCATATTAAAGTAAATAACCTCCTTGGGATTAGGGTTCCCAGATTAAAAAATCGAAATTCCGGAGTATATTCCTTACATTTGATGAAAATTCCTAACTTTATTGTAAATATAACATCGTTTTTGACTATACTCAAGTGACAGTTTCTTAAAATATAAAAATACTTCTCGGAAAAAAACAACTAGTTATATTGTCAAATTTTAAAGAAAATCGACTAAGTTTAGATGATTAAATCGATATAAAACTTACTGCCTACACTTGCAATTGACATCCAAAAATAAAGGCCGATTTGATATCTCTTTCGGAAATGGCTGCGGGTTTTGGGTTAGAAAGGGACAACAAGAGATATCTCGAGACGTCACCAATACTGTATCTGTGGTTAGATGGCAAGCATTATGCAATAGCACAACATAAGTTTAATAACATGTATGTTTTTACATGCCAAAATAAATTACACATGTCTATGGTAAGCATTTCAAAAATTTATTCCCAATAAATTTATTAACCCTTTCATTTTTGAGCGTAAATTAACAAACACCCTATATGTATAGGTACATAATAGAAGGGTGAAATAAAACCAAAAAATATGGTGAATAAAAGAGTAGCGATAACGTAACGGTAGATGAGAAAATGAGAAAACAGCATTGTAGTGCAGACTGATGTTTAAATATAATTGTTTTAAAGATGGGAAGGGATGGGACATTTACAGGTCGTCTTTCCATCTAGTGGGGGTAGATAAACTAAAAATCAAAACATCTCATCAAGCCTCGGTGCGTGGTCCGCCATAAGCTTAATCAATTTATTAATATGTTTAGATTCAGACTTGTTTTAAAAACTTTAGAAAAATAGAGGACGCTAGGTATACAATAAAATTACCTCATAAAATTATAAAAAAATCTGTATGTATAGTTTTATTTCTTTGTACTCATTCTAAAATGACCGTTGATAAATCAAATGACATAACAAAATTCAGTGTTGGCGGGAAACGCTGTGAGGCTGACCACTCATAGAGCGATTTTCAACCGCGCTTGCCACCTCCGCGGCGTTCAGTTATTTATTAGCCATAACAAAAACTAAGATGCAATCCGAAACACAATCTAATCGCTGCTAGCGTTCACGCAGCTATTTTGCGTACCAATTCGGTTACCACGATGATGACAGTTGAGTGCTGTCAAGGATTCGGACCGCTCATGAACGCGCTCGCAATCAGTATTCCTTTAATTTTGTAACAACATTAAAACTAACCAACCACAGAACACTATTATTTACAAGCAACAAACCAACCAGCTGTAACGTCACTTTTGACAGGCAGCCTCACGGTGATTTCGGTTTGGAGCATGACGTCATCTATGACGATTCACTGGACATCGTCGCGCTCACGACAACTCGGAATGCTAGTTAACGCGATGATATCGATTTTAGCGTGATTCGGAATGCACCCCTAAACTTAGACGAAATTCACGGGGTACACCAGAGGTTATCATAGGGTAACCTGTAAATTTTGTCTAAGTTTACTTTTTGTTATGGCTAAAGCTTACATACTACAAAGTTTAAACTAAAAATAAAATATAGGTCGAAATGTACCCATGAAAACCTTATTAGACGTCCCACTTGATCTAATAGTCTCATTTACCCCTCTTAAACCCCAATATCTGACCAACCCCACAACATTTTTAGCTCATTTAGTCACACCCTGGATTGGGCCATAACCACCTACCAAATTTCACGATGATCGGAATAACGGTTGGAAATTTATCTTCAGACAAACAAACATACATACAAACAACGCCGATTTGCTCAACTTGATTTAGAGATACGCTTCGTTCGATCAATAAGTATGAGGTACCGGGGCCCATCGCGTTTTCAAAATTATTTCTGGGTCTGGTCTTTGCGAAGTGTGATCCGACAGCTGGCGCTTATCTGGGTCAACGCATAAGCATTGCAATTCAGCGCAATGCAGCCAGTCTCTTGGGGACATTTCCGCCTGGTAATGATTTGGAGCAGTTGAGCTATCTATAGATCGTTTGCAACGTTCTTTAGATAATTCAACGGTTTCTTCTGTATTTTAGTCATGTAAATATGTATTGTTATTAAAGGCAGTTTGCCCCTAAGAACATAAAAAAATAGTATGGATAAAAGATCTCAAGATTATAAAAAAAACCAGCTGGATATCGCTCCGTGAGTTCTTGCTTTAATCGCTATCGGAGCGAATCTTTGGCAACCGTCCAAACTCGATTCTACCATTCAACCACGCATTCTGACGATTATTTATTTATTTTACGCCTTTCGATTTGTATCGAAGATGAAATCTTTGACAAAATAAACAATAGTTTTGGAAATAGATTGTTAAAGTAAAGATCAAACGAAAGACAACGACGACCTCCGTGGTACAGTGGGCGAATAGCCGGCTGAGACGCAGGAGGTAGCGGGTTTGATTCCCGTCGCGGAATAAATGTTTGTATGATCTACAGATATTTGTTCCGGGTCTGGATGTTTTTCTATATATTATGAATATGTATTTACAAAAAAAAGTATAAAAGTATTCTATCAGTTATCTGGTACCCATAGTACAAACTCTACTTAGTTTGGGGCTAGATAGTGCTGTGTGAAATGTCGAGCAATATTGATTTATTATTTTTAGTTTTTCCTTGTTTTTTCTAGCAGTAAATCTTCGCATAACCCTCCCAAAATCATCACCTACCTCATTAACCTTATAAATCCTAAATATTTACGGCAAGCACGTAGACTTTTATAAGACAGGATGATAGAAAGAAAGAAAAGAAAGAAGAAAGAAAATACATTTATTTGCAGACATAACAAAACAAAGACATACACAGTTACAAAAATAACACGACAATAAGTATAACATACAAAAAAATTTAAATAATAATATAGACTATAAATAGGTAGTAGGTACGTCCAAGTTATGAGCGTCCGCAAACTAGGATCCGGCTCAGCATTATGCGCCACGCACTAGTAAATACGAGTACGCAGCGCGCTGGTCTTCCGCCGGTTCCTAAATTCAGTACTGGATAATGAATGAATGAATGAATGAAAATACTTTATTGTACACCACACAAGAAACAAACAAAAAATATAAAAAATCACAAAGCAACAAGTACAATGGGCGGTCTTATCGCTTAGAAGCGATTTCTTCCAGACAACCCCTTTTTTTTTCCTTTTTTTTTTTAGATAATCTGACTTTATTAAAAAAAAACAAACAAAATTATATAAACTAAGAATTTGAAATATAGGGACATTGAATTTATAAGTATGTATGTTGGTAAGTCGTAGTCATTATAAATTTAGGCAATGTGGGTATTTATATGTAGGTATAGTGTAATAGTTGTTAGTGAAGGTATGTGAAGTGGGGTTTCCGCTAGCAGGCCATTTGCATAGACAGCAGATGTATTTTAAGTTTGCGTTTAAACGTATGTTTAGAAATATGTTGACGCAAAGGTGGTGGTATATTATTCCAGCACTTGGTAGCTTGGTAGCGGAAACTACCCCTGAAGGCAGTAGTTTTATGGAGTTTGGTTATAAGAAGATAAGATGATGCTCTAGTGGGATACGGATTCTGAGAAGAGGACCAATCAAGTTTTTCGTAAAGGTACTCTGGGTGTTTATACCTTATGAGCTCGCAAATGAAGCTTACGACGAGACGTCATGTTAAGGAGGCCAGCTTTATTAATGTAGGGAGTCACGTGTGTGCGAGGAGGTACAGTGAAACAGAAACGACAGCACGCATTTTGGACACGTTGAATAAGGCGTTTAGTAGAGGCCAGTAAGCAAGGACCAAAAACAATGTCTCCATAGTTCAGCTTGGACAGTACTAGACTCTCTGTTAGCATAATACGGACATCCTCCCGTATAAGATTTCGTATCTGATATAGTACTTTTAATCTAAAAAAACAGTTTTTGACCAATGATACGACGTGCTTTTCGAAACGAAGACGACTATCGATGACCATGCCTAGGTTCCTAGCCTCGCTCACGCGTTCGATAACCTGACCCTGAATACAGATAGTAGGATTTGATGTGATTATTTTGCTAACCTGGCATTTCGATCCAAGCACCAAGTGTTTTGATTTGGAGGCGTTCAGCAATAAGGCGTTTCTACGAGTCCATCTAGCTATTCTATCGAGGTCGTCATTGATTTTATGAGCGGCTTCCACCACGTCATTAGGCTTAAAAGATATATAAATCTGAACATCGTCAGCATACAAATGATATTTACAGTTCAGGATTTCTCTTGTAATATCCGCTGTATACACAATAAAAAGTAGGGGTCCTAGAATCGAACCTTGAGGTACTCCTCTGGCAACTGCCATCGGCTCTGAGTAAACACGAGATCCGTCCTTTTTTACTACTTGCACAATTTGCGTACGACCGGTAAGGTAACTATCGAACCAGGCCACTGAATCTCTATCAAGACCGTAATAGGATAGTTTAGATAATAGTAAGGGGATATTCAAGCAGTCAAATGCTCTGGAAAAATCTAATAACGTTAATACAGTTCCCATACCTTGATCCTGACTCGTTAAGATATTGTCAGTGACATCGAGGAGAGCCGTAATTGTACCTCTCTTTTTCCTAAACCCGGACTGTACGTCAGGTAGTATACTATTATCTTCGAGGTATTTGCTAAGTTGTCTATGAATAACTTTTTCTAATAATTTTGATAAACAAGGGAGTATGGTGATTGGACGAAGGTCTTTCATGGTAACAGGGGTTTGATTTTTAGGTATAGGTGTGATGAGCCCAATTTTCCATGAAGATGGAAAATATGAAGAAACTATAGAGTTATTGATTATTGAGGTGATTGCGCCAAGAGTCTGAGGCAGCGTCAGAAGAATCATATCAATAGAGATACCATCATCACCCTGCGCATTAGATTTGATTGAAAGAATATGGGTAGAGATCTCGAACTCATCCACTGTGTGAAGTGAAAGTGAGGAGTTACTAAATTTATTAAATTCAAAATATGTTAACTCCGACAATGGAACAGAGTTAGATCCAGGGACGTCCAAAAAGCTATTATTAATTTCGTTAGGGTAACATAAATAATCTGGAAGAGATTCATTTTTGTTACTGTCAGGAAGGATATTTTTTTTTAGATTTTTCCATAATTCTTTAGCATTATGTGAGATAGAATTGATATGTGAGTCAAAGTAGGCCCGTTTTTCATTATACATACTGGTACTTGCTAAAGATTTCATACTTTTATAGTAGTCCCTACTAGACTCAGTTTTCTCTACTTTGTACTTGCTGTGTGCTTCTTCACGAAGTTTAAAAATAAATTTCATATTATCCGTAATCCAAGGTAAATTCCGTTTTTTAATTAAAGTCGACTTAATCGGTGCATGATTGTCAAAAAGTTGAATTACCAAATTATTAAACCTAAAGATCATATCATCAACCGAATCAATATGTGTAATAGAAGACCAATCAATACTATTGAGATCCATATTAAATACATCGATATCGATGGATTTAAGGGATCTATAAGTTATGGTCTTGGGCTTAAATTTATCTTTTTTAAGATTTAATGTCAGATTAATCATTGAGTGTCCGTTTTCGCCTGTTATATTAGTAACTGAAACGTCTCGTGTAATTGCATCAGTACATACCAGATCAATTAGAGTTTGACTATGATCGGTGAAATGCGTCGGTTGATTTACAACTTGGGTTAGGTTTGTGTATTGCAAAAATAATTGAAACTTTTTAGTCATTCCACAATGCATGTTTAGCATATTGACGTAAAGTTAACCAGACATAACAAACATGCCAGTACGTGAAATAAACTAGTTGTTCGCCCCGACTTGAGATCTCGCGAGTCTCATATATAAATAAAAAAAATATATAAATTGTAATCTTTGACCATCAAAATAGTGCCACGAAATGAATAACCAAATAACTTGACCTACATTTTCATTCAAATAACAGGTAACGGGAGTTCATGTAGGTTACATTTTCTTTTTTCATTTTCAGGGGTAGAAGTTGCAGTTATTCTGGATTTCAGACTTTTGCCTATATTTGCGTCACTAAAGCTACACGCATACCAAATTTCAGGACTGTGGTCACTGGTGTATCCTGTCGATTTAGTCAAAGTTCAGTTTTTATTATGGCTAATAACTTAAAAACTACACGGCTAAAACTAAAAATAAAAACGGATTCGACCCCGTTTTTATGATAAGGACCTTTCATTAGACGTCCCTTATGACATGATAGTCTCATTTAGATTTTATTTACCCCTCCTGAACCCCAATATCTTACCAACCCTCCCCGCCCCCAACATTTTAGTTTTTTTTAAATCATTATCATCATTGCAACCGGGTATCACCCACTGCTGGGTAGGTAAATAGGCCTCCCTTGTTTTTTGCCAGCCTCCTGTATCTTGTGCGCCTTTTTTTAAATATAGAAAATAGAAAAATATTTATTTTGTGTCCATTTTTACATTCTATGAATACAGCAGTTATACTTATACTAAATACAAGACTACAAAATAGGCCGTCACTCAGCGGTGTGCCACTGTAACATATAGCTACTGTAGCGCTGGTATTATGTGACACCTTTAGTGCGTGTGAGCAGCAGAAAATAGAAACACGCGTTTACAATATTAATTAACATATAAAAGTTTACAAGATTTACAAAAAACAAAAATTTAAATGAATATTTTTACACAATAACTACTAAACATTTCACATATCTAACTTATTAAAGCAAGACTATTTATGAGATCAAAACTAAACAATAAATATAACAGTAAAATAAGCAACAAATTTCTGCAAATAATTAAATAAATAAAATATTACTTAAATATTTTGTGGAATTATTAATTTAACATACAGAACAAAAGTAACCTTTGCAACTAAATCAAACTAAATGTAGGAGAACGACCACTTGTTGATGGAGTAATTTGTGAAAGCAGTAGAATTTTCTTGAGTGAAATTTTAAAAGAGTGAACCGATTAAAAAATACTTTTTCAAAAGAAGCTTTTTTAAAATACATAATTGGAACCGCACAGATACAAATGAGCCCAAGCACTAGGAGCCTTCTACAATCCATTCAGTGGTTCCGTTGTCTAGAGTCCCTTTCTCTCATGGATCGTCTCTCTCAATGCAATACCATGGAGCTGGTCAATGCATTGTCACATTTGTCACCTAAGTTACATATGTATTCCAAACAGCTCAATCAGTTTGGGGTGCTTAATAAAGCTTCTATTAAGGAGGTTAGCATAAATAAAATGTATTTTAGCTAAGATAATTATTTCATAAGAGTTACATACTTACGTACCGAGTTATAAAAATCTTCACAAGCGCAGCGTAGAACGACCCCTCACTAGATAGAAGTACTTGATAAAGTTTGCTGGGAGCTGTTGCTGCACACGTTCGCTCTTGAAATCTATGGGGGAGGCCTATTCTGATAATACATTGGAGAGTCGGCGACTAGTTGCCCATACAATGCAAACCCTCAGACACTTACTAAGGATAGACACTTACTAAGGATAGACACTTACTAAGGATAGACACTTACTAAGGATAGACACTTACTAAGGATAGACACTTACTAAGCTGCCTATTGTGCCCTTATTCTTGCACCCTGAGGGATACTTGTACCGCCACAGATAACGCTGTTGCAGCGCCCAAGTATTGGCAGAATAGCATTTAATGTTTAAAATTGTGTGAACGATACCGACACGAAGAAGAAGAAAAAGATTCTGATAATGATAATGATGAAATGAAACCAATAAGTAATGATGAAGGTGCATATTATATTTTAAATAAATTATAGGCTAGGCGTTTGACCACGATCTCGCTGATGGTAAGCGATGATGCAGTCTACGATGGTACACGCTTGCCTAGAAGAAATCTATTCACTCGCGACTTGAAGAGCCCTAGGTTGTAGTTATCAGGAAACACAGACTCAGGCAAGGGGTTCCACTCCTTGACGGTGCGCATAATAAAGGTGGAAGAGTACCGCTTTGTGCGTATGGGAGGTATGTCTACCATGTAGCGGTGGCGCATCGCGGAGCGTCTGGTTATCCGATCATAGAATGGGGATGGTGGGATCAGGTTGAAAAGCTCCATAGCACATTCTCCGAAATGTATCCGATGAAAAACCAAGTGGCTTGCAACCTTTCGACGATGCTCGAGGCTATGATGCCTTGCATTTGCTAACTCGTCATTGCAAATGAGCTTCTTGGCTCTTCTCTCAATTAAATCTATAGCCTCTAGCTGGTATTTCACTGATCCGTCCCAGAGGTGAGAACAATACTCCAGACATGATCGGACTTGTGCTTGGTATAAGTTGAGCAACTGTCCCGGTGTGAAGTATTGCCTCACCTTTGCAAGTATTCCAAGCTTCTTAGCGGCCAGCTGGGCTTTCGACTCAATGTAGGAGCCGAAATTGAGAGTGGGTGTTAATGAGACACCAAGAAGCTCGAGGTGGTCAGAAATCGGCACGGGTACATTACGGAAAGTAGGAGCCAGGTGAAATTGGCTCCGTTTCGCGGAAAACAGACACGCCTGGGTTTTATTTGCATTAAACTTAACCAAGTTGGCATCGCATTCTCTTCATCTGCTTCTCATGTTTTCCCTTAGAATATCCTAACAATCTACACTAAAATCAACATTAAATAAACCAATCCACGCTTACCTTGTCCGCCATTAGCTGCGCTTATTTGTCTTTAAATAGAAAATGTAATTTTAACGTTTACCTACATAAATGTAATTTTCTTAAGGCCATGATCGTGCAATGAGATGAATAGCAAGTGATTGTGCAAAAGGTAAGTTCACCAATCGACCAACCGACAATAGACTGGGCGGTGGCTGCAAGATCACTTACCCTAGGTACCGAGTTACAGGAAAACACGGCGTTCCACGAAAAGAAGACCTAACATAGAGTACCTAGTGGTTCGTCCCGAACAGAGATCTCGCGAGTCTCCCATAAAAACAAAAAAATAATATTTGTAATTTGAATGTAAAAATAGTGCCACGAAATTAATGAAATTAATTTCGTGCCACTACAGTTTCGTTCAAATTACAGGTAACGGGAGTTCATGTTAATTGGTTATTTTTTTTGGGGTAGAAATTGTAGTTATTCTGGATTTCAGACTTTTCCCTTTATTTGTGTCACTAAAGCTACACGCATACTAAATTTCAGCACGACAGTGCTGAAATTTGGTATACGTAAGAGACAATGAGTCGTCCCCGCACCACAGCGCGTAAAACTCGAATTTTGGACTTGTGTACGCGACCCGCTGAATTCCACCGCAAAATATAATTACATCGAGCGAAGCGAAACTTCCAAATAAACTTGGGCAAATCAGCGTTGTATGTATATATGCTTGTTTGTCCGAGGATAACTTTCGAAGCGTTGATCCGATAATCGTGAAATTTGGTAATTTGGTAGTGATGGTACAATTTTTGTGTAACTAACTGAGGGGTAAAAAAACAACATGGGACTATCCGGTAAAATGGCACATTTTATTGTTTCTATATCATATATTTAAAAAGAAAGAAAGAAAACATTTTATTCAAAAAACCACACAGAAATAAAGAAAAATAAACACAATAACAATAAAATCGAGTTATGGGATGAATTGGTACTCAGTTCAGCATGATGCTACGACATGTTAATATGTCGTAGCGCTGGTCTTTCGTTGAGTCCAGTTTGGATCACCTCACGTACCTACATCTTGATCAAGGGTAGTTTTCATAAGAAAACACCACTATTGTTAAATTTAAACCAAACCATATTAAATACATACATAATACAATTAAATACCTAATATTTTAATCAAATAAAACTATCACTACTAACAATTATTATTATTATTAACTCATTTATTTCAGATTTTAAAATCCATAATTTCTTAACACTAACACAAAATAAAATACATGAACACAAATTTTTAAGTACACAATCAAATTACAAGTACAAAAAATAATAATAAATAAATAATAATAATCTAACGGTATATCTAAAAACTACAACTGATATAGGTATTTTTGTTGGCAGTATGTGTACCATGCAGCAATGATTCATATACTGACAATCAAACCTACTTGCAAACACGCATAAGATGCCGCTGGAGCTAGCCCGAACCCTGCGCAACAGAGATGTACACCGCTTTCGCATGACTGTGTAGAAACAGTCAACTCGCGCTATCACACATAAGAACATTTCACTGGTATGTTTTAGACTATCTTTATTTATTTTTTATTTTATAATATATATATATTTATATATAGTATATATAATATATCTTTTTATATGTATATATTATTTATTTATTTATATATAATATCTTAATTCTACTGTACGTGTGTATGTCACTGAACTCCTCCTAAACGGCTGGAACGATTTTAATGAAGTTTTTTGTATGCGTTTGGGTGGCGCCCTGGATGGTTTAGAGTCACAAATCAGCCCGGCAGATGGCGCTGTTGTCGAGACCCAGGAAATAGCAGACGAAGTCGCGGGAATACAATCAGTATATTATATATATTAAACTATTATACTATGGTATATTTGTTCCTGGTCTGAATTTCTCTATATTGTAAGTACCTATGTATTTACGAAAAAAATCAACGAAAAGGAGTACAAGCTTTGCTTAGTTTGGGGCTAAATGGCGCTGTGAGAATGTCCAGCATTATATATTTATTTAATTCACGCATACAATAACGATCACCCTCTTAACAGAGTACCTACCTACGTAAATTTCTCTGTTTTGGTTGGCAAGAATATTGTTTTGAAGTTTTGTTTATTATGAGTACATAGCATAAGTTTATTTAATTATGTATGCTGATTATTAATGTATGTTTTTATGTATGTTCCCTGATTACACGAAGACGCCTGGATTCAAGAAATTATTTTTTTGTTTAAAGTGGTATACTTCCCAGGTGGTCCCATTGGCACCAGCTCAGGATCTGATGATGGGATCCCAAAAAAATCGAGGGCAACCCTCAAATTTATAGGGACGCAAATCGGTTTTATGTATTTACCTCAGAACTCCGTTATTTATCAACCGATTTCGAAAATTCTTTCTCTTTTTGAAAGGATATACTTTCATATTGGTGTCATAGAAATTTCATCAAAATCAGTTCAGTAGGTTAGTTAAGTCTGTTAGATTTTTGTTTAAAAGAATCTTGTTTTATTTAGCTGTCATATTCCATGTCATATTACCTGTACTGCAACGAGGGGTTTTCACGGCCATGTTTTTATAACTGCTAATAGATGGCGTTGCTCTACCATATAAATGCTGAATAAATTATAAAGTGAATTGTCAATGTCAATTGCTGTATCAACATTAGACACTGAAGAACTCGAAATAAACTAAATATATGTGTTTGTTTATTAACAAAGTGAAATTGATTTACCTAGGTAAATCAATTTTGATATTACGTCAAGATTTTGGCATATAAACTTATCTCCAGACAGCGCCATCTATTGCGCTAATTGGAACTAGTTTAGTTTTCAATCAAGATGTCAGTAGTATCAGTAGGTTTTCAGGAGACACAAAAAACTGTATATCTTTTAAATTTGGATTCATAGACTAACAATATTCAGGGCGAAGCTTTAAATTAAATTAATCTACACAAATTGGTAACAAATTTCGCTTAAAACATGATTTTCGGGACTATACGACCTTTTGGAAAAAAAAGGAAGTTTGACATACGTCCTTTTGAACTGACATCGATGATATTCCTCATTGAAGATTAATATATCACAGTGCTCTCCACTTGACAATTTGCAGGAGTTCGTTTCTCAAAAGAAGTCTCACGGTTGTTTGAGGATCTATTTATAATTTCCACCATTTATGTCGCACATCTGAGCAAAGACCTTCCCGCATCCTTTCTTATGTTATGTTTATACACTTCATTATGGGCAATTTTTGGTCACCTGACGTCATGTTTCGTTTTAGTTAGTTTATAGAAAATCAATAGAAAGTACCCCTACATTACCAATAACAGGAAAACTTAAGTATGTAGGTATATCGTTACGTATGGTATATGAATATCAGTATATCATACACTTAAAAAATCTTTGATCGAACGAAGCGAGATCTCCAAATCAACTTGGGCAAATCGGCGTTGTATGTATGTATGTTTGTTTGTCCGAGGATAACTTTCGTAGCGTTTATCCGATTATCATGAAATTTGTTATGTGGGTAGGTAGTGATGGCACAATTTTGGTGTGACTCAATGAGCTAAAAATTGGGGGGGGGGGGGGTTGATGAGATATTGGGGTTCAAGAGGGGTAAAAAAAAATGAAAATGAGACTATTAGGTCAAGTGGGACGTCAAATGAAAGGTCTTCATTAGTACATTTGAACCTCGTTTTTATTTTTAGTTTTTCTTATAGTTTTTGAATTATTAGCCATAATAAAAACAAAACTTTGACAACATTCACAGGGTATACCAGTGTATACCTACCACAATGCTGAAATTTGGTATTCGTATAACTTTAGTAACACAAATACAGGCAAAAGTCTGAAATCCAGAATAACTGCCATTTGTACCCCAAAAATAAATAACCACTATACAAGAACCCCCGTTACATCTAATTTGAATGAAATTGTAGGTCAATTAGGTTGGTTATGCATTTCGTGGCACCAATTTATTAGTTAAAGATTAAAGCCGGCATGCACAAAGATCACTAAACGTATTTAGCGACTAAATATGTTTAAATTTGAAGTATTTGTAAGATTTGTCAACTCCTTAAATCATATTTAGACAGCCCTAAGAATAATATTTATTTTGGGAGATTCGCGAGATCTCAGTTCGGGGCGAACCACTAGTTACTAAAACTCAGTCATCAACACCAACTGTTTTAAATCAAAAAATGGTTTATTTCAGTTTTAAACAGGGGTTTTCGTTTTAAACGGATTTATTTAATTGGTTTTCAACCGGCCTTACATCTATAGTTTTGTCCAAATAAGACGGCCTACACACGACTTCTTCGTGCCCGTCACCTTGAGACGTAATAGGTGGTCTCTATAGATAACCGCTATTCTCCAAACACGTTTTATTTATTTATTTATTTTTCATATTTTTGCGACACGAAATTAGTTACATCTTAAGATTAAGTAATCTAAATGACATGCACCCTGTTAGGGCGTGGCAAAATTAATATTGTACACATACTTATATAAACTTAGGTATATAAATCTACCTATCCCTGTACGTCATACGTACTTACCTTAAGGATAAAAATTAAATTACATTTCTAAAATTAGTTACTTAATATTACCTAAGAATATTTCTTTGTCACATTATAATATTACATTATCCACATTACATATTTGTTACATTATCATTATCATCACGTCCTTGGACCATACTGTTTAGTCTGAATAAGTGTCCACTTTAGTCGATAGATTAAAGTGGACACTTATTGATATGCGATACTACGTCGTGCGGCTTACACAGGGGTAAACCGATGGGGAAATAATCTCAAATTCCTTGCTGTAAGTACTTAGGTACATAGTAAATTATACTTTAATTAAAGTAAATATGAATTATTCTGTCATGCGCGTATTTAGCCAAAAATTATATACCTAGTATAATATTTATGACTTATGATATTTAACTGTGTATAAATAAAACTCAAGTACCTAGTAAATGATAAGAAACTGATAGTGACCTACGATTTGCCCGGCACTTCACTTCTCGGTCCCAAGCAAAGTGAGGCGGTTGTGTAAAAAAAACAAAATGTCGCGAGCTCCGGTTACAACTTTATGCAATGGAAAAACTATTCCTCTTCTTGGATTGGGCACATGGAAGGTTAGTTTCCATAAACAATAATTTACTTATTTCTAAGTAGGTTAACCAAATATGGAATATGTGAATTAAAAATAGATAATACCTCATTTGACCTAGACCTTTTCTTGAAATATTTACCCCCCACCATTATGGCCCGTTTGCTTTGGCAATCAAATGTTTTTTTTACTTTCATCAATTAATAAAAATTAACCAAATAATGAGGGGTTTTCACGGCCATGTTAATAAAACTGCTAACAGATGACATTGTTGCTCTATTTCACGCTGAATATCAAAGGACTTGTCGTCAGTGACATATCCAGCGGATGGCACGCGTATGAATGTGGCCTTTTTTTAAAAAAATTACTCAGATCATCAGCTGTGACGGACGGACAGACTAACAAAGTAGCCCTTAGCAGTTCATTTTTTCTAGTTTGGTCAGAACACTAAAAAGGAAAGTTTCTCAGTACAATATAATGACTATTCAACCGTTTTTTTCTACGTTTTCATTTGGTAGAATACGTTCAGCTTCTGTTCAAAAGTGTTACTGTCAGTCGATTAATGACTGTCAAAGTCTATCCCATTTCACTGTTTACCTTACCTACCTACTGGCTACTTTACTTTCACTCGCTGCCCCCTTCCACATTATTTGAATCTTTACTTTTTAACGAATCTAATCAAAACTTAAGAAAAATGGCTTCAGAAATGCCGAAAGTAAAGTTTAATAATGGCTACGAGTGCCCTATTCTTGGCATCGGAACTTGGAAGGTAAGTCTCTCCGTGCGGATTGAACTAGATGAGATGGAATTGTTCACTTCCTCTAGTATGATTTTAGACGGCTATAAGCCTCTAAATACCAAAGCCGCCAGCCCGGCGACCCGCCGGGTTTGTTTATTACGAAACAATCAAGCCGCCGTGCCGCTGCGGCTTGCGCTCCGCTCGCTTAGTTGCCCGCCGGCGGGCGCCAGCTTTCAACGAGTAGAAATGTGAACAGAACATGTCGCAAAAAGCCGCCAGCAAAGTTGTTCTTGCAACGTTCTGAAGCCAGTATTCAGGATTCATTTATTCACCATTTCATAATACATATTGGTATGTCAAAAATATGTTACAAATACCAGTGGCACCAACTGGTCTCTTGACTAATGTAACTGTAGATTCTCATTTTAAGGTTGACAACCTCTGTGGCGCTGAGACGTAGGAGGTTACGGATTTTATTCCCGTTGTGGAACCTGTATGGTCTACAGATATTTGTTTTGAGTCCAGGTATTTTTCTATATATTTTTAGTATTTACTAGCTTCCGCCAGCGGCTTCACACGCATGGTTTGTCAACAAAAAGTAGCTTATGTGTTAATCCAGGTTATAATCTACATACATACCAAATTTCGTCGAAATCGGTTCAGCCGTTACGATGTGAAAGAGTAACAAACATCCATACAAACTTTTGCGTTTATAACTGGGGTTCCTAAAGTGTGCACTGTGGCGCCCTGGTGCGATGTAGAGAGGAAAGAGGGTGCCATGAGGAGTTCCTCTACTTTTTCCAGAAACGAAACTAAGGCATTCGCGGTTACATAATTAACAATCAAAGATCAATGTGTAGGAAGAAATGAGAGTAGCAGTGTCAAGCCTTATACCATGCTTTGAAAAAATGTGTGGAGATTACCAAACTCACACGTCACATTCACAAATAGCGGGTTATTATATCCGTCGGTAACCGACCACGACTCGTATCTCCATGAAAAAGTGTGAACTAGTGTCCAACTTATGATACGTTTTCAATGAGAAACGAGTCATAGCTGGTTACCGACGTATATAGGAACCCACCATAAGTTGCCATTGTATTTTATTTACTATTCTTCATAAATAATAAATGTTTTCTTGTATTTAAATATAAAAACTCAGCTTCATACTGTGGATGTACAACCAGACGCTCCGCGATGCGCCACCGCTACATGGTAGACATACCTCCCAAACGCACAAAGCGGTACTCTTCCACCTTTATTATGCGCACCGCCAAGGAGTGGAACGCCTTGCCTGAGTCTGTGTTTCCTGATAACTACAACCTCTCTTCTTCAAGTCACGAGTGAATAGGTTTCTTCTAGGCAAGCGTGTACCATCGTAGACTGCATCATCGCTTACCATCAGGCGAGATAGTGGTCAAACGCTAGCCTATAATATATATAAAAAAAAAATGTTTTAATTTTTGTGCCCATCTACTTAGTATCATTGTATCCTATTTCAACTAACTCGGGCGCCAGATAAAATACTAAACCTGTGTGTAGCAAACTGTAAAAGTTTGGGAACCCCTGGTTTATAATATTAATGGGATTTACAAAAAAAAAAGGATATAAGTATCAGTTATCTGGTTGGATACAAGCTTGACTTAGTTTGGGGCTAGATAGCGCTGTGTAAAATGCCCAGCATTATTTATGATTTATTTAAGAGTTGACTTGTATGAAGGATGGGATGCGAGCAAATGAGGTGTACAAAATTAGAATTAAGTCTTTATTGAACTAGTAAATACGCGAGCTGCTAATTGGCACTTTCTTCTAGCTAACCTTTGTTATGCAGAATGGATATGAAATAAATTTATTGTATAAAAAATAAGATGAAAGTAAAAACTGTTTGCCAAATTAAAATTTACCTAGGGGTACCTTTTAGGGTACTTATTTCCTTATTTACTTAAGTATAGGTAGGTAACCTATATAATCTTCGGTAAAAATACGCGATAAATACCAGTTAAATAACAATCATTTACCAACATTTAATCAAGAACTTACAATACGATTTTTGTTATTGCAATACCTATGCTGTAACAACTCGTAAAGATAAGGAGTTACTGATAACTAAGAGTTTATAGATAACCCTTAAATTTGACAGTCATGCACTTAACTTATTATGACATCATCATAATCATCATCGTCAGCCCTTCTCATCCCACTGCTGGGCATAGGCCTCTCTTCGTTGTCGCCATTCACCTCTGTCCTGCGCTGTTCTAACCCACATACGACCTGCGATTTTATAATGTCGTCGACCCATCTTGCCGGCGGGTGAGCTGCATTCCTGGTTCCATCTCAGGGCCACCACTCAGTCAGCACCCTGCTCCACCTGTCATCACCGCGCCTGGCCACATGTCCTGCCTAACTCCATTTGAGTCCGAATATACTTATGCTTGCTAACGTCTTGAACTTTAGTCCGCTTGCAAATTTCGGTATTAGGGACTCGATCTAGTAATAAGATGACATATAAAATAATTCGCATGTCTCCTAAGAGGCTAGATAGATGAAACCAACAATTTAAAATCTAAGATCTATAATTTACTAGTTTCCGCCCGCAGCTTTGTACGCGTGGTCAGAAAAAGTAGCCTATGTTTTAATCCAGGTCATATTCTACCCATATACCAATTTTTATCGAAATCGGATCAGCCTTTACGACGTGATTGAGTAACAAACAAACAGCCACACTTTTGCATTTATAATATAAGTGTGATTTATCACTAGCTGACGCGCCCGCGACTTCGCACGTGTGGTTTTTCAATAAAGTTGTTTCAAGTAAGTTGTCAGAAAATAAAATGGAGTATCCCGATATTTCCACGCAGTTGGATGCGCCATGATCACGTTTAATATCCCGTTTTAGTGAAAATTGATCCGATTGAGCGACGTGCTGCTAGACTCATTGGTGATAACTCCCTAGTGGAAGCCAATTTACAAAGTCTAGAGCACAGACGCCGAGTAGCCAGACTTACAGTTTTTTACAAGATTCATTTTGGTGAATGTGCGCAAGATCTTCATGACCTTATCCCTCCTTCCCCCTTCCACTACCGGACAAGCAGACGTACTGAGAAGTACCACCCATACCTGGTCGCCATAACACCTTGCCGTACCAGACGATTTGTTTCAACTTTTCTTGTTAGCACAAGTAAGGAGTGGAGCACGCTTCCGACGTATGTTTTTCCGAACCAGTATAATCTTGGAACCTTCAAGTCCAGAGTGAATAGGTTCTTTCTAGGCAAGCGTGCTCCATCTTCGATCACACCATCACTAAACATGCGAGGTAGAGGTCAAGCACTTGACAATCATCAATAAATAAAAATGGCACCCCCGGATTGCCGACAGAAGTGAAAACTTGAACAGTTACGAGATACTTATATACAGAGGTGTCAGTAACAGTGTCGCGAGTTCAATGGTTTTTTCCCATCTCAAAAAAATGCTCAACGCGCCTAAAGAAGTTTTCCCTTCAAAAACTTGAAACTTTCATTTGTTTTTTGCAAATCTAAATAATTTATTGCCAGAATATAGGTTATACAGAAAGATGTAAAATTGAATATAAAATAGTTTCACTATACTCTACCCCACTCAGGGGCGTGCAATAAGCTTGTAAAGCTTTTATATTTGTATTGTTATAAATATATTGTTAGTAACATTACACTATTTATGTCAAACATTTAGTATTCAATTATAATTATTCAAATTAATCATGTCATTATTTATTAAAGTATTCCTCTAATGTATAAAAGGTCTTATTTAAAAGCCATAATTTTAATTTGTGCCTAAATTTAAAAAGTGGCAGCTCTTTAATGTTCTTTGGTAAATTATTAAATATTTTTACAGCCATTACATATACATTCTTTTTATAAATATCAAGTTTACAATGTGGTATTTGTACTAAAAACGGGATATTTACCATGATTTGTACAAATAGTGTTAATAACCATGATAGTTTCAAAAGTTGTGTGGTAGATAAAGTCTATTGTGATGCCTTGTATGCCTTTGCATTTTGTCAGAGTGTTTTAGAAATCGTTCTGAATTTTCTTTAACTAAGTTACATATACCATTTATATACATACAGGCAATAGGCATGATTTTATGTTCCTTAAAAATAGGACGACAGCTTTCAGTAAACCAGGCTCCACATAATGCGCGAACACATTTTTTTTGTGCTATAAAAGCTTTATTAATGTCTGTCGAGTTTCCCTAAAGAATAAGACCATAAGAGAGAATCGAGGAAACATAGCCATGATAGGCACTTAGCGCAGCTTGTTTTGATACATTTAATCGTAGTTTTCTGAGTGCAAATACAAACCGATCCAATTTATTACATACAGAGTCAATGTGAGCCTTCCAGTTGCAGTTCTTGTCAACTATTAATCCTAAGAATTTTGTTGTACTTACTTCTTCTATTATTTAATTTTTAAAATTAATGTTTAATGTCAAGTGCTTTGAATTATAATAATATGTTTGAAATTGTATTAATTGAGTTTTTTTAAGATTTATTTTAAGATTATTGTTGTTTAGCCAATTGTCAATTTTATTCATTGTTATAATAATTTGATTTTTTAAATCATGGTTGTTTTGTGCTTTAATGGCAATTGTAGTATCATCAGCATATAAAGTGCACTCATGTTTAGTTATGTTAGGAAGGTCATTAATGTACGTTAGAAAAATAAATGGACCTAATATACTTCCTTGGGGTACCCCACATTTACTCAATCTCGGCTTTGAAGTATAATTTTTTTTTACATTGCTTGAAATTTTAGTGATTTCTGTGCAATGACTGCGATTTTCTAAATAACTTTTTAGCCAAGCAAAGGCGAGGCCACGTATTCCGTACTTGTATAACTTGTTTAATGCTATTTCATGATTGACAAAATCAAACGCTTTTGTCAAGTCAAGAAATAAGGCCGCCATTTTAGATTTCTCATTATGATTCATGATTATCGACCCATTCCGGAGACAGTGCCACTGCAGGTGGTTGGGCATAGAGGACATGAGAGCATGTGGGCCATTGTTTGTGAGGTGGCCCCCTCACAAACAATGGCCCACATGCTCTCATGTCCTCTATGCCCAACCACCTGCACACGAGAATACTTGTACCAGGAAACAGAGGGCTGTGGAAGTTGCTCTCTATTGGGCTAATAAAATTTTAGAAGTCAAACAGCCATTGACACGAAAAAAGATCATGGTTATGCATCATGGCAACTACCTGATACTTGGAGTACCATTATACCATACATGTTTTATCAACTGTTGAACTAACCCCTCATGATAAGACTGTTTGTTCTATAGATAAACTTGTTTGATAACATTTGACATCGGCACCTTTAAGATAATAAATTTATATTTTGATATAAAAAACGGTTATAAAAATATTGTATCATAGTCATACATATTTATTGTTTAATGTTTGTTTTACGATAAATGATTAGTACAAATAGTTTTGGTCTAAAACATAAGCCCCGCTGGGCACTACAATCTAACTCTATCCAGCCTCCAGCACCCACTGTGTGTGGGGCAATCGGTCTTGAGCAAGTTTCATCCATTGCTGTCCAACCATCGATCGTCAGACCATCGGGCCGATGGTCTACAATAATATTATTATGCACTTATTACTCAACATTTTTAGCTCATTTAGTCACACCAGGATTGTGCCATCACTACCTACATAAATATCAAATTTCACGATGATCGGATTAACGCTTTGAAAGTTATCCTCGGACAAACAAACATACATACAACGTCGATTTGCCCAAGTTTATTAGGAGATCTCGCTTCGCTCGATCATTGATTATTCTTATGATTCAAATACAATTAGTTAATGGTTCTGTTAATAAATAAATGAATAAAGTATTATTATTCTAGCGGGTTCGATTCCCGCCACAGAACAAATGTTTGCATGATCTAGAGATATTTGTTCCGCGTCAGTTGTTTCTCTATATATTGTTACGAGCTGAGGGTTCGGGATAAAATAATGGGAATCGATCTAACCAAAATAACACTTATTCGAACTAAACGATGAATACACGAACTTGGTCACACGTAATCACAACACACTAATTCACACCAATGTTGCACCACTTAAAGTCACCGAAATGATCGCACTTATAGCTTAATCCAGACTGACTCGCGAGCAACTACTGTTCACGCGAGACCCTTCTCCACGTCAGTCCTCCAGGGCCTCGCTGAGACTCACTCACTCACTACTATTCACGCGAGACCCTTCTCCACGTCAGTCCTCCAGGGCCTCGCTGAGACTCACTCACTCACTGACTGACTGTCCGGCCATCTCTCCGGCCTATTTATATCGTACACAATTCGATTGTTCGAGAGCGATCTCGGTCGTTCCAGGAAAGGGGTCGGTGTTTCGACAGAACGACCCATCCCCATTGTGCGCAACCGCAGACAATAACAGAAGTTACGATTATTACTCATTGTTTAACAGCCTCGGCGTAACAATATTATAAGTATGTATTTGTAAACAAAAGTATTCTATCAGTTATTCGGTTCCCCTAGTACAAGCGTTGCTTAGTTTGGAGCTAGATAGCGCTGTGTGAAATGTCCAGCAATATTATATTATTTAACTAACATAGTTTTTTAAGCATGGTATATTATCAAAATATGGATCTCGATCTGAAATAAACTCTTATTATTCATTTGTATATTATTATTTCCAGTCGAAGCCAGGTGAAGTGACGCAAGCTGTGAAGGACGCCATCGACATCGGCTACCGTCATATAGACTGCGCACACGTCTACGGCAATGAGAAGGAAGTGGGAGCGGCGATCACAGCTAAGATCCAAGAGGGGGTTGTCAAACGGTAAGGATTTCATCATCATCGTTTCCGGTTTAGGAAGACGTACAAAATACCTGACAAAAGTCTTCGATCAGTGTGTGTTACCAGTGATGACCCGGCTGCCGCTAAACGCACACGATGGATAGATAGGACCCCCCTCCCCCTCCTGATTTCAGACCACAGGAACAGTTACCACCCCGGCACGATCTGCCGTGGCCAGTCTGGTAGTCCTTAAGCTTCGCATAGTTAATATGTGTAAATGGATTCAGGGAAAATAATGTTAACATTGAATTGACGTTGAAAATTCGCTTTCCTTTGTTATTCAGAGCATGACAGAGCAACGCCATCTGTTAGCAGTTATAAAAATATGGCCGCTAAAACCCATCATTGGGCCCAAACCCTCTTCTCATATTATAAAAACAAATCTTGTTTTTGTGGTTCGCAGTGAGGACCTCTTCATCACGTCCAAGCTGTGGAACACGTTCCACCGTCCGGACCTGGCGCGCGGAACCCTGCTGGAGACCCTCAAGAACCTGAACGTCAAGTATGTGGACCTATACCTGATCCACTGGCCTCAGGCTTACAAGGTATGTACTCTATTTTTAACTGACTTCAAAAAAAGGAGAAGATTCTATATTCGTCGGATTTTTTTTTAATGTATGTTCCTTGATTACTTGAAGATGCCTGGACCGATTCGAGAAATTAGTTTTTTGTTGAAAAGGATATATTTCCCAGGTGGTCCCATTGGCACCAAGTCAGAATCTGATGATAGGACCCCAAAAAATCGAGGGCAACCCTCAAATTTTATAGGGATGCATGTAACTTTTTAACAAAGATAGAACCAACTTAACCAAACTACTGAACTGATTTTGATGAAATTTCTATGAGACCAATTTGAAAGTATATCATTACAAATTAATAAGAATTTTCTTAAAATTACATAATTATTTAAATTCATAGAAAAACAAAATGTAAAAAAATAAGGATTAAAACATAATGTAAATTTTAGGGTTCCATACGTCAAAAGAAACCCTTATAGGGTCACTTCTAGTTTAGGTCTATCAGTCAAGGTCCTTTTTCTCATGAACGCGTGGAGATATCAAGTTGAAATTAATATGAAATACTTAGATCCCTTGAAGCTGCTTCTAAGTCAACGCAATATAAAAAAATACGGCCATTTATATTATACTGTGATCTGGATGTTTCTCTTGTAAGTATTTACCAAAAAAACGTATAGTATTCTATCAGTTATCTATTTCCCATAGTACAAGCTCTGCTTAGTTTGGGGCTAGATAGCGCTGTGTGAAATGTCCAGCAATATTTATTTTATTTTGCTCGACAATTTAACCTGCCCGCGGCTTCGCACGCGTGGACTGTCAATACAAAACTTTACCCTCCTGCGCAGTCTGATAATAAATGTTGCTGGACATTTGACACAGCGCTATCTAGCCCCAAACTAAGCAGAGCTTGTACTATGGGAATCAGATAACTGATAGAATACTTATATACTTTTTTTGTTAATATAAACTTGAGAGCAAAAAAATCGCACATTCATGATTTTTTGACATAACTAAAAAAAAAACAAAAAATACACTGTGGGATCACTGGTGTACCCTGCGAATTTTGTCAAAGTTCAGTTTTTATTATGGTTAATAACTTAAAAACTACATGGTTCAAATAAAAACGGGGTCGCAATGTACTCACAAAGACCTTTATTAAACGTGCCACTTGACCGGATAGTCTCATTTTGTTTTTTTTTACCCCTCTTGAACCCCAATATCTCAACAACCTCCCCACATTTTTAGCTCATTTAGTCACACCAAAATTGTGCCATCACTACCTCTGGTAGGTAGTACTAATGAAGACCTTTCATTTGACGTCCCGTTTGACCTAATAGTCTCATTTTTTTTTTTTTTTTACCCCTCTTGAACCCCAATATCTCAACAACCCCCCAATATTTTTAGCTCATTGAGTCACACCAAAATTGTGCCATCACAATCTATCTATATACCAAATTTCACGATGATCGGATAAACACTTCGAACGTTATCCTCGGACAAACGAACAAACATACATCCATAGGTACACACAACGCCGATTTGCCACACGTTGATTTAGAGATCTCGCTTCGCTCGATCAATAATAATAATAATAATTGTTTTGTGTAACTTTAATATTGGTATCGATATAGCATTTAGTAATAATTTTTTGTATGTGCACATTGTTGCATAAAATAAACGTTATATTATTTATTACTAGCTGACCCGCCCGCGGCTTCGCACGCTTGTAATTTCTCGTTCCCCAAAAACTAAACTTGAGAGCAAAAAAATCGCACATTAATGATTTTTTGACATAACTAAAAAAAAAAACAAAAAATATTATGTTTCTGTAATGCAGATTCATAGTCTATTTTAATACCTATCCAGTGGTATCTGATTTGTCTTTCAATCATTACATAAAAATGCTTTTGTGGATCAATAACAAAAATGCATGTTTAGTAAAAAATTCTTTATTCAAGTATTGGTGTCAAAGTTATGAAATTAAAAGATAAAATTAATTTAAAGTTTGTTATTAATACCGAGTGTTCCCTCCCCTAGCCTGAATCACTGACTCCATCCGTGTTTTCATTGATGTTACTAGACTTTTGATAAAGTCTTGAGGAATAGCCTCCCATTCCTCTGCGATCGCCTGTTGCAGCTCCTGTAGAGTCGATGGAGGAGCATCTCGGCCTCGAACTCTTCTTTTCAGCTCGTCCCATAGATGTTCGATGGGATTGAGGTCTGGGCTTCGAGCTGGCCACTCCATAACGGTCACATCCACCTCTTGAAGGTACTCGATCACTATGCCAGCAGTATGCGGTCTTGCATTATCTTGCATAAACAGAAAGTTTTTGCCGATAAACCCAGCAAAAGGTACGACGTGGCTCTCGAGTACTTCCTCAATGTATCGTATGGAAGTCAATCCTCTTGATTGGCGACCAGTATTCGGTCCGGTGATGAAGGCAAGCTCGGTTTTTGCTTCCATAGACATGCCTCCCCAAAACATGATTGATCCACCGCCATAGGCGACACGTTCTGTTATGCAGCATTGGGCAAATCGCTCTCCCGATCTTCTATACACCTTCCCCCGTCCGTCGTTGCCATGCAAGCACATCCTGCACTCATCAGAGAACAGGACTGCATTCCACTGCTCTTCGGTCCAATTCAAATGGTCTCGAGCGAACTGAAGGCGGGCTTCTCGGTGGGCTGGGGTCAATTTCGGCCCGTTTGCTGGCCTGTGTGCAGTCAGGCCACCTTCTCTCAATCGTCTTCTGACTGTCCACCGGCTAACTTCTACTTCACGAACTTCTTGAAGTCGTTGGCCCAGTTGAACTGCGTTCAAACGACGATTTCTTAAAGATGTCGTTATAAGAAAGCGGTTATCACGCTCTGTTATAGCACGGGGACGGCCCGATCCTTGTCGCCGTTGGTAGCCACCAGTCTCTTGATACCTCTGGTATACACGCCGAACGGTAAATCGGCTCAAACTCAATTGTCGAGCCACTTGACTTTGCTTAAGCCCCGATTCAACAAGGGCAACCACTTGAGCGGCTACTTCTGGTGTAGTATCCATTTTCGTGTTCCGTTTGAAGCCAATATCAATAGAGAACCTTTCACACTGTACGTTGGTATGCAAATGATGACCATTTTTTTTTTTTTTTTTTTTTCTCGAATGGACTAATCTCGCTGTTGGCCTCTGAGGCCGTGACAGCTTAACCGAACTTTTGGCGAGCGCAGATGGCGCTCAGCCCAGTAAGTTTTTTTTAGGCAACTAGCGCAAGGGTACGAACCTCGGCTTGGGCTGTTGCCGGGGTGGGGATAGGAGAGAAACGCCCGGGTACATGTCTGTACCTCGTATAGGCGGCGACTGAAGGGACTCGTCGACCTCGCCGGCGAGGTCGGTGTTTCTGTGAAGTGTTTGCTCTGTCTGATATAGATGACTCACCTTCCGCATTAGCAGAGGTGATTTCGTCATCCGGGTCTCCGAGAACGTGTCTCGGACGACGGAGGATTTAAATGATGACCATTCCCTCAATATGCACTCTTTTATACCTGCGATAAATCCCGCCGCCGGCCTTACCTGGATCGAGCGACATAAGGGGGTCTATTGTTTTGTTGCTAATGAGTTGTTTTTAAAGGTAAATGTCAACCCTTTATCAGTTCTGCGAATGCCTAGATTATGCACTTTAATTTAATTTGATTTTAATTTGCTGTAAGCTCCAAATAAAAAAAAATTTAACTTTTAAGTAAAAATGTGCGGATGTGCGATTTTATTGCTCTCAAGTGTATATGCAAGCATTTGTTCTGCGGCGGAAATTGAACCTGCTATCTCCTGCGTCTTAGCCGGCTATTCAACCACTGCGCCACGGAGGTCTAAATCCCGGTTACAATCTATTTATACACCAAACTAGATGATCCGCCCGCGGCTTGGCACGCGTGGTTTATCAAGAAACACATTACCCTCCTTTTTCGCAGTCGGGTAAAAAGTAGTCCATGTCCTCACCTGCCCCAGGATGTAATCTCATTGCCAAATTTTATTAAAAGGTAACAAACAAACAGATCTACTTTCGCATTTCTATTATTATTATGAATTTCATATGCTTACATTTCAGACAATGTCTGGTAAGCATTACAAAAATTTCACAATCACGATGGCAGTACTTTGCCAGATACCAGAGACCAGAGACCAGTACCAGAGTCCAACAATGCAACCACCGAACTTCGTATTTACGCATTATTCATTGAAATGGTTCTCAGCCAACCTAAATCACAAAACGCTTCGATAGCGCGTTCTAAAGCTTCCAGTAGCGCCATCTAGTTTTTACATAACCAACTATAATCTAGCTCGAAGCACTCCTTAATATACCTAATATAGGTATGGATGTCTGTAATGTATTCATAGTTATGGGAAAAATAAAAAAAATATATATGAACTAGCTGTTGTCCGCGACATCGTACGCGTTACACTACTAAATGTGTAGGTATAACCTGGAAATAAAGCTAAACTCGCTGTTGCAACTTGACACCCCATTTTTATCCCATGGGAACCGATTTATGGGATAAAAGGTAGCCTATGTGGTAATCCAGATTACAATCTACGTATATACCAAATTTCATCGAAATCGGTTCAGCCGTTACGACGTCATTGAGTAACAAACAAACAAGAAAATAAATAAACAAAAATACAAACTTTTACATTTGTAATATTAGTGTAATAGTGTGATGACACGGCATGATTACGGAAACACAATAATAGCGACATGTTTCCTCCCGCGAACACTTCGCTTGTGGAATGGTCTCCCTGCCGAGGTTTGCCCGAGGGACTACAGTATGGGGTTCTACAAAAAGAGCGTTTTGAAAATTATAAAGGGTTGGAACGCGCGAGTAATAAATACCTTTGGTGTAACAAACGTCCACAGGCTACGGTAACCGCTTACGATCAGGTGGGCCGTATGCTTGTTGCTACCTTAGTGGTATAAAAAAAATAGACGGTGGGATTCCTAGATTTTGGCTAATTAAATAAGACACTTTACCAGAAGTCAAAAAATTAAAATAATTATATCAATACTGACAGGAACACTTAGAAATACTAGGAGGAACTTTTAACTACCTTTATCGGCCCTTGTATTATTCTTCTTCTTAGCGTGTCAATAGCTCTACTTATATTGGTTAGACAGGTACTTGGCTACATTGATGGCGTCAGGAGAAGCCGTTTTTAAGTCTTCCATTGTGCACCTGCAGGTGTTCGGGCACAAAGGGCACATTGTGTTTAGTCCTTGTATTTTGATATTTGCACGTGAATGCGTCATTAAAATTGCTTCCATAGTGGAAGGCAATTAAAAAAACGTTTTATGATTATTTATTAAATATGGTACACAAAACAGAATACAACCAGTAACGATAACAATATTAAGATATACAATGGTTATGAGCTAGATGGCATCCTAAAAACATGCGTACACATCATGATTAATTAGAGCAGTTATAATTGTGTTGTGACGATAGAACAAAGTTAAATAATAAAAAGAATGATAACAAAATCTGGGGATACAGTTTGGTGTTGCAGCTATATATCTATCATCTACATACAAACTGTAATTAGACCACTGGATAGCTAAAGGATCAATGAATTCGTTACGCTAAGTGAGGACGGTGACACATCGCACGCGGTGGAGGGGGAAGCGCCGCCATTTTGAGGTCATTTTGCTGCGATTCGAGATTTCCATTTAGTATGACCCGAAGGACTTCTTAGAGTTTAACATGATTATAACATACATAAAATAGCGTATTTTATATAGAAAATATTAACTGTTACGTACACGTATTCACGTACAACACACGGCCGTGTCCGTGACACAGCCATACACCATTTTTTTTTGTATTTTTACATGTTACCCGAAATAAAAGTATTATTATTATAAGTTATAACACCTCTCTTTTTGCGACGGGGCTTAAAAAAGTAGAATGCCTCTACAGACATATTTGGAATTATGCGGATGCAGATTTTTTGACATCCGCGAATGCAGATGTGAATCTTTGAAGGCTCACATCCGCGGATGCGGATGTTAAGATTTTTTTTTAAGAAACTATTTTTTGGTGCAGAAATAAAACAAAAATATAAACTATTAACTGCAGAAAACTTGATTGACATAATCGGTTGGGGAAAAAGTCTTTTCGCATTATAGTATGTATGAACTTGTAATAAAATCTCTTTGGCTATACTATTTGTATTTGGCTGGTTTTGGTATAATTCAAAGTTTAAATTTTAAAGAAGATAATTCCAAATTCGAATTAGGAAAATGTGTGATTTTTATTTGTTTTTTGTACTGTAAAGATGAGTGAATCTAATGCAGAAATTCGATACATTTTAAAATTTTACTACAAAAAAGGTAAAATTGCAACACAAGCTGCGAAAAAAATTTGCGATGTTTATGGACCTAGTGCAGTGTCTGTGAGGGTAGCACAAATTTGGTTTAAGCGTTTTCAATCCGGAAATTTTGATGTCAAAGATGCACGTCGCTCTGGTCGCCCTATTACAGATAAAATTGATGCCATTTTTGAAAAAGTGGAGCAAGATCGGAATATCAGTAGTTACGACGTAGCTGAAGAACTGGGAATTGACCACAAAACAGTTTTGGCGCATTTGAAAAAATCTGGGTACTTACACAAAAAAACTCGATATTTGGGTACCCCACGAGCTCGCTGAAAGAAACCTAATGAACTGTGTACTCATTTGTGATTCTTTATTACGACGTAATGAAACCGAACCATTTTTGAAGAAGCTGATAACTGGTGATGAAAAGTGGATCACGTACGACAAGAACGTGCGAAAAAGGTCGTGGTCAAAGCCCGGTCAGGCTTCACAGACTGTGGCGAAACCCGGGTTAATTCGCAACAAGGTGATGCTGTGTGTGTGGTGGGATTGGAAGGGCATTATTCATTATGAGCTGTTACCACAAGGCAGGACCATCGATTCTGAACTCTACTGCGAACAACTGATGAGATTAAAGCAAGAAGTTGAGAGAAAGCGGCCGGAATTAATCAACAGAAGGGGTGTGGTTTTTCATCATGATAACGCTAGACCTCACATATCTTTAGTCACTCAGCAAAAATTAAGAGAGTTTGGCTGGGAGGTGTTAATGTATCTGCCGTATAGTTCTGACCTTGCACCTTCAGATTTCCACCTGTTTCGGGCTCTTCAGAATTCTTTAGGCAGTGTCAGGTTAACATCACGAGAGGACTGCCAAAACCACTTGTCGCGGTATTTTGATAAGAAGCCCCAAAATTTCTATAGCAATGGGATCATGTCCCTACCTACAAGATGGCAAAAAGTTATCGAACAAAATGGTGCCTACATACTTTAGTTAAATGTAAATAAACTATATTAAAAAATGTTTTGAATTTTTTTAAAAAATGCGATGAAACTTTTTCCCCAACCTAATATAACTTACTAAACAATAACACTAAAAAACTGCAATGTTCATACGATAAGCGCAAGTAAACACGTTATGATTGATTTACGAGATACAAATGATAAACAATATCAAACGCGTTGTATCTTGTCATCGAAATCTTCCCTCCTATTGGTCAATCAGCATGTGGCCACGGCACGCGCCACTCGCAAGCCCCACACGATTTCCGCATCCGCATAAACATCCGCATCGATGATTGCAGATGTCCTATTCGATGCGGAGGTTCCGTATTTGCGGATGCGAATATTCGCAACATCCCTGAAACATATTAAAATAATCGCTTACTTTTCAGGAAGATGGTTCCCTCTTCCCCGAAGACGACGCCGGCAAGATCCAGTTCTCTGATGTGGACTACGTGGATACATGGAAGGCAATGGAACCGCTCCAGACTGAGGGTCTCACGCGCAGGTACTAAAGCTTCCTATTTTTAACCGACTTCAAAATAGGAGGAGGATTTCAATTCGACTGTATGTTTTTTTTGTTTGTATGTTACGCGATCATTCCGGCAATTATGAATCGATTGTGATGAAGCTTTTTTTGTTTGGTAGGTAGATCATACTTCAGTGGTGGTCCTATATAAATTTTATCGAAATTGAATATGAAAGCTAACTTTATTCAAACTAGATGGCGCCACTACAGATATTTACGCTTCTTCAAGTATTTAAAACACTCATAAATAGAAATGCAATGTTGTGTAAAAATTTAAAGTCATCGACTACTTCTAATTTTGCGGAGACAAACATACGGAAGCTAAATTGTTATATATTTTTTAATTACAGTTTGGGACTGTCGAACTTCAACTCGAAGCAGGTCGCCAGGGTTCTGGAGGTGGCTAAAATCAAACCGGTCGTCAACCAGGTGAGTTATACATATTAATATTATAAATTCGAAAGTAACTCTGTCCCTCTGTCTGTTTCGTTTTCACGACTAAACGGCTGGGCCGATTTCTATGAAATTTGGTATACAACCTGTTTTGTTTTGTATGATTTTAATTTAAAACACACATCCAAAATCGTCTTAACTGATTTTAGAGGTGAGTTTAATACCGGTAGCTTTAATATTTATCCAGTAATCGATACATTTCTAATAAACAATTTTTAACGTAAATCGGCGCCGCATTTGCGACGATGCCGCTTAGTCAGTTTAACAGGAACCTTCTTACATGATGAATGAATATTATTTGTCTAACTATTTTATACAGGCTGTTTCATTTATATATAGGACTTGATATTAAAGTTGTTTGAAAATTTAACACTGGTATGGTAATAAATTTGAAAAAATCTATTTACAACAATGATAGCCATTAGCCCTACCCGTGTTTTCATTTAAGGCCATACAAAACAAAACACTTATACGCTTATTAAATGTCCAGCATATACATATATTTATTTCCCTTCTATCCAGGTGGAATGTCACCCCTACCTAAACCAAAGTCGTCTTAAAGAGTTTTGCTCTAAGCACGGTATAAAGCTGACCGCGTACTCTCCCCTTGGCTCCCCCGACCGCCCCTGGGCACAGCCCGGAGACCCCAACCTGCTGGAGGACCCCAAGCTGAAGGCCATCGCTGCTAGACTCAAGAAGACCGTCGCACAAGTTCTCATCAGGTGAGATTAACTAAATGTTCTTCTTCTTCCTGCCCTTTACCCACATTACGTGGGGTCGGTACAACATGTATTCCTCCTCCATACCTCTCTATCAGCCGTCATCTCCGTTGTCACTTCCTTCCTACCCATATCATTCTTCACACAGTCCATCCATCTCTTCTTCGGCCTTCCTCTACTTCTACATCCATCCACACTCATATCTAACACTCTTTTAGTGACATGATTTTGTTCCCTCCGCATGGCATGTCCATACCACGCTAGCCTCTTACTCCTCAATATTTTTTTTTTTTTTTTTTTTTTTTTTTTTTCCTGTCCGGGCGCAGAGGCCCGGCCCGCGAGCTAGCCTACATGATGTTCCTCTGCCATAAACAGAGCCTTTATTTAAGTATTTTTATTATATACATTTTTATTCTTATTTACTAGTTACAGGAAAAGCCGATTCTTACATTGTTACTCCTTATGTTAACTAGGCATTACAGTATATTCATCTATCCATTTTTATTTTATTACAATGTATATTTATGCTGTTTCTATATATATTTCATTATATATATTCAACATGGCTTATCTATCTATTATACTATTTATCTTCTTAGCTGCTATTCATATACTATTGTTTTAATAGTGAATGCCCCAAACATTTCCTACTTATCTTATTTTTGTCTATTTTGGTACTTTAACTTTTTTATAAGTTACTATGTTTTAATAGATGTTACAATTTACTTTTGTTTACAATTTCTTGTTGTTATGATCTTTGATCTAATTTAATAATGATAACTTATCTATTATCCTATTTGCTTTCTTAGAGACTTTGTTGGTATTATGTACTACTTATTTAATAAAGTATTACCCAAGCATTTCCTTTTGGTCTTATTTTTATCTATTTACTTTAATTTTTATAACTTATGTTTTAATAGATGTTACAATTTATTTTATTTGCAATTTCTTGTTTTTATGATCTTTAATCTATTTTAATAACGATAACTTATCTATCTTTTATCCTATTGTCTTCTTAGAAACTATGTTTGTATTTAGTACTACTTGTTTAAAAGCTATTTCCCAAACATTTCCTATTCGTCTTATTTATCTAATTACTTAATATCTTTATATCCTACTATAATAAACTAGGTATTACATAATTTTTGTTTACATTCCTTATTCTTATGATGCTTTTATATATACTTATTATATATAACACAACATGCTTATTATCTAGTCTTATTTCTACTTATTACTTTATTACCTATTCTTATACAGTATTCAACAAATCTCTTTCTAAATTTTTATTCTTGGTTATAGTATACAATTTTGTTTTGACTTTAACTGAGGGCTCCCTTAGCAATAGGCTATTGTTGCTCTTGCTAGAGCTTCCCATTTTCTTCTAATGCTGCAGCTGTCGCTGAAAGCATTATGCTCCGTATTTTCCAGTTTAGCCTGGACGCAGTTACAGCATGCCGGGGCAACTCCGGCAAGCCAGTCTCCACAATGCTGTTTCAGATGGGGGCCTCCGCAGTGACAGCACTTGTTCTGCGTTTCTTTACAAAAACGCCGACCATGGCCGTAGCCGAGGCACAGAGAGCATTGGACCAGTGGCGATTGGTCCGACACCCTCACTCTCTGAAGGTCGATGTACACTGCCTCTATATCCATCATACGCTGGTATATTTTTGGCGAGACCCTCATCACTATATGGCAGCTGTTTGGGTTCCGCGTCTGTTTTCTGTAGGCTATCTGGATCCTGTCTTCTTTTTTGTCCAGGCCGAGGATGAGAGACTGGTTTTGATTCCTTAGCGCCGTGACAACATCTTCGTCCATATCTGTCTCCGGTGTCATCCAGACGCTCTTAAGGATCACTAGTGGGTCTTTGTTCTTTATTTCCTCCACATTTAGTTCTTTTGTCTTGCTCAGTCTTTCCTTTACTCTTTGCCGCTCTTCTTCAGTCCTGCATCCCAGTATCACCTTCCTATCTTTCGCTTTCCTGACATTTTCTACATTTAATCCTCCTTCTTTGGCATTTATCGCACTCCTAATCCTGTCTAAGACGTCTTCTCCTGTCTCTGTCTCATTTTTTGCGGTGACTACTACTGAGTGCAGCGCGGTCTGCTCCGGGTAAAGCTTCTTTTTGGGCGCCGCTGCTGCACTTGCGTATGTTTTCCTTTCTAACGCTTCCTTAAGTACCTCCATCTTCTCGTTGTTCTCTTTTATCAATCTAGTGTGTTCTGCTAAGGTTTTTATTAGAACGTCGTCATACTTTTGTGCTTCGTCTTTTTTGTCAGTTTCTGGGTCATTCTCTTTTTCCTGTACTTGGCCCTTTTTTGCCTTTAAGGAGGTAAGTTCAGCTTCGGTATCCTTGTAGAGCTGATATACTCTCTCTACACTTTGGGAGACTCCGGTTTTTATGTCGGTTCTAAGATTTCGGGCGTCCCCAAGTAGGGTTTTCGCTCTTACAATGGATGCTTTGGCTTCTGATGCCCTGTCTTTGTACCTATTTTGCGAGGTTTGTACCCCTTTTGGCGAAGGATGCCGGGATGCATTTCCTCTCCTGCTGGAGGGTCCTGCCCTCTCAGTTTCTTCCTCTTCACTCGTTCTCTCTGGAGTCTGTTCTGCCATGCTCGCGGGTTTCTCCGCTTGTTTGGTTGGGGTACGAATTCCAAACATGTTTGCTCTTTTATGCGGAAACAGGTCGTCAATATAAAATTAAAAATAAAAATTTTTTTGTAGAAGTTGTAAAATAAATTATATAAAATAAAATTTTCTTCGTGTATCTATCTTACAAACTAGATTATAAACTAAAATAAATTTACATATAAAGAAAACAAATTATTTACAGATGGTCCAAAAGGTTATTAACATATAAATATTTACAGTCACGCTAGTTTCAGTTCTCTTTATTGACCCAATTTACCCACTCAAGGCACCCCGAATGTAGGTCAAAAGGTCAATTCAAAATATCTTAAGAACTAATAGAGGAAATGTGTGCAGATTTTTTGAGAAGGTTGACTATCAATAAGACTAATGTTTAATTTTGTTAATTGCACAGATAACCTCTAAGATTACGAATTTATTAAATTTTATTACCAAAAAATATTTTAAGATGCCAAAATTAAGTCAAAATTTTACTTTTTGAAATTTAAAAAATGCAAAAATATTACTACGTCTGGGTACTACAAATTGACATTTAAATTTTTGACCCACTTCTAATTTTCGAGGTACCCTGAATGTAGGTCAAAGGGTCAACACACAGTATTTTAAAAACTACTTGTCAGAAAAATCTAAGATTTAGAAAGAATATAGAGAACCTAATTACTAGCTGTATAAAACAATAAAATATATACCTAACAGATCTATTTTTAAAATTACAAGCTTTTTTAAAAATATGAATTTTTTAAAAGTCTATAAAATGTCCAATTTTTAACCTATTCTAAATTTTTAAGTGCCTCCGTGCTCGTCGCACTGGTGTCCTGGCGTATGCGTGGTCACTTTTTGTCCAGCAGCCCTGGGTCGTCACCTCGTGGCCACGTGGTTTTCACTTTTTTTTGAGTTTTTTCCGCGCGCCTAAGCGGAAAAAATCGGGAATAAAGTCCAACGTGTAGACCTTCAGGAGGCCCTAAAACCTGCAGTTGAAAAACTGCAGGTCATCGCTGAAGATCTTGAATGAAATCGTTTTTAAACTTTTAATTTTCACAAAAAATCACTTTTTTCGCAATAACTTTTCACTCTTTCGGCTTAGCACTACGCCAACAACACGGTCGTGTGTGCCTTCACTCCCCGCTTCTTTCGGTGTATCGCAAGGTACTAAAAGTTGAATTTTTCTATTTTTTTTCCGGATTTTTTCCGTGCGGTCCACTGTAATTTCGTGGCGCTCTCGAGTGCGGACGGAGCGGGACTTACTCCTCAATATTTCTATCACTGGCGCTACTTTTAAACTTCCTCTAATATAGAAATTAGTTATCTTATCCATTCTCGTTATCCCACACATCCATCTCAACATGTTACTAAGTCACCTTGATCTAAGAAGGGTCACGTTCGTCAGTATTTCAGCTAATCCTCTTGGAAATCACAAGGAAAGAGGGTGTTCTTTGTGAATTAATTTACGGTTAAAGAAACTTTATTCTCAAAAAGAATATGCATCCACTTAATATGAAACCTTAAAAAAACTAAATAGGTACCTGAAAATAATCAAAAAATTCAAAATTAGAAAAGTTTAATTCAATCAATTTTAATTTTCCATATAATTCTTCAATTTAATTCTGCCTGTTCCTTCGCGACCAAGCCAGAAAAGAAAAGCAAGAAATAAGGCTGGTTGTTCTCTTTAATGATCCTTTTAGAATACATAACAATAAAGAAAATAAATTACGTCTCAATTGTAACATTTTTGAACGAGTTGGAGCAATTTCAATCCCAAGCTTCTCTATCATCTAAATAATCCGATATTTTATAGTAGGCTCTTTTATAAAGATTTAATTGTCAATGATCGCGAGCGTAATAAATTAACAATGAAATTATGTAGGTACATTATTAGTGTTTCTTTCAATATTTTTATACAGTGGGTAGTTACTTATATATAATTATATTTTGTAATTTAATCTTAATTTTCAGATACCAAATGGACCGCGACGTTATAGTGATTCCGAAATCGGTGACAAAGTCCCGTATCGCGTCCAACTTTGACGTGCTAGACTTCAAGCTGTCTAAAGAAGACATGACCCTAATCGACAGCTTCGATTGCAATGGACGCCTGGTGCCTATGACTGCGTGAGTATTATGATTTGAAGATAACAGTTTGTGATTGCGCCATCTGTTGGCGTGTGCTATAACACTCAAGTAAGTAGTGATAGCACAACCCTGGTGTGACTATATCAGCTAAAAATGTTGCGGGCTGTTGAGATATTTGAGTTTAAGAGGGGCAAAAAAATGAGAAAATCGGGTCAAATGGGACGTCTTATGAAAGGTCTTTATTGGTACATTTCGACCTTGTTTTTATTTTTAGTTTCAGCATTGTTGTTTTTGAGTTATTAGCCATAATAAAAACTTTAACTTTGACGAAATTCACAGGGTACACCAGTGACCCCACAGTGCTGAAATTTGGTATTCGTGTAGCTTTAATGACACAAATAACTGCAATTTCTACCTACAAAAAGTGTAACCATGAACTCCCGTTACTTGTAATTTGGATGAAACTGTAGTTAAAGTTGGTTAGTTGTTCATTTCGTGGCACTATTTTAATAGTCAAAGATTACAAATAATATTGTTACGAGCTGAGGGTTCGGGATAAAATAATGGGAATCGATCCAACCAAAATAACACTTTTATTCAACACTAAACGATGAATACACGAACTTGGTCACACGTAATCACAACACACTAATTCACACCACTGTTGCACCACTTAAAGTCACCGAAATGATCGCACGTATAGCTTAATCCAGACTGACTCGGGAGCAACTACTGTTCACGCGAGACCCTTCCCACGTCAGTCCTCCAGGGCCTCGCTGAGACTAACTCACTCACTCAAACTGACTCGAGACTGACTGACACTGAATGACTGTCCGGCCATCTCTCCGGCCTATTTATATCGCGCATATTTCGATTGTTCGAGAACGATGTCGATCCTTCCAGGAAAGGGTCGGTCCCTCGACACAATGGCCACTCCCCATTCTGCGAAACCACAAACAATAGCAACAATAACACAGCAAGACAAAAGCGTTCGAGAAGGTTCGATTATTACTCATTGTTTAACAGCCTCGGCGTAACAATATTTCTACTAATAATAATACTAGTGTAAGTATAATTTTGACGACCTCCGTGGAGCAGTGGGTGAATAGCCAACTGAAACGCAGGAGGTAGCAGGTTCGATTCCCGCCGCGGAACAAATATTTACATGATTTATACAGATATTTGTTCCGAACTGGATGTTTTCCTATAATAAGTAGGTATGTATACAAAAAAGTAAGTAAGTATTCTATCAGTTATCTGGTTCCCGTAGTACAAGCCTGCTTAGTTTGGGGCTAGATAACGCTGTGTGAAATGTCCAGCAATATGTTTATTTATAATATTCTTTACTTTGTTACAGATCACTGGGCCACAAGTACCATCCGTTCGAGACTGCAGAATTTTAATTAAAAAAAAATCTATAACATTTTTAAGAATATAATATTAATAGCACTTTTGTTTAAACACATAACATGACTTCACCTGTCTCAGGGTGAAGTCGAGGTCGAGGTAGGGGTCGACTATGACCTGCAAGGGGTCGTAGAAAAAACATGTGTAGTTGATGTATTTGCAAAAATTAAATATTAGTTAAGCAGGGACATATGACAGAGGGTCGTCGAGACAAAAAAGTTTGAGGACCTCTTATCTAGGCCATTGACTTGTGCCATCTAAAGTTTTAATACTGTAAAAATCATTACTCAAAAATGATATTTTCTATAAGTTTGATGTACAATATGTGAAAAAAACTAAATGCGCTAATGTTACTAAAGTTACTGGAAAAGTTTGAATAAAATACATTTTATATTGTTACTTTGTTGTTTTATTTATTATTAGAGAGTAAGAGGCTGGCGTGATAATGACATGTCATGCGGAGGGAAGAAAATCATGTCACTAAGAGTGTTAGATATGAGTGTGGATAGATATTGGAAACGAGATCCCTAGCGAACGGCTCCCAACGGTCTGATGTCAATAATTTTTCACGATGATCGGATCAACGCTTCGAAAGCGTTGCTTTCGTACCAAGCCAGGAAAGAAAGGCAAGAAACGAGGCTGGTCGTTCTTTTTAGAATACATAATAAAAAAAAAACGTCTAAATTGTAACATTTTTTAACGAGTTGGAGCAATTTCAATCCCAAGCTTCTCTAACATCTAAATAATCCGATATTTTATAGTAGGCTTTTTTATAAAGATTTTGTTTAATTACGTTCTTAAATTCGTTAATTGTCAATTTTTATACATCACTTAGGAGTTTGTTGTAATTATGCTCGGACAAACATACGTACATACAACACCGATACGTCCAAGTTGACAGGCAGATCTCGCTTTGCTCGATCAAAAAAAAAATACAACACATGAACATTTATATTTACGAATGTTGGATCGAACGAAGCGAGATAAAATCAACTTGGACGAATCGAATCGGCGTTGTTTGTATGTATGTTTGTCCGAGGATAACTTTCGAAGATTTAATCCGATTATCGTGAAATTTGATACATAGGTAGGTAGTGATAGCACAATCCTGGTGTGACTAAATAAGCTAAAAATGTTAAAGGGTTGTCGAGATATTGTGGTTCAAGCGGGGTAAAAATGGGACTATTAGGTCAAATGGCACGTCTAATAAAAGGTCTTCATGAGTACATTTCTACCCTGTTTTTATTTTTAGTTTAAGTCTTGTAGTTATTTGCCATAATAAAAACTGAATTTTGACGAAATTCACAGGGTACACCAGTACCCCCCCAGTACTGAAATTAGGTATTCGCGTAGCTTTAGTGACACAAATTTAGGGAAAAGTCTGAAATCCGTAATAACTGCAACACCTAAATTTTTTCCAAATAACATGAACTCCCGTTACCTGTAATTTGAATTAAACTGTAGGTCAAGTTAGTTGGTTGTTTATTTCGTGACTATTTTGATAGTCAAAGATTATAAATAATATTGTTTTGTTTTTATGGGAGACTCGCGAGATCTTAGTTCGTGGCGAACCACTAGTTAGTTAATAATCAACAAAATCGCCACCAATATATATGTAGCAGGTAAAATAAAACTACAATTTACGACAATGGCCTATATTTCATTAAATAATATTAACAGATGGAAAAAAGATATTAAATCTTCACTATTTACTTAAAACTAAGATCTTGTTATATATTCACTTCTTAGGAGCCACCATGTCTTCCAGTGCCTTGATTTCAGCTGAAAAGAAAACAAAAGTTTTTAATGAGATAATAATTCTTTATTCTATACTAGCTGTTGCCCGCGACTTCGTACGCGTTACACTAAATGTATACGTAACCTAGAAATAAAGCTAAGCTCGCTGTTGCAACTTGACTTGACACCCCATTTTTATCCCATGGGACCTGATTTATGGGATAAAAAGTAGCCTATGTGTTAATCCAGGTTTTAATCTACGTACATGCTAAATTTCATCGAAATCGGTTCAGCCGTTACGACGTGATTGATTAACAAACAAATAAATAAACCAACATCCAATTTTTCGCATTTATAATATTAATGTGATATTAGTGTGATGTGGAAGTTTGGATGTTTGTTTGTTGCTCAATCACTTCGTAACGGCTGAACCTATTCCGATGAAATTTGGTTTATAGATAGACTATTAAAACATAGGCTACTTTTTATTGATAAACCATGCGTGCGAAGCCACGAGCTGAAGCTAGTCATCAATTACTATAAACTCTTACCGGCAGAAGCTCTAGCCTTCTCTTCCTTCAGCTTAGCATCCTTCACGACGCGTTCCTTGGCTTCGATCTCACGGAGCTTCGTTTCTTTCTTAGAGAGTCTGTTCTGGTGGAAGGCTCCATATGCTACACCTACGCTGAGGAGTGACCAGCGGCCAAACTGAAAATTGCAAGGATTTTATAAATTTGAGTGTTAAATGAACAACTGATTCAACTCCAGATAAATAAAGTCATTTAAAGAGAATACTTCTTCTATCGGTTTATTAATAAGTCACACAGACTTTATTATGATATTAAACTATTAACCTTTGGTATGTGGAAGTGCTGATCAGTGCTTTCCTTGTTATATGCGCAAGCTCTGATCAGTGCTCAGGTGACCTGCGAAACTTTTAATTGATTTTGAAATAAAATGCCTTGAAATATGGTCTAAATTGTTTTATTTACCCGTTCCTACTAAATTGAACAAGCCTATGGGAACTTCACTCATTTGGTGAAGCCTATAGGAATGTTCTAACTGAAGGTAAAATAAAGTTTGGTTAGAAGGAGTGAACAATGGCGATTTTTTCGAAGAGTTATGTGATTTTCATAATATTGTTTATGAGTGATATTTTGCTACAAATGTGATGTTTTTTATACCATTAGATAGCCTAGACATCAGACTAACGGTGTGTAAAAAGTTACATTCAAAATATGTCATAAAATATATTGAAAAAAACATTTTTCTACAACAGTTGCAGAAATAGACTTTTGGTTCGATTGTCTGAGGAAAACCAAAATGTAAAAATGTTTTAGTAATAATATATAAAATAGAAAAGATACATTAGTTATTCAACTATCTAATAAAATCAATACTACTTATGTATACCAAAACATTTTATTGCACAAAATCAATAAAATCCAAACACTAACATTGAGCTTGATTATCACGCAATGTTGCCGCAGACGCGGTAACAGATTCGCGGGCCTTTGCCGCATCTGAGAGGTTAATTCTAAGTCTACCATTTGAGAAACCTGCACAGACTTCTTGTTGACCTATTATTGAATTCTAGCTTAAAGATATAGAAACTTAAGCAGGCTTTACATTTTACAATATTCTCTCTTGACTCTGATGTATAGGTAATTAGTGTGTCTAACTGGCTAAGTATCTTTAAACTTGTCTGAATTTAGTCTTTTCATGGAGGGTGATTTGCATAACTAAAAAAACAATAGATTTGTTTACAATAAGAACATCCAGAGATGGATTAATTCTTCAAAATTGGAGGTAAAATCATTTTAATGAAACCTATTCCAAAGAGGTTAAAAAATATTCAAAGATTTACTACTATTCATCATAATAATGGCTGGAAAGTCTAAAAAATCAGCGGCAATCGTTTTATGGAATAAATGACAAAGTAATTAGGAAAATAATCTATTTCAAACTGGAAAATACAGTCCAAAACATTATTACATAATGGGGTACTTCCAATGTCAACAGATTCATAATTTTCTTACCCTGATCAAGGGGGATACGCGCACTGGAGGTCCGTAAGGAAGGTCAGACATTCTGATAAATAGTCTGGTTCTTTATAATCCGAAATAGGATTTAATGAAAAATCCAAAAAGATTTTCTTTCTGCGAATGAGGTTAGAAACAAAGGGTTACCAAGTAAAAAAAGTATCGTGTCAAAAATTACTGACATTAAAATTCACTAATATACATAGTACTACTCTGTAAAACAATATTCAATTTGAAATTGAAAATATACATACCATTCATATTATTGTCAATGAATGTAAGACTGTAAAAAAATTATGCAAGTTATCTAATATTGACACGCAAGAAGACATCTATTTTCTGCGTAAAGCGGTTTTACATTTTTGTCGTAAGGCAATATATAACATTTTTGACAGCTGCCTACATGACAGCTGTTCCACGAATGAATGGTCGCCCGCCCGGCTGATTCATTGAATATCGTGACAAACCAATTCAATCAACAACAATCAAATCAGTCAGTCAGTCGTCAAAATGGCGTTAATGATGTCGTTTGTGTCGGTAGCCATATCAATATTGTACACGCCGTTCCTCCTGTTAATCCTGTGTGTGATATTCCTTGCCTCTATCGGCAAATCTCTGGGTGTTCGGAAGCTGTATGTCAACATTCTACTCAAACTGTTCGAGGTGAGCCATTTTTCGTACGTAAATTAAAAAGAAATATTTCGTGCTATTTTAGATATCTTGATTCAGTTTCCGTGGAACAATGCAAATAAAGAAGTACCTAGCCTTTAACGTTATGTTTTACTAATATCTGTTTTTGTTGTTGCGAAATATAATTACTAGCAATTCAAAACAAAAATTCGTGAAGGTTATGATTACACGCAGGTGTTTAATTCATGCATTTACCTTGTAACTCCATGCATTTGTCTATTAAGGCAAGAAAAACCACATAATTATTTATTTATAGAGTTAGTTACGTACACAAAGTACGAAAATTTTTGAGATCTGTTTGTCATGATATTGTTTAAGAGTTTTGGTCAGTGTCTACGCTTAGTTGAAGTAAGGTTAGCCTTAGTAATTGTCCTGTGACCTCATGTAACCTATAATGAAAAAACTGCTGATGTAATATTATTTATTTATGTAATACTTTATTGCAAAAAAATACAATTTACATATAAAAAAGGTGGGCTTAAAGCTAATAACATTTTCTACCTGCCAACCTCTAGAGGTAACAAAAAGATTGACGTGCTCACTTAAAACAGTATTAACTTATTGGTACTTAAAAAAAACAAAGAAACACAAATAACAATAAACTCTGATCACAGTAATAATGAATACATAAACCTACTTGGTATAATAATAATACTACTAACAATAGCTACTACTTACTCTAACAATAGCCCAAACTCTAATCCATGTGTTGCAATAGTACTACCATCTGTCTCACCTCCATCTTGTCATAGTGTTTTTTATAAAAACAAACAGGCCTCTTACTTGTTGGCTTCGGCCCCAGTAATGCCTTTGTAAAGGTCCAGGACTAAAGCCTGTGTTAAGTAATAAATGTGTGGAATAATAATACATAGAATATACAGTGTGTCCCTGGATAAAGTGCAACCCCGAAAGGGGGTGAAACTAGATCAAAAATTATCGACAAAAAAATAGAAAAAAAAAAATTAAAAAAATTTAGTATATACTTTATTGATGAATTAAAATTTTTATTGCTCACTAATGACTCTATTTAATAAAAAAATGATTTCTTCCAAAGTAGTAGGTCTATTTTGTTAAAATAAAAACCATAATCATGTCAGATATGTGACGATGACGATAAAATAACAAATAACTCACAAACAAGTGGCTATCGTGACTTAAAGTTTAATTTTTGTATTAAAATTACATTTTTTAGGCTGTTTTTTTCCAATAAACTCCAAAAATCTTAAAATTAAGCCTATAATACTAGAAATTTTTATGACTTTTTATTATTGTCTATCATAATAGCTTTTAAATAAAATAAAAACCTACGTTCTAACATAAAAAATGTGCTGGCTAGGAGCATTTAAAGTTGACCACTGATTACGTCACCACTCAGGTAGAGACCCTTTTTTAACTTATATTGTTGTAGATTATGGTCGCTGGGCCTGTTCTATGAAAGATGAAGGGTGGGGATCGAAACAGGACTCACAACAAGGCACGCCAATTAAATAAAAAAAAATAAAAAAATAAATTTTTTTAATTTTTTTTTCTATTTTTTTGTCGATAATTTTTGATCTAGTTTCACCCCCTTTCGGGGTTGCACTTTATCCAGGGACACACTGTATAACTGTTAGATCGATTCTATACCAATTCTGATCAAACGATATGAAGTGGATGGTAGAATAGGATCAACAAAATGTAACATCGAAAATTAGATTAGCTAATTTTTTTTGCACACCATTAAATCACACTTCACACTAATATTATAAATGCGGAAGTTTGGTATAACAAATAAACAAAGTTTGTTTGTTACTCAGTCACGTCGAAATGGCTGAACCGATTTCGATGAAATTTGGTATGTACGTAGATTATAACCTGGATTACCACATAGTTCCCATAGTATAAAAATGGGATGTCAAAGTTTATAGTATTTTGCACTCCAGAACAACGCAGGCGAAGCCGCTGGCAACAGCTAGTATAAACATATAAAAGAAAATACACTTACAAATAACTTAGAATACACTTAGAAATAAATCATAGGTACAATGGGCGTCTTATCGCTAAAAGCGAATAATTAGATACCTACCTATATTCTGGCAAATAAACTTTTGGATTTCTGATGAATTTGCATTATTACAGCTAGACTCAGTAAAAGGAAGTAGGAAAAACTAAACAAAGGATATTAATAGGACTCTTCACGGGCGTAGCCAGGTTTAGGTATAGGAGGGAAGGGGGGGGGGGGGGGTTCAAGAAAAAAAACCACGGAAAGTCCATGATAACCTAATCGGTAAGCGATAAAAATGTTTACATAAAATATGAATGTCAATTTATACTCGTCGCTCCTCGTTTTATAGCCTATAACAGAGAATTGCCTCGTAGGGCACGCACGTTAATAGTGTGCCCTACGATGCACTGCTCTGCGGCCATCAACTTGAGGCATACAGGTGTAAAGACCCAAGGTACCGATCGGAGCAGACTGGTAAGGATACACCATCGAAGGCAATATTTTTTTCAACACAACGCAAAAGTTAAATGGAAGAGAATGCTTGCTAGCATTAAGTTCTCCTGTGTACAGATTTATGTATATTGGTGCAATAAAGAATTTTCTTTAAATCAATAAATATTGGCAAAACTGGACCTTTATTCATTGATGTAATATTTTGAATATTTAGAGGGGGGGGACACTCTCCTCCACCCCCGAGTACGCCCGTGGGAATGTTAAGGAAGTAGAAATTCGTCCTACACAATGTCGTGCACAGGTCATAGGTTAGTTAGTCGAATGCGCGCGCGTCGACACGCGCGTGTCGCACGATGTTCAAAGGTTATTAGTATCTGAGTGCATTTTCTAGATAATATGTTGACATATAGCGGAAAAATCGAATCAGAAATGAGGAGATTCGTAGACGAAACAACTATCTACTAACGAACTTGCTATTGGCAGCGACTTCGCCCGCGTTGTTATGGGGTGCAAAAATACATAAATAAACTTTGACATCCCATTTTTACCCCATGGGAACTGATTTATGGTATAAAAAGTAGCCTATGTGGTAATCCGATTCTAAGTACATACCAAATTTCATCGAAATCGGTTAAGCCGTTTCGACGTGCTTGAGTAACAAACAAGCATCCAAACTTTCACATTTTATAATATTGGTGTGAATTATCATCTCTTGCTTTGTAATATCAATTTTCGAATTCAATAAATGAATTGAATTGAAGGTCTCTGACATAGCCTAGAGTATTAGCAAGCTATGGCAGCGGGCGGGGCACACAGCTTGAAGAACTGACGGTCGTTGGGGCAAAAAGGTCCTAGACCACGTACTGGAAAGCGCAGCGGCCCCCCACTAGATGAAAAGACTCCCTGATGAAGGTTGCAGGCCGCATACGATCGGTCACTCTGGAAATCACTGCGGGATTAGAAAGCTATGGTAAAACATATCTGGAACCAGTATTACTAATTACTAGCTGACCCCGCGAACTTCGTACCGCCTTAGAATCAATAAATGTTATGTTGCTAAGCTGAGATAGGGGTTGGTGGCAGAAGGGTAAAAATTTAGGGTTATATGTATTTTTGAATGCTGTACGATAAAAAAATAGAAATTAAAATTTTTGTCTAAAAAATAAAAAATAAAAATTTTGGGGTGGACTACCCCTAACATTTAGGGGGATGAAAAATAGATGTTGGCCGATTCTCATAGATACCGGATAAGCACAAAAAATTTCATCAAAATCGGTCAAGCCGTTTCGGAGGAGTATGGCAACGAAAACTGTGACACGAGAATTTTATATATTAGATTTATAACTAGCTGACCCGCCCGCGGCTTCGTACGCGTGGTATGTCAATAAAACATTACCCTCCTTCTGTGCAGTCGCGTAAAGTGTATCCTATGTCTCAACTCCATTCATAATCCTATGTTAGGTACCAAATTCCATCGAAATCGGTCGAGCCGTTAAGCCGTGAAAAGGTAACAAACAGACACATATTAACATTATTATATACATATTAAGTTTCCTCTTGAATCACTCTATCTATTGCTGAAAACTGCATTAAAATCCGTTGAGTAGTTTAAAAGATCTAAGGTAACAGAGAGCGGAAGCGACTTCATTTTGTACTATGTAAAGAGACGTGTCTTCATCATCTCACACACCGGCGAAGCCGGTGTGGGGGATGCAGTGCCGGGCTTTTTGGCCCTTTCCTGCGGAGTTCTTACCGCCCCCCGTTTCAACGGGGGGGGTCATCGGGTCTGCTCGCGGAGCCTCAGGTTTGCTACTCACGCGTTACTGGCCGCCCGATGCTCACTCCGCAGGGAGGATCTTCGGACAGTCGCCGCGCAGGTACCTTCAAAGGAAGATGGGTAGGGGGAAGGGATGAGGGAGGGATACCCCGATCTGACGACGCCTGGTCGTCGTCAGTGTCTGTGGCCAGTTCCCCCGGGTACAGCTTACTTTTCGGTGTACTATGTAAAGATGCATATTTACCCATGTTTGCAACTGACCCGCCCGCGGCTTCGCACGGGTGGTTTCCCAGTAAAAACATTACCTTCCTGCGCAGTCAGGTAAAAAGTAACCTTTGTCTCAATCCCGGTCATAATCTATCTGTACACCTTTGGAAGACAAAAATCTTTGATTAGTGCGATACCAGTGATGACATATGGCACAGAAACGTGGTCTCTGACTATGGACCTCATAAGAAGACTAAAGGTCGCTCAGCGTGCTATGGAGAGGGCTACACTTGCTGTTTCCGAGATCGAATCAGAAATAAAGAGTTTCGTAGACAAACCAAGGTACTTTAATCTGTTTGGAGCTACGCAAAACATGTTTGAGATGTAGAAATTAAGTTTGATAGATCCATGTTGGGTCCCAAAACTAAGAGAAATAAGCATTTAATAATAAAGTTCGATTCATTTTTAACTTTGGTGGCGCTTTAAAATCGCTAAATCTGTAGCTGCACCGTAGTTTTTTTAAATATCGCGTGGTCGCCCCTGAGTGTCGCTTCACCCATTCTACCTTCACTCCGCTCGGCTTTGCGGGCTTGCTCCACTCAGGACCTTCCACGCGAGCTTCTGCGCTTTTTTATAACACTCTAGAGGTGTCACGCACAAGACTGCCTAGAGTCGGGGTATAATTAAAAAAGAAGATCAAATATTATTTTTAAATACCAAATATTTTTTTAAATGAGATTCTTGAGGATCAAATAATATTGTCCCAAGGATTAGCAAACTAAAGTGGCAGTGGGCGGGGAACACAGCTCAAAGAACTGACGGCCGTTGGGGCAGAAAGGTCTAGGCCACGCACTGGAAAGCGCAGCGTAGGATATTTTTTAAGATACTTCGTTTTGGTGCAGAAATAAAACAAAAATATAAACTATTAACTGCAGAAAACTCGCTTAACATACATAATTCACTGTATACTCACAATAATACTCAAAAACTGCAATTTTCATACGATAAGCGCAAATTAAACACGTTATTATTAATTTACGAGATAAATATGATAAACAAAAACAAACGCGTCGGTTCTTGTCACCGAAATCTTCGCTCCTATTGCTCAATCAGCACGTGTCCACGGCACGCGCCACTCGCAAGCCCCACACAATTTCTTCCTTGTCGCGACCTGCGATGCATCTGCATCCGCAGGAACATCCACATCGATTATTGCGGATGCAGATGTCCAAATCGATGCGAGGTCCGCATTTGCGGATGCGGTTGCGAATATTCGCAACATCTCTGTCTTGGACCTAGATATCAATTGATAAAGTAACCAAAAATAAATATCTTACTTTATCATTCCATATTATCGTGCTTCTACAGCGATATCTTGTTACTATTCGCAAAAAATATTAGTTTTTAACTACATAAGACGGCGGAAAATAGCACGCTGAGCGACCTTGAGACTTCTTATGAGGCCCATAGTGAAATGGATGTCGATTAAATTTGGTATGTACGTAGATTATAACCGGGATTAACACATAGGCTACTTTTTATAGACAAACCACGCGTGCGAAGCCGCGGACGGAAACTAATAGTATTAGGTATAAAGTTTATGTTTGTAACGAATTAACTCAAAAACTACTGGTCTGATTTCAAAAATTCTCCACCATTAGAATGCTACATTATCCCTGAGTAACATAGGGTACTTTTTACCCGACTGCGCAGAAAGAGAGTAATGTTTTTATTGAAAAACTACGTGTGTCAAGCTGCGGATTGGTCAGCTAGTTAGTGATAAATGCTCTGTATTCTAAACATATTTTTTTATGCAAATTTCATTAAAAACAATTTTCCATTAAGTATTAAAAAGTTACAGTTTGATAGCCCCGCGCTAGGTGATTGCTTAGTGGAGCAGTTCTAGTTCAAATTCCTTATTACCTACTTTAAGAAACCTTTACCTTTTTTTTTTACCTTTTCTTTTTTTAAAGTACAATACACTTTGTTGGAGCCCCATCTACCAAACTAAGCTGTTGCCAACTTGTATCTTGGTAGATAGTTATTATTAATCCCCCCCCCCCCCCCCCCCCTTGTTATTCCATTTAATATTAAAGTGCAATAATTCTGAGATAATCATTTAATACAATAATCATAAGATAAGTATAATCTTATCGAAATATGTATATCTAAACCGTAAGGGCACAATAAGGTGACTCGAAAAATGTATCCGATCGTAGTAGTGTGATGAACTCTTGAAAATAATGGCAAGCTTCTTTACCTTTTACCCGACTACGGTGAGGTATCGTTGGAAGCGTCTTGATGGTCCGCTAGTTCTAGGCTGAGGGACATCACATTTTATTATTATTTATTTATTAATGTGCCACCTTCTAGAGGACATAGAGTCATTAACTAAAAAGAAACATATGAAAAGCGCCTTTGCGTCCATACTGTAGTGACTAAGGCGGAAGCCTAGTGCGACGGAGCCTAGTGCGACGGGACCGAGCGAGACAGAGCGCGTAGTTTTCAAACGTTCCTGTCCGCGCGTTCTGGCCACACTACTAACGGGCCTAATCAGCGAGCGACCCAATGCGCGGGTGGCGGGGATAACAAATCTGTTCGGTCTTGTCGCTCGGCGTATGCGCATCTGTTTGTAGTAAAACTTAAAATGGCAATAAATACGGAATTATTAAGAATTTGGTGGGATATAATCTCAATTCTTCATATAAATTAAAAAATTCACCAGTTATTGCTCTGTTTTTATTTATTTCATGCACACCATCTCTAGTGTTCAACACCTCCCATCTTAGGACTGGACTGTCCAGTAAAAATGCCGAATCCTCGTCCATAGTTTACAACATCTGATATACTTCGAACCGCTGCAAGAGCTCGCGCGTCACTGTGGTCACCGCACGCCCCCGCTCGCCGCACTAGCATCAGGCCCTAGTCGCCGCGCATTCAGTGTGCACGCACACTATCATTCTTCACACAGTCCATACATCTCTTCTTCGGCCTTCCTCTACTTCTATATCCATCCACTTTCATATCTAACACTCTTTTGGTCACATGATTTTCTTCCCTCCGCATGACATGCCCATACCACGCTAGCCTCAACCTACTCCTCAACTTTTCTACATTTATAAACATTACCCTCCTTTTGCGTAGTTGGTTAAAAAGTAGCATACTCAATCCCAGTCATAATCTATCTACATACCAAATTGCATTGAGATCGGTCAGTCGTTTAGTCGTGAAACTTAACAAACAACAAAGTCAGTTGACTTACTTTCGAATTTATAATATTAATGTGAATATTTATTATAAAATACGCTTCTATTTTTATTTAAATTATTAACCTATGTCTTTATTTACAAAAGAAACGTAATTTATTTCATTGCGTCGTTTGGAAGTTCAATGTTGCATACATTACTTATGTACAGGGACGGAATGAAAAGGTCAATTTTCAAATTGATTCGTTCAATCGCGAGTACATATTACCTTTTGAAACATTCAAATTCGTTTATTACTCCAGAAATAACATAACAATTTACAAACACCCAAGCGTTATTACTAGTACATAAAACAATATTATAAAATATATAACTTTGTTACAGAATAGACTGAGTTAGAGAAAATAATGTTTAACGTTCGGACGAATACAGATTGGGTTGCGGGGTGAGGCAGGGGGGGATTACCTCACCGAAGCTTTTCAATCTGTATATTAATAAATTGATCGTCGAGCTCAGCGGAGCTAACGTCGGATGCTCTATCAACGGTCGCAGCGTCAATAACATCAGCTACGCGGACGATATGGTTCTGCTGAGTCCGTCGATTAGTGCCCTTACACGATTGCTGGGCTCTTGTGAGACTTACGCAGCATCCCATGGACTCAGGTACAATGTCAAAAAGAGTAAGCTGATGCTTTTCAAGGCTGGTAATAAAAGCTACCAAGTGCCGCCAGTAAAGCTCTATGGAACTCCTCTGAATTGGGTAAAACAATTTAATTACCTGGGTCACTGGGTAACTGATGATATGTCAGACGATGCTGACATCGAGAGGGAACGTAGGGCGTTAAGATGCAATATGTTGGCTCGTACATTTTCACGTTGTACTGCGCCAGTTAAAATTACTCGGTTCAGAGCGTATTGTACCTCTTTTTACACGTGCATTCTATGGGCCAAATATACGCAGCCATCCTACAATGCCTTACGAATCCAATACAATAACGGTTTCAGGATGTTGTTGGGGCTGCCAAGGTTCTGTAGCGCATCAGGAATGTTTGCAGATGCGTGTAAACGTGCGATTATTCGAAAAAGAACCGCATCCCTGGTGAGCCACATGCGTGACCGCTTCCTGACCGTTGTTACCGGGAACGTGAGCTCATATATCATGAGGCGCTGGATGGATTTGCTTAAGCCAATCACATGCCTGGTGTCTCAGTAGATGCGCTCATGTTCCAATATTACCGCATTTATTTTTATCTTGTCTTTTTGTGTACCTTACTAATAATATTATTTAAGTAAGATTTTTCTGTGTTACTTACAAAAACTATGGATCTGTCTGGTCTGAAATAAACGTTTTATTATTATTATTAGTAACTGTTCGTTAATAAAGTTCAAAATTATTCAGATCAAAGTTGTTTGACTATTTGTATTGTCAAAAATAATCAATTAATTCTTGTATTACTGGTGCAAGCGAAAACCGACTCTAAGGCACTTGTCTCACCGTCGGCGAGTAAGTGATTAGCTATCAACTATTTTCTCGCTCAAGAAACGAACAAAAGATATAGATTCCGTGTCAGTAAAAGAGACACGTATATTAATAGTTGATCGCTGGCCGTTCCCACTGCCGCCGGCGAGAACTCGCTCTCCACTATTTTGTCGCAGCGACTACAATACTCAGCGATGCTCGCTTGGCGGTCAGAACACACGCCGTGAGATGATGAGTATCGGCCGCCGCATTCGCTCACTCGCTGCACTCGCTGCACTAGCCCGAGCGAGACAACTACAGGAACTACATTCTCGCTTCTCGCTGCGAGACAACTCGTTTCTAGTTTCTAGCTCTACTCGCTTCTCGCTCATCGCTAACGGTCAAGTGCCTAAGGTGATGAACCTATTCATTCCGTCACCTTAGTTAGGGCGACTTGTGCAACGATACCTAAACGTATCGCTCGAATTTACGCCAACTACCCTGTGGTACCCTACGAAGGAGACTGTTCACAAAATAAGTGTAGCACAGAGAGACATGGAGCGCACATTCGCAAGCAGACTAAACTACAAGACGTCAGCAAGCGAATACTGGGGCTCAAGTGGAATTGAGCAGGACACTTGCCCAGACGTAGTGACGACAGGTGGACTAAACCACTAACAGAGTGGAGACCGAGAACTGGCCACCGAAATAGGGGACGTCCACCAGATGGGTCGACGACATCAATAAGACCGTGGCTCGTACGTGGTTCAGACTGGCACAGGATCGGGAAGAATGGCAGAAACAAAGAGAGGCCAGCGGTGGGTCGACACGGGCAGACAATGATGATGATGACCCTGTGGTCTTCCGGGGGATCCTGTGTCACTATTGCGTTACCGGTTTTAAAAGAGCAATTCAAACTACGTGCACTTCGTAGAATATTATTGAGATAAACAGCATAATTCGTTTCGCCATCATCATTTAGCCGAGCATGTTTCGTAACGTAATCTCGCTACTTAAAATACGTGGAGACAGGTAGAAACTATTATTAACCGACTTCAAAAGAAAGAGGAGGTTCACGATAAGGTTTTTTTTAAATATTATTGTTGCTTTAGAGCTCCGTCATTTATCAACCGATTTGGTTAGTTTTATTTGTTTGAAAGAATATAAGATTGGGCCAATAGAAATTTCATCAAAATCGGTTCGGTAGTTTGGTTAAGTCAGTTATATTTTTGTTAAAAAGAAACAAGTAACTCTATCTTCAAAGGTTTGCTGGAAGAATACCCTTATTAGGGTTAAGCTCGCCTTTATACATGTCCATTTTGTAAGCTGTTTCTGTCTGTATTTAATCTATTTGTAGTAGAATAAAGAAGTTTATTCATTTATATAAACAAACAGAGACGAGTTACTTTTGAATTTATAATATTAGTGTAGAGTAAGTACCTCGCGAACCTGAAATAAAAATGTACTAAGATTAATTTAAGCATAATTCAAATATCAATCAATACATACAATACAAATCGTACTGATAGTGTGTAGAATGTATTTAAAAACGTGCCCACTTAACGTGATAAATATTATTACCCTCCATAAATATTTAAACAGATAACTGATTATCATTTGAAAACGTAATTACTTACTATGATTCGGTACTCACTTCACACAAGAAACCGATGCAATGCAAGATGATTCCGGCGAGCGATGCGAATCCCGGAAAAAATCATCTCACTATCACACTAATGGATGTTAGTTACACGCAAAAACTACTGAATGGATTTTGATGAAACTTTACAATAATATAGCTCATACATCAGAATAACAAAGGTTATAATTTATAAAGCTATTTAGTAAATTACCCAAAATATAATAATAAGTGTCACGTAAGTCGGAAAAAATTCATCTATCTGCGTGCCATTCTGGCGTGCGAAGCCGTGGGCGGAAGCTAGTGAATATATATATATATATAAATGTATGACATAAATGGTGTAATGTAAATAATAATCACAGTGATAAATGTGAAAGTTTGGATGTTTATTTGTTACTCAATCACGTCGTAACGGTTGAACCAATTTCGATAAAATTCGGTATGTACGTAGATTATAACCTGGATTAACACACAGGCTACTTTTTGTTAACAAACAACCAAAGAACCAAAGAAGCCGCTGGCGAAAGTTAGTGTTTTATAAGTGAACAAATATGAAAGCTTTACAAGCTTTTTTTACTTAGAAAACTTTCGTGATTGATTTCAATCATTATTATGAATACATACGGGATTTATCACGTACCGTCTTATCGGTGTTTCGACCGACAATGTTTCGGTTCAATTCGTGAACCTTCATCAGGGTGAGTGCGATCCGCTCCGAATAACGTCTCACCTCGCACTGCGCGCGAGTCGACGGGCGCGATGGTGGGGATTGCCCAGGATAGCTGACAGAATGCAAGATCGAGCCAAGCAAGTCGTGAAATATTTTATTCAAATTCAAAAAATTCAAAAATTCTGTCTTATATTAGAAAAACTGTGGGTTACATGGGTTGGGATCTGTTAAGTTGCAATAACCTGTATTAGAGGAGTCCCCTCTTTCTTACAGTGATCTTTAGGTATTTAAACATTAAAATTAGGTATTTTAGTAAAATTGGACAGTTTTAAAGATATACATAGATATATATAGAGAAGATATAAATAGATAAATAATAGAATACAAAATATAAATGATCACAAATTTAATGTATGTAATATATGTAGATTAGTTGTTATTTTAATATTTTATTTTATTTAAATATTTTATAGTCACGCGCGTGTAGAAGAAAACGCTTGAAGTGTGTGGTGCGCGATACCATAGAATAGGGGGGAGGGCTTGGGTCAGGCTTAAAGATGGATTTAGCTTTTGTAACTAGCGTAAATAAATCGTTTGATAACTAATATAGTGTGAATTGGTATTTACACGTGAGTTTTGTTATCAGTTGTAGGATTTGCGTGGAAAACATTCTGATAACCGCGCAACCAAGGGCGAAGACCTTTGAAGAGTGTTACTCAATTAGTTTGATAGGAAAATTACTAGATATACTAATTAACCGACTTCAAATAAAGGATGATGTACTATTTACAGGATGTACACGAGCAGAGGGTTAATTATACACAAAAACAGTACAGCCGCTTTACGCGTATAATTCTAATTCTAGGATGGGGGGAATAAGATGTGCACTGACGTCACGCATAGGGGTGTATTGTGTATTACCCCGCCTCTATCTTGACCCCAGCCATCCCAACTCCGTAAGGCTTTGGGTTGGCGGCAGCTGTTCCGAAGTCCCCGAAGTCGTTGCTGACGTGTAAGTCCCGTCTTCAGTCTCGCTTCATGTGTGCGGACAGTGCAGCTGCATGTGCTCCGCTGTCTCTTCATTCTGTAGGCATATAATACGCGATTTGTATAACTCGTTCAGGGTGCGGGGGGCTCAGATGTGCCAAGTCACTTGGCATTTTTAAACGTATGCTCAGAGAACACCGAGTATTTGTCGCTAAATATATATGTATTTATTATTAAGTAATGTGTTTCTTATATAAGTATATCCATGTAAATTGTATAAGTAGTTATTAATAATAATAATAATAAATATCGCTGGACATTTCACACAGCGCTATCTAGCCCCAAACTAAGCAGAGCGTAGATATATAGAAAAACACCCAGACACGGAACAAATATCTGTAGATCATGCAAACATTTGTTCCGCGGCGGGAATCGAACCCGCTACCTCCTGCGTCTCAGCCGGCTATACGCCCACTGCGCTACGGAGGCAGTTAATTATTATTTAGGTTCATTCATTTATGTTTTTAGTTTTATATCGTAAGTATATGTATTTTTTTTTTATTTTAATAAATATTGCTGGACATTACACACAGTGCTATCTAGCCCCAAACTAAGCAGAGCTTGTACTATGGGAACCAGATAACTGACAGAATACTTATATACTTTTTTTTTGTAAATACATACTTATAATATATAGAAAAACACCCAGACACGGAACAAATATCTGTAGATCATGCAAACATTTGTTCCGCGGCGGGAATCGAACCCGCTACCTCCTGCGTCTCAGCCGGCTATACGCCCACTGCGTCACGGAGGCAGTCAATATGTATGTATATGCAGTATGTTAGGTACACCATTACACCCCAGGTATTGTCCACACAGTACATTCCATCCAAAGGTGGTCCGATAAGACCGCCAATTGTATCCATAGATTTACGTTGCTATTTTTTATTTGTATTGGTTTTATGGTGATAAAGAATTATCTAATCTAGAGTTTTTTTTTCCAAAAGCTCAGTAACTACAGTTCAGGATTGAATTTTGCTTGAAAAATTTCACTTGTGCATCCAAGCTACTCAATCGATTTTGATGAATGAGGTGTCAATCGATTCGTTATTATGGTGCGGATGACATAGACGTAGAAATACCGTAGACGGGTTTCAGTTTTTGAAATTAGCTTGTTTTAAGCTGGTTAATGATGAGCGTATTCTCTCTTTTAGTATGGGAGACAGCATATTGAAGTCGCGAAGAAAATCCAGAGGAACGACAGCTCTGATGATGAAGAGGATCCGCCGATACCTGATGATAAGCCACCGTCAGCTATCGTCAAGGAGAACGGCGTTGGGAATGGTAATTACTAGTGGTTCGCTCCGAAATTTGTAATTTTTGACTAATGGTGTCACGAAATGCACAACCAGCTAACTTGACCTACAGTTTCATTCAAATTGGACAGGTAACAGGAGTTCATGTAGCTGGTTACACTTTTTTGGGGTAGAAATTGCAGTTACAATTCTGGATTTTAGACTTTTCCCTATATTTGTGTCACTAAAGCTACACGCATACCAAACTTCAGCACTGTGGGCTCACTGGTGTATCATAGTCATAGACCTCATAGCCTCATTTTGATTATTTTTATCCCTTTTGAACCCCAATGTCACAACACCTATCAGTGCCTACTAATATTTTTTGTTTCCCTCCATCATCAGGTACCCTGAACACGGTGATCGAGAGAGCTGAGATATTAGGACCGTCACCAGAGCTGAACTACAAGCGAAGTTCCAGCCAGGAGCGAGTGAACAAGAATGGCCATAAACTAGAACAGGGACAAGGAGAGGTATGATGATGATGGTGATGGATGAGGATTTAATACTAGTTGGCCCGGCGTACTTCGTACCGCCTTGACATGCATATGACGCGGGCTGCTAATGTCACCGGTAGAATTGTCAATCGGCCATCATTAGCTGCATCTATGTATAAGAAAATGAATTGTCTTCATAATTTCTTTTTGCGTGAATTTTTCCGATATTTTTATAATTGTTCTGCTATTCGGGGCGGAGAAAAATCCAACAAATCAAAGATTATGAAAATCAGTCCAGCCGTTCTTGAGTTATAAATGGTGTAACTAACCCGACTTTGTTAAGGTGACACGACCCTCCGAGGCCAGTTTGGAAGTCCATTAACCGAGTCCGAAATCAGGTCGGCCGGTGCAGGAAGAATATGTGTAGATGGGAAATGCGGGACCCTACAATTACTACGAGTAGCTGCGATTGCGGGGAACCCATTCAAAGCATGGTCCACATGCTTATCTGATCTCTACCTGCACAAAGAACGCCTTAAACCTAGCCACTGACAACGCAATACAAGTGGCAAATTTTTATTCATCCATAATTTGATTGTGAAGTGAATCGTTGATTCGAAAGAAGAAGAAGATAGGCGCACATGTTTAAAATCCGGCGCCAAAATCTTCAATAAAAAGTATGTTTAAAAAAAAAAACTTGTTTCTAAAAGCGCTTGGAATCCAGCGCACGTCGTACTATCGATGATTCCACTCCCTGCCCGTGGTACCTACATAGTTCACCTGGCTGTTCATTTGATTTGAAACGGAAACTTTAACATCGCTCAGACGCTGGAGGAAAGGGGGACCACATTAATTTTCTGCCCCGGATAAGAAAATTCTAGATCCGGGGCTGTTAAAATTGATAAGTTAATATTCTTGTATATTATAAATGTGAAAGTTTGGATGTTTGTTTGTCAATCACGTCGTAATGGCTGAACCGATTACGATGAAATGTGGTGTGTTGATAGATTATGACCTGAATTCAAACATACGGCTGCTTTTTGTTGACAAACACACATACGGTGGCACTGGTCCACTAGGAATTTCTCTGAAGGATAGAATCCGAAACGAGGTTATCCGACAGAGAACTAAGGTGATCGAGATATCTGAAAGGGTCGGGAAGCTGAAGTGGCAGTGTGCCGGTCATATCTGTCGCAGAACCGATAACAGTTGGGGTACACGTGTTCTGGAGTGGAGACCACGTCTGAACAAGTGTAGGACGCCCTCCGGCTAGATGGAGTGACGATTTGCGCGCTGTGGCTGGCAAGGATTGGATGAGAAGGGCTGAGTATCGGGCTCAATGGCGCACTTTGGGAGAGATCTACGTCCAGCAGTGAACTGTTGTGATGATGATGATTGTATTGTATACGTCACAAACTTGCGAAGGCCTATAGCCAGCAGTTAGTGATGTCTGGCTGCGGATGATAACACATTAAAGTAACAGGTAATTGTCGGAAATAACAGATATTTGTCAATGACCAGTGACGCATTTGCGAAGCAAATATTTTTACTTAAAATTTGCTATTATTCAAATAATTCCATATTGATTGATTGAAAATACTTTATTGCACTTATAAAAATAGGACAAAGCCGAACTTAATGCTAAAGAGCATTCTATTTTAGATAACCTTTGTGTATCTATATTAATATTGTAAAGAGGAAAGATTTGTATATTTGAAAGAAAGAAAGAAAAGAAAGAAAAACATTTATATATACAAAAACAGCAATACCTAACAAAGTGTCTCACAATGTTTTTTTATGTTTGTAACGAATGAATTCAAAAATTACTGGTCCGATTTCAAAAATTCTTTCGATACATGCTCACTTTTTGCATAGTATTTAGAATTCACGTGACGGATTTCAAGCTCACCGCTGCTTATTAGAATACTAGTTGTTACCCGCGACTTCGTACGCGTTACACTACTAAATGTGTAGGTAATCTAGAAATAAAGCTAAATTCGCTGTTGCAACTTGACTTGACACCCCATTTTTAAAGTGAAACTTTTATTACATCGTCTCAAACGTTTTCGTCTGTGTGTTGCATGTCGCGTGACGGTCGGCCGCGGAGTAAGGATAAAGTGAAAGTCGCTCGTCAGAGCAGCCGAGGCCAATATGGCGGCGCCTATAGTTCGCATCAGCTGACCGTGTAGTGTATAGACTATTACTCATTTCTGCCAACGAACATTTTTAGTTAAATGTCTATAATATGAAACGAAGTTTCACTTTTACCGTGGTATCATAATACCACACAATCCTTTTTATCCTATGCGACCTAATTTATGATATAAAAAGTAGCCTATGCGTTAATCCAGGTAATCACGCGTAGTTTTTCAATAAAAACATTACCCTCCTTCTGTGCAGTTGGATAAAAAGTAGCCTATGTTACTCAGGGGTAATGTAGCATTCTAATGGTGAATGAATTTTTGAAATCGAACCAGTAGCTTTTGATTCGTTATAAACATACAAAAATACAAATCTTTCGTCTTTATAATATTAGTGTAGCGGCTCGAGTGTCTCTGAGCACCGAGACATACCTAGATTAAAGTGTTTTATGTAATACTGTTAGTATGTAACTTTTTGTCGAATATGAATAAAAAAAACCAAAGAGTAATTTGATTTGTATTTTTTCCAGATATCCCTGGACTTCCACCTATCCCAATGCCTGGATCTGGTAAAGGCTGGCATGGAGGCCATCATCGAGGATCAGGTCACCTCCGTCTTCGAAGCCGAGGAGTTGAGGAGCTGGAATCTCCTCACCAGGACTAATATGTACGTCTTTGTTATAGTAGAATCTTCAGCCCGCTAAACGCACGCGTGGTTTGTCAATAAAATACTACCCTCCTTTAGCACAGTCGGGTAAAAAGTAGCCTATGTCTAAATCCCGGTCATAATCTATGTATATAATAAATTTTATCAAAATCGGTCTAGCCGTTTAGTCGTGAAGACGTAAGAAACAGACGGAGACAGAGTTGCTTTCGAACTCTCGTAATCCTCAAGATCCGAACATTTCTAAAATGCACAAGCCCATGGTCCACCTGATGAACCATTAGTAGTTGATTTTAGCCCAAAAGAGACGAGATGGTCGACTACTGCTCTTGTCTCTTGTCTGTCTACTCAGGATTGACACACCCTAACACAGGGTTTCTAAACCTTTCTAAAGTGACGGACCACTAGCAACATTTACAAAATTTGGCGGACCGCTTTCAATCTTTATATTCTACTAGCTGTTTCCCGCGACTTCGTACTCGTTACACTACTAACTGTATAGGTAACCTAGAAATAAAGCTAAGCTAGCTGTTGCAACTTGACTTGCCACCGCATTTTTATCCCATGGGGCCTGATTTATGGAATAAAAAGTAGCCTGTGTGTTAATCTACGTACATACATACTAAATTTCATCGTAATCGCTTCAGCCGTTACGGCGTGATTGAGTAACAAATAAACAAACAAATAAATAAATAAACAAACATCCAATAACTATACGGGAATTGGTATTTATTAATACAAATAAAATAGGGTGTGTATCGCGTGACGGTCAGTGAAATGGTTTCTGCTGCTTCAGTTTGATGCTAATCAATTAAGGAATTGTCTTAGACAATGCAAGGCAAATTCAAATTCACTATCTGTTATTCATTAAAATCACAAGGATCACTGTGAAACGACAAAGGGCGCATATCATCTTTCACATCTAATCGGTTACGATTTTGTTTAGGTACACAATGGTGGCGATTCTGTTGTGTCTGTTCTGATGTCTAACTAAAATTGTGTAAAATACGAACGGTAATTTTTTATTCACACTAAAGATCTACTTAGAATTTTAAAGTGACATTTCTAAATTTAAGTATTTTTAAATAAGAAGGCATGTTCGCGTACTAGTTTTAGTCAACACTAATTTGATTGATCACTAAAACTAATTTTAGAAATGTCACTTTAAATTTGATTCTAAATTGATCTTTAGTGTGAACAACAAGACCGTTCGTATTTTAAACAATTTTAGTTAGTCAGCGTAAACAACAGAATCACCACCAATATTCATTATCACATAATATTATTCTTAACTGATATGAACCCCCAGCACTCATTCCACGGCCCCCTTAGGGGTCGATGGACCTCAGTTTAAGAAACCCTGTCCTAACGAAAATATTCATTTTTATTTATTCGCCAAAATGGCAAATAACTGGCTGTAACTGGTTGGTCGAACAGACAGACAGGCGGGTACATATGTCGATACTAAGGATTCCTATTTTGACTGCGGAAGAAGATAAAACTTCGTAATGTTTTAACCCTGAAAATGATAATACATTGACCATCTTACCGTTATGAAACGACTTTATCAAACAACACAATCTCGCATTAACAAAATATTTTTTTATTTTGTTTTATTTTATTGATCGAGTGAAGCGAGATCTCTAAATCAACATGGGCAAATCGGCGTTGTATGTAAGTATGTATGTATGTATGTTTGTTTGTCCGAGGATAACTTTCGAACCGTTGATCCGATCATCTTGAAATTTAATACATAGGTAGGTAGTGATGGCACAATTTTGGTGTGACTAAATGACCTAAAAATATTGGGGGGTTGTTGAGATTTGGGAGATTTAGATTAGAGTTCAAGGGGAGTAAAAAAATAGAAAATGAGACTATTAGGCCAAGTGGGATGTCAAATGAAAGGTCTTTATTAGCACATTTAGACTCTGTTTTTATTTTTGTAAAGTCCTAATAGTTTTTGAGTTATTAGCCGTAATAAAAACTAAACTTTGACAAAATTCACAGGATACACCAGTGACCCCACAGTGCTGTAATTTTGTATGCGTATAGCTTAAGTGACACAAATATAGGCAACAGTCCGAAATCCAGAATAACTGCAATTTGTACCCCAAAAAAATGTAACCACATTAAATGACCTCCAGTCACCTGTAATTTGAATGAAACTGTAGGCCAAGTTGTTTGGTTATTTATTTCTTAGAATTATTTTGATAGTCAAAGATTACAAATAATATTTTTTGTTTTTATGGGAGACTCGCGAGATCTCAGTTCGGGGCGAACCACTAGTTTATTGAACACCAAATTATAAATGGTTTAAATAACCGGACTTTGTTTTATATACAGATAGAGAGTTAAATCAAACTGACATTACAATAATTATAGGTGTATTTTTATTGATTTGTCGATTCCCGCCGCGAAACTAATGTTTGCATGATCTACAGATATCTGTTCCGGGTCTGGATGTTTTTCTATATATTATAAGTATGTATTTACAAAAAAGTATTTAAGTTTCTATCAATTATCTGGTTCCCATAGTACAAGCTCTGCTTAGTTTGGGGCTAGACAGCACTGTGTGAAGTGTCCAGCAATATTTATTTATTAGATAGCATGCAAATAGGTGGAGCAAGTAACATTATGAAAGTGAATAAGTTCTTTCTAGGCAAGCGTGCTCCAGCTTCGATCACACCATCACTTACCATCAGGTGAGGTAGCGGTCAAGCGCGTAACGATCATAAAAAAAAATTAACATAAAAATGCTAATTAATCACACTTAATCCTTACTAATATTATAAATGCGAAAGTAACCCTGTCTGTCTGTCTGTCTGTCTGTCTGTCGCGCTTTCACGCCAAAACTACAGAACCGATTTAAATGAAATTTGGTACACAGTTAGTCTAGAGTCTGGGAAAGGACATCGGCTACTTTTTAATGCGAAAAAAGGGTTGTAAGGGGTTAAAAGGGGGGGATGAAAAGTTGTATGGAAGTATCTTCATTTTTAGAGCTAAGAAGCTTGATACTTATTTTTAGGCTGTTGATTCGATATCAATAAATATGTCATTCAAAGTTTGTAAAAGTTTACAAAAGTTTTTAAAGGGGGGGGGGAGGTGGTATGTCGCGGTGTAGGTGGGGAAATATGCCTAAGTGTGCTTACCCGAACGGACAGACGAATGTGCCAAACAAATACTGATTTTTTCCGCTGTAAATTCATTATTATTCACTGCAAATTAATTGTATTTGCAATAACAATTATTAAAGCTCAAGGACAGATGCATAAAGTTGCAGAAATTCATTTAGAAAAAAAAATGTTTTTCCCATGGGCATGCATGTGGCATGTTCACGTGTATCAAATCCGCAAAATCTTGATGTTTTGGCAAACGATGGGAAAACAATAAATATAGTTTATAAATGTACGAAAATAAACTCATAAATTTGCAGTGAAGCACACTGCAAATAGCTCATTAAAGTATTTATACGTATGTGTCTTATTTGTAAAATAATTAGCCTAAATAATTAAAAATGCTACCCAGACACTATTCCACGCGGACGAAGTCGCGGGCACAGCTAGTATTATATAAAAATATTATAATTTATTATGTTAATATATAATTAAAATATTATATTATATATTAACTTAATAAATTAAAGATTAAGTAAGATTAAGTAAGATAGATAAGATAGATAAGTAAGATTAAGATTTAGTAACAAACCTCCAAACTTTCACAATATGTGAAAGTTTTGAGGTTTGTTACTAAATCACGTCGTAACGGCTGAACAGATTTCGATGAAATTTGGTATAGGTATACGTAGATTATAACCTGAATTAACACATAGGCTACCTTTTATCCCATAAATCAGGTCCCATGGGATTAAAAATGCGGTGTCAAGTCAAGTTGCAACAGCGAGTTTAGCTTTATTTCTAGGTTACCTACACATTTAGTAGTGTAACGCGTACGAAGTCGCGGGCAACAGCTAGTTAGAAATATATTTTTGAATGCGAATTTTGAAGAAAAGTGTGGCTAATCATAATCCTGTTTTATTTTAGGCAATACGAGTTTTTAACATGGCGCCTCACTATAATATGGGCAATGGGCTTCATAGTCAGATACATGGTGCTATTGCCGCTCAGGATTATGGTCTTCTTCATTGGGGTAAGCTAGATATTTTGCTACTTACATTTAGACGAACTCTGTGGCGCAGTGGGCGAATAGCCGGCTGAGACGCAGGACGGGTTCGATTCGGGTATCGAACCCGCAACTTCCTGCGTCTGCCTGTCGCAACGGGCTGCAGAACTAATGTTTGCATGCTCTACAGATATTTGTTACGAACTTAGGTATTTTTCTATATAGGGTGTTTGACAATATACGTACAAAAAAAAGTGTTTACCATAGAAATGTGAAATTTATTTTGGCATGTAAAAACAAACACTTTATTAAACTTATGTTGTGCTAATGCATAATGCTTGCCATCTAACCACAGATACTGTATTGGTGACGTCTCGAGATATCTCTTGTTGTCCCTTGCTAACCCAAAACCATTCCGAATTTCCGAACAGCCATATCCGAAAGATATATATTTTTAGATGTCGATTGCAAGAGTAGGCAGTAAGTTTTTTATCCAATTAATCACCTAAGTCGATGTTCTATAAAATTTGAGAACTAGTAGTGTTTTTTTTCTAGAAGTCTTTTTTATGTTTCGAGAAACCGTCACTTGAATATCGTCGGTATATTACCAAACACCCTGTATATTACAAGTATGTATATACAAAAAAAAAGTATATCATTCTTCTATCCGTTATCTGGTTCCCATGCCATAGTACAGTTTGGGGCTAGATAGCGCCGTGTGAAATGTCCAGCAATATTTATTTAAAATAATCTCCAAAATTTCGAGCTGGACAGGACTTGAAACCGCAACCATCCTCTTGATGCGAGGATGTGATGCCAATTTCGGCTAATTTTTCTCAAAATTAGCATCGCAAAAAACGCCAAATTAGTAAAATGTTTCGGCTTTAAATCGCCGTCGGTAAATCTGCAGAGGCATCAAGAATCAAGAGGAAGATTGCGGGTTCAAATCCCATTCATCTCGTCTCTCGTATACACATTAAAATTCAAATAGTTCAACCAAATCGATAACCATAATGAGAGTTCGACACTTGTCGTTGCATTACTGTACTCTTAGAGCTCTTTAACAGCTTAATTATAACATGAATTTGTTTTAATAATTGGATAACTTGTGGGGTACATTATAAGGTCATAGCAGACATTAACTCGGGAAGGCATCGTCACCGTATCGCCTTTCGCCTCGTCGTCAGCCAGGCGTTAACCTAACGTAAGCACGTAATCAAAGCGGATCCTTGGCTACGGCTAGGCGACGCCGCGCTTACGGCTCGCCGCCCGCTGGTTGACGGCTAGGCGACACCAGTTTCACCGCTCGGGTACGGAGACGTAAGCGCGCCGGACCGCGATTGTGCGCTTGTCCCGAGGCGAGGCTAGGGAGTTTCATACAGAGAATACTGAACGGCTCGAGTTGATACGGTGATGATCCCTTTCTGAGTTGATATTTGTGCTATGACCTTTAACGTATACATTCCCAGAATGTACCTATATGGATTGTATTTTAGCCGTATAATGTAGTTATTTGTGGTTCCTTAAATGATAAAATAAAAACCATTAATGTACCATACCGTCGGCCTAATTATCAGAATTCGTAAGTACGTGTAGGCAAATTTTACAGGAGCAACATAAAACTCATTTTCTCACAAAGTTTGAGGGATTTTTATTGAGTCACTCTTTCGTTAAGACAGGGCTTCCCAAACTTATTTGTACTGTGATGCCCTTGAGAATTTGTCATATTTTTTACGATGCCCCTCAACCCAGACCCCCTCTCTCCTCCACCCCAAGGGCCAAAAATACCCACCAATTTTAATACTAACCTAATAACCGTCTAATAACCTGCAATCAGAAAAACTGTATTTGGACATTTATAATTTTTATTAGAAAATTAGTTGACCCATCAAACTTCGTTCCGCCTTGACATGCATATGACGCGGGCTGCCAATGTCCGTCACCTACCGGTAGAATTGTCAATCGGCACATCTGTTGCTTTTGTGAGCATAGCTTCTCAAAACGGGCTCCAGTTTGGAAATGGTTACTCCCATTTCTTTCTCTACGTCTATTTTTAGCTGTATTTGTTCTTTATTACTGCTACTGCAGAAAAGTCTGTTTCGCACAAGCACGAAGTTGCAAATGGTATTTGAACCTTTAATGCTGCAGCGCTGATGGCACGATATTCATGAGAAACTGAGCTCCAAAACTCCCTCACTCGCGGTGTCGCGGGCGTCGCGACCACAGTTCGGGAAGCCCTGCCAAGTGCGAGTTGGACTCGCCCACGAAGGGTTCCGTAAACCTATAAAAACGCCAAAAAAATCATGTCTGTTGTATGGGAGCCCCGCGTAAATAATTATTTTATTCTGTTTTTAGTATGTGTTGTTATAGCGGCAACAGAAATACATCATCTGTGAAAATTTCAGTTGTCTAACTATCCCGGTTTATGAGATACAGCCTGGTGACAGACGGACAGACATACAGCGGAGTCTTAGTAATAGGGTCCCGCTTTACCCTTTGGGTACAGAACCTTAAAAATACCCTAATTTTATACCTAAAGTAAGAGTAACTCAATATAAATTCTGATAATCAGGCCGACGATACCATACTTGTAATAAAATTGTAAAAATAGTAATTTGTGCGTAAAGGTCGTCACGATGATAGCAACAACGTCGATCGTAAGCCTGCTGCCTCCGGGCCGGCTCCGGCGCTTCTGCGGAGCCCTAGCCTACATGATATCTATCCGCACCATCATGCGAGGCCTCTCCGGAACTATATACTTTCACGACACGCAGTACCGACCGAAAAACAATGGGTTTTGTGTTGCGAATCACACCAGTCCTATAGATGTTGGAATACTTAGCGTGAACACGTGCTTCTCTTTGGTAGTATTCCTTTTATTTGGTGGAATTGCTTTTCGGTAGGAATATTTTCAGCCCCGGATCTTGTTTCAAAAAGCGCTTGGAATCCAGCGCACGTACTATCGATTATTCCACTCCCTGCCCGTGGTACCTACATAGTACACCTGGCTGTTCATTTGATTTGGAACGCTTCAAGCTTTACCCACCCCCCTCTCAAACGCTGGAGGAGATGGGGCGCCACATCAAGTTTCTGCCCCGGTTAAGAAAAATTCTAGATCTGGGGCTGAACCTTTGGGTAGTCATTTGTAATGTTTGTGATTGACGTTAGCATTTTAATATTTAGTGCCAAATCAGTCTGGGACAAATCTCTTTTGGTATTTGCATCATTTGGGTATTTGTAATCGTCGATAGCATTTTGTCATTTTACTTCATTGGGATTTTTGTGGTTGATGGATAGTTTTAAGATGGAAAAGCATCACAATCTGGCAATTGGTGTATTTTATGTAGCCATGTTGGATGACGCGTCATTTGGCTTCCTTTACTGATTGTCCTTTATTCATTATTCCTTATCGTACACAAAAAATACAGAAATAAAGGACATGTACAAAGTCTTCCAGCAAACCTTTTGAGGCTAGACAGAGATAATTGTCACAAGCATTTGGCGGATTTTCGATATGCATTTTGTACCTTGGATAGCCATTTTGTATATTATGCGTAAGCATGTTCATCTTTTGGGTTTTTGTGATTGTCCTTATTTAAACAACTTATTATTAACTTACTTTTTTGTTGTTTTTAGTTTTTATATTGGGGTGTTAGCGGAAAATTTTACTAATAAGTATTAAACGAGTATTTATCAAGTTACCTTTATATTTATTATCCCGACGATTCGAAGGTGTTGCAACAGCCGTGGTCGTGGGCAGACTGGAGTACACAGCTACCGTCGAAGAAGAAGCGGAGATATTATTAAGGCATTTTACTCGAATGTTTAATTTAAGAGTGAAATCAAATTGTACGTGTTTGTTTTATTTCAACGTATTTATCTATTGGGTTTCATCTTTACTGGTAATACATAACAGGTATTTTGTAAGAAATACCTTTTACCTCAGAATAGATAAAACACCAGAAGAAGCGTTCAGCTGTGATTGCAAGCCGTGCGATGTGCCCATAAAACGAAAACCACGTTCCGCGCCCACCTCACCCCCACCCGCGTAATGTTGCTAGCTTAGTCATTAAATACCCATTTTGGAGTAAATGTTTTTGGTAAGATACAACTAATGTAACTATGGCACTATTGTATTAATCAAATATCAAGTCCGGTTTGCAAAACGATCCCTAAACGTATTTAGCGACTAAACATGTTTAAATTTGACATGTTTGTATGATTTGAGAACTCCTTAAATCATATTTAGCCACTAAATACGTTTAGGCATCGTTGCGCAAATAGCCTTAATTTTTTTGGGATATTTACGAGATCTCAGTGCGGGGCGAACCACTATTATAATTTAAAACTACAATTAATAAAAGTTTTTAATCTCAGAATTCTAGAGTAGGGAAAAACTCGATATTTGGCAACACCCGCAAAATGGAGAATTGTTATTTACGACAATTACAAACCGAACAATTTATTCAATAAACAAATAGCACAACATCTAATGCTAAATCTATGCGCTACTTACGTATGAAACCCCATCTTGTTTTTTATTGAGCCCAGCTGAATTTTTACACGTTGGGACGACACAAGGAGGCATAACTTAATTAAATTGAACACTATAAAACACGTCATGCGTGACGACGGTCACAGAGTAACTAATTGCGTTCGCGTACAACTACTCTATTTAGAGTATATGTTGACGCTTCAGTATTAGGCGCGTTCACTTCTTCTGGTGTTTTATCTATTCTGTGTCTGTTATACAGATACTTGGTATAAATTTCAAAGTGGGAACTCCATTACAAAATACCTGTTATTCATTATGAACTTGGTCGCACGAATAAAAAGAAGATAGCTGACCCGCTCCCAACTGCGGCGCCGGCTCACTTTAAGTGCCTCACATTTTTGTGTTATTTATATTTTAAAAACACATACTCATAAAAATAATACACTGAAAAAACCTTAGTAGGTTTGTCCAAAGCGCAACTCAAACATTCCTCTTATAACTATTTGTATAAATGTACCAAATTCTTATATATATTTTGCTGTTCTGTACGTGTCCGTGTGTGCGCCGGCGCCGGCTCACATTCCATCTTTATCTGCATGTACATACATACTCCAAAATGGCAAACTTTATAGAACAATTATTCAATTAGCAGTTCAGTCGTTATAAATGGATAAAATATGATATGAAATATTATATATTTGCGATATTTTATATATTTGTAAATAGTATAGTATAATAGTCACAAAATTATATACCTACTTAAATATTATGTAAGGTTATATATATATATTTGTGAATAGTATAGTATAGTCACGGTTTTGATAACTATACAGTTTGTATTAACTTTGAAGTTACTGGCACTTTTTTGTTTTTATTCGTCATAGCCAAGATAGGTACATCATTGTGTGCATCGCATTAATCACCCGGGCTCATTAGGTCTGGTGGCTGGTCGTATCTACTTGGTGCGTGGGAACCCTTCCTGATGGACCTTGGAAGCAACGTGTCAACACGATGACAGCCCACGCCTGCTTCAATCTCCTCTCAAGATGTATATCTGCATTGATCACCTACCATGATGATCACAATAAACCCGCGAATGGCATCTGTGTGGCTAATCACACGAGTCCTATCGATGTTCTGGTGTTGATGTGTGATAATTGTTATTCGCTGGTAAGTATAGGAGGTTTTTAAAATCAAATCAAAAATATTTTTTGATAGCCCCAGCTACATAACAAAACAAGACGCGTAGGAAACTTGAAATAAATAACTAGTGGTTCGAAAAAAACAAAAAAATGTTATTAATAATCTTTGACTAATAAAATAGTGCCACGAAATGTTAACCAACTAACTTGACCTACAGTTTCATACAAGTTACAAGTAACGGGAGTTCGTGTCAATTGGTTACTCTTTTTAGGGGTAGAAATTGCAATTATTTAAGACTTTTCTCTATATTTGTGTCAGTAAAGCTACACGAATACCAAATTTCAGCACTGTGGAGTCACTGGTGTACCCTGTGAACTTCGTTTTGATTTTTTTTTACGCCTCTTGAACCCGAATATCTTAACAACCCCCCAACATTGTTAGCTCATTTAGTCACACCAGGATTGTGCCAACACTACCTACCTATATTTCAAATTTCACGATGCTCGGTTCAATGCTTCGAAAGTTGTTCCCGGATAAACAAACATACATACATACAACGCCGATTCGTCCAAGATAAATTGGAGATCTACTTTAAATACTAGGTTTTCAGTGATAAATAACAAATATTTAATCTGTTCCAATACTAAGTATATTTTTTGCTTTCAAATTACCGATTTTCCTCTTTTAAGGAGTGCCCGACCACGGTACAGCTATGTACGTAAGTTAAAAAACGGGATTCATTTAAAAATGGGATTTATCTGTTTGTCTGTCTGCTTGTTTCTGTTGGGCGAGCATGAACGCTTGGGGTTTAAGCTCTATGTTGAAGTGCATTAGGTAGATTTTAGAATAATTGGGATTTATTTTAAAATGTTCTTTTTTCAGTTTAATTCACAGGGTAAAGTGGCCATTTTAATGTTTGTATTTTCCATTAGATTCCGCCCGTGGCTTTGCACGCGGGGTTTGTCAAAAGTAGCCTTTGTCTCAATTATGCATCGATCTATACAAATTTTATCGAAATCGGTTCAGCCTGTTTAGCCGTAAAAACTTAACAAACATACGGAGAGATTCTTTCTTTTCGAACTTCGTACCGCCTTGATATGCATATGACGCGGGCTGCCAAAGTACGTCACCGGTACAATTGTCAATCGGCTATCATTAGCTGCATCTATGGATGAGAAAAAGAATACTGTTCATAATTGTTTTTTGCTTGAATTTTCCCGATATTTTAATAGTTATTCGGGGCGGAGTCAAATCCAACAAATCAAAGATCATCAAAATCGGTCTAGCCGTTCTTGAGTTATAAGTGATGTTACTAACCCGACTTTGTTTTATATATAAAATAGATTTCAATTCTAAATTGCTATGTATGCCAATTAGGTAACAATTATAAAAATTGAATTGAATTGGTAATTCATTACATATTTGTAACGTAATTGTTGATATTTTAGATTGGACAACGCCACGGTGGCTTCCTAGGGTTATTGCAGCGAGCGCTCGCTAGGGCTTCGCCCCACATCTGGTTCGAGAGGTCGGAGGCTAAGGACAGAAATGCTGTAGCTAGAAGGTAAGTGCTAGCATAACGCTGAGTGCGTTCATCTCAAGCTTTTGCACGTGTAATTTGTCAGTAAAACCATTGCCCTCCTACGCAGTCGGGTAAAACTTAGCATGTGTCTCAATCCCTATCATACGGAGCATGAGCTCATCAAGCTATCTTAGACGTCACCAATCCTCGGGGACTCTGGATAACTGCTGCCACCAACCCAAAGCGGGGACTCTGGATAACTGCTGCCACCAACCCAAAGCCCTACTCCGCTAATGGCTGGGGTTTTGCATACGGAAAGTGGTAATGCATACACCCCAATGCGGGATGTTAGTGCAGACCTTATTCCAACCACTCTAGTATTAGAATCACGGTCATAATCTATCTAGAAGTATAACAAACTTCGCTGTTGCCACTTGTAGACTCCATAAAGATAGTCAATTACCAAATTTAAAAACGTAATTAAACATAATCTTTATAAAAGAGCCTACTATAAAATATCGGATTATTTAGATGATAGAGAAGCTTGGGATTGAAATTGCTCAAACTCGTTCAAAATGTTACAATTTAGACGTAATTTATTTTCTGTATTATTATGTATTCTAAAAGGATCATTAAAAAAAAACAACAAACTTTGTTTGTTGCCTTTCTTTCCTGGCTTGGTCGCGAAGGAACAGGCAGTAAAACTGACGTTTCAAAATGATTCTTGTTATTTTAATGAATAAAAAGGTTTTGATTTTTTATTTTGATTTTATCATGCCTACTTTTGCTTATTCTGTGACAGGCTTTGGCTTAATAATTACATATATTCAGGTTAAAAGAACACATCTCGGTGCCGGACAACCCGCCTATCCTGATCTTCCCTGAAGGCACCTGCATCAACAACACATCCGTGATGCAGTTCAAGAAGGGCAGCTTCGAGGTCGGCGGCACCATCTACCCGGTCGCCATCAAGTGAGTGACTCGCAGTTTTTTTAACCCCCCTATGCCAAAGAGGGGGTGTCATACGTCTATGTGGCATCGCAATTCCCGAATTTGTGGCATCGTACAATACGCTAGTTCTCTCACATTTCGTCGAGCAGCATTTTATCGATGTTTTCGATATTATGATAATAAAACAAGAACATTTGATAGGATACATTTATTTTATACAAGCTTCCGCCCGCGGCTTCGCGCGCGTAGTTTGCCAATAAAAAGTAGCCAGTGTGTTAATCCAGGTTATGATCTACGTACATACCAAATTTCATCAAAATCGATTCAGCCGTTCCTACGTGAAAGAGTAACTAACATCCATACATACATACAAACACTCGCGTTTATAATTTTAGTGGGATTTTTTGTGTAGAAACCGTATGAAGTATTAGGATTAAAACTTTATCTTATTTTATATCCAACAATATGTAAATGTATCCTAAGTACACCGCACCTTGTTATATCTTCGTAAATTTTGCTCCATCCAAAATTTACCTGGAAGAGATCGCTTTCAGTGATAAGTCCACTTATTGTATTACCTTTTTTATTCTAGCTTAGCTTAGGTCGTGTCATGTAAAAATAACGCTGGAATAAAGTGGAGGGGGTGTGTTTGCGCATGGGTACACTCGCGCCCGAAAGTACCAGGTATATTGTCTTATTTTTGAACTAGCCTTTCGTACGCGGCTTCGTATGTTGGATATTGGTGGGTACATTGAAAAATATATTAGATAGAATTAAAAACATGTTACCGCCAGCGATCTTTTTACATGATGCGACCTATACTTATTTTTTTGTATTATTTTTGATTGTGTGGTAATTCATCAAAGAGTTATCCATCTAGAGTTCCGGATCTAGGTGGGGGCAAACTTCGACTCACTAGCCCCGAACGGCAATTTCAGGTGGCGCCAAATTTATGTTTGATAAAAAACAACTTGTTCCACAAAGTGCGTAGCTAGCATCTAGCGCACGTCATACTATCGATTGTTCATTTGATTTGAAATCCCAAAATCTTCTGGCTACATCCGATATTGGTGTAAATATGTAGTGCAGTCAAATAGCCCCAAAATTAAAAAGTGCGTGTTTTATATTGATATATTTAGGGGTTCTTTTATCATAATGATGTAACCCCTAATATACTGATTAATCCTTTCTTGATGAGGAGGTTGGAATGAGTAGATGCAATTTAATTACAAATTTTCCAATTGTACATGTGTTTACTGAATGAGCGGGGAGAGACGACTGGCGTGGCCACACTACAACAGCGAACATCTACTTAGGTACAACTTACGCGAGTCAGCTATTCTGTATGTAGTGTGTCCCTACAATACCCCGTCCTCCCACCCCGTCCTCCCACCCCGTTTCTCAAACGCTGGAAGTGTCTGCCCCGGTTCGGAAATATCGTAGATCCGGGGCTGCCTATCTAATGTAATATTTTGTTCCAGGTACGACCCTCGCTTCGGCGACGCGTTTTGGAACAGCTCCCGCTACGGCATGCTGCACTACCTCCTTAACATGATGAGCTCGTGGGCCATCGTGTGCGACGTGTGGTACCTGCCGGCCATGACCCGCAGCCCCCAGGAGAGCGCCGTGGACTTCGCGAGCCGAGTGAAGGCGGCCATAGCGCGCCGCGGAGGCCTAGTCGACCTGCAGTGGTGACTCTTCTTTTTTACTAGCTTCCGACAGCGGCTTCGCACGTGTTGTTTGTTAACCAAAAGTAGCCTATGTTTGAATCCAGTTCATAATCTATCAACACACCAAATTTCATCAAATACGGTTCAGCCATTACGACGTGATTGAGTAACAAACAAATAAATAAACAAACATCCATACTTTCACATGTATAATATTAGTGTGTTACGAGGCATGCCTTTTAAGTTCTGTCGTTTCCATATTTTCCGGCAATTTTGAATTTGGAACTGTTCTATATTCGAATGTGTTTACATTTTGAATCTCAAAACAGTTGAAAGTATTAGGATTAATGCTATTGTTTAGTCACAGTTTCGATTTGAATCTGTCAGGTCACGTACGAAAATGAATCTTTCTAAGGAAAATGTTCGTGCAATAATTTTCTACAACTTTAGAAGAGGCCTGACACGGCTTCAGTGTTTAGAAGAGCTAACATCTGTGTTCAGTGATGTAGCCCCATGTCTGCGGACTGTCGAACGCTGGTATTTAGAATTCCAGCGTGGACATACTAGTGTTAGTGACAGATTTCGCGAAGGACGCCCAAAATCCGCCTTCACTGAAGATAACATCATTGCTGTGAGACAACTAATTCTCGAAGATCGTCATGTGACGTATCGAGAGATAGAGGCTCTATTAGGCATCTCAGGGACAACCATTCAGAAGATCTTGCATGAAGCGCTTGGTGTGAGAAAGCTAGTTTGCCGTTGGATACCGCATCTGCTTTCCGACGATCACAAGGCGGCCCGCGTCAGATGGTGTAAGAAAACTCTGCAAAGGTTCAACCGAGGGGAGTCAAATCACGTCTACGACATCATAAGTGGTGACGAATCTTGGATCTATGCCTACGATCCTGATACCAAACAACAATCTACAATCTGGGTCTTTCAAGACGAGCCAAAGCCGACTAAAGTTGTTCGTTCTCGAAGCACTTCAAAGAAGATGGTGGCCACGTTCGTTGGAAAAACCGGCCATGTTGCGACTATTGCACTTGAAGATCGTAGAACGGTTAACGCAGAGTGGTATACTACAGTTTGTTTACCACAAGTCATCGCCGAACTTCGAAAATCTAACTCAAAGCGACGCATCATCCTGCACCACGACAACGCAAGCTCACACAGCGCTCGTCAAACGATTGAGTATTTGAAGCAGGAAAAAGTAGAAATTCTTGACCATCCTCCATACAGTCCTGACCTAAGCCCTAACGATTTCTTTACATTTCCTAAAATTAAGAAAAGTCTTCGTGGTCAAAGGTTCCAGTCCGGTGAAGAAGCAGTCGACGCTTTCAAGACAGCCATTTTGAACACCCCACTTTAGAGTGGAATAAATGTTATAATAACTGGTTTGAGCGAATGGAAAAGTGTTTTAAGCTACGTTGTGAATACTTTGAAAAACAATAAAAAGTACTATAAGGTTCTAGATGTGTTTTTTTCTTCAAACGACAAAACTTAAAAGGCATGCCTCGTATTATAACCTGTTTTGTTATGTACGACATTAATTTAAAACACACATCCGGAGTCGTATTAAATTTCGTATTGGCCCACCTGATGTTAAGTGGTAACCATCGCCTGTAACAGAGAATTTCCTCGTAGATCACGCACCTTACAAACGTGCACCCTACGATGCACTGCCCTGCGTCCATCAACTTGTGGCATACAGGTGTTAAGCATCATGCGCCTGTCATTTCACCGGCAACCATAACCTTCAAACCGAAACACAGCAATGCTGCTTGGCGGCAGAAATAGGTAGAGTGGTAGTACTTCCTCGGGTGAGCCCTTTCACAGGGAACTCTACTACCTTTCTCTTCTCGTTCCAATAGCTCATTAAATCTTTTTCCGTACCTCAAAAGCAAAACTGCGTAATCTGCCTGTCTAATCTAGACCCTTCTTCTCTGGATTTAAGATGGTATTAATAAAAAAAAAACTAAATTTATTAATTTGTAGTTATAAGTGTCACATCAAAAAACACGGAACCATCGGTGCGTGAGTGCGACTCGCACTTTTTGATTTTTATTTTAAATTTAATTTATCATTACAGGGACGGAGGTCTCAAGCGAGTGAAGGCAAAGAAAGAATGGCGGGAACTACAACAAGAGGAGTTCAGTAAACGGTTAAAAGGCGAATAAGTACCTGTTACAGGCGCCTGGTATAGCAAATACTAAGTATTTTACTTAGTAAAAATACTAGTATTTTTTTTAGTATTTATGCGGTCGCGTAATTCTATAAAAATACGAGCTGGATTACTAATAATATCGTATTCCTGGAATAGTTACCCTGTGATTAATGGGAAGATTGCTGGGTTAAATTCCGTCTGGTTTGTATTTTTTTTTTAAATCTCCCACTGACTATTTCAAGAATTCGAGTTGATTAGTTACTCGGTTGGTGTTTTTTCTAGTAATGAAAATATTAGGCTCGTATAACAGTTACTGCATTCTGGTATAAAAAATATTAAGTAGAATAAACTACCTAGTATAAAAGTACTAGCCACGGTCGAGAAATACGCTGCGAAGTACTGAGTAAAAATACTAGTGAAACTGTTATTGTTTTGTGATTTGAAAGAATTGAGATTTAAAAATGTTTTTTTATTGTTATAAGATAAAAATAAAATAAATCACTCCCAAATTGGGAGTGTTATTTTTTTTTAAACAATTTTTTTTAATATTTTGTAATAGCTTGAATGTCTTTCGCACGGATTTATAACAAAATAAAAAAGTGTTAAGCCGTGACTGCTCAGCTAAAAAAAATTATTTTGTAACAAAAAAATATATATTTTTTAATTCTCAATTTTGATTGGACTGGGAATGGTTAGAAAGCAATATATTTTTGGATTGCTAATAATGTGATGGAACTTTTTCGAATGAAAAAAAGAATGTGTATTGTTGTAGTTAATAATTAGATATTTATATACAGGGTGGAAAGATAAAGTGGGGCAGAAAGGGCTTCTATAACCACAATAAAATGGACTTTTTTTTTTAATACTTGATAATTTAAGGCCTACCTGATGTTAAGTGGTAACCATCGCCAATAACAAAGTATTGCCTCGTAGGTCACGCGCATTAGAAACGTGCCCTACGATGCACTGCCCTGCGTCCATCAACTTGAGGTATACAGCTGTAAAGCCTCATATGCCTGTAATTTCATACAAACCATAACCTGGGTGGTAGAAATAGGTATAGTAGTAGTACTTTCCCGGGGAGCCCTTTCACACTCTACTATTAAATAACTTGAAAAATATTAACTCTGATTTCAATTCAAATTAATTAACATTTTTACAAGTTTTTTATTAACTTGCAATGTATGTATGTTTGTCCGGGTGGAATCTTGCAACTGAATTTTAAACCCGTTCCCCTCAACCGATTGAGCTGAAATTTGGAATACATATGTAACTTCGGTGACAATGCAATAATATGGTACCATGGAGGTGGTCTCATGATGGAGACGGATGCTAGACAACGGAACATCTGAATGGATTATAGTAGGCTACTAGTGTTTGGGCTCATTTGAATCTGCTTGCGGTTCCGATTATTAATTTTATAAAAGTTTATTTTAAAAAGTAATTTTTCAACAAGAAACTTATTTATAAGTATTCTATCAGTTTTCTGGTTCTAATAGTACAAGCTTTGCTTAGTTTGTGGCTAGATAGCGCTGTGTGAAATGTCCAGCATTATTTATTTCATTATTTGGCATTATATAGTTGATTTTTTTATTTGTTGTGTGTACAAGGTTGTAAAATGATGACGTAATGCCCATTTTGACTTTACACCCTGTATTTTTGTAGTAACTTATTTAAGGGGGGCAATTTTGTTGGTACAATCAAAATTTAGGTTTCATCGTCATTGTTCTGTGAATAATAAATTGAATAAATTAATGAATGAAAATTCAAAATCTCTGCAAGCTGCAAGGCTAGACAGCGATTTCCTTGTCTACTCTTCGAAGAGACGACAAGGCTCTCACCGCCACTTGTATTTCTACGTGTATTAATTTAATATTATAAATGCGAGATTTTGAATGTTTGTTTGTTATTTAATCCCGCTGCAACGGCTGAATCGATTTCGATGAAATTTGGTATATAGATAAACTATGTACTGAATTCAAACACTGCTACTTTTTTTGATAAACAACGCGCCCGAAGCCGCTGGCGGAAGCTAGTTATTATATGTTTTTTTATATTCTTTTTAAATTTAAGTGTGATAAAGCGGTATTCTATTCTTTTCTCTGTCGATTCCTCCGAAATTGCATTTGCCCCGAGCAGGCTCAATAAGATTTCTTCCTAGACAAGAGAAGGATACTCTGTCTATTGCAACGTACGTTGTATATATATAATTTACTAGCTGACCAATCCACAGCATCGCACGCGTAGTTTTTCAATAAAAACATTACCCTACTGCGCAGTTGGGTAAAAAGTAGTCAATGTCACCCGGGGATAGCGTAGCTTCCCAACGGTGAAAGAATTATAATACGGTCCAGTAGTTTCGGAGCCTATACAATGCAAACAAACAAACAATCAAATCTTTCCTCTTTATAATATTAGTATAGACTAGCTGAGCTGGCAAACTTCGTACCGTCTTACCATGCATATGACGCGGGCTGCCAATGTACGCCGGTAAAATTAGCGGCACTATGTATGAGAAAATAAATTTTCTTCGTATTTTTTTTGGGTGAATTTTTTCCATATTTTTAGTTATTCTGCTATTCGGAGCGGAAACAAATCTGACAAATCAAAGATTATAATATTATCAAAATATATTCAGCCGTTATAAATGAGTTATAAATGGTGTAGCTAACCCGACTTTGTTTTATATATAGAGATTAACTAATTAATTATCTAACCAAAAATTGTAGGCAAGCGCCAATTGAGAAGAGTGTGAAAGAGACAACTTGAGAAGACAGCGTTGTTTAGGCATCGCAAGACCTAGATAAATTCAGAAGAAAGTTGTCTATCCTTAAATGTCAAAGATAGAAATGGCTATCGTGTTCGGCGTTGTAGACTACTGTCGAGGAAGTGTCGACAACGTTTCTTCCCGTTCACTCGCAATCGCCGTGCTCGAGACGGTCGACTAGTGTCTTCTTTCTTCCGAAAAATTACTCAAGGCAAAACCCTTCTCTACAGTTACTGTGCTAGGCCTACAGGACACAACAACAGTAAAAATAATGGGCGGTCTTTATAACTAAAGAAAACTATCTCTTCCAGACAACATTTGGATGATTTTAGAGCTGTAAAATCTAAATTAAGTTTGTGCCATCATAATTACCTATGCAATGTTTTTATGTTATAGTAATTGAAATATCGCTGTACGATATACGTGTTTTGTTATGTACGACATTAAATGAAAACACGGGTAGGGCTAATCACTAGTATTGTTGTAAAATAGGTTTTTTTTTCAAATTCATTACTATGGAAAATTTTAATTTTCAAACAACCTTAATATCTATGAAATAGTCTGTATAAAATAGATAAACAAATTATATTCATCCATCATGTAAGTAGGTACTTGTTAAACTGACTAAGCGGCATCGTCGCAAAGGCGCCGCCGATTTACATTAAAAATTGTTTATTGGAAACGTATCGATTACTTGATAAATATTCAAGCTACCGGTATTGGTGACACTTTACCATATAAAAGAGAATTTTCATAATAAAAAAAAAACAATTAAAAATATGTTTTTTAATAAATACAACTAGAAGAATAGGTACTTACAAGATTTTTAAAAACATCTCAAAAACTTTCAAGCCGGACGTGACTTGAGCCGGCAACCTTCCTCTTGATACGAGATTCGTGATACGAGACTCTTGATACGAGACTCTTGATACGAGACTCGTGATACGAGACTCTTGATACGAGACTCGTGATACGAGATTCTTGATACGAGACTCGTGATACGAGACTCGTGATACGAGACTCGTAATACGAGATTCGTGATACGAGACTTGATACGAGGATACCTAAAATGAAGGTTGCGGGTTCAATTCCCGCCCGGCTTGAAAGTTTTTGAGATGGTTTTATATTCGAATTTTCCGTAAGTCTCAATAACACAATAAAATAGAAGTAGGTACTTATACGCATTTTGTATCAATTTTAAACTTGCATATAGATATTACAATTATTTTTATTATTAATAATAGTTAAATTAGTTTCGGAAAACTACTTCTAAGATAATGCCATTTTTTTTTGCTGCATGAAGATGGAACAAGCTTATGACCCACCTGATGTTAAGTGTTAACCATCGCCTATAACAAAGCATTGCCTCGTAGGTCACGCACATTAGAACCGTGACCTACGATGCACTGCCCTGGGTCCATCAACTTCCTTGTAAATTCACCAGAAACCATACCCTTCAAACCGAAACACAGAAATGCTGACAGCAGAAATACGTATGGCGGTAGTACTTACCCAAACAAATTAAAAAAATCTCATCTCTCAAAAAAATGATGATAGTGCATCGTTCGCAATTCTCTGTTATAGGCGATGGTTACCGCTTAACATCAGATGAGCCATAAGCTTGTTCCATTACCATGTAGTATAAAAAAACCAGGTTATAATCTATAAACAAAATTTCATCGAAATCGGTCTAGCCCGAATTATCGTTAGTCGTGAAAATGTAACAGACAGAGACAGAATTACTTTTAAAATTATAACCTACCTTAAAAGTAGAATTTTTTCAAGTAGAATGACGGTAAACAGAACGCGCGTCGTGTTATTTTGCTCTTACAAATAAATCGAAAACAGTGGTAAAAAGTCATAGTTTATGTTTTAATTTTGGTGTGCCTCTTCAAGCAAGCTTCAAGGAATATACTTACGTAATTATTATAACCGTAAGTCTTAAGATAAACCGATAATTACGATCATTACGAAAATAAATCGATAAAACAATCTGTGTTCGCGGACGACGTTTCAACTAGAACCAATAAGGCGTAAGCGACGCGATCTGCATGGCGCTTACGACTGTTTAGTCGTGCACTTTTAACCAGCGATTAGAAGTCTACCGCACGTTGTTTTAGTGTCAGACGAGTGCATTGATTTAACAAAAAGTAATTCAAGCAAGTTGCAACTTTGCAATGTCGGAACCTCCAGATTCCATTGATTGGGGATGCTGTGGTGCAGATGCGGAGAATAATGATTACGTCCTCTGTAGTATCTGTTACAAGGGGTATCATCTTGATTGTATGGCATCGACTGGCACAGTTATAAACGCAGGTCAAGAAGTGCTGCCTGACTGGGTTTGCCCCCTATGCAGTAATCAATCGAGAGGCCGCAACAGTGACAACACCCCATTACGGTCTGTGAAGAATACCAAGACTAGACCTCATAAAAGAGCTGCATTAAATTCGCCCCCCAAGGCTGACTCTGGATTGACTCGTGATGACGTCAGAGATGTAGTTCAGGAGCTATTCACTAAAGAAATGGATAATTTATTTATTCGCCTTGGCCAACAAATAAGATCTACCATAGCAGCTGAATTGGCACCTATCAAGAAAGATATTTTGGAGTTAAGGGCATCGATTGATTTTACCAGGGAACGATGTGAAGTCGTAATTAAGGAACAAAGTTGCATAACTGATGAAATAAAGGACATTCACGCGGAAAATGCCTCGCTACGATTAGAGAATATGAACCTAACTTCCAAACTCAATCAGCTGGAGCAGTATGCCAGAGGAAACAATATCGAGATCCAATGCGTACCTGAGAAGAACAATGAAAACGTTGTCACTATTGTCAAGAAAATAAGCAATATTATTGATTGCGATATTAATGATGAAAATATTTCAAGATGTAGCCGCATAGCAAAAATTAATCCTAAAAGCGCTAGGCCTCGATCCATTGTGGTCCAGTTCAACTCGCCAAGGGTTCGAGACACGTTTCTGGCGTCGTCAATAAAGTTCAATAAGTCGAACCCAAATAACAGGCTCAACAGCTCCCACATCGGATTAACTGGAGAGAAGACCTCAATCTTCGTCGTGGAGCACCTTTCTGCTTCGAACAAAGCTCTTCACTCGTCTGCCAGGTCAGCGGCCAAGGATAAAGGCTATAAGTTCGTCTGGGTGCGCAATGGGAGAATATATATGAGAAAAACCGAAACTTCGGATTATAAAATTATAAAAAACTTGGACTCTCTAAATAATCTGGAGTAATAGCCACATTTTGTAAGACTAAGTATATCCACTGTGTGTAGTGGAAGAATAAATCTACTAAGGACTTATTATTATAATATACTAACACCATCCACACTAATGGCATCACTAAAGGTGTACTATCAAAATGTCCGAGGCTTGAGAACGAAAACCCATACATTTTATCGCAATCTTTGTTGTTCTTATTATGATGTGATAATCCTTACTGAGACGTGGCTAAATGTAGGTGTTCTATCAACTGAACTATTTGACGATAACTACGTGGTCTATAGGAGGGATAGAGAGACGTCAGGGTTTTGCGGTGATATGGATGGAGGAGGTGTTATTATTGCTGTTAATAAGCAAATAAACTCAGCCCGAAAGCTAAATTGGGAGTGTATATGCGAAGACGTGTGGGTGACTATTGATCTTCCTAGTAAAAATGGCACTCGGAAGGTTGCTTTTTGTTCTGTATACTTCTCTCCACCCGTGAAAAGACCAATACTAGACCATTTTATAGCAAATTGCAATGAAGTCCTAGAAAATTGTGATTTTCCAGTATGTGTAGTTGGTGACTTTAATTTAAGGCGTATTGATTGGCACTCTGTTGATCGCTCTTCTTCAGATGTTACAGGGTTAGCGCTGACTTCTTTAGAACATGCACTAGTTGACTTTGCATTTTTAAATAATTTCAAACAGCATAACACCTTTGTTAATAATCAGAATAAAATACTTGACCTTGTTTTGACAAATATTTCATCATGTCATGTTGATGCTGTCCAAGATCCGCTCGTTCGCGTAGATCCACTTCACCCTCCCATACATTTGTCAATTGATCTTTTATCTAAAGACAACATTAAATACAAAGACGATTTCCGAATCCCAAATTTTAGGCGGGCCCACTACGATAAGATAAATAGTTATTTGGGTGATTTAAACTGGTTGGAACTTTTTTCAGATTGCGAGGATGTGAATGACATGCTCAATGTTTTCAATACAATCGTTCAATCATCTATTACTCAATTCGTCCCCTTTCACAAACCAGTTAATGACAAACGTCCAATCTGGTTTAGTCGTGACTTGATAAAATCGCTTAAAAGGAAAGAAACAATGAGGCAACGTGTAAAAAAGTACAACAATCCCTTGGATCAGTTAAGACTACAATCTTTAAATAAACTGTGTGATAAACTTTCTACGGATTGTTATTACGCATATATTTCCAGTGTGGAGGATATGATAGGTCGTAATATAAAAGGTTTTTGGACGTATATTAAAGCAAAAAGAAACGGAGTCAGTAGTTATCCTTCTATGGTCACAGACGGCAATGTTGAATCCTCAAATGGCGTAGAAATGTGTAATATTTTCGCAAATTACTTTACAGCAGTTTATTGTAACACTCAAACTATCAAAAAAAGCTCTTCCCATCCCCTATCAGACTTTGTTGGTGATTGCGTATCAACAGTAAATATCACTCCTGAGATCATTTTACAAAAACTAAAAAAGTTGGATAGAAATAAGGGAGCGGGTCCAGATGGAGTCCCAGCACTTTTTGTTTCAAACTGTTCTGAAAATCTTGTAACACCACTGTATTGCATCTTTAAAAAGTCTTTAAGCTCGGGTATCTTCCCTCATGCTTGGAAAATAGCTAAAGTGGTTCCGATTTATAAAGATGGGGACGTAAATCTTGTAAGTAACTATAGACCAATTTCCATTTTATCTACGTTCGCCAAAATTTTCGAGTCTTTAGTTTGTCCGATCATACAGACGCATATGAAGCAATACTTCACTCCACACCAACATGGTTTCATTTCCGCGCGCTCAACTTGCACTAATCTAGTATCTTATACTGAAGCGCTTGTCGAAGCTGTGGATTTAAACAAACAAGTAGATGTAATTTACACAGATTTTTCTAAAGCCTTCGACCGCGTATCTCATGATTTGCTGGTTTACAAGTTATCGAAGTACGGGTTTGCCGGTTCTTTACTGCGATGGATAAACTCTTACTTAGTTGAACGCTTGTTCTATGTTGTGTTGGGAGGTTTTGATTCTGGGTTGATGCATATTTTGTCAGGCGTGCCCCAGGGCTCTCATTTAGGGCCTGTTCTCTTCAATATCTTTATTAACGATATAACTGACTGTTTCAAGAACTCCACACCTTTTCTATATGCCGACGATCTAAAATTTATCAGGTGTATTCAGTCTATCGAGGACGTCACACTACTTCAGGACGATATGAATAGATTGAGCAAATGGTGTGAAGAAAATGAAATGCTATTAAATTTAAAAAAGTGCTTTCACATAAAATTTACTCGTAAAATTAATGTCATTCCTTCTGCTTATTTCGTTTCACAAGAGGCAGTGCAAGAAACTACTCAGTACAAAGATTTGGGTGTTATACTTGACAGCAAGCTCACATTTGTCCCTCACATTGACTATATCGTTAAGAAGGCTTCAAAGATGCTTGGGTTTGTTATGAGAAACGGAAAGGTTTTCAAAAAACTCAAAATTAAAAAGATACTCTATAGCTCACTTGTACGTAGTATTTTTGATTACTGCAGCTCGGTTTGGCGTCCTCACTATGCTGTACATAAATTGAGAATGGAAAGGGTACAAAAACGGTTCCTTTGGCATTTAGCCCGAGGTACCAAACTCGCTAGGAGACATGTATCTTATAATGAGAGGCTAGCGCATTTTGGAGTCAGTTCATTAGACGAACGCAGAGATCTGATAGATCTAAAATTTTTACACAAAATAGTAAGGAATACAATTGACTGCCCTCAACTTTTAGAAAGATTACGCTTCAAAGTACCTCGTAGGTACCCCCGTTTTAAAATCAACCCTCTTGTGCCCCCTTTTCGAAGGACAGTCTTGGGTACGAGCTCTTGTATACCACGTCTTTGCAAACTTTATAATGAATTTGTGGATTTGGATATCGGCTTTCACGAAATCACTAAAATAAAATCTTTCGTTCGTAATCGTGAGCGACCTTGACAGTGTTACAACAAAAAAAAAATAAACAAAAATTATATTAGTGCTATGGGAATTGTTACATAAATACTTATATAGATATACTGACAGTTTTCTTTTGTAAATACATACTTGGATTGTTTATGGACCTGGTATAGATATTGCATTTTTATTGCATGCACTTAGTTCATGTAATTTAGCTATTATTATTATTACTTTTTTTTTTTTTTTTTTAATACGCCATTACTTTTAAAATAATATTGCAATATGATTTATGTGTTGTTCTCTCGAATGTACCTAGCTTGAAGGCGTCTGCGTCTCGTTCTGTCAGTTTTACTAGTTTACTCATTAACGTAACCTTGCTATCTGATTATTATAATTACAGGTTTATTAACCTACTGAGGGTGACTTCCACAGCGAAGCCTAGACGTATTTTGGTGGCTAAATATGATTTAATGCGTTATCGAATAACACAGATACGTATATTTTTAATAATTTGAACATGTATAGTTGCTTAGTGCGTTTGGGGGTCGTTGTGCAGGCCGGGCTAAGTGTGCAGATCCCGTTTTTGTTTGTTTACTAGACAATCAAATTAATCACTGGCTTGAAGTGTCCACCTATTGTACTATTAATATTTTACCTTCTTACCTAGTTACAACACCTACGTGTATGTTTACCTAACTAAAATGTTAGATTATTGAGCATGTTGTGTTTGCCTGTTACTGGTTACACATGTAGCATAAAGCATTTAGATGATAAGTTTTTTTTTGTAAGCAATCATGTGTTTAACTGTTGGTAAACCTAATAAAAAAAAAAAAAAAAAAAAAAAAAATAAAAAAAGAAGGAGGTTTTCTCGATAAAATGTATATTCCTCGATTACTCGAAAATGCCTGGACCGATTCCAGAAATGCTTGGCATTAAGTCAGGATCTGATGATGGAATCCCAAAAAAATCGAGGGCAACCCTCAAACTTTTCTTTTGTATATATTAGGTTATGGGTATTTATTTTTAGGAGTAGTCTTCTTAAACCCTGTATTATTGTAATATAATTTTAATATATAATATAAGTATATACTCTGTGATATATAATAATCACAGGAAAGTCAATAAATGTAAGTAGATTGGCAAATAGTCACATTTAAGGCGCTCTGCTCGTAATTTTAATCTATAATCTGTGTTTGGAGAGTCCACTTAAATCATTGTGTTGTCAATGATATAAAAAAATGATCTACTGCCAACCAGGCACATTGGATGGCAATAGATCGTTAGGTTTTATTTTATATTACTAACCGAACTATTTGTACTAAAAACGGGATATTTACCATGATTTGTGAGTTTTTGAGTGTCCCGATATTGCGACGCAGTTGCATGCTACAAACTACAAACTTAAAAACTCACAAATCATGGTAAATATCCCATTTTTAGTACATTCGACGGCAGAAAGCGGAAATGGCGTATCTCCAAAAATTTCCGCTGTTCGATATTGAAACATCAATTGCTGTAACTAGTTAAAAATCAATGAAGCAGTAACTTTAGGACATTCCAATTAACTGTATCAAATAAAACTTAGATTGATAAAAATATTTTCCAAATTTCAACGTTCTATCTTTATTAATGTACGAGTTATGATTTTTTTAAATAGTTTTTTGGCTCTGGTGTAAAATTAGATATTTTGAGATACAACAAAATCGCTTTCTTACATCGTATAGTGCTCATTACCATGATAGTTTCAAAAGTTAAGCTGAACTACTGCTAATAAAAGGTATTGAAAGTTCTAAAAACAAATTCTAATTCTACTTCTGGGGTAGGGGGGAATAAGATCTGCACTGACGTCCCGCACCTTCGTCTCGGACATATTCATCTTAAGGCCTACACTCAAAGAAGCATCAAAAAGATGTTGCAGCATTGCTTGGAGATCACTAAAGTTTTCTGTAAATAGTACGAGCACATCTGCGAATCTTAGATGAGACAAGTTGACACCATCAATGTTTATTCTGCAGTTTTCCCGTTCTAAAGTTCTTATAACCTCTTCAAGGACAGCTGTAAAAAGCTTTGGCGAAATGGTTTCCCCTGGATGGATGGACAGGATCTCTTAGCGTGTGAATTCGTACTTGCAGTGTAGCCGAAGTATAGAGTTCCCGGAGAACTTCCACGTAGCGGGAATCGATGTGGCAGCGATGGAGAGCGTGGAACACGTCCCAATGCTCGACACTGTCATGGCCATGGCAAGGGGCCGGTTTTATTCGTGACACTTTTCCATCGGCTGCTTTACCGTGGTATGCATTACCCCCCCTTCTAACCTGACCCCAGCCATCCTAACTCCTTGAAGTAGCGGAGTAGGACTTTGGGTTGAGCAGCAGTTTTCAGAATCCCAGAGGTCGATATTGACGTCGAAGATGACGTAGAAATTGAATTGTATTTTTGATATTGTGTTAATAAGGCTTTCTTGATGAAAATATTAGACGCCAAGGCTCCTGGCAGACGGTGTCATAAAACGCGGTATAGGCGACGATGATATTGGTATCTCGCTCGCTCTTGCAGCCCTTCCACCAACACTAATTACCAGTATTGAAAAGGAAACAAACATGTCTATTGGTTGGCCCCGTCTGCCGCGAGTCTTGGCGTATACTATAGTTTTTTAGTATCGCAAATGAGTTGCCCTCTTTTAAAACCTCTTCTTAGTCAGGTACACTTAAAGAAATAATTCAAAAGATTCAAAAATACCCTCCAAAAAGAATTAGTCATAATACCGCAACGGAAAATATTAGACGAGTTATTTGTCAAAGTCAAAACCTTTTATTCATTAAAATCACAAGGATGACTTTGAAACGCCAATTTTACAAGGATGGTTCTTCTTTTTAATGTTCCTTTTAGAATACCAAAAAAGAAAATAAATTACGTCTAAATTGTAATATTTTTGAACGAGTTAGAGCAATTTTAATCCCAAGCTTCCTATCATCTAAAATAATCTAAATAATATATGTTATAGTAGGATTTTTATAAAGATTTTGTTTAAATAAGTTTTTAAATTTGTAAATTGTAAATTTTTGTCAATTCTTGGTAGAGTGGCCGTGGTTATGTCAGGTCTTGGCTTTTGAGGAGCGGTCTCCATTCCGCTTTATTGAAGGCATTGCGAGAACATTCAGTCATGGTAGATCGTGATGGGCTTGATGAGGTCTGAGCATCTCGTTGGAGAGCGGCCACGCGGTCTCTTGCCCTCCACTCTAGCCCTGCTTCTTCTTTCGTGTCAATGGCTGTGTGATTTCTAAATTGTATAAAACTAATAGAGAGCAACTTCCACACCTCTCTGTGTTGCCTGGTCCAAGTCTTCTCGTGCGCAGGTGGTTAGGCAGAGAGGACATGAGAACAAGTGGTCTTGCACTACTAGACGTTCCATTAAGAGTCTTTACGGGCAACGTGTCCAAAGAACTTAAGTACTCGCATTTGCACAGTCCACGATAATCTTTCTTTTATCCTGCCCTTTTCCCACATTACGTGGGGTCGGCACAACATGTATTTTTCTTCCATACCTCTCTATCAGCCGTCATCTCCGTTGTCACTTCTTTCTTACTCATATTATTCTTCACACAGTCCATCCATCTTTACTTCGGCCTTCCTCTACTTCTATATTTGTTTATTTTAAAATATATTACCTAATTAATGGTATCCTAGATATATGAATCTATGAGCACAGATTATTATTCAAAAATACGGACAGTTCCTTTTTAGACTTTACAAAATCTTGTAGGTATGGCTTTTTAATATATTGGGTAATTTTAATATCAAACATGTTAGTGTTAGAGTTGTATTGTAAAACATTTTTGATAATATTTATATTCATTACAATGTTAAGATTTTTAAAATTATTGCAAAAATTTCTAACCGGACTGGTTTTGAACTCGCAACCGTTCTTGATACCTTTTTTTTTTAGGTTAGTTTTATAATCCGCACTAGTTTACTCCGCTTAAAAAGTAGCTACTGCCAAGCAGGCACAAATTCCAGTGCCTGTTTGGCAGTAGGTCGATCGGTTATTTTTAAGCCCCAACACAATAGGATGACGACATCCGTGGCGCAGTGGGCGAACAGCTGTCCGAGACGCAGGAGGTTAAGGGTTCGATTCCCGCCGTGGAACAAATGTTTGTATAATGTACAGATATTTGTTCCGGGTCTGGTTGTTTCTTTATTTATATATGTATTTATATAAAAAAAATATTCTATTAGTTATCTGGTTCCCACAGTATCTTTGCTTATAATTACTGATTAAAACGGGTATTTATCACGTATGTACCTTTTTTCTTTGTTATCCCGAAGTCTGCCCGCGAGCACGGCTGTTGCAACACAGGCGAAACGTTGGGATAACAAATAAAAAAGGTACCTACATACGCGATAAATACCCGTTTTAACCAGTAATTATGTACAGTGATCGCGAAAGTTTGAAAAATACTAATCCTATGCTTAGTTTGGGGCTAGATAGCGCTGTGTGAAATGTCCAGCATTATTTATTTTATTTATAAGTTTGACGCCTATTTCTGTCTGTCTGTCTGTTGGTGGCGTCGTTGTTCCTAAACGGCTGGACCGATTAGGATGCGGTTTTTTTAAGAAAGCCTGTTTATCTGTGGTTCTTAGCTATGTCAGTTTTTAAGCCTCGACGCAAACAAAGAGGGTCGGGGTTTTTTTTAATTTTAAATTTTGTCTATTTCGTTTTGTGTTTTCACTTAACCATTTATTAAATAAATAAATATTACTGGGCATTTAATCTAGCCCCAAACAAATATCTGTAGATCATGCAAACATTTGTTCCGGGGCGGGAATCGAACCAGCTACCTCCTGCGTATCAGCCGGCTATTCGCCCGCTGTGCCACCGAGGTCGTCAATTACAAAAAACTATACGATCTACTCTCAACCTCCCAACAACACTAGAAGTTTTGAGGGGGGGAAATTGTTGAGGTTATAAATCTAACCTATTTTTTGACGAACAGTGAGCCCGTGGCGAAATTTTTTCGCGGCGTATCAATAGAAAGGTTGCGGGTTCAAGTCCCGCCCAGCTCGAAATTTTTGCGATCATTTTAATAATCTTAGTGATTTTACAATTCGACTCTAAAATGAGTAATCTTATTGTAATAATTTATTGTATTCATTTAGGGAATAATGCATTTAGTTATTTGGACTAAATGGAAGAAATAAATATCAAACCATCTTTGTCATAACAAAATCCTTCATTCAAAAATTGTTTGGAAGAAATTGATTCAAAGCGATAAGATTAATTGTATCTTGTATTTCTTTTTTTACTATACTATAATATGTTTTCATTCATTAATTCAAACTTTTACCAAGTTTTATTTGTAATTTTGGGGATATACATTTTATTTACAAGAGTTTCCTAGTTAATGATATTTAATACTACATAGATAGATACCGTCTATTGAACAACACATTTAAATTAACAATCTTAAAAATAAATGACATGGCCCGCAGAATTACAAGTGGCGTTCTTATCGCTTAAAGCAATCTCTTCCAGATCTTTGCTTGGACTGGATTTCACGAGAACATTATAGGACTATCCAATTATATTAATAAATACTTCTAAAATAATAAATAATGCTAGACATCTCACACAGCGCTATCTAGCCCCAAACTAAGTAAAGCTTGTACTATGGGAACCAGATAACGGATAAAGTACATACTTTTTTTTGTAAATACATACGTATAATAAATAAAAAATACCCAAACCCGGAACAAATATCTGTAGACCATGCAAACATTTGTCCCGCAGCGGGAATCGAACCCGCAACCTCCTGCGTCTTAGCCGGCTATTCGCCGGCTAAATGTTAATTTTCCGATCACAAATAGGAATAATAATAAATCCAATGCCTGGAAGAGATCGCTTTTAGTGATAAAATCGCCAATTTTAATTATAACCAATTTTTAAAATTATTTAGGATCATCTGTTCGAAGCGACTTGTGATCTGAGAGCTGATGCTTATCTGGGTCAACGCATAAGCATTGCAATTCAACGCATAAACATTGCAATTCAACGCATAAGCAATGCAATTCAACGCATAAGAATTGCAATTCAACGCATAATCATTGCAATTCAGCGTATAAACATTGCAATTCAACGCATAATCATTTCAATTCAGCGTATAATCATTGCAATTCAGCGTATAAACATTGCAATTCAACGCATAAACATTGCAATTCAATGAAATGCAGCTAGTGTCTTACAGACACTTCTGCCTGGTAGTGATCTGGAGCAGTTGAGCTATCTACAACGGTTTTCAGATGATTCAACTGTTTCTTTTGTAATTTTGAAGAGAAATGTAAATATTATTTTTAATATTTTTAGCTCTGCTTAGTTAGAGGCTAGATAGCGCTTTGTCGAATGTCCAGCTTCGTTTTTTCCCATTGTTAACTAACGATTTCGTGCTATCTGGAATTAATAAAAGATTATTTTATTTCTTCCATTTTGTCGAGTTTAGGTATTTTGTAAATAATTGAAAAAAATTTTTTAAATGCTTACCACAGATAATGTAACTTATTGTTAAGGTTTTTACTGGATTTATTTATTACATAATATGTAGGTTGAGTAATCGTTTGAAATAAAATGGCCTACTAAAAACATTGTTTTATTTAAGACTAGCTCCCGCCAACGGCTTCGCACGCATTTGTCAATATAAAGTAGGCTATGTTTGAATCCAGGTTGTTATCTATCAACACACCAAATTTCATCGAAATCGGTTCAGCCGTTATGACGTGATTGAGTAACAAACAAACATTCAAACTTTCACTTTAATATTAGTGTAATTTTTAAAACCATATCAAAAAAAGTTGTGCGGGGCCGCATTCTATTGCATGGTTTGAAAAAGTTCTAGTGGAGACACTCTGAATGCGGCGCTGCACTAGATGGAAAGACGACCCTGATTAAGGTTGCTGGAAGCTGTTGAGGAGTCAATCGTCAAGTCGCCCGTTCAGACGAGATTTATCATCTGCTGTTTTGTAATTGTATCGATTTTCGCATTGAAAAAAATGAAATGAGATTGCAATTTCCAAAAATCAAAAAAATATTATTTTCGATCGTCAACTCGCCCAATTATTTTATTGCTTCGAAATTATGCCTTAATGGAAACCAAGTACCTTCAGCGAATAAAGTGTTAAGTATTAATTTAAAACTGTATTACCTTCCTAGGAAACTAATGAAATGCTTCGTGTAAAAGTTAAAGATTTACCACACAAACAGAAATAATATAAAAATAAGTACTATAAATAAGGCAATACTGAAAGCGATCTCTTCCAGGCAACCTTTAGATGGAGCGAAATTTACAATATGGAGTACACCGCGGTGTACTTTGGAGGATACATTTACACATATATTCTTAGATCATTAGATCCTGACCTGGTGCCAATGGAACCATCTGGAAAGTATACCTTTTTCATCAAAAAAATAATTTCTCGAATCGGTCCAGGTGTCTTCGAATAATCAGGGAAAAATTTACATTTCTAGACATTGATGCACAGATGGATCTGTTACGCAGAGGCTGTTAAACAATGAGTAATAATTGAAACTTCTTGAACGCTTTTGTCTTGCTGTGTTATTTTTGTTATTGTCTGCGGTTGCGCACAATGGGGATTGGTCGTTCTGTCGAAACACCGACCCCTTTCCTGGAACGATCGAGATCGTTCTCGAACAATCGAAATGTGTGCGATATAAATAGGCCGGAGAGATGGCCGGACAGTCAGTGAGTGAGTCTCAGCGAGGCCCTGGAGGACTGACGTGGAGAAGGGTCTCGCGTGAACAGTAGTTGCTCGCGAGTCAGTCTGGATTTAGCTATACGTGCGAACGTTTCGGTGACTTAAAGTGGTGCAACAGTGGTGTGAATTAGTGTGTTGTGATTACGTGTGACCAAGTTCGTGTATTCATCGTTTAGTGCTGAATAAAAGTGTCATTTGGGTTGGATCGATTCCCATTATTTTATCCCGAACCCTCAGCTCGTAACAGATCTAAGGAGATAAGGATTAGGTATAATATTTGAAGGAAGCGGAACATGGAGGGGATACAAGATTTTTGAATTGGAATAGTGATTTACATCACCAAATTCATCTACACAACTCAAGATGTGTCATCTAAGATACGCGCCAGATTTCAAAGATTTAGTACCTAAGTCAATTATGAGAAATTAAAAAAATTCTTATTGAATTGGTGATGTAACCTTTTTAATATGTATATACCAGGTATGTGGACGCGTGTGTCGAGTGTCTTTTAGCACCGAAACAAACCACTAAGGTTTAAGGCCCTTGCACTTCGATCCTTAAACGTATTAGCGATTAAATTTTACAATGAATTTGACATTTGATTATATTTGACGTATATGTATGATTTGACAACTCTTTAAATCGTATTTAGCCAATAAGAACGAAGATATAGTTTGTTTAATTCTTTATTGCACAAACAGAAAAATGTACAAATGGAAGACTTATTGCTAAAAACATTTTCTTCTATTCCTATTCTTTCTACCTATTCTTTAGCTTATATATAGCTATAATAAAGTGGCTAGTTTGTTTTTTTAACTGGATATATCTTAATTCATAATTCCAATTGAGCTTTCTATATAACTTTATTTACTATTTGTTACAAGATTTATTTATTACATATATATTTATATGTGTATTTTATTATATTATAATTATATTGTACTTGTGAGTATCATTATATGTAGGCAATTAGGTAGATAGTTGGTAGTTTTTTTATTTCTATTTGTTTTTTGTTAGTTCCTAGCACGCCAACCTTAGTTTTATACCTAACACGGTAGAAAGCTTTTAGCAATAAGTCCTCCATTTGTACATTTTTCTGTTTATGCAATAAAAAATTAAACAAACTATATCTTCGTTTAACCACAATCTCACCTGATGGTAAGTGATGATGTGGTCTAAGATGAAGCACCAATATCTAGAAAAACACTCTTACCTTAAAGAGGCCCTGATTCCAATTGATTAGGAAAAACAGACGACGGCAAAGTGTTCCATACCTTAGCTGTACGCATCAAGTATGTAATTTCATTACTAGGGTATTTTATAGTATTGTACATTATAAATAATATATTAAAAAAAGGCGCAACGGCTCAAAACAAGAAGAGACCGAGGAAGCGATTTTTTAACCATAGAGTCATCAATACCATATTTAGCATCTCCGTACGACCTTTACAAACTGGTCGGCTGTTATGACACCTGCGAAGCTTAATTTGTACTTTGTTTTAAATCACCTTCATTTGAATCATCAGTTCTCATGTGATTTTAATACAGATAACACGTCCTGACGAATAAATTAAATTGAAAAATTGTTTAAAATATATTAAAAATGTTATAGTGCTTTGTTATAAGTTAATTAAATTATATTTCTTTATTACAATAAGTGAGAATGTTTCCTGTGATTTTTTTATTTGGTTTATTCGCTTGCTTTAATATCGGACAGTGTATCGATGCTACAGGATCGGGAGCTAATGGGAAATGTAAGTTTTTTCTTTTTTATGTTTTGTCTTACCTCTGACTAAACCTCAAATCATCAGTGACCACAACCGTTGAATCATATTGCATCAAAGCTCCGCAATGCACCCAGGAATAGTGTAGTTTTACATATATATATATATTTATGTTATTTGTGGGGAAACAGGCTTACGGCCCACCTGATGGTAAGCGGTCACCGTCGCCTATTGACGCCGGCTATATGAAATATTTGTATATTTTTTATTATTTTTTATAACTGCCCAGAGAGCCCTATGCCCAGCAGTAGGCCGACACGGGCTGAGAATGATGATGATTTATAACTACATTAAAAATAAACAAATAATGTAATTGTTGTGTTTCGGTATGAAGGGTATGTTGAAATTACAAGCACATGAAGCTTTACACCTGTAAGCCTCAAGTTGATGGACGCAGGGCAGTGCATCGTAGGACACGTTTCTTAGGTAAACTTTGTTATAGGTTATGGTTACAATTTAACATCAGGTGGACCATAAGCTTGTTCCATCTCCATGTACCATAAAAAAAATGGTGAAAAAACGTAAACCTTAACCGTTTGTTACCTTTTCACGACTAACAAATAAATTAACTCTGTTTGTTTGTTACCTTTTCACGACTACATTTCTTTCGCATTTGTAATATTGGTATGGATTAGTATGGACTGTTGTGTTACTTACTACTGATGCTATATTCAGGACATATTGTAATTAATCAGTAATTTGTGATTTTTAACATAATAATAATCGTACTTTTGAAAATTTTGCACGCCTTGACCAGGCAGAACGTAAAGAAGCCTTTTAAATTTATACTAATATTAAAGAGGAAATATTTGTATGTTTTTAACGAATAAACTCAAAAACTACTGGTCCGATTTGAAAAATTTGTTCACCATTACAATTCTACATTATCCCTGAGTAATACTACCTTTTACCCAACTGCGCAGAAGGAGTATAATGTTTTTATTGAAAAACTACTCGAGCGAAGATGTGGATTGGTCAGCAGTATTTTATATAAGGAACCTACATCCTTAAGATGATTATGTCCAAGACGAAGGTGCTCTCGAATGTCTCCAGCGTCACAAACCCCATTGTAACAGTGGGAAATGAGAGGCTGGAGACAGTAGAGCAGTATGTTTATCTTGGACATATTCTATCGATCGGTAAAGAGCGTCAGCAGAAGAAAATCTCTAAAAGGATCCAATTTGGCTGCATTCGGCAAGTTAGACGACATGCTTAAGTTGCCTAAATCTCCACAGTGTTTGAAGACCCGCTTGTTTGACCAATGTGTTCTGCCCACCATGACCTACGGTGCCGAGACACGGACGCTCACGCAGAAAGCTGTGTACAGGTTAAGAGTTTCATAGAGAGCCATGGAGCGTACCATGCTTGGCATCAGACTATTAGATCGAGTTCCAAACGTCGAGATCCGTAGACGAACGAAGGTTCATGACGTTGGGATTCGAGTTATGGAGTTCAAATGGTCTTGAGCGGGACACTTGCTAGACATGGTGATGAAAGATGGAGCAAGGCAGTGACTGAATAGTGGCCTAAGAGCGGGTATAGAAGGCTCGGACATCCGTCAGCGAGATGGTGGACGACATCGCGGGCCGTCAGTAGGTGAGACTAGCGCAGGATTGTGATGGATGGCACTAACTTGGGGGGCCTATACCTACATTCTTGCGGATAAATAATTATGATTATAATCAACGTATCATGCCAAGTTTACGCTCTAAAGCACTAATAGCCTACGAGTAAAACGGCTGTAATATATAGGTAAAGACCGACAGAGATAATTAGATGATAGAGAAGCTTGGGATTCAAATTGCTCCAACTCGTTCAAAAATGTTGCAATTTAGACGTAATTTATTCTCTTTATTGTTATGTATTGACGACCTCCGTGGCACAGTGGGCGAATAGCCGGCTAAGACGCAGGAGGTAGCGGGTTCGATTCCCGCTGCGGAACAAATGTTTGTATGATTTACAGATATTTGTTCAGGGTCTGGAGGTTTTTCTATTTATTGTAAGGATGTGTTTACAAAAAAAAAGGATAAAAGTATTCTATCAGTTCCCTGGTTCCCATAGTACAAGCTCTGCTTAGTTTGGGGCTAGATAGCGCTGTGTGAAATGTCCAGCAATATTCATTTATTCTAAAAGGATCATTAAAAAGAACAACCAGCCTTGTTTCTTGCTTCTTTCCTAGCTTGGTAGTGAAGGAACAAGCAGTAGAATTGACGTTTCAAAGTGATCCTTGTGTTTTTAATGACTAAAAACATTTTGATTGATTGAGACAGATATGGCGAAACTTTAAGGGTTCCTAGTTTGACTACACGCCCCTAAAAATTTATTAATATAATTCATCAAATATTTTGTTCATACAAAAGATGTCAACGCGCTCTTTCACAATTTTCTTTCAAATCAATTCAGTTTATTGCGTAATATGGATAGGTGCAAGGTGTTTAGTGTTACATAGTATAAGTGCAGCCATATTCAGTGATTTACGCATGCAATGTCAAGTTTAATTATTAGGTGCCATTTTAATTAGAATAACAATGTCAAAATCATTGATTTAGTTATTATTAAACAAGATCCTTTTCATATAAATATCCCTTAATAAGCTTTTCCTACAAGCAATTTTCTCAGTTTTGCCTTAAATACATTTAGACTTGAAGCATCTAATACAGACTTAGGAAGTTTGAATACGCACAAAAATGAAAGGGGTTATTTTGATTAGTGATAGAGATAAATAGATGTTGTGAAATGTTTACCATATATGAATGTGAAATTTGTTTTGGCATGTAAAAACAAACACTTTATTAAACTTATGTTGTGCTATTGCGCAATGTTTGCCATCTAACCACAGATACTGTACGATTGGTGACGTCTCGAGATATTTCTTGTTGTCCCTTTCTAACCCAAAACCCGCAGCCATTTCCAAAAGAGATATCAAATCGGCCTTTATTTTTGGATGTCGATTGCAAAAGTAGGCAGTAAGTTTTATATCGAATTAATCACCTAAAACTTATTTCTTTATTGCACACAAGAAAATACATTTGAAAATACAGAAAAAGAGGTCATGCACAAAGGCGAGCTTAACCCTAAGAAGAGTTTTCTTCCAGCAAACCTTTGAGGCTAGAGAGAGAAATGATTTTAAAGGTAGGTGAGTGTACAAAAACATAAATAAATATATATATACCCAAAACGAATATGAACTATACTCAAAGTATGTTATAATATTATAATTATAATAAATAAATTATATGGAATAATAATATATACCTACGTAATATAAATATATACCTATATATAATAATATAAAATTACAGAGAAAGGTAGTGCTCTTTAACTTTCCGTTTAAAAATGTTGAGTGATGGGCTAGCGCGAACTTCATGAGGAAGGGCATTCCAAATTTTTACCGCATAAACGGTGAAGGAGCCTCCATAGCGGCTAGAAGTGTGTTGAGGTGTTTTGAGGAGAAGAGACTTAGAGGACCGGCATGGCACACTGCGAGGGACAAGAAATTCAAAACGCTCACGGAGGTAAGAGGGAGAGAGTGGACAATATAATACTTTGAAGAGGAGTGATAAAACGTGAAGATCACGGCGAAGACGAATAGGGAGCCATTTAAGTTGGGATCTAAAATTAACTTAGTCGATTTTCTTTAAAATTTGATAGTACTAGTAGTTTTTCGAGAAGTCTTTTTTATGTTTTGAGAAACTGTCACTTGAATATCGTCAGTATATTAGCAAACACCCTGTATACGGGCAGCCATACTGATAACACTTTCGTCTTACGAGTGTGTTTAATTCTGGTCACTATCGTGGTTTTTAAAAAGACTGAAAATCACTTTAGACATAGACATAGAGAATCATTTATTCAGTACATTAGCACACAATACAGTTACATTTTGAGACAGAGAAAAGATAAAAAAATAATCACTTAGGTAAACTTAGGAGGTACTTTTTTCATCATCATCATCATTCTCATCACCCCCCAAGCCCTTCCTCAAATCCTTCTGACCATTTCCCATTCTTGCCATTGGATGTGTGACATCCAGTCACATCCACAGAAACACATACACGCACACGCACACACACACACACACAAACCACTCAGAACCTAGTAAAAGAGCACTAAATAATAATTTTCTATAAAATATATTTTCTTATTTGTTATTGTATGTTTATAAATAATTAATATTCTTTGCATGCTTACCGGATTCCGATTAAAGTTAAACTCTAATTGTAAACCGGTCTCCCGCGATACAGGCAAGTCCTAGTGCGGGGACCACCAGTAAATAGAATAGAATAGAATAGAATAGAATAGAATAGAATAGAATACTCTTTATTGCACACCAACAAAATTAAAAATACAATAAAAATACACAAAAATTAAGGTAAGTACAATGGGCGGTCTTATCGCTAAAAGCGATAAAATTTAATTAAAATTTAATGTAATTATGTAATTTTTCGGTAAATAAATATTTTGTATTTGTATTCTCAGCCCATGTTGACCCACTGCTGGGCATATGCCTCTTTGTTTCTGCCATTCTTTTCGATCCTATGTCAGTCTGAACCACGTACGACCCACGGTCTTATGGATGTCGTCGACCCATCTCGGTGGTGGACGTCCCCCATTTCAATGCCCAATTCTCTGCCTCCACTCTGTTAGTGCCTTAGTCCAACTGTCGTCACTACGTCTGGCCAAGTATCCAGCCCACTTTTTCATAAGTAAAAAGAAAATCCGGGTTATGTTTAAAATCAAACAATAGAACCACACATTTAATTTTTTAAAGATTATTTCTTTCAAATGATGGCTGTATTTGCAGTTAACATGGTCTATTCTAAATTTCCAATTATCGATGACGCGTCCGAGCATTTCAGGTGGTATGCTGGACTGATTTCAACAAAATTTTGTATACAGATAGATTATGACCGGTATTGAGACATAGTCTTAATTATTATTATTATTAATAATAATAATAATAAAAATGTATTTTTTATAAACGAGTTTTAAAATAAATATGTGTGAATAATAATAATATATGTGCCAGAGCCAGTTCTACAAAATGGCCGTGCCACGCTCTATTGGGACCGGTCTATCATCACGGACAGGACTATTGTTGCCAATAAGCCAGATATCGTGCTGGTAGACCGGTCAGAGCGCCGAGCGATACTTGTTAATATTACTATCCCACATGATGCCAATCTCGTGAAGGCCGAGAAGGACAAGCTAAGCAAGTACCTTGACTTGGCTCATGAGATTGCCGCCATGTGGGATGTGGAATCAACAATTATCGTTCCGATAGTTGTGTCGGTCAACGGACTGATAGCGAAGAGCCTCGACCAATACCTTAAGAGGCTCTCACTAGGAAGTTGGATCAAGGGTCAGATACGGTCAGGCGGTACTCCTGGACTCGGCACGCATAGTCAGGACTCTCTCTGCAGCCCTAGCCACCGATCGCTTGGGCCTTGCTTCGCGGTCGGTGGTTTACCGTTTTTATAAATATATTTTTTACTATAATGTTTGTTTTTTGTAAGATACTTTGTAGTGAAAAATGTATTTTTTATAAACGAGTTTTAAAATAAATATGTGTGAATAATAATAATAACTGAGACATAGTCTACTTTTTACATGACTGCGCAGAAGCAAGGTAATGTTTTTATTGTTAGACCACGCGTGTTAAGCTGCGGGATACTAAAAAATACTACGGAAATAGGTATGGTGGTAGTACTTGCCCGGGCGAGCCCTTTCACAAGGAACTCTACATGGTACTCACAAAAATAGTATTATGTATTTACCTACTCATGTTGAACCCAATATATCATTTTAATTTTCAGTTCATGTCCATTAGGTATTGTTACGCCGAGGCTGTTAAATAATGAGTAATAATCGAAACTTCTCGAACGCTTTTGTCTTGCTGTGTTATTGTTGTTATTGTCTGCGGTTGCGCACAATGGGGATTGGTCGTTCTGTCGAAACACCGACCCCTTTCCTGGAACGATCGAGATCGTTCTCGAACAATAGAAATGTGCGCGATATAAATAGGCCGGAGAGATGGCCGGACAGTCAGTGAGTAGTGAGTCTCAGCGAGGCCCTGGAGGACTGACGTGGAGAAGGGTCTCGCGTGAACAGTAGTTGCTCGCGAGTCAGTCTGGATTAAGCTATACGTGCACCAGTGTGTGAATTAGTGTGTTGTGATACGTGTGACCAAGTTCGTGTATTCATCGTCATCGTGTTGAATAAAAGTGTTATTTTGGTTAGACTGATTCCCATTATTTTATCCCGAACCCTCAGCTCGTAACAGTATATCTAAGGACCGCGAGTTGAATACGAAACTCTGAAAACCAGACGCTTGGGGTTTACCATTTTACGATGTTAAAATCCTGTTTCTGTGGGATTTTCTAACATAATTTAGTAACAAGTCTTACCGGTAAATATTATCAGAGTGTGCGCTGGTATCTACATATTAGGTAACTGTATGAATGGTAGATTTAACTAATTAATGTGGTAAAAAACCTGTGATAATTAATCTTTCTGATAATCACTCCTTAGGGTTGAAAACGGATGATATAGATCATTTTACAATATTATAATTATCATATATACTTTTGACGGCATCCGTGGTGCTGTGGGCGAATAGCCGGCTGAGACGCAGGAGGCAGCGGGTTCGATTCCCGATGCGGAACAAATGTTTGCATGATCTACAGATATTTCTTCCGGGTCTGGTTGTTTCTCTATATATGATAACAAAAATGTATATAAGTATTCTATCAGTTATCTGGTTCCCATAGTACAAGCTCTGTTTAGTTTGGGGGGTAGATAGATAGATAAAAATTAATCATTTTATCATTGTTTGACTATCAGGGTCTGGTGATGGAGCCAGAAGGGAATCTACAGAACTTCTTAATGGATAACAGTAGAAGGGTCGTGCATTGACCACCCGAGTCTAAGGACGAGGAAGATCGTTAGTAGAACGATCATGTTTTGTTTTGGTAGCACGCCATGATACCGCCCATTTTTGATACACAATGTACAGTACAGGGCACCATTTTGTAGCAGGCAGTTAAAATCGTACATTTTGTCGCGGCAGATATACACCCACTTCAAACTAATATTTTAAAGCAAAAGTTTGTATGGATGTATGTGTGGATGTTTGTTACTCTTTCACGCAAAAACTACTTAATGGATTTTAATGGAATTTGGTATATCGATAGGTTATAACCTGGCTTAACACATAGGCCACTTTTTACTGACAAAACACGCGTGCGAAGCCGCGAGCGAAAGCTAGTACTCTATATATGTATATATAAATAAATCAATTGCTGTTCGTTAGTCTCGCTGAAACTAAAAAACGGCTTGACAGATTATTATTTTTACAAGCTTTTTATTAACTTCCATAACATACATACATGTATGTTTGTCCGGGTGGAATCTTGCAACTGAATTTTAAACCTGTACCCCTCAACCGATTGAGCTGAAATTTGGAATACATTATGTACTTAGGTGACAATGCAATAATATGGTACCATGGAGGTGGTCTCATGATGGAGGCGGATGCTAGACAACGGAACTTCTGAATGGATTATAGTAGGCTACTAGAGTTTGGGCTCATTTGAATCTGCTTGCGGTTCCGATTATGAATTTTATAAAAGCTTGTTTAGAAAAAGTAATTTTTCAACAAAAAACTTATTTTATTTCTCTTTAATACAGTGGTTTAAAATAAAAAAAAAATGGAAAATCCCATAAAAACAGATGAAAAACTTAAAAATTTAAAATTGGTAATTTTGTATGGCAATTGCCAATTACGGCTTGACCGATATCGATGAAATTTGGTAGATAGATAAATTATGACCGGGATTGAGATATAGGCTACTTTTTACCCAACCGCGCAGAAGTAGGGTAATGTTTTTATTCAAATACTATGCGTGCGAAGCTGCGGATTGGTCATAAAGAGGAGAGATTTGTATTTTTGTATGATTGTAACGAATAAACTCAAAAAATGCCGCGGATGGCTCAGTAAATCACTTTAACAGTTGTTATGAAATCTTTATTTCAAGGTAGTTTTTGGTTACGTATTGGAACGAAGTACTTAAACAACTCGAAAAGCCCACACTGACCTTTGCCCAAAGGTTACATATTGTGTCGTATCGTTTCGCCGGTTCCATCCGGCTAACCACCGCTTGAGTGTGTTGATGTCATTAAAACCTTTGATTTATATAGGTACCAAAACCGTTTCTGGATACATTTAATAATAAATAAACCAGTTAATAATAAAAAAAGTATTATTTGTAATCTTTGACTATCAAAATAGTGCATGTGGTTACACTTTTTTGGCGCACAAATTGCAGTTATTCTGGATTTTAAACTTTTGCCTATATTTGTGTCACTAAAGCTAGACGCATACCAAATTTCAGTACTGTGGGGTCACTGGTGTACCCTATGAATTTTGTCTAAGTTCAGTTTTTATTATGGCTAATAACTCAAAAACTACAAAGTTTAAACTAAAAATGCAAAGTCGAAATGTACTCATTAAGACCTTTTATTTGACCAGATAGTCTAATTTTTTTTAACCTTAATATCTCAACCCCCCCCCTACCCCTTCACATTTTTAGCTCATTGAGTCACACCAAAATTATGCCATCACTACCTACATAAATACCAAATTTCAGCATGATCGGATCGGACAGACGCTTCGAAAGTTATCCTCGGACAAACAAACATACATAGAACGCCGATTTGGCCAGGTGGATTTAGAGATCTCGCTTAGCTCGATCAATAAATCTATGAAATATGTAAATATGAAAAATGTCTAGGGAACTATCAAATTACAAGATTGTATGACGTCATCTAAAGATTGCAGACATACCAAGGTCTTACGTGTTATTTGTAGACGTTTTTCCTGTTAAATATAACACGTATTCTTGACGATAACTGGGGTTTCCCGATTCCCTTACACAGAAAAAGTTTCGCAGCCGTTTGAGGAAATAACGGTTCATCATCACATGAGGCTTTACCTGCATACCTCAAGTTGATGGACGCAGAGAGTCCATCGTTAACTAATACTTTGGTAGGCTACCACTTAACATCAGGTTGGCCATTAGCTTGTTCCAACTCCAGATAGTATAAAAATTCGTCTACTGTTGAACATAGGCCTGTTGAGCGACCGATCACGTCACCCAACAGCGTAGACTTTCTATCTAATAATATTTTTTCTTTGACGACCGCCGTGGCACAGTAGGCGTATAGCTGGCTGAGACGCAGGAGGTAGCGGGTTCAATTCCCACCGCGGAACAAATGTTTACATGGTCTACAGGTATTTGTTCCGTGTTTGGGTGTTTTTTCTATTTATTATAAGTATGTATTTACAAAAAAAGTATATAAGTATTCTATCAGTTATATGGTTCCCATAGTACAAGCTCTGCTTAGTTTGGGGCTAGATAGCGCTGTGTGAAATGTTCGGCAATATTTATTTATTTCTATGTATCAAATTTCACGATCATTGGATCTACGCTTCGAAAGTTATCTTCGGACAAACAAACATACATACATACAACGCCGATTTGCCCCAGTTGATTTGGAGATATCGCTTCGCTCGATCAATTAATTAAAATGTATACTTAGGCCGACTAGCGCAACGATGCCTAAATGTCATTTAGTGGCTAAATATGATTTTAAAAGTTGTGATATTCTACAAATAAGTGCATCAAATTTAAACATGTTTAGTCGCTAAATACGTTTAGGGATCGTTGTGCGAGCCAGCCTAAATGTCAACATGAATATAAGCCTTTTTTGCGCAGTCGGGTAATAAGTGGTAAAGGATGTTAAGATTAATTGCTTTAAGCGCGGTCAACTATGTTATAAAATTGCTAGTACACAACTAACGATTCTACACTACAACTAGTGTTGCCAGGTCCAGTGTGTCCAATTTCGGAACAGAAGGTTAAAATAATCGGGATTTTGTTTTTCAAATCGGGACAACTACAATGGCTACAAAAAAACTGGTATTGTGATTTATTTTATCTGCTGGTCAGTTTTTTTAATATTCATGTAAATAATTGTAGGTAGGTATATTATTTCTGTTAATAGATGTATCTCTTATAAAAAGTAGATATTTCTATTCCCCCCCCGACCTATCCAAGAATTTAGATAGTTACCTACATAGAATAAATAAATATATACGGACTAAGGAGGTTAGTGAACAATCAGGAAATTCGGCATCCCGATCAAGGGTGAATCGGGACGTCTCATCAGACCCCTTAAAATCGTGACACCTGGCCACACTAACTACAATATAATAAATACTACAGATGAAAACATAATGTATAGTGATGTATACTTGGTTGGTATGTAAATACACAAGATCAATGCCCTATGCCTCTAGGTACTAATAGCAAACATAATAATATATATTAGTATGTATAAAGGTAAATAACTTAATTCAGTGTTCACGTAGGCACATACGTAAAGACAATTATGTCGTATATTTGTTACTCTATATCTCCGCCAATTGTTAACCGATTTCGATGATTCTTTTTGAAGTGGCTTCTTTAGGCGCTTTGGGCATTTTTTTGAGATGGGAAAAACCATTGAGCTCTCGACACTGTTACCGTTACCGACACCACTGTATTTAGGTAGTGAAAACTTCTTTAGGTGCGTTGGGCATTTTTTTGAGATGGGAAAAAAATCATTGAACTGACCTTTACCGTTACCGACGCCTGTGTATTTAGATAGTGAAAACTTCTTTAGGTGCGTTGGGCATTTTTTGAGATGGGAAAAACCATTGAGCTCTCGACACTGTTACCGTTACCGACACCTCTGTATTTAGATAGTGAAAACTTCTTTAGGTGCGTTGGGCATTTTTTGAGATGGGAAAAACCATTGAGCTCTCGACACTGTTACCGTTACCGACACCACTGTATTTAGGTAGTGAAAACTTCTTTAGGTGCGTTGGGCATTTTTTGAGATGGGAAAAAATCATTGAACTGACCTTTACCGTTACCGACGCCTGTGTATTTAGGTAGTGAAAACTTCTTTAAGCGCATTGGGCATTTTTTTGAGATGGGAAATAAACCATTGAACTCGCGGCACTGTTACCGTTACCGACACCTCTGTATTTAGGTAGTGAAAACTTCTTTAGGCGCGTTGGGCATTTTTTTGAGATGGGAAAAAAATCATTGAACTGACCTTTACCGTTAACGACGCCTGTGTATTTAGGTAGTGAAAACTTCTTTAGGCGCGTTGGGCATTTTTTGAGATGGGAAAAAAATCATTGAACTGACCTTTACCGTTAACGACGCCTCTGTATTTAGGTAGTGAAAACTTCTTTAGGCGCGTTGGGCATTTTTTTGAGATGGGAAAAAAATCATTGAACTGACCTTTACCGTTAACGACGCCTGTGTATTTAGGTAGTGAAAACTTCTTTAGGCGCGTTGGGCATTTTTTGAGATGGGAAAAAAATCATTGAACTGACCTTTACCGTTACCGACGCCTCTGTATTTAGGTAGTGAAAACTTCTTTAGGCGCGTTGGGCATTTTTTTGAGATGGGAAAAAAATCATTGAACTGACCTTTACCGTTAACGACGCCTGTGTATTTAGGTAGTGAAAACTTCTTTAGGCGCGTTGGGCATTTTTTTGAGATGGGAAAAAAATCATTGAACTGACCTTTACCGTTACCGACGCCTGTGTATTTAGGTAGTGAAAACTTCTTTAGGCGCGTTGGGCATTTTTTTGAGATGGGAAAAAAATCATTGAACTGACCTTTACCGTTAACGACGCCTGTGTATTTAGGTAGTGAAAACTTCTTTAGGCGCGTTGGGCATTTTTTTGAGATGGGAAAAAAATCATTGAACTGACCTTTACCGTTAACGACGCCTGTGTATTTAGGTAGTGAAAACTTCTTTAGGCGCGTTGGGCATTTTTTGAGATGGGAAAAAACCATTGAACTCGCGGCACTGTTACCGTTACCGACACCACTGTATTTAGGTAGTGAAAACTTCTTTAGGCGCGTTGGGCATTTTTTTGAGATGGGAAAAAAATCATTGAACTGACCTTTACCGTTACCGACGCCTGTGTATTTAGGTAGTGAAAACTTCTTTAGGCGCGTTGGGCATTTTTTGAGATGGGAAAAAACCATTGAGCTCTCGACACTGTTACCGTTACCGACACCACTGTATTTAGGTAGTGAAAACTTCTTTAGGCGCGTTGGGCATTTTTTGAGATGGGAAAAAACCATTGAACTCGCGGCACTGTTACCGTTACCGACACCTCTGTATTTAGGTAGTGAAAACTTCTTTAGGCGCGTTGGGCATTTTTTGAGATGGGAAAAAACCATTGAACTCTCGACACTGTTACCGTTACCGACACCTCTGTATTTAGGTAGTGAAAACTTCTTTAGGTGCGTTGGGCATTTTTTTGAGATGGGAAAAACCATTGAGCTCTCGACACTGTTACCGTTACCGACACCACTGTATTTAGGTAGTGAAAACTTCTTTAAGCGCATTGGGCATTTTTTTGAGATGGGAAAAAACCATTGAACTATATCTCCAGGGGGGTGGTCCCATATAAGTTTGGTACGGTCCTGATGATGGAGTACAATGTAGAAATCAAAACCTCCTCAACAGATGACCCCAGTAATTGTTTTTTGGAAATTATAATCAGAAATCAGAACGTATAAATGCCAGAATATAGGTAAATATGTTTCGATGTTACATTCTGTTGATTCTTATAAGTATATTCTAATGTTTTATGGATAAACAACGCGTGCGTAGCTGAGGGCGGGTTAGCTGGTTTAGTATATACATATAAGAATCCCATATAGGTAATTTAAATAGCATGCTTAGCTCTTAACTTTGACATCTTGTGATTTAATATGATATGATTGAAAACATAAGATTGAGCGAGTTGTCAAATCATACAAATACATCAAATTTGAACATGTTTCGTCGCTAAATACGTTTAGGGATCGTTATGAAAGCCGGCCTAAATATCATTTAGGAATGGCCGTCAGATACACAAGATGTATCGTTCAAGCTGGTTGGACAAGGTCGTCTGACCGGATTCACGTTTTTGTTGCTTTAATTTTATATATTATTTTCCTTATGTATGAGGCTGACTAAACGGTGAGGATGTTGTAGGTACGTATATGTAATAATAGTAATTATTCTATCTACTAGCTGTTACCATACCAGCAGCTTGAAAGAAAGAAAGAAAATACATTTATTTGATACACATTTGGGCAGACCGTTCAGAACAGAACAAACATACCTACTTACATAGAGACTATAAATTATTAAAAAGAAAAGAAAAATTATATAAACACAGGAAAAAACACATGATAAAAATCTTGTAGAAAGGTATACATAGGTAGGTACATACAATATATATATTGACTGCCTCCGTGGCGCAGTGGGCGTATAGCCGGCTGAGACGCAGGAGGTAGCGGGTTCGATTCCCGCCGCGGAACAAATGTTTGCATGATCTACAGGTTCCGTGTCTGGGTGTTTTTCTATATATTATAAGTATGTATTTACAAAAAAAAAGTATATAAGTATTCTATCAATTATCTGGTTCCCATAACAAGCTCTGCTTAGTTTGGGGCTAGATAGCGCTGTGTGAAATGTCCAGCAATATTAATACTAGTAAATAATAAGTGCTAATACCTATCTGCAGCGCTCCCCGCTGCAGATAGGTATTAGCACCGTTTTAGTGCTGCAAAAGAGGGCTGTTCGTGCAATTTATAACATGGACCCCAGTTATTCATTACACCATAAGTTTAAAAAAATATACTGCCCGCGGCTTCGTACGCGTGGTTTGTCAATAAAACATTACCCTCCTTCTGTGCAGTCGCGTAAAGTGTATCCTATGTCTCAAGTCCATTCATTATCTATCTAGGTATATAGGTACCAAATTGCATCAAAATCGGTCGAGCCGTTAAGTCTTGAAAAGGTAATAAACAGACAGAGAGACAGTTACTTTCAAATCGCTATGTAGGGGCAAGTGCGGAACATGTGGACACTTTCCAGAATTTGGAATAAAATATTTTTTATTTCAGAATTAGATAAGTTTTTTTTTATTTTTAACATATCACATGTCTAAAGGGATAATCAGCCTTTCTTAAACTAAAATTCTAGTCACAATAACACAAATACTTATGAGAATAATCAACTTTTTTTAAAAACACCATATTTGTCCACAGGTTCAACAGACGATTGTACCTATGTACAGTAAAATTGTACCTGTGGACGGTGTTGTACCTATGGACGGTTCACATTAAGTAGACTATAAAAAAGAAAAAGACAATTATAGACTTCTAAAAACAATTTAAAACATACGTAAACATACACTATTATACTTATTTGTATGCTTTACGATACTCTTCATACAATTGTTGAGTAGATTCATCGCTATCGTCATCATTGTCTAATACGAAGCATGCCACGCAAACGAAACCTTCACCCTCATCATCAGACTCAAAATTTTCGCTGTGTGACTTCGGAACACAATGATAATGATAGCTATGATTGCAAAAACTACATTTGAGCATTTGGTTTTTATCTTTGGAATAAATTTTACACTTGACACATCTAACAAACGATAACTTCTCTTGTTGAATTATTTTCGTCTTATTTTTGCTAGATTTCTTAGTGTTTTCATTCGAAAGCATGTTGGAAGGACCCGGTTCAGAAAGATTACTAGCCAGCAGATAAGTTGGATGAGTTTTAGAGCAACTAGCGTCAACTTTGGAGGGACTAGATTGTAAAAGAGCTTTGGTAGAAATTGTTTTTTGAGTAGCTTTTGCGTTTTTTTTCTTGTCCGTTGTCTGGCCTGCTATTTTCTTCTTTTCAGCTTTTTTTAATGCTTCACCTAGAATTTCTTCTTTTGCAGCCTATCATTGTGGTATTTACTCCACGTTCTCCCGAAGTCATCTTCCCTAGCTGGCGAATTTCTTTAGGAGCCAATACTTTTCCTGGCTTGTGAACTGTGGAGATCCCAGTCTCATCAACATTATAAATGGATCCTGGTAGAAACTTGTGTCGTGTCATGACCGATTCTAAGTTGTTGAAGAAATCATCAATGTTTGCCTTATTAAAGCTAGTTGCTCTCGCTAGGCTCGTTGCTTCGGGCTTGCGAAGAGACAATTCCGGGAAACGAAGTCGAAAATTACGAAGCCACCCGGATCCTGCCATTTTGTACTTTTCCCAGTTAGCAGGTAGATTCGTTTTCTGTTTAGAAACAGCGTATTGGTATGCCAGCTCTCTGCATTGTTTTGTATTTAAACCCATGTGTAGAAATGCAGCTTTTCTTAAATATTTGCACAGCAACACTTCTTCTTCCGGGTCAAATACCTTTCTTACATCATTCTTCAATAGCTGAATGCTATTCCTCAAATCATTGCTTTTATGTAATTTCAAGTATTTAAAAATAGTTGACTTTGGTAGTTTATACTTTTCAGCTACTTTTCTTATCGAATTGCCACTTTTAGCTTCTTTTGCGGCTTCTGTGAGTGTATCAGGGCATATTCCCTTTCTTTTTAAACCAGTTTTACTATGAGGCACTGAAAAAATAAACAAAACGGCAGATCAGATTTTGTAAGTAAACATTATGACACTTTTGTACCTGTGGACAGTCCACAGGTACACTCATATTTTTGTCCACAGGTACAAATTCAGACAAAAAAATAAAACTGATCTACCGTTGAGGATAAGACAGATTTACGGACAGGAAAAAAACACTAACTAAGCACTATTCAACACAGATCATACTGCAAACACGATCAAACCGATATCGTAAGTATTTGCAGGGTAAAACTCATCTAAATTAAGCAAAATAACTTACTTTTTGCCGCAAAAAACTTTCATAGCCGGTACAATAACAACCACGCAGAAAACAAAGATGTCGAAACGTCAAAACTGTCAACCATAGACAAAGCTTTACAGTCGCGTTCAAATTAGAATTTTAGGGTTGCTAGTTTCGTCGGAATCGACTGTGTCCACAGGTACAAGCGTCCATAGGAACAGCACTTGCCCCTACATAGATTATAACCTGGATTAACACATAGCCTACTTTTTCTTGACAAACTAGTTATACTAGTTAACCCTTCTCTTGAATCACTCTATCTATTGCTGAAAACTGCATTAAAATCCGTTGAGTAGTTTAAAAGATCTAAGGTCTAGGGGACAGCGCAAGCGACTTCATTTTATACTATGTAAAGATGACATTCCCTTGTCAATATATCTATGAAAATCTGATGTATGTTCAAAAAAGTATTAATTTGTTTAAGAAAAATAGCGATAATCATAATTTTAATACTAGAAATAAAGATAAACTCGCTGTTGGCACTTGTAGACTCCATAAAGTTAGTAAATCGTTTAAAGGGGTTTAAGCTAAAGTTTTTATACCTCTCTATTTTCTGACACTACCACTTTATCCACACTACACAAAGGTTAGCTGAAAGAAAATGCTAATTATCATTAAGTTCGCCTATGTATTATTTTGTTAGTGTAATAAAAAAAATTCTAATGTAATCTAATCTAAAGGGTCTACGCTATTATAACAAACTCCCAAGGGATGTACAAAAGTTGACAATTAACAAATTTAAAAACGTAATTAAACAAAATCTTTATAAAAGAGCCTACTATTACATATCGGATTATTTAGATGATAGAGAAGCTTGGGATTGAAACTGTTCCAACTCGGCCAAAAATGTTACAATTTAGACCTAATTATTTTTTTTATTGTTATGTATTCTAAAAGGATTATTAAAAAGAAGAACCATCCTTTTGGAAGTGGATAAATGGAATGGTTGGTACGGAATTCTGTCCATGATACCCCAAGCATTCTTCTCCAGCACCACATTTCGAAAGCATCTATTTTCTTCTTCTCGCTTTCTCCACGTCTCCGCTGCGTAGAGAAAGACGAATTTACGAGTATATCACATAAAATTAAATACTTTTACGGTATTCTTCGTGCGCGAGTCAGACAATGTCAGTTAGCAGCAAACTCAGTCCTTAGCTTTTTTTATCTAAAATTAATTAAAAATATAATACCTAAGTATCTACTACCAACCACACAATAGTAACAGAAGTTAAGTTGAGAAAAAAATAAAAAAAATCCTTATTTTCTATTGCATAAAACATTAATGACTTAATTGCGTACTCTTATTTCCATAATTAACACTAATTTGATCTAATTGCAATCGAACAACTTGGTCACCATGGATTATCGTGTTCTAGGTCCGCCGGTAGGATTTCCCGACTCGCTAGCCTTAATGATATCATACGCCGGGCAAAAACGTGGACGCTGCAAAAAGCAGCGTCCAGCAGCGTCCACGTTCCAGCCGTTCTAGAACAGAACGGTATGATACGTGACGATGGTAAACGGCCTGACCAATTTCTGCCGCCAAGCAGCATTGCTGTGTTTCGGTTTGAAGGGTATGGTTGCCGGTGAGTTACAGGCACGTGAGGCTTTACACTGTATGCCTCAAGTTGATGGATACAGAGCAGTGCATCGTAGGGCACGTTGCTAAGGTGCGTGATCTACGAGGCTATAAGCGATGGTTACCACTTAACATCAGGTGGGTCATATGCTTCTTCCATCATCAGATTGAATTAAAAAAAAAACCTCAGATTAATTTGTTCGAAGCTCTGACCAAGACAACACTACAGTTTTCACTTGTTGTACTCGTATCTACTAAACTTAACTTCTGTTTCTAGCTATTTTGTTACAAAACTCAATGTCATAACCTTCAGAGACCGGTTTAAAAATGTACATAAACAATGCAACCGGACAAGATGTTTTTTTTTATTTACTTTGATTAAATTGAAAGGATAATGCTGTCATACACAAAGAAACAAATAAACGGTTAAGTAAGAGTCTAACTGACGTACCTACACAGGGCTCCGTACCTTTTATTGTTATTTGTTTTAATTTATTATTTTTAGTATGTACCTAAAGTTCTAAAATAAATGCTCTTGTGTGATTTAGGTATTATAACGTCATATTATTATTATTTTTTAAATTAAAACGTAGAACTCTTGACACGCTAAAAAGATGTATAATTTGTATGTTTTTGTAGTAGATTTAGATATAGCGTGGATTAATGCTGTAAAGTTATCTAAGAGTAATATACTTACCTACGAATTGAATTGTTTACTTACTTGATGCGCGGTAGCTTGGCATTAGAGGGCACTCATCTTCCTTCACCACGATATCCCAAAATGGTGAAGATGTATCGCTATCTCTGTCGCTCACCATACAAACGTGTTGCAAAACTGCCATCGCTAGAATCTCGCAGTACAAGGCCTACAAGAATTCAACTGGGCAAACTGTATAACTTAAAAATATACAAAATCGGGGAAAATCACTGCATGAAATTTTATATTTTCAATGTTCTATTCACGTATTTTATTGTTTTGAAACACGAAATATATTTATTTTAAGCCAGTAATTTTATATTGCATTTATGAATACGGTAATATGATTACGGTTCCGAGTACTAAATTCTGATAAAATTATATGATGTGTGAATTACTTATTATCAGAATTTAAATAAGTATAGAAAATATTTTTAAATATAAAAAATATAGATATATAATTAAATGCGTATTAAGCTTCAGAATTGTGAAGCTCACAAAAAATACAAAATTATAAGTTAAGATAGTTTATTTTCTCGTCAGTGGTCGGTGAGGTGAATTACCATTTTTTCCGCACAAACCATAGCTGACCCGCCTGCGGCTTAGTACGCATGGTTTGTCAAACATTACCAGAAAAACATTACCCTCCTTCTGCGCAGTCGGGTAACAACTAGATTATGTTCTAATCCCGGTCATAATCTATCTGTATTATCTGTATACCAAATTTCATCTAAATCGCTCCAAACGTTTATTCTTGAAAACGTAACAAACATAGAGACAACGTCTCCCATAAAAACAAAAAAAATATTATTTGTACCTACCTAATCTTTGATCTCGTACGGCTGAACCGATTTCAATGAAATTTGGAATGTACGTAGATTAACCTGGACGAACCTGCACTAGATTATAACCATATAGGCTACTTTTTATTGGTAAACCACTCGTGCGAAGCCGCGAGCGGAAGCTAGTAAGTAGTCTATATTTTGTTTTGATAAATAAATATAATAAAAAAGATAAAGGCTAGATATAATAAAATGATGATGAAAAACATTGTTTTCAGTGAGGCTGTGTATCGTTGAAACCAGGGGTACCTTCAAGAAAAGTCAGAGGTATTGCCCCGTGCTGGACAAGGAAAATGCTGATGTGGAGTGCGTCATTGGAACCGACAGGTTGGTTTAACTTTTTAAATGTCTTTTTTTTAGGCAGAATGACGTTTAAGCGTAGTTGGGTGTCAATGGATGAGACTCGCAAGGGACCGGAAAGAATGGCGTAATAAAGAGGAGGCCCAAACAGAGTGCAGACGGGCTGAGATGATGATTATTTTGACGAATATTTATTTATTTAAAATAGGGACGCCAACAGCTTAAGAATCAATACATAGGTTACGTTATAGGTTTAGTTATGTTATAATACTTTTGCCAATTAAAGGCGAACACATTGTCATTTTTAATGACTCTAAATACATATTATGTACTTCTCAATTCATTCTCATCGAGGCGGTATTTTTATCGATATTTTTCATCATAACTCCAAAACTGTACAAATCTATTTGAGAAATAAAAAAAATACATGTGTATTATTATTAAAATGGAAAACACTATGGAAAGACGAACTCGACTCGTATATGTATGGAAGACTGGACCATCACGAGCATGATAGTGATAGAGTGGAAAGGAAGGAAGGGAGGCCTTTGCAGTGGGGCCGTTTTGGCTCTTTTAAACAACTTTTAAACAACAATTAATAAACGAAGGGATAAAGCAGTGTCTTGCGTCACGGACGTTATATTGAATCCCGATCGCAACGAAGGATTCTAGAGTTAACTCACGAGCGGAGCGAGGGAGTTACTAGAATCCTGAGTGCTGAGAGGGATATAAGTACGCTCAAGATGCAGACAGCTTTATCCACGAGGAGAATACTCTGTTTTTCACACTTTCTGCGAGACAATATAAACCAAATCTAGGTTAGTGCATACTGTGCAGAGGTTAGTTCGATTTACGAATACGTTCTTATTGTGTGGATCTCTTTGGTTCAAATTTGAACACAGATGAGGTTCCAAATTCAAATCAAATTAAACCCGCGAGGGCATAATGGAATTCAGTACAACTTTACTCCGGGCTCAGCCGTAGGGATTTAATCACCTGCTTTCGGTGACGTTTACATGACATAAAATTTGGCATTGTCGAGCAGGTAGTGTGAACAATATTTTTACGGAACCGCGAGCCAGACTTCACTTCTCCGGTTTTTTTTTAACGCCACTTGATTCTTCACTCATATTTTCTTATCTCATATTTTATTGCAATTCAATAGGTCGGCCATTTGGTACGAAACATCAGCCGAGTTATTGAATTAGTCAAATGTTGGTTCCAGATTAGACTGCCTCCGTCGGATACACAAGGGAACGGTCGACTTCGGAGTGTTCAGCCCTGAAGACCTGGTCGCGGCGCAGTGGGCAGAACTAGACGTCTTGGTCACCAATGAGATCAGACATCGAGACAGCCGTAAGCTAACAGTGTAACATAAAACTATAGAAAGAAGATTGGGTATGTGCGACATAGAAAAGCACGTATTGAACAAACTCATAACTAGTGGTTCGCCCCGAACTGAGATCTCGCGAATCTCCCATAAAAACAAAAAAATATATTATTTGAAATCTTTGACTATCAAAATAGTGCCACGAAATGCATAACCAACTAACTTGACCTACAGTTTCATTCAAATTACAGGTGATGGGAAGTCATGTTCCTTGGTTATTTTTTTTTTAGGTAGTAATTGCAGTTATTCTGGATTTCCGACTTTTCCTTGTATTTATGTCACTAAAGCTACACGCATACCAAATTTCAGTACTGTGGTCACTGGTGTACCCGTCAAATTTCCGTTTTTATTATGGCTAATAACTTAAAAACTATAATTTTTAAACGATAAATAAAAACGGGGTTGAAATGTACTAATAAAGATCTTTCATTAGACGTGCCATTTCACCAGATAGTCACATTTTGGTTTCTTTTACCCCTCTTGAACTTCAATATTTCAACAACCCCCCCCCCCCCCATTTTTAGCTCATTTAGTCACACCAGAATTGTGCCATCACTACCTACCTATGTACCAAATTTCATGATTACGGCTCCACGCTTCGAAAGTTATTCTCAAACAAACAAATGCCGATTTGTCCAAGTTAAATTGGAGGTCTCGTTTCGCTCGATCAGTAACCAACTAACTTGACCTACAGTTTCATTTAAATTACAGGTGACGGGAAGTCATGTTATTTGGTTATTTTCATTAGGGGGTAGAAGTTGTAGTCGTTTTTAATTTCAGACTTTTCCCTGTATTTGTGTCACTAAAGCTACACGTATACCAAATTTCAGCTGAAATTTGTCAAATTTCAGTTTTTATTATGACTTTTAACTTAAAAACTACGAGATTTAAACTAAAAATAAAAACGGAATTTAAATGTACTAATAAAGACCTTTCATTAGACGTCCCACGTGACCTAATGATCATTTATTTTGTATTTAAATGTTTATTATTGTAGTTTTTATTTATTAATTGATTATATAAATTGTGTATAGTATGTTTATCCATAACCTATCCATAATCCTTCAGACTTAAAAGTTATAATAATATTATATTTATTTACAGTTAGAACATACAATAATAACACAAATTTACAATATAGAACACGTATCTAAAATGAAACAGATTATTGAACTATTGAAATATAGCTGCAGACGATTTATACTTGTCCTAATTAATATAATATATATATATATATACATATATTACGTACATATATACGTTTATTTATGCATCACGGTTATAAGATATCAGTACTTATGCAAATTTATTTATGTAAAACGATAACTACTCTATATATATATATATATATATATGTGTATATAGAACCCATTTACAAAATAATGTTTATATATTAATATTTACAGTCTATTGGTACAGCGTATCATCTATAATATTACCTATTTATTTATTTTTAATTTACTTATTAGTAGGTATATATCGTACTTATTGTTATGCAAGATGTGATCGTAAACGACCATAGTCAAGCGAGGACTCTTCTAACACAGGTTAATGCAGCTTAAAAGAAGAGTTTTCAACTCTAGTTTTAAATGTACTCTTGTAATACACAATAAAAGATTTTTGATTGATTTGATTGATTGATTGATTGATTAATTATACTTTATTTGCATTTTATTAAGTACTAATTGTATGTAGGTACAAAAAATATTGACGTATTATAATTATTATGATGACTATTTATTTATGATAATACAGAACCGTACGAGCGCAGCGTGGTAGCGCTGGTGAACCGGAGGATCCTACCGGATTCCTCGTCCACTCTTCACGCTGTGCTGCGGAACAGCACCCTCTGCCATCCAGGAGTCGGTGCTGACCATCTGCGGCCGCTCAGTGACACTCTGTCTGGGGTATTTCTTTATTTTAAGTTTGAATAATATTATTAATACATTTATATTATTCTAAAATTTATGAGCTGCAAAAATAATTAGATTAGATTAGAAAATTATTTAATGCACTAATAAAATAATACATAGGCGAACTTAATGCTAACTAGCATTTTCTTCCAGCTAACCTTTTTGTTGTGTGGATAAAGTGGTAGTGCCAGATAATGATTGTAATTATTATAAATAAGTAAACTTGCAATTGCGATTAGATACGAAAACGCAATAACTAACGAAATGCATAACCAATTATCTTGACCTATAGTTTCATTCAAATTACAGGTATCGGAAGTTCATGTTAATTGGTTATTCTTTTTTGGGGTACGAATTGAACTTATTCTAGATTTCAGACTTTTCTGTCACTTTTTTGTGTCACTACACGCATACTAAATTTATTTCAGCACTATGGGGTCACTGGTGTACCCTGTGAATATTGTCAAAGTTCAGTTTTTATTATGGCTAACAGCTTAAAAACTGCAAAGTTTAAACCAAAAATAAAAACAGGGTCGGAGTGTACTCACAATGAACTTTTATTTGACGTGCTATTTGACCAAATAGCCTCATTTTACCCCTCTTGAACCCCAGTATCTCAACAACCCCCTCCCCCATATTTTTAGCTCATTTAGTCACACCAAAATTGTGCCATCACTACCTACCTACACACCAAATTTCACGATGATCGGATGAAATATGAAACCTTCGAATGTTATTCTCGGACAAACAAAAATACATACAACGCCGATTTGCCCAAGTTGATTTAGAGATCTCGCTTCGCTCGATCAAATAATGGGTGAAAAAATGGATGCTACCACTTTGTGGCAAGAATGACTAATTTAGGAAATGATTTCCTTCATTAATCGCACTTCGCACGCGGCACTTCCAGACCGGTGATGTGCAGTACTCAGCCACCGTTCTCAGGATGCTGTTGCAATGTCCCGAACTCTGTTCATTTGGATTTTTTTTTTGTGTTCATGATGGCGTGAAAACCATCTGTGTGATAATGGGCAATCATCCCCGATGCACTGCAGTAGCGTTTGTAAACACAGAGTGTTTGGTAATATACTGACTATATTTAAGTGACGGTTTCTCAACACTTAAAAAAGTACTTCTCGAAAAAAAAAATTACAAGTGTAATTATCAAATTTTTAAGAAAATGGACTAAATTTAAGTGATCAATTCGATGTAAAACTTACTGCCTACTCTTGCAATCGACATCCAAAAGTAAAGGCCGATTTGATATCTCTTTCGGAAATGTATCTGTGGTTAGATGGGAAGCATTATGCAATAGCACAACATAAGTTTAATAAAGTGTTTGTTTTGACATGCCAAAATAAATTTCACATTTCTATGGTAAACATTTCACAAATTTATTTACTATGCTCATCAAAATAACTCTTTTCATTTATGTGCGTATATTATTAAACACCCTATATTGGATGCGTAGAACATCCAATGATCTTTGGTATGTCGGACCCACAGACTTCCCGTGTAAAAGCTTGAAGTAAACATTGTTTTTATATTACAGTATTTGGAATCGTTGGTGCTGGAGCGCTCGTGCGACCCCGCGCTGTCTCTTGTAGAGAACAGAGTGCGGGCTCTGTCGAGATTCTTCAGGGAAGCATGTCGCGCTGGTCCATGGCTGGCGGACCTTCAGAGAGACGCTGAACTCAGTAAGTACTATTTTGCATCTGCTTAGGATAGACCTCCTAACCGGCTTTTTTTTATTGGATAGATCTTTGACCACAATCTCACCTGATGGTAAGTGATGATGTGATCTAAGATGAAGCAAGAAGATCTAGAAGAGACCTATTTGCTCTTACCTTAAAGTGTTGCGGCTGAGACGCAAAGGGTTGTGGGTTATATTCCCGTCGCGGAATTTATGTTTGTGTGATCTATAGATATTTGTTCTGGGTCTGGGTGTTTTTCAATATATTATTGATTGAGCGAAGAGAGATCTTCAAATTATCTTGGACGAATAGGCGTTGTATGAATGTATGTTTGTTTGTCCGAGGATAAATTTCGAAGCGTTGATCCGATCACCGTGAAATTTGGTATATAGGTAGTAATAGTTAAGGATATAATGTCACCACACATCCTGGTTAAATGAGCTTAAAATGTGGGAGGGTTTTTGGAATATTGGGGTTCAAGAGGAGTAAAATAAATAAATAAATTAGACTATCCGGTAAAATGGGACAGATGATCAGTTCATTTTGACCTCGTTTTTATTTTTAGGTTAGGCCTTGCTGTTTTTGAGTTATTAGGCATAATATAAACTGAACTTTGAGGAAATTCACAGGGTACACCAGTTACCCCACAGTGCTGAAATTTGGTATGCGCGTAGCTTTAGTAACACAAATATAAGGAAAAGTCTGAAATCTAGAATAATTTCAAATTCTACCCCTAAAAGTGTAACCAATTAACATGAACACCGATAAAACGGTGCTTAATAAATCCCGTATTTATAATAATAAATATACTCTCGTTACTTGTAATTTGAATGAAACTGTAGGTCATGTTATTAGGTCGTGCATTTTGTCGATAATTTACACTATAAAGTTTAACATGGCACTATTTTAATAGTCCAAGGTTAGAAATACTTAATTTTATAAACTTTTACGGGAACCTTGCCAGATCTCAGTTTAATTATTAGTTATTTATTAAATAATTTATGGTCAAATCAATTTCTCACAATAAAAACCAGTTGGGGTTTTGGCCCCCTTGAATGCCCTTTAAACTAAAGGTGAAAATTTACAAGACATAGGCATAAGCTATATTTTGTCCCCAAAAATAATCTTGAAGGGGGTGAAATAGGGGTTGAAAGTATGTATGGGCAATACATAATTCCTTAAGTTAGGTATCTGAAAATTCATATTTAGGCTTTTGGTAATAAATAAAGAAATACGTGTTTCAACTTTTATGCAAAATCATCCCTATTGGGATAAAGTAAGGGGTTAAAATTACGAGTTGGTATATATATCGATTGTGACCGGGATTGGGACATTGGCTACTTTTACCCGACTGCGCAGAAGGATGGTAATGTTATTATTGACAAACCGCGCGTGCGAAGCCCCGTTCGTGTCAGCTAGTTTAAGATAAAACCGAATTAGAATTAACGTGAAGTGAAAGCGTCAACTAAATGGCGCTGAAAGACAATCCTGCTCTACCCTGATCAAATGCTTACTTAGCTGTAAGAAATAATGTTTACTAACAAAGTCAAAGTCAAATATTTTTATTCATTAAAATCACAAGGATCACTTTGAAACGTCCATTTTACTGCCTGTTCCTTTGCGACCAAGCCAGGAAAGAAAGGCAAGAAACAAGGCTGGTTGTTTTTTTTACAATACATAATACAGAAAATAAATTACGTCTAAATTGTAACATTTTGAACGAGTTGGAGCAATTTTAATCCCAAGCTTCTCTATCATCTAAATAATCCGATATTTTATAGTAGGCTCTTTTATAAAGATTTTGTTTGAAAAGTGTCAATTTTTGTACATCCCTTGGGAGTTTGTTATAAAAGCGTACACCTTGCCCTTTAAACGATTTACTAACTTTATGGAGTCTACAAGTGGCAACAGCGAGTTTATCTTTATTTCTAGTATTAAAATTATCATTATCGCTATTTTTCTTAAGCAAATTAATATTTTTGTGAACATACATTAGATTTTCATAGATGTATTGACAAGGGAATGTCATAATATTTATTTTTTTAAACTTATTGCGTAATGATTCTCTGGGGCCCATATTATAAATTGCACGAACAGCCCTCTTCTGCAGCACAAAAAACGGAAAACAAATAATGGACCCTGTTTGTCTGATTCTGATATGTGTTTTTTTATAATACGCAATCAGTTATGTTACATCAAATCTTCACTTGTTTTGACAGAACAAAAATACCCGTCGCTATGCGCGGCTTGCAGTAGCCCTTCGCGATGCAGCGCTTCAGACCGCTACTGGGGCGACAGCGGAGTCCTGCAGTGCGCAGACGACGGCGCTGGGGACGTAGCCTGGGCGGAGTACGATGACGTCATCACTTACTTCGGGGTACGTCATCATCATCATCTTTTTTTCGCCAGGTGGCGCTGTTTGAGTAAACAAGCTCTCATGTTGATAAATGTTTCTTTAAATTCAAAATATTAGTAAAAGTGCTGTTTTTCCCAATATATTGATGTAATATTAGTGAACAAGTGACAATTTGGCTTTGTGAACGTTTTCTCGTGAATGTGTACGGCGATATTATAATAAATCAATATGTTTCAAATTAACCGCTAAAATATTTGAAACTCGCGCAGTGACAACTAACCTTATTTTCTTAGTAGTGTTGTTTGACGCAACCTATGGATGTTTTCTAACTGTATTAGTGTGTGATTAAAGAGTAGTACAAATTACCTATGTTATTGATATGCCACATAATTGGATTAGGTTTACTAAATAATCACAAGAATTAACTTTGACGCTTTTTGGGACCAGTAACGCCATCTTGTGATTGTGAATGGAAATTGCATGCAGTATTGGAGTTGGAACAAAACTGTATACTATAGCAACCAAACATTGTCATTTTTAAATGTACGGAGATGGCGCCAATTCGCACGCCTACGCGCAACATTTGCAGTAAATGTTGTCAGCCTTTAATGACGAAACATTTTATGACGTGCTCATCGTGCAAGATAAAGCTCCACCTAGATACCTGCTCTATTGTAACCGACAGCCATTACTGTCGATTGTCTGCTGAAAGTAAAGCTAAATGGAAATGTGCTCCTTGCATCAGGAAAAATGCCAAATTGAATATGACTACCCCCGTAAGACTTCCTCAGCAACAAAGAATACAGACAACGCCCTGTGTCAGTAACGTCTCCCCCAGGCACCTCAATGTTACACTGAGGAGGAAAGGGAAAGCTGTCAGTGACCCAATAACACCGCAGACTAGAGTAAGCTCTGTAGTTAATGAAAGTTTGCCCTCCCCGTCTGATGAAAGTCACAAGGTCAACACCCTTATAACGGAAATTAGAGATCTTCGTGTCACCATCACCAAACAATTAACAACCCATGAAACAAAAATAGATAACTTACTGAAACTGTTCACAAACATACAAACAGATGTCACCAATTTAAGCAACAAGTTTGACTGCCTTAGAACAGATGTTGATGGTCATTTCAATTCCGCGGAAAGCATTGCAGATGAATACAGTTTATTGAAGGCAACGATACAATCCAACAATGAGCAAGTAAGTGAAATACTAATGACAAAAGTAAGATTGCAGCATGAAATATCTACCACCAATCAAAGACTGGACATAGTGGAAGAGCAATTGAAGCAGCATCCGAAACCCAGCCCTGCTGATTGTACAGTGAATTCAAGCACACCGAACACAAGCAAATCTAGTCAAAGGCAGGTTTGGAATAAGGACAATGGAACTATGCCATCAATCGCTATTGGACCATTACGGCAAAAGACTAAGCCCAAACATCAGAGTGATCTTGGACATAGCTCGAATTCTACACCACAACTAGCTACTAAGCTAGTATCTCAGCTTAACAGGAATTCGGATCATAATGTTGAGGATAACGCCGGTGATTGGCAAGTATACCGAAACCGTAAAACTAAACGAGTTAGACAAGACGCTATAAAAGGATGTGGACAGCAGCTAGAGCACCTGCAGACGGTGGAGAGGACAAAAAAGTTACACGCATGTTTCTTCAAGTCGGATACCACTCCAGAAGCAGTAATAGCTCATATGGAGCACACGAGTATGAAAACAGGTTTTGAAGTTCAAAAGTTGAAACTGAAACATGATAGGTACGCCTCATTTTTATTAACTATCCCAGAGAGTATGGTGCAGCTGTTCTTGGATCCTGAATCCTGGCCCAAAGGAACGGAAGTGCGGGAATGGTTTCATAGAGGAGCCGGGCGTGCCACATACCATAACCACAGTAGACCCCACTCTCCCGGCAGAAATACAAAAGAGAAGGGTCATGCAGAATCAGACAACCAGCAATAATAGTAATAGTAAACATAATTTTTGCGCTGTCTATCAGAACGTCAATGGACTCAAAACAAAGCTCATATACTGGAGGCAAAGCGTGATGATATCAGAAGCAGATTTTATAGCAGTTACGGAAACTAAATTGGACGCTTCAATAAACGATCCCGAGGTCGTTCCATGTAGTTGGAGCCTACTGCGACGAGATAGACCTTCTAAAGGAGGAGGAGTGCTTCTAGCTGTTAGACCGGGTCTGGAGCTCACTAGACGAAGTGATCTTGAGACGAAAGACGGTGAAGATATGTGGGCGACAGTAAAATACCTAGGCCGTATATACTTTGTTTGTGTTATTTATATAAGACCCAGTGCAAAAGAAGATGAATATATGTCCTGGTTCTCTCAAGTGGAAAACAATATTGACATAATACGTGAATCGCCCGTTATTGTTCTTGGTGACTTGAATCTGAATAGTGCATGTTTAAATGTAAATAACTATATGTCTTATTTTTTAAATTACTGTGATCTCATAGAATATAATCATATTTTTAATGTTCGAGGTAGCAAATTAGATGTTGTATTGGTTAGCGCAAGTATGAGAGATGTTAGCGTGTGTGTGTCTGAGTATGGCTTAGTGGAGCGTGCTGATAAACACCATCCACCGCTTGATATTACGATGTGTTGTAACAGGATCAACGAAGATAAGAAAATGGAGGCTAGCAACATTGAAGGCTCCACAGACTGGAATTTTCGTAAGGCAGATTTTGTTTCACTTTATGATGTGGTTGAAAGTATTTCTTGGGATGACGTTCTTATTCAAACAGACGTGAATATTGCAGTAGAATCCTTGTACAGATCACTCTATGATAGTTTTAATGACTGCATCCCAAAGAAAGGGCGTAGACCAAGTGCATCTAGAAGGTACCCCACCTGGTTCACTGAAGAAATAATTGCCGACCTTAGATTAAAATCTAAATTGCATAAGATATGGAAGTCAGGTAGGGATAAAACTATCTATAGTTTTTTTAGAGCTATTAGATCTCATGTAAAATCAAGCACTTCCTTGGACTATGATCACTATATAGCACGCATACAAGACGAACTTATCTCAAATCCGCAGGCTTTCTGGAAGCACATATCTAATTTAAAAACCAAGGGAGGGTTTGAACCATCCGTCACTCATAATGGAAGTAGTCACAGAGGCCCATATGCTGCCAAAGCCTATGCAGATTATTTCAGTAGTGTATTCCTACCGCATACGCCTACCTTAAGTGCAGACCAGGCTGTGGATGTCGGTAACAATAGTCTTATTACCATACTAAACATCTCCGTTAGTGAAGTGGAATACCATATAGTAAGAATGAAGTCAAAAAGCGCTATAGGTCCTGATAACGTGCCACCTTACATAATCAAAGCCTTTAAAACCCAATTATCTGTTCCGTTGGCTCATATTTTTAACCTGTCTATTAACACCAGCACTTATCCTACAATATGGAAACAATCCCGGGTGACACCCATCCATAAGTCAGGTGACAAGACGCTTGTTGAAAACTAACCGTCCCATAGCGATATTATCAGCGTTCGCCAAACTCTTTGAAAGCATTTTGCACATTAATATTTACAAACAAATAACGCCATATCTCAGTGATTCACAGCATGCTTACAGAAAAGGTCGATCAGTTAACACAAATTTGCTCACTTTGGTTAATTACATATCAAAAGGACTGGATAACAATACCCAGGTAGATGTAATTTATTTGGATTTTAAGAAGGCGTTTGATCAAGTGGATAACGACGTTTTACTTAAAAAGCTGAGCTCTTACGGGCTGGCTCCGAAACTTTTACGGCTGTTTGCCAGCTATCTGGGTGACCGAAAACAGTTTGTGCGACTCGGATGTTATGACTCCCCTTCTTACCATACCCGTTCAGGCGTTAGTCAAGGTTCGTCGCTAGGTCCATTACTGTTCACTATCATGATTGATGATCTGACTAAGTGTATAAGTAAAGCGAATTGCCTAATTTACGCAGACGATGTCAAGGTCTTCACTAGCATTAAAACGCCTAAAGACTGTGATGATCTGCAGAGTGATATAAATGCAATTCAAGCATGGAGTGACGCAAATCGACTCCACTTTAACATGTCCAAATGCGAAGTAGTAACCTTTACTCGGTCATCACATTATACGGTTGCACAGTATGAGCTTAGCGGTGAGACGATCAAACGGTGCTATTCGGTTAAGGATCTTGGCGTAGTATTCGACACTGAACTAAATTTTCACGACCATATCCGTACACTTACTGTCTCTTGTTTTAAAAAACTAGGTTTCGTATCCCGTAATTGTAAAAACTTTACCAATGTTAATGCTATTAAACTTCTATACACTTCTTTAATCCGGTCCAAAGTTGAATCTAGTGCATGCGTTTGGAACCCATATGAAGTCAAATACTCACTTATGTTAGAAAAAGTTCAAAAAAGATTTTTGCGTTTTTTATATAAAAAGCTTTATGGATACTATCCGTTTATGTACCCTACAAAGTTTTTGCAAGGTACCTTAGGTTATAACTCCCTAGAAACAAGGCGGCTCTATGTTCAAATCATAACTCTCTGCAGTGTGTTGAAAGGTATAACTGATTGTCCCACTCTTCTCACTGAAGCCAGCCGGCTTTGCGTGCCCGAACAACGTGCCAGATTTCGATCAGGCCGAGTGCGCTTGTTGGAACCACTGCGAGCACGTACGTTGCACTGCCAACAGTCACCCATCTCCCATGCGCAGCGCAGCCTGAATGAGCTTATTTCCATCCATCCTCAGTTTGATGTGTTTGCGGATGACTGGAAGACGATCGAGCGAGTGTGTCTCAGTTATTGTGAGAGTATTTAATTATGTATACCTGTAACGGACGATCAAAGACGGGGAAGGATCGAATCTAGATTTGAAATGTATATTAGGTCGTTTTAAGATCGAATCAGATTCAAATGTTAACAGGTAGCTAAGATTGTAACAGTTTAAACTTGTAAAGGTCAAAAGAGTGAGATAGCTACATGTAAGTCCCCGTCTAACTTTGCTGGAAACTTCGATGCATTAAGAATTATATAAAACGATTTGTGAATGCGTGAATTACGATCCCCGCACCATGGCTAGGGCGAGGAGTAGATTTGTATAAAGATAGACCGTTTTCAAGCAGAAATTTGTGATCATTCAAGAACGCGATTTATACCTTGTAAACTAGCAACTAAGAAGAAAAATAAATACAGTCCACTTTTGCACCGAGTCTATCAATGAAGCCCGGGTAGGACCTCTACAAGTTTTGATCCTCCGACCCGGATAAGCCGTTCCTGCGACGACCGGACCAGTTGTTCCTGCGGAGCCGACAAGACCCGCTCCACTGGGTTTCAAGAAACAGTTACATCGTATAACCACTGAAGAGACGGCGCGGGCTTGAAGATCACCCAACGGTGCGACGAGCATCGTTGTCAAGACCGGCGCAAGGGCACGGGGTGCCTGAAGATCACCCAACGGTGCGACGTGCGACGTTGTCAAGACCGGCGCAAGGGCACGGGGTGCCTGAAGATCACCCAACGGTGCGACGTGCGACGTTGTCAAGACCGGCGCAAGGGCACGGGGTGCCTGAAGATAAGCCCGCGTCCGTTGAAGACAACCGAACGAGGACGTCACCCGAAGAGTGAAGACCCCCCGCCCCCTCACGTGGCTGGTCCACGGCCCGTTTATTCCGGCCACCTAACGGTGCCAAACGGTCGGAATAGCGGGTAAACGCCTTAGGGCGGTTTTTAGTGTTAGTGTTAGGGACCGCTAGGTAGGTAGGGGCATCAAGTGCTGAAGAAGATGACCACCAGGAGCCCACCAGTGACGAGGGGGAAGAAGGCTGCACTTCGCGTCTACGAAGACTACCCCGCGTCCCCGTCCGAACCCGCGCTTCCGAATGCTCCCGTTGAGCCGCGACCCGCCGAAGCGGGACCCTCCTCCGCTCGCGTAGCGTCAGAGACGACCGCGCCCGCGCCCGCGACCGAGGTAGCACCGCGAGTGACCGCACACGCCGAGCCCGAACGCCGGCGTGCCCCGTCCGTCCGCTCGCAACGCTCCAGCGCCAGCGCGATAGCAAGGATACGGCAAATTGAATTTGAAGCTGAAGAACGACTGGCCGAGATTAAGAGGCAAGAGCTCCATATTCAAGCGGAACTTATAAGGAAGAGGTTGATTGCCGAAGTCGCTACAATACGGGAAGAAGATGAACAAGAAAGCATCCAGGGCACGGGTACACGGAACGGAGCCCTAGACACAGAACACAGAATAGAGGACTGGCTCCAACGCCATCATAAACGGGGGGAGCCAGAACAAGTGACGGATCAGGATACCAGGTATCTCTCATCGACCACGAGAGAACAGAATACGGAGCGGTATCCTCCGATTACGAACAATCGGGTCACTTTTGAACCACGAACACTGCGAGACAGATCACTCACGCCGGACCGAACGCGAGACAGAGGGATTGATCGATTAACGGAAGCCATAGAGAAGATGGCTCACCGTAGACCACCTCCGAGACAGACGTACGACCTACCTGTATTCGGAGGTGCTGCGGGGGATTGGCTACCGTTCAAGGCAGCCATGAAGGAATCGACGACCATCCACAAGATCTCATCGGCTGAGAATCTAGCGAGGCTTAGAACGTGCCTGAAAGGCGAAGCCCGTCAAGCAGTGTCGGCTTTATTATACACTGCAACCGAACCGGCAGTTATAATGAAGACTTTGGAGCAGTGTTACGGTCGCCCAGAGATGATTATAGACAACGCGTTAGAAGAGATTAAGAAGCTACCGCGACTGGGCGCGACCGCAGGCGAGTTAAACGCTTTCGCCATCAAACTACAGAACGTAGTAACCGCCATCTCTTGTATGGACCAACGCGGCTACCTGCAGAACCCGATGTTTGCGCGACAGGTAGCCGAGAAGTTGACACCGCACATCCGATCGAAATGGTGCGACTATGCAGAGGAATTCGGCAGCCGAAATGAACCAGAAATATTGACGCTGTCCCAGTTCCTGATGAGAGAGGCAGATCGCGCAATGCGATACGCGTATACAGCTACGCCTTCGCAGAGCACCTCAAAGGCCCGACCTACAGAGCAGCGACCCAGGGTGAACGAACGAAATCGTGGGTCGGTGTACGCTACACAGAACGCGGCATCGGAGAAGGAAGCCTCAACGAGTAAGAACGCAGCAACGGACAAGAACGAGTGCCGTTGCTGTGGGGGCGACCATAGAACCGTCGAGTGTAGAAAGCTCACGGCGATGCCAGTAGACAAGAGATGGGAATGGGCCAAAGAGACAGGCATATGTTTTCGCTGTCTGAGCAGCAAACATAGACGCTTTATGTGCAAAAGCAAGCGATGCGGAGTGGGTGAATGCACACGTCCGCATCACGCACTGTTACATGCGCCGAAAATAAGGAACGAGGGTGCCAGTGAGCAGGGCCAGACCGAAGAATCAGCCATCACTGCATCTGCGCATGTAACAGCAAGGAATCAAGTCCTACTGAAGGTGTGTCCAGTCGTGATTAAGGGCAGTAACGGCATGGAAATGAATACGTATGCGTTACTGGACGAAGGATCAACGATAACTCTGATCGATGAAGAGATCGCCGCGATGATCGGAACGGAAGGCCCGACAAAAGCCTTGAACATCGTGGGGGCTACGACTAGTCAGAGGGAACCCGAGAGCCGGGTAGTGGATATCGTGATCCGAGGACACAAGTCGGACGCACATCGGATCACAGCGCGCACTGTGAAGAACCTGACCTTAGGAAATCAACTCGTCAGTACCGATGTGTTAAAATACGCGCATTTGAAGAAACTCCGTCCAGAAGCCGTGTGCTATGCGTCAGCGAAGCCACGCATACTCATCGGGGCCGACAACTGGCATCTTATTGTGACGAGGAAGCTTCTGACAGGGAAGAGAACCCAGCCAGCTGCATCACTAACGCAGCTGGGATGGGTAATCCATGGATCGATCCCCAGGAGCACAATAAGACAGCAGGAGACGGTACTACACGTCCATACGTGCCAAGGTGTCCAGAACGGACATACTTTGAACGACCAAGACGAGGAATTAAGCAAGCTCGTGAAAGCACACTTTGAGATAGATGCTTTGGGCGTTTCAATTAAAAGAAAGCCAAACGCGAAGGATGAGCGGGCTCAAAGCATTTTCGACAGAACAGCGAGACGAGTAAACGGTCGTTTTGAAGTGGGACTACCTTGGGCCAGCGATGAGGTGAAGATGCCGCCCAGCTACGACATGGCCATACGACGCTTACATGGGATCGAACGTAAGATGGACAGATCGCCGGAGTTTAGAAGTGCATACACCGCGCAAGTGGAGAAGCTGCTAGAAAAGGGATATGCAGAAAAAAGCGAGGAGGAACAGAGTCAGAACGAACGTCTCTGGTTTCTCCCTCACTTCGCGGTGACAAACCCCAACAAGCCGGGGAAGTTTAGAATGGTTTTCGATGCAGCCGCGCGCGCTAATGGAACATGTCTCAACGACGCGCTGCTGGACGGACCAGATCTACTACAGACATTACATGGCGTCTTGTTTCGCTTCAGAACGAAGCCGATCGCGGTCACTGCGGACATTCGGGACATGTTCCTGAGGGTGACCATAAGACAAGAGGACCGTACAGCCCAACACTTTCTATGGCGCGGCGACAACCGAACAGATCCACCGCAGAAGTACACGATGAAGTCCATGATATTCGGAGCGAGAAGTTCTCCATTTCTGGCTCATAGCGTCAGGAACAGGAACGCGAAAGATCACGAGCGGACACACCCGCTAGCGTTTGACGCTATAACTCGGAACCACTACATGGACGACTGGGTGGACAGCTTTGAAACGGAAGAGATAGCCGCCAGAGCTATAGCACAAGTGCAAGAGGTGCATCAACAAGCGGGTTTTGAACTTACAAGCTGGAGCGCAAACCGTGAAGGCTTACTGGATGGTATTACCCCGGAGAACAGAGCGCATGCACCAAAAGGGCTAGCGGCCAATGCACATGTATATGGAGATCATAAAGCTGAGCGGTAGGATCAACGCCGCTACAGTACCGGATCACCTGAAGGATCCACCCATTCTGGACGGAGCGCACCGCTTATCACGTCTACTGATCAGGCGGGAACATGAGAAGAATAAGCACGCGGGCAGAGAACAGATCGTGAATAATCTGCGCCAGCGATTTTGGATACTGCGGTTGCGTCCGGCGGTCAGAACGGTTCTGAACGATTGTACGCTGTGTAAGATAAGGAGAGCGAACCCAAAGAAGCCAGTAAAGGGTGACTTGCCGAGGATTCGCCTAGAGATGAACACGAGGCCGTTCACTAACTGCGGCATCGATTGTTTCGGCCCTATGTGGGTAGCGATCGGGCGGCGCCGTGAGAAGCGATGGGGTATGCTTTTTACGTGTCTGGTAACGAGAGCTATACACGTGGAGCTTATAGCGAGTCTCAGCACCGACTCGGCTATTATGGCTATCAGGCGAATGGCTGCCCGACGGGGGACTCCTCGTACAATCGTGTCAGACAATGGAACGAACTTCCACGGATCGGAAGTGGAACTAAGAAAGGCGTACGATGAGTGGCTCCCAGGCCTAAAAGAGTACGCACTCAAACAGCGGATCGAGTGGCGGTACATCGACCCTGGTGCGCCAAACCAGGGGGGAGCCTGGGAGCGAATGATAAAAACGGTGAAGAGAGCCCTAGCCATCACTTTAAATGAACGTGCCCCGCGAGAGGAGGTGTTGAATACGCTAATAACAGAAATCGAGCACACCGTAAACTCGCGGCCTTTAACGCATGTACCCGTGGACCCAGAGGAAAAGGAAGCTTTAACGCCGAACCACTTTTTATTGGGGACGGCAGTAGGTTTGCCATATGTGGGAGACTGCGACGTAGCCGACAGAAGGACGTGGCGCGCCGCGCAAGCTCTGGGAAACTCCTTTTGGAAGCGCTGGATCGACGAGTACTTGCCTACGTTGGCGCCGCGAGGCGACGTCAGAAGACAGCAAGAGAACATCAAAGAAGGGGACGTCGTCATAATCGCGGACGGTTTGCTACCTCGGAACGTATGGCCGCGGGGCCAGATCGAGCGCGTGATTACGGGTCCGGACGGAGTAGTTCGGAGCGCTGAGGTGCGGACGCGGGGAGGCGTTTTCCGGAGGCCAGCGAGAAGGTTGATCGTCCTCCCGATTGAATAAGAAGGCTGCGAGGATCTGCGCCGGGGGGAGACTGTAACGGACGATCAAAGACGGGGAAGGATCGAATCTAGATTTGAAATGTATATTAGGTCGTTTTAAGATCGAATCAGATTCAAATGTTAACAGGTAGCTAAGATTGTAACAGTTTAAACTTGTAAAGGTCAAAAGAGTGAGATAGCTACATGTAAGTCCCCGTCTAACTTTGCTGGAAGCTTCGATGCATTAAGAATTATATAAAACGATTTGTGAATGCGTGAATTACGATCCCCGCACCATGGCTAGGGCGAGGAGTAGATTTGTATAAAGATAGACCGTTTTCAAGCAGAAATTTGTAAAAAACCGATTCGCTCGCCGGTCCTCGCACCGGCAACACGTCTGCTCCGCTCCGCTCGCGCGCTCCCGCCGGCCCACGTGCCGCCCTGCGCCTCGCGCCCCGCGCCTTGCGCCGCGCGCCCCGCGCCCCGCGCCCCGCGCCGCACTTGGCATCCGCCATTTGCTCTGTTGTGTGCGCTCGCTTGCGAGTACACCTCAGAAGAGTCCTTTATTGGACTTTGTCCTTTTCAGGGCAAACTCTTGTTTCTTACCATTAAGAGCCCAAATCCACGTTTAGTGGTCGGTCTGGTGGATACCTTGCGGTGTTAACACAAACCAGACTGGGCGTGGACCCGGAACGCCAGCTTTCCTCTCCTGAGGAACGCTACATCCGGCTGGGCTTGGTACCACCGGCCTTGGGGGCTTCCCTCGCCGACACCAAGTATCGGTTAGGACACACCCCTCATACCCCGTAAGAGCGGTAAAGGGACACACTTTAGGTAGGACACTTAGGCCTCACCCCTCCTGTCTATCCCGACGGGAGGACCACGCACCCCCTCACCTCTCTGGGTGTTCCCCCCCGGAGAGTTAAGATGGACATCGCCGGGGATGACCTCGTCGAGGTACCGGGTTCTTTTATCCGGTTACTGTACGAGAACATTCCCGTCGATATTCGTCATCAAATTATGAGGGAGCAACAATCGGTTGCCTCCCTCCCGCGACTAATGGACGTCGTCACGTCCACTCCGGCCCCTCTGGCCAAAAATGTGGCTCGGAAGCCCGTGCCGGCCCCTCTGGCCTCCCCAGCGGCTCGAAAGCCATCCCCGGCCCCTCAGGCCACTAACGAGGCCCGGAAGCCTCTGAAAGCCCCTCTGGCACCCCTGGCGGCCCGCATGCCTGCCCTGGCCCCTCAGGCCACTAACGAGGTTCGGAAGCCTCAGCAAGCCCCTCAGGCTCCACCGGCGGCTCGTAAGCCTGCCCCCTCCCCTCAACCTCCTGCCTCAGCGCCTCCCTCGTCATCGTCATCAAAAAAGCCCGACTCTCGAGAGGCCTCACCTCGCAGAGTCTTTTTAGACTCTCCGGAATCTCCGGACCCACCCTCCCCCGAGGACGATATGGAGATCGACCTCCTTCTACGCCCTGCGTCTTCCGCAGAGGCATCAAACTCCTCTTCCTCCGACTCGGAGGAAGATTTCACCCTCGTCACGGGTGGTAAGAGGAAGAAGCCCTCTTCGAAGAAGACCTCTTCGTCGAAGAAGGTTTCCTCCGTTTCCCCCCCAGCCAAAAAGGCAACCCCTCCCTCGGCCTCGCAGCCTGCCCGCCCCGCCTCTCCCCCCGCGGCTTCCACTGCCGCGAGGAAGGAAAGGCCTCCCCCGCCCCTTTTCATCCGCGAAAAGGGCAAGTGGGACCGAGTTTCCTACCTGTGCAATGAGAATAAGATCTCATTCACAAACGCCCGCAACACAAAGGACGCTATTAAAGTCCTACTCCCCACGTCAGACGACCATCGTCGCCTCACTTCCCTCCTACGTCAAGAGCACATAGGCTACCACACCTATGCTCTCGAAGACGAACGGCTCCTTCGAGTTGTAATCCGCGGCCTCCCTGCGGAGCACTCAACTGAATCCATTAAGTCAGACTTACTGGCTCAGTCCTTCCCAGTAAAGGAGGTCCACCGTATGCATAACGGTAAGACCACCTACAATCTAGTACTCGTAGTACTAGAGCTGTCACCGGCAGGGAAGGCCATCTTCAACCTGAAGATGGTCAACAACCTCTCCGGCCTCCGGGTTGAACCCCCCCACCGAAATGGCACTCCTAGTCAGTTCCATAGATGTCAGCTGTACGGCCACTCGGCCAAAAACTGCCACGCCCGCCCCCGTTGCGTCAAGTGCCTGGGTGACCATGGCACCTCTGACTGCAGCCGCACTCGAGACACCATCGAGCCGCCAAGCTGCGTGCTTTGTGGTGCCGTGGGGCACACCGCGAATTATCGTGGTTGTCCTTCGGCGCCCAAAGTCAGCAGGGTGGTGGCTCGTAGGAGTCAACCCCGACCCTCCCCGCAGTATACCAAGTCAACCCCAAAGTTGACCATGGTACCCTTGCAGGAGGCGCAACCTCCCAAAAGCTCAGCATGGGCCAAGCCCTTGCCATATTCGAGCCTAGCCCTTAAGGCAACGGCCCCCCCCCCGCGCTCTTCTGAGCCAGCCCCCCCTTCTAAAATGGGCAAGTCGGACTTTGCTGCCGACTTGGCCCTCATCATGGAGTTCTCCTCCATCGACCTTGCCGAGGTTCGCGTGCTTGCACAAAAACTTAGGCAAGCAAACTCCACCCTCGAAAAACTGATTGCCCTTGAGGCGCACTCAGCTCTTCTCGCCGCCGTTAAGGCAGCTTCGTCCTCCTCCAAACCCTTTTAGGCCCCAAAATGGTTGTACAAAAGGAAAGGAAAAAACCGCGTTCTTTATCACTAGCGTTCTTCAACGCTGACGGTCTTTCAAGACAGCGTTCTATTATCCAAGATTTTCTAAATAGGCACCAACTTGATATCTTGCTAGTACAAGAGACAAACTTAAAGCCCGGTCATCGGGACCCCAAAATCCCAAACTATCAAATTGTTCGCAATGACAGACTGCTAGCTCAAAAGGGCGGCACTGTCATTTACTACAAGAAGGCTCTACACTGTATGCCTCTTGATCCCCCTTCTCTGTCTTACATAGAAGCCTCCGTCTGCAGGCTAGCAATGACCGGGCATTCCTCGGTCATTATTGTATCCTGCTATGTCCCTCCCGGCAAGCCTCGCTCACCTCAATTCGAGAGTGACCTGCAAGCCCTTTTCAGTCTAGGAAGCTCCGTCATATTGGCGGGTGACTTCAACTCCAAAAACGTCATGTGGAATAGCACCACGACGAACTCTAAAGGCAAACAACTAGAAAGCCTAGTTGAACCCCTTAATTTCGACATCATTGCCCCTAGGGGCATGACTCGCTTCCCTACTTCCACTCCCCCCGAGCTCCTTGACATTGCACTTCTCAAAAACGTAGCCCTTCGGCTACGCTTAATCGAAGTCATTCATGAGCTCGATTCCGATCATCGACCGGTAATGCTCTTACTCGGCCCTCCCACCGACCAGCCCCCTGCCACCAAGACTGTGGTAGAGTGGCATAAACTTGAGAAAGCCCTCAAGTCTGCGCACTCGACTGACCTAGATAGGATCCCTTCTGTCATTCGGACATCTGGTGATATTACGGTAGCGGTTGACGCCCTTACCACACATATCACAAACTCAGTCAGAGACTCATCAAAGCAGGTGCCCGTAGTGGATGACCACCGGGGCCCCCTGCCAGATGATATCAGACGGCTGATGACTGAAGCTAACGCCGCAGTTAGACTTCATAGTCGCTGCCCCACTAACGACAATCGAGTCTTAATGCGCTCCCTGCACCGTGAGGTGAGAGAGCGCATTAAAGAACATCGCAATCGCGAGTGGGAGAGCCTGCTCTCGGGGATCGAGCCTAGCCATCTGGCCTACTGGAGGTTAGCTCGCTCCATGAAAGCGGACGCTCTCGCTCCGATGCCTCCCCTTATCCGACCCAATCACCCTCCAGCATTCGAAGACGAGGAAAAAGCCGATTTCCTGGCTGAAACCCTCGAATCTCAATGCTCGCCCAGTCTCGAACCCGTCGACCCTGTTCACCTCCATACGGTGAACAGCGAGGTTGACCGCTTAGCCTCCCGACCCCCTACTTCCCCACTTGACCCGATTGAGCCCTCTGAAGTCTTTGACACTATCAAGGCCCTACACCCAAAGAAATCCTCCGGCCCCGACGGCATTTCCAACAGAGTACTCAAACAGTTCTCTGTTCCCCTTATCCACATCCTAGTCTGCATCTTCAATGCGGCTATGGAAACTTGCACCTTCCCTGATGCTTGGAAGGAAGCCAACGTCATTGGCATCCGAAAACCCAGCAAACAGGCAAATGATCCAACTAGTTATCGTCCCATTAGTCTACTTAATAGTCTAGGCAAGATATATGAGCGTCTTCTATTGAAGCGCCTCTGGGCTCATGTCAATGAGTTCAAACTCCTTCCCGACGAGCAGTTTGGCTTTCGAGCCCAACATTCATGCCCACAACAGGTGCTCCGCATAACGGAGCATGTCCTCTCCAACTGGCAAAGTACCTGGCCTTCAGATACTGGTGCCGTCTTCCTCGACGTAGCGAAAGCTTTCGACAAAGTCTGGCACAACGGCTTGATCTACAAGCTATTCAAACTCGGAGTCCCAGACAGACTCGTGCTCATCATACGAGACTACTTACAAGGTCGCAGCTTTCGCTACACCGTGGAAGGCACTCTCTCTAGTCCTAGACCAGTCAGAGCAGGAGTCCCTCAAGGCTCCGTTCTCGGCCCCCTCCTGTTCACGCTGTACACCAGCGATATCCCCCGCACTCCTCAAGTGGAAATAGCCCTATACGCAGACGACACAGCCTTGTACACATCCAATCGGAATCCTGATCGGGTGGGTATAAGGCTGCAGGCTGCCCTTCACTCATTAGCCACTTGGTTCCGCAAGTGGCGGATCGAGGTAAACCCGTCGAAAAGTACAGCAGTGTACTTCTCACGGAGAAACCTCACTCCCAAACCGATCTCTCTATTTGGCCAGCCCATTCGCTGGGCCCCATCAGCCAAATATCTGGGTGTCATCCTCGATAGGCGTCTTTCCTTTAGGTTGCACATCACTAAGAGGTGCAACCAAGCAAAGTTCACCCTAGGACGATTGTCCTCACTTCTAGGCGCGAAAAGTAAAATGTCCCTTAAAAATAAGGTGACTCTTTACAAAGCGTGCATTCGCCCCATTATGACATACTCATCTGTAGTATTTGCCCACTCTCCCAAAGTTGGTGCCATTCAGGTTATTCAAAATCGCTTCTTGCGAAAAGCCTCAGGCTCGCCCTGGTACTTTCGCAATAAAGACCTACATCGCGATTTGAAACTAGAATCAATAGCCAGGTTCATGAAGCTCGCTTCCAAGCGGTTTTATGAACTCGCCTCTATTCATCCGAACCCTTTGGTACACACCATTCCGGTTTACCCGTTGGATCCGCCCGCCAACAAAATCCTCCGTCGTCCGAGACACGTTCTCGGAGACCCGGATGACGAAATCACCTCTGCTAATGCGGAAGGTGAGTCATCTATATCAGACAGAGCAAACACTTCACAGAAACACCGACCTCGCCGGCGAGGTCGACGAGTCCCTTCAGTCGCCGCTTATACGAGGTACAGACATGTACCCGGGCGTTTCTCTCCTATCCCCATCCCGGCAACAGCCCAAGCCGAGGTTCGTACCTAAGTGGTGCCCTTGCGCTAGTTGCCTATAAAACTTACTGGGCTGAGCGCCATCTGCGCTCGCCAAAAGTTCGGTTAAGCTGTCACGGCCTCAGAGGCCAACAGCGAGATTAGTCCATTCGAAAAAAAAAAAAAAAAAAAAAAGCAGAAATTTGTGATCATTCAAGAACGCGATTTATACCTTGTAAACTAGCAACTAAGAAGAAAAATAAATACAGTCCACTTTTGCACCGAGTCTATCAATGAAGCCCGGGTAGGACCTCTACAAGTTTTGGTATGTTATGTTAGTTATTTTATGTGCCTATTGTATTTGTATATCTGTTGTGTTTTTTTTGTGTATCTTGTTAAAATAAGTTGATAATGAATGTAGGTAAGTATATTATAATTTGTATTTTTTTTTCTTGTAGAAGTTTTAGATATAGCGTATTAGATTAATTCTGTAAAGTTATATTTAAGTGTAAATAAACGAATTTGAATTTGAATTTGAATCAGCCCACATTAGTCCAGTGCTGGAAATAGGCCTCTCCCGAGCTTTCTCATCCAATTTCTGTCCGCCACCTTTCTTAAGTCATCGCTCTACTTAGCCGGGGGGGCGTCTTGGCAAACGTAGTGTGGGGCGCCCCCCGGCTAGGTGGAATATGTACTAAAGAGTTTTTTTGATGTTATACATCTATTGGCGCGCCTTGGGGGTAAGACCGACTCATGTGACGGCATTACGCCATTTGCCGTCTCGCGTATCTATTGGTGCGAAGACCGACTCGTGACGGCATTACGCCATTTGCCGTCTCGCGTATCTATTGGTGCGCCTTGGGGGTAAGACCAACGGTGTAATGGCATGATTCCGTTTGCCATCACGCGTATTTCTATTGCGTATGTTATGATAAGATAAGATGATTATAAACTGTTTATTTAAGTTATAATTTAAATATTTTTGAAGTGAAAACTTCTTTAGGCGCGTTAGTCATTTTTTGAGATTGGAAAAAACAATTGAACTCGCTACACTGTTACCGTTACCGATACCTCTGTATATCATCATCATAATCGTCAGCCCTTCTCACCCCACTGCTGGGCATAGGCCTCTTTTCGTTGTCGCCATTCGACTCTGTCCTGCGCTGTTCTAACCCACATACGACCTGTGATTTTTATAATGTCGTCGACCCATCTTGCCGGTGGACGACATGCGTTCCTGGTTCCATTTCGAGGCCACCACTCAGTCAGCACCATGCTCCACCTGCCATCACCGCGCCTGGCCACATGTCCTGCCCTCCTCCTTACCTCTGTATATAAGTAGTGAAAATTTCTTTAGGCGCGTTGGGCATTTTTTGAGATGGGAAAAAACCAGCGAACTCGCGACACTGTTACCGTTACCGTTACCGACACCTCGGTATACATATAAGTGTCTCGTAATTGTTCAAGTTTTCCCTTCTGTCGGCACTCCCGGGGTATCACTTTTTTTTTATAACTTCAACTTTCAATAACCGTCAATGTACGACCTAAATCCAAATAAGAACAAAATAAATTGATGAAAATTTATTATTTTCAGTTACGCAAGTTAAAGCGCGACACTGATATTTATCCGCCGACGGCCGGACTTGCCTTCCTTTGCCGGGACGGCACCTGGCGGCCGGTGGACGGCGAGCCGTGCGTGTGGCTGCATCGTCCGTGGAACGTCATTGTCTCTAAACGGTAATTAATTTAACTGTGGCTAGATCCGCCGATATCTATTAACATCCGCCATCATAGTACATAAATAAGTAGCTGCCGACATCCATTAACTCCCGACGGCTGGACTCGTGTTCTTATGCCGTGACGGCGCATGGCGGCCGGTAGACGGCGAGCCGTGCGTGTGGCTACATCATCCGTGGAACTTCATTGTTTCTAAGCGTTTGTTGTAGGTACTATAGGTACAATAACTATAGCTAGATCCGCTGCTGCCTACACCTATTAACATCCACCGTCATTGTACCTAAAATCAGTGAAACAACTCGACAGCAATCAGTTGCGTTTTTTTTGTTTTTTTTATTAATTATAGGCTAGCGTTTGACCATGATCTCGCCTGATGGTAAGCGATGATGCAGTCTACGATGGTGCACGCTTGCTTAGAAGAAACTTATCCACTCGTGACTTGAAGACCGGTAGTTAGCTAGGTTGTAGTTATCAGGAAACACAGACTCAGGCAAGGCGTTCCACTCCTTCGCGGTGCGTATAATAAAGGTAGAGGAGTACCACTTTGTGCGTATGGGAGGTATGTCTACCATGTAGGGGTGGCGTACCGCGGAGTGTCAAATGTCAATTTGCATATAGAAATTAGGGCTACCAGCAAAAAAACGGCAACAGATAGGACTATTTTCTCATACCATTTGACGTTTAGCGTTTGTTGTCGGGTTATTAGCTAAAATCAACGACAGCCTCGGGCGAGCGACCGAGCGGACGAGACCCCGAGTGTCCGCTTTTTGTTTTGCTCAATAGCGCCTCAGTCGTTAGCCACGCGCACTCTGGACGCACGCGTATTTTGTTTAACTCTCAACTGAACGAACGAACAAAGCTTGCTGCGCACAGCAACCTTGCGATGATACCGAGGCTGCCGCGCTCGTTCGGGGACAGTTTCCTGGCGAGGCTGTTTGGTTTGTGTGGGCACGCCTAATAACGTTTTATTTTTCACAGGATTCACACAACATCCGCACAGCGTGTAACGTTCCATTTCAATTCCACATTATTATTATTGCTTTTCAGAAAAGCAGCCGCTGCCGTCGCCAGCCTGACAGAAGTCCTGACCAACTCCTCAGTATTAGTAGACGGGCACTGGACTAGTGCACTGGTTCAGCTGGTAGACAGCAGCTCAGCGCTTCGCCCTGCGCTCAGTCCTCCAAGCCCTCCAGGAGACTACCTAGCACGTGCTCAGGGCTTCCGCGAGGCTTACAGTCAGAGCGGCTGTGATCCTCCGAGGTAATGGGAATACTGAGACTTTTTTTCATTCATTGAAGAACCCTATTTATTTTTAGCTGAACCTACAAACGATTACAAATTGCTTGCCAGGCATGGTAGCTGAGGAACAGGCGGTAAAGTTTACTCTTCAAAGTGATTGTGATTTTATTGAATTAACTTTTTCTTACCATCTATTTGTATACCTGCAGTCTTTGTTTACACTTGCAGTCATTGCTTACAACTGCCGTCTTTGATTATACCTGCCGTCTTTTCCAGATACATCACCGTCTGCACCACATCACTCCTCGAGAAACACAAGTGCGAGTGGCTACAAGAAGCCGGCGCGGTGTACGGGGTGGCGCCACCGCTACAGTGTGTTTATAGAGAGAGTACTGAGCTCTGTATGAGAGCTGTGGGGGGAGGGGAGGCTGATGTCGCTGTGGGTGGGAGTGATTGGCTGGTGAAAGGGAGCAGGTGAGTTAAAATGAATAGCGTAATATTTATTGCAAAAGCAATAGAACGACCCTGAAACCTAATGGGGGGGGACCAGCAGTGGGATACTACAGGTTTAAAAAACCAATGCAGCCCCCTCACCAAATACTATTGTCAACAATATTTTAGTCAATGTTTTTAATAATTGACCTAAAATAATAGCAATATTTTAGTAGAAAACTGCGACAACTATTGTGAATAAAGCCTAAAGCACCTAATTACAAGCATAAATACTAATTTAATGTCACTATCCCTGGCCCCAGCATCATTTTATGATGAATAATGATAAATAATATTGATGGTTACATAATTTATAAGGATTTCTGGAATCGTCAATAATATTGAATTAAAAGAGTCCCGCAACACATCAACAAAAACTAAGTACCTTATTTTTACATGACTGCAAAGGAGGGTCTTTAAGATCTGTTTGTCATTTGGCGCATCGTAGTCATAACGACTTGACGGATTTTGACAAATGAGTTACCATTAGAATAGTCTAAACCAAGAGGGTGGCATAGGCTATATAAAATTCCCCGTCTGCGATTATCAAAATTACCCAATATTGTTTACCTACCTACTTCTTTTCAGTTTGTTTGGCAGTCAGGTTAATTAGTCAATTTTGTTTTTCATTATTATTATTTACAGGAACTACTCCATAAAACCGCTCCTTCACGAAGTGACACCAATTATCGAAAAAACTAACACAATAATCGCATACGTAAGAAAAGACGCCCAAATAACAAAGATGGCGGATTTGCGCGGGAAGAGAGCCGCTTTTCCGCGCTTTGATGGCGTCGCGTGGCATTCTGTGATCTCATACTTCACTGAAAAAGAAAAAGTATCGTGCAAAGAGTTTACAAGCGAGTATTTCAAGGAGGTTTGCGCTCCTGGAGTTGACGACAAGTTTGCAAATGTCAAGGGTTGCTATGGAGACGGAGAAACGAAGGCGTTGACGTCGCTTTTAGATGGAAAAAGCGATGTAGCTTTTGTTGATATGGCGACTTATAAAATGCTGGCAGGTTAGTTTAGTATTATAAATAAAAAAACTAACAAGATGTTGAGTCTAGGGGCTTCTTCAATAAAGTACCCGAATAAATAATGACTACTCCTTTATTGCTAGAAATTTACTGGGTAGATATAAAAATATAAAGATATAGGTATTCGTTAACTTTATATGATATATAAATGATGACTCTTGCTGGTCCACTCACGACAGCCAAGACTCCCATCTGCGCGGGCGCGCGTGAAAGAGATGGACCGGGTTTCTGTCATACTTGTGCGTGAACACAAGACATGGACGTAAAAATGGCAGTACTTGATCGGACGGTATGATAAGTATCTAAGATATTATCTTTGATAAATACCAGCCCCCCCATTTTGTGTCTTAAAACTCACCAGGTGACAATTTTTTGCCAAGTAGAAGTAGCACGCTTAACGGCTACCCAAAGTCATGTCTCATGACTTTGGACTGTTGTCGTGTCGTGAGTCGGAAAGCAGATGTTTTGTTGCATTCGGCCACGACGCGACGACACGTGGACGTGACGCAACGCGACACGCCGAAAAAGGATCAAGGTCGTAAGCATACTTCACTATCGTCCCCGAGAAGGGTTGCCATACGTCCGGAATTTTCCGGACATGTCCGGTAATATAGGTCTTTGTCCGGATTGCAGGGGAAATCCTAAACAGTCCGGAATTTCTACAATTTAATTAGGTAACGAGTAAAATATAACATAAAATAAACCAAACTTTTTTATCACATCATACTAATATTATAAATGCGAAAGGTTGGATGTTTGTTTATTTATTTATTTGTTTGTTTGGTACTCAATCACGTCGTAACGGCTGAACCGATGTCAATGAAATTTAGTATGTACATAAATTATAACCTGGATTACCACAATAACCTACTTTTCATTCCATAAATCAGGTCCCATGGGATAAAAATGCAGTGTCAAGTTGCAACAGCGAGTTTAGCTTTATTTCTAGGTTACCTACATATTTAGTAGTGTAACGCGTACGAAGTCGCAGGCAACAGCCAGTTACAAATAAATTAACAATCAACATTACTCTTGTAATTTGTCATTTTGATAATTACTAACAGTTATTGCTCCCAGAAATATTCTGCAACACTTCCGAATCTTTAATTATAGTATGCACGATGCTAACGACATTAATGTTATATTTACAAGAAAGTCCGGAATTTTCATCAAATGTCAGGAATTTATTCCGGAATTTCGATTTTTTAATCTGGGAACCCTATCCCCGAGGGCCTGCAAGCGAACGGTTAGAACTATTTGATTCACAAACTTTTTTCTTTTCAGACAATCAAGCATCAAACATGACCTTGCAAGAAATAGTACCTCTCTGTCCAGAAGAAAATCAAAAATACTGCTACATCAGCTGGTCGGCCATTGGCCACGTATTTGCCTCCAAAAATCTAACCACCATGAGACGACAAGAGATTATCAACGTATTAGGAAACTTAGATCAGTTGTTTGGAAGAAACTATCCATTTAGAAACCCCATGTTTTCAATGTATGGACCGTTCAATCATAAAATAGATTTATTGTTTCATAGTAATACAAAAACGTTGTCACATGATAACATATTCAGAACGCATCCGTACAATTCTATGCCACTGAATTTTGAACGAAAGTTTTTATATGTGACAGATTTTGAGTGCAGTTTTGGCGGGAAGACGACGCCATCTTTGATTGTTTTGGCTGTAAGTGTAGTCACTGTGATAATGACTTATTTTTAAGTTTATGAAAGAATTTTTATGTGTAGGCTAATTAAATAAAAATCAGAAATATATCTTGTTGTTTTATTGAAATACTAAAAAAACCGAAAGTAACTCTGTCCCTCTGTCTCTCTGTCTCGCTTGCGGCTTCGTGTGTGTGTTTTGTCAATAAAAACATTACCCTCCTGCGCAGTCGGGTAAAAAGTAGCCTTTGTCGTAATCCCGGTCATAATCTATCAGTATACCAAATTTTATCAAAATCAGTCCCGCCGTTTAGTTTTGAAATGGTAAGAAACTGACAGAGAAACAGAAAGAGCTACTTTCGAATTTTATAATATTAGTATGGGTAAATCATTTAGTAGTAAGTAGGTAGCTGACCCGCCGAACTTCGGACCGCCTTGACATACATATGACGCGGGTTGCCAATGTACGTCACCAGTACCGACTTGTTTTATATATAGAAGACTAGCTGACCCACCCCGGCTTCGCACGGATGTTTATCAAAATTAAATAAGGCCGTAGCACTCAGACACAGGGATAGTTGAGCTTTCTATCAATAAAATAATTATCAGTGGGTTCAGTACTTCCGGAGATTACCCATTACATACAAACTTACAAACAAATTTTACTTCTTTATAATAATAGTAAAGATAAATATATATAGACATAAATATATATTCGCTCTCTTCAAGTCATATATGTAGATAGGCCAACGTCATAAAAAAATTGCAGCTACCCTAGCATCCTCCAGCCCTCTTTCTTTAAAATAAATGAGACCGCAACGATGAGTCATAAAAACAATTCAGCTAACGTAGCATCCTCCAGCCAAATCTTTATAAGATTTTAAGACAAATAGGGTCGCAATTCTGAGTCTAATAAATTTGTAACTACCGAGGCGTTCTTCAGCCCATTTTTTCTAGATATCAAAATTAGCTGTATGTAACTGTAACACGGGCGAAGCCACGGGCGGGTCAGCTAGCTGTTGCCAGCGGCTTTGCCCGCATTGTTCTGGGGTACAAAAATATATATAGAAACTTTGACATCCCATTTTTATCCCATGGGAACTGATTTATGGGATAAAAAGCAGTCTATGTAAATCCAGGTTATAATCTACGTCCATATCAAATTTCATCGAAATCGGTTCCGCCGTTTTGACTTGATTGAGTAACAAACAAATAAACATCCAAGCTTTCGCTTTTATTATTTTTAGTGTGATAATGTGATTTCGATTGATTTTAGTGTGATTTAGTGTGATAACAATTCTAAGCGTGTGTAGATTTTTTTATAATATGATGTTGAGGAAAATCGAAACCAGTTGGTAACTGGTTTCTTGATGAACTACGTCGTATTATGTATAGAATGTATATTAATATGTAGGTATAATTATTAGTTGTCTATGGTCTTACAAGCGATTTAACAAGTTACTGTGACTCACTCATGTCAGCTTATGTCATTCTCATGGGTTGCGCACTAGAGACTCGCTGGATGTTGTCATTTTTTTATCATAATTGTCGCTAGAAATGTCAAAATATCTATTGAATCTAAATTTCAATACTCTCGAGAAGTCACTGTAGTTATCGATGGCAATTCGTTATATAAATAATATAATATAAATATTGCTGGACATTTCACACAGCGCTATCTAGCCCCAAACTAAGCAGAGCTTGTACTATGGAAACCAAATAACTGATATAATACTTATATACATTTTTTTTAAATACATACTTATAATATATAGAGAAACAACCAGACCCGGAACAAACATCTGTAAATCATGCAAACATTTTGTTCCGCGACGGGAATCGAACCCGCTACCCCCTGCGTCTCAGCCGGCTATTCGCCCACTGCACCACGGAGGTCGTCATATATGCATCGAGTGGTCCGGAGCACTCGATAACGTCATAACTATTGAAATATCGAATGCACGCAACAAGAAGTCAATAACCATCTTGTTTTTTACGTGGATAAATATTTTATAAAATAAATTTTCTGTAGATGAATTATTTGGCGCTTTTGTGATGAACTTAATTCATCTCCCATTTCGCACCATCGTGTTGTACCAACTTTATTTAGTGTTTATTTATTTTGACTTACATATATTTTTTCAGGCCTTAACCTTATACAATTCTAACTTAATTACCTAACTTATTGTACTCCAATTTGGTCCTACAATTAATTGATCGAGCGAAGCGAGATCTTCAAATCAACTTGGGCAAATCGGCGTTGTATGTATGGATGTATGTATGTTTGTTTGTTCGAGGATAACTTTCGAAGCATTGATCCGATCATCGTGAAATTTGATACATAGGTAGGTAGTGATAGCACAATTTTGGTGTGATTAAATGAGCTAAAAATGTGGGGGGCGGGGTTGTAGAGATATTGGGGTTCAAGAGGGGTAAAAAAATTGAAATTGAGACTATTAGGTCAATTGGGACGTCAAATGAAAGGTTATTAGTACATTTCAACTTTGTTTTTATTTTTAGTTTAATTCTTTTAGTTTTTGAGTTATTAGCCATGATAAAAACAAAACTTTGACAAAATTCATAGGGTGTGTGTGATCCACAATGCTGAAATTTGGTATTCGTGTAGCTTTAGTAACAGAAATATAGGCAAAAGTCTGAAATCCAGAATAATTGCATTTTGTACCCCACAAAAGACAAACCAATTAATATGAACTCCCGTTACCTGTAATTTGAATGAAACTATAGGTCAAGTGAGGTTGTTTATTTCGTGGCACTATTTTGATAGTCAAAGATAACGAATAATAATATATTTTTGTTTTTATGGGAGACTCGCGAGATCTCAGTTCGGGGCGAACCACTAATAATTAAACGAATTCATTCATAAATTTATTTACAAACATAAAATAAAATGTGACCTTTGCAATTTCATTCAAGAAACATGGAACACATTTCTTCGCAACTAGATTGAGCTTGTTTGTGAAGGTAGCTGTGAATTTTACCCCTTGAAGTCCGGTCTGCTACCAATAAATTCACGAGGTGAGTCTTTGAGCTCGCTCATTGTTGGAATTTTATTTCGTTTATGTTTTCGGCAAATTTTATAATGTAATTATAAAATCAATATCATTAACACTTATCACACGCAAATATCTATTTCGCCACCCCGTTCGGGAGTGAGAATTTGGATCGAGTTTGAATCAGAAACGATTTCGAATCAAAGACAAACTCAGAATCGAATCACTTTGGGGAGTAAGCCTGCTGGTCTTCCGTGAATGACATAACCTAACGTGAACCAAATCACATTCTTACTGAACTCACCTTGTTATTTATCGATGGATTTCGCTCACCACCAAACAACAGTAACAATCAGTATTTTGACCTTTTGTTAGGACACTCGTGTTTATTCATAACTTAATATTGTTCATAGTAAAATCTTTAAAAATAATGCTAGATTCTCGCGAGCTCACTATTTTATCGTGATGTTTGTTCTTTTGCTTATTTTTAATGTGATTTTGGCTGTTCAAGGCGCTCAAGGTACGAAAAATTAAACACTTATTAAAGGTATTCACGGCCATGCTTTTATAACTGCTAACAGATGGCATTACTCTGTCTTAAGCTGAATAACAAAGGAAAGTGAATTTTCAATGTCAATTAGGGCTTTTCATTTTCGATTTATAAAGAAAAAACTAGTTCCAACTATCGTAATAGATGGCGTTGTCTAGAGATGCACCATCAAAAAATATCTAAATCAAAACTCGTCAGACAAACAAACACAGTTTTTTTTAATTTCAAGTTCTTTAAAAATAATGTTGACACGGCAACTGACATTGACAATTCACTTTCCTTTGTCAATCAGAGCTTGAAAGAACAACTCCATCTGTTAGCAGTTATAAAAAAATGGCCCTGAAAACCTCTCATTGTGCCGTGTTAACATTATTTTCCAAAGATTATTTTCCTTGTTTGGTTCTCAGATTATACAAACAAACAGATGGAGTGTACGCAACAAACAGTATGACGCCACTTATCATTCATGTGTGCGTGGCGATTAGAAATAGCTCTGTAGGGACACGTGCATCAGTGTGCGTGTAATGATACCAGAAAAAGAAAAAACTCCCTGTATTATGTCCTTTTACGACAACAGGTTCTAAAATTTTATTTGGATACATGAATTTGTTACTAATTGAATACAAATTTGTGTGAGTATTAGGATTGAACAATTGTTTAATTAACTAGTTTATTAAACACTTAAATATTTCATGTACCATTGTAAACGCATTGTAAAATTACAGAAGAAATAATATGTGAAGATTTTTATAACTAGCGGTCCGTCCGGTGTTTATTGAGGTTTACATGGACTTTAATGTCCTCCTGGTCGAATTACGGCTACGGCGGCCATCTCGCAAGAGACTAGCCAACAACGCAGGATATATTCCTGACTCCGGACTGTTATTAGAATTTGAAAAATTACAATAACACTTTTTGGAAAAATGGACTTTATAATAATACTTTAGTTTTTTCTGTAGTATCATATTCATTTCATTAGACTGATAAAAAAAACCATACATATGAATCCAAAATATTTATTAAAATCATAAATAATTATATTGCCAAAAAAATTAACCACCTTTATTTTGCACTAATTTCTTGTAATATTGCCGTTTGGCTTCTACATTTCGAGAATTAGTTTCTAATTTTGCTATATAGTGCAATCGCACCATTAAATACTTTTCTATCAACAACTTCATCAGATTCACTCTGTGAAATTTTGCACATATTGAATATGATCTGGATTAACATATAGGATATTTTTATCTCGGTAAAATGTTCTGGTAGTATATTTTTCCCGAAGCGAAGCGAGGGCGGATCGCTATTACTTCTCTATTATATACCATTTATTATATATGTGTATATGTATATGTAATGTATATACATTACATATATACATACGGAACTAAATTGTTATACATATACAATTATATTTAAAATCCCGCATAAGATATTAATCACCGAATCACAGTAAACGGCAATAACATAATTATAGAAATACATCCAAATTCGGAATAACAATTTAGGCGTGAGATTACGCGTGGGAATCGAACCCACGTCCGTACATTTAACAGTCAGGCTAGCTAACGCCTAGATCAACAGGTAGTTTCCCCAATTGAAGGGAAAACATTTTATCGAAAACTGGCAACACAGTCGAACTAATGTCGAGGTTTTGTGTTTCGAGACAACCGTTTAATTATTGGGTGAATAAATAATAAAATCAATTAAATAATTTATAGTTACTTGTGAAATTATATTCCATCCACTTTTTTTTGTTTTTGGGAACAACTTTTACACTGTTTAATAACACAAGACGGTATTTTTGACAGAAAATAATGAATCACTCGAGACGTTCAAGCAGTACGACGCTATCTTTAGCACTGCCGCGAGATTGTATTCGCTTTTAAATTTGTATTCGCTTGTGTGGCTTCCCTCGCACGTTCGGCGCGCTCTATCTGTTTGTTTGTATAATCTGAGGTTTGGTTTAACGAAGTGAGATCGTTTTAGACAAATTTTGGTGTGTCTTTGAGATTTTCTTCGTCTTTGAGAGGCACATCTCCAGACAGCGCCATCTATTACGCGAGTTAGAACTAGTTTTTTTAACTCGAAAATGAAAAGCCCTTATGAACCAGTCGACTAGCGAAATGTGTTGGACCACTTCATCACACTTTATGCAATAAATATCATTTAATTTAAGACAAAGTCTTTTTGTTTAGAGAGGTTATGGTGAGGTATTAATAATTACCTATTCTGCGTTACTGGTTTGAAGCAGCGCTCCAATAGTTTTTTAGATCCGGAAAATTGGCCCGACACAAACGTGATCAAATTGTAGGTAAAGGAAAAAATCGCGAGAAAACGAGGAAATCCGTAGTTCAATTACCTCTACACCAGCGTTGCCAGATTTCTTTTTAATAAGTCAAGATTTTGAAACTTTTTGAGTGAAAAAAGCGGGATTCTTTCATAGTAAAAAATCCGTATAAATATTTATCTTTTTATTTGAGTTTTAAATTACGTTAACGTGACAATAGATAGCGTAAATAGCCATAGAAAATGTCTTTAATAAAAATATGATATTTTAAATCAGATTTACCTTATCGTTAGGTATTCGAGTCTTCTTCGTCTTCTGGTCTCATTGGTCAAAGCGCTCCCTCGTACAACAATACTGGATTCCTTTTGAGTGTCAAGTCGCCCAAAGGCCAAAGGTCGCCATTTTGGCAAAAGGGACGGAAATGTGTAACAGTTTCCTGTTACACATTTCCACAAACCGAAAGGAAAGATGTTACACATCAAAAACCTATTTTTTGGCCTTTGGGCGACCTTTGGCCTTTGGACGACTTGAGGCTTAAAAGGAATCCAGTATTTTTGTACGTATATTATGTATGTTTGTATTTACGCATACTATGTTCCACCGTAGATCAAATTTAGATGAATAGTTTATATTCATCTAAATTTGATGAATGAGGTGTCAATCGATTCGTTATTATGGCGCGGGTGATATAGTTTTACGTAATCGGGTTTCAGTTTTTAAAGTTATATATGTAACTTAGCTTGTTCTGTTATCGATTTCAATGTACCTAAATCTAACCGTGCCTACATGTAATTGCTTGTTTCTCTTCAGAATGCGGTCAGCTGTCTCCGAACTCCACTGAGTTCCCTTGGATAGCTGGGGTCTACCGCAGGGCTTCGAGCCCGCCCTACTTAGAATGGCAAAATGGGGCCTCACTCATTAGCAATACCGTCGTGCTTACGGGTAAGATACCGGCTTACTCTACCATACCTCTCATACCATACTCTGTTCAATGACGAGCGGCGAGAATTGTTGACGATCCCATTCTCACAAGCGGTATTGAGCCCTTAAGTCTCAGGAGAGATTTTGCCTCCCTGTGTGTGTTCTACCGCTTGTATAATGGGTTGTATTCTGAGGAGTTGTTTGATATGGTGCCTGCAGGTTTCTTGTATCATCTTACCGCTCGCCATCGGCAGGGAATCCATCCACACACCTTGGAGACGATGTGGTCGCGTACCGTGTGGTTCCAGAGGAATTTCCTCCCGCGAACACTTCACTTGTGGAATGGTCTCCCTGCCGAGGTTTTTCCCCAGGGACTACAGTATGGGGTTCTTCAAAAGGAGCATTTTGGAAAATTTAAAGGGTTGGCAACGCGCGAGTAATGTGGGTACCTTTAGTGTTACAAACGTCCAAAGGCTACGGTAACCGCTTACCATCAAATGGGCAGTATGGTTGTTTGCTACTTTAGTGGTACTAAAAAAAATCTATTTCTACCGCCAAACAGCATAGAGAAAAAGAAATAATTTTATTCAAAAACCACACAGTGGTACATAGTGCAAGAGCTTGTACTATGGTAACCACAGATAACTGATAGAATACTTAAATACTATTTTTTTGTAAATACATACTTATAATACAGGATGTTTGGTAATAATATATACGGACGATATTCAAGTGACGGTTTCTCAAAACATAAAAAAAGACTTCTCGAAGAAAAAACTACTAGTTAAGTATAGTATTAACTTTTAAAGAAAATTGACTAAGTTTAGGTGATTGATTCAATATAAAACTTACTGCCTACTCTTGCAATCAACATCCAAAAATAAAGGCCGATTTGATATCTCTTTCGGAAATGGCTGCAGGTTTTGGGATAGAAAGGGACAACAAGAGATATCTCGAGACGTCACCAATACATTATCTGTGGTTAGATGGCAAGCATTATGCAATAGCACAACATAAGTTCAATAAAATGTTTGTTTTTACATGCCAAACTAAATTTCACATTTCTATGGTAAACATTTCATAAATTTATTTATTATGTTCATCAAAATAACCCGTTTCATTTTTGTGCGTATATTACCAAACACCCTTATACATATATAGAAAAACATCCAGTCCAGTCAAAACAACATCCAACAATAGTTAACAGATAACTGGATCCCATAGCACTACTTACTACTACATAGCTTGCACCTACTGCTAAGTTTGGGGCTAGATAGCGCTTTGTGAAATGTCCAGGAATATTGGTTTTTTATTATTGTTATTATTAATTCTTTCAGCCGGCCATTGGTTCTTTGTGTTAATGCAGACAACACCAGAGGAAGCGAAAAGTCTCGTAGTGGCCGTGGGCAAGCTGACTCGACCCTGGCTACCGGTAGAGGGCAACACGCAGAAGTCTGACGTAAGTAGGGTTGCTACACGTCCGGAATTTTCCGGACATGTCCGGTAATATAGGTCTTTGTCCAGAATGCGGGGGGAATCCTAAACCGTTCGGAAATTCTACAATTTAAGTAGGTAACGAGTAAAATAAATCATAAAATAAACCAAATATTTTCCTTCGTTTATTCACATGCACGATGCTAACGACATTAATGTTATATTTACAAGAAAGTCAGAAATTTTCATCAAATGTCAGGAATTTACCCCGGAATTTCGATTTTTAATCTGGGAACCCTAGACGTAAGTCGATCGTTATCATTGGTGGCGCTCTCTGGCAGAACCTTACACCAAAGACTGACTTGTAACCAGAGCTGGGCAAATTACATGCTTTGCGTTAGTTAAAATACAAATTACAAAATACTATCTCGCACGTATTTAAAATACGAAATACAAAATATTTTTAGGTGAAAAATATTTGAAATATAAAATACAAAATACAGTATTTTCACTACTTGTATTTTTATTACAAAATACAGTCAGATGTGTACTTGACAATTTGACGTACAGTACAGGTGCAGTGTTGCCAACTTTAAAGATTGTCATATTTAGCGGTCGCCATTTTGCATACGAATAGTTACCTACGAAAACTATCGAGCGCTATTTTCTGTAGAACACACCATTAATAAGATCGCTAAATGTATTTATGTTTAGAGGTTTTTTTAAAGCCATAAGTATTTGAAATACTAACTACAAAATATATCAGCGTCAGGTATTTGAAATACCAATGAGGGCTTTGCATACTCGATTTAAAAAAAGGTAGTTCCAACTAGCGTAACAGATGGCGCCTTCTAAACAAGCACTCGAGACATGCTCCGCTTAAAATATTAATTTCTAAACTCGCCAAACTGTCTAAAGTCTAAAAACTAAAGTCGCAAAGACATCATCACAATTTCTAGAGAACATGCTCACTCCGTTTTTGTTTCGTCTTGTGTGTGGCAATCAATGTGAAAATCCTTTTGTGATCGTATTATTTTTTAGTCCTGTGTGGAATCTAACTAATCGATACACTGTATCTTGAATGGATGTTGATGGTTGTTCTGGAGAAGCTTTGTTCCTTATGAACACTGAAGATATAGCAGTTTTCTTCAATACAGTAGAACTCCAATTATCCGAATTAATGGGGACCGGGACCCATTCGGATAATCAAATATTCGGATAGTCGGAGTTTTTTTAAAAAAATTGCCATTGGAGAGAAAAAAAGCTACGTTTTGATATTGCACTATTTTTTTATTGAATTAAATGAAAGAAACATGATATTTACACATGTTTTAAATATAAATAAAATGTACTTATGTACAAGTTTAGAAATAAAAATCATTGTTTTTCAAACATCTCCGTCAATGTAAGCTGTTTTGCGGTCTTCATCCGTTTTCGGGCAGCCAGGTCACGCATTCGCTTGACAGTGAGCAGTTGCAAGTGGTCACACTCAGGCTGACGCTCCATCCACTTCAAAGCAGTCTCGAGGCCGGCAAATGCTTCACTAGCTGATGGTCCAACGTCTACTTCAACATCAGCAGAAAGTTCTTCTTCCACTTCCACTTCAACATCTTCTCTCACACTTTCAACAATTTCATCGTCATTGAGAATTTGAAAACCGAGATGGGCGAAACGATTTTTTTAACTGAGTGATTCAGATTCGATTCACTCACCAAAAAGAATCGATTCTTTTGTAATAAACCTTTTCCAATTCTTCCAGATGTTATTTAAAACCAGTGAAAAATACATTGAGTTTAGCAAAATTCTCTTGCCCACCTCTACCACGTGTTGTGCCTACACTGACTTCGCGGAGGGAAGGACAATAGTGAGCGAACGCGCAAACACTGGCTTCGCGGGGGGAAGAATAATAGCGCACTTGGACTTTTTTTGGACAAATTTTTTTCTGAAAGTGATTCGGATAATCGGCGATTCGGATAGTCGGAGTTCGGATAATTGGAGTTCTACTGTATCTTCATCTTTTAAAAAAAGATGACTTTTAAGAGGAAAAATGACAAGTACATAAGTACCTAATCCACACCAACTAACTTATAAGTAACCTAGGTAGATAAGTACATCAAATATCGCTAAAATAACTCACGGTAATTATTCTAATATGGTGGCGTCACAGATAAATCAGTTACACGAAAGTGAACTGAGGGCTTAGCCAAGTTACAGTCGATTAGCGATGACGCTAGTCGATACGTCCGAAAATGTGTGGAATTTGACACATGCTATAGAAGAACCACGTGATTCAACGACAACAAATTTATGTAGAAATCGAATAGATTCGTGGCGAAAGTAATTTGGCTACGGGCCCTGAACATATAAAGAAGACTTCAATGTGTACGAACTAGGGTTTACATGTTTAATTGCTTGTACTTATTCATTTCGTTTTGCGAACTCCATCCTTAGGATGTATAAATATTTAATATTTTCAGGTTAAAGAAATTCACTTGTCACCGAGGTTCCAGAAACGCGGGTAAATATTCAATCTTTCCAATAAATATTTATAAGTTACCGAAATAATCAATTTTTTCATTTTTTTTACCCCCTACTAAGTACATGAATTTGTAAAATGAGCATAAACGAGTTGATACTTACCTACATAATTTAACCGTCGTTCATTGACGTGAAGTCATTTACATGAAGTGTCGCGTCACTTTGACAAGAGTGTTTTATATAGTTTTTAGTTTCTATATAGTTTTAGTTACCGCGGGAACGGGAAGTTTTAAGCGTGCGAAGCCGCGGGCGGGTCAGCTAGTAATAAGGGACAGATGAAAGAAGAGTGCACGCGGCGGCAATGCGAATGTTGAGATGGATGTGTGGGGTCCATGTCTGTGGGTGGGCTATCTTGTGTCTTAAAAAATACTTAATCTTGAAGGGGGTGAAATACAGGTTGAAAGTTTGTATGGGTAATCCATAATTCCTCAAGTTACGGATCTAAAAATCTATTAAATTCGGTATGTTGATAGATTATGACTATAGGCTACTTTTTGTTGGCAAACAATGCATGCGAAGCCGCTGGCGGAAGCTAGTAGGCTACTATTTACCCAACGGCGTATGGGGGTAATGTTTTTATTAAAAAATCACGCGTGCAAAGCCACGGGCGGTCAGCTAGTTTCAATATTTTTTTCCAAGCTGTGAATGTCACCAACTTGTTTACAGAAGAGGCGCCATTCCGTACTTCGCAGATGACATAGCAATCGTCATAGTGACACAGGCGTTTCGTTTTACGGAGCATGTTAAGCCAATCTGCCTCAATTTCGAATACGAATTCGAGACGAAACAGTTTCAGAAAGGAAATAAAGGACTGGTAAATAATTATTTTTATTTATTTTCCATTATTACAAAAAATACCATCATCATGTGCCTTTACATCTATAGAAGATGATTTATGTAAGCGTCAGGTTGGATAGTTTAAGAAATTCCATACATAAATAATATTTATAATATTAAAAGTTATACTAGGTGCATAATGCCCACACCACTCTTTCTTTAAACATGTTTACTCGCTAAATACGTTGAGGGATCGTCTCTAAGCCGTAGAGTAATAATTTCCAGGTTTTATTTTTAGTCGGATTATTTTCATAGTACCTAGATTTGTAAATGTTACTTAATATGTAGGTAATATCTGAAAGGCTGTGTTATGCTGTACCCACATTATTACTAGTGGTTCACCCCGAACTGAGAACAGAGTCGCTCAATAAACCAAATAATATAATTCATAATCTTTAACTAACAAAATAGTGCCAGGAATTGCACAACCATATAATGTAAATTGGTTACTAATGTAAACGGGTGTTAATGTAAATTGGTTACTGTTTTTAAGGGTAGAAATTGCAGTTATTCTGGATTTCAGACTTTTCCCTATTTTTGTGTCACAAAGCTACACGCATACCAAATTTCAGCACTGTGGGGTTACTGGTGTACCCACCTTTGAGTTTTAAAATTTTTTGTTATTTATTTATTTACCTCAAAAATTACAAAGACTAAACTAAAAATAAGAAAGGGGTTAAAATAAACTAATAAAGACCTTTCATTAGACATCCCATTTGACCTAAAATTAGAGCTCCAATATCTCAACAACCCCTCAAAATTTTTAACTCATTTAGTCATACCAGGATTGTGCCATCACTATGCCTACCTATATATAAAATTTCAGGATGATCTAACCAACAACGCTTTAAAAGTTGTCCTTGGACAAACAAACATACATACATACAAAGCCGATTTGCCCAAGTTGATTTAGAGATCTCGCTTCGCTCGATCAAATAATACAATAATATAACTTCTGATTACGATTCTGACATTTCAGGCAATGGGCTGGAAACAAAAATCATCAGAACTTGTTAAAAAAGACCTTTTTTACGTGCCTCAATACGAGTGTGTAGAAAGTGATGACAATGATGAGTTTTATTCAAACAATAAGCTGTTCACTTTGGCACTGAGCGACAAGGTTTGCATTCAAGCAAAGGAAGGTATGTATTGATAACTCCTTGCTCTGAGATTGATAACCTTCTTAATTTACCGAGAGTACGAAGCGACCTCAGTTTCCAGATTGGCCAAAAATGATATTGTCCGGCTGTATGTCTGTCACGCCTACAGGGTCGTATTTTAACCGATTTTGACGAAAATTGGCAAACAAGCTCCTTGATTTAGTTAAATTTTTTAGTCGATCGCGATTTTTGATTGACGGGAAAATATGGGGAAAAAGGGGGGAAGTTTGCTGTAGCATTATTTATCGACGGATTTCAATCAAATTTGAGAGGCACACTAAAGACTTCTGTATGGAACCAGGTAATCAGGGCGGGGCAGTGGTTTTGACGAGTGGACTGTATGGTGATACGATGTGCCCATATACCCTGGTCGGTCCCGGTTTCATACTGTATACGCTGGAATCTGTTGGTCCAGAACTTCTTCCAGTGTTATTATGCATGGTGATGAGGGCTTGAAATGATGCTCCAGGAGAGAGGCTTGATAGCTTGTGGTTTGGCGCTGATGCTAGGAGACGACTGAGTGGCTTGATGCTTGGTACACGATTTGTGCAGAAAACTGCGCTCAATATAAGCCAAAATGTCTCCCAGCACATCTTTAATATACCTATATTTTTTGACAGAAAACTCAGTTCCGTGCGACGGTGACAGCGGCATAGGTCTCGTGTTCCCAGACGTAAATACCACTCAATATTATCTCGTCGGAGTGTACTCAGCGCCTCTCAACTACCAGAAAATGTGCCAGACTTCTACATTCTATGGATTTACGTCTATTCTGAGACATGAGAGCTTCATCAGGCGATATTGGAACGAGTCTTCATTGGATGTTTTTATACCGTAAGTAAGAAAGCAGATTTTGTTAATTTTGTAATCGCGTTTATTTTGAGACAGTTTGATTCAAACCAATGCAAAGTTGTCTACAGGCTCGTTTGAGTAATGGTGTACGGTGTTTAGACACATGCCACCGTTGCGCTAGAGCTGCAGTAAGGGCCTCAGGTATGTTTCCCATCGCCCTGGCATCTACTCGCGAAGACTACTATCTCTGGGTCTCTGGGCTCAGCTCTTTGGGGCTATTCCATGGGCATACTCTCTATAGATTATATTTATTAGGAACAAGGTAAATCTGTACCTTTTCTTACCATGAGGCGGGCGTTGGTGACTGCGTCACAGTTTTTAATATCCATTGCAGTTGCCATCGTTTCCTTATATTGTTTTTACAAATTCCCGAACACTCCGATCCTCTGAAAACCCCGATACATAGAACCAGTTTCTATGTAAACTCCTTTTCCATCCACGCTGTCCGATTATGGAACGCCTTGCCGGTCTCCATTAGACAATCCCTCTCACCATCCGTATAACTTTTATCTCCATGAAGAGTGGTCATTCATTCATCCATCTGATCTTTATTATTATTATTATGTGTGTATGTAAGTATATATTTATCTATTTTATATATGATATTTATTTAATTACAATTATTTATGTACCTAATATAATATGTACGTATTTAAGGTTAAGTAATTATTCTTTTTCTATTATTAATTTATTGTTTATTCTTTTTACACCTCGGCCAATCTTCCATCAAGCAATGATCCTCTCCATCCAAAGGCTGTCTGGAAGAGATCCCTTATAATATAGCGATAAATAAATAAACAATAACTAAATATTGCTGGATATTTCACACAGCGCTATCTAGCCCAAACTAAGCAGAGCTTGTACTATGGGAACCAGCTAACTGATAGAATATTTATATACTTTTGTTTTTGTAAATATGTACTTATAATATATAGAAAAACATCCAGACCCGGAACGGATCTGTAGATCATGCAAATGTTTATTCCACGTCGGGACTCGAACCCGTTACCTCCTGCGTCTCAGCCGGCTATTCGCCCACTGCCCCACGGAGGTCGTTGATCATTATGCTTACATTTATTTGTTTCTTTTTATTTTTATATCTGTTGTCTAGCTTGTAAGAATTTTCATTCATTCATTCATTCATTCATGTATTTTGTACCAATAAATAAATTTGAATGCGCTTTGGCCGCAGAGTACAAACAGTATTTTGTATTCTGCGGCCAAAGCGGCCGCGTCTGTCTGACGTTTCTTTTCGTATTAGAGGTATTTACGCATGACGTCGCGGATCAGTGAAGTCAGAAACGAGAGTAGTAAATGAGTCAGACAGATTGGCATTTGACAGTTTCTATATTACATTTAGTTTGCCTATGATTTAGAAGGCACTAATTTCAAATAATACTACAATATGCAATGGCATGACATGCAAATTTATGCTCTAATTTTCTCCAGTGCCATTTGTTTTTGCAGACTTCAAAGTAAACAAAGTTCAAACGCCCGTGCCAAAATTGGCGATAGGTATTTGCGTATTTGCATACATGTCTGGCGCCGGCTTAGCACTTGTTATTTTTCCAGGCCAGATACTGGAAAATGCGTGCTACCACCGTTCCCTGAGTTCGGGACCTACACCATAAATGTGACTCGCGTGGGCGAGGCGGATGCGAGCGAGGGCTATGTGCTTGTGGCCCTCACCTACTCGTGCCAGGAAGGGTATGGCGTGCAGGGCTCCACCACTGCCAGCTGTTTCAACGGATTCTGGCCGGAACCATTCCCTGTGTGTATTCGTGAGTACTCAATTTTTGGTTAATCAATAATGCTGGACATTTCACACAGTGCTATCTAGTTCCAAACCACCCCAAACTAAGCAAAGTATGGGAAGCAGTATGTATCTATACGGAAGCAGATAACTGATAGACTACAAAAATACCTTATTTTTTGTTAATAAGTACGTACCTACATACTAGTGGTTCGCCCCGAACTGAAATCTCGCGAATCTCCCAAAATAAATATTTTTATTAGGGCGACTTGCACAACGATGCTTAAACGTATTTAGTGCCTAATATAATTTAAGGAGTTGTCAAATCATACAAATACTTCAAATTTAAACATGTTTAGTCGCTAAATACGTTTAGTGATCTTTGTGCATGCCGGCTTTAATCTTTGACTAATAAATTGGTGCCACGAAATGCATAACCAACCTACTTGACCTACAGTTTCATTCAAATTAGATGTAACGGAGGTTCTTGTTAATTGGTTATTTTTTGGGGTTACAAATGACAGTTACTCTGGATTTCAGATTTTTTCTCTATATTTGTGTCTCTAAAACTACACGAATACCAAATTACAGCACTGTGGGGTCACTGGTGTACCCTGTGAATTTCGTCAAATTTCAGTTTTTATTATGGCTAACAACTTAAAAACTACCAGGTTTAAATTAAAAATAAAAACTGAGTCGAAATGAAGACCCATTATTGTCAGCAAATAGTTTAAAATATTATTATTATTTCCAGGGTTCCGTACCTCAAAAGGAAAAAAAGGAACCATTATAGAACCAGTTTCTTGTCCGTCTGTCTATCTGTCTGTCAAGACCCTGTATCTCGGGAACGCTTGAAGGTATCAAGTTGGAATTAAAACCATATAGGTACATACTCATGTCTGCAGTCCCTTGAAGCTGTGAAACAATCAAACTTCTAAGTTAACGTAAAAAAAGATACGGCCGTTTATGCCGCAAAAAACGTGTATGTTGACACTCTCAAGGATATCAAAATTTATGGGGTACCTACTTTCCGTTGACCTAGAACTATGAAATTTGGCAAGAACCATCAACAATACTATACTACAAGTATATGGAAAAATCTGAAAGCTATACATTTGTAATTAAATCATAAAAAATATAGTCTTTATTTAAAGTACGTAATCAATCATCGAGGTTAAGCAACGGTATGCGCGGTCATAATTGTACCGAACCCTTGGTGGGCGAGTCGGACTCGCACTTGTTCATTTTTTTTCATCACATATTCAACAGCATTTTATATCAATGTAAACAAACTCTAATAACAGATTCTCATTTTATAGACATAACTTTTAAGAAATTAGTCACCTAGAGAAACTTATTATAAACACAATATGATTGTACTAGCTGACCCCGCAAACGTTATTCTGCCATATAAATTATCAAAGAAATCAAATGCTGAATGAAATGTCAAAGTGACGCGACACTTCATGTAAATGGCTTCACGTCCATGAACGACTAAATTATATGGATATTGTTCGTACAAAAATACTAAAAGCGCGAACTTCGTACCGCCTTAGAATCAATAAATTTTGTGTTGCTAAGCTGAGTTAAAATATTTTTTTTTTCAATGTCCTTTTCTGTGCATCTATCACTATAATCAACTATATCTATATTCAAAGTAGAAAATTATTAAAGTACTAATATCGCTATTAAACAATAGGGGCTGGTGGTCGAAGGGTGAAATTTATGGTTGTATATATTTTTTAGTGTCCAATCATAAAAATATTTAAAAAATATATTGTCCAAAAGCATAAAAATAAAAATTTGGGATGGACGACTTTTATCACATAGAGGTATGAGATATAGTTTACGTCCTATTCTCAGACCTACCAAATATAGACAAAAAAATTCATAAGAATCGGTCGAACCGTTTCGGAGGAGTTTTGTTACAAAGACTGTGACACGAGAATTTGATATATTATATAGAAGATTATATGTATGTTAGTCACTTAGCCGTGTTCGACGCCTGAGAGTGAACTAGTCCCCTCAGATAGTCTCACTGCAACTCTGCAAGAGACTCCATAGAGAGCGATGATGACGAGGAACAGCAGACAGGTAGCCTGAAAAATAAAATCAGAATTATTCATTTGGTTTATCCTAAGACTCAAGAGAGCTAAGCCTTTTGAGTCAGTAAAGTACTGAAAGCTATCTACAAAGAACACATGAACAAAGTGTCGCCCCCGTACACAGTAAGAAAAGTGCAGTTGGACATGTTCTTAATTTATAATTATACCAAAAACCTAGGTCATAATGAAATTACTAATTAGCCCAGGGCTTCCCGAACTGCGCGTCGCGACGCCCTGGTGCGTCGCAGCATTGTCCCAGGGGCGTTGTGTGTCGATGCGACCGAGTCGAGTGAACGAATTTTGGAGCTTTTCTCATGAATATCGTGCCATCAGCACTGCAGCATTAAATTTGCGACTTCGTACTTGTGCGAAGACTTTTCTGCAGTACAGCTCAAAAATAAAGGTAGAGAAAGAAATGGGAGTGGCCATTTCCAAATTGGAACCCCGTTTTGAGAAGCTATGCTCAGAAAAGCAACCACATCCTTCTCATTAGCAGCCAGACAACAGTCAAATAAATATCTCTTTCAATTTGTATACTTTTGTTTTGGATTTTTTTTTATTTTCTAAAAAAAATTATAAATAAATAAATATTGCTGGACATTTCACACAGCGCTATCTAGCCCCAAACTAAGCTTAGCTTGTATTATGGGAACCAGATAATTGATAGAATACTTATATACCTACTTTTTTTTGTAAATACATACTTATTATATATAGAAAAGTTTCACTTTAAAAACAGACCCGGAACAAATATCTGTAGATAATGCAAACATTTGTTCCGCGGCGGGAATCGAACCCGCCTCCTCCTGGATCCCAGCCACAATTCGCCCAATGCGCCACGGAGTTCGTCCAGAGTTTTTCTGATAACTGGTTATTAGGCTAGAATTAAAACTGGTGGGTATTTTTGGCCCTTTTCTGGGGAGGAGCGTCGTAAAAAAATTACAGATTCTCAAGGGCGTCACAGCACAAATAAGTTTGGGAAGCCCTGCATTAGCCTATACATGGCTAGATTATAATAATATTACTAGAATATATATTTCTATCACTGACGCTACTTTTAAACTTCCTATAATATAGACATCCCTTATCTTATCATTCTCGGTACACACAAAATCCATCTCAACATTCGCATTTCCGCCGCATTTATTCATTAAATACACAGTTCATAGATATTGATAAATCTTCTCTAAGCGCAGCGCGGCATTTTTCGCGCGCAAATGTGGAAAGTACCGTAACATTTGGACGTATTTTCGTTTTAAGGGGCCCGACACTCCAGATAGCTGACGATAATGATGATGATGATGGATTGAGCGGATCGAGATCTCCAAATTAACTTGGGCAAATCGACGTCGTATGTATGTATGTAGGTATGTTTGTTTGTCCGAGGATAACTTTCAAAGTGTTTATTCGATCATCGTGAAATTTGATATATAAATAGGTAGTGATGGCACAACTTTGGTGTGACTAAATGAGCTAAAAATTTGGGGGGTTGTTGAGTTAATGGGGTTCAAGAGGGGTAAACAAAACAATATGAAACTATACGGTCAAATGACACGTCTACTAAAGGTCTTTGTAAGTACATTTCGACCCCGTTTTTATTTTTAGTTTAAACCTTGTAGTTTTTAAGTTATTAGCCATAATAAAAACTGAACTTTGACAAAACTCACAGGATACACCAGTGACCCCATAGTGCTGAAATTTGGTATGCGTGTAGCTTTAGTGACACAAATATAGGAAAAAGTCTGAAATCCAGAATAACTGCAATTTCTACCCCAAAAAAGAGTAACCAATTGACATGAACTCCCGTTACCTGTAAATTGAATGAAACTGTAGGTCAATTAAGTTGGTTATATTTCGAGGCATTATTTTGATAGGCAAAGATTACAAATAATATTTGTTTGTTCTTATAGGAGACTCGTGAGATCTCAGTTCGGGCGAACCACTAGTTATTTAAAAATCACTTACCTTGAAAGTCATCTTGAGAAGATTGAAGATTTCAAAATCTGCAGATAAGTACGTGTAGTCTGTTGCACTGACTGACACTGAAGCATTTCGGAAATATCTTATATACTAAATCAGATAGACTAGCTGACCCGCTCGCGACTTCGCCTGTTATATTCAAACGTATTTACATCAATGAATTGAATTGATCATTAAATAGGTAACGGAAGTATCCCGTGAGTTTTTTGAATCGCTCCACTCCATCCGTTTCAGAAACTTTCTCCCGACAAATACTAAAATATCCCTAGTGTTCCGTATCGGAATTGATTAGCAATATTATAGATCACACAATTTGGAGAACAAGTCAACCCTCATTTCTTTTGGTATACCTACCCTCATTGGCCGAGCGAAGTGACATACCAAGGTAACTGTCGATGCGTCAAACGGCAGTCTCGACCCGCCTCTCACAGAGCAAGCACCACGCCGTCCGGTAGAATTGGTAGTTTCGCGCGTATTGCATTATATGCCTCAAGAAGACGACTCAATCTACAATCAACGACAGCAGCCTATGGATGAGTGATTGCGGAGTTCAGAAGGGCTTGCGGAACGCAAGATAGAGGAAACCAAGGTTAGTCATTCTCGCATCGGCCTTTGATTGAATTCCCGTACCTACACCTAGTCAACTGCTCCTACCTTTGACTATGGAGATATATCGTACCTAAATTTTAACCAGGACCTTCTTAATAAATTGGATCGATTGCTCAATACATGCATTAGGTTTATCTACGGTCTCCGTAAGTACGTTCATGTGTCTGAGTATCACTCTAAACTGAAATCAAAGTCAAAGTCAAATATTTTTATTCATTAAAATCACAAGGATCACTTTGAAACGTCAATTTTACTGCCTGTTCCTTCGCGACCAAGCCAGAAAAGAAAGGCAAGAAACAAGGCTGGTTGTTTTTTTTAATGAACCTTTTAGAATACATAACAATAAAGAAAATAAATTTCGTCTAAATTGTAACATTTTGAACGAGTTTGAGCAATTTCAATCAAAAGCTTTTCTATCATCTAAATAATCCGATATTTTATAGTAGTTTTTTTATAAAGATTTTTTTTAATTACGTTTTTAAATTTGTTAATTGTCAATTTTTGTACATCCCTTGGGAGTTTGTTATAAAAGCGTACACCTTGCCCTTTAAACGATTTACTAACTTTATGGAGTCTACAAGTGGCAACAGCGAGTTTATCTTTATTTCTAGTATTAAAATTATGATTATCGCTATTTTTCTTAAACAAATTAATATTTTTGTGAACATACATTAGATTTTCTTAGATGTATTGACAAGGGAACGTCATAATATTTATTTGTTTAAACTTATTGCGTAATGATTCGCTGGAGCCCATATTATACATTGCACGAACAGCCTTCTTCTGCAGCACAAAAACGGTGTTTATATCTGCAGCACAGCAGTATACCGTATGACATAATGCTGTGGAAGTAGCTGAAGTAAACTAGTCTAGCTGTGTCTGTGTCTGTAAAATGGCTCTCAATTGATGAAATTTCAGAATTGTATGTCTTCTTTGTTCAATCCTTATAGGGACTCCTTTACTCCTCATTATCTAAAATGCCATCTTTCTTTCGTCTCTGTCACCCACGACCGAAACCTTAGATCCACTGATTCTCTCCTTCTTGCTACCTCGAAACATTCAACGTCCTTCCGGGGCAACTCTTTTGAGGTGATAGCTGTCGTTCTAGGGAACTCTCTCTCTACTCATTAAAAAGCCTAAACCGCTATTCAGACGACTAGTCTAGTCATTTCTTGCACTAGCTGTTAAAATATATGAAAAAGTAGTTTGTGTATTCATATGTAATAGTATTTTTATTTTTTATATTTGATGGAGCGAAGCCAGATCTGCAAATCAACTTGGGCAAGTCAAAGTTGTATGAATGTATGTTTGTTTGTCCGAGGATAACTGTCGAAGCGTTGAACCGATCATCGTGAAATTTGATACATAGGTAGGTAGTGATGCCACAATTTTGGTGTGACTAAATGAGTTAAAAATGTTGCGGGGTTGTTGAGATATTGGGATTCAAAAGAAGTAAAACAAATGAAAATGAGTCTATTAGGTCAAGTGGGACTGCAAATGAAAGGCCTTCATTAGACCATTTCAACCCTGTTTTTATTTTTAGGTTAATCTTTGTAGTTTTTGAGTTATTAGCCATAAAGACAACACTTTGACAAAATACACAAGGTACACCAGTGGCCCCACAATGCTGAAATTTGGTATGCGTGTAGCTTTAGTTATACAAATATAGGCAAAAGTCTGAAATCCAAAATAACTGTGTTTTGTACCCCAAAAAAGATTAACCAATTAACATGAACTCCCGTTACCTATAATTTAAATGAAACTGTAGGGCATGTAAGGTGGTTGTTTATTTCGTGGCACTATTTTAATAATCAAAAATTACGAATAATATATTTTTGTTTTTATGGGAGACTCGCGATATCTCAGTTCGGGGCTATACACTAGTTATGTATATTATATATATGTATATACTATGTATTTTTGTGCAATAAAGTATTAAATTAAAAAAAATCATGAAGATGAGGCTACAGCGGCTGCACTTTTCATATAAATCATCTTTTGATGTAAAGGTCTGTTTGATGTACTTATCAATACTTGTCAAATTCATTCAGTCATTTATATATTCATTACTAGCTGACCCGCCGAATTACGTATCGCCTATGACATGCATATGACGCGGGCTGCCAATAAACGTCGCCGGTACAATTGTCAATCGACCAACATTAGCTTCATCTATGTATGAGAAAATGAATTTTCATCATAATTTTTTTATGCGTAAATTTTTCCGATATTTTAATAGTTATTCGGGACGGAGACAAATCCAAAAAATCAAATATCATAAACATCGGTCCAGCCGTTGTAGAGTTATAAATGGTGTAACTGACTTTGTTTTATATATATTGTATATATGTATATTATAGATTAGCTGACCCTGCGAACTTCGTGCCACCTTAGAATTAATACATGTTGTGTTGCTAAGCTGAGTTAAATTCATTATTTTTTTTTATGACTGCCTCCGTGGTGCAGTGGGCGTATAGCCGGCTGAGACGCAGGAGGTGCAATGTTTGCATGATAACAGATATTTGTTCCGTGTCTGGGTGTTTTTCTATATATTATAAGTATGTATTTACAAAAAAAAAAGTATATAAGTATTATATCAGTTATCTGGTTCCCATAGTACAAGCTCTGCTTAGTTTGGGGCTAGATAGCGCTGTGTGAAATGTCCAGCAATATTTATTTATTATTTATTATTTTATGTCCTTTTCTGTGCACGTACCCACTATAATAAACTATCTCTATATTCAAAGTAGAAAATTATTAAAGTACTAATATCGCTATTAAAAAATAGGCGTTGGTGGTAGAAGAGTGAAAATTATGTACATATGTTTTATTGCCGGATCTTAAAATTAAAAAAAAAAATATATGAGGACCACCCTTATCACATAGGGGTATGAACAATAGTTTACGTCCTATTCTCAGAACTACTGAATATACACAAAAATAATCATGAGAAACGGTCTAGTCGTTTCGGAGGAGTTCTGTTGCAAACACTGTGACACGAAAATTTTATATATTAGAGATTTATAGATGATAAGATGTTTAGTAGACTATATTCTTTAAATAGATGTTTAACATCTGCTGGGCGTCCCGTGATGGACACATTTTTTTGTATTAAAAGAACAGACTATTTACTTTTATTAGTAGAGAGTGCGACTATTTTCGGAAATATACAAATTGCAATTTAGTTAATTAGTCAAGCTTAGAAATGGTAATTTAGTGTTTAATAATAAATAAATGAGAATGAATATATGTATTTATGCCAAATCCTTAGAAGAAATTATACATGGCTGAATGCTTATTAACAATATAACTTAACAATCTATCTATAAAATATATATTCATTTTCTCATACAAAGATGCAGCTTAATGATGGCCGATTGATAATTCGGCGGGTCAGCTAGTATGATATACTCGTATATTTGTGATTTTATTACACAACATTACACGAAGGTTAACTGGAAGAGAATGCCACCTAGCATTAAGTTCGCCTTTAAAGGACTGCCTCCGTGGCGCAGTGGGCGTATAGCCGGCTGCGACGCAGGAGGTAGCGGGTTCGATTCCCGCCGCGGAACAAATGTTTGCATGATCTACAGATATTTGTTCCGTGTCTGGGTGTTTTTCTACATTCTATATATTATAAGTATGTATTTACAAAAAAAAAGTATATAAGTATTCTATCAGTTATCTGGTTCCCATAGTACAAGCTCTGCTTAGTTTGGGGCTAGATAGCGCTGTGTGAAATGTCCAGCAATATTTATTATTATTATTATTAAATAATTATCTAGTAATTGATACATTTCCAATAAACATTTTTTTACGTAAATCGACGGCGCCTTTGCAACGATGCCGCTTACATGCAACGAGTCCGACTCGCAGTTGGCCGGTTTTTTTTATTTTTAGTTTAAACCTTGTAGTTTTTAAGTTATTAGGAATAACAAAAATCCCTCCCTCCCTCCCTCTTCCTTTCATCACGGTCTAGAGCCAGATCCCGCCAGTCTCTTTGGAAGACGTTTAAGTCGTCGCTCCAGCGCTTTTTAGGCCTTCCTCGGTGTCGCATTCCGTCATTAGGAGTCCATATGCTTGTGACATTGGCCCACCTGACGGGGGCTTTAGGTATTTTATTTTGATAAAATCCGTGAGTAGTCGGGGCGGGTCATCTAGTTTTTACCCAACTACGGCTTAAGCAAAGGGAACGGTTATGTTATTAGCACTCATGTATGTATCTATTTACGTATGTTCCACCTTAACGCCTAACTACTCATCCGATTTTGATGAATGTGTCAATCGATTCGTTATTAAGTTCCGGGTCACATAGGCAACGTATTGTATTTAAGCTTTGCAAAGATTTAAAACTGGTATTAGAATAGTATTCTATCAATTTGGGGTGGTAGATATTCGAAACTTTTTAATGTTAATTAACTAGTTTTTACTATAGAATACTATAGAACAAAACCATTCAGGACTTCTCCAAAAAGGCTTTATGGGGAACCCTTGTTATTAAAACCACAAAATGTGTAAAAATAGGTTCATCATCATCATCATCGTCATCCACAGCACATAAGCACCCACTGCTGGGTGTAGGCCTCGCTTTGTAAACGCCACCCTTCCCGGTCCTGTGCTGCGCGCATCCAGGAGTTGTCCGCGACTTTCTTTATGTCGAAAATGACTTACGAAAATAAAACTAACATCTACTAACAACAACAGGTACCTACCTATTTCTGTTTATTTTTAGTATTTTTGCGAACTTCCAATCGTTTATGACACCGTAGACCACATCTACACAGTGAGGCAGATTACAAAGAAGCCTTAGGAGTATAATCAGCCCCTGTTCTTAGTATTTGTGGACTCCATCGAAACTTGGGCTGTTCTGTAAACCTTGCAACTAAGTGGAATATCGTTGTATCGAAGTGTTGTGATGTCTATGAATCAGCAACCGAGTGTCCCAGTGTACTGAGTGAACAGGACCCCATTAAATTGCGCCGAGGAGTGAAACCCTCCCTGCGGAACTCAATAGTAATTTTAGCTCAAAAAACAGTTTCGTAGCTTACTGTTGTTTGTTGCAGGTATGTGTCAGGTGAAAGAGCATCCGTCAGTGCAGTACCAATGCCTGGTGTCGGGCCCCGTGGTCGGGACCCGCGCCTGCCTCGCGCTGGAGCCGGCCGGCACGCTCATCAGCCCGCTCTGCCGCGCGCCTCATTACTACTCCGCCGGCGCGCTCGGCTTCATGCGCTGCGGGACTGACGGCCAGTGGGACTACACCGCCCGCTGCATGCAAGGTATACCATGCAACACAACTCACAGTGCCTGTCTCACTCCTACTCCAGAGATAAGCGAGCGAACTCACCTCATCAACACCTCACGCTATGAGTTCATGCTTGTTTTTTTAATCTGGATAGATCTTCGTTTGACCACAATCTCACCTGATGATCGATCGATCTAGAAGAACCTATTCACTCTTACCTTAAAGAGGCCCGAATTATATTCTTTAGAAAAAACAGACGACGGTAAAGTGTTTCATAGCTTAGCTGTACGAGTACGCGTCAAGAACAACCAAAACGGTTTGTGCGAATGGGTGGTATATCAACTAGGTGCGGGTGGTACTGAGCCGTGCGCCTGCTGTATCATGCTGTATCTTTCTTACATGCATGCTTGGACTACAATCTCGGCTCATGGAAAGCAACGATGGAACGCTTGCCTTCTAGAAACCTATTCACTCGCGACTTAAATACCCCAGGATGTTATTATTAAGAGTCACAGACTCAGGCAAGGCGTTCCTTTTTGGCGGTATGCACAAGTAAAAAGATTCGTGCATAAGGGAGGTATGTCTGGTGTCTACCTCAGAACAGTGTGTACACAGGACGTGTAGTTGTCCGATGAAAGAATGGACATGGTGGAATCAATGCGGATAGCTTTACCCAGCACACTCTCCGAAATGTATCCGATGACAAACGAGAGGCTTGCAACCTTTTAGCGGCCAAAAAGAACCTCACAAACCAGGGTCACTAAAAAGCGCCAGCAACTAGATTAATAAAGGAACTTGTATGCTTACAGAGTGCGGGAGGCTGACTCCGGAGGGCAAGATGCTGGTGGCAGGAGGCAAGAGCGCACAGCGTGGGGAACTGCCGTGGCACGCAGGGATCTACAGGAAGACTTCAAACCCCTACATGCAGATCTGCGGGGGCTCGCTCATCAGCACCAACCTCATCATATCAGGTAAAAGAGAAGATCTTCCACGGAGCGATCGCTGGCTCGGGGTCCTAATATCCAAAGGCCTTGTTGAAAACAATAACTTAAACCAGCCCCAAACTATGCAAAGCTTGTGCTTTGTGAACCAGATAACTGATATAATACATATATACTTTTTTTTGTAAATACATACATAGAAAACAACACTCAGAACAAATATCTGTAGATCATACAAATATTTGTTCCGCGGTGGGAATTGAACCCGCAACCTCCAATATCTCAGCCAGCTATTCACCCACTGCGCCACGGAGGTGGTCGTATAAGTTCCAATATCTGGCGATAGATTTTGCTACAGTCTGTCAAACTAGAATCTGGTATTTGGTACTGTTTCCAGCTGCCCACTGCTTCTGGACGGACCTGGAGAAGCAGCTGCCAGCGTCTCAGTTCGCAGCGGCTGTCGGCAAGCTGTACCGCCCGTGGGGCGACAAGATGGACCATGACGCGCAGAAGTCTGACGTGAGTAGGGTTGCCATACGTCCGGTATTTTCCGAACATGTCCGGTAATATAGGTCTTTGTCCAGAATGCGCGGGAAATCCTAAACCGTCTGGAATTTCTACAATTTAAGTAGGTAACGAGTAAAATAAAACATGACATAAACAATTAACATTACTTATGTTATTTGTCATTTTGATCATTATTGATATTTATTGATCCCAGAAATATTTTGCAACACTTCCGAATCTTTAATTATAATGCTAACAACATTATTGTTATATTTACAAGAAAGTCAAGAATTTTCATCAAATGTTAGGAATTTACTCCGGAATTTCGTTTTTTTAATCTGGAAACCCTAGACGTGAGTATCTTATGCATTTCTACTGTCTACTCTAAGTTACTATTTCGAGAGCCGCTGTCACTAATAAATGCAGCTGCAGCAGCGCTTGGAACGTCTGTCATAGAAATATAGGTATACAAACCAGTAGTGTCACTGCGGCCGACTGCATGCACCCGGGGCTCTTACAGTTGGCAGCGTCATTCGTAATAGTACCTTCACATTTTTATTATTATTTATTAGTGGATGACAATATGTCTGAAATATACCTAAATGAATTGAAATTTAAATCGTGTAAATAATCAATTGTTTGTCCTCTACCTCACGTGATGGTAAATGATGGCGTAGTTGAAGATGGAGCCTCTCTAGAATCCTCTGGACTTGAAAGACTGAGATTACAGCGACCAATAGACGCCGCGCTGGAAGCGAGTTCCATTCTTTATTATAGAAAGTGTTGCTATCAATCGCAATCTGTATCCTCCAGGTAAAAGAGATCCACATGCCGGATCGGTTCGGCGGCGCCGCGTCCAGCTTCCAGGACGACATCGCCGTGGTGCTCGTCTCCGAGCCCTTCCAGTTCAGGACGTACGTCAGGCCCGTCTGCCTCAACTTCGACCCCATCTTCGACAGGCTCCAGCTGCAGACCATTAACAGGGGGAAGGTAATCACGCTGTTCTGGTGCAGGTGAAACAGAAGAGAAGTCAGACGTAAACAGACGAGAGCGCCCCGATGTAGCGCCCCTTTAAAATCTATACTAATACTAGTGGTTCGCCCCGAACTGAGATCTCGTGAGTCTCCCAAAACACAAAAAAATATATAATTCAAAATCTTTGACTAAGAAAATAGCGTCACGAAATACACAACCAACTGACTTGACCTACAGTTTCATTGAAATTACAAGAAACGGGAATTCATGTTAAATGGTTATTATTTTAGGGGTAGAAATTGCAGATATTCTATAAATTTGTGTCACTAAAGCTGCACGAATAATAAATTTCAGCATTGTGGGGTCACTGGTGTACCTACCGTGTGAATTTCGTCAAAGTTCAATTTATACTATGGCTAATAACTCAAAAACTACAAGGATTAAACTAAAATTAAAAACGGGGTCAAAATGTACTATTGGACCCCATTATCTCAACAGCTCCCTAACTCTTGTAGCTAATTTAGTTACACATGATTATGCCATCACTACCTACCTATATATCAAATTTCACGATAATCGGATCAACTTCGAAAGTTATCCTCGGAAAAACAAACATACATATGTAGATACATACATTCTTACAAAGTCGATTTGCCCAAGTAGATTTGGAAATCTCGTTTCGCTCGATCAATTATAAATTTGAAAATAAATCTGCCTCTCTGTCTGTTTTTTATGTTTTCACGATGACGGGACCAATTTCGACGAAATTTGGTATAGAGATAGATTATGACCCGGATTGTGATACAGACTTTTTTTCCGTGTACTGTGCAGAAGCAGGGTAATGTTTTTATGTAGTATGCCATGCAGTTGTGCAGTGTGTGTATCGTGCAGTTACAGCTGTACGCCGTGCGGCTGTCTAATGTGTATATCGTGCAGGTGGCAGGGTGGGGGCTGACGGGCGCGAACGGCACGGCGGCGGGCACGCTGCAGGTCCTAGAGCTGCCGTACGTGGAGGTCGGCACCTGCATCAACAACTTGCCGCACCACTTCAAGGAGTACATCACCAGCGATAAGATCTGCGCCGGTACGCTCGGAGGTACGTCTTATTAAGCTCCGAAGGGACGTTGCGACTAGATCAAGTATCTATATTATAACAAGATCCGGTACGCTCCAAGCCAAGGTACAATTCGACAAGATCCAAAGGTAGGTACGTCTAGACAAGATCAAGTACCATAACATCAAACCGAGTAGGTACGTTACAACAAAATCTGTGCCAGCACACTCAAAGGTAGGTACGTCAAAACAAAGTCAGGTACGCTATGACAAGAGCCGAAGGTACCTTTACAATATAGACAATTCTATGCAACTTAGTTTTATTATTATTATTATCCCACTGCTGGGCAAAGGCCTCCCCCCCCCATTCCTTCCAGACATCTCGATCCTGTGCCAAATCTGCCCAGTCCTCCAGGAATTTTGTAAATCGTCCCGCCATCTCCGTCTCGGTGCAGTACTGTGTCGCCTTCTTGGTGGGTTGCGGTGCCGCTGGGTGGCGACCTTAGCCCACAGCTCACTTGGCATGCGACAGACGTAGCCAGCCCGATCCCACTTCATTCAGCGTAGTGGCTTCAAAGCCACATCTATAAATTGGATCAGTTTATATTATTATGTAAATATAGATCTTTTTACAAAATTAATCCTAGTTCAAAGTTGAACTTCAGTATGTCATGTTTTTATTTTTAAAAGATCTCAAGCATCATAAATTTTTACAACGTATTACTAAAGCTACACACAGTTTAGCACAGCAATGTCTTAATTTATATAATAATAACTCAGCAGGCTATAGCATCTTTATAAGTTTTTTGATAAAATTACTTTTTATATTTAAGTTAGACTTTGTAAATCTGTATTTTATTCAGTGGCGGATTTACCAGCAGGCTGAGTAGGCTTGAGCCTAGAGCGGCAGATTTTAGGGGCGGCAAATTTAGGAACGATATTTTTTTAAGATATATCTGTAAGGCGGTTTTCTGATGTTTTGCAGAAAGAAGTCTACAAGGCCTCTTTCCTACGACTTTTCCCTCTTCCCTTTCATTGTACATTCAAGCAACGGCACCACAAACTTCTATATTGTATGGTAAAACACCCAGTTCGCGGCTCTCCATCAATATACCTACCTATTACATTACCGTTTATAGTACATGATTGAGCTTTGATTAGCTCAGAAATATACCCAAAAAAATAACCTGTGCAATTTCAACTAACTTGTTATATTGAAGGGCGGCAAAAATTGTACAGCCTATACTTAGGAAATGTGTAAATCCACCACTGATTTATTAATGTTATGTAGCAAACATAAAGTAGATACCTACTTAGTAAAAAGATGACGTGAGCAATTTGTATAGCAATAAATCAATCCGAGTCGTGTCGTGTCGTCAGGCTCATTGCAGCTCGTTTTTGTAGTAGTGTGCGAGCTAGACACACAGCTGTTGCGTTTGAACTGCTGGTAAGGGCCTCAGGTGAGTAGCCTAAGGTTATTAACCGTCCTGTTTTTCCAGGACATGTCCTGCTTTTTGGGGTGTAAGTAGCGTCCTGGATTTTTAAAGGGTCCTGTGTTTTAAAATTCACATGCCACTCCGGCATCCAATCGTTTTATCACTAGGCCCGCGCCTCGCGTGTGAAGGTCGTTGACACTTTTTAAAACAAAGGAGCAACGTGGAAAGCTTTCTGTACCTTTTTCAATAAAATCTGAAACAAGTTCTCGTTAGGATTCCAAACACAATAGTGCATCCTGGTTTTAAACAGAAATGTCCTGGTATTTGTTCCTTCAAATCCTGGATTTAAAAATTTGACGATGGCAACCCATCACCCTGGCACTTTGTATAGCGCGCATTTGACGTGTTGCAGCGGGCAAAGCGCTGTGCAAGGGCGACAGCGGCGGCGGGCTGGCGTTCGGCAGCGCGGACCGCGGCACAGTGCGATACTACCTGCGCGGAGTGGTCTCCACCGCGCCCAAGGACGACGCGAACGCGTGCAACACTGCCGTCTACACCACCTTCACGCAGATACTCAAGCACGAGGACTTCATCAAGCGGTACTTCACAGAAGTTTAACACGCAATAAACTTAAATAAATTAAATTCATAAATATATCGGCGTATGTAAACATACGCCGATGTTTTTAGTTTTGATTTAACAATGGATGGCATAGTGCAAATAAGTTTAATGCCCGTGCCGCACTTGGGGTCTTTGTAGATAAATAAATAAATAAATATTGCTGGACATTTCACACAGCGCTATCTAGCCCCAAACTAAGCAGAGCTTGTACTATGGGAACCAGATAACTGATAGAATACTTATATACTTTTTTTTTGTAAATACATACTTATAATATTATATAGAAAAACAACCAGACCTGGAACAAATATTTGTAGATCATGCAAACATTTGTTCCGCGGCGGGAATCGAACCCACTACCTCCTGCGTCTCAGCCGGTTGTTCGCCCACTGCGCCACGGAGGTCGTCAAGATATTTGCGTATTTGCCAAATGTGGCGCCGGCATTTGTCACGGGAGTTTGAACTTAGTTTAATTTGAAAACAGACACAGAGTGCGACTTGCGCAATGATACCTAAACGTATTTAGTGACTAAATATGATTTGTCTAATCAAAGATTTGTCAAATCATACAAACACTTTAAGTTTAAACATGTTTAGTCGCTAAATACGTTTAGGGAACGTTGTGCAAACCGGCCTAACTGGCAAAATGCAATGTTTTTCACAACTTATTTCAAACAAACTCTTAACTACCTATGTCAAGCTTTACAAAACAGTAGGAAAATAGTGTATACTTATATATATTTTTTTCAACCTATATCATCCCAATGCTGGGGTAAAGGTCTCCCCCACTGTCTTCCAGGACTTTCGCTCGCGCTCAGTGTATGTATATTACTAAGATTAAATAGTAGCAGGTAGGTAGCTAAATGAAGAGAAAATAAAAGCGTTTATGTACCCATTTTGTTTTATTTTTATGAGTTGACTTTCGTTTGTGGGTCTGCGTGATGTTTAGTAGAGGCAAAGAAAAGAATATATGTTTAACTATACGTAGCACACCTATTACGAATACCAGGACCTACCTACCTAATTTAGTAATAAAATAATTAATAATCAATTTTACGAATGTTTAATTTGTCGATAGAATAGAATGATTATGAATGAACGTAAGTAGTCAAATTGGACAAAAACTAAACTGTCCATGTAAAACTTAGCTTGTGAGCAAATTAAAATAAGATTTTTATTTGCTCACGTCGGTTATTTGTTAATGGAAATCAAAATAGACATCCTTTTCGTGTACTCTCACTAATGAGGGGTTTTTACGACCATGTTATAATATCTGATACTAGATGGCGTTGCTCTGTCATACGTTGATTATCAAAGGAAAGTGAATCGAGGAACTTGAAATTAAAAACAAACGTAATTTGTGTTTGTTTACGTTACGAAGTGGGATTGTTTTAGACAAAGTATGATATTGTATCTTTGAGATTTTGTCTTAAAAACCATATTTTGTTAACAGCTAGGGTGACTGACCCAAATGCTAGCACTACACCAAATAATCAGCACTCCTAATAAATAGTAAAATTATAAGGTTCCACTAACTGTAATTTGGGTTACCACTTTAAAAATAAATTAAATTGATGTTTTTGGAATCCTACTCCTGGCAATACCATACTTTCCGACTTCAAACTGGCGAAAATTTTGTCAACAAACGTTTGTGTCCTGCATTTTGTCCTGTTTTTGCCTGTTCTTTGTCATCGAAGGTAAGTTCACGTGTTTACATTTTATACTATATTATATCTTTTAGATATTTTATACTGAAACTTTTGATTTCTCTGATTTCTAAGATAGTTTATGAGGATAATCTGAAGAGAAGAGGTTATGGTAATAATAATAATATTGGTAAAAAATGTGGTGCTGATAAATGGATCTAATATTTTGCGAATTTCAAATTATCAGCACTGGTGCTGATAAATGGAAAATAGTTCGTAAAAACTTATTCCATATTTTTTATTGTAAACCGTGTTTATTTTATGCATAGAATTCCTTTTTTTTGGTTAAATTAGTTTATACATTCGGAATCCAAATCTTAGCATGGTGCTGAAACTGCATTTCCCATTTGTCAGCATAGTGCTGATAATTGGATCAAAAGCATGCTGATAATTAGGTTCTCCTAGCATTTCATCATCTTTCCTTTTTTCAGAACCACTATGAAACCAAAGGCAGTAAAAAAACCAAATAAAAGAAAAAAATACACAAACGAGAATCTACTACAAGCCTTGGGTGCAGTAAAAAAGGGTATGTCCAAAAAACTGGCCTCGAAAACTTTCAGTGTACCTAGAGGAACTATCCAGTCACGATTAAGAAAGCCGTGCAAGAATCTACCAGGCCCTGATCCAATATTGTCGAACGAAGAGGAAGGAGTTTTAGTACAGTGGGTTGTAGATTGCTGTCGGAAAGGATTCCCAAAAAGAAAGTCTGATTTACAATTGAGTGTAGCAAATTTCTTAAAGAAGACAGGAAGAGATTGTAGGGCAAGAAAAAAATTACATTTCTGCAAAGAACGCCGTTCGAAAGTCTATCAGAAACAGAAAGTGTTTGAAAAAGATTTGTTGTTATTTTGAAAATCATCCAACTGATGCGTCCACATCCCCAGAAGCTGTTGTTGAGATTGAAAATTACGAAGTAGTTGAATTTCTCAATATCGATCAATTTCCAGTAATGTTAGCAGAAGATTGTGTAGATGAAATGCGAGCTATGAACACTGCGATAACGAATGAACCATCTGAAAAAAATAATGAAAATTGTCTTGGAAGTGCGCAATTGGTACGTCTTGATAGTCAACAATATTTACTAACTCCAGTCAAATTACAGGACGTATTGGTTACGGAAAAAACGCCTGAAAGAAAAGGTGTTAAAAATGTAGAGAGATCATCCTTCGTTCTTACATCAGCTGAATGGCAGAAGACTGAAAACGACAAATTAAAAGCTAAACAACTTAAAGAAGAAGAACAGGAGACTCGTAAGAAGGAAAGATTACTGAAACAAGAAGAAAAAATAAAGCGAAAGAAGAAAGCACCCGAAATAAGATAAACAAAAAAGCGAAAGTGACATTAGCTACCAAAAAACAAGAGACAAAAGAAAACAAAATACAAGAGACAAAAGAAAACAAACTACTAGTAACAAATGAAAACAAAATAAAAGAGACAAAAGCTTACAAAATACAAGAAACAAAAGCTAACAAAATACAAGAGACAAGAGAAAATCAACTACAAGTGACAAATGAAAACCAAATAAAAGAGACAAAAGCTAGCAAAATACAAGAGACAAAAGCTTACAAAATACAAGAGACAAAAGAAAACAAACTACAAGTGAAAAATGAAAACAAAATACAAGAGACAAAAGCTAACAAAACACAAGAGACATTTATAAATCACCACCATGTAGTTATTAATCACCAAGTTATGATTCATGATAACAATATGCCATCCTCTCCTGAAAATGAACACCTGTCTAACATTAAGAAAAGAAAAACTGAAGAGCAGCCTATGTTTCCACCAAATAAAAGAATCCAAATTCTTTCAGACGTTAAACTGAATTCACCAAACGTATCCAGAACTATGCAAGTTGGTCAAAGAGATGACAACCAAATTAGTGACCCACTGGACAAAATAATCAACAATAAAAGAAAGAAGACTTACTCTTTACTAGAACTAGAGAAGATACTTTCCGAGGATTAGAATTGATTGAAGATGTAGAGCAAGAATTATTATTTTTTAATTGATTTTCTTAGTATACTTAATTAAGCGTAATTTTATGTTCCTTAAAATCAATAAAAGAGATTACACCTACCTAATAAACATTTTTTATTTCATATAATTTCAATACCATTATCACAGTGCTGTTAATTAGCTCACTCTATGCTATTAATTGGTGGTGATGGTGCTAGTAAATGGTGAGTCGACCATTTTTTACTCTTGCCTATATAAAAAAATATTAAGATAAAGAATTAACAATTTTTTTTTAAATATCATCTTAATGATTGAATATTGAAACTAAAAAACGCGTCATAACGGGTGAAAAAGTATTTTTCAATGTGATAAAATGGCTTAAATTAGGACTAACTCTAAAAGTGCTGATAATTGGGTCCTTCACCCTACTTCCACTAGTTGGAACTAGTTTTTTTTGTAATCGAAAATTAAATCTGTCTTATGAGTCTGCAGCCCTACCCGGCTGTCAAGCAAGTGTCAAACTCTAACTATCACTGTCATTCACTTACTTCATTTCTTTTGCCGCTTGTCGCCAACTTTTTTCGCGGCAATTGTTTGGTAAAGAAACTCTTATAATGCAAATAACGCGTGGTATCGACTGAAAACAATCTGAAAATTCAAAGTTTTACATCACAGTCAGTAAATAGTCCACAATTTTCATCAAATAAGCTGGGAAAAATGTCGATTGCATTGGAAAACTTCATTCAAGCTCTCGAAGCAGTACAACAAGATTACACTTGCGGTGTCTGCTTAGAGCTTTGCAAGAACCCCGTCACCTTGAGCAAGTGTTTTCATATCATCTGTTCTGAACACTTTACGGGGCTCACATCTTGCCCAACCTGTCATATAAGTCTTGAAGGATGCACTACGTTTACCGACGAACGGCTCGGCGCTTCTATAGAATCTGCCCGTGAGATGGGTAAGATGATGGCTGGATTAGGAAAAGGTGAAAAAATTGCTAAAACAAAACCTAAAACGGCTAAAAAAACCAATGAACAGGACAAAGGTGTGTCTCACTCAGATTCTGTTACGAAACCCACCTATGAACGCACAAGTAGTTCAAAAACAGATTTAAACAAGTCAAATCTAAATGTGTCCATCAACTCTCTCAGTAAAATCAATAAAGCTGTTGAAAAAAGGAATAGTAAAGGTGAATCCATGCTGCATATTGCATGTAGGCTTGGTAAAGTTGATAAGATAATGGAGTTGTTAAACCAAGGTGCTAATACAAACACTAAAGACAATGCTGGCTGGACACCACTACATGAAGTCGTTCAAAATGGCAGATTAGATCTGGTCAGACTTCTGCTGCAGCATAACACGTTAATCAACGTCCCAGGACAGGGCAATGAGACCCCATTACATGAAGCTGTTCGATACAAACACGAGGATATCATTAAGGAATTGGTCATGAACGGAGCAGATATTTACATCCGGAATTGCAAAGGAGAGACACCATTTCAGTTAGCCAACGCTGATATGAAGAATCTGATACTCAATGCTGCTGATAACATCTTACAGACACAGAGCGTAAACATCAGTCGTATCTCTACGTTATACACCGAGTTGGGCCTGGATGATATCCGTATCTACTGTGTGTCTGAATTCCGGTCTGTACACAGTAAATTGAAGACATTGGTCAAGTATCACAGTAATATGCATATAGAGGTGAAATTCACCAAAAAAGTCACACATTTGATCGTGGATACGGAGGATGATGGCATATGTATCTCAAGTGTTGATATCTTACAAGGAGTATTAGGATCCATATGGATACTATCATCACAATGGCTCACAAAATCAACAGAAACTAAATTAGAACCATTTGATAAATACGAAGTAAAGGGTATCGGTGCAAAGATGTATCAAGGACCGAAAAAAGCTCTTTATAACAAATACAAGCAATTGCCAGGACTTTTCGACGGTTGTCACTTCTATCTACACAATTTCGGTACTGAATATAAGATGACAAAAAATCTAATCCTGTCGAAGCCAATTCTGACTAAATTGATTACTGATGGAGGAGGAGTTGTCTTAAGAAGAGTGCCAAATCCTGAATCTATACCTGAGCAAGAGATGTTAGTTCCGTACCATGCTTTAAAAGGAGGGAAGCTTGTAAACTGTTCGCATTATATTATATTTAAAGATAAGTACGAGCCTATGTATAATATGCAGCATATAAAAGCTTTGCCCTTAGCCTGGCTTATTGAATGTATGGAGAAATATGAGCTGTGTGATCCATAGACTGACAAACGCAATATTTAGTTTGAAGGGTGGTTAGTGCACAATACACCCCTGTACAAATCTTATTTCTCCGTAGAATTTGTTTGAAATTTACAATACAGCCCTATACAGATCTTATTCCCCCTCTAAAAATAGTTTGAAATTTAAAAAACAACACTATACAGATTTTATTTCCCCCTAGAATTTGTTAGTAATTTACAATACAGCCCTATACAGATCTTATGCCTCCCTAGAATTTGTTATTTGATTTATGATCTCAAATTATATTTAATGTTTAATATGGGTGTAACAAGGTACAGTTTTGTGTAGGTACAGCCATATTCAGCATTGAGCAAGTGTTCAATGCTAAATCTATTGATGATAAAATATTCATTTTAATATTACGTTTTTGCATCTAACCTTCAAGGTCAAGGTCCAGATCTAAAACCCATATTTGATTTATGATCCTAAATAAGCTATTGCACAGAATTAAAACAATTTGTTCGAAGCTTCGACCGACTTGACCAGAGATCCTCGTATTCGCGCGTGTATTTTAGCTCGTACTAAGCTTTACATCTGTTCCTGTAATATTATTTTTTTTCAGATTCTATATGGAGCTAAGACTAATTTATTAATAAATATAGGGCATTTATTTACACACACGTAATAAGCTACCAAATCAAAATAAATAATATAAAATAATTATTTATTTGTACACAAGAAAATACAAGTACATACATTGGAAGCTTAGCTTGTAGGACAACAGAAGCCTTATGTAGCCATAACCTGATTTATTATAGTTGATTTATAATCTTAAACCAACATTTGATTTATGATCCTAAATTAGCAGTTATATTGTCTAGCTCCACATAGACTCAGACAAAACCAATATTTGATTTATGATCCTAAATTAGCAGTTATATTGTCTAGCTCCACATAGACTCAGACAAAACCAACATTTGGTTTATGATCCTAAATTAGCAGTTATATTGTCTAGCCCCACATAGACTCAGACAAAACCAATATTTGATTTATGATCCTAAATTAGCAGTTATATTGTCTAGCTCCACATAGACACAGACAAAACCAACATTTGATTTATGATCCTAAATTAGCAGTTATATTGTCTAGCTCCACATAGACTCCGACAAAACCAATATTTGATTTATGATCCTAAATTAGCAGTTATATTGTCTAGCTCCACATACACTCAGACAAAACCAATATTTGATTTATGATCCTAAATTAGCAGTTATATTGTCTAGCTCCACATAGACTCCGACAAAACCAATATTTGATTTATGATCCTAAATTAGCAGTTATATTGTCTAGCTCCACATACACTCAGACAAAACCAATATTTGATTTATGATCCTAAATTAGCAGTTATATTGTCTAGCTCCACATAGACTCAGACAAAACCAATATTTGATTTATGATCCTAAATTAGCAGTTATATTGTCTAGCTCCACATAGACTCAGACAAAACCAACATTTGATTTATGATCCTAAATTAGCAGTTATATTGTCTAGCTCCACATAGACTCCGACAAAACCAATATTTGATTTATGATCCTAAATTAGCAGTTATATTGTCTAGCTCCACATAGACTCAGACAAAACCAATATTTGATTTATGATCCTAAATTAGCAGTTATATTGTCTAGCTCCACATAGACTCAGACAAAACCAACATTTGATTTATGATCCTAAATTAGCAGTTATATTGTCTAGCTCCACATAGACTCAGACAAAACCAATATTTGATTTACGATTAGCAGAAACAAAATTATTATAACTGATCTTATGTTAGAAATTTAATTATAATTTATTTCAGAAACATTGTTTTTTATTTTATTTTTCTAACATTAGAATATAAAGTTTATTAATTCTAATAAAAAAAACTTATTTTTATTGATGATAGCCAAGCGCTTGACCACTACCTCATCTGGTGGTAAGTGATGGTGTGATTGAAGATCACACCATCCATCTCCGCATGCTTGCCTAGAAAGAACCTACCTATTCACTCTGGACTTGAAGAATCTGAGATTATACTGGTTCAGAAAAACATATGCCGGAAGTGAGTTCCACTCCTTAATTTGTGCTAACAAGAAAAGTTGAAGCAAATCGTTTGGTACGGCAATGTGGTATGCCGACAGGTAGGGTGGTACTTGTCGGCACGTCTGCTTGTCCGGTGGTGGAAGGGGAAGGGAGGGATAAGGTCATGAAGATCTTGCGCACATTGACCAAAAATAATTTTATAAAAAATTTAGTCTGGCTACTCGGCGCCTGTGCTCTAGACTTTGAAGAATTTCTAATTCACATAAAGTTCTTCAAAAGGATTTTTGTAGATATAAATAAACTATTTTTGTAACAGAATTGTTTATTGAATTCTAGCAATATTTTTAATTATAATAGTTACATCACAACACATTTATGGAAGAAAAATGTCTACTTATTATTTAAAATAGTATGAACATTTCACACAGCGCTATCTAGCCCCAAACTATGCAAAGCTTGTACTATGAACCAGACAACTGACAAATACATTACCTTTTTTGTTGTTTATACATATTTTTAATATTTAGAGAAATACCCTAACCTAGAACAAATATCTGTAGACCATTCAAACACTTGTTCTTTTTTTATATATAAATTATAGGCTATCGTTTGAGCACGATTTCGCCTGATGGCGCGCGATGATACAGTCTACGATGGTGCACGCTTGCCTAGAAGAAACCTATTCACTCGCGACTTGAAGACCCCTAGGTCACGGTAATGTTATCTATACAGTATTCTGTCTACACAAACGGCCGGAACGTGAGTCATACCTACGCGTCTCGTGTTCGGTACCCACTCGGTACACAACCAGTCGCGAATGCGCCGCAGCACGGGTAATGTCGTTGCCGCATTGACGAACGGTGTGATTTGTTTTGTAAGCAGTAAGCGTGGGATTTGTGAATATTTTATTGAAATAAGTACAAGTCCTAACTTAATATGGCAAAGAGCACGAATAGCCTATATTGTGCTGTTTTTGGTTGTTTCTCTTCGCTCTTCGTATGTCTCAGTCGAGGTGCAAATATTTTTCTGAATCAAATTTATAAAGGTGGATTTTTTATTAAATCTACTAATTTAAAAAATACACATGCATCTTTAATGAACACTTCCTATTTCATACACAACGACTTTAATTTTTTTTTTAATTTAATGATGAAATTAAAATACTGCAGGCGGGCAGCCCTATCGCGTGTTTACGTACCACGCGGGTGTAGGTAAATAATTCAAAGACAGGGCTGAATCACAATACTGTATAGTTATCATTAGTGCCTAGGTGTTGTTCGCTAGAATCGAACCCGCGACCAGACGTCCACGGCGCCGTGGAGGGCATTTTTATAATAAAACGCCAAAAATAATACTTTTTTAAATGCTATTCAGTCTACTCCAATCTGTTGTATGTGTCAGCTGTCGAAGCTGCGAGGCATGTACCTAAAACAAACAAAAAACAAAATAACTCTTTATTGTACACCAAAATAAAATACAGAACATAATTCTTACAAATAGATTTAGTACAAAGGGCGGTCTTATCGCTAAAAGCTATCTCTTCCAGACAACCTTTGTATGGGCAGGATAATAATTGATCACATGACGGCGTTATGTATCTACATAATATATATATAGGGTGTTTGATAATATACGCACAAAAATGAAAGGGGTTATTTAGATGAGCATATTAAATAAAATTGTGAAACGTTTACCATAGAAATGTTAATTTATTTTGGCATATAAAACAAACACTTTATTAAACTTATGTTGTGCTATTGCATAATGCTTGCCATCTAACCACAGATACTGTATTGGTGACGTCTCGAGATATCCCTTGTTGTCCCTTTCTAACCCAAAACCCGCAACCATTTCCGAAAGAGACATCAAATCTGCCTTTATGTTTGGATGTCGATTGCAAGAGTAGGCAGTAAGTTTTATTTCGAATTAATCACCTAAACTTGGTCGATTTTCTTTAAAATTTGATAATATAACTAGTAGTTTATTTTTTTTCGAGAAGTCTTTTTTTATGTTTTGAGAAACCGTCAGTATATTACCAAACACCCTGTATATGTATAAAACAAAATCGGGTTAGTTACACTATAACTTATAACTTTATAACTTACAACTTAACAAGAACGGCTTAACCGATATTGATGATTTTTGATTTGTTGGATTTGTCTTCGCCCCGAATACCAGAATAATTATTAAAATATAGGAAAAATTCACGCAAAAAGAAATGATGAAGAAAATTCATTTTCTTATGTATGATGATGGCAGATTGACAATTGTACCGATGATGTACATTGGCAGCCCGCGTCATAAGCATGTCAAGACGGTACGAAGCTCGGCGGGTCAACTAGTAATATATAATAACTAGAGGTTGCGTTGTGCGCGAGCTGCTCGCAGCTCGCGTGTTTTTCTTTTAGTCGAAGAAGTAATTAAAGAGGATATCGAGCTGTTAAAAGCCATCAAAGAGGATATCCATGTGTAAGAAGCAGTCAAAGACGATATCGAAATGGAAGAAGCAATCAAATCAAAGAGGATTTCCAAGTGGAAGCAGCAATCAAAGATGATATCAAAGTGGAAGAAGCAATCAAAGAGGATATTGAAGTGAAAGAAGCAATCAAATAGGATATCGAAGTAGCAGAAACAATCAAAGAGGAAATTAAAGTTGAGGAAGAAATCAAAGAGGATACCAAGGTGGTAGAAGCATTCTAAGAGGATGACGAAGTAAAAAAAGCAATCAAAGACGATATCGAAGTGGAAGAAGCAATCCAATGGATATTGAAGATGAAGAAGGAATAAAAGAGGATATCGAAGCGGAACAAGCAATCGTAGAGGATATCAAAGTTAAAGAAGCAATCGAAGAGGATACCAATGTGGAAGAAGCAATCAAAGAGGATATCGAAGTGGAACAAGCAATCAAAGAGAAAAAAATTGGATGTTCCAAAATGATCATGATAATGGTTGTATAAAAAAAATTGAACGTTGCAAAAAAGATCATGATGAACGTTGCATAAAAAAAATCTGGACGTTCCAAAATGATCATGATTGACGTTGCATAATATAAATGTATGTTGCAAAATAATAATGATCAAAAATTTGTACTAATATTTTTTCAAAGTTTGCTAGTGCTATCTCTTCCCGTTTAGAAGATACGAGCGATTAAAGTTTTGTAAGAAAAATCATAAATTTGTTGATTGGATATCGAAGTGGAAGAAACTATCAAAGAGAATGTTGAAGTGGAAGAAGCAATCAAATAGGATATCGAAGTGGCAGAAACAATCAAAGAGGAAATTGAAGTTGAGTAAGCAATCAAAGAGGATACCGAGGCGGTAGAAGCATTCAAAGAAGATGACGAAGTGAAAAAAGCAATCAAAGACGATATCGAAGTGGGAGAAGCAATCAAAGAGGATATCGAAGTTAAAGAAGCAGTCAAAGATGATGTCGAAGTGGAAAAAACATTCAAAGAAGATGACGAAGTGAGAGAAGCATTCAAAAAGGATGTCAAGGATGACAATAAAAAAACAGTTGCACCAAAAATTTATACCAATATTTTGTACAAGTTTGCTAGGGCTATCTCTTCCCGTTTAGAAGATACGAGCGATTGAAGTTTTGTATGAAAGACCACAATTTTGTAGAGAGCATAATGAAGTAACTGAAGCAATTAAAGAGGATATGAAAGTAGAAGAAGCATTTTAAAGGGATAACGAAGTGGAACATGCAAAAATAGAAGATGTCGAGGCGGAAGAAACAATCAAAGAGGATATCGAAGTGGAAGAAGCAATCAAAGAGGGTATCGAAGTGGAAGAAGCCATCACAGAGGATATCGAAGTGAAAATGCTATCAAAGACGATATCGAAGATGAAGACGCAATCAAAGAGAATAATGCAGTGCAAGAAGCAATCAAAAGGAAATCGAAGATGATATTGAAGTGGAAGGAGTAAACAAAGAGGATATTGAAGTGGGAGAAGCAATCAAATAGGATATCGAAGTAGCAAAAACAATCAAAGAGGAAATTGAAGTTGACTAAGGAATCAAAGAGGATACCGAGTTGGTAGAAGTATTCAAAGAGGATGACGAAGTGAAAAAAGCAATCAAAGACGATATCGAAGTGAAAGAAATAGTCAAAGACGATATCAAAATGGAAAAAGCAATCAAAGCGGATATCGAAGTGGAAGAAGCAATCAAAGAGGATATCAAAGTGGAAGAAGCCATCACAGGATATCGAAGTAAAAATGCAATCAAAAACGATATCGAATATGAAGACGCAATCAAAGAAAATATTGCAGTGCAAGAAGCAATCAAACGGAAATCAAAGAGGAAGGAGCCCTTACAGAGGATACCGAAGTGAAAATGCCATCAAAGAGGATATCAAAGATGAAGAAGCAATCCAATGGATATTGAAGATGAAGAAGGAATAAAAGAGGATATCGAAGTGGAACAAGCAATCGTAGAGGATATCAAAGTTAAAGAAGCAATCAAATAGGATATCAATGTGGAAGAAGCAATCAAAGAGGATATCGAAGTGGAACAAGCAATCAAAGAGAAAAAAATTGGATGTTCCAAAATGATCATGATAATAGTTGTATAAAAAAAATTGAACGTTGCAAAAAAGATCATGATGAACGTTGCATAAAAAAAAATCTGGACGTTCCAAAATGATCAGGATTGACGTTGCATAATATAAATGTATGTTGTAAAATGATAATGATCAAAAATTTGAACTAATATTTTGTCAAAGTTTGCTAGTGCTATCTCTTCCCGTTTAGAAGATACGAGCGATTAAAGTTTTGTAAGAAAAATCATAAATTTGTTGATTGGATATCGAAGTGGAAGAAACTATCAAAGAGAATGTTGAAGTGGAAGAAGCAATCAAATAGGATATCGAAGTGGCAGAAACAATCAAAGAGGAAATTGAAGTTGAGTAAGCAATCAAAGAGGATACCGAGGCGGTAGAAGCATTCAAAGAAGATGACGAAGTGAAAAAAGCAATCAAAGACGATATCGAAGTGGGAGAAGCAATCAAAGAGGATATCGAAGTTAAAGAAGCAGTCAAAGATGATGTCGAAGTGGAAAAAACATTCAAAGAAGATGACGAAGTGAGAGAAGCATTCAAAAAGGATGTCAAGGATGACAATAAAAAAACAGTTGCACCAAAAATTTATACCAATATTTTGTACAAGTTTGCTAGGGCTATCTCTTCCCGTTTAGAAGATACGAGCGATTGAAGTTTTGTATGAAAGACCACAATTTTGTAGAGAGCATAATGAAGTAACTGAAGCAATTAAAGAGGATATGAAAGTAGAAGAAGCATTTTAAAGGGATAACGAAGTAGAACATGCAAAAATAGAAGATGTCGAGGCGGAAGAAACAATCAAAGAGGATATCGAAGTGGAAGAAGCAATCAAAGAGGGTATCGAAGTGGAAGAAGCCATCACAGAGGATATCGAAGTGAAAATGCTATCAAAGACGATATCGAAGATGAAGACGCAATCAAAGAGAATAATGCAGTGCAAGAAGCAATCAAAAGGAAATCGAAGATGATATTGAAGTGGAAGGAGTAAACAAAGAGGATATTGAAGTGGGAGAAGCAATCAAATAGGATATCGAAGTAGCAAAAACAATCAAAGAGGAAATTGAAGTTGACTAAGGAATCAAAGAGGATACCGAGTTGGTAGAAGTATTCAAAGAGGATGACGAAGTGAAAAAAGCAATCAAAGACTATATCGAAGTGAAAGAAATAGTCAAAGACGATATCAAAATGGAACAAGCAATCAAATAGGATATCGAAGTAGCAGAAACAATCAAAGAGGAAATTAAAGTTGAGGAAGAAATCAAAGAGGATACCAAGGTGGTAGAAGCATTCTAAGAGGATGACGAAGTAAAAAAAGCAATCAAAGACGATATCGAAGTGGAAGAAGCAATCCAATGGATATTGAAGATGAAGAAGGAATAAAAGAGGATATCGAAGCGGAACAAGCAATCGTAGAGGATATCAAAGTTAAAGAAGCAATCGAAGAGGATACCAATGTGGAAGAAGCAATCAAAGAGGATATCGAAGTGGAACAAGCAATCAAAGAGAAAAAAATTGGATGTTCCAAAATGATCATGATAATGGTTGTATAAAAAAAATTGAACGTTGCAAAAAAGATCATGATGAACGTTGCATAAAAAAAAATCTGGACGTTCCAAAATGATCATGATTGACGTTGCATAATATAAATGTATGTTGCAAAATAATAATGATCAAAAATTTGTACTAATATTTTTTCAAAGTTTGCTAGTGCTATCTCTTCCCGTTTAGAAGATACGAGCGATTAAAGTTTTGTAAGAAAAATCATAAATTTTTTGATTGGATATCGAAGTGGAAGAAACTATCAAAGAGAATGTTGAAGTGGAAGAAGCAATCAAATAGGATATCGAAGTGGCAGAAACAATCAAAGAGGAAATTGAAGTTGAGTAAGCAATCAAAGAGGATACCGAGGCGGTAGAAGCATTCAAAGAAGATGACGAAGTGAAAAAAGCAATCAAAGACGATATCGAAGTGGGAGAAGCAATCAAAGAGGATATCGAAGTTAAAGAAGCAGTCAAAGATGATGTCGAAGTGGAAAAAACATTCAAAGAAGATGACGAAGTGAGAGAAGCATTCAAAAAGGATGTCAAGGATGACAATAAAAAAACAGTTGCACCAAAAATTTATACCAATATTTTGTACAAGTTTGCTAGGGCTATCTCTTCCCGTTTAGAAGATACGAGCGATTGAAGTTTTGTATGAAAGACCACAATTTTGTAGAGAGCATAATGAAGTAACTGAAGCAATTAAAGAGGATATGAAAGTAGAAGAAGCATTTTAAAGGGATAACGAAGTGGAACATGCAAAAATAGAAGATGTCGAGGCGGAAGAAACAATCAAAGAGGATATCGAAGTGGAAGAAGCAATCAAAGAGGGTATCGAAGTGGAAGAACCCATCACAGAGGATATCGAAGTGAAAATGCTATCAAAGACGATATCGAAGATGAAGACGCAATCAAAGAGAATAATGCAGTGCAAGAAGCAATCAAAAGGAAATCGAAGATGATATTGAAGTGGAAGGAGTAAACAAAGAGGATATTGAAGTGGGAGAAGCAATCAAATAGGATATCGAAGTAGCAAAAACAATCAAAGAGGAAATTGAAGTTGACTAAGGAATCAAAGAGGATACCGAGTTGGTAGAAGTATTCAAAGAGGATGACGAAGTGAAAAAAGCAATCAAAGACGATATCGAAGTGAAAGAAATAGTCAAAGACGATATCAAAATTGAACAAGCAATCAAAGCGGATATCGAAGTGGAAGAAGCAATCAAAGAGGATATCAAAGTGGAAGAAGCCATCACAGGATATCGAAGTAAAAATGCAATCAAAAACGATATCAAATATGAAGACGCAATCAAAGAAAATATTGCAGTGCAAGAAGCAATCAAACGGAAATCAAAGAGGAAGGAGCCCTTACAGAGGATACCGAAGTGAAAATGCCATCAAAGAGGATATCAAAGATGAAGAAGCAATCCAATGGATATTGAAGATGAAGAAGGAATAAAAGAGGATATCGAAGTGGAACAAGCAATCGTAGAGGATATCAAAGTTAAAGAAGCAATCAAATAGGATATCAATGTGGAAGAAGCAATCAAAGAGGATATCGAAGTGGAACAAGCAATCAAAGAGAAAAAAATTGGATGTTCCAAAATGATCATGATAATAGTTGTATAAAAAAAATTGAACGTTGCAAAAAAGATCATGATGAACGTTGCATAAAAAAAAATCTGGACGTTCCAAAATGATCAGGATTGACGTTGCATAATATAAATGTATGTTGTAAAATGATAATGATCAAAAATTTGAACTAATATTTTGTCAAAGTTTGCTAGTGCTATCTCTTCCCGTTTAGAAGATACGAGCGATTAAAGTTTTGTAAGAAAAATCATAAATTTGTTGATTGGATATCGAAGTGGAAGAAACTATCAAAGAGAATGTTGAAGTGGAAGAAGCAATCAAATAGGATATCGAAGTGGCAGAAACAATCAAAGAGGAAATTGAAGTTGAGTAAGCAATCAAAGAGGATACCAAGGTGGTAGAAGCATTCAAAGAAGATGACGAAGTGAAAAAGCAATCAAAGACGATATCGAAATGGAAGAAGCAGTCAAAGACGATATCGAAGTGGGAGAAGCAATCAAAGAGGATATCGAAGTTAAAGAAGCAGTCAAAGATGATGTCGAAGTGGAAAAAACATTCAAAGAAGATGACGAAGTGAGAGAAGCATTCAAAAAGGATGTCAAGGATGACAATAAAAAAACAGTTCCACCAAAAATTTATACCAATATTTTGTACAAGTTTGCTAGGGCTATCTCTTCGCGTTTAGAAGATATGAGCGATTGAAGTTTTGTATGAAACACCACAATTTTGTAGAGCGTATAATGAAGTAACTGAAGCAATTAAAGAGGATATGAAGTAGAAGAAGCATTTTAAAAGGATAACGAAGTGGAACATGCAAAAATAGAAGATGTGGAGGCGGAAGAAACAATAAAAGAGGATGACGAAGTGTAACAAGCAATCAAAGATAATATTCGAATAGTGGATGTCGCATAATAAAAAAAAAATGACGTTCCAAAATGATCATAGTGGATGAGGCATAAATAAAAAAAAATTGATGTTCCAAAATGATCACAATGGATGTTGCATAATAAAAAAAAATTTACGTTCCAAAAGTGATCATTGTGGATGAGGCATAATTAAAAAAAAAATTGACGTTCCAAAATGATCATTGCGGATGAGGCATAATTAAAAAAATTGATGTTCCAAAATTATCACAGTGGATGTTGCATAATAAAAAAAAAGAAATTGACGTTCCAAAATGATCATTGTGGATGAGGCATAATTTAAAAAAAAATGATTTTCCAAAATGATCACAAAGGATTTTGCATAATAAAAAAAATGACGTTCCAAAAGTGATCATTGTGGATGAGGCATAATTTAAAACAAAATGATGTTCCAAAATGATCACAAAGGATTTTGCATAGTAAAAAAAAAAATTTACGTTCCAAAAGTGATCATTGTGGATGAGGCATAATTTAAAAAAATTGATTTTCCAAAATGATCACAGTGGATGATGCATTATAAAAAAATAAAAAATAATTGACGTTCCAAAGTGATCATTGTGGATGAGGCGTAATTAAAAAAATTATGTACCAAAATAATCACAGTGGATGTTGCATAATAAAAAAAATAAAAAATAATTGACGTTCCAAAGTGATCATTGTGGATGAGGCATAATTAAAAAAAATGATGTACCAAAATGATCACAGTGGATGATGCATAATAAAATAATAAAAAATAATTGACGTTTCAAAGTGATCATTGTGGATGAGGCGTAATTAAAAAAATGATGTACCAAAATGATCACAGTGGATGTTGCATAATAAAAAAAAAAATGACGTTTCAAAGTGATCATTGTGGATGAGGCATAATTGAAAAAAAAATGATGTTACAAAATGATCACAGTGGATGATGCATAATAAAAAAAAAAAAAAATTGACGTTCCAAAGTGATCATTGTGGATGAGGCATAATTAAAAAAATGATGTACCAAAATGATCACAGTGGATGTTGCATAATAAAAAAAAAAAATGACGTTTCAAAGTGATCATTGTGGATGAGGCATAATTAAAAAAATGTGGATGTTCCAAAATAAACATGATGAACGTTGCATAAGTACTAAAAAAAAAAAAAAATTGGATGTTCCAAAATGATGACCTTTGCAAAAACTATGAAAGTTATCTCATGTCCCTCCACCACCATTATATAGAATCAAGCAAATTTACAGTAATTTTATAGTACACACAAGCCGTGGGCTCCCTACAAAAACAGTATGAAAATTACGGCAAACGAAATATACGGTTTACGGTATTCATACAGAAATATTTTGTATGGGACAATTTTTTTTTTGTATGAAAGACAATTTTTTTTTCATGGAACCGGATATAAAAAAATGTCCTCTGCAACATTAGTTTTTGCACCAACTCTCTAAGACCTATACTTTCCGAGATACGAGGTCGATGTGAGCGAATGGGGGACAAAAGGGGTACTTTAGGATTTATTCCCAACTCATCGGAACTCCCTCTATACGATCCCACCAAACATTTTGACCCTACGAGGTGGCATCTGGGAGAACAAACATGTCAATGAGTCAGTCAGTCAGTGAGTGGTAATCGAGCTTTATATAATATAACTAGAGATTGCGTAGTGCGCGAGTTGCACGCAACTCGCGTGTTATTGTTTTTGTCGAAGAAGCAATCAAAGAGGATTTCGAGCTGTTAAAAGCGATCAAAAAGGATATCCATGTGTAAGAAGCAGTCAAAGACGATATCGAAATGGAAGAAGCAATCAAATCAAAGAAGATATCCAAATGGAAGCAGCAATCAAATATGATTTCGAAGTGCAAGAAGCAATCAAACAGGATGTTGAAGTGAAAGCAGCAATCAAATAGGATATCAAATTAGCAGAAACTATTAAAGAGGAAATTGAAGTTGAGTAAGCAATCAAAGAGGATACCGAGGTGGTAGAAGCATTCTAAGATGACGAAGTGAAAAAAGCAATCAAAGACGATATCGAAGTGGAAGAAGCAATCAAAGAAGGTATCGAAGTGGAAGAAGCAATCTTAGAGGATATCGAAGTGGAAGAAGCAATCAAAGATGATATCGAAGTGGAAGAAGCAATCAAAGAGGATATTGAAGTGAAAGAAGCAATCAAATAGGATATCGAAGTAGCAGAAACAATCAAAGAGGAAATTAAAGTTGAGGAAGAAATCAAAGAGGATACCAAGGTGGTAGAAGCATTCTAAGAGGATGACGAAGTAAAAAAAGCAATCAAAGACGATATCGAAGTGGAAGAAGCAATCCAATGGATATTGAAGATGAAGAAGGAATAAAAGAGGATATCGAAGCGGAACAAGCAATCGTAGAGGATATCAAAGTTAAAGAAGCAATCAAAGATAAACAAGCAATCAAAGAGAAAAAAATTGGATGTTCCAAAATGATCATGATAATGGTTGTATAAAAAAAAATTGAACGTTGCAAAAAAGATCATGATGAACGTTGCATAAAAAAAATCTGGACGTTCCAAAATGATCATGATTGACGTTGCATAATATAAATGTATGTTGCAAAATGATAATGATCAAAAATTTGTACTAATATTTTGTCAAAGTTTGCTAGTGCTATCTCTTCCCGTTTAGAAGATACGAGCGATTAAAGTTTTGTAAGAAAAATCATAAATTTGTTGATTGGATATCGAAGTGGAAGAAACTATCAAAGAGAATGTTGAAGTGGAAGAAGCAATCAAATAGGATATCGAAGTGGCAGAAACAATCAAAGAGGAAATTGAAGTTGAGTAAGCAATCAAAGAGGATACCGAGGCGGTAGAAGCATTCAAAGAAGATGACGAAGTGAAAAAAGCAATCAAAGACGATATCGAAATGGAAGAAGCAGTCAAAGACGATATCGAAGAGGGAGAAACAATCAAAGAGGAAATTGAAGTTGAGTAAGCAATCAAAGAGGACACCGAGGTGGTAGAAGCATTCAAAGAAGATGACGAAGTGAAAAAAGCAATCAAAGACGATATCGAAATGGAAGAAGCAGTCAAAGACGATATCAAAGTGGGAGAAGCAATCAAAGAGGATATCGAAGTTAAAGAAGCAGTCAAAGATGATGTCGAAGTGGAAAAAACATTCAAAGAAGATGACGAAGTGAGAGAAGCATTCAAAAAGGATGTCAAGGATGACAATAAAAAAACAGTTGCACCAAAAATTTATACCAATATTTTGTACAAGTTTGCTAGGGCTATCTCTTCCCGTTTAGAAGATACGAGCGATTGAAGTTTTGTATGAAAGACCACAATTTTGTAGAGAGCATAATGAAGTAACTGAAGCAATTAAAGAGGATATGAAAGTAGAAGAAGCATTTTAAAGGGATAACGAAGTGGAACATGCAAAAATAGAAGATGTCGAGGCGGAAGAAACAATCAAAGAGGATATCGAAGTGGAAGAAGCAATCAAAGAGGGTATCGAAGTGGAAGAAGCAATCACAGAGGATATCGAAGTGAAAATGCTATCAAAGACGATATCGAAGATGAAGACGCAATCAAAGAGAATAATGCAGTGCAAGAAGCAATCAAAAGGAAATCGAAGATGATATCGAAGTGGAAGGAGTAAACAAAGAGGATATTGAAGTGGGAGAAGCAATCAAATAGGATATCGAAGTAGCAAAAACAATCAAAGAGGAAATTGAAGTTGACTAAGGAATCAAAGAGGATACCGAGTTGGTAGAAGTATTCAAAGAGGATGACGAACTGAAAAAAGCAATCAAAGACGATATCGAAGTGAAAGAAATAGTCAAAGACGATATCAAAATGGAACAAGCAATCAAAGCGGATATCGAAGTGGAAGAAGCAATCAAAGAGGATATCAAAGTAGAAGAAGCCATCACAGGATATCGAAGTAAAAATGCAATCAAAAACGATATCGAATATGAAGACGCAATCAAAGAAAATATTGCAGTGCAAGAAGCAATCAAACGGAAATCAAAGAGGAAGGAGCCCTTACAGAGGATACCGAAGTGAAAATGCCATCAAAGAGGATATCAAAGATGAAGAAGCAATCCAATGGATATTGAAGATGAAGAAGGAATAAAAGAGGATATCGAAGTGGAAGAAGCAATCGTAGAGGATACCAAAGTTAAAGAAGCAATCAAATAGGATATCAATGTGGAAGAAGCAATCAAAGAGGATATCGAAGTGGAACAAGCAATCAAAGAGAAAAAAATTGGATGTTCCAAAATGATCATGATAATAGTTGTATAAAAAAAATTGAACGTTGCAAAAAAGATCATGGTGAACGTTGCATAAAAAAAATCTGGACGTTCCAAAATGATCAGGATTGACGTTGCATAATATAAATGTATGTTGTAAAATGATAATGATCAAAAATTTGTACTAATATTTTGTCAAAGTTTGCTAGTGCTATCTCTTCCCGTTTAGAAGATACGAGCGATTAAAGTTTTGTAAGAAAAATCATAAATTTGTTGATTGGATATCGAAGTGGAAGAAACTATCAAAGAGAATGTTGAAGTGGGAGAAGCAATCAAATAGGATATCGAAGTGGCAGAAACAATCAAAGAGGAAATTGAAGTTGAGTAAGCAATCAAAGAGGATACCAAGGTGGTAGAAGCATTCAAAGAAGATGACGAAGTGAAAAAGCAATCAAAGACGATATCGAAATGGAAGAAGCAGTCAAAGACGATATCGAAGTGGGAGAAGCAATCAAAGAGGATATCGAAGTTAAAGAAGCAGTCAAAGATGATGTCGAAGTGGAAAAAACATTCAAAGAAGATGACGAAGTGAGAGAAGCATTCAAAAAGGATGTCAAGGATGACAATAAAAAAACAGTTCCACCAAAAATTTACACCAATATTTTGTACAAGTTTGCTAGGGCTAGCTCTTCCCGTTTAGAAGATATGAGCGATTGAAGTTTTGTATGAAACACCACAATTTTGTAGAGCGCATAATGAAGTAACTGAAGCAATTAAAGAGGATATTAAGTAGAAGAAGCATTTTAAAAGGATAACGAAGTGGAACATGCAAAAATAGAAGATGTGGAGGCGGAAGAAACAATAAAAGAGGATGACGAAGTGTAACAAGCAATCAAAGAGAATGTTCGAATAGTGGATGTCGCATAATAAAAAAAAATTGACGTTCAAAAATGATCATAGTGGATGAGGCATAATAAAAAAAATAATTGACGTTCCAAAGTGATCATTGTGGATGAGGCATAATAAAAAAAATGATGTACCAAAATGATCACAGTGGATGTTGCATAAAAAAAATAATTGACGTTCCAAAGTGATCATTGTGGATGAGGCATATTTAAAAAAAAATATGTACCAAAATGATCACAGTGGATGTTGCATAATAAAAAAAAAATAATTGACGTTCCAAAGTGATCATTGTGGATGAGGCGTAATTAAAAAAATTATGTACCAAAATGATCACAGTGGATGTTGCATAATAAAAAAAAATAGTTGTCGTTCCAAAGTGATCATTGTGGATGAGGCATAATTAAAAAAAATGATGTACCAAAATATCACAGTGGATGTTGCATAATAAAAAAAAAATTGACGTTCCAAAGTGATCATAGTGGATGAGGCATAATTGAAAAAAAAATGATGTTCCAAAATGATCACAGTGGATGATGCATAATAAAAAAAAAAATTGACGTTCCAAAGTGATCATTGTGGATGAGGCATAATTAAAAAAAATGATGTACCAAAATGAACACAGTGGATGTTGCATAATAAAAAAAAATAACTGACGTTCCAAAGTGATCATTGTGGATGAGGCATAATTAAAAAAATGTGGATGTTCCAAAATAAACACGATGAACGTTGCATACTAAAAAAAAAAAAAAATTTGGATGTTCCAAAATGATGATGATGACCTTTGCAAAAACTATGAAAGTTATCTCATGTCCCTCCACCACCATTATATAGAATCAAGCAAATTTACAGTAATTTTATAGTACACACAAGCCGTGGGCTCCCTACAAAAACAGTATGAAAATTACGGCAAACGAAATTTACGGTTTACGGTATTCATACAGAAATATTTTGTATGGGACAATTTTTTTTTTGTATGAAAGACCATTTTTTTTTCATGGAACCGGATATAAAAAAATGTCCTCTGCAACATTAGTTTTTGCACCAACGCTGTAAGACCTATACTTTCCGAGATACGAGGTGGATGGGAGCGAATGGGGGACAAAAGGGGTACTTTAGGATTTATTCCCAACTCATCGGAACTCCCTCTATACGATCCTACCAAACATTTTCACCCTACGAGGGGGCATCTGGGAGAACAAACATGTCAATGAGTCAGTCAGTCAGTCAGTGAGTGGTAATCGAGCTTTATATAATATAACTAGAGGTTGCGTTGTGCGCGAGCTGCTCGCAGCTCGCGTGTTTTTCTTTTAGTCGAAGAAGTAATTAAAGAGGATATCGAGCTGTTAAAAGCCATCAAAGAGGATATCCATGTGTAAGAAGCAGTCAAAGACGATATCGAAATGGAAGAAGCAATCAAATCAAAGAGGATTTCCAAGTGGAAGCAGCAATCAAAGATGATATCGAAGTGGAAGAAGCAATCAAAGAGGATATTGAAGTGAAAGAAGCAATCAAATAGGATATCGAAGTAGCAGAAACAATCAAAGAGGAAATTAAAGTTGAGGAAGAAATCAAAGAGGATACCAAGGTGGTAGAAGCATTCTAAGAGGATGACGAAGTAAAAAAAGCAATCAAAGACGATATCGAAGTGGAAGAAGCAATCCAATGGATATTGAAGATGAAGAAGGAATAAAAGAGGATATCGAAGCGGAACAAGCAATCGTAGAGGATATCAAAGTTAAAGAAGCCATCAAAGAGGATACCAATGTGGAAGAAGCAATCAAAGAGGATATCGAAGTGGAACAAGCAATCAAAGAGAAAAAAATTGGATGTTCCAAAATGATCATGATAATGGTTGTATAAAAAAAAATTGAACGTTGCAAAAAAGATCATGATGAACGTTGCATAAAAAAAAATCTGGACGTTCCAAAATGATCATGATTGACGTTGCATAATATAAATGTATGTTGCAAAATGATAATGATCAAAAATTTGTACTAATATTTCGTCAAAGTTTGCTAGTGCTATCTCTTCCCGTTTAGAAGATACGAGCGATTAAAGTTTTGTAAGAAAAAATCATAAATTTGTTGATTGGATATCCAAGTGGAAGAAACTATCAAAGAGAATGTTGAAGTGGAAGAAGCAATCAAATAGGATATCGAAGTGGCAGAAACAATCAAAGAGGAAATTGAAGTTGAGTAAGCAATCAAAGAGGATACCGAGGCGGTAGAAGCATTCAAAGAAGATGACGAAGTGAAAAAAGCAATCAAAGACGATATCGAAATGGAAGAAGCAGTCAAAGACGATATCGAAGAGGGAGAAACAATCAAAAAGGAAATTGAAGTTGAGTAAGCAATCAAAGAGGATACCGAGGTGGTAGAAGCATTCAAAGAAGATGACGAAGTGAAAAAAGCAATCAAAGACGATATCGAAATGGAAGAAGCAGTCAAAGACGATATCGAAGTGGGAGAAGCAATCAAAGAGGATATCGAAGTTAAAGAAGCAGTCAAAGATGATGTCGAAGTGGAAAAAACATTCAAAGAAGATGACGAAGTGAGAGAAGCATTCAAAAAGGATGTCAAGGATGATAATAAAAAAACAGTTGCACCAAAAATGTATACCAATATTTTGTACAAGTTTGCTAGGGCTATCTCTTCCCGTTTAGAAGATACGAGCGATTGAAGTTTTGTATGAAAGACCACAATTTTGTAGAGAGCATAATGAAGTAACTGAAGCAATTAAAGAGGATATGAAAGTAGAAGAAGCATTTTGAAGGGATAACGAAGTGGAACATGCAAAAATAGAAGATGTCGAGGCGGAATAAACAATCAAAGAGGATATCGAAGTGGAAGAAGCAATCAAAGAGGGTATCGAAGTGGAAGAAGCCATCACAGAGGATATCGAAGTGAAAATTCTATCAAAGACGATATCGAAGATGAAGACGCAATCAAAGAGAATAATGCAGTGCAAGAAGCAATCAAAAGGAAATCGAAGATGATATCGAAGTGGAAGGAGTAAACAAAGAGGATATCGAAGTAGCAAAAACAATCAAAGAGGAAATTGAAGTTGACTAAGGAATCAAAGAGGATACCGAGTTGGTAGAAGTATTCAAAGAGGATGACGAAGTGAAAAAAGCAATCAAAGACGATATCGAAGTGAAAGAAATAGTCAAAGACGATATCAAAATGGAACAAGCAATCAAAGCGGATATCGAAGTGGAAGAAGCAATCAAAGAGGATATCAAAGTGGAAGAAGCCATCACAGGATATCGAAGTAAAAATGCAATCAAAAACGATATCGAATATGAAGACGCAATCAAAGAAAATATTGCAGTGCAAGAAGCAATCAAACGGAAATCAAAGAGGAAGGAGCCCTTACACAGGATACCGAAGTGAAAATGCCATCAAAGAGGATATCAAAGATGAAGAAGCAATCCAATGGATATTGAAGATGAAGAAGGAATAAAAGAGGATATCGAAGTGGAACAAGCAATCGTAGAGGATATCAAAGTTAAAGAAGCAATCAAATAGGATATCAATGTGGAAGAAGCAATCAAAGAGGATATCGAAGTTAAAGAAGCAGTCAAAGATGATGTCGAAGTGGAAAAAACATTCAAAGAAGATGACGAAGTGAGAGAAGCATTCAAAAAGGATGTCAAGGATGACAATAAAAAAACAGTTCCACCAAAAATTTATACCAATATTTTGTACAAGTTTGCTAGGGCTATCTCTTCCCGTTTAGAAGATATGAGCGATTGAAGTTTTGTATGAAACACCACAATTTTGTAGAGCGCATAATGAAGTAACTGAAGCAATTAAAGAGGATATGAAGTAGAAGAAGCATTTTAAAAGGATAACGAAGTGGAACATGCAAAAATAGAAGATGTGGAGGCGGAAGAAACAATAAAAGAGGATGACGAAGTGTAACAAGCAATCAAAGAGAATATTCGAATAGTGGATGTCGCATAATAAAAAAAAAATTGGCGTTCCAAAATGATCATTGTGGATGAGGCATAATTTAAAAAAAATGATTTTCCAAAATGATCACAAAGGATTTTGCATAATAAAAAAAAATGACGTTCCAAAAGTGATCATTGTGGATGAGGCATAATTTAAAACAAAATGATGTTCCAAAATGATCACAAAGGATTTTGCATAGTAAAAAAAAAAATTGACGTTCCAAAAGTGATCATTGTGGATGAGGCATAATTAAAAAAAATTGATTTTCCAAAATGATCACAAAGGATATTGCATAATAAAAAAAAAATTGACGTTCCAAAATGATCATTGTGGATGAGGCATAATTAAAAAAAAATTGATTTTCCAAAATGATCACAAAGGATTTTGCATAATAAAAAAAAATTGACGTTCCAAAAGTGATCATTGTGGATGAGGCATAATTAAAAAAAATGATGTTCCAAAATGATCACAGTGGATTTTGCATAATAAAAAAAAAATTGACGTTCCAAAATGATCATTGTGGATGAGGCATAATTTAAAAAAAATTGATTTTCCAAAATGATCACAAAGTATTTTGCATAGTTAAAAAAAAAAAATGACGTTCCAAAATGATCATTGTGGCTGAGGCATAATTAAAAAAAAATGATGTTCCAAAATGATCACAGTGGATGATGCATAATAAAAAAATAAAAAATAATTGACGTTCCAAAGTGATCATTGTGGATGAGGCGTAATTAAAAAAATGATGTACCAAAATGATCACAGTGGATGTTGCATAATAAAAAAAAAATTGACGTTCCAAAGTGATCATTGTGGATGAGGCATAATTAAAAAAAATGATGTACCAAAATATCACAGTGGATGTTGCATAATAAAAAAAAATTGACGTTCCAAAGTGATCATAGTGGATGAGGCATAATTGAAAAAAAAATGATGTTCCAAAATGATCACAGTGGATGATGCATAATAAAAAAAAATAATTGACGTTCCAAAGTGATCATTGTGGATGAGGCATAATTAAAAAAAATGATGTACCAAAATGATCACAGTGGATGTTGCATAATAAAAAAAAAATAATTGACGTTCCAAAGTGATCATTGTGGATGAGGCATAATTAAAAAAAAATTGATGTTCCAAAATAAACATGATGAACGTTGCATACTAAAAAAAAAAAAATTGGATGTTCCAAAATGATGATGATGACCTTTGCAAAAACTATGAAAGTTGTCTCATGCCCCTCCACCAACATTATATAGAATCAAGCAAATTTACAGTAATTTTATAGTACACACAAGCCATGGGCTCCCTACAAAAACAGTATGAAAATTACGGCAAACGAAATATACGGTTTACGGTATTCATACAGAAATATTTTGTATGGGACAATTTTTTTTTTGTATGAAAGACAATTTTTTTTTCATGGAACCGGATATAAAAAAATGTCCTCTGCAACATTAGTTTTTGCACCAACGCTCTAAGACCTATACTTTCCGAGATACGAGGTCGATGGGAGCGAATGGGGGACAAAAGGGGTACTTTAGGATTTATTCCCAACTCATCGGAACTCCCTCTATACGATCCCACCAAACATTTTCACCCTACGAGGTGGCATCTGGGAGAACAAACATGTCAATGAGTCAATCAGTCAGTCAGTCAGTGGTAATCGAGCTTTATATAATATAATAATAAAAACATACCTACATACTAAAAACTTGAAATAATAATAACACAAATTTAATATTAGCAAACATAAAAATTGCATGATTAACAAGCAGTTACAACTTCAACACAAGGACAGATAATGGGTGTTATAAAATAGCTTTTTTTCAAATTCATTACCATAAAAAAAAATTCAAACAATATTAATATCAACTCCTAAAATATCAATCAAACAGCCTGTTTAAAATAGGTAAACAAATAATTTTAATTCATCATGTAAGTAGGTACCTGTTAAACTGACTCAGCGGCATCGTCGCAAAGGCGCCGCCGATTTACGTTAAATATTTTATAATGGAAATGTATCGATTGCTGGATAAATATTTAAGCTACCGGTATTAAACACACCTCTAAAATCAGTTAATACAATTCCGGATGTATGTTTTGAATTAATGTCGTACATAACAAAATAGGTACAAAGCTGTGTTAAGTTCAGGGTGCACCATAATGCCTCACCTAACGCTATAATCGTGTACTCTGAACACTGCGTACTGCTTGTTCCTGTAGACCGGGTAGAGATGCTCTACTCGCCCTCTGAGCAAGATGCGGCACAGCGCAGGACGCGACGAGTGACCCACCTCCGCGTCCCAGATGTCAAGGAATGTGCAGCCTTTGCTGAAATATAAAAAAAACAAGAATAGAATAATACTTTATTGTACACCAGGAATACTTAAAAAACTAATTAATGTCAAATATAGTACACTGGGCGGCCTTATCGTTGAAAGCCATTTCTTCCAGGCAACCTTATGATGGAAAGTATAAAAAAACATATTTAAGTAAATTACTTTTTATACCTTTAATATGTTAATTAATTAAATAATAATAAAAATTGTATAATTACCAATAATATGACTATAATGAACAATAATTATTTATTTCACAGAAATATAAGATGCATGCTATTCACAGGACAGTATAAAATAAATAAATAAATTATGGTAGACATTTCACACTGCGCTATTTAGCTCCAAAATAAGCCAAGCTTCTACTATATGGGAATCAGACAACCGATAGAATACATGCTGTTGCACAGAAACCTGTCACAGAAACAAACGCGTCGAGCGTCGACCGGATTGAACCCGAATGTTCGAGAACAGTAGAGATTACGCGCGAGCTATAAATTGTCTCACCTGCTCTTTCCATAGCAGTAGCTGTGCTCGACTATTAGATGTGTGACTCGTAGCTTGCTTAGCTCCACGTACAACTCTTCAGCGGGGAACCGGCCGTACAGCTTATATACTGCGTACGCGCGCTGTCTGGAATTAACAACTTTTTTATAAACAATAAGTACATCTTCTTCTATATATACTAGTGGTCCCCCGCGAACTGACATCTCGCGAGTCTCCCATAAAAACAAAAAAACATTATTTGTAATCTTTGACTATCGAAATAGTGCCACGAAATGTATAACCAAATAACATGTAAATTGGTTACTCTTTATTGGGGTACAAATTGCAGTTGTTCTTGATTTCAGACTTTTGCCTTTATTTGTGTCAGCGTACAGTTACAGATAAGACGGTACCTCGCTTGTTCGTGCTCGTAGTGTGGATGCGCGACGATGGCGCGCCGCGTCACCAACATCACGCTGGCCAGCAACGGCATTGAGCCCGCGAACACGCTGGACGCGGCCGTGCCCGCCACCCACTGCAGCAGCGCCTCCTGGTGGGGCGAGCTGAACTCGCCTTCCACCAAACAATCGAATATGAGACAGAACGATCAGATATTAAGCTAATAGGTGGGATTCATAAAAAATTGGTCGGCCGTCAATAGTCATTGATGAAAAACGAAAGAACATTCGTCAGTTGTCAAAAAATTTAGTGGCATGTGATAAAATTTTAATCGGGTTGCTTGGGTGTCAATAGTTATTGATAAGGAATAAGGGGATGATTGGTCAGTATGAGAGAAAAAATGGTCAGATGTGATGAAAAATTTGAGGGAGAATTAATCCTGTTTCCACCAACTCCCTGAGAGCGGAAAATTATTTGGACATGAGTAAAAAATGGTCGGTCGTGTGTACTTACAGACGTTACGATCGGAAATGATAAGAAATTGATCACGAGTGTTTAAAATTGCTCGTATGTGAGAAGAAATAATCGGGAGTCAACTTAATTTGCTCGGACTTGACGAGAAATCTCAAAAGATTGTCAAATTTTATCCAATTAATTCATTTACATTGTTAAAGATTCAGTAGTATCAACCCAACTTAATTTTTTGGAAGAGAAGCGTTGTTTGAGTTTTAAAGACAATCGTAGTAGTTAAGTTGTAGTTTTATAGTCTACCATTTTGCATGCTGTGATAACTTTGTATGGACGTCTACACAAGAAATCGAAAAATCAACCATATAATGCCAAATAAGTATTATGTTTTCGATACATTATAAAAATGAGCATAATTAATATAATCCAGGATAAACACTAGTTAATCCTGGATCAACACTTCGACAGGACAATATTCCAATGTATCATGTGAGGTGCATTCCGAAACACGACATAATCGCTGCCAGCGTTCACGTAGCTATTTTGCGTACCGATTCAGTCATCGCGTTGATGACAGTTGAGTGCTGTCAAGGATTCGGAACGATCATGAACGCGCTGCAAGTCAGTGCTCCTATAATTTCATAACAACAGTAAAACCAATCAACCACAGAACACTATTACTCACAAGCAACCAACCAACCAGCTGTCACGTCACTTTTGACAGAGAGGCTCACGCTGATTTCGGTTTGGAGCATGGACGTTGTTAGCGCAAAATGGCTGATGTAATGACGTCATCTATGCCGATTCACGGGACATCGTTGTCGCGCTCACGGAGACTCAGAAAGCTTGTTGTCCGGAATGCACGGTTGGTTCTATTGTTCGTTGGTAGTATTTTGACACCTGTCAAATCTGACATTAGATTTTCACGTTTAAAAACTCACCGATATGTGACATTTCCTCTGTGACATTTTGCACTAAGCTCTGCAAAACAGGAATAAGACAGACGATCCAAAAAATTGGTAAGTACTTCATGAATTTTTGAGGTAAACTGAAAAATAAACATAATATTTAGTAGCTTCCACCGGCGGCTTCGCACGCATTGTCTGTTAATAAATAAGGGTGGCTTCTCGCAATCCACGTCATAATCTATATACTAAATTTAATCGAAATCTGTTCAGCGGTTACGACGTGAACAGACTCACTTTCGCATTTTTATTCTTTGTATGATTAGCTGAACACTGATTTTATTTCTGCACAGTCAGGTAAAAAGGAGCCTGTATCTCAATCCCGGTCATAATCTATCTGTATACCAAATTTCATCGAAATTGATTGATATTGTTATAGCATTTATTTGTAACATGGAACACACACATACATACTATTTACTAAAAGAATTATTTCAGCTGTTTAGTAGTGAAAACGTAACAAACCGACAGAGAAACAGTTTTTCGAATCTATAATATTGGTATGGATGCATATGTCTAGCAATATTTATTATTTCATTTATTTAATTAACAATTATAAGATCGTGTCTGAAAATTAAACTAAATAATAATGATAACTAAACGAAGTACAATAAATAAATATTGCTAGACATTTCATACAGTGCTATCTAGCCCCAAACTAAGCAATGCTTGTACTATGGGAACCAGGTAACTGATAGAATACTTATATATATATTTTTTTGTAAATATATACTTATACAATATATAAAAAAACATCCAGACCCGGTCCAAATATCTGTAGATCATGCAAACATTTGCTCCGCGGCGGGAATCGAACCCGCTACCACCTACATCTCAGCCGGCTATTCGACCACTACGCCACGGAGGTCGTAATAAAATGAATAACACACAATACAGAAATAAAAGTTTTCTTTATAGTCTACCTATTTTATCCCACTGCTGGGCAAAGGTCTCCCCCCAAGTCCTTCCATCTGTCTCTATCCTGTGCGATACTCCAGTAAAGTAATTTAAAAAACTTACTTGTAATACTTTTTGTTCATCATCAAAGCTGAAACGACGCACATCTGAGGCACGAAAAGCAACTTTAATCTCATAACTAACGCCGCCATGACACCATAGACAACCAGCTGACATATATTATAGAATATCGCCGGCTCTATGGTCATATACTTCAAAAAACACACGACATCATCCTTCTCTTCAATATCCGCTATTCTGTTATTAATAACGTCCAAATCGCTTTTAACTTCCGTATTTTCTATACCGCTGTCCTCGTCTGTGTTGTCTGTCTCTGTCTCACCCTTAGCTTTATCTTCTATCTCCCTCATTTCATGTTTAAATTTGTTATACGCGTTCATAATCCAATATTTAACAACATTTATTAAACTTAACAAAACAAATGGTATTAAAAATGAGTATACTAGTTTTTTCACTGATGTTAAAGGCATAAAATCAAAAACATCTGAACACGTATACAGTAGCGTATGGAAATTTTTGAAATTCGTAAATTTTGAGTACAGAATATCCCATATATGAGAATCTTCTTTCACTTCAAGAAAATCGCTGATAACTTTCTTCAAATAAATCGATCCGCAGATAACTATAGCGATCCTTAGTATCACTAGCCAAGACTCCACTAGCAAATCCAATCGATTCTCGACCTTAATGCGTAGGGAGGCGAAGCATAAACAATATACAGACAGTATGATGAAAAATGATGTATATAGAGATGATTTTAGCATATCATTCCCTTGTAATAGTAACACTGCCATGTGTAATCCACAAAAATGTGAGTGTAGTAGGACACAGAGTGTTTTTAAATCTATTATTTTGAGTTGTTCCATTATGAAAAATATAGCGATTTGTGTCAGTAATATAAATTGTGAAAATTGCCAGAATAACAAACACAGACAGTTTAATATGAAGATTGACACCTGAAAAAGAAAAAAACATTAGATTTTAAAAAAATAATGTTTTGTATAAAATAATGTCTGACGTCGTTGGGATGTATTACCATCCCTATTATTGTGCATATAATCATGTTTGAACACTAAGAAGTCATTCGGTCCTAAATGAAAATCTCGAAACGCAGCAAAATGACCTCAAAATAGCGGCGCTTCCTCCACCGCGCGCGATGCGTCACAGTCCTTATTTAGCGTAACGAATTCTTTGATCCTTTAGCTATCCAGTGGTGTAATTATATTTTGTATGTAGATGATGGATATGTAGCTGCAACACCAAACTTTATCCCCAGATTTTGTTATCATTCGTTTGTTGTATTGCCTCCCACTGTGGAAGCAATTTTAAAAACGTATTCACATCAAACTACTAAGAAAATAATAATAGATTTGTATTTTTTTTTAATTTGATTTCATCATCATCATTCTTAGCCCACTTGCCACTTATATTTGTGTCACTAAAGCTACACATATATCAAATTTCAGCACTGTGGGATCACTGGTGTACCCTGTGTTCGTCAAAGTTCAGTTTTTATGATGACTCAAAAACTACAAGGAATAAAATAAAAATAAAAGAGGGGCTGCAATATACTAATGAAGACCTTTCATTAGAATGAATGAATGAAAATTCTTTATTATACCTTACAAGCTAAACACAACAGATATAAAAATAAAAAATAAAACAAACTAATGTAAGCATAATGGGCGGTCTAGAGTTAGACGTCCCATTTGACTTATTAGATTTCACCCCTCTCGAACCCCAATATCTCCCCCCCCCCCCCCCCACACACACACACACTCATTTTAGCTCAATTAGTCACACCAGAATTGTGCCATCACTATATACCAAATTTGACGATGATCGGATCGGATCCGATCATCGTCAAATTTGTCAAGTTATCCTCGGACAAACAAACATACACACATACATAAAGAACATACAATTATTTACAACTAGCTGACCAAACCGCAGCTTCGCACGCGTAGTTTAAAAAAAAACATTACCCATCTTCTGAGCAGTTGGGTAAAACTTAGCCTATGTCACCCGGGGATAGTGTAGCTTCCCAACGGTGAAAGAATTTTTTAAATCGGTCCAGTAGTTTTGGAGCCTATTCAATGCAAACAAACAATCATGTCTTTCCTCTTTATAATATTAGTATAAATAAATTACAGAAGAAACAGTTGAATAATCTAAAGACCGTTGCAAACGATCTATAGATAGCTCAACTGCTCCAGAGACTACCAGGCGGAAGTGCCCCCAAGACACTGGCTGCATTGCGCAGCTTATGCGTTGCAAATAAGCGCCAGCTCTCGGATGACACGTCGCATAGACCAGACGGCCACAAATAATAAATACATACATATATAGAATGAAGTTTTCAATTACCTGCAGAGGTAAAGTGGTACGTCCGTGTCTGTCCCTGAGCTGCGCGGTGACCAGCCACAGCTGCAGCAGCAGGAGGGGCCCCGCCATGTTCTCGCGCTCGTTGGGGGCCCATTGCACGCGCGTGGCCTCCGCGTGGTTGGCGAAGTACTGCGCTATGCACAGCGCTCCGCCGAGCACTGACTCGCTATAAATTATACAACCTGTTTTGTTACGTACAACATAACAAAACACTTCTGAGGAACTTCAAATAAAAAACACAAACATTTGTGTTTATCCGAGATTGTTTTAGATACATTTTAATACATTGTTGTGTCTTGAGATGTTGACATGTAAACCATTTTTAGCGAAACATCTCCCGACAGCGCCCTCTATTACGCTAATTGGAACTATTTTTTTCTTTCAAATCGTAAATGAAAAGCTTTTATTAAAATGATTTTTCGTAATACCTCAATACTGTAGCTTGTAGAAACAGCGCCGCCACATTAAGTCCCGCTAGAACCCACACCGCCTCTAAATAGAACATGATCGGCTGCCCCAGCCCCACGCAGCTCTCCACAGCGGATAGGCCTTCGCCCCTATCCACCAGATGGCACTGCCTGTGTGCTGTTGTGTTCAGAACTGGCTCGAAATACCGATAGACGGCGCCTATTATAACCTGAAAATAAAACAAAATGAGTTTAGCTCAGTTTGCACCACAATGATCCCTAAACGTATTTAGCGACTAAACATAACTAAACACTAATATGTGTACTAAAAATGTTGAGGAGTTCACGAGTAGTAAAACAAATGAAAATGAGGCTATTAGATCAAATAGGACGTCAAATTAAAGGTCTTCGTTTGTACATTTCAACCCCGTTTTTATTTCTAGTTTGATCCTTGTAGTTTTTGAGTTATTAGCCATAATAAAAACAAAACTTTGACAAATATCACAGGGTACACCAGTGACCCCACAATGCTGAAATTTGGTATGCGTGTAGCTTTAGTCACACAAATATAGGGAAAAGTCTAAAACCTAGAATAACTGCAATTTCTACCCCTAAAAAGAGTAACAAAGATTAAGGCCGGCATGCACATAGATCACTAAACGTATTTAGCGACTAAACATGTTTAAATTTGACGTATTTGTATGATTTGACCACTCCTATCATCTTAACATTCACTATGTTAATTAGTTTATAATTATACTGTAATGTAACTGTGAATCTAAGTATTAATAAATAAAATAAAATATATTTAGCCCCTAAATACGTTTAGGCATCATCGTTGTGCAAGTCGCCCTAAGAATAATATTTATTTTATTATCTGGGAGAATGGCGAGATCTCAGTTCGGACCAACCACTAGTATGTTTGTTTGTTACTCAGTCACGTCGTAACGGCTGAACCGATTTCGATGAAGTTTAGTATGTACGTAGATTTTAACTTGGATTAACACATAGGCTACTTTTTATCCCATAAATCAGGTCCCATGGGATAAAAACGGAGTGCCAAGTCAAATTGCAACTGCGAGTTTAGCTTTAATTCTACCTACACATTTAGTAGTGTAACGCGTACGAAATCACGGGCAACAGCTAGTATTAGTATAAATCCTTACCTCTGGATGAATATTGAATCTGTTGAAAGTGTTCACATCATTTGGGTACTCCACTAGTCTGTCATACATTAGTTTTGTGATGCCAGCCATAAAGGGACGCTCCTGAAATGAAAAACTTCATAAATAAATCATAATAATTCATAATAAATAAATAAATATCGCTGGACATTTCACACAGCGCTATCTAGCCCCAAACTAAGCAGAGCTTGTACTATGGGAACCAGATAACTGATAGAATACATACATACATTTTTTTTTTTGTAAATACATACTTATAATATGTAGAAAAACACCCAGACACGGAACAAATATCTGTAGATCATGCAAACATTTGTTCCGCGGCGGGAATCGAACCCGCTACCTCCTGCGTCTCAGCCGGCTATGCGCCCACTGCGCCACGGTGGCAGTCAATATAATAAAAATAATAAAAAGAACAACTTTTATATCCCACTACACCCCTCACATACACGCAGAGAAACCTAATACCAAATAGGTTATGTAGAACAGACTTTATGCAACATCACATACAAAAAAATAAAATCTTGCTTATTCACATCCTTAATTTAAGGGACTGTAAGCACGAAATAAGAAATTTGCTTTTGGATTTGTCATATCAAGCCACGGAGGCTCTACTGGAAATTCAAGAATAATGACTGATCCTTGTCTTGAATTTCTAAATGAACTATTAAAAATTGATTAAAACACACAAACACAAACACCAATTAGTACTAAACACTTTTAATTTAAACTTAAAACAGATTTTCGAACATCGTTCCTCGGAGGGTGCTAAGGGCTAGGATACAGCAATCTAGTCTAGCTCTCAGCGCACCCCTACCCTACTATTGTAAATTAAGAGCGTAGTAAATGAACTAGATATAAGCACTATGTTTTTAGTTTTAAGCTTGCTATGTACATACCTACTTACTTGTATTTTCTTGTGTGCAAATAAATAATTATTTGATTTGATATATAGACAAAGATACAATTTTTTTTGTTTTTTTGTAAGTATTAAGTATGGATTACCTGGACCACAGTCTTGTAATAAGAATAGTAGAAGCCCATTTCTGTACGAAATGACATCTCCCTTTCCAATTCGGAGAGATACGAGAAGTTCCGGTCATTCTCAAACAGATGTGACACGTATCTGTAGTTTATGTAGCCAGCGGAGCATGCTGAAATAATAGGAATATTTTCATAGAGTACAAAACCCAGACACGGGGCCAATTCACGCAGTACAATTTTAAAAACATAATACCAAATAGCCCTACCACTTGGTACTGTCTTGTCTTGTGTCTTGTACAGTTGACCCAAACGAGATTTGATTATGATACAATACAATATAATTTTTCACACCACCTGCTCGACAATGTCAAAATATATGTCATGTAAACCTCACCGAAAGCAGGTGATTATATCCCTACGGCTGAGTCGGGAGTAAAGTTGTACTGAATTTCATTATGCCTTCGCGGGCATAATGTGATTTGAATTTGGAACCCCATCTGTATTAAAATTTGAACCAAAGAGACCCACACAATAAGAACTTATTCGTAAATCGAACTAACCTCTGCACAGAATGCACTAACCTAGATTTGGTTTTTATTGTCTTGCGTGAAAAGTAGAGTATTCTCCTCGTGGATAAAGCTGTCTGCATCTTGGGCGTGCTTATATGCCTCTCTGCACTTAGAATTCTAGTAACTCCAACTCCTAACTTAACTCTAGAACCCTTCGTTACGTTCGGGATTCATTATAGCGCCCGTGACGCAAGACACTGCTTTATTCCCTCGTTTAATAATCTACTATTATAAATTTTGTTTATAGACGAGCAGCATTATCGCTGATATGTGTACATCACACAGTGCTGAAAGTATTTCTATTCACTTTTGTAGTAATGTCTTATTAATGCATAGCCAGTTATCGAGTTTGTTTTTAAATAAGTTTAATGAAGTAGCAGAAACTGTTTCTTTGTCATCAATTCATTAGTTAAAGGACTGCTGAACATAGGTTTCCAGAGCAACAGATCTTGTGCAGCGCTCAACGGCTCCCAGCAGCCTTTATCAGATCTTCTTTCTATCTAGTTAAGGGCTGTCCGACATCTGCACTTTCAAGTGGGTGGTTTCTACTCGAGAATTTAGCGAATGTATTTGAATCAGAATCAGTAATATTTTATTGTTAGACTGTTGTACAAGAGAGATCTTAAATATATTGGTTAGTACAAATTTGTACAGTTTATCCGTTTCGGATGCACAATATAAAAACAAAAATCCAATAAAAAAAAGTGGCACTCCGGGAGTGCCAACAGAAGTGAAAACTTGAACAATTACGAGATACTTATTTACAGAGGTGTCAGTAACGGTAACAGTGTCGCGAGTTCAATGGTTTTTTCCCATCTCAAAAAATGCCCAACGCGCCTAAAGAAGTTTTCACTTTATATACAGAGGTGTCGGTAACGGTAACAGTGTCGCGAGTTCAATGGTTTTTGCCCATCTCAAAAAATGCCCAACACGCCTAAAGAAGTTTTTACTTCAATACACAGCAGAAATTATTTTCTGTTACTTCTTCCAGAAATTCAATTACTTCAATAATCTCATTTAAAAATTCTCTGAATCAACTTGGGCAAATCGGCGTTGTATGTATGTATGTATATTTGTTTGTCCGAGGATAACTTTCGAAGCGTTGATCCGATCATCGTGAAATTTGATACATAGGTGACTAAATGAGCTAAAAATGTTAGGGGGTTGTTGAGATATTGGGGTTCAGGACGGCTAAAAAAAACCAAATGGGGCTATCCAGTCAAGTGGCACGTCTAATAAAATTATATATAATTTATAAGTACATTTCGACCGCTGGTGGCGCCTACCGTATTTAAATTGGCAAATGCCTTTCAAATATATTCTCTACCTATCAAAAACCATTCCCTACCCGCATTAATTGCACTCACGACGAAGAAAGAAGAGTACAACAGTCATCGCTAATACGCATCTCGCAACGCACGCAAAACACTATATCGGCGGTCTTATGACCCTTTATGCAATATAAAAGTGAACGTGGCCACGGTGATAATAATATTTATTGTGAAATCGAACTGTGAAACCCAACAATCTGTAGTGCCTCTGGAATGCGGTGAATGAACAACGGGAAGATACCAGGTCAGTACCAGGTATTAGCCATAATAAAAACTGAACTTTGACAAAATTCACAGAGTACACCAGTGACCCCACAGTGCTGTAATTTGGTATGATTGTAGCTTTAGTGACATAAATATAGGCAAAAGTCTGAAATCCAGAATAACTGCAATATCTACCCTAAAAAAATCTAACCAATGAACATGAACTTCCATTACCTGTACTGAGTTGATACTGTCAAGTTTTTTGGTTATTCATTTCATGGCACTATTTTGATATTCAAAGATTACAAATAATATTTTATGGGAGACTCGCGAGACTCAGTTCGGGGCGAAAACAACTAGTAACAAAAGTGAACATTATGAGCAATAATGCTGTTCATCTATTATCAAATATATAAATATAGTACATTACTGCAGCAAAACGTTGATGGATGAACATGTAAGGATATACGTAAGTCCAAGTTGTGGCCAAGGCTTGTATAGTACTTTTCTCAAATATTGCAAATATGCGCGGAAATTATAAAATAAATTAATAAATACAATTACTTTTCAAAATCAATGACAACAACACAACAACAACAAACAACAATAATTTTTGCCACATTAAAGAGTTCAAATTTTTTTTTTCAATAATCAGCAAGCCAGTTCGAAATTTAAATAAAACCTTTGTTAAGTTACCTTCTTGGTTGCCATGTTTCGGAGTAAAAGACAGTTCCATTTTTAAATTACACAATAGATATGAGTTCACCATGTAATTTATTTGGCCGCTAAGTCATGACAGATATTGATTTTCAGACAACTGTTGCCGGCAGCTGCTCGCATGTATTTGGCCAGTACAGCAATTTCGATTTATCTCGAAGAAGGTTGTCAAAATAAAGCTCAAGTTTCCAAGCATGTTTGAGAAAAAAATATTTGTTGTATGTGTACTAAGTACATTTAATTTTATTTATTTATATTTATTATCAGCCATTCGTGTCCCACTGCTGGGCAAAGGCCTCCCCCCATTCTTTCCAGACTTGGCGGTCCTGAGCTGATTGTGGCCAATCCGTTAGGAATTTATCCAGCTCGTCCCGCCATCTACGTTTCGGTCTGCCGCGTCGCCTTCTCGCTGGATCAGGACGCCACTCGGTGGCTATCCTTGCCCACAGCTCACTTGGCATGCGACAGACATGCCCAGCCCAGTTCCACTTCAGCTGAGCGGCTTTGGTGGCTACGTCAACAATTTTGGTCTTTGAGCGCAGTTCAGTGTTCCGGACTCTATCCGTTCGCTTGACACCCAAGATGCTGCGTTCCATCGCACGCTGACAAACTTTGAGCTTGGACTTTAAAATGTTAGTCAGTGACCAGTTCTGCGCACCATATGTCAAAACGGGGAGGATGCATACGTCCATTAGCTTTCTCTTGAGCGTTAAAGGAAGATCTCCTTTCATCATATCTCCCATGGCCCAATAGCTCCTCCAGGCATTTTCGGTTCGCCGAGCGATTTCCTTAACCTGCCTGTCCTCGAAGGAGACTATTTGGCCTAGGTAGATATACTCTTGGACGTATGCTAGGTCTTCTGCATCCACCATTATTCTGGTCTTAACGCTGTTGGTCATGACCTTGGTTTTTGCCCTGTTCATTCCAAGTCCAATCTCAAAGCTTGCTATGCTAAGTTCTTGAAGCATCGTTTGTAGTTCTGTGGCTGATGAAGAAAAGAGGACGATGTCGTCCGCAAAACGGAGTTTTGTCAGCTTCACCTCGCCGACGTCAACTCCCTTCTCTTCCCAGCCAGCCGCCAGCTTCCTAAACACCTCCTCAAGGGTGCTGGTAAAAAGTTTTGGTAAAGTGGGTCTCCCTGTTTTACTCCCTTGACTATTTTAAAGGATGGTCCGATTGAATTTAACTTAATTGAGGCTGTACTATACGTATAAATATTTCGAATAAGGTTTATGTAAGTAGGGTCTATGTGCTGGTTTTTAAGGGCATCGAAGATGGCTGTGTGGTGAATACTATCAAATGCCTTTGTATAATTCACGAAAGCAACGTACAAAGGCATGTTGTATTCGCAGAATTTTTCTATGAGTTCATTAATTGTTTGGAGGTGGTCTGTAGTTGATAGTCCTCGGCGGAAGCCTGCTTGCTCCGCCGGTTGTTCCATGTCTAGTTGCCCAGAAATACGGTACTCAATTATTTTTATAAATGCTTTATAGAGATGAGACACGAGACTAATTGGGCGGTAATTATTTATATCAGTTTTGTCTCCTTTCTTGTGCAAAAGTATAATATTCGAATGACAAAACCGGTCCGGAAATTCACCTGACTTTAAAATAGTGTTAAATAAATTGGTGATGTGTGGCAAAAGTGTCGGTTCTCCTACTTTAAGGGCTTCTGTAGTAATTCCATCTTCCCCTGGCGACCTGTTATATTTCATTTGTGTGAGAACTCTATGAACCTCGAGGCCAGTTATTGGTGGTATGGTGTCAGGGCATGAATATGGAATAGCATTTGTGGTGTGTTGTGGGTCTGAATAAAGAGATTTGTAAAAACTTGTACATATGTTCATTATTCTATCTCTACTCTGGTGTTTAACTCCAGTTTCGTCTCTAAGGCTTGTTATCCACGATTTGCCAACCGATGCACCCTGTTTTGCAATTTTAAGTGATTTATTTCTTTCTAATGCAATTTTGAATAACTGGGTGTTATAGTTTCTTACGTCTTTTCTAATGCTACGCTTAACCTGTCTGTCTTTAACTCTATATTCTACGCTATTGATGTTACTATTAACTCGTTCCTCTAATAATTTAATAGTTGCCTCTGAAAGTTTTTTATGTTTTTGTTTAATTTTACTACTTGATTTCTTAATACAATTTTCTATAATATTAAATTCCTTTTGTACATCTTCTTCATCTGATTTTAATAACTCAAAACTGTTTTTTAATTCTAAATTAAAATCTTCCTTGCATACTATTAAAGTTTCTTTAGATATCCTCTTTATGTTACATTTTATCATTTTAAATCTTTTAATGTTGAAATTGAACCGAATCGTAGCACGAATAGGTCTATGGTCTGAACTAAATTTTATTATGTTTATTGGTTGGACATTGGTTATAGTGGTTTGACTTGAGGAAAGGACATAATCGATTTCATTTTTATACGTTCCACATGGGGAGACTCATGTCCAACGTCGTTCAGGTTTTTTAAAGAAAGTGTTGTTGATCCTTAAACTTTGTCCAAACGCGAATTGGATGAGACGTTCCCCTCGTTCGTTACGGACACCTAGTCCGTGTGGGCCTAAAATTGAATCATCATCCAAATCTTGTCGTATTCCAACTTTTGCGTTAAAGTCTCCCATAATCACATTCCAGGTGCCTCGGTGTTCACCACAAGCTCTATTCAGTTGATCATAATACTCTTCTACTTCATCATCTGGGCGTGTTGATGTAGGAGCATATCCTTGGATAACGGTTAACAGTTTTTTATCAGTTACTTTAAATTTAAGCACTGCTACCCTTTCCGAATAAGCTATAAATTCAGAAATATGGTTCTTCCATTTTTTGGCTACTAGAAAGCCGACTCCATACATACTTCCTGTTCCATAGTGGTAAAAGATATTGTTTTCTCGTTCGATAGTATTTTCCCCTTCTCTTCGTACTTCGGATAGTCCGAGTATGTCCCACTTTAGGTCCTTCAATGAATTTTCCAATTCTAGCAACCTATCGTCTGATTTTAATGTCCTGACGTTAAAACTAACAATATTCAATATGCTATCTCTGTCCTTTGTACAATTTGCCTGGGTCATTTGACGGGAAATCGATCTCGCCCGGGGATTCTTAGCCCTGGCACCGGGGTGGTTCTGCCTTCCGTCATCAACAGACCCAGCCCCGAAGCTACCGGGAACTTGGGGCCAAACGTTTATTGTGTCTGTCATAATGAGAGGGATTTGGACTATAACCCACCACACTGGTCCAATTGCGGGTTGGTGGGTGGTGCGCCAGAGCCTCGTTTGCTGGTCGGCAGGGTATACCATGGGCCGGTGAGGTTGGCTTGGGTTCCGAGAGATGTTGTATGGAACCCCTTATACCCCTACATACATACTATACATTTAATTATATTAGATTATAGATACAAACTAGGCACGACAAATGGACGCATATTGTCACCAATTGATATTCACGAGATGGCAAGAGGAGCCGAGGTGGACAATACGAAAGATGGGAAGATGAGATCAAACTCACAGCGGGCCGTGACTGGAGAAGGGTTGCCCGTGAGAGATCCTAATGGAAAATGCTAGAGGCCTTTGGCATGACCCTCACTGAACTGAGAGACTTATTATAACAAAAACAAAACAAAAAAAAAAGAAATTCAGTCAGGATACAGAGGCTAAAATAAATAAATAAATATTATGTTCATTGTCTTACAACAAAAAATAGGTTTGGTTTGGTTGGACAGTGGTAGATTTATAAGTGATTTCAATCTCTCTTGACTTCCAGGACTCCACTGCTAATAGCCTTGAGGCATTGAAACTTAACAACATTTTAGGCACAATAAATAAGTAGATATTACTCTGCCGAAAATAAATTAAGAGTTTTTTATATATATGCATATTATTTTGTTGCATTTCAATGTTATATTTCCACCAAAATTATTAAGAAAAGTATGGTTTGTTTACCTAGAACTAGGATCGAGAAATACTTGACAAGCTTTGTTGCTGATAAACGCCTCTTCTTCGGCTCGGCTGGGCTATAAACTGTATTATCATTTTCACTCATTTTTAAAACGTAAATGCATGTTCTTCGTAAGGAAATTAATTAAATTAGTTTCAATTTCCCAGCGAACGAAAAGACCGATTTTACTTTTTAGGCAGTGTTGCCAACTGGTCTAGCTGGTCCTCCCTCCCCTCACTGAATGAATTAAATGAATCAGCTGATTCGCACATAAATTTTATCATAAATAGATAAAAATAACTATGTTTGATAAATGTACCTGAGATCTGTAGAGCAAAATAGATTTAAATCTTTTTTTAAGTTGTTTGAAGGAATTTGATAGAAAATAAATCAAATATTACATAAATATCCTTTGTTACTGTATTTTTATTTGGTGTGCAATAACGAGTAGGTATGTTTTAGTATTTATAAACAATGGATTACAATAAATGAATGAGTAAGTAAATCACACAGATGCTCGGTGCATATGTTGAATTTGGCTAAAAATCCACCTTGTTAATGCTAAATAGTTCCAGTCCAGCTAATAAATCCCTAAGTTGGCAGCACATAGGACTTGATACACATAGGATTGGCCATTTTTTTAAAAATTTATTGACAGTGAAAACATTAAGTAGTTTTTTTTTTATAAATTATAAGCTAGCATTTGACCACTATCTCGCCTGATGGTAAGCGATGATGCAGTCTACGATGGTACACGCTTGCCTAGAAGAAACCTATTCACTCGTGACTTGAAGATCCCTAGGTTGTAGTTACCAGGAAACACAGACTCAGGCAAGGCATTCCACTCCTTGACGGTCCGCATAATAAAAGTGGAAGAGTACCGCTTTGTGCATATGGGAGGTATGTCTACCATGTAGCGGTGCTGCATCGCGGAGCGTCTGGTTGTCCGATCATAGAATGGGGATGGTGGGATCAGGTTGAAAAGCTCCGCAGCACACTCTCCGAAATGTATCCGATAAAAAACCGAGCTACAGAGGGCTTAGCCAAGTTACAGTCGATTAGCGATGACGCTAGTCGATACGTCCGAAAATGTATGGGATTTGACACATGCTATAGAAATATTACGTCATTCAGCGACAGCAAATGTATGTAGAAATCGAATAGATTCGTGGCGAATGACATTTGGCTACGGGCCCAGCACTTGATTCGAAAATACCCATTATTCTCTACGTTATCTGGCAGAATAAAAAGATTTTTCTTCTACCATTCTTCTTCTTCATCGTGTCGATATGGATAATATAAAATTATCAAATGTTGTTTCGCCAATACTCGGCCACTTCAACGGCTGGCGTTAACACAGAATGAGGGCTTTTAATTTTCGATTTAAAATGAAAAAAACTTGTTCCAACTAGTGTAATAGATGGCGCTGTCTGGAGATGTGCTGCCAAAAAATATGATTTATATGCCAAAATCTCAAGAACACAATATCAAAATTTTTCTAAAACAATCTCACATCGTCAGATAAACAAACACAAATGTTATTTTTTTATTTCAAGTTCCTTGGAAAAAAATACTGACACGTCAATTGACAATTCACTTTCCTTTGTTAATCAGAGCATGACATAGCAACGCCATCTGTTAGCAGTTACAAAAACATGGCCGTGAAAACCACTCATTATAAACTAATATTTTTACCACGTGTGCGAAGTCGAGGTTGGTCAGCTAGTATCTAATAAAGTATGACATTGACATGCTAGAAGAAGACTAAAAATAAGAAAACATTTAAAAGGACAAAGCATTTTTATTTGTACCTACATACAAAAATTTAATAATGTAGTCTCGTAGATTATTGTTTCATGTATGTTTTACATTAAATGTTTAGTAGGTACTTTTTTTTTATCCGAAGCATGAGCCCTGCTGGGGCACTACAATACATTATTAAGCACTATATGTAGGTATCTATACCAATTTATTTTAATTTCTAACATATCATGAGTATAACTGTAGCTATAATACACATAAATGTCATAACTTTGATTGTATGGCGAGCGATATTTATATAAACATAAAATATGATATTAATTCAAAATTTTATACGACCACCCTAAACGTGTTGTGTTCGTATCATCATCACATTTGCATATCTGACATTATGCGTACAAATCATCATTAGAACGTAAAAATTAAGATTCCGTCCAGTACTTTTTAATAAGCCCTTCATGTTTCAAAATGTGTGTTAAAGCGACGATGGTTGTTCTATTGTTGCACAAGCCTCCGTCCTCGGTGATTGGTGCTACAGACACGATGCCTCGTAGGTAGAACCGTTCAACACCCTGCTCCATCGCGGAGAATGCTAGCCCATTCCCAGAATCCCCACGGCACACGAAGTTAGCTGTAAATACGGTTAAGTTAGATAAGTTACCGGGGCCCATCAGAGAGATGTGATCCGAGAGCGAGCTGGCGCATATCTGGGTCAACGCATAAGCATGGTATAGAGCGCATTGCAGCCAGTGTCTTGGGGACACTTCCGCCTGGTAGTGATCTGGAGCATATAGATCGTTTGCAACGGTCTTTATATAATTCATCTGTTTCTTCTGTATTTTAGTAATGTTAATAAATAATTAATATTTGTTCCGGGTCTGGTTGTTCCCCTATATATTTTGTCTTTATAAGTAGGTATTTTTGTATGAAAAACGTACACTATCAATATTCTATCAGTTATCTGATTCCCATAGTACAAGCTTTGCTTGGTTTGGGACTACGTGGCGCTGTGTAAAAATGTCCAGCATTATTATTGATCGAGCGAAGCAAGATCTCCAAATCAACTTGGGCAAATCGGTGTTATATGTATGTATGTATGTATGTTTGTTTGACCGAGGATAAGATTCGAAGCGTTGCTTGATCCGATCGTGAAATTTGATACATAGGTAGGTAGTGATGGCACAATTTTGGTGTGACTAAATGACCTAAAAATGTTGGGGGGTTGTTGAGATATTGGGGTTCAAGAGGGGTAAAAAAAAATGAGACTATTAGGTCAAGTGGGTCGTCAAATGAAACGTCTTCATTAGTACATTTCAACCCTGTTTTTATTTTTAGTTTAACCCTTGCAGTTTTTGAGTTATTAGCCATAACAAAAACAAAACTTTGACAAAATTCACAGGGTACACTAGTGACCCCACAATACTGAAATTTGGTATTCGTGTAGCTTTAGTCACACAAATATATGAAAAAGTCTGAAATCCATAATAACTGCGTTTTGTACCCCAAAAAAGGTTAACCAATTTATAAGAACTCCCTTTACTTGTAATTTGAATGAAACTGTAGGTCAAGTAAGGTGGTTGTTTATTTCGTGGCACTATTTTGATAGTCAAGGATTACGAATAATATATTTTTGTTTTTATGGGAGACTCGCGAGATATCAGTTCGGGGCGAACCACTAGTTATTTGGAGCCTGTACTGTGCCACTGCAGGGCAAAGGCCTACTTCCACCTGTAAATTAACTCGTGGTTCGCCCTGAACGCGGGTCTCCCATGACAAAAAATATTATTTGTAATCTTTGACTATCAAAATAGTGCCACGAAATGCATAACCAGTTTGCTTGACCTATAGTTTCATTCAAATTACAAGTAAAGAGGTTTCATGTTAATTAATTATTTTTTTATGGGTAGAAATTGCAGTTATTCTGGCTTTCAGACTTTTCCCTATATTTGTGTCAATAAAGCTATACGCTTACCAAATTTCAGCACTATGGGGTCTCTGGTGTATCCTGTAAGTTTTGTCAAAGTTCCGTTTTTATTATAGCTAATAACTTAAAAACTACAAAATTTAAACTAAAAATAAAAACGGAGTCGAAATAAACTTACAAATAACTTTTATTAGACGTGCCACTTGACCAGATAGTCCCATTTTGGTTTTTTCTTACCCCTCTTGAACCCCAATATCTCAACAACCCCCCCACATTTTTAGTTAATTTAATCAAACCGAAATTGTGCCATCACTACCCACCTATATGCCAAATTTCACGATAATCGGATAAGCGCTTTGAAAGTTATACTCGGACAAACAAGCATACATACATACATATAACGCCGATTTACCCAAGTTGATTAAGCGTTCTCGCTTGGATCGATCAATAAATATAATTGAGCCTCCTCTCACATTCTTGTCAATCCAATTGTAAGAGGTCCGTGTGAAAGGGCTCGCACAGGGAAGGACTTCCATACCTATTTCTGCGGCCGCGCAGCATTGCTATTTCAGTTTGAAGGATACCTAATTTTACCGGTTAAATTACAGGGACATGAGGCTTTACACCTTTGTGCCTCAAGTTGATGGACGCAGGGCAGTACATCGTAAGGCAAGTTTCTAAGGCGCATGACCTACGAGGCAATACGTTGTTTAAAAAGAAAAAAAAAATTTGTTAAAAGTTTTAGGCGTGCATAACCTTATAACATCAGGGGCCTCACCGCCAAGTTTTATTAAATAAAAGTTACACTTACATGAGTCTAATTTAGCGCACATCTTGTCAGATGTAATGAATGGACGGAAATGTGAAACGGATTCAGTGATGCAGTTTTCTATGCCAACGTAAGCCAGCTCCACCACAGCCAAGACTCTCTCACCACCCCAGGATGCTACCTGCAAATATATCAATAGTCAATCGCTTGTCAAAACATACTGTTTACAATAACATACCTACTAAAACTTGATTACATTGACTTTTTTAGATTAAATTAGAAATGTTTTATTGCACTCATAAAATAATACATAGACGAACTCAATGTTATTTAGCATATTCTTTCAGCTAACCTATAAGTAGTGTATATTTGTGGGAGTTTTGCGACGTCCCAAGTCGAGCAATTGAAACGACGGTATTATACCTACGTTGAAAAACACTGTATTAAAGATGTTCAGATATTAAGTGCATTAGCGCTAGGGAACTTAAATCGTGGATTAGCCACTCGGGTCCTACGTTTTTTTTTTTTTTCGAATGGACTAAACTCGCTGTTGGCCTCTGAGGCCGTGACAGCTTAACCGAACTTTTGGCGAGCGCAGATGGCGCTCAGCCCAGTAAGTTTTTTAGGCAACTAGCGCAAGGGCACCACTTAGGTACGAACCTCGGCTTGGGCTGTTGCCGGGGTGGGGATAGAGGAGAAACGCCCGGGTACATGACTGTACCTCGTATAGGCGGCGACTGAAGGGATTCGTCGACCTCGCCGGCGAGATCGGTGATTCTGTGAAGTGTTTGCTCTGTCTGATATAGATGACTCAGATATCGCTTCCGCATTAGCGGAGGTGATTTCGTCATCCGGGTCTCCGAGAACGTGTCTCGGACGACGGAGGATTTCGGGTACTACGTGAAAATAAAAATCCTTTTATATGGCGCGTAACTTGACAGTGGCAGATCTACCACACTACCTAGGGATGCCCCTGCGTGCTAGGGACGTATGTATGTTTCACCGTAGCGCCTAAACTACTCAATCAATTTTGATGAATGAGGTGTCAATCGATTCTTTATTATGGTGCGGGTGACATACATTGTTACCCGACTACGGCAAAGCCAAAGGGAACGGTTACATTTTTAGCAGTTTATGGTGATGTTCCACCGTAGCGCCAAAACTTCTCATCCGATATTGATGAATGAGGTGTCAATCGATTCGTCAATTCAATTTTTAACAAATAGCTTGTTTTATTTACTCTTCCTTTCTTGCCCTCCTGCAGCTGTTCTCTGTCTAAGTTAGCATCAAAGTTGAGACAGATGGGTCTGACGTAAGTCTTGTATTCGAAAGCATTGGTCAGAATGACAACAGCGATGTCATCTTGGAAGTTCGTGGTTATCCCTTGGAATGTCAGTGGTATATGTATTTCCTTGACCTGAAAAATTAAGAATGTCAAATAGAAGTTCTCACGGCCCTGTTAATAGATGGCGTTGCTCGGTCATAAGCTGTCCACAAATGAAAATCAAGTGTCAATCTCAATTGCCCTGACATTATTCTCCAGGGAACTGGAAGAAAAAACATTTCTAAAAAAACATTTCCCACTCCCTCAGGGGCCGTCCATTAATTACGTGAGGTGTCCGGGGGAGTTTATCCAAATCGCGCCAAATCTCACATGGGGGAGAGGGGGAGGTCTCGGCTAATATCACGTAATTTTTTTTTTATTTTATTACTGTAAATCTAGATTACGAGAGAAGCAATCTTGAAATAATGAAGCCAATTGTGTTTTCTTAAATAGGTAAGTCCGATGCATTTACGTATTACTTACGGGGGGGAGGGGGTCGAAACAAATCCCACGACATCTCACCAGGCGATCAAAAAAATCGTCAAAAACGTCTCACGTAATTTGGTGTGTCAATAGGTACTTAGATTAAAACCTGAATTCAAACAGTTTTTACTATTATTTAAATGGCTATTTTTTGTTGACAAATCAGGCGTGCGAAGCCGCGGGCGAAAGCTAGTGACTTATAAGTTTTAGTTATTGTGGATTTACTCTACCAAAGCTCCTTCGCATGAACATCTAATGGAAATAACCGTATTTCGTGTTCTGTCAAAAACTTTATGTAAAACTCACATCAGACTTCTGTGCGTCATTGTCGCGGGGATCAGACCACGGACGGTAAGTCTTGCCAACGGCCACCGCAAACTGTGAAGCTGGGAGTAGCTTTTCAGTGTCTCTCCAGAAACAAACGGCACCTATGTACCAAACCCCATAATTTATATTTATAGTCTAGTCTTACAGATAATAAATTATTATTTAAAAAAAAACATTTTATACAGTTCCTTGTGAGTAGATTGAAATGTAGAGGGCTCGCTCGGGGAATACATATTTCATACCTATACTTCATACCTATTTCTGCCGCCAAGCAGCATTGCTGTGTTTCGGTTTGAAGGATATGGTTGCCAGTGAAATTACAGGCACATGAGGCTGTACACCTTTATGCCTCAAGTGGATGGACGCAGGGCAGTCCATCGTAGGGCCCATTTCTAAAGTGCTTGACCTACGAGACAATTCCCGTCATAGGCAATGGTTACCATTTAACATCAGGTGAGCCATAAGCTTGTTTCATCTCCAAGCAACATTTTTTTTATACTAGCCCGTACTATTCCACTGCTGGGCAAAGGCTCTTCCTTCCACTTATCACGGTCTAGAGCCAGATCCCGCCAGTCTCTTTGGAAGACGTCCAAGTCATCGATCCAGCGCTTATTAGGCCTTCCTCGGCGTAGCTTTCCGTTTCGTTCAAGCAGCATAAAAAAAACATTAAATGGTCCTTAATTGGTTGGTAACCATTTTTTCTTCAAGTAAGGTAATAAATAATGAGGCCATTTAATTTTTAATGAGGGGCAACGCTAGTTGCAACTAGTTTTAAAAAAACCCTCATTGAAGATCAAATAAAAAAATCCAACTAGCGTAATAGATGGCGCTGATATGCAAATATTACCTGCCAAGACGATATTATTGCTGATCAGCGAGCCACCACAGATCATCTGATAAGGGGTCGTATTTTTTGAATACACCGCGGTGTGCCACGGGAGATGTCCTACTCCTCCAGCTGGTTTCCCACTGAGCAGTAGACTTTCTCCTTGTGGTACCACTCTCCCACATTCTGAAAACCATAAAGATAAGATGACATAATGCTGAGTCGAGACCCTTTTGCTGCTGTATTCAACTACCTCTATCTTCAAAGGTTTGCTGGAAAACTTTGATTTTATTTATTTTTCACAGTAGAGGAATAATACCAAGTTAAGTCCGATTAAAAATAGTAGGAAGATTTATTAAGGTTAAATTCGCCTTTGTACGCCATTTTGTAAGCTGTTTTTATCTGTAATGTATTTGTGTACGTTAGAGAATAAAGAAAGAACATATCTCATGTTTAAAAGTAGATTATTAAACGAAGGGATAAAGCAGTGTCTTGCGTCATGGGTGCTTTATTGAATCCCGAACGTAATGAAGTATTCTAGAGTTAACTCACGAGCGGAGCGAGGGAGTTACTAGAATCCTGAGTGCATGAGTGCCTGAGTGCCTGAGGGATATAAGCACGCCCAAGATGCAGACAGCTTTATCCACGAGGAGAATACTCTACTTTTCACACTTTCTGCGAGACTATAAAAACCAAATCTAGGTTGGTGCATTCTGTGCAGAGGTTAGTTCGATTTACGAATAAGTTCTTATTGTGTTGGTCTCTTTGGTTCAAATTTGAATACAGATAAGGTTCCAAATAATAAAGAAATTCAGTACAACTTTACTCCCGTCTCAGCCGTAGGGAAATTACAGTACTTTGGAGTCACCTGTGAATTTCGTGAAAGTTCAGTTTATATTATGGCAAATACTTCAATAACTACAAGGACTTTAATTTACCTACTAAAAATAAAAAAACCGATCCAGTACGAGTCGAACTCGTGCGCCCAGGGTTCCGTACCTACCCATTGTAATAGCACACTTTTATTTATTTACCTTATTTGAGGTTGGTGCCGATTAAGCTAGTCCTCTAAATTGTATGATCGCCCATACAACTCAGAGAACTATCTTAATTGGCGTCAACTATGCACGTATGGCGATTCTCTTTAATTTTTTATTTTTTTTATTTATTGGAATTTTTCCTTTATTTGTGCCAAATTTCGTGATTCTAGGTCAACGGAAACTAGGTGTAAAGGGGCCATAGACATATAGGTTTTAAATTTTAGTTTTCGCGAAAATCTACTGTGTTGACTCAGGACCTTGCTTTTTATACACCTAATAGGGACTATAGACCTCAGTATCTGGTATAAATTTCAACTTGCTAGGTCCAACCGTTCCTAAGAAAATTGGTGGTGACACACGGACAGACGGACAGACGGACAAGAGAGTGATTTTATAAGGGTTCCTTTTTTTTACCTTTTGAGGTACGAAACCCTAAAAAGGAGTCGAAATGAACTAATGAAGACCTTTTATTTGACGTCCCCCTCGACCTAATAGTCTCACTTTCATTTCTTTCACCCCTCTTGAATTCCAATATCTCAACAATCCCCCAAAATTTTTAGCTCATTTAGTCACGCCAAAATTGTACCATCACTACGTATCTATGTATAAAATTTCACGATGATCGGATCAACGCTTTGAAAGTTATCCTGGGACAAACAAACAACGCCGATTTGCCCAAGTTGATTTAAAGATCTCGCTTTGCTCGATTAATTATTATAATATCTATGAATTTCGTTGTTACAATGCTTGAACTTAGGTATTTTGCCTCATCAGACACAAGACAAAGATTTTCCTGTCAACAGCCAACAGGAAAATAGAAATAAAATACACATATAGTAAGTATTTATCCTCCTTAGGGCCTTTTATGCGCGCAGACGACACGCGTAGGGTTGCCATACGTCCGGAACTTTCCGGACATGTCCGGTAATATAGGTATTTGACCGGAATGCGGGGAGAATCCTACACCGTCCGGAATTTCTACAATAGTAACGAGTAAAATAAAACATTGCAAAACTTCCGAATTTTTAATTATAGTTCTGTAGAAAATTTTTGAGTTCTCAGGGTACGCGAACGCGTGAAAATTTGAGAATTTACTTCGTTCATTCATAAATGCATAATGCTAACGACATTAATGTTAGGTATATTTACAAGAAAGTCCGGAATTTTCATCAAATCTCAGGAATTTATTCCGGAATTTAGATTTTTTAATCTGGGAACCTTAGACACGCGTTTTTGGTGCCATAAAGCAGATTGCAGCATTGGTATCGATTCAAACGAAGGATACAATTATTTATCAAAATCGGCTCTTAAAACACTAATATCCTTCATTCTTCGAATCTAGAAAAGATTTAAAGTTTTTTTTTACATAGATATGTAGGTAATTATAGTACCTTAATTAATGGAAAAGCATTTTTTTGTCATTTGTGGGTGTTCATGCAATTCGAGATTTTATCTTTTGTCGCTTACGCCATTTACTCCTGCGACAATGCGGCGCGGCTGTTTGTCTCGTTCTTTACCTAAGCAAGCACTGTCACTTTTTTCGCGCAGGGCTCCGCTCCGCCCAATCGTCACCGAAATTAAAGTATATCGTCTTAAATAAATGAATACCTTCAGTATTCTACTAAACCTATTCAAAATTACGCGCGCGTACAAGTTTGTATAACTTGGGGCCAAAAACGCGAGTCGTACGCGCGTAAAAAAACACACCGTGTTCATAGTGGTGACTCAGTAGTATACCTACATTGTTAAAAATTCAAATACTATTGTAAATTGTTTTGTGAATAAATAAAATTTAAAATAAATACATTACCATGTAAAGTGCCTGCAGCACTTGCACCCACAACAATCGATAACAAAATAGCAAGATACATTTTAGTAACAATATGAGAACATCAAGCGTGCGAAAACAGCCACTGCCGAGCCGCTACTAACTTTACTAGATTAAAGCTCTTTATTAAGTAGGTATATTAATTCTTATGAATAGGAAAAGTGTGATTTTGGATGTGAGGTTCCGTACCTACCTTAGCTTTAGAATAGTTGACTGTTCAGCTTTTCGCATTGCAGCATCTCTTCGCCTGAGAGCACCATGTTGTGCCCCACACCGTTGCCATTGCGGTACTGCCGTCGACCAGCTCTGCCACCACGGTCTTTCCTGTGTAAGAAGCGTGGGAAGAATTCCCCGCCACGCCAGTCTCAATAATGTCATACGTCGAGCTTTTACCACCGCCAACTGCGCCGCCATTTTGGAACCAAGTGGTCTCGTGCGTGACGATGGTAAAAGACCTGACGGAATGACACTAATTCCGTGGAAGATGGGACGGCCTTTAGTGTGGGACGCCACTTGTGTTGACACTTTAGCACCGTCACATCTTTCCGGAACGCAAAATAAGGCTGGTGCGGCGGCTGAATCGGCGGAAAACCTCAAAAGGCGCAAATATAGTAGTCTAAACACATGCTTTATATTTGAGCCTTTTGGGGTTGAGACCCTTGGACCGTGGGGACCGAGCGCCCACAATAATGACCTTTCAAAACGCCTGGTCGATGCGACGCGTGACCAAAATGCTGGCCAGTATTTTGGCCAACGTTTAAGCATTGTCATTCAACGTGGCAATGCGGCCAGCATTCTGGGCACGCTCCCCACTGGCAGCGGCTTGTTAGATTAGGGTTTTATATATAGTTTGCTTTGTATATAGGTTTAGTTGCATAAAATAAATTACGTTCTACTCGTTGAAATTACTAAGTTGAATATGAAGTTGAAGTTCTAAGCTACCTACCATCTAAGCATAAAAATGTATATATAGGTACATGTAAGCAGAATAAATGAATATGAATATAGTTTAGGTTAATTAGGTAGGTAGGTATATTGTGTAACATAACTTCATAAATTAGGTTCCAAATGGATTTTTTTATGTGTAACATCTTTCCTCTCGGTTTGTGGGAGTGGTTTTGGCAAAAAAGACGGAAATGTATAACAGGAAACCGGGGAAACGCGCGCTATTTGATTTGACCAATGAGCGCGCGCGGTGGTCAGATGTTACACATCATATGCGCCTACTGTAAGGCTCGTAGTTTTTTTGATTTTTTTTAATTAATTATATTTAACCAATTTGGATAGGTATACACTCACGATAGCACCAGTACAAATCTAAGGGCTCAGTCAGACAGCGTGCCGGCGACGTCGCGCGTCTTGTTCCAACGTCCCAAGTTCCATCCTATATGCATCGGTGTAACCTGCCCGCGTCTAGCGACCGATGATCGCGCGACTTGCAGCGTCTAGTCGCCTCGTGCCAGATAGCTCGCTCGCTGCACTCATGGCTCGACTACGCAAAAAAGAACTTTCGAATATACGAATTACAAAATTTGTGCTGCACTGATAGAGTAGGTACTGTAATGAATAATGATATGAACTGTAACTGTAATTAACTATGAACTTATGAATTAGATAACTGAATATTAAAATAATTAAATAAATAAATACACTTTTTCACACCATCTGCTCGACAATGTCAAATTATATGTCATGTAAACCTCACCGAAAGTTATTTAAAGGACATAAAGAAATTTCATTTCATTTGCCTATGCATATGAATGTGATATGAATTTGGTACCTCATCTGTATTAAAATTTGAACCGAAGAGACCGAGAATGTACCAACCTAGATTTGGTTTTTGGTGGCTCGCAGAAAGTCTGAAAAGTAGAGTATTCTTCTCGTGGATAAAGCTGTCTGTATCTAGGGCGTGCTTGTATCCCTCTCTGCAATCAGGATTACCTATAGTAACTCCCTCGCTCCGCTCGTGAGTTAACTGTAGAATCCTTCATTCAATATAGCTCCTGTAACGCAAAACACTGCTTTATCCCCTCGTTTAATATTCTACTATTTTATTACTTACTAATTTAAATTTATAAATTTGTATACCTGCTGGAAGGCGAAACATAGTTGATCTGACTACCATTACCTATGGCCTAGTTGTGAGCCTAACCTATGAATGAATGAATGAATGATAATTAACTAAAAATAAACAGGTTTATTACTTGTGGAACCCTAAAACCGATCCGCCTACGTCATATTAAAAGTTGATAAGTTAGTAACAACTTGTAAAGGTCAATTAAAATGTGACATTACATCTTATTCAAGTTATAAACAGGAAAACCAGTGTAAATACTAAATACCTAGGTACTACCTACCTTAACAATTTTGCAGTTTGAAAATTCCACCTAATACTTACTCCGAGCAGTTTTTTTATTAAGAACTAGTTTCCGCTAGCGGATTCTCACGTATGCTTTGTCCATATTACGTAGCCTATAGCAATTGATGTCATAATCTATCTACTACGTGTTTTGTTACGTTCGACATTAAATGAAAACACGGGTAGGACTAAAAGCTAGTATTGTTATAAAATAGGTTTTATTTAAATTCATTACCATATTAAATTTTGAAATTACAAACAACCTAACATCAAGTGCTAAAATATCAATGCAACAGCCTGTATAAAATAGGTAAACAAATCATATTCATTCATCATGTATAAGTAATCTTAAGCGGATTCATCGAAAAGGCGCCGCCGATTTGCGTTAAAAATTGTTTATTGGAAATGTATCGATTACTGGGTAAATATTTAAGCTACAGGTATTAAACACACCTCTAAAATCAGGTAATACGATTCCGAATGTATGTTTTAAATTAATGTCGTACATAACGAAACAGGTTGTATATTAGGAATTTATAATTTTTTACTTATAAAATGAATAAGGAGGTGAATACGCTTGTGATATACAATATGAATAAATAAAAAAAATGCGAAGTTTAAAATTGGAAGCGTTCAATGAATGTACCTACTGGTTGCGTAATTTCCTTTGATACTTACCTGAATAAGTTATTCAACGCGTGACTTGAAGACGAATGCAGTGCAGTAATCTATAAAGGTGTTATAGGACGTAGACGCTCCGCGGTACGACATTAACAGATCACAAGGATCATTTTGAAACGTCAGTTTTACTGCCTGTTCCTTCGCGACCAAGCCAGGAAAGAAAGGCAACAAACAAGGTTTGTTGTTTTTTTTTTAATGATCCTTTTAGAATACATAACAATACAGAAAATAAATTACGTCTAAACTGTAACATTTTGAACGAGTTGGAGCAATTTCAATCCCAAGCTTCACTATCATCTAAATAATCCGATATTTTAAAGTAGGCTTTTTTATAAAGATTTTGTTTAATTACGTTTTAAAATTTGTAAATTGTAAATTTTTGTACATCCCTTGGGAGTTTGTTATAAAAGCGTACACCTTGCCCTTTGAACGATTTACTAACTTTATATAGTCTACAAGTGGCAACAGCGAGTTTATCTTTATTTCTAGTATTAAAATTATGATTATCGCTATTTTTCTTAAACAAATTAATATTTTTGTGAACATACATCAGATTTTCATATATGTATTGACAAGGGAATGTCATAATATTTATTTCTTTAAACTTATTGCGTAATGATTATCTGCAGCACAAAAACTGTGTTTATATCTGCAGCACTCCCCCACAGTCATTGCATCATCGTGCGCCATCAGGCGAGATCGTGCTCAAACGCTAGCCACTAAAATCGCGTACCAATTATCATGATTGATTGATTGAAAATACTTTATTGCGCTTGTAAAACTAGTACCTTTGTGCTAACCTTTGTGTATAGGTAGTGCGCAGAAAATGAAAGTAGGTATGTACCTAATGAAAATTTACTAAGGTACTCGTATGGCTCGTCTCGGCCTCCGATAAAAGCAGTCGCCATTGTCTGTCCTAGCAGCTTCCCTCCAGTTCTCAAAAGATTACTTACTCATAATTTAGAGAATTAAGCATTAATAACTAGTGGTTCGCCCCGAACTGAGATCTCGCGAGTCTCCAATTAAAACAAAAAAATATTATTTGTAATCTTTAGACTATCAAAATAATGCCACGAAATGAATAACCACTTAACTTGGTCTACAGTTTTATTCAAATTACAGGTAACGGCAGTTCATGTTAATTGGTTATTCTTTTTTGGGATACAAATGGCAGTTATTCTGGATTTCAGACTTTTGTCTATATCTGTGTCACTAATACTAAAACTTAAAAACTACAAGGTTTAAAGTAAAAATAATAACAGGGTCAAAATGTACTCACAAAGACCTTTTATTAGACGTGCCACTTGACCGGATAGTCCCATTTTGGTTATTTTTACCCCTCTTGAACCCCAATATCTCAACAAACCCCCCCCCCCCCTCCCCCATTTTTTTTTATTTTTTTTTTAGCTCACACCAAAATTGTGCCATCACTACCTATATACCAAATTTCACAATGATCAGATCAACATAAATAAATAAATATAAATATTGCTGGACATTCTATAAAATGTGATTCTGTTATTGGCATTAAGCATTAGCTATAAGAGTTTGTATAAATTGTTACAAAAAAAATATTCACACAGTGCTATGTAGCACCAAACTAAGCAGAGCTTGTACTATGAGGACCAGATAACTGATAGAATACGTATATATGCTGTTTTTTTTTTTTAATACTTATAGTACATAGAAAAACATCCAGACCTGGAACAAATATTTATAGATCATGCAAACATTTGTTCCGCTATTATATCAACGTTATAAATAACTTAGTACAAACTTACCTGCGTGTATATTTTTGTATTGTTTCTGTATGTGAGGTTATTTAATAAAGAGTTGTGTGTCTATGAAATATGTTAAAGTCATTCTGAAGTTATATCATCGATTAGCTCAACCTAAATATTTTATATCTACATTATTAATCACAGAAAAATAAAATTGGTCTTTTGTTTCTTGTGATACAAAGTTATAAACAAAAATTACAGAAATGCGTACAAGAAAAAAAATGTGATGTTTGAACATAATTTTATAATGTAAGTAGACACATTTTATTTGTTAAGTTAATTTTTATATCTTTTGTCTGTTTAGTGCTTTCTTTGTATATGTATAAATTGTTTGTTAATAATTATTTTTGTAAATAGTATGTATGTGTGTGTCCGATGTTGCAAATAAACGCTAATATCAAAAGTAGGTAAGTAATTTTGATGCAAAATGTATTCCTTCATTCTATTATTATTGTTCAATGTTCTGTATTATTCATTTTAACCGACTACGGCAACGCCAAAAGGAAGGGTTAAGTTTTTAGCGATTCGTTTTTGATCCGGGTGACATAGTTATTAGGTAAGTAGTCGGGTTTCAGTTTTTAAACATAAATAGGTAGCTTGTTATTTAATTCTTCTATGTATTTGGTTTTGAATATTGTGTGTGCGTTTAATAATTCTGTAACTATTTTAAATCAAAAATAAATTGATTCATAATAATTATGTCTTAACTATAATGCACCCGAAAAATCCATTAATTTCCTATCTGTAACCTGTATTTTGCCACTGCAGGACAAAGGCTTCCTTTCCTTTCTTTTAATGAGAACTTTTCAGTTCAATTAAAAAAAACAAGTTTCAACTACATAGTGTAATGGCGCTGTCTGGAGTTAAGCCGTCAAAAATATGGTTTAAATATCAAAATCTCAAAGACACAAATTGTTATGAACAACTAATGTTGTCAGATACACAAACACGTTTGTTTTTGACATTGACAATTGACTTTCCTTTGTTATTCAGAGCACGATAGAGTAACGCCATCTGTTAGCAGTTATAAAATCATGGCCGTGAAAACCCCTCATTGACGTGTGGCTGCCGTCAGGCTGATCTAGCCAGTGTTGTCAGCTAAACATTTAATTTACCGGATACATAAATATGATTATCTTTTAATAATGATTAATTGATTGATTGATAAAATGATGATTGCTAAATACACTAGTGGTGTCTTTAGACAAATGGTAGTTATCAATAAGATCTACACTTCTGATGACAGCTGTCAAACTTCAAACAGCCGTATCTCAGAAACTAGACGTTCTAGGCTAGCGGTGTCTAAACAAATGGTAGGTATCAATGAGATCTGCATTTCTGATGATAGCTGTCAAATTTTATTTCATCATCAGGTGGGCCATATGCTTGTTCCATCTACAGGTGGTATAATAAAAACCTATTGCTCCTATAGGACCAAGCAGAGGCGTCACGAAACCGAATAAAACAACAAAATACTATTTCAAATGAGTTTATTTGCAGTGTTGTTCGTCATAACGAATCATACCACGAGCCGAGACAATTATAAAGCGTTACAATCGCGTATTCGTTGACTTTGGTCTAATAACGGAACCCTGGATATATCCTAGTTTAAGATTTTACAAGCAAAAGATTTTTTGTAAGCCGTCGAGCAATGTGCACTGGCAGAATATATTTAATACTTTGATTGTGAAGTGATCTAGATAAACAATCGCAATCAAATTGCTGCTAATTAGCGGCAATCGTCTTATTGCCCAATTCATAATTTTTTGTAAATTCCAAAAATTACCAATTACCCTACGAGACTTTTTGTTTGAAATACGTAGTAGGTACAAAAAATAGATGTCGCTTGAATTAAGGATGGACTCAAGGGGCATCTATTTTTTTTTACAATCTTCTTTATTTTAATCGTCATCTTATGTAGGTACTTAATCATAGCACGACACTTTATCTAGACACCTAAATCAAAGAATAGACAAGATAATAATCAAAGTTAGTCATCTTGAAGTAAGTTTACCTGTTTTTACTATGATTAATTTCGTTTTTCTAACATCTATGAGATAATAACAATTACTAGAATACTTGGTGTTTAAATGGAGGTAGCTTTTTAGACATTTTATTCACAATTACAAACTATAAAAAAATATGTCAATCCAAAAAGTTGTATCAATCTTTGACAATGCTACATGCTGATACGCTCGGAATCCTACAAATATTCCAAATCTCTATCCACACAATGACCCTTTAATTTGTGCCCAAATACTGAATATTACATTAAAATTCATAATCAGTGTAAATTTTGGTATGCAATACAATCTCCAAAACATTAATAGCTGTGTTCAATAAAGTTTTGCCTTCCTTTCTCTCCTATTTGAAAAGTGCCAACCGAGAGAGAGATGCACAATTTAATATTTAGAAGGCCGTTACATAGTCCTTTTCCTAAGAAAGTCTCGGGCTTGGCTAATGGGTGTCAGATTGCAAATAAGGTTGAAAATGTACAATTTTGATACAGGATACATTAGCATTGCGGCCAACAGACTTTATTCATGAAACAGACTATACAAAATTCAGAATAATATAAAGACCGAAAATTCTAAGAAAATTAATTTAAAATTACATAATAATATGAGCAAAACACATGAGCATCAGTATATTCAGAAATGCGTTATGTAGATATACAGTTTTAGAATAGTTTTAATGTAAGTTACAATTTCAAAAATACGGGCACAAGATTAAGCACACCAAAATACACTACCAAATACCAACCACTACAGGATTTACACTTCTTATTTTACTCGTATAGAAAAGTTATTGCAAATGGCGCCAAGGAAGGCGCCGGGCGTGCTCTAATTATAAACATTTTAATAATTTAAATCTCTTTAAGTTATGCGATTTACTTCTTTGCTATATATACAGCGGCCTGGTTTTTTTGTCATTACATATCCAGATATTATGCACCTAAGTATCTAGAATTTACGCATTCTTACCTAGTATTTTTGCACCTTGAGGGTGACAATTTATATGAACAAAACCTCTTTAATATTAGTATAAGATTGAAAAAAAACCTGGTATTTATTATCTGTTATTTCACTTACCTAAGTTTTTCTAGGACAGTTACTCAAACTTTAATGGCATGGGTTTGAGTTTATTTTTGATTTCAACCCAAATTGGCCAATAAATAATAAGAACTTACATTATTTGTGTTCCTGGAATAGCAAACAAGTAAATCTCATCGAGCTAAACAACGAATTCGACACTATACATTATATATATCATGCAAAAATATTTTCTTTAGTTTCCTATGTATAAATTATACATACAGCTATATACAGGCGCTACTCTAGATTGGACTGTGTTAAGCAGTGGGCTGGCAAACGCCCTAACATTACTTTAAGGTAATATTTGGCATATTTAACTAGTCAGTGGAAATTCTTTACGTAAATTACATATTTCTTGAATCAAGGCAACAGCTACTAACACTATTATTACTCACGACAGTTTCTGTCACGAGACGTAAGCTCTAATTATAATTCAAATACACCTACATACCAAAAGGGCTTCAAAAAGATAATTGAAAAAATATTTCCAATTGCCAACCTACATAGATGGCGCTGACTGTCAAAGATGGCTATTAAATTCATTCATTTTATTTATGTATGTACTCCTGTTTTTTATGTAGCCAGTGTGTCTGCTCAGGGCTACTAACGGATAATGATATGACGATAAATATTAAATAAATAATGCTGGACATTTCACACAGCTCTGTCTAGTCCCGAACAAAGAAAGGAATACTTTTAATGTGTTTTTGTAATACGAACGTATAATAGGTATATTTATAGAGACCCGGAAGAATTATCTGTATATTTGTAATTATTCAGAGGCGGAAATCAAACCTTCAACCTACTGCGTGTTTGGTTATTCGCCCATTGCGCCATGGAGGTTACTTATGTATTTACATCACAGCGCCATCTAATAACAATACTGGAAGCTTGATAAAAGACCATAAAAAAACTAAGCGAACGCTCGGCGCTAACTTCCCGTGACAAATTCTGTATCTAACATACAAACTCTTAAAACGTAGGTACATACAAATCCTGAAAATGAAAACTATTTTACTCACCACATAAACCGTTGATTTTGAGGACAACAATTGACAATATGTACGTATAAAATCGAATAGAAAATCGAACTATAAATATTAAACTATACTTAACAGTTAATCACAAGGCTTTCGTGAAAATAGTTTATCGATATTGACACACAAAATGATGGCAATTCTGTTATCACAAACTTTAGGGTTGTTGCGCTAAAACCCGTTTCAAACTTTACTAAATTCAGTGCATTAAATGAAAAAAACTACCTAAAGTTTTGACACTCATTTTCTATTATACGTACTGAATTTAGTGCTCTGATTATTGCAAAGTGATTATATTACTTTAATAGAATTGCCATTATTTTGAACAATTTGTTTTATGACGGGCTCATGGGAACTTCTTCGTCTCCAGTTTGTCCCTGATTTAAACCCTTATGCCAGAACGAAACTCAGAACTAAATCAAGCCCCAAGATCTAGATAGATTTGTGACAGTTTTTCTATTTCACAATGAGGGCTTTTCATTTTCGATTTCAAAAGATAAAACTAGTTCCAACTAACGTAATAGATGGCGCTGTCTCGAAATGCACCACCAAAAATATGGTTTATATGCCAAAATCTCAAAGACACTATATCAAAGTTTGTCTAAAAAAATCTCATAAACAAACACGAATTGTTTGTATTTTTATGGTCCTTGGAAAATAATTTTAATACGGAAATTCACATTGACAATTCATATTCTTTTTTATTCGGAGCAAGACAGAGCAATACCATCTGTTAGCAGTTATAAAAACATGACCGTGAAAACCCCTCATATAAGGATACCTAAGTTATGATTCACGATTCTAGAGTGCCCGTCTTCTAGTACACGGAGCACTTGACATTCTAGATATTTGGAAAAATGCCTATAAAAACCTCAATACTAGACACCAACGCTCTTGGCAGTCGGGCTCATAAAACGTGGGACAAAAGACGATGATATTGCTATCTCGCTCTTGCTGCCTTTCCGGGCGCCGTTAGTGATGCGCTGACTACTTATCGATAACACTAATTACCAGTAATTGTATTGAAAATGAAACAAACATGGTGGTTGGACCCGTCTGCCACGAGTCTTGGCGTATAATATAGAGTTAGTTCTGACAAACGGACTAACAACCGAACTACTAACATTCGAGGAAAAATACCTAATAACAGCCCAATGTTTTGAACCAATGTATGAATAATACGATAAGGGAATGAGAATGAGGATAATCCATAATTCAACGTTTTCGCCTTGTTTTTGAAAAAACGAAATTAATCGCTCCAGATAACAAATAAACAAATAATAAATTAAGAAATAAAAACCCAAATGAAACCGTATTAATACATTTATTTAAGAAGGTTAAATTAATGAAGAAAAGATACAAAATTGAGCAAAACTGCGTTGAAACTGAACATTTTGATCTCACACAGATAATGATGTAATATTACAAATAGAAAAAAGTATTGTGAAAGCTACTTTTTATTATTATATTTTCAATTTTGACTTCTGACGATTATTTTAAAATCTGCGATGAAAAACAAGTCTGCGATGTAACAGTAATTCTGCGATGTAACAGTAAGTCTGCGATGTAACAGTAAGTCTGCGATGTAACAGTAAGTCTGCGATGTAACAGTAAATCTGCGATGTAACAGTAAATCTGCGATGTAACAGTAAGTCTGCGATGTAAAAAAATACTTTAAGAGTAACAAAAAAAAATACTTTAAAATCCTTCACAATCGGTCACGGATAGTTTTTAGAGACCGTTAGTTAGTTCCCAATAACAAACTTCTTTCGAGAAAAAAACCTCTTAAGTATACGTTGACTGAAGTAAAATTTACAAGAATTTGACTAACTTTTACCAGTGACTAAGAAATAACCAGCGGAACAATTGAACGAATCAACAAAATGAGAGGTTCAGCTTTCCTGGTTTTCCCGATATATTCAAAATGGATTTCAAAATTATCTAAAAGATTTAAGGTGATTATTATACAACTGCTTATGGAACTATGGAAAAAAATCAACAAGTTTGTTTGCAAAGCCTTCCTGATTGTTGATTTAAAATGATCAAAAAAAATTTAACTATCAATTTTGAGCGGGCGCATAACTGGGTCAACGCAGCATTGTAATTCAACGCAATGCAGCCAGTGTTGTTGGGGACACATCCGCCCGGTAGTGATCTGGAGCATTTGGGCAATCTATAGATCGTTTGCAGCGGTCTTTAGATTATTCAACTGTTTTTTGTGTAAATGTAAATTTGTTAGAAAATATATTTCACTTTCACAATACGAAAACAAAATGTTTACTAAGTTTGATTTGAAATCAGTAACTCAATTGTGATTAAAAATTATAACAAATGATAAACAAACATAATCAAGCTTTAAAGTAATAGATAATCAAAGCGCTTACCCACAGTATACATACATGCAGTAACTCAACTGCGTACATAAGAAATTACAATTGATTTTGTGAGTGCAGTGTTTCAAAATTTGCGATTTTTTAAATCATTCCAAAAATGACGAACAGACTGGAAAAATACGTTATTTTTCGACAAGTTCATATTTATTGAATTAATATAAATCTTCGAATGTTCGAAATAAAACTACTATAGTTTACAAAGGAGTATTAAAGTAAATTGTCGATTTAAAATTATCTGAAAGATTTGATTGAACATAGAAATTTGTGTTTGAATTAGCGTATGCAATTATACCAGAATATCGCGACACTCACAGCACATATTCAAGGATCATGGCCTAAAACGTTTGCTGGAAAAAATCTCTCTTTAGGTTTAAGCTCGCTTTTGTACATGCCCTCTATTTCTGTATTTTTAAATATATTTTCTTATGTGCAGTAAAGAATTGAATGAAGATCATGACAACCACCTCGTTGTTAGTGATGTGTTCCCAGTTTTTTTCTTCCAAGGTTTTTTTCTTGTGTACTTAAAGTATAATCACGATAGTATCAATACTGTAGTTGTCTTACTGCATGTGTGTACTGTGCCTTAACAATGAGAAAATGCATGTTTAAAGACTACACGAGCTAAACGGATGCGTAAACAATAATTAAACTAAATTAACTAAACATAATATACAAGGTTAGTGGTGGACTTTTACCGCGGCTTAGATAACTTACTTAGCTGGGAGGATGGGTACATCCATCTTATAATTTCCAGTATACGTTGACCTCTCATTCTGCAGGCTTTTCGTACATTGCGAGGTCAGCTAATACTGGAAATTATAGCTTAGTGTGTAGCATACACAGCTAGTGCTGCGCGCGCACAACACGCTGTATACATCATCTACTAGATACCTAATAGGATTGATCTTTTCTGACGGCCATTGTAATAATTTTATTATTCAAGTGAAAACTTCTTTAGACGCGTTAGGCATTTTTTGATATGGGAAAAAACCATTGAACTCGCGACACTGTTACCGTTACCGACACCGTTCCTGACGATTTAAAAAATATTTCCTGACGATTCAAAAAAAAAAACACACGTAATGTTCAAGTTTTCACTTCTGTCAGCACTCCCGGAGTGCCACTTTTTTTATTAATTTGAATTGACATTTGATAATTTAGAATATTGTTTAATGTAATTTGTAAATATGTGATTTCAAATACGATTAATAAGATTGTTCTGAATGAAATAAAACGGCCAACGTTGGGGCAAAAAGGTTCTCGAGCTTCACCTCCCGACGCATTATAAATTTAGACGCCTATGATTGTGTCTCCGGCATCTCAGTTCCCCAACGGATGGACCGATTCAGACACGGTTTTTTAAATAGAAAGCTAGTTTACTCATTCATAATCTTTGGGTCATCTTTTGTTACGTTTTTACCATTGTATTACGAGAATAGAACCCTGCTCGGACGGTCCTAAGATTATGAGCATTTTTCTGTTTTGATGAAGATATCTCAGCAGTAATGGAAAATTAAGAGTTTTTTTTCTATTATAATTTATACTTGTTAATATACGATTTATACAGCGTGTGGTATTAGCTGGAAGGACGCAGCTGTAGTGGCCGAGGGCTAAGTATGATCTAACGGGGCAAGTCCACCACTAGAATAACTAACACACTGCGGTGTATAATGGAAGCTTACACATGGCACTCGGGCTACGACGGACAGGCAGACAGATCTATCATTTTATATACTTAATCCTTAACCCGGCTAACAACAAGTAAAACGGTGTTGTCAATTGAAAATAGAATCAAAAGTGGCCTGCATTGAAACGTCAAACTGAAATCTGTTGTAGGTCATGATGGAATAATCGCTTATGATTGGTCGAACGAGACAGATTCTGGCATTAGACATAGATAACCACATTCGCCAATCTCAATCTTACGGTCAGTTTTTAAGATAGTTTGCCATGTTTAATAATGCTGATTCGATTATTATTATAGTTTTTTTTTATTTTCCTTTGTTGCCACACCCATAACAAATTTTTACTGAAACTGACAGATTGCCAACTTTGATTCTAAACGAATTGTCAAATCGCTGTGACCAACTCTCGGTTACTACTAAAGAGTAGAATTTCTTGTGAAAGGGCTCGCCCGGGGAATTGCTACCACCATTTTCTGCCGCCAAGCAGTATTTCTGTTTCGGTTCGACGGGTACGGTTGCCGGTGACATTTGGGCACATGAGGCTTTGGGCTGCCTCAGCAAAACAAAAAATCCAATCACAAACGTGCTTATGACTGTCGTAATAAAACTAGTAATTAGCTATAAACTGTTTAAATGTCTACGGCGCTTTACTTTCTGAATCATCTCAGTAATTTCGACCCTCACGTGACAGAGCCCGGTAGCACAATTGGATAGTGCATCCTCGTATCAAGACAAGATCAAGATCAAGTCCCGTCTAGACTTGAAAATGATTGAGATGGTTTCAAAATCTTGGAATTTTCGTATGTGTTCGAATAACACTATAAAAATAAAAATACTATTTAAATATGTGTACTTGGTTTATCTTTAAATAAACAAAAAAATAAGTTATGCAGTGAAAAGTTGTGCCGGATGACCCCCACAAGAGATGTTTTCGCGGCAGTGGTTGGGGCACATAACTCGAAGAACTGATGGCCGTTGGGGTAGAGGTTCTCGTGACCACTGACGACCGCACTAGTTGGAAAGACGACCTAATAAAGATTGCTGGGAGCCGTTGGGTACCGCACGAGATTGCTATATAGCTGATAATTAGGAGACATCACGGCTCTTACCAAAAAAGTTAAAAACCCATCAAACACCTGTTTAAAAAAACAGTTAAACAGGTGGTCAACGGGTGTCTATCTTTTTAGTGGTAAAGTAAGTGTTGAAAGGTTAAACACAAACCACAAAAAAAATTAAACAAAGTTAAGTGCGAGTTTAAAAAAATACTATACTAAAATTAGTAAGGATTTTTTAAACACTTGTTAAACACTTGTTCACCAGTGCCATCGAAGCCCAACGTAACAAATAACTAAAACTATTGCATTAATTAATAAAGCGATAAAAACATAACATTACACGGCATTAACACAACGGCCGCACTCAATACGACTATGAGTGCGGCCGCAGCTACAAGAGAAACTGCAAACATATACTTAAAGCAACAAATCATTCTTAAAATATATATATATATTATAGTGATGTATCAAAGATTATAAAAAAAACTTGCTAAATGAAAATGAATTCTAACGCGGCGTGAATAAGATTGCACGAATATAATTGCTGCCCCCCCCACATTTATGCGAAGGGGTAAGAATTTAGCACTTGGGAGGTATCGTAAAATTATTTTATTTTATGACCTTTCATTTTTTTTTAATTTTGAATCAGCCTTTTTGTACAAATTTTGTAAATACATACTTTTAAACATAATAATATAAACTAAAATCGACATCTTGTAATTTAACATTTCATTCAATGAATATCATTTAATTTCTAATTGTAGTGCCTAGTCGTTAATTTCGCTCCATCCAAAGGTTACCTGGAAGAGATCGCTATAATATGTAAGGCCTTGCAAAATCTTGCCTTTTATATTCAAGCTTCGTACTTAAAATGAAATGTATTTATTGCTTAAAATATATGTCACGTTACAAACATGTCAAAAGAAAATAATAGAATCAATATATTTTTGGCTTTCAAGGCTTATTTTTGTATTAAGAGTATTTCAGTTCAAATATAAAGAATGTTTCTAACTTCCTAGGCTACTCTATACCATGCGAAGTTGCCAATCTGCTACAAAACTAATGACAAGGCGCGCGGTGTTGCCGTTTCGCATCGTCACCAATCATACGTTTTGAGTTACTAGTAGAGTAGTGAAAGGTTTTAGAAACTTCAATGAATTGTCATTACAGAAAATATCAAGGAAAATGTTATAAAGGGTCATAGATACGGAATTGAATCTGACTACCTCCAAAGTGCTATCATCACATCCCACCAACCATTCGTACAAGGTGTCCTAGAATATGTATGTTATCTCGAATAGGGGATACTCCACACATAAGATTCGACTTTACAGTAAGCAAAAATTTGTTGTTTTCTGTTAATATATTAATGTTTTTTTTAATTTGTTTTATTTAATACTTTCAATCAAAATATGGTAGTGCGAGGCTAGAAGGACTTAATGCTGATAGCATTAACTACCAATCATTCTAAACGTGCAAAAGCATAAAGTAGATTTTTATGTAAAAATTTACGAAAAATTGTATAAAAATGTCTAATTTTCATAAAATTAAACTAATATTTTAACAAAAAAGCCCAAAAATTTCTGTTTTTATTTTTTTATGCGATTCTTCCTCCTTTTTGAGTCAACATACGCGTTCACACCTTGTATATATATATACACATATATATATAACAAAACGCACTCAAAAGCTAAGGAAGTACATAATAAAACAAATGCATTAATAATAACAATACTGAGAACAAAGCATTCTTAAAGATAGGACTTAAAAGTTAAACACCCGCTAAACATTGTTTAAGGAATTTTTCAAAATGTTTTTTTGTGTTTGGTTGGGGGTCACCCTTTATCACGTGACCTTTATTCGGACACTTTTGCTCCCTCGGGGTGATATGTCGTGATGTTTTAGACTACCGCAGCCAAACTAAGCTGGACATTTCATGCCGCGATATCTAGCTCCAAACTAAGCAGAGCTTGTACTATGGGAACTGATAACTGATATAATACTAATATACTTTCGCGGCAGGAATCGAACCCGCTAACTCCTGCGTCTCAGCCGGCTATTCGCCCACTACGCCACGGAGGTCGTCAATTTATAAAAAATGTTGTTATGTTGCTTTTTAGACATAAATTCGCTCGACATAAAATATACACGTGATTGTAACAACATCCCCCCCAATCGTGATGTTATTCAACCCCACCCACCCCCCGGTCGAACCTCACGTGATTAAAGAACGATCCATTGGAAGGGTATGGGTGCCAATGTAATTACAGGCACATAAGATCCTGTATGTCTGAGTGTGACGACGGCCAAGTGATGCCAATGCTGGACATTTCAAACAGCGCTATCTTAGCCCCAAACTAAGCAAAGCTCGTATTATGGGACCCGATAACTGATACAATACTTATATACTTTTTTGTATATACATACTTATAATATACCCAAACCCGGAACAAATATTTACAGATCGTGCAAACTTTGTTCCACAGCGGGAATCGAACCCCCAACCTCCTGCGTCTCAGCCGACTATTCGCCCACTGCGTCACAGAGGTCGTCTATGTATTTACAAACAAAAGTATATAAGTATTCGATTAGTTATCTAGTTCCCATAGTGCTCTGCTTAGTTTGGGGCTAGATAGCACTGTGTGAAATGTCCTGCATTTTTTATTATTATTTATCTTTAAGAATACTCTTTCCCAGTCAAAAATATACACAGTTAGATACTTAAATCAAGTACCATCTTAACCGAGGCAGTCGGACAAGGCTAGATATGTTACACTAAGGCCGCGGAACTTACTAACGATATTATTATATGATTGTGGTGTTCGGTAACTATTGACAAAACAACTTTATAATTAATTTTTGTAATTCATTTACCTGTTTTTGATGATTTTTGGTATATGTTTTACTATAAATTTTAGTTATGCCGATTTTTTTATAGTAATTCAGCTAGAGCTTGTATACACGAATAACAGACGAATACAAAATTCACCATTTTGTTGAGCATACATTACTAGAGAAGATGGCGGATCACGTTAATTGATTTGAAACTCGATATATTAATGCTAAGTTTAAAATCTGCCAAATAATACATAAAAACAAGAAATGTATTAATCTGAAAAACGTGAATTTTACAGCCATTTACAATTTACCAAACAAGATGGATTACATCACTTTTAATTTTTATATTTATTTCATTTATTTTGCTGTTATCATTATTGTTTTTTACGCCAAGAATCATCAAAAACGGCTCCCCACTATATTCGAACACTAAGCGTTAACTAAACACACACGACATTTTGGCAACACACGACACTCCCTAAGAACAGATTTGTGAAATGTACATTTTCAACCAAAACATAACTATTAGATTATATTAAGTAAGCCGATCTGGTCGCGTAGGACCCCTCATTCGTTCAGGGGTTGCGTAGGATCCCTCATCCGGTCAGGGGTCGTGTAGGACCCCTCATCTGGTCAGGGGTCGTGTAGGACCCCTCGCCAGTACCAGTCGTTTGGTGGAAATCATTCAACCCTCTCAGGGCACAAGTGGGTCCCTGCAGGTAAAATTTGAGTGATTAGGGCTACATTGGAGAGTCGGCGACTAGTTGACCCTCAGACTATGGCACACTTACCAAGCTGCCCATTGTGCCATTTTTTTTTTAAATTATTTAAGGATTTTATTTAAGCTAGTCTACACAGAGAGAGTTGCTCTAGAATTGTCATGCTGTGTACACAGTGTACACATGCTTTGCGATACAATCTAGGTCTGATAATTGTATTTTGTATCTGTTAACTCTTGCACCCTGAGGGATACTTGTACGGTCAGCAACATAAGTTGATTAACAGTTTTAGATTTTAAAATCGATATAAATCAGAGACAAGGAATTTTTTCAACAAAATGTTTCCACTGTATTTGTAGATATACCTTAGCCTTTAACTAATGTCATGTAAAAAAACTCATTTTTTCTGATAATACATTTGAATTATTTTCAAACCTGAAATTGTTAATGACTGAACCGGCACAGAAAAAGCTGTTGCAGTGGCAAAGTATTGGCAAACATTTGTAGTTTTGTTATGGAATACGTACATTTCACAAACCTAATCTATCCACAACTAACCCACATAAGCCGATCCAAATAGCAAATCTATAAAACCTTTATTGCTTAATTACAAACTATAATTACGTGTTAAGTCCGGAACGACACAGTAACGACACGGGAGGACTTCACAATTTTTTCATACACTTCACAATTTATCACTTTCTGTCACGTCAGTTTGGATAAATAATTTATAACCCTCTGGACGTATCACCATATTAGTTTTTTGTCAACAAAGGCCTATCTTAAGCGGAATATTGCAGTGGTTCAAGTTTTTTCAAAATGCTGCAATGAAGTAATTTCAAGCGTGAATTTTGGCCCGTTCTTTCCTTCACTCCTTCAAGCCGGATGATCCAAAATGTTCCATCCACCCGCGTCGAAACCTGCTAATGCCTCAAAACAAGGGGTCTCGTTAGACCCCTCGGCTACGGGCTGTGTATGACCCCTTGACCAGTAGAGACCAGTGATCTCTCATTGTGTAAGGGGTCACGTAAGACCCCTTAAGAGGTTGTGTAGGACCCCTCGCCACTAGCAGCCGCCCCGCACCAGCTGGGCGTCGCGGGGGCGGCAGGAGGGGTGTCAGTCGGGGGCGCCGAAGTACTCCGAAGCGTTGCCGCGGCAGATCGGGCACGTTCGATTCGACTGAAAAAAATATGCATTTTTTTAGAAAATCCCAAAAACTAACGGCACTACTGGTTGAGCCAAGCAGTTGTGTCACGGGGAATAAACGGAGTGCGGGGTTAATGTAGTACTCACCCTTAGCCACTTGTCGACGCACTTGGCGTGGAACTCATGCGCGCACGGCAGCACGCGCAGCGTCTGTCGCGCCTCGAACTCACACATGCATATCACGCACGATGTCTGCTCACCTGCGCATATGCAAACAACATTTATTATTATATTAAATATTAGCTGACCTGCCTCCGGCTTCGCACGCAAGGTTTGTCAATAAAAACATTACCCTCCTGCGCAGTCGGGTAAAAAGCAGCCTATCTTACTCAGGGATAATGTAGTATCCTAATGGTGAAAGAATTTTTGAAATCGGACCGATTTTTGAATTAATTCGTTACAAAAATACAAATCTTTCCTCTTTATAATAATAGTAAAGCTGTTGATATATTTTTTTTGTTTCAGATTTTTTTTTTAAGTGATAACTTCTTTAGGCGCGTTGGGCATTTTTCAAACATTGAGCGCTAAATTTTTCACTTCTGTCGGCATTCCAGGGATGCCACTTTATTTTTAAACTTTAGTGCCTTCACACCCATTTACTTTTCGTTAAAGTCGCGGGCGTCAGTGAGTGAGACTAGCGCAGGATCGTGGTGGACGCCACAAACTTGGGGAGGACCCAGCAGTGGATGAAGTCGGGCTGTGGATGATGATAATGGTTTACTAATAATATATATTGCACAGTCCAAGTGTTTGATTAATTTTCAATATTTTATGGCAAAACACCTATGTCCTTTTCCAAGATATTTCCTTGTTATGAGGATGAGGAAAGGGGATGACAGCTGCGCAATCGCATACCCTGGTGCGTCTGCTGGCAGTACTTGTAGCTGGGCAGCGTGTCTATCTCCTGTCGCTGCAGGCCGCGCGGCTTGGCCTCGCCGAGCCGCTCCGCCAGCGACAGCAGCGCCTCGTAGTTCTCCGTCTCGGGGGACTCGGCGCCGTCATCGGTGCCGCGCGCCTCCGCGTACGGGGAGAGGGGGAACATGGCCAGCAGGTTCAGGAACACCTGCTCAACAAATACAATAATGTAACGCACAAGCGTCTCACACAATAACCAATAGTGGGTGTGTTGTTACCTACATATACGTGTTGTCACAGCATCTATATATATATACAAAACAAAGTCGGATTAGTAGCACCATTTATAACTCAAGAACGGTTGGACTGATTTTGATGATCTTTGATTTGTTAGATTTGTCTCCGCCCGAATACGTACAGTTTGGTGTTAAGGATCAAAGAATTCGTTACGCTAAGTGAGGACTGTGACGCATCGCGCATGGTGGAGGGGGAAGCGCCGCCATTTTGAGGTCATTTTGCTGCGTTTCGAGATTTCCATTTACTATGACCCGAAGGAGTTCTTAGTGTTCAAACATGATTATAACATACATAAAACAGCGTATTTTATATTTTGTTTATAAAATATTACCTGTTACGTACACGTATTCAGAAATAACACACGGCCGTGTCCATGACACAGCCACACCCCATTTTTTAGGGTTCCATACCTCAAAAGGAAAAAACGGAACCCTTATAGGATCACTTTGTTGTCTGTCTGTCTGTCAAGATCCTTTATCTCGGGAACGCGTGGAGGTATCGAGTTAAAATTAAAACCATATACTCAGGTGCTTTGACGAAATTAATTTTCTAAATTAACCTAAAAAAAGATACGGTCGTTTATGCCGCAAAAAACGTATATTTCGACACTCTCAAGGGAATCAAAATGTATAGGGTACTTTCCATGAAATTTGGCAAGTAATATCGTCATATGCTACAAATATGTACAGGGAAAAATCTGAAACTATACATTTTTAATTAAATCATAAAAATTTCAAAAAATCTTTATTTAAAGTACGTAATCAATCATAGAAACTGTCGGTACAAATTTGTACGGAACCCTCGAGTCAGACTCGCACTTTTACGGTTTTTTTAATTGTGGTTTTAGTATTTTTTTTATGAACAATATCCATATAATTTAACCGTCGTTCATTGACATCAAGTCTTCTCTATGAAGTGTCGCGTCACTTTGACATGAGTGTTTTATATAGTTTTTTGTATATATGTATATAGAAAAGCTTGTGTGCTGATAGTGAAGTTGTCATGTAAAAAGTAGTATGCATATACTTGCATTGGTTACCTGGTAGGTGGGCGGGGGGGGCGGCAGCGACAGCGGCTGCGCCACATGCAGTTGCGCTTGCACGTGCGCGGGCATGCTGCTGAGCAGACCGCCGCTCTGAGGACAGCGTACCAAATCTATAAAGCTGGGCATTTCACACAGACCTAACCCTTCAATGTACTATTTCTTTATTATATTGTTCTTTGTATATGATTAATATCTACGCACAGTGCGTGGAGAATGGAGATCAATAATTAAGCATTGTATCTTGGATTATACTCTGTAACAGTTAGTGACCTCAAAAACGCTGAATCAACACATTGTTGTACCAACAGCAAATACAGAACAAATTATAAAAAATGTATGTATAACAATTCCTAGTAATGTAAAATATGAAATAATTCCTGGTATAACAATGTGCATACATCACACGCGTCTTGTGAATAAATGATTAAATTTCTTTCGAGCCGGATGTGCACTGACCTGCGTGTGTATATGATGTATCGGATGGTGCCAGCGCGGCGCGTGCCGCACGTAGGGGCGCGCGGCACGCGACCCCGTCACGCCCACGCCCACGCCCGAGCCCACGCTTACGCCCACCCCGCCCACGTTCACGCCCGCGCCCACGCCGCCGCCGCTACGACGCTGTACCCGTACATTACACATATTATATTCCACATTGTACGAGTATTGCCATATTTATTTTAGCCTAGCACTTATTTTCGTATTATTTCTGTTTGGGTGGTAATTCAATAACGAGTTATCTATCTGTCTAAGTATAATATGTTTTTACTCAAAAGGGGGATAATGCTGAAATTAAAAAAAAACCATAAATCCAACAATCACACTAATATTATAAATGTGCAAGTTTGGATGTTTGTTTATTTTTTTGTTATTCAATCAAATCGTAATAGCTGAACCGATTTCGATGAAATTTGGTGTGTTCATAAATTATGACCTGGATTCAAATATAGGCTACCTTTTGTTGACAAAGAACGCGTGCGAAGCCGCGGGCGGCATCTAGTACTAATATAAATTCAAAAGCAACTCTGTTTGCTACGTTTTCACAAATAAACGGCTGGATCATCGATTTCGATAAAATGGGTGACTTTGAAGATAGAGAAAAGGGAGCAAACTTGATTTTGGGAATTGACATAATATGGAACTAAATATACATAAACTTTGTAACTTTAAAAATATATATAACGGACTTGAGAAAAAAGAAAATCGAAAACTGTTATTTTGAAAACCAAGCTAATGAACCGATTATGATGGAATTTCTATACGACCAATCTGAAAGTATATCCTTTCAAATAAAAAAATATTTTCCAAATCGGTTCATAAATTAAGGAATCCTGAGGTAGCAAACATAAAAAAAACTATTTAATCGAGAACGTTCTCCTTTTTTTGAAGTCGGTTAATAATAGTAATTCTTACGTGGTGGTGATGCGACAACGCGTGCCTTGCGTGGTGTGGAGCCATCAGCTCGATGGCAGCTCCTCGCGCCTAGAACAGAACCAGTGCGTCAACTAACACTTCTTCCATCGTGTCAATGGTAAATCTAAACTATTCTAAGATTAGTAGAGTTCCTTGTGGGGTCAGGACAGAGAATGAACAGTACTCCGATCTAAGTTGGAAGCCTCGACAATGATTGTGTTTCCGGATTGATACGATTATGCCAATACATACATACGACGACATTTCACACAGCGCTATCTAGCCTCAGACAACTGATTAATACTTTTTTTGTGAATGTTAGGGTCCATATATTTGTAACATTAAATAGATGCGCTACTTCGATTAAATAATTTGTTCACTCGATATTATTTTAAAAGCTGGCAACTATTTTTAATAGGTTGGCAGAAATGCTTTCCAGTTGGTGCTCGACGATTGGTCAACGCAAAATGGCGTGAGCCAATCGTTGAGCTCTCCTCGTCGGGCGATTTTAGACAAACACCTTTGGTCAGTTAGGCATTCGGTTGGGGACTTTCGAACAAGTAACTTCGTTGGCTTGTACCGGTACCATAGTTTAAAATAAAAAGTAATTACATATTCGGCGTTCTTCTTTTCTACGGACCCTGATATTGAGCTAAGCTTACTCCGTAACACTTACAATACTTTTAAAGTAATTAAACAGAAAAACACCCCGATTCGGAACAAATATCAAAGTAATGAAAACGTTAGTTCCGCGGCGGGAATTGAACCCGCAACCTCCTGCGTCTCAGCCGGCTAGCGCTACTGCGCCACACAGGTCGTCGGGATATAGTTTCCGATATATTCCATATTTCTATTTCATATTCGATGTCGTAATGTATGGTTCTGAGTGTTGGGCCACGATAGGGACAGCTGAAGAGCTAAACAAGAGATGGATGGACTGTGTGAAGAATGATATGGGTAGGAGGGAAGTGACAACGGAGATGACGGCTGATAGAGAGATGTGGAGGAGGAATACATGTTGTGCCGACCCCACGTAATGTGGGAAAAGGGCAGGAAGAAGATATTCTATATTTCCTAACTTGAACCGTAGTACTGTAAGGCAGAAGGGACTTACCTCAGTTGCTAGAAGTAGGGGCGCATGATGCAGGTCAGGTTGTAGAGGAGACAGGGCGCCCTCGCTCCCGCCCAGCATGTCCAGCCTTCCACCTTCCGCGCGCTACAATACAGAATATAATAATACTAGATTATTAAACGAGGGGATAAAGCAGTGGCTTTCGTCACGGGCGGTATATTGAATCTCAAACGTAACGAAGGATTCTAAAGTTACTAGAATCCTGAGTGCAGAGGGATATAAGCACGCCCAAGACGCAGACAGCTTTATCCACGAAGAGAATACTCTACTTTTCACACTTTCTGCGAGACAATAAAAACCAAATCTAGGTTGGTGCATTCTGTGCAGAGGTTAGTTCGATTTACGAATAAGTTCTTATTGTGTGTCTCTTTGCTTCAAATTTTAATATTGATGAAGTTCCAAACTCTAATCATGATAAATGAATAACGAAATTCAGTACAACTTTACTCCCGGCTCAGCCGCAGGGATTTAATCGCCTGCTTTCTTTAAGATTTACATGCTATATAATTTGACATTGTCGAGCAGGTGGTGTCAAAAATACATTAACGGTATATAATGAAGATTTGCGCAATGATGCCTAAATGTATTTAGTGGCTAAATATAATTTAAGGAGTTCTCATTTTGCATATATTATCTGATCTACGTTTGGAATTTTGATGATGTCAGTGGGGACCTGACAGTGAATAGAGGTCAAAATTTAGAAAATAAACAGGTTTTTAACCTTTAGTACATCTCTTATACCTTTATACAGCACTAGCTGTTGCCCGCGACTTCGCATGCATTACACTACTAAATGTATAGGTAACCTAGAAATAAAGCTAAACTCGCTGTTGCAACTTGACTTGCCACCCCATTTTTATCCCATGGGACCAGATTTATGGGATAAAAAGTAACCTATGTGTTAATCCAGGTTATAATCTACATACATACTAAATTTCATCGAAATCGAAATTTCACTGCAAACCATTAAAAATAAATAAATGAAAGGAATAGTATTTTGTATAGACGGGGCGTAAGTGATCGCCCGAGTGATTACACCCGAGTATACGAGGCATGCCTTTTAAGTTTTATCGTTTGAAGAAAAAAACACAACTAGAACCTTATAGTACTTTTTATTGTTTTTCAAAGTATTCACAACGTAGCTAACACACTTTTCCATTCGCTCAAACCAGTTATTATAACATTTATTCCGCTCTAAAGTGGGGTGTTCAAAATGGCTGACTTGAAAGCGTCGACTGCTTCTTCACCGCACTGGAACCTTTGACCACGAAGACTTTTCTTAATTTTAGGAAATGTAAAGAAATCGTTAGGGCTTAGGTCAGGACTGTATGGAGGATGGTCAAGAATTTCTACTTATTCCTGCTTCAAATACTCAATCGTTTGACGAGCGCTGTGTGAGCTTGCGTTGTCGTGGTGCAGGATGATGCGTCGCTTTGAGTTAGATTTTCGAAGTTCGGCGATGACTTGTGGTAAACAAACTGTAGTATACCACTCTGCGTTAACCGTTCTACGATCTTCAAGTGCAATAGTCGCAACATGGCCGGTTTTTCCAACGAACGTGGCCACCATCTTCTTTGAAGTGCTTCGAGAACGAACAACTTTAGTCGGCTTTGGCTCGTCTTGAAAGACCCAGATTGTAGATTGTTGTTTAGTATCAGGATCGTAGGCATAGATCCAAGATTCGTCACCACTTATGATGTCGTAGACGTGATTTGACTCCCCTCGGTTGAACCTTTGCAGAGTTTTCTTACACCATCTGACGCGGACCGCCTTGTGATCGTCGGAAAGCAGATGCGGTATCCAACGGCAAACTAGCTTTCTCACACCAAGCGCTTCATGCAAGATCTTCTGAATGGTTGTCCCTGAGATGCCTAATAGAGCCTCTATCTCTCGATACGTCACATGACGATCTTCGAGAATTAGTTGTCTCACAGCAATGATGTTATCTTCAGTGAAGGCGGATTTTGGGCGTCCTTCGCGAAATCTGTCACTAACACTAGTATGTCCACGCTGGAATTCTAAATACCAGCGTTCGACAGTCCGCAGACATGGGGCTACATCACTGATTACAGATGTTAGCTCTTCTAAACACTGAAGCCGTGTCAGGCCTCTTCTAAAGTTGTAGAAAATTATTGCACGAACATTTTCCTTAGAAAGATTCATTTTCGTACGTGACCTGACAGATTCAAATCGAAACTGTGACTAAACAATAGCATTAATCCTAATACTTTCAACTGTTTTGAGATTCAAAATGTAAACACATTCGAATATAGAACAGTTCCAAATTCAAAATTGCCGGAAAATATGGAAACGACAGAACTTAAAAGGCATGCCTCGTAACACATAATTTTTCATCACGCATGCGAAAAAATTAAAAAGTATTTGTAACAGTTTGTTGTTAAAAAGAACATTTTCGTTCGCGGTATCCATTGTTTTTTTTTTTCATTACTAAACTATGGCCTCTTTTATTTAATATAAATAAAGATTTTTCATGGAGGTTGTATTTCAATAAAGCATTAAGAATGTGGCATCTTTAAATTTTAAATAGAAATAAGGATTTGTCATGGAGGTTGTATTTCATTTTACTATCATATGAATGCATTGTACCTCATTCTATTTTTAGATGTGCAAATCGTGTTACGCAACTTCCAGAGCATGAGTGATATAAATACACCTTCAAATCACACTAATATTATAAATGTGAAGGTTTGGATATTTGTTTATTTATGTTTGTTTGTTACTCAATCACGTCGTAACGGCTGAACCGATTTCGATGAAATTTGGTGTGTACACAGATTATAACCTGGATTAACACATAGGCTACATTTTATTGACAAATCACGCGTGCGAAGCCACGGGCGGAAGCTAGTAAATCATAGGTCAAGAATTTGTGTCGGTAACAGCAATCTACCGATACAATACTCACCTGCGAGTTAGGTATGTAGTGGTGATGCGGATGCGGATGCGGATGCGGGGGCGAGGCGAACGGCCCGCGGGGCGGCGCCGCTGTGAACCCGCCGTGCGGCGTGTGGTACTGCAAGCCCGCGTACACTCCGCCCATCTGTACCCACGTGAGGTTATAACAGGGGTTCAAATAGCTCTTGCCTCGGAGGATATAGCTCGGAACATACTATCAGACGCGACTTACAGACGCGACTCACTAATCTGAGGGCTTAGCCAAGTTACAGTCGATTAGCGATGACGCTAGTCGATACGTCCGAAAATGTATGGGATTTGACACATGCTATAGAAATACCACGTAATACAGCTACAACAAATGTATGTAGAAATAGAATAGATTCCGCAGCGAATGTAATTTGGCTACAGGCCCTGCACACTCGTGGCAGACGGTCTCTAATGCAGTGCATACGCGTTGGATGCGTCCGCGACTAATAAAAACCTCCGAGAAGCCAGATTCTCGTCGGACGTTCCAGCGCTTACGTTTTTTTTTTTGAAGTGAAAACTTCTTTTGGCGCGATTATTTAGGCTTTTTATTTTTGAAATGGTAAAAACTCATTGAACTCGCGACACTGTTACCGACACCTCTGTTTAGTTTGTGGAGGGTTTAATGATCATTATGATCATTTTGCAACATCCAAATTTTTTTGAAGTGAAAACTTCTTTAGGTGATTTGGGCATTTTTTTAGATTGGAAAAAACCAAACCATTGGACTCGCGACACTGTTACCGTTACCGACACCTCTGTATATGAAGTGAAAACTTCTTTAGGCGTGTTGGGCATTTTTTGAGATGGGAAAAAACCATTGAACTCGCGACACTCTTACCGTTACCGTCACCTCTGTATATAAGTATCTCGTAATTGTTCAAGTTTTCACTTCTGTAGGCATTCCCAGAGTGCCACTTTTTTTTATTGGTGATAGTCAAGCGCTTGACCACTACCTCACCGGTAAGTGACGGTGTGGTCGATGGAGCACGATTGCCTAGAAATAACCTGTTCACTCTGGACTTGAAGACACCGAGACTACACTGGTCCGGAAAAACATACGCCGGAAGCGAGTTTCACTCCTTAATTTGTGGTAACAAGAAAAGTTGAAGCAAATTATTTGTTACGGCAAGATGGTATACCGACCAGGTATGGGTGGTACTTTTCGGTACGTACGCGACTTATGCTGTATCTGAACTTACCAAGAAAATTACGTAGACATGTTCAAACTGCTAGCTTAAAGTCACGTAACTGTAATCGCTTGGCCGTCCGACGAGAACCTCCTCGAATGTTTTTATAAGTTGCGGACGCATTCGACGCGTGTGCGTCGCGTTATTAGTAAGTCGCGAGTATAAGTCGCGTCCGTAGTATGCTTCTAGCTTAAGGATAACGCAGATGACCGACAAAAATCGGCCATAATCAAAATATAAACGTACACGTCCTAAAAAACAAGTCTATTAAACTCTTGTCGATTCATTTATCTTAGTAGAAAAGGATAGAACATACAATTTATCACGCGTAATTACGTGTGCGTTAGGCGGCAGAAATTACACCACAATAATCGGCAGTAGGATACAAATAAAAGATGGATTTTAATCGGTCGTCTGCGTTAGACCTAAAGGTGACTGTGGCACGGCGAATAAACACATTGGAAGGAGTTGTTGCATAGCGAATATTGGAGGTTGGTGTTTGCAAGTGATAGGCGAAGATCTCTTTTGGATTTCAATATTGTAGTGTGAATGCTAGTTACAACAAAATGAGAAATAAGAAATTGCATCATGGGCGGTCGTATCGCTAAAAAGCGATCTCTTCCAAACAACCTTTGGATGATGAAAAAGAGAGATTGAGATATCTCGTTGATTGGAATCGTGTCTTGTGGAATTACAATGTCACTGACAGTAAGATTTTTAAAATCTCAAAAGCTTTCAAGCCTTGAAAACTCGCAGCCTTCCTCTTGATACGAGGATGCACTGCCAATTGTGCTACAGGCTCTTATCACGTCAGGGTCGAAATTAGCGAGATGATTCAGTTTATGACTCAAAGCGCCGTTAGCTCCATCTACAGGAAAACTTTTACAGTTTTTTTGAGTTTTACAATTTTACAGTCACTGACTTGGCGATAATTCTACATGATTTTAAAGAGATATTAGCTACCACATTATCAACACTACACAAAGGTTAGCTGAAAGAAAATGCTAATTAGCATTAAGTTCGCCTATGTATTATTTTATTAGTGCAATAAAGAATTTCCTAATCTAATCTGAACTACAAACTCGTTAGGATCACACAAAAATAAAAATCTAAAACGGAAAGGAGTAAGCCTGTTTTCGTGCTAAAGGGATTGGCAAGAATTGCACAAAATTAACGTATCTGTACATAGGTGAACTTATTGGTAGCAAGCATTCTCTTCCAGTTCAACATATGTATGGCTGAAGGTAAGGTTCTACCTATAAAAAAATAGATTAAAACATTTATCAAACACTGTTCAGGTTTACACCGAACTTAGCTTTTCATATACATACATAGCCCAGAGGATTAGCAAGCTGAAGTGGCTGTGGCCGAAGACCGAAGGCACATAGACCGAAGAACTGACGGCCATTGGGGAAAAAAGGTTCTAAAGAGACCACGCACTAGAAAGTGCAGCGTAGGACGACCACCCGATTCCAGTAGATGGAAAGGCGACCTGATAAAGGTTGCTGGGAGCCGTTGGTTGCGTGGTCGCTCTGGAAACCTATGGGGGAGGCCATGTTCAGCAGGTCACGTTGTATGGTTGATATAGATAAAAATGTGTGATCATTATGGACTCTGCTGGGCACAACAATGTTATGAGAGAGTAATGAGGACTCTTCTGGCCACAACAATGTTATGAGAGAGTAAGTAATGAGGACTCTGCTGGCCACAACAATGTAATGAGAGAGCAAGTAATGAGGACTCTGCTGGCCACAACAATGTTATGAGATAGTAAGTAATGAGGACTCTGCTGGCCACAACAATGTAATGAGAGAGCAAGTAATAAGGACTCTGCTGGGCACAACAATGTAATGAGAGAGCAAGTAATGAGGACTCTGCTGGGCACAACAATGTAATGAGAGTAAATAATGAGGACTCTGCTGGCCACAACAATGTAATGAGAGAGTAAGTAATGATGATTTTGATGGCCACATCAATATAATGAGAGAGTAGGATTTCAATGTGTTTATTGGCCGTGGTAACACAGAGTTTATTCTAAGTAAGGCCGAGCATAAAATACATGAACAATGCAAAACTTATCTTAAACTTTGTAAGATCAGTCATACTGAGAAATCTTAACGATACTCAAACGCATTTCATAATGCATTACGTAATTAGTTAGGAAAAGGTCTGATTATAGCAACCCTGTTTGGAACAATATAAGTAATAATCTTGCAATTTAAACTACAAATAATGACGGATTATATTTTTAAGTAAATTATAAATAAATATACATGAATTGTTTTTTTTTAACTCAAGCAACATATTTTTTTATAAATTAAGTTTAACTTGTACGCATCCTGTTGACCGGACGGGCCTTTGACCGGGCGGGGTCATTCAATGGGCGGGTGTATTAAACGGCTCGTAGTAACTTTTAGTAAGTTGTGGCATCGCATAAGTCGCTAGTTCTCTAACATTTGGTCGAGCAGCATTTTATCGATGTTCTCGCGATTTTTATAATAAACCAATACAATTTTTAATTTCTAGATGTTTTTTTGTTGAAACCGTCTCTTCAATATAATTAGTTAAAATTGCAAGACCCTGTATTTTTATATCAGTAGTACAATGTTGTATTTGATACTCGTTCAGAAAAAAACATATCAACACTAAAACCATTACCAGGACATAAATAGATAATTTATAAATTAAAATGTGTGTAGCATAAATGTTAATTAAATTTATCATCCTAATTGAACAGTGGAAGCATAGTTTAAGGGATATATCAAAATAGTGTTTAAATTAACAATGATTAAACAAATACTCAAAACTTTTTTATTTATCAGCCACTAAAAGTCATAATGTCATGTGTTTTATTATTAACAGAATAAAAATAAACATTAATAAAATAAATAAATGTATATCAAGTGTAGGGGAATCGTTACAAGCAATCTACCTACACATCAAGAAATTAATATAAATAAATACTTATTTATATACAAAATATGCACCTAGCGTGTTCTTAGAACAAAAACATTTGCTAAAACTATAATAAAATGTATAAAATAGCGTTCATGTTAAAACCGCACCCCTAAACATCACTCCACATTAATAATAAAATGTTTTTAGTGTCACAATAATATGAGCATCTTCAGGTAACAGCCAATTTCTATCAAAGCGACCAGCCAAATTTGTTCTCATCGAAAAACTCTAATTAACAAAAGCCTTAGTTGCTAGCGGCAATTGAAAATAGTGTGGCGGTTTTGAAAAATCAACCCGTGAGTGCGCGACACCGAGCGCAATCGGTCAGTGAACCCGCGATGCCGCGACGGTATTGTTCGAGAGCGGCCGTTAGCGTCAGCACTCACGGGTCGAAAATCGGAAACGTAGAAACACGTAACACATTCACAGGGTACCAAGGTGTGAAAATCATGCGATACACGTCGAATTCCCAAGGGAAAGTTAGTTTAAAAATATTTGGGGGGTCGCTACCGACCTCTAGACTCTACTATATACTATTAGTAATGTATGCGAGTCTGTGGATGTATGCTATTAGTCTAGGACCGTCACAGTTGTATGTACAGAGCAGACATTATGGAATTTGAATGCATGCTGGGCGAGCGCCGACGCCATATTGGATTTTCTGACATCACTTCAATATTTACTCAGATCTTAGAACTGAGACACGGATCCTTCCTTTATTTTAGTTAATTTTTATGGGACCAATTTTATCAAAATAGTTTCTCCTAATTTCGTATGTGATGGCGTCAGCGCTAAAACGGATTTATTACCTTGTGTATTTTTATAAAAAAATAGAGTCGGTCAGAAAGTGTGAGAATGAATAAAAACATCGACAACTTAATGATATTTAAAATGACATTAAACGCACGCTTAGGCAATCAAGTAAAAAAAACAACGTGATCACCGACCAATCAGCACGAGCCTCGCGTCACAAATCCGCGCTTCCATTGGCCGTCGATCACGTGACACACAGCCAACCACGTGCGTCCACGTCCCTAATTCCACAAGCACTGTGCACACTATGTTACATCGTATGGCACGCCACCCTAGACTAGCCAGGGCGTCTCAGGATCCAAACCAAGCTCTATTACAAAGGGATAGATGCGAGTTTCCGACGTTCACGCCAAGCGTTGGTCGCTAACGGGTGCTTGTAGCGGCGAATGTGAGCTTAGAGGTAACACGCTGGCCTCACTGACGTGTGGGTTAGTCTGTTCATAGTAAAGTGTCAAGCATGTGTGCTAGTGTATCAGTGAGACCGCAGTTAGTCACCTTACCCAGTACAGCTAATTCAAAATAGGTCGGACGGTACTTGAAATTTCACTTCAAATTTAAATGACTTCTCTTTGCGAAGATTTTTGGGATCTACCATGACTCCGATCATAGCGAGCTTATGACACTTTTCACTAGTTGCGCGAATAAATTCATGCGTGTATGGGTCAATGTCGATATTAAATAATTACTAGCCGTAGATATAGGGTTGAAACAGGTTTAAAATCGACAATTCCTATTGACCCTTTATATTTATCTGATAGGAATATTAGTTTGACTATGGCTCTTGTTGACTCGCTTGCTTAATCTCGAAAATCAATAAGCTCTAATAGAAACCGTCGGAATACGATTATCTAATTGCGTAACTCGTGAAAAAGCGACATACGCGCGATGATGGAATCCTCGGTGATACCGAATGATGCTGGTAAAAGGGGCAAAAGTCAAAATAGCTTAATTTTTACAGCAATTTTGACATATTTTCTGTCATTTTCAAGCACCGTCCGGTAGATAACAATATAAACATTATCTTAAAGGAACGAGCGTAGAATGCTATAATAAATAACTACGCTTACACGAAAGGCTTCGCCGTTTCGACCTTATTATAAAAGGTAGGTGTCAAAACAGCTCGGCAACAAGCACACATATAATCACAAATCGTTAAAAACCTTCTCCGAATACAATTAATCACATTGTCTGATTAAGATGTAACCTGACTACTCCCAGAAAATTTATGAAGTTAAAATACTCAGACATATAAAAAACCTTTATTTAGCATGGCATTGCGTCGCCCTAACACATACAGGTCCATACCCTTCAAATCAGAACTCAGCAATGCGAGTATTACTGGTTGGCGGCCGAAATAGTCGGTACTTCCCCGGAAAAACTTTTTCAGAGAGATCTACTTTTATAGAAAATCATCTATTCGTTAAGAAAAGCAAGTTGGTATAGAACAGCTGACAGCCCCCACAATTCCCCGTGTGGGTTTCGTTATAAATGTTCTTTACATTAATTAGTATTTCACCCAAGTTTCTGGGAGTAGTATAATCACAGCCTGTATCTGGGCATGCATATTTTGTGCTCAAGTTAACATTGAATGGAACGTGTTATAGAGAACGAATGTAAATCACCCAAATGTAATTAAAAACAAAATTTAAGCAGTTGTACTGTTGTACTACACACTTAAGAGGGTAGAAAAGCAAATGGGGGTACCAAAAGTTTGGCTCGCTTGGCTCGCGCGCGTGGAAGAAAAAGTGTAACCGTTTCAGCTATTAAGCAGTGATACAAGTCAAATTAAAAAAAAATAATAGACGAAATTTGCCGAGGCGAAAAATTGCGCTGCCTGTGATTTGAACCAAAGTTTCATAGTGCGCTTCGAGTTACTGAGCCAAACAGAGAAAAAACTAGTGCAGCAGCGTGTATGTAAGTCACTCAGTACAACCAAATATCACCCAGAGAGGATAGACAAGCAATAGATAAATGATTTACATTCATTCTCGTAAAAGTTGTAACCCAACTAATATTAAATCCAATTACAATGTTGTCACCAAAAACTGAAGCTGGGTGAGTCTCCAGGCGTGATCTTAGCTATACTCTACCAGATCAATAGCACGCCAAAAACTGGAATGGTTGTGGAACCAGTACGGTAGAAATTACAAAAATAATCTATAATAAATGCTCTTTTATTAGATTTTTTAAATTTGGATAGTTTTTAAACTCTCAATATTCTTATTAACCTACAAAATAAACATTAAAGGGCCGAGTATCGAACCCTGTGGTGCCCCCATATTTACCTGAGGACGTCAAACAAAACAAGCCATAACGACCGGTTATATTAGTTAGGCAGAGAAGCTACAGTGATGGTAAGAAATTAATGCATTGTTAGCTTTTGGTGTGTAATTAGTCCTCAAGGTCCAGTCAGGTTTGTATCCTGATTCTTCCTTGGCGTCGCAAAAAATGTTATAAACGATTCAATACGATCCAAAATACTTTGGTCTGTCTGTAACAGCCTTTAAAAAATATGAGCATTCAGAACAAATTTATACCCAACTACTAAATCAAAGATTGATCATCTTATTCAAAATGATCTTTTAGATTTCATTGAACAAAGAAATTTTGACTTTAAAAGTAATCTAGCCGTATCACCCCACTGATTCCACAAAAAAAAACACAAAGATAGGAGTAAAACCATCGAAATATCAGAGCTAAGAATCGATCGACCTCGGGGAGACGTCGCAAGCAACCGGAAACCTAAAGCCGACTAAACCACAAGACAGGGACTGAACGTCAAACTATTTACTGATATAAAGCTGTTGAATGCTCAGAAATGTATGTTGTCATTTCTTGAATTTAAGTGAAGCTATTGATTAATGTCTCAGTGTTGAATATTCAACATTTTGTCAAATCAAAAAAACGACTTGTGCTAGAGTTTGTACGTGGATGATATTTTTAATGACTAATACTGTTCGAAAAGTAAAAAAATATTCGGCAAATTATGTTATGAATGAACTAGTAATTATTAAGATTTAACTTTTTTTAGGTATTGATCATATTTTTATGAAAATCGAAGTGTGGATACAATTTTCTCTAATTTATAATTATTATTAGAGTCGACAAAAATATGCTTTTTATGATAAAATTTTCATGGGACTATCTCCAAAGCATTACCTATGCCAAAAAGAAAATCATTAAAATCGAAGTATGGATACAATTTTCTCTAATATATATATTTTTATTAGAGTCGATAATAAAATGCAGATTATTTCGCAGCAAACAGTATTACACTATTAAAACTACCCATATATGTAAAAGCCACTGACAAATTGGCAGAAATATTTCAAAGAGTGTGCAAGCTATTCTGTTATGGAGTCGTCCTTTAGTCACGTGAGTTTATTAAGCCACTTTTTACCTTCCCTTCCCCTTGGTGATACGTCGTGATGTTTTAGACTACCCCACCCCTCCCCACCCAAAATCCCTTATTTTTTAATAAAAAATATCTTACAGATAATCTGTTATTTGACATGGCGACCGGAATGAAAAATTATCATAAATTCAGATTCGGACAACCGCACAAGGTCGCGTAGGTTCGCTTGCTCAGTATTTCAAGTGGTCGCACGGAATACTGGCATGATTGTCACCACATCCCCCTCCCATCCATCGTGATGTTATTCTAACCCCTGTTCGAACCTCACGTGATTAAAGGACGACCTCTAAAGAGAAAAGGTGTGTTGCCTAAGCTTAAAATCACGAGCAGAGAACACATGCATTTTTATAATCTACACGTTTATGTAAAGAAATTGTCTTTAAGTGTTTGTATAGAAAAATTAGCTAGAATATCGTCTGATGCACAGATATTTATCAGTAAATAATTCGACCAAATCAAAAATAACGCAGCCTCACATACTATGAACCTGAACGTTCACTATCATACAGAACAAGCAAGTAGTCCAGCCACATAAATCACTTATAAATAACGTAGATTGTATTTAAAATAGCGTTAATTCTGACTAAAAAGTGCGCCAAGAGGCTAAACACTAACACTCCTTGCTGTAGACTATGGACGATTTCGTATCCTGTGCCAGGCTTTAACATGCCGAACCTTGTTTTAACGTGCAGAGACAAGGACTTGCAAGGAATCCATCTCGAGAGACTAGGTGAAGTAAGACTGAGAACGAAATGTGAACTGCAAGCTTAGGGGTTACTGCAATGTCTTCCAGAGCATGCATGTTTACCTAAAAAAGAGTGACTCCACATAAAAATTAACAACATTTTTGAAATTGTCTAAGAAACACCTTTAAATCAGCTGTTTCTTATTCTATTCTAATATATTTCGAAAAGGTACTATGTTTTATATTGCTTTATGTATTTAAAACAAGCAACTGAGAAGTTATTTTTTATCAAAATAGCTTAAAAAGATTTTTCTAAAAAAAATATGTTAAAACTCGATTATTTAAGACGTTGTTAATTTTTAAGGGAACACCCTTTCGGGTAAGCACACATATTCTACCGGGCTAACATGAACATCATAAAAAAGTTTCCCTGTTGAAATAGAGTGAAATGCCATTTTAGCATAGAATGTATAAACATTTACCGTCTCGTAAAAATATTTCTACACTCTACGCTAATATGTAATTTAACTCTACTCGTAGGCTCAGTTTACATTGCCACGGAACGGAATGGAAACGAATTTTTGCATCGGATTTGTACATAGCATAATTAAATTTATGTCAATTGTGCAACGTACACACGGCTACACTCAAGCTGTACGTTTCCAGTATTAGCTGACCTAGCATTGTTGTGGCTTTCCATACAATGAACGAATATCTTATACTGGAAATGTATAGCTCAATGCGCAGCCGTGCGTACAAACTTGATAAGTGCCAAAAAACGGTGGTAAATCTAGAAATCCTCAGAATACGCTAGAACTCTTCGGAAAACGTGCGACCTCTTATAAATCGTGTCTAGTTTTAGCGCTGACTTGAAGTTCATTATGCCATGTACAATTTCGATACAAAATTCGCTTCCACTCTGTTCCGCGGTAATGTAAATTGAGCCTAAAGGGTACTATTCCGAGCGACGCAACTGCAACTGCCGACCGCAAGTGCTGCAGCAGCTGCATGCAGTCGGCCGCAGCGACACGACTACTTTATATGAATTCTTTTGACAAACGTTGCCTACTTCAACTGCTAACTGCACGTGCAGCTGCAGCGATACTCGTAACGTCTGTCATAGAAATAAATACAAACCAGTAGTGCCGCTGCGGCTGACTGCGAGCAGCCACGGTACTTGCAGTCGGCAGTTGCAGTTGCGTCGCTCGGAATAGTACATTTAGATGAGAAACTTTTCTAGAATGTTCTCGCTGACCAGGCTGGGACACCAAGTACAAGTTTAAATGATGTTCTAGATGGATTGTCTCGTGTTAAGCGATTAGTGGCGGACACAGGCCGTGGACCCAAAGGCTGACGAAAACCCAACAACTATTCACATCAAAACATGACAAAGCAGACCTTTCCTTCAAGCGTACGGGTCAAGGGAAACCCACTGAACTTTATAATAATAAATAATACTGCACATTTCACACAGCTCTATCTAGCCCCAAACTAAGCAAGCTGTACTATGGGAGCCAGATAACTTATAGAATACTTACATAATTTTTTTTTGTTAATACATACTTATATTAATATAAAAAAATACCCAAACCCTGAACAAATATCCGTAGACCAGCAGGTTATTCGCCCACTGCGCCACAGAGGTCGTCTTATGTCACATGACCAAGTAAATACCATATCATTCGATTTAGTTAGTGCCTTTTGTTAAATTTTCATAGAAAATTGTTTAATAAAGGTAAGATAGTTTAATAAAGATCTTTAGGAGAAGACTATATATTGAATTATAGTTATCGGTAGATCAAAGATAAATGATTTTTAATGTCTTCAAGCATATAAAATTTACTAATTAAATTAAATTAAATTTAGGACGCCATTCTTAGCGAAACTTTAGATATTCAAAACGGAACTTTAGATGCATTTCCGCAAGTTCGAAAAAAGTAGTTGATATTAAAAAAATGCAAATATTCAATATAGATAATCCAAGCTTATTTGATTCAAAGACATATTTAAGCTTATTATATCCAGCAGTAGACGCCTATCGGCTCTTACAGACACAGTACTACGATTTAAGTTAGATGCTTCTGCAACGTTTGTGTTTCCGAATTAGTACGTAATACAATGTCCGGCCGTGACGGCACGTGACGGCTCGTCAGTCACCAGCGAGTTTCAAAAGCCTTAGGTTCCAGTATTTTTAAGTATATAGTAATTGATTTAAACGGGTATTTATCGCGTATGTACCTTTTTTATTTGTTATCCCGAATCTGCCCGTGACCACGGCTGTTGCATTACAGCCGAAACGTCGGGACAACATATAAAAAAGAACATATGCGATAAATATCAGTTGTGCGGTGAATCTGGTCTCTGAATCAGGTGAGACTGTGGTCAAACGAAGATCTAACCAGTTTAAAAAAAAAGAAAACCCCGTTGAAATCAGTAATTATGTACAGTGATAGCGAAAATTTGAAAAATACTAAGCATAATAGTATTTCCGATAATAGACGAATTAGACGCCTCGGTCTAACTTAAACCGTAGTACTATAAACAGTTCGTATTTAAAAGAGTTCAGCTCAGACACCTCGGTCTAACTTAAACCATAGTACGGTAAACAGTTAGTGATAAGAGTTCATTTTGGACACCTCGGTCTAACTTAAACCGTAGTACTGCAAACAGTTAGTAATTAAAAGAGTTCAGTTCAGGTCTAACTTAAACCATAGTACGGTAAACAGTTAGTGATAAGGGTTCATTTTAGACGCCACGGTCTAACTTAAACCGTAGTACCGCAAACAGTTAAAAGAGTTCAGTTCAAACACCTCGGTCTAACTTAAACCGCAGTACGGTAAATAGTTAGTGATAAGAGTTCATTTTAGACGCCTCGGTCTAACTTAAACCGTAGTACTACAAACAGTTTGTAATTAAAAGAGTTCAGTTCAGACACCTCGGTCTAACTTAAACCGTAGTACGGTAAACAGTTAGTGATAAGAGTTCATTTTAGACGCCTCGGTCTAACTTAAACCGTAGTACTGCAAACAGTTCGCAATTAAAGAGTTAGTTCAGACGCCTCGGTCTAACTTAAACCGTAGTACGGTAAACAGTTAGTGATAAGAGTTCATTTTAGACGCCTCGGTCTAACTTAAACCGTAGTACTACAAACAGTTTGTAATTAAAAGAGTTCAGTTCAGACACCTCGGTCTAACTTAAACCGCAGTACGGTAAACAGTTAGTGATAAGAGTTCATTTTAGACGCCTCGGTCTAATTTAAACCGTAGTACTGCAAACAGTTAGTAATTAAAAGAGTTCAGTTCAGTGAGTTTCCCGCCCGCACAGTTACAATTGGTATCCCAAGCGTGTATAACCGTGTACCTGATAACGCAAGGGCAGCGGCGGCAGCACGGCGGCTCCCCACAGCTCGGGCGCGGCGGCCGGGACCTGACCACCCAGTTGTAGCATGTGACCGACCTTAGCGACACGTGTGTCGCCACACTTCATTTAGCAAGTACAATGCGGGACCACAGACTATATTCACTAGGGCAATAATTTCGGTATTACTTTGAAACTATCATGGTTATGAACACTATACTCTTTCACTATAGTTTACCTGCGATCATGGCGCATGCAACCTAACCTTTTTTCTATGACAGACAAGCTTGGACATGGGCAACAAGTTTATGGCCCATCTGATGTTAAGTGGTAACCATCGCCTATAACAGAATTACCTCGTAGATCACGCACCTTAGAAATATGCCCTACGATCAACTTGAGGAGGCATACCATACCCTTCAACCCTAAACAGCAATGCTGCTTGGCAAAAATAGGTACGATGGTACTTCCCTCGACGAGCCTTTTCCCAAGGAATGCTACTGCTTTTAGTATTACCTACTCTACTAACCTAACCAATAACGGGATACTCAAAAACTCATAAATCATCGTATATATCCCGTTTTCAGTCAAAATACATTATTATAGCCATTATTCGAGTTGGAAATATCGATACTCGTTTAAACTTTATAAAATTTAATGGAACAGCCTTGTTTTAATATTATTAGAATAATTTTTCTTTCAAATAGAGATTCAGATTCAAATGGAAAATTACAATTTTTTCGGCTATTTTCCTACGAGCCAAAGAGTTACAACACAGATAGATCTCAGTTTGAGAAAAATCTCATTTGATGGTAAAGGATGATGTGGGGTAAGATGAAGCACGAAGCTCTGACAAATAATTTGATTTATATTTTTTCGTTTTGCGGATTGCCACTTATAAAGGAAAATAAATAGTAACGTGAAAAATTAACAGTTAATCTAACAGCTACTAGTTAAAGTGAGGCTTTGAGTTAATTTCAAGATAATTGGAACTGTAATTGAGCTGAATTGAATCATTCTTTCAACCTAGATATTGGATTAAAATAATCACAGATTATTGATACATAATATAGAACCGTTCCTCAAAATAATAACAGTTAGAGACAGTTTGAAAACATCTGAGCCCATATCCTATTATTATCAAAATAAATCAAGGCCCATTCTTAAGCTATGCTCATATTCATCCAGACTGAAGCGAGTTACGATTTCCTTTTAAGTTTTGGAATACGGTGGTACATGGAATACCGGGGCGATAACCTATTTTAATTAAAATTGTGGGCCATAGTAAATTTTTTTAGTGTCATCCCGCACTCTACCAGCAACTATAAATAACTTATAACTAACACAGGATTATAAATATTCTTACAACTATACTTAATATATGCTATGCCCAGATCGCATGATACCACACGGTCTATTTTTCTGGTACGCAATTACGCATTGAATATTTGTGTGATTCACCAACTAAATCTGAATTTTTATAATAAATCAATAATTTATAAAAAAAGCAAAACAAAAAAAAACTATATTCTTTGAATTCAGATTTAGATGGCTATTATTTTGACTGTTCCTTCCCTCAACAGAAATTATTGTTTCGTTTGTCTGTTTATAAAAAATGACATTTTACGAAGGGTTTATAACCATATCCTGACGTTAGAAGATTTGAGAGACATTATCGCTTTTTAGAGTTGATGATGTTGACTCTGTATAATATGCCTTTCTAACTCTAAATCGCGTTAAAATATTGCAGTCTATCATTTTATGACTATAAGAAAATACTTAAGTTCTAACAGGATTTAGACTTAGAGAGCCCTAAGAGGGTATCGATTCCGATGGTCTGTTTACTTTATAAAACCTGGTTAGGTTTTATAAAAAGTATTAAAAAATGATTTAAAATAATTTGGAGTGTGATCTTGTTTCATTGTTTTTGTTGTTTATTAAATAAAATAATAATTGTTATTAAGATTACTGGCGCCTATTATTCACTGATTATTCTTGATAATGATGCTGTTATATTGCATGACGTCCATACAAATTATGGAATTTTCATACAGGCTAACATGACCGCCCTAGAAAAGTGTCTTCTATGGAAAATTAGAGTATTATAAAATTTTAGCTTAGAAATTAGAAACAGTCTAGCGTTGAAATGGTTCTATAATCTACTCTAAAATGTTATTTAACTCTATTGATCTTAGACCTTTCATTTCGTAACTCGATAATGTAACGTGAGTTTCTTGCAATTGGTTGATGTAAAGATCTGTCAAATAAATTTGTACATTGCTCGCTTTTTGTGACATATTTCTGTGTCTGTAATTTCTAGTTCCATTTATAATTATATAAAATAAAAAATTCTTTGAAAAAAAATGTACTCTAAAAATGGCTACTTAGGAAAAGATTTTTTCTATAACACCATCTATTATTCCTATTTCTACTCGTTAATTATTTAGAACGTCGCATCAATAATAAATTTCTCTAATAACTCTTCATACTCTAAAAATGGCTACAGAATAGGATGTTACATCCCACCATTCTTATTTTCTTTATACTTGTTCAGTAATCAGTACATTCTGTCAAGAAAAACTCATATAGGATTTATATCCCGCTATTCCCAATTTTGAGTCTTGTTCAGTAAACAGTATGTTGTGACAAAAATGTATCTAAAAAGTTTTTACTCTAAAAATGGCTACTAACAGATTTTGTCAATCACACCATCCTTTATTTCTTATTTCTACTTGTTTAGTCTAATCTCGTGTCATTTATTTTTCACTTTTAATGTTTTTGAATGACAAAATGGCGGAATCCGTTTAATTGTTTCTTCGTGTATGTATGTTTGTTTGTATGTATGTACCTGTGTGCGCGGCGCGTGATCGCGATGCGGCCAGGCGACGCCGGTGCCGAGCGCGTTCACACCGAGCCGAGCGCCGCGGAGGGACATCTGAAATGTTATATTCAAATCTAAGATTTAGTTAATCTTTACATAGTATGACATGAAGTCGCTTCCGCTGTCTGTTCCCTTAGATTTTTTAAATTACTCAACGCATCGTAAAATTTTGTAAGGAGATAGATTACATCCTGGGACATAGGCTACTTTTTAGCCAACTGCGCAAAATGAGGGTAATCTTTTATTGAAAAACCACCCGTGCGAAGCCGCGGGCGGGTCAGCTAGTTACACCATTTATAACTCAAGAACGGCTGGACCTATGAAATTTGGTATATAGATAAACGGCTAAACGGAGTAATATTTAGGCTTTTGGTGAGAAATAAAGAAATACGTGTTTCAACTTTTTTGCAAAATCATCCCTTAATAGGGGGGGGGGGGGGGGTGTTAAGTAAGGGATTAAACTTATGAGGAATTCTTTAGATGCACTCCCTATGTACAGTTGGCATGTAGATAAATTATGATCAGGTTTGAGAAATACGCTTCTTTATTGACAATCCACGCGAGCGAATCCGCGACAGGAATCGAACCCATCAGCTCGTGTGTCAACTCAGCCGGCTATTCGGCGACTGCGCCACGAAGGTCATCAGAAACCAGTAGAGGTATTCACCGGGTTGATGTCGAGTAGCAGTGGTGTGTGGTGCGGCTCTAACAGTCGCGTGTCGTGTGTCCACACTGCGTTGTTGTTCACGTAGCGCATGCGCCGACTGAAAACATACAATAATATAATCAGAAAAGAAGCTAAAATAGTATTTTATTATACGCCAAGACTCGTGACAGACGGGGCCAACCAATAAACATGTTTATTTCATTTTAAACAATTACTGGTAGTTAGTGTAATCGAGAGGCACTCGGCGCATCACTAACGGCGCCCGGAAGGGCAGCAAGAGCGAGCGAGATAGCGTTGGCGAGTATAATATCAGTGGAGCTCTGAATAACATACTTGTATTATTTAGTTAAATATAAGGAGGCTCAAGGTCGCTCAGCATAATATTTTTTTTTTAATTTAATTGGAATAAAGATTTGTCATAGAGATTGTATTTCATTATAGCATATTATGAACTAGCTGCTACCCACGACTTCGTACGCGTTACACTACTAGACGTGTGGGTAACCTAGACATAAAGCTAAACTCACAGTTACACCTTGACTTGACATCCAACAAATGGCTCCCCATTCGACTTCGCCGGAATACTCACATCCTATCCCTCCTTTTCAATATCCTTCGTAATCCGTCCATACCTTGTTATCTGAAGGAACGCTTCGAGTTCCTTCATTGCACAAATTCCCGAACACTCCGATCCTCTGAAAACCTCCTTCTCAAAACACCGATGCATAGAACCAGTTTCTATGCAAACTCCTTTTCCGTCCAAGCTGTCCGATTATGGAATGCCTTGCCGGTCTCCATTAGGAAATCCCCCTCACCTTCCGTATTTAAAGCTAGACTCAAAAACTTTTATCTCCATGAAAAGTCGTGATTATCCATCTGATCTATAATATTATTAATATATGTATATATTAATATACGTATGTATGTAAGTACATATTTATTTATTTTATATATGATATTTACTTATTTAAAATTATTTATGTATCTATTATTTTTGTATTTAAGGTTAAGTCATTTTTCTTTTTCTATTATTAAGTTTATTCTTTTTACACCTCGGCCAATCTTCCATTAAGCAATGATCCTCTCCATCCAAAGGTTGGCTGGAAGAGATCGCTTTGTTAAGCGATAAAACCGCCCATTGTGCTTACATTTATTTGTTTTATTTTTTATTTTTATATCGGTTGTGATTAGCTTGTAAGGTATAATAAAGAATTTTCATTCATTCATTCATTCCATTTTTATCCCATGGAACCTGATTTATGGGATAAAAAGTAGTCTATGTGTTAATCCAGGTTATAATCTACGTACATACTAAATTTCATCGAAATCGGTTCAGCCGTTACGACATGATTTAGTAACAAACAAATAAAGAAACGAACATACAAACTTTCACATTTATAATATTTAGTGTGATGTGAAAGTTTGGATGTTTGTTTGTTAGTTACTCAATCACGTTGATGGCTGAACCGATTTCGATGAAATTTGGTGTGTTGATAGATTATGATCTAAGATTCCAACATAGGCTACTTTTTACTGACAAAAAACACGTGCGAAGCCGCTTGCAGAAGCTAGTATACAAATAAATGGCTTATTAAAACACTTACGGTGGTTGATAGTGCCGCGGAGTGCGGCGCTCCACGGGCGGCGGCGGAACTGACACATTAGGCTCACCTGAAACACATTCATTAATAAATGCAGGACATTTCACACACCACTATCTAGCCCAAAACTAGGGTTGTACTCGCCGCTGAAAGGCTTTGTACTTACACCAGACATTGCTGTCACAGGTATATTCTTAAAAAGCCTGTTAACAGGTGTGTTCAGAGGCGGCGTAAGGCGTAGGCGACGTGGGTCACTGCCTACGGCCTGGCGGACACAGGGGCCTCGCGTCTCGGAGGTTTATGCATTACCAAGCCGTGAACGTGACGAAAAAATGTTTAACCGATTTCAAAAAAAGGAGAAGGTTCTCAATTCGTCAAACCTTTTTTTTATGTTCCCTGATTACTCGAACACTGATTCGAAAAGATATTTTTTTGTTTAAAAGGGTCCCAGGCGGTCCCATTGCCACCAAATCAGGATCCCATCTATAAGAAACATACATAAATACATACAACGCCGATTCATCCAAGTTGATTTGGAGATCTGACTTCGCTCGATAAATGAGAAACACACGGAGTATGATCAAATATCTGTAGATCATGCAAACATTTGATCCGCGGCGGGAATCAAACCCGCAAGCTCAGCGGGCTCAGGTCTCAGCCAGCTGTCCAGCCAGCCAAAAAGCAATTACATTTTAGCCTAAGATTCGTGTAGCTTCGTGCAGTCTGTCTTTGTCTTTTCTCTCGACCAAAACCCTATTTTCTCCCTAAGGAACAAAAACACATTTTTCTCTTGCAAATGGTATTTTATCGACTAGATGAAGTATAGATCTAATTACCAGTGTACAGATGAGTGGAGATGCGTCTTCGCTTCCTGGAAGGGCTGTCTCCGTGTTTGGAGCTGAGCTCTCCGTCCGAGGAGCCGCCCGCGGCCTCCGTCGGCGCTTGCAGCGGGTTGGTGTCTTGAAAGCCGCGGTACGCTGGCTCCACGGGCGCTTGGAGTGGGTTTGTATCCTATAACATTGGTTTGAGAAGGTTAAATGATGTCCGAGATTACGTTTAATATCCTATAACGCTTCAGAACGCCCACGAGCGATGACCCGGCTGCCGCTAGACGCACACTGTAAATAAATAGAAACTCCCCACCGCCTGATTTTACCACCCCTCAGGAACAGTTACCATCCGGGCACGATCTGCAGTGGCCAGTCTGGAAGTTTTTAAATAGGCTCCGCACCCAGATTAGCCGCTGCAGACTTAATATGTGCAAATGGGGATTCAGGGACCCTAACTTAACGCAGTGGGAGTGCGGTGATCCCGCGCAGTCAATGCAGCACTTGCTACTGTGCCCTTGGTGCCTGAACACCTGCACGATGGAGGACCTAATAACCGCCTCACCTAATGCTATTGTTGTGGCCAAACACCTGTCTAACATACTTTAAATGAAAACGTAGAACTCTTGACACTAGGAAGAAGTGGGGCTGTCGGAATTTAGAATTTGGAAGATGAAATCAAATGAACAGTTCCTTACCATATGATGCTGGTGATGCGTCTGGTGATGCGGTTGATGATGCGTTTGATGATGCGCCTGGTGATGAGGCTGATGATGAGGCTGGTGGTGCGTTTGGTGCTGGTGATGGGGCGCAGGCTCGCTGGAGGGGCCGGCAGCGCCCGGGCTGGTACGGTGCTCTGAAATAAATGAATTAACTTAACTTTTTAACTGATTTTCATTGGTGTTTAACCCTTCACGCAAAAATAGAGGTGTCATCAAGATGCAGCTACATCTCCATCCAAAATGTAATTACACAACTGGATAGCTAAAGGATCAAAGAATTCGTTACGTGAGGACTGTGACGCATCGCGCGCAGTGGATGGAGGTGGAAACGCCGCCATTTTGAGGTCATTTTGCTGCATTTCGAGAATTCCATTTAATATGACCCGAAGGACTTCTTAGTGTTCAATATGATTATAACGTACATAAAATAGCGTATTTTATATTTTGTATAGAAAATATTACCTGTTACGTACACGTATTCAAGTACAACATATGTACGGCCGTGTCCATGACACAGCCACACCCCCATTTGTTTATGTTTGCATGACGAGTTAAACGGTAAAGTTGGTGATACTAATCAATCATAACTATATCTAATACATGTATACAACCATGCTTCCGTCAAAATAAATAATTTCATTTAATTTGTGGCATCGTAGTCCCCCAACGGATGGACAGATTATGATGCGGTTTTGTTTTACAAAAAGCTGGTTTAACTGAGTTGGTACTTAGGTACGTTATAGATTTACGTTTGTTATTTTTAATTGTATTGTGTTATGATGTGCAATAACGAATTATATATCTATTTATTATTTGCGAGTCAAAACATGCGGCATAGTTTATTTTATCTAAATAAATATATAAATAATGCTGGACACTCACGCTATTCCAGCCCCAAACTAAGCAGAGCTGGTACTATGGAAACCAGATAACCGATAAAGTACATAATATAATTTGTGTGTTCCTTCACCGGTTTGAGCACGTGTATGTGCACGTGTGAATGATTATGTATAATTTAGGCGTAGATATGGAAAGTTTTGGAGACAATAACGTTTCTCCATGTCAGAGAGTGGCGCGAATGCATTTACCACAGTTTCACAGTTGCGTAACGCAGACGCCATGCCGTGAGATTGCTTGTGCCGTGATGATGCTGTATTTTGTAATACCTCGTGACCTGCCGATTGATGTTTTTTTAGGGTTCCTTACCACAAAAGTCAAAAACTAACCCTTATTGATCAAGCGAAGCGAGATCTTCAAATCAATTTGCCAAATCGGCGTTGTATATATGTATGTATGTTTGTTTGTCCGAGGATAACTTTCGAAGCGTTGATCCGATCATCGTGAAATTTGGTATATAGGTGTGTAGTGATGGCACAATTCTGGTGTGACTAAATGAGCTAAAAATGTGGAGGGGTTGTTGAGATATTGGGGTTCAAGGGAAGTAAAAAAAATTAAAATGAGTCTATTAGGTCAAATAGAACATCAACTGAAAGGTTTTCATTAGTACGTTTCGACCCCGTTTTTATTTTTAATTCAGTCCTTGCAGTTTTTGATTTATTAGCCATAATATTCAAATTCAAATTCAAATTTATTTATTTGGAACATAAATAAAGTACAATATACAAATGAAAACGTTGACAACTGCAAAAGTTAAGAAAAACTGAGTAGCAGTGTCAGCGCCCTCTTCCAAAACCGAACAGAACAATGTTCCAGCAGTCGATATAAGTAATTTTTTTTTTCCTCTAATAATGATTATAATTTTAAGTTAGTACTACGTGTGTGTGCGTGTGTGTGTGATGTGTTTATGTGGAGTGTGTGTGTGTGTGTGGAAGTGAGTGTGTGTGTGTGGAAGTGAGTGTGTGTGTGTGGAAGTGAGTGTGTGTGTGTGGAAGTGAGTGTGTGTGTGGAAGTGAGTGTGTGTATGTGTATGTGTGTGTAGAAGCGAGTGTGTGCGGGAGTTTGTTTGTGTGAGTGCATGCGTGTTCTCGTGTGTATAATTTTGCTAGGTAGGGGGAATCATAATATTCTCGGTATCATCGTACGTTAGTGATTGAAGCCAGGTTTTGCATTTAATTTTACATCTGTGGAATGTCAGAGGATAAATGTCAATAGCTTTGTTTACTCTGTTGTACAAAGAACAGCTTATATAAAATATAATAATAAAATATATGCTTATAATAATAAAAACTGAACTTTGACAAAATTCACAGGGTACACCAGTGACACCACAATGCTGAAATTTGGTACGCGTGTAGCTTTAGTGACAGAAATATAGGCATAAGTCTGAAATCCAGAATAACTGCAATTTATATCCCAAAAAATATAACCAATTACCAAGAACCCCCGTTACATCTAATTTGAATGAAACTGTAGGTCAAGTGGTTTGGTTATGCATTTCGTGGCACCAATTTATTAGTCAAAGATGAAAGCCGGCATGCACAAAGATCACTAAACGTATTTAGCGACTAAACATGTTTAAATTTGAAGTAGTTGTATGATTTGACAACTCCTTAAATCATATTTAGCCACTAAATACGTTAAGGCATCGTTGTGCAAGTCGCCCTAATAATAATATTTATTTTGGGAGATTCGCGAGATTCAGTTCGAGGCGAACCACTAGTTACATATGTGAGTCTATTAGAATCAAAAACCGCAATGTCCATAAAAATTGCGGACATTGCGGTTTTTGATTCTAATAGACTCATGTACAACTTAACATAGGTAATTACCTATGTTAAGTTGGTTATTTTAAGTCCCTATTGTATTTGTATAACTGTTGTATTTGTTTGTGTACCTTTTTAAATTTAATAAATACACTTGAGAGCAATAAAATCGCACATCGAGCACATCGAATCGAGCAGTGGAGTGCAGTCCTGTTCTCTGATGAGTGCAGGATGTGCTTGCATGGCAACGACGGACGGGGGAAGGTGTATAGAAGATCGGGAGAGCGATTTGCCCAATGCTGCATAACAGAACGTGTCGCCTATGGCGGTGGATCAATCATGTTTTGGGGAGGCATGTCTATGGAAGCAAAAACCGAGCTTGCCTTCATCACCGGACCGAATACTGGTCGCCAATCAAGAGGATTGACTTCCATACGATACATTGAGGAAGTACTCGAGAGCCACGTCGTACCTTTTGCTGGGTTTATCGGCGAAAACTTTCTGTTTATGCAAGATAATGCAAGACCGCATACTGCTGGCATAGTGATCGAGTACCTTCAAGAGGTGGATGTGACCGTTATGGAGTGGCCAGCTCGAAGCCCAGGCCTCAATCCCATCGAACATCTATGGGACGAGCTGAAAAGAAGAGTTCGAGGCCGAGATGCTCCTCCATCGACTCTACAGGAGCTGCAACAGGCGATCGCAGAGGAATGGGAGGCTATTCCTCAAGACTTTATCAAAAGTCTAGTAACATCAATGAAAACACGGATGGAGTCAGTGATTCAGGCTAGGGGAGGGAACACTCGGTATTAATAACAAACTTTAAATTAATTTTATCTTTTAATTTCATAACTTTGACACCAATACTTGAATAAAGAATTTTTTACTAAACATGCATTTTTGTTATTGATCCACAAAAGCATTTTTATGTAATGATTGAAAGACAAATCAGATACCACTGGATAGGTATTAAAATAGACTATGAATCTGCATTACAGAAACATAATATTTTTTGTTTTTTTTTTAGTTATGTCAAAAAATCATGAATGTGCGATTTTTTTTGCTCTCAAGTTTATATGTACCTAAAATATGTAAGTTTTGTATTTTTTTCTTGTAGTAGTTTTAGATATAGCGTATTAGATTCAATTTGGAAAGGTTTATTTACGTGTAAATAAACGAATTTTAATTTGGTATCCTTTTTGGGGTAGAAATTGCAATTATTCTGGATTTCAGACTTTTCGATATATTTATGTCACTAAAGCTACACGCATACTAAATTACAGCACTGTGGGGTCACTGGTGTACCCTGTGAATTTTGTCAAAGTTCAGTTTTTATGATGGCTAATAACTCAAAAACTATAAGGACTTTACTAAAAATAAAAACGGGGTCAAAATGTACTAATGAAGAGCTTTCATTTGAAATGCTACTTGACCCAATAGTCTCATTTTCATTTTTTTTTACCCCTTTTGATCCCCAATATCTCAACAACCCCCCAACAATTTTAGCTCATTTAGTCACATCAAAATTGTGCCATTACTAGCTACCTATGTATCAAATTTCACGATGATCGGATCAACGCTTCGAAAGTAATCCTCGGACAAACAAACATACATACATACAACGCCGATTGGCCCAAGTTTATTTGGAAATTTCGCTTTGTTCGATCAAAAATTTAAAAAACCACTTAGGGCGACGCACAAAGAGCTCCAAGAGAGGGCTCTTTGGGGGTTAAAAACTGACACAACTAAGAACCACCTCAATTAAACTAGCTTTCTATTCAAAAAACCGCGTCCGAATCAGTCCATCCTTTTTGGAAGTACGATACCACAGACAGACACACAGATATAGGCGTCAGTATACACCCCTCTTTTCGGTTAAAAATGTCTAAACTACTATTTGCTGATAACATGACAATAGACAGAGATGTTATCGATCAGGTAATGTTGGCAGGCGAGGCGGGCAGGTGGCCAACCTGATTACACGCTTGGGACATCGCCGTCTACTGCGGACATTCATACATTATTATAAATACGGGATTTACCACGTACCGTTGGAGGTGAGACGTTGTTCGGAGCGGATCGCACTCACTCTGTTGAAGGTTCACGAATTGAACCGAAACATTGTCGGTCGAAACACCGATAAAACGGTACGTGATAAATCCCGTATTTATAATAATGATTGAAATAAATCACGAAAGTTTTTAAGTAAAACATTCATACATTCTTAAGAAGTCTCAAAATATCTCTCATTAAATAATCTCTCATTACAGGATTGGCCCCTACTTGCAATCAACAGAGACGAGTGGAAAGAGGGAAGGGAGGCCTTTGCCCTGCAGTGGGACACAACAGGCTTATAATAATAATAAATAACGCGTACATTATTCACTAGTTCAGCAGTGTACGAACAGTAAACCTCGCGAGCACAAATTAACATAATTCTCTAGTTTAGTCATGAGAAGGTGGTCCAAGGTGCTCCATCACGCCCTACCTAGTAGTTAAAGGGCCGATTCCACTGGTACAAATCTGCAAGTGAGCAATGTACTGCATTTTCTGGAGCTATAATGCTCATCACGCCAAAGATCCTCATGAGATCTTCACCAAGTTTTTATGAGACAGACTTAAAGTGACTACCTAATGTACTAATGAAGACCTTTCATTTGACGTCTCACTTGACCTAATAGTCTCATTTTCATTTATTTTTTTTACCCCTCTTGATGTCTTGAGTCATACCAAAATTGTGCCATCATTACTTACCTATATACCAAATTTCACGATGATCGGATAAACGCTTCGAAAGTTATCGTCGGACAAACAAACATACATACATACAACGTCGATTTGCCCAAGTTGATTTGGAGACCTCGCTTCGCTCGATCAAAAAACGAACAACAATACACGCAGAAATACAAGTGGTGGTCTTATCGCTAAAAGTGATCCCTTCCAGACAACTTTTGGATGGACTGGATTTCACGAGAACGTTATAGGACGGTAGCTTTTAATAAAAATAATGAATTATTGAATAAACAGTGTACTTACATAAGCAAAAAATAAATAAATATATACATGTATAATATATATAAATAAAATGGCGAATTCAGCTGGGCTGGGCAGCGTTTGGGAAACTTCGTCAGTTCTTCTCGTCACCCATCCCACAATGCCTAAAAACAAAAGTATTTAACCAGTGCGTCCTACCTGTGATGACGCAGCCGAAACGTGGACACTTACGGTGGGACTGGTCCACAAACTGAAAGTCGCTCAGCGAGCTATGGAAAGGGCTATGCTCGGAATTTCTCTGAAGGATAGAATCAGAAACGAGGTTATCCGACAGAGAACCAAGGTGATCGACATAGCTCAGAGGGTCAGCAAGCTGAAGTGGCAGTGCGCCGGTCATATCTGCCGCAGAACCGATAACCGTTGGGGTAAACGTGTTCTGGAGTGGAGACCACGTCTAGGCAAGCGAAGTGTAGGACGCCCTCCGGCTAGATGGAGTGACGATTTGCGCGCTGTAGCTGGCAAGGATTGGATGAGAAGAGCTGAGGATCGGGCTCAATGGCGCACCCTGGGAGAGACCTACGTCCAGCAGTGGACTGCTATAGGTTGATGATGATGATGATGATATATAAATAAATATTCATCAATGGATTAGGTACATATTAATGTAGTAAGTATAGTACATAAATATTCCATATTAATAATAAAAAAGGTATCTTTATCAGGTCGCCTTTTCTCCTAGTAGGGGGCTGTCCTACGTTGCTCTTTCCAGTGCGTGTTATCCATTCGATATACTTTTTCTGTTTGGCTATTATATATATTATATATATTATAATATTAGGTAATGGAAGGCGGAAGATCTGTTCAGGCTAGCCCTGGATAAAGAAAAATGTAAAAGGATGACTGCCGACCTACAGTAATGGAGAGGCACCTGAAGAAGAAGAAGAATTGTATAAAACGTAAACAATCTTTCAGTGTGTTTTAAATATCTCAGTGTATCTTATATATCTCTAGAAGTTCCGTCACCCGCCTTCAGTTTTACCATCAGAAGACGCTGAGACGTGTATATATTTTTAACAGCAGCTTGGATGAACAAGGTCTTACCTGGTCTTCTCCTTTCTGAGGGTCCAGCGGTGCGGCGTTCAGCTCGCCTCGAGCCACCAGCGCTGCCACCTGGTGAAAAAGATGATTATTATAAATATCTCTCATATCATACTCAGGTTATGAAAAAAATAATGTTCATCTCTGTCATGGTTTCGCATTATCTCTCATATCTTGCATATCTCTCAGTATAACAGTAAAGTGCTTACTTATACTTATCCGGCGCTGGTCATGGTGGTGATGATGGGGACGCATATCTCTCATATCTCGCATATCTCTCATGTCGCGCACGTCACGTTTCACGGGAGGGGAGACTAGCGCTGGTGCGGGAGGAGGTGACTGCGCCACGCACGCCTCCTTAGGGCTCCCGGCGCTACTGCCATCGCTGAAACAAAGACAAGGTATGTTTAGAACATGTTATTTTGCTGATGTAGCAGACTCCAATCTTTTCTTATAAACTCCAGTATTCATTTATTCACCACTAGCTGACCCGCCCGCGGCGTCGCTCGCGTGGATTGTCAATCAAAATATTACCCTCCTGCCCCCCCCCCCCTTTCCTTCTTAGAGATGATTTTGCAAAAATGTTGAAACACGTATTTCTTACCAAAAGCCTAAATATGAATTTTCAGATCCCTAACTTGAGGAGTTATGGATTGCCCATACAATCTTTCAAACCCTATTTCACCCCCTTCAAGATTATTTTTTGAGACAAAAGATAGCATATGTCCTTCTCTAGGGTATAATCTATCTCCTTGCCAAATTTCATCACGTTTCGTTCAGCCGTTTAGTCGTGAAAAGGTAACAAACAAACTAACAAACAGAGTTACTTTCGCATATAATATTAGTATGGATTTCATTACATTGCATAATGTCCACCCGGCTTCATACGGGTGGACATTAATTTTTAAAGAATTTGGGATAAACGCATGGACTTTTGCCAATATTTGTGTCACTCAAGCTACACGCATAACAAATTTCAGCAGTGCGGGGTCACTGGTGTACCCGGTGAATTTCGTCAAAGTTCAGTCTTTATTATGGCTTAAAAACTACAAGAACTTAACTAAAAATAAAAACTGTCGAAATGTACTAATGAAGACCTTTCATTAGATTAATAATCTCATTTTCATTTTTTTACCCCTCTTGAATCTTAATATCTCAATAATCAAAAATAGAATATTAATCCTATGTTTGTGTTATATAATTTTTTGTTTTCTCTTACTTGTGCTTTTTTTTGATGTTATACCTTTTTAAGATATTCTGAGAATTTGTGTAGCAAATAATTAAATGATGTCTATGTATGATAATGTTTCTCAATAAGTGATTTTTTTTGTAAATCTTATGAGAAATAAAGAATCTTATACCAAAACCGATGTTAAGTCGTAACCATCGCCTACAACATAGCATTGCCTCGTAGGTCACGCACGTTACAAACGTGCCCTACGATGCATTGCCCTGCGTCTATCAACTTTAGGCATGCAGTTGTAAAGCCTCACGTGGCTGTAATTTCAAATGAAATCAAAATCATTTATTGCCAGAATATAGGTTATACAGAAAGATGTAAAATTGAATATAAAATAGTTTCACTATACTCTACCCCACTCAGGGGCGTGCAATAAGCTTGTAAAGCTTTCATATTTGTATTCTTATAAATATATTGTTAGTAACATTACACTATTTATGTCAAACATTTAGTATTCAATTATAATTATTCAAATTAATCATGTCATTATTTATTAAAGTATTCCTCTAATGTATAAAAGGTCTTATCTAAAAGCCATAATTTTAATTTGTGCCTAAATTTAAAAAGTGACAGCTCTTGAATGTTCTTTGGTAAATTATTCAATATTTTTACAGCCATTACATATACAATGTGGTAGATAAAGTCTATTGTGATGCCTTGTATGCCTTTGCATTTTGTCAGAGTGTTTTAGAAATCGTTCTGAATTTTCTTTAACTAAGTAACATATACCATTTATATACATACAGGCAATAGGCATGATTTTATGTTCCTTAAAAATAGGACGACAGCTTTCAGTAAACCACCGACAACCATACCCTTCAACAGAAACAGCAATGCTGCTTGGTAGAAATAGGCATGGTAGTACTTCCCCAGGCGAGCCCTTTCACAAAGAACCACTACTATGCTCGCTAGACATCGTTGATATATTAGTATTATCAGCCCTGTACCTACAAGCTAAGGTTCAGTTTTCCCCTGCAATGAAGCAAACGTGCCCGATAGAGGAAACGTGATAATAACCTGTTTTGTTATGTACGACATTAATTTAAAACACACATCCGGAATCGTATTAACTGATTTTAGAGGTGTGTTTAATACCGGTAGCTTGAGTATTTATCCAGTAATTTATACATTTCTAATAAACAAATTTTATGGGGGCACCTACTTACATGATGAATGAATATGATTTGTTTACCTATTTTATACAGGCTGTCTCATTGATATTTCAGGACTTTGGTGCACTATTTTGATATTCAAAGATAACATTTTTTGTTTTATGTTTTCATGGGAGATTCGCGAGATCTCAGTTCGTGACGAACCACTCATTATTTTAAAATAAAACAGGCCATACTCCGGTTGTGAAAAAAAAACAACAATGGACAAAGAGAACGCAAATTTTATTTTTAGCAACGAAGTTATGGGTACGAAAACAACTTTTTTAATTTCCTCGCATTCGTGATGAAAAGTTATGTGTTAACAATGTACTATTTCTTTATTATATTGCTCTTTATATATGATCACTATCTACGAACAGTGTGTGGAGAATGTAGATCCATAATTAAACATTGTAACTTGGATTAAACTCTGTAACAGAGTTAGTGAACTCAAAATCGCTGAATCAACACAACACCCATTGTGTACCATCTGAAAATATAGAACAAATGTACCGTCAGCACACAACTGCGCATAAAGAGCTGCACCTTTCCCCACACTGGATACTTTACGGTCACAATGCAATTTACAAAAAGATTATCGAGTGTAGACCACGCACTGGCAAGTGCAACGCAGGACGCAGCCATACTCTTTTTATTCTGCGATCCGTGTATTTTATGTATTGGGTATTTTCTCGTTTATTTTGTCTACATGTTATTTTTATTTTATATTTTCTATTAGTATTATCTTTTCAAATGATCGCGTCGTCACCTAGGCCCTGTCAGAAAACCAGCGCTGCATCGTATCCACCGTGGTACGAAACAGCTTATGCTGAGACAGGGACCATTTTGTCCCCACGCAACACCATCATTTTCTGTCAGTGTGAAACTTATTTTTACTGTGTTTTTATGTCTTTTCCTTTGTTGTTATTGTGTGTGATATCATGTGGGTTCAAATAAATGTATTTTCTTTCTTTCTTTCTTCTTCCTGCCCTTTCCCACATCACGTGGGGTCGGCGCAACATGTATTTTTCTTCCATACCTCTCTATCAGCCATAATCTCCGTTGTCACTTCTTTCCTACCCATATCATTCTTCACACAGTCCATCCATCTCTTCTTCGGCCTTCCTCTACTTCTATATCCATCCACATTCATACTAACACTCTTTTAGTGACATGATTTTCTTCCCTCCGCATGACATGTCCATACCACGCTCCTCAACTTTTCTATCACTGGCGCTACTTTCAAACTTCCTCTGATGTACTAATTCCTTATCTTATTCATCTTCCATTCTCGTGACCCCACACATTCATGTCAACACTCGCATTTCCGCCGCGTGCACTCTTCTTTCATCCATCAGTCGCTACTAATAATAAAAATTGAAAAAATGAAATGAAAATATTTATCATAAAATCTTATAAATTAAATTAACTAACTATATATAATGTAACTCTATCTGTCTCTCTGTCAGTTTGCTACTTTTCACGACTAAACAGCTGGACCGATTTCGATTAAACTCGGTAGGTATACGCTTAGAAAAATGTTACAATTTAGACGTAATTTATTTTCTTTATTGTTACATAACAATAAAGAAAATACATATTCTAAAAGGATCATTAAAACGAACAACCAGCCTTGTGTCTTGCCTTTCTTGCCTGGCTTGGTCGCGAAGGAACACAGTAAAATTGACGTTTCAAAGTGATCCTTGTGATTTTAATGAATATAAAGATTTTGAATTTGAATTTGAGATAGATTATGACCGGTATTGCGACGAATAGTATATGATAAACCAAGCCTTTGTTCTGTATTTGACTGGTTCCTTCTTAGTTAACGTTATTTCCAGTTAAAATAACAGAAAACCTTGCTCTAAGGACCTTTGATAACCTTCCAACCTTTTGTACTCTACCTGTAACCCAGGGTACCTAGAGGGCATGATGCCCCAAACTCGTTCATAAGGTGACGCAACTGTGACGTCATCACGCCTTTGTCTCAGTGGCGCAACGAGTTAATCTGTGGTGAGTTACGAGTTGCGACACTGTTACTAGTTCCGCGAAGATAAGGTGCTTCTCTTTGTAACAATACAAACTTATAGGCAGAAGGGAATGCCAGGAACAGAATATCTCATTAGAGATGTCTCTAATGAGATATTGTGTGCTAGTCTGCAATGAACGCATTGAATTGAATAATTTAAATATGAGAACATCCATTTGTGCACCCAATGGATTTTTCTTTCAAATTATGTTCTCATCGACGACCTGTTGCGGATTTTAAATGATAAACAGATATTTGTCTCACGTTTAGGTATTTCTCTATACTAAGTGTTTTGTTATGAACGACATTAAATGAAAACACGGATAGGGCCTTAATGGCTATTATTGTTGTAAAATAGGCCTTTTTCAAATGAACTACCATAGAAAATATAAAAAATTTAAACAACCTATCATTTCAAGTCTTAAAACATCAATGCAATAGTCTGTATAAAATAGGTAAACAAATCATATTCATCGATCATGAAAGTAGGTACCTGTTAAACAGCGGCATCGTCGCAAAGGCGCCGCCGATTTACGTTAAAAATTGTTTCTTGAAAATGTATCGATTATTGGATAAATATTCAAGCTACCGGTATTAAACCCACCTTTGAAATCAGTTAATACGATTCCGGATGTGTGTTTGAAATTAATGTTGTACCTACATAACAAAACAGGTTGTATATTAAGTATGTAACATAACTGAGGGAATACATTAGTATTCCCTCAGTTATTTGGTTCCCATAACACTTTACTTAGCTAGGGGCTAGATAGCGCTTTGTGAAATGTCCAGCATTATTTATGTGTGCTATACTTAGATTTAAAACTAGTTGCATATAAGGAAAGTTATAATTTCACCAGCGGGTCCGCCCTTCAAACCGGAACGCGAATCGGCGACAGAAATAGCCCGCCTGGCGAGTACTCGGACCGACTCAGGCGACGGGCGACGCGTTACATTGACATCGCGATTTGTATGCACACATCCGTGCTGGAACTCAATAACATTGTATGTAAAGTTTTAAGCTCGAAGAACTGACGGCCGTTGGGGCAGAAAGGTTTCCGAGTGGAGACCACGCACTGGAAATCGCAGCGTGGGGCATATAGGATCACTAACTGAACGCACACGGCTTCGCACGCGTGGTTTTGTCAATAAAAACATTACTTCCTGGCGCAGTCGGGGAAAAAGTAGCCTATATCCCAATCCCGGTCATAATCTGTACACCAAATTTCATAGATATCGGTCCAGCCGTTTAGTCGTGAAAACGTAACAAACAGACAGAAGAGTTACTTTTGAATTTATTGATAGAGCGAAGCGAGATCTCCAAATCAACTTGGGCAAATCGGCGTTGTATGTATGTATGTTTGTTTGCCCGAGGATAACTTTCGAAGCGTTAATCCGATCATCGTGAATTTTGGTATATAGGTAGGTAGTGATATCACAATCCAGGTGTGTGTGACTTGCAAATGAATTTTAAACCCGTTCCCCTCAACCGACGAAGCTGAAATTTGGAATACATATGTAACTTCGGTAACAATGCAATAATATGATATCATGGAGGTGGTCTCATGATGGAAACGGATGCTAGACAACTAGGGGCTCATTTGAATCTGCTTGCGGTTCCGATTATGAATTTCATAAAAGCTTGTTTTGAAAAAGTAATTTTTCACCAAAAACTTACTTAGTTCAAACTTTGTAGTTTTTGAGTTATTAGTCATAATAAAAACTGAACTTTGACGAAACTGACCATTGAGTGTACCACAGAGAGGATTATATAGATTGGATTTGACTACGCTCACCAGAGGGGTGCCACAAGGATCTATTTTAGGGTCAATATTATTCATAATTTTTACGAATGATCTTATACATTATGGAATCTAACACGCTTCACGCGAGCTTTTCTACCCCATACTTGCAAGATGTGGAAAGAGCTACCATCCGAGGTTTCTGCAGGGTAGGGTGTTGCCGGTGTCAATAGGCGACGGTGACCGCTTACCATCAGGTGGGCCGCAAGCCTGTTTCCCCACAAGTAACATAAGAAAAAACAGTTCATTTTGCTGATGACATAAATGCTTCAATTTCCGCCGGTTATGGAGGACACACTTAACGATTTCTTTGTGCATGGCTAGCTAAAGCATCTGCGAGAAGAATTTGATCAAATTATAAGGCTTGTGCAGAGAAATCGCTGACGTGTGTGGGGCCCATTAAGTGGGCCACTTCAGAAAGTCCCAAACTCAGTACACAGCATAAATGAACTATATGGTCTGAATTCGCGAGTCGCGGTTTCTACTGCGGCTTTCACTGCTAAGGCCGATGATGGCGACTCGTTTAATCGCTTAGGGTGCTGGACTGGAACCAACTACTTGTTTTTATCGCGAAACGACCTCTGTGGCGGAGTGGATAAATAACCGGCTGAGACGCAGGAGGTTGCGGGTTCGATTCGCGCTCCGGGACCAATGTTTGCATGCAATTAAGTATTCTATCAGTTATCTGGTTCCCATAGTACAAACTTTGCTTAGTTTGGAGCTAGATAGAGCTGTGTGAAATGTCCAGCATTATTTATTTATTATTATATTATTACCTGACACTCGCCTACGTCATACGACTGTGGATGGTGGTCTATGTCACCCGCACCATAATAACCAATCGATTGACACCTCATTCATCAAAATCGGATGAGTAGTTCAGGCGCTACGGTGAAACATACTTCTATATAATGCTAAAAACATAACACTTCCTTTTGGCTTTTGTCATAGTATGGTAAAAACGTAGCCTATGACATAGGCGTCAAAATATCACCCCTCTTTTCGCATCGGGGTTAAAACCAATCAATTTACCAGTAACTAACCAACCATCATCATTATCTTAGGCATAGAGGAGGTCCACTGTTGAACACAGGCCTGCCAATCCTGCGCGGCCTGCACCTAACAGCTCCCAGCAACCTTTATCAGGTCTTTCCGTCTAGTGGGGGGGGGGGGCGTCCTACGCTGCGCTTTCCAGTACTAACTAACCAGTTAAATACCATGGATTTGCATTTACCTTAGCATTTCGGATGCGCTTTCGATTATTACGTCACAGCCACATAACAGCTAGCAGTTAGTACCGCAATACACACTATTACATACTCTGTGTTCACGCTCCGCCGGATGACAAGGAATGTCGCACACAACACAATGTATGTATTATGTACTAATATTAAACGAGAAAGTGTGGCTGTTTGCTGGACAATAGGTGTAAGAATATGAAGTACGAATACAAGGTATATACGAATTACAAGCTCCGCCCGCGGCCACGACACGTGTGGTTGACGATGGTTGTTAATAAATAAAACCGGGTAAGTGCGAGTTGAACTCGCCCTACCTAGACCTACCAGTCCAGCTCCCGAGATAACACACGGATCTCGGGAACTAAACGCTAGCGGTGTCTTGAAACAAATGGTATATAGATATGAATGAGATCTGCATTTCTGATGACAGCTGTCAAACTTCAAACAGCCGTATCTCGGGAACTAGACGTTCTAGGCTAGCGGTGTCGTGGGACAAATGGTAAGCCTGGAAAGCTGCTGCCATCAACCCAAAGTCCTACTCTGTTACTTCAAGGAGTTGGATGGCTGGGGTCAGGTTAGAAGGGGGGTAATACACACACCCCAATGCCAGACAGCAGTGCAGATGCTTATCCCCCCCCCCAGATTAGAAGTCGCACGGTTTCCTCACCGGCATAATAGGGAATCCCTGCAAACTTGTCTAGTTATGAAGTTTTAAGCCAGTGAATGAAGCCTTCCTAGCTTTTAGGTGGCCTCTTTGACTTTAATGGCTTCATATCTGTTTTCTGTGGCTTCAAAGGGGTTTCTTTCTATGCAATACAATCGTGCATCATCATCATTTCAGCCCAGAATCACCCATTGCTAGAATAGACCTCCCTTGTTTTCTATCCTGTGCGTCTCCCATCGAGGTGTTGGTCAAATAAAAAAAAATATAATAGGAAAAGTGTGGATCCCACTGGAAGGGAAAAGGAGACAGGGTAGACCAAAAAGGGGATGGAGAGACATTTTTACACAACGATGTGGACCGGTACGGATGAGGACAGCGAGAGAGAGGGATGGATGGAGGGATTTAGGGGAGACCTACGCCGTGGAGGCGTCTATTGCGGAAGAAAAAGATAATTAAGATCAAATTAGTGGTTCGCCCCGAACTGAGATCTCGCGAGTCTCCTATAAAAACGAAAAAATATTATTTATAATCTTTGCTTATTAAAAAAGTACTCTTTTTAGGGGTAGAAATTGCAGTTATCCTGGGTTTCAGACTTTTCCCTATATTTGTGTCACTAAAGCTACACGCATGCAAAATTTCAGCACTGGTGTACCCTGTGAATTTCGTCAAAGTTCAGTTTTTATTATATAGCAAGCACAAAGCACTCAGGTATCTTAAACCATGTAGGAGGTATGCAAACCTTATATGATACTTATAACATATAAAATAGAACGGCATAACAAAGGGAGGCATACAATTCAAGGGCCAGCCGGCCTTGTACCACTACACCTGACATTCGAAACTGAACTCTATGCCTGAAACACCAAGGTCGGAGTTGCGACAGCTTGGTAGGTGGTAACGAAGGCAGTGTGCCACTAACGTGACGCAATACAGTGGGCCCAGCGACTGCTTGAGGAAATCTAATAGATCCGATTTGACTTCTATCATTTTAAATGCCGTGATAACTTTGTACAAACGTCAACACAACCACAATCATACCTATTTTTTTTATACATAAATTATAGGCTAGCGTTTGACCACGATCTCGCCTGACGGTAAGCAGTGATGCACTCTACGATGGTACACGCTTGCCTACAAGAAACCTATTCACTCGCGACATGAAGACCCCTAGGTTGTAGTTATCAGGAAACTCAGGCAAGGCGTTCCACTCCTTGGCGGTGCGCATAATAAAGGTGGAAGAGTACCGCTTTGTGCGTATGGGAGGTATGTCTACCATGTAGCGGTGGCGCATCGCGGAGCGTCTGATTGTCCGATGATAGAATGGGGATGGTGGAATCTGGTTGAAAAACTCCGCAGCACACTCTACTATTGCTGCTGCCAATCAGCATTGCTGTGTTTCGGTATGCCTCTACTTGATGGATGCAGAGCTGTGCATCGTAGGGCACGGTATCTTGTCGTGATCTACAAGGCAATGCTTTTTTATAGTTATAGGCGATGGTTACCACTTAACATCAGGTTGGCCATATGGTTGTACGGTTATTTTTTGGTACAAGAGTCCGTTTACAAAATATAAAGCTTCAAAGCGGGCATTTTCGTAAAAGTCTTATTAAAAAAATGTCAATGTTCATAGTAAAAAAAAATCTAAGAAAGTAAAGAGCGAGTTAATTGCAGTAATCAGTAAAAACTAACAATGTTCCATTATGTTAGTGTGTGGATTCTTGTCAGGATAAACACACTGCTTATCTTACTATTTTATCAAATGCCTGTGCTGTGTGTGTGACTATGGAAGAGTAACTAAGGCTGAGCGCAGACTGAGTCACAATAGTTTTAAGACAGATTATTGCTTTACAAAAATTATGAAGACGCGCAAACTTCAAACAAAACGTCTCATAGACAAAATTGTCTAATACCTACAAGAACTACACAGCGACAAGTATGACTAACGATTGTCGGCTTCCCTTTTGTATTGTTACGAGCTGAGGGTTCGGGATAAAATAATGGGAATCGGTTTAGCCAAAATAACACTTTTATTCAGCACTAAACGATGAATACACGAACTTGGTCACACGTATCACAACACACTAATTCACACCACTGGTGCACCACTTAAAGTCACCGAAATGTTCGCACGTATAGCTTAATCCAGACTGACTCGGGAGCAACTACTGTTCACGCGAGACCCTTCCCACGTCAGTCCTCCAGGGCCTCGCTGAGACTCACTCACTCAGACTGACTCGAGACTGACTCACAACTGACTGTCCGGCCATCTCTCCGGCCTATTTATATCCACACATTTCGATTGTTCGAGAAGGATCTCGATCGTTCCAGGAAAAGGGTCGGTTCCTCGACACAATGGCCACTCCATTGTGCGCAACCGCAGACAATAACAACAATAACGTAGCAAGACAAAAGCGTTCGAGAAGTTACGATTATTACTCATTGTTTAACAGCCTCGGCGTAACAGTATGTATGCGGGCGCGGACATCAAAGACAAAACAGTCTAGTGATGTGTATAAAATTTTCCATTTATCAGTCTTTCACTATATGTTTATGGGATGCACCCAATATTTACGGCTGCGTCGTTTTGCAAGTAAACGCGTAGCTAGGACGCTTAATACAACAGTATCGCTGAAGTCCATTTCAATACTGAAACTGAAACAGTTTCGTTTAAATTTTAAGGCAGACCTGTCTGTGAGGAAAGTCTGTCTTAAAACTGTCGTGACTCCAATATGCGCTCAGCCTAATAATTTAACTAAACAGACATGTTATCATCAAATTGAATGGAGCCTGCAGTGTAGCGTCCACGGACTAAAGAATAGAATAGAATAGAAAATGTTACAAAAGATATTAAGCTAAAACTAAACAATCTGCTGTCACACAACTCAGCATGATGCTGGTTGTCATTTTATTTATAACTAACTTCCGCCAGCGGCTTCGTGCGCGTTGTTTTTCAACAAAAAGTAGCATATGTGTTAATCCAGGTCATAATGTTAATCGGTTCAGCCATTACGACGTGATTGAGTAACAAACAAACATCCAATCTTTCGTATTTATAATATTAGTGTGACTAATGAACATAGCACTGAACTTAAACCAAGTTGACATCTACATTATGCACCTAATGCTAAACTTTATAATCTGACGCGGCAAAGTAGTGTCTGTTTACTACAACATACATACATACATACCTAGATATAACAAAAAGTTTACAAGAAATAGTGGCACTTCAACTGACTGAGTAGCTATTACAATTTTATTAAGAAACACACTAATACTATGAATGCGAAAGTTTGGATGTTTCTTTATTTGTTTGTTACACAATCACGTCGTAACGGCTGAACCAATTTCGATGAAATTTAGTATGTACGTTTATAACCTGGATTAACACATAGGCTAGTTTTTATCACATAAATCAGGTCCCATGGGATAAAAATGGGGTGTCGAGTCAAGTTGCAACAGCGAGTTTAGCTTTATTTCTAGGTTACCTACACATTTAGTAGCGTAACGCGTACGAAGCAGCGGGCAACAGCTAGTATTTAAATAAATAAAAGAAAACCCGTTGAATTAAATGTATGTATCGCTTGATCGCATTTGAGTGTGTTCGTGTGTCTGTGTTTATGTGTGTACAGTGTCATACGAGTATAATATTAATAACCCACGCTGGTCTTCCGTTAGCACCGAATCGGATTTGCGGAAAGAGGATAAACAGAGTCCAAAACACCAAAATCCTTAAAAGGCTTAGCGGTGCTTATAACAGCACGATTGAGTGGCAACTGGGCTGGGCATGTGGCTCAAATCAAAATTCAAAATGTTTTTATTCATTCAAATCACAAGCATCATTTTGAAATGTCAATTTTACTGCCTGTTCCTTCCCGACCAAGCCAGGAAAGAAAGGCAAGAAACAAGGTGGGTGTTTCTTTTTAATAATCCTTTTAGAATACATAACAATAAAGAAAATAAATTACGTCTAAATTGTTACATTTTTGACCGAGTTGGAGCAATTCTAATCCCAAGCTTCTCTATCATCTATAAAACACCCAGAACATCGCGTATACCTACATCCAATCAATTTGAATCAGCGTTGTATGTATGTAAGTATGTATGCATGTATTGTGTACGTATGTATGTATGTTTGTTTGTCTGAGGATAACTTTCGAAGCGTGGTTCCGATCATCGTGAAATTGTTGGTTGATACATCGGTAGGTAGTGATGGAACAATTTTGGTGTGACTAAATGAGCTAAAAATGTTGGGAGGTTGTTGAGATATTGCGGTTCAAGAGGGGTAAAAAAAATGAATATGAGACTTAGGTCAAGTGGCACGTCTAATAAAAGGTATTTGTGAGTACATTTTGACCCCGTTTTTGACCTTAAAACGGACATAGACTGCGCGGTAAGCCCAGAAAAAGATGGCGTGACGATCTGGATACATTTGAGCTGCAATGGCCGGCTAGCAATGGAGCGTGAGATGTGGAAGGTATGGGAGGAGACCTCTGCCCAGCAATGGGTCACAATACGTTTAAAAAATCCGGTCAAGTGCGAGTCGAACTCGTGCGCCGAGGGTTCCGTACCTAACCTACCCATTATACCGCCATAATAAAATTGGTATAAATTGGTACGGGAACTACCATATAAGTTTTCAACCCAAAACCTATAGGGTACTTCCGGTAAAAGGAAGGTTACAGTACAAGCAAAGAAAAAATTCCGAAAAATAAAAAAAGTTGAGAATTAAGGTAAATTTTGGTACTTACATGTTTTTGCGAAAATCTAGATTTGCCCAAATCTTTTTATCGTGTTGACTCAAGACCTTGATTTTTATACACCTAATATAGACATATAGACCTCAGTATCTGGTATAAATTTCAACTTGCTAGGTCCACCCGTTCCTGCGAAAATCGGTGGTGACACACGGACAGACAGACGGGCAAGAGAGTGATCTTATAAGGGTTCCTTTTTTACCTTTGGAAGTACGGAACCCTAAAAAATTATAAAAGTCTTAAAGGCTAAGTTTAAACTTAAATTTAACTAGGTATATTAAAAACATCCAAAAACACAAAGGCACGAAGCAAGAAGAGTTTATTAAACTTCAAAACAAAAGAAACTCATTTGAGAAATCGATACTAAGTAATGTAATTAAGCTAATTGGTAAACAAACAACATGCCGATAGATGGCGTCCGATAAAGCTTCGTTTCAATAGTGAATCGAGAAACAAGCGTACTTAGTCTTGTTGATGAGATACATACTTAAAAGTTCGTTAAGGGCCCCACTGATTAACAGTTCGGCCGCCGCCGTCCAAAACCTAAAGAAGAACTTAGGGAACTGCAAATGTGTGGAATTACAATTAACTGACAGTCTGATATCCGCCGGCGGACTGTTAATCAGTGAGACCCTTCTCTATGTGTCAGCAATAGCAGCAACGAATAATTATTGTTACGAGCTGAGGGTTCGGGATAAAATAATGGGAATCAGTCTGACCAAAATAACACTTTTATTCAGCACTAAACGATGAATACACGAACTTGGTCACACGTAATCACAACACACTAATTCACACCACAGTTGCACCACTTAAAGTCACCGAAATGTTCACACGTATAGCTGAATCCAGACTGACTCGCGAGCAACTACTGTTCACGCGAGACCCTTCTCCACGTCAGTCCTCCAGGGCCTCGCTGAGACTCACTCACTGAGACTGACTGTCCGGCCATCTCTCCGGCCTATTTATATCGCGCATATTTCGATTGTTCGAGAACGATGTCGATCCTTCCAGGAAAGGGTCGGTCCCTCGACACAATGGCCACTCCATTGTGCGCAACCGCAGACAATAACAACAATAACGCAGCAAGACAAAAGCGTTCGAGAAGTTACGATTATTACTCATTTTTTAACAGCCTCGGCGTAACACTATCATTATATGAGCTATCGGACTCCCAATGCTCAATATAGGGCTTCCCCTTAGATTTCCAAAGCCTTACTACCGTCTTTCATCTACGAAAGGATAATAGAAAGACATGTACTCGTCTATTATAAACTAGTGGTTCGCACCGAACTGAGATCTCGCGAATCTCCCATAAAAAACAAAAAAATATTATTTGTAATTTTTGACTACTAAAATATTGCCACAAAATGATAATATCATAACTTGACCTATAGTTTCATTCAAATTACAGGTAACGGGAGTTCATGTAAATTAGTTACTTTTTTGTGGTACAAATTGCAGTTATTCTGAATTTCAGACTTTTTCCTATATTTGTGTCACTAAAGCTACACGCATACCAAATTACAGCACCGTGGGGTGACTGGTGTACCCTGTGAATTTTGTCAAAGTTCAGTTTTTATCATGGCTAATAACTTAAAAACTACAAGGTTTAAACTAAAAAAAAAACGGGGTCGAAATGTACTCACAAAGACCTTTAGCCATGCTATTTGACCGGATAGTCTCATTTGTTTTTTTTTACCCCTCTTGAACCACAATATCTCAAAACCCCCCCCCCACATTTTTAGCTCATTTAGTCACACCAAAATTGTGCCATCACTACCTACCTATATACCAAATTTCACGATGATCGGATAAACGCTTCGAAAGTTATCCTTGGACAAACAAACATACATACATACATACAACGCCGATTTGCCCAAGTTGATTTAGAGATCTCGCTTCGCTCGCTCAATTATATTTCGGAAGTTATAGCGTATTACTCAATACTCATTTATTATATTCCACAATGTAATAATAGGTGGTAACTATGTATGTATGTGTAATCGTTATGGGCCCTGTTGCGCACAACAATGAGATTTATTGTCTTTGTTTATTTTTTATTGTACGCAAATAGATTACAAAATGAACATATAGAAAAGCGAGCTTAACCCTATTAAGAGTTTGGATGTTTTACACAAAACATCAAAAACTTCACATGTATACTAGTAGGATAAGGATAATTAATGAAAGCGGTCCAAAAACACATCCTTGAGGTACACTGTAAATGTTCTTGATAAATTAAACATGTTTGTGATGATAAATAAAACGAGATTACTCACTGATTGGGCATTCATTGATATATCACATTGCGTAAAGCAATATTAAAGATATCGATTGTATTGTTTGTTATAGATCTCAACAAGTGTTGAGCGACAAGGTCGAAGGCCTTGGAAGTGACACGAACTTTAAAACGGTAAAATTTTATACATTTCATAATCAGTTATTCAATTCATGTTCAAGGCTAACAAATGAGCTAGAAACTAGGTCAGGATAATGAGATGTGGTTTTCGACTACAGATTGCATAACATACATACATAACATATCAAACCACATAGTTTATTGCTCTGGTTTTCGGTAAACAAATAATTTGCTTTGGTGTCCGGAAAAAAAATAGGGAAATACCTCATATTTTGTGACCCTACTTGCAACACAATAACGAATGAGTATTTAAAAAGAGATTAATTAATTAATTTAACCAAAGCCCAAACAAAAAAAAAACTAATTATTGTGTTGCGTAGGGTGAGGCCATATGAGTCCTCGATCAGGGTAATCCACATCAAACCTTATCGACTTTGCCAACGGGCGTTTTACAAGGTTCTCAAGTTTCTTCTATGGTGTCAATAGATAGAATAGATTGAGAAAAAATTATCCGAACGTAATGCTAATCAGCAATTTCATTCACCTCTCCTTTGTGATTGAATTTTGATTGTCAATTAAAAGTCTAGACAGAACAGCCTGTTTCTTGTCTGATTATTTCCTGACTTGGAGAAACAAGCAGTATAATTTAAGTTGTGATTTTAATGAATATTGAATTTGAATTATTGTTACGTTATAAATTAAAAAATGCCTATGTTATAGCATTTCTGACTAAAATACTCAGCTCCTACTGTAAAGGGAAGTGATAGTTGCAAAATCGCCCACTCCTACATCAGTAACCGACCCTACTCATGGGCTTACGGGATGAAGGGAGCGCAGGGCATCGACCCCGCCAATTTTAGGGCGCCTCGCCTTATGCACTTTTTCATTTTGCGTTTTATCGCTAAAGCTGTAAAGAGCAAAATCGAATGGTGCTGCTAATGATGTAAAAATGTCAGTATCATTGGAAAGTGTTACTGCGATTTCGACCTTATTGTATTGAGTTTGAATTTGTTTTACAACAGCGCTTTGATAAAGAGCTGTTCAGCTTTTGTTGTTCACAACAAGATAACGCTGTTGCATATTTGAAATGAGTTTTTTGCCAAACTATAGTTTGTTTAAAATAAGTATTTATGCTGCCACCTTCGCAACGTCGTCGCATACACTGTCCTAATCATGCTGTGGTCCTATACAGATCTGTTACGGTTCTAATCCAGCACTATGCACTCGCTTTGTCGTGGATATCAGGAACTAGAATGCCACACAGACCACAACCAGACCCATAACTAATACTTGTAGACTATGCAAACAATCATCCGCATCGGGAATCTAACCCACAACCTCTTGCGTCAACTCTCAACATTTCTATGTTTTATCTCAGCCCACACCCACCCACTGCTGGCTTCCTCGTTATTACGCCACTCTTCTGGTCCTGTGCCATTACTCATTGCCATTCAACTCACGCGCCGTCAGATGGACAGCCAACACTCGTCTCGTCCATCTTCCCTCCATGCAAAATTTATTAATTTAATCAAATCTTTTCGATTTTCGATACCAAACGATCATTGGATGTCCTACGCATCCAATATAATATCATCTTCCGGATGATGTTGCGGCTGCCCCGATAGTGCAGAACATCAGGGATGTTTGCCCATTATCACACAGATAACTTTCACGCCATCATGCGTATCTAACTGCATCGCTGACGAACAGAGTTCGGGACAGTCGCAACAGCACCCTGAGGCTGGTGGCTGAATGTTGCACATCTCCGCTCAGGAAGTGCCGCGTGCGATGGGTGATGATGAAATTATATCCATAATTAGTCATCCTTGTCATAAGTCATTTATTCTTTGCTGATAATATGTTACAAAATAAGGTCTTCAATTAAATATGATAAAGTGCTATAGATCTGCTGATATTATCTTGGCACAAATGGTAGCTTAATTTTTCACCAATTTGTTTATTTTAATAGTCAGTTCGGGGCGAACCACTAGTAGGTATCTTTGAATCATCAATTTACGCTTACTTCTCTCGACGTATCGGGCAAAACTCAGCCAAGAAACCCGGCTGGTTTACAAGAGATTAGATATTTTAATACGTGAAGAGAAAACTTTGTATCCTTTTTTAAGCCTATCGCGCGCACGGCAGAATGTGAGATTTGACATAGTTAAAGTTTATATCGAGGATGCTAAAATTAAGATAAAAAAATTGTGAAATTTCGACTTTAATGCCACTGCCAAGCCAACTATTTGTTATTAACCTCTATTCTTGGGGTGGCAATCACCCCAAGAATATATAAGTTCACTGTTAAGGTCATAGTAGACATATCAACTCGGAAAGGGATCGTCATCGTATCGCCTTTCGCCTTGTCGTCAACCAGGTGTCAACCTATCCTTTACCCATCGAAGAGTTTCGTCTTTAACCCTACAGTGGTCGCGTACTAAAACCTGACCTGATTGGTCGCGTGGAGTACTATTGTATACCATTTATAAATTCAAATAAAAATACATGTGAGCTTCAACTATGTTTAATTCTTATTGTAATAGTGTTATTAAGTATTGTTCTATTAAAAGCAATCATTAAAAACGAATCACAACCTCTGAGTATAAAAAAAATCAACAAAACAAAAAAAAACCTCTAAAATAGCACAAAAAATCAAAAATACTAATTAATGTTTTCTAAACAAGACAGACATACAACATTCGAATGATCGCCACAAATTAACTTTTTGCACGTGTTGCATAGTTTTCGAGTGCTTTTATTGCGGCTTCTTCCGCAGTCGTGGCAGCGACCTATGGATCGAGTTGGTGTCTGTGCTGACGTTGTCGCTGTGGTTTCTGGATAATTACAAGAAAATCTCACGCGCAGCACTGAGTGCGTTTGTCAATTATTTAACTTAAAGTACCTAGAAGCGCTCGTAATTTACGTTAGCGGTTTTTGAGAATTTTACAATTTCGTAAGTGTGGATTACATAGGTAATCCACGCGACCACTCTAGGGTTAAAATGTATCATCAGATCTGCCTCCCTATTCATATCTTGAAAGTAATCTAGCTAGAATTGGTTACTGAATTATTTGTCAATTTTTGGATACAGATGTGATTGTACTATCAAGATGCAGAACTGGGGGAATGCGTTATCACTGTATTGTCATCGGTCCACGACAAATATTTTGATTCTGATAAAAAGGACTGTTTATATTTCAAGATTCCTACCATTCCGAGAAGCCAAGTCAAAAAAAATGGGTTCGAGAGCATCATGGTTGGTTATACCCGTCTCTTTCTCACCTGATATCATACAGGTAGCGAGAACAGGAGAGAACATGTTTAAAATTGAATTTAATAAGGCGATTGAAATGCAAACTTGTACGAATACGAGAATAAATCGAAGGTTCTCTTTTAACTTTTTTCCCACATAAAATGCTTACAAACATGGCATTGAAAAGTCACTCCGTCTCTCTCTTAACTGTGAGATAGAGAGAGATGGAACAACTATTGTGTGAATATGAATTTCTTAAGAATGGTCCAAGTCGCACCCTCCTTTATCGACCCTTAGAGAAAACAGGTATATACTCCAAATTCCTGCTTTTGTTTGTATGAAAGGGTAGATTGCCTGGGGACTTATGCGCAGTTATACTAGTATGGGTGACCGCTAATCATAAAAATAGTCATGTATTTCCTTGTTACATACACTCGGATAGAATATGTCAAACAGAATCACACTAGTCACAATTTCACATTAATGTAATTAATGCGAAAGTTTGGATGTTTATTTATTTATTTGTTTGTTAGTCAATCACGTCTTAACGGCTAAACCGATTTCAATGAAATTTAGAATGTACGTAGAGTATAACCTAGATTAACACATAGGCTATATTTTATCCCATAAATCGGGTCCCATGGGATAAAAATGGGGTGTCAAGTTGCAACAGCGAGTTTAGCTTTTATTTTTAGGTTACCTACACATTTAGTAGTGTAACGCGTAAGAAGTTGCGGGCAACAGCTAGTATTGAATATTTCTAACACAAATTACTTGTATTTAAAATTATATATACTATATTTTCAGGATAAGTAATGTGTATCATTAATTTGTACCATACTCAGTGCGTCTTCCTTAACGACACCCAAACGTATTTAGCGGGGAAGTCGGACTTAAAATAATTGTAAAAATATAAATAATTCCCAAAACTATGGTTAATTGAATACAATACATGTGTTTATCGGACAAAGCCTCGTCAATACTATAATAATAATAGCAATACATGTGTGTCAATTCGATACTTTAATAACCGCTAGTGACATTTTGAACGCACTTCCATATTAGTGCATAAAACATGTCTCCGATATTGAACTCATTACAAGACGATGCAAATGTTGCCTAACTTAACCAGTTATGAACAACGCAAACACGAGAAACTTATAGAAAGTAAGTCTGTAAGTGCTGAAACAATAATGAGTCATAACGCTCCGACGCGCCAGCACCGAGTGAGCGGCGCCCGCCCCCACGTGCCCCGCACCGCACGTGGACGCATGCGCGTACCAGTGGACGTGACGTCACCACTTGTTTGTAAACTCGACATACAGCTGATTGTATAGATAGATATACGTACTATGTCGAATAGTGATTCGACCGGTTTGTGAGCGTAGGAAGCGATTTGCTTTGCGGGCTCTTTCGTACGCCGATACGTATACCTTGGATATGGAAATGCTGGTAATAAATAGGCACGTTTCTTTAAGTGTACATACAAGAAAACAATAATTATTTAGTATTTTTCTAGCATTCGCAATCACTGTACATAAATACTGATATAAACGGGTAGTTATCGCGTATGTACCTTTTTTATTTGTTATCCCGACTTTTCGACTTTTTTCAAATTCTTTGTTCAATAGTTCTTTGTTAGTTAGTTATTGATTTTTTCTTGGTCATTCTGCGTCAGGCCAGCGACTAGATACCTCGTTAAAGTATTTTTTTTAATTTCCGCTTATTTAACATCCAACAAAACCTTAGTCAAATCAAAATATTTATTTAAATCACAAGAATTACTTTAAAACGTAAATTTTTCTGCTAGTTCCTCAGAAACCAAGCCAGGATAGAAAGGCAAAAATAAGGCTATATTATGTAATGATCCTTTTACATCAGCCGGAGAGCTGATAAGTTGACATTAGGAGAAAGTCTAGACTACCCGAAATCGCAATATATATCACTATATCCATGCACAGAATCGGAGTCCTTAGGAACCTGCCCTTTGTCCATCAACTTGAGGCATACAGGTGTTAAGCCTTATCTGCCTATAACTTCACCGTTTAGGTAGTTGAGAGTAACTGTTACCACAAAAAGGTAAAACGACTGTTTATAGCGCGTCTTTAAAAAATCCTTATCAATTTTTGTATAGGAATATTTTAAACACGCGATAAACGGTGTTTTTTTAAAGCTGCCGTAGCTTTAAATTGCAACATAGGGTCACAATCCGCCACTAATGACTAAAATCCGGACTAAAATGACCAATGGTGGGTAATTTTTGTACCACAAGCCATTAAAAATATTCTAAACTAGCTGTTGCCCGCAACTTCGTACGCGTTACACTACTAAATGTGTAGGTAACCTAGAAATAAAGCTAAACTCGCTGTTGCAACTTGACACCGCACTTTTATCCCATGGGACCTGATTTATGTGATAAAAAATAGCATATGTGTTAATCCAGGTTATAATCTACGTAGTACATACTAAATTGCATCGAAATCGGAATAGCCGTTAAGACGTGATTGAACGTGATAAACAAACATCCAAACTTTTGCATTTATAATATTAGCGTGATTCTCTGAGTCCCCTATGATCTAAACATATTGTTCAAGTGTTTGAAAGCGCAACGTGAACTAATCTATGGAAATTGGCTTTTGACGGCAGAAACTAACGGTCACAAGCAAGATACTTTTGCATTTTTAGGTCGTGAATATCTTTATTACCTTGATGCTTATGGAAATGCCAGTTTCGACCATATGCGACCAATCTGGTTTGCGACTGGTTCGACGGAAGTAGGTCGGCGCCTTGGCGGGTTTGGAAGCATGTGGAAGTTGGAATCGTTGGTTAGTGATTTTTGACAACTGACGTATGATGGATATCCTCAGATCCTCTTCCGCAGAGTTCGTTGGTTTTTTTTGCTACCCTGCATTTTCCCACTGCTGGGCAAAGGCACAATTCCCTCTTGAATCCACTCATGTACTCAATACTCAAGACATGTACTGCTTTCACATGGTGTTACATTAAGTGGTTACAGGTAGATAGTTTCACATATGAACCCTGGCAGGGTATACCAACAGAAAGGCAGAACATGTTTTCGTAAATTTTTTAATTATTTTATTTAAGCATGTTTTTTGTTTTACAAATTTATCAACAAGATTATATGACAATATGTACTTTACATTAAACATTTTAGGTGTTAGGAGAATAGACAGTATTCGGAGCACCTCGCTGAGCTGAAAGACCGGCATCGCTGACGTCGGTATCAAGGCTGCCAAGTTAAAGTGGGATTAGGCGGGTCATGTCTGCCGCATGCCAGCAAATAGGTGGGCAAAGGTCGTAAGTGGATGGATCCCTGTGGATGGAAAGCGACACCGTGGAAGGCCTAAGAAGCGTTGGCGCGATGATTTGGACTGACGGGATTTGGTACATGATCGAGATAAGTGGAGAGATTTGATTTGATTTGATGAGGATTTGGTAGGTATGATTTTTTTCGCGATTTTGTATTTTTGTATGAACAATATCCATATAAATTAACCGTCTTTCATTGACGTGAAGTCATTAATATGAAGTGTCACTTTGACAAGAGTTATCTATATAGTTTTTATCCCGAAGTTCCCACGGGAATGGGAAATTTCAAGCGTGCGAAGCCGCGGGCGGGTCAGCTAGTAATATAAATAATATTATAATGAATGCCTATTTTAAGATTAACATACTCTTGAACAGAACCCACGTTATCGAGACTATTATAAAATGAGTGATTGATTGAAAATACTTTTTTGCGCTTATAAAAATATTACAAAGGCTAACTTAATGCTAAAAAGCATTCTCTTCCAGATAACCTTTATGTATCACACTAATATTATATTATAAATGCGAAACTGTGGATGTTTGTTTGTTTATTTGTTTGTTACTAAATCACATCGTAACGGCTGAACCGATTTCGATGAAATTTAGTGTTACAACCTGAACTAACATATAGGCTACATTTTATCTCATAAATTAGGTCCCATGGGATAAAAATGGGGTGTCAAGTTGCAACAGCGAGTTTAGCTTTATTTCTAGGTTGTAGTGTAACGCGTACAAAGTCGCGGGCAACAGCTAGTAATATTATAAATTGGAAAGTAACTCGTGTCTTTCGGTCTTTTGCATGTCTCTTCTCGGCGAAATAGAGTCAGTTTTCCCAAGTTCCCATTTTCCGAAATGTACCGTTGTCTGTAAAAGGTCACCTCAAGCTCCTAGGGGTCTCGCTCACGCCTACTCTCAACTTTAGCTCATACATCGAGTCTAGGGCTAAAACAGCTGCCATGAAGCTGGGCATCCTCAACAAGGTCAGGAGATACTTCACACCAGGACAGCTTCTTAGTCTTTACAAAGCACAAGTCCGGTCTGGTATGGAATACTGCTGCCACCTTTGGGATGGTTCAGCCAAATACCAGCTTTAAGGTTTATAGGTGAGCAATATATGGCGGAGACTAAGACCCAAAGTCTCAAACACCGCCGTAAAGTTGCAAGCCTATCGATCTTTTACAGAATACATTTTGGGGAATGTGCCCAGGAACTATATGCTCTGATCCCGCCATCTCCCTTCCATCAAAGGGCAAGCAGGCGCACGGCTCAGTACCATCCGTACCTAGTCGATATACCACCCATTCGCACACACCGTTTTGGTTCTACGTTCTTGATGCGTACAGCTAAGGCATGGAACACTTTGCGTCGTCTGTTTTTCCTAAAGAATACAATCCAGACCTCTTTAAGGTAAGAGTAAATATGTTTCTTCTAGATCTTCGTGCTTCATCTTAGACCACATCATCACTTACCATCAGGTGAGATTGTGGTCAAACGAAGTTCTATCCAATAAAAAAAAATGTTTTCCCGCCTAAACGGCTGGACCGATTTCGATGAAATTTGGTGTAAAGATAGATTATGACCAGAATTGGGACATAGGCTACTTTTTACTCGACTGCGCAGAAGGAGGGTATTGTTTTGTTGACAAACCACGCGTGCGCAGCCGCGGGCGGGTCAGCTAGTACTACATAAAATAGCACCGCAGAAATAGGTTAATTCACACACAATGATTAGGCTATGCTACTGCAAAAGAGGTTTACTCAGTAACTTACTAATGAAAAAAGTTATTTTGTATCCAACCGTGCCACTGTTCTATGAAGGAAGGTAATGGTATACTCTGATGTTGGAGTTTTTACATTATTAGACGACTTTTATAGCAGACTGACTACCACTCGTATATCTGCATATTTTTGAAGTAAAACTTCTTTACGCACTCTTCACTTCGGGAGTAAGCTAGTGAATGCGTGACGAGAGCGTTACGAAAAGTGTGATCGGGCGAGGTGAACAGAAGTTGAGAGGGTGATATAAGTTAGTGAAGATAGAAAGAGAGAGAGTTGAGTACGTTTCGTATTATTACTGTAGGGGCAAGAGAGAGAGGTGCGAGCACACATTTTCTTTCTTTCTCTCATAGCCAGTTACGTTTCGTATATGTAAGACACAATGCAGGCCTATTGTCTGTATCACACTGCATGAGCAAGAGAGAGCAGTGTGCGCACACATTTTCTTTCTCTCTTCCTCTCATAGCCAGTGCATGAAATATATATATCTCAGTCAGTAGTTCGTTTGCGAGTTTGCTAGCGTTACGCAAACGGTGATTCCTTAATTATTTTTCGTAATTTCATTTCGTTCTTGAACAATTTTATAAATTAACATTTTGAAGAAGTTTTACTTCAGTCGTGTGGTCTAAAGCACACTCGTTTTCTTTCTTCTTCTTCTTAGGGTGTCAAGAGTTCTACGTTTCCATTCATAATATGTTGGACAGGTGTTTGGCCACAGCAATGGCATCAGGCGAGGCGGCCATTATTAGGTCCTCCATCGTGCATGTGTTCGGACATAAAGGGCACATTAGCAAGTGCTGCATTGACTGCGTGGGATCACCGCAGTCACACTGCGTCAAGTTAGGGTCCCTGAATCCCCATTTGCACATATTAAGTCTGCAGCGGCCAACCTGGGTGCGGAGCCTGTTTAAGGACTTCCAGACTGGCCACTGCAGATCATATCCAATGGTTCTTCGCACAATGGTTCTACAAAACTCGTTTTCTTTAATGATGTTTACGGCCACAGCGATCGAAAGAGGCTAGCTACCCGCAACACAGTTCACGATGATCGGATAAACGCTTCGAAAGTTATCCTCGGAGAAACAAACATTCATACATACATACATACAACGCCGATTTGCTCAAGCAGATTGGAGTTTTCCTAGGGTAGCTAGCGAGCACGTTTTCAAATTATACTGTTATATTACTATTAAGATGTACTTGTACCTAATTAAGAAAAATTCCAAAACCAAATTGTAATTTGTAACTTTATACTATGTTCCAATATCTGTTACTACGAATAAACTTTTTATACTTTATTTTTAAGTGCTCTTTGAAGCACTCAGTTGTACCACTAGCGCTGTCACCCAATCAGTGGAAGCGAAAAAAGTAGCTTACCTTGCTAATCGTTAATGTTTACAGATAACGTTAAAATTTTTGCTATTTTAACGACTGCAGTAAAACGAGCCAGCTGGGAGGGGAGGAACTGATATGTGATTTAATAGGAATGCGGGCTCAGTGGGGGGGGGGGGGGGGCTTCGGCTATCAGCGCGCCTTCGGGGTAAGACAGACTCGACGTCACGCTCTGACGGTATGCGTCCATTAAATTAAGTTATTGATTGAGCGAAGCGAGATCTCCAAATCAACCTGGGCAAATCGGGTTTTATGTATGTATGTTTGTTTGTCCGAGGATAACTTTTGAAGCGTTTATCCGATCATCGTGAAATTTGGTATATAGGTAGGTAATGATGGCACAATTCTGGTGTGACTAAATGAGTTAAAATTGTGGGGGAGGAGGGGGGAGGAGGGGGGTTGAGATATTGGGGTTCGAGAGGGGTAAAAACACAAAATAGGACTATCCGGTCAAGTGGCTCGTCTAATAAAAGGTGTTTGTGAGTACATGTCGTAGGTCACGCTAGAAACGTCACTCTATAGGGATCCATAGGAAACGTCAAGCTAGTCAGGGCCCGTAGCCAAATTACATTCGCTACGAATCTATTCGATTTCTACATACATTTGTTGTCGCTGTATCACGTGGTATTTCTATAGCATGTGTCAAATCTCATAACATTTTCGGACTTATCGATTAGCGTCACTACTAGCGACTGTAACTTAGCTAAGCCCTCAGGAAAGTTGACGCTCAGTTAGTCGAATGGATATGACAGCGAGCTTCTAATTTGTGAAAGGCTTAAAATATTTGTTGTTTTGTAATTTTTGTTCTAATGATTTAAAATTCGAATTCCAAACGTCGAGATCCGTAGACGAACGCAGGTTCATGACGTTGGGAATCGAGTTATGGAACTCAAATGGTATTGGGTGGTACACTTGGCTAGACGTCGTGACGACAGATGGAGCAGGGCAGCGACTGAATGGTGGCCGAGGAGCGGGTATAGAAGAGTATGGGTAGGATGTCCGGCAGCGAGCTGGGTGGACGACATCGTATTGGTCGCGGGCCGTCAATAGGTGAAGTCAGACTGTGGATGATGATGATTTAAAATTACTTACATATTTCAGAGGGCAGATCGCCAAGTCATTTCGGAGATCGAGCGGACTATAAACTCTTCAAACAAAACCGTAAAACTTCAAACTGAGTATCAGAATGCATCACCTTGCAGGAATATTATAATTCATTTTGATTCAGATGTCTTAAATTTAAATACATTTATATCAAACTGGTTAATTTTACGACTAATCAAGCTAAAAACCTTGCCAGAGAAGTAGAGTATGTACCAAATTTTTAAAATATCAACGGTTTCGAAGTCTCAAGGAGCAACCTTCGTGGTACAGTAAGTGATTTAAACTGAGCATTGGTCGCTTTCTCATTTCCAGTATTTTGAGTTGGCAGTGTTGAAACATTTGTGAGAAAAACGTGCTCCATGGTTTTCTTTGTATGGTTTCTGAGAGGGAAAATTTCGACACTTCAACTGAAATTTTCATGAGTTTAACACCTTGCTAAACATGTTTTTCGTACTTTCGCAAGATTGAGTTGTGCGAACTTATAGGACTTTGTTGATCGTGTGGCTTTTATTGCCAGCATTCCACCAGACCCTTGTCAATACATCTATGAAAATATGATGTATATTCACAAAAATAATAATTCGTTTAAGAAAAATAGCGATAATAATAATTTTAATACTAGAAAAAAAGATAAACTCACTGTTGCCACTTGTAGACTCCATATAGTCAGGCAAGGGGCAAGATGTTTAAAGGGCAAGGTGTACGACTTTATAACCTCTCAAGGGATGTACAAAAATTGACAAATAACAAATTTAAAAACGTAATTACACAAAATATTTATAAAAAAGTCTACTATAACACATCGGATTATTTAGTTAGATGATAGAGCTTGGTCGCGAAGGAACATGCACTAAAATTGACGTTTCAAAGTTATCCTTGTGATTTTAATGAATAAAAATATTTTTATTTGATTCTACCCACGGCACCATCTTATAAAGGCAGTTGAACACGATAGATCAAATTTGCTCAGGCAGGACAGAAAAAATTGGCGTAATAGAAATGAAGCCATTAAAATACGACGACCTCCGTGGCGCAGTGGGCGTATAGCCGGCTGAGACGCAGGAGGTAGCGGGTTCGATTCCCGCCGCGGAACAAATGTTTGCATGATCTACAAATATTTGTTCCGGATCTGGTTTCTGCCGGTTTTTTTTATACATATGGGTGTTTGTACAAAAATTGGGTAACTCGATGTCATCAGTCAATAAAACGATGTATAATTATATTTTATTTATATTTTATGACTAATTTTAAAACAATTAAAAGCCTTTTATTTGGTCACCCAATTTTAGCTATTCATTTTAAATACAAATTTGTAAAACTTCACAATATATTCTCAAAAAGTCAGTACTTTGGCGTGTCACAACCTCAAAACCGCGCAATCAAATAGCTGTGTATTAAATATTACCTGTAATATAATTAAACTTACTATTTCACTATAATCTGTGATGTATCTAATAATTATAATCACAACTTTCATAATATAATATTCTCATCGTTTTTGTAAAAACAATACGAAACTTTGTGTTCAGTTTTATTCGTCAGTCCGTTGTGTATTGTTCGAATTTGAATTTCCCGCTAAATACCGGTGACTCAAATTCAAATTCACGTAATAATTCAAGGTTGGTACTAAAGTTAGCTGCAGACCGCGCCATTATTTGGTCGTCATTACTGTGCCAGTGCTAGAGTTGTGTTTGTCGTGTGAACCTGTGCCGATCCAGACAAAATTTCAGTCCTATGGTGAGTCGCTATTTCCTTGTAAATCTGTGTTATATTTTAATTTATACATAGTTAACTTTGATTTGTTAAAATGTAGCTTCTTGATATTCGAAAATATCAAAATAAACGTTAGTTCTAAAGATAATTTCAAATTCATGGTTGTTCCGTCAGGCCGTTGGCGTCAGTCCGTTGTCTGATATTGCGCCACAGGACTGACGTGTTTCCAGGGTACTGACTTTTTGAGCGTGTCTAAGCATTTATTTACTTATTTCAGTTTAAATCATCATGGCTCCTAAAAAAAACAAAACATGTCTAAGGATAGAGATATATTGAATAAGAATAGATAAGCCGAAAAGGCTCGCTTAGCTAGAATTAAAAGCGACCCCATTAAGTTAGATGAATACAAAGAGAAACAAAGGTTGCAATACTTAAAAAAAGAAAAGGGACAAAGAAAAAATATTAAAGACATGACGCCTCGGGAGCAACGATTAAGTAGAAAAGAATGGAAAAAAATATTCATCAAATTACAGGCAAAAAAAACAACTTATGAAAAATAATACTGATAATTTTGTACGCCAGAATACTCCTTCAACTACTGACGATGAAGCGCAACCAATAGTTTGTGAACAGCCCATTGTGATCGAAGAGCAAATGAAGCAAAGAGGAGAAATGAAAGACAGAAAGTACAGAAATAAGCAATTAAAAGAGATGAAAGCAATGGTTTCAAAACTAAAAACTAAACTGAACAATCAGTGTCAAAAATATAGAAGATTCAAAAGGAAGTTAGAGAAAATTGGAAAATCTGTGGAAAAAACTCCGAAAACCAGAATTGAAGGAATGAGCAAAGATATAACGAAGAAGATCCTTTTCGGTGATGTTATCAAAATTCAATTAGAGGAAAACTACACTAAAATAAAGCGCCATGAAGATAAAAGAAAGTTCAAACAAGCTATATCCGGAAATGTGGTAGACAAATACGACAATATGGAGAATACCAAACAAAGCAGTGACTTATAAAAAGCAGGATATAACCAGCAAAAAAAAAGTCACAGTTAAAGTGCTAAGTCTAGTTCAGCAATTTTTAGAAGATGATTCTAACAGCCGCCAAGCAGCAGGCAAGAAAGAATTTATGTCTCGTAAACAAATTAAAAACAGAAAAGATAAAGACAGTATGAAAAATCTTCATGAGAAGTTCTTGAAAACCCATTCCATTTAAAATGGGTTATTCCCTATTTACCCGACTCCGACCATTTTGGATGGTTCCCCCTAAACTATTGTTACGCCGAGGCTGTTAAACAATGAGTAATAATCGAACCTTCTCGAACGCTTTTGTCTTGCTGTGTTATTGTTGCTATTGTTTGTGGTTTCGCAGAATGGGGAGTGGCCATTGTGTCGAGGGACCGACCCTTTCCTGGAAGGATCGACATCGTTCTCGAACAATCGAAATGTGTGCGATATAAATAGGCCGGAGAGATGGCCGGAGAGTCAGTCTGAGTGAGTCAGTGAGTGAGTCTCAGCGAGGCCCTGGAGGACTGACGTGGAGCAGGGTCTCGCGTGAACAGTAGTTGCTCGCGAGTCAGTCTGGATTTGGCTATACGTGCGAACATTTCGGTGACTTTAAGTGGTGCACCAGTGGTGTGAATTAGTGTGTTGTGATACGTGTGACCAAGTTCGTGTATACACCGTTCAGTGCTGAATAAAAGTGTTATTTTGGTTAGATCGATTCCCATTATTTTATCCCGAACCCTCAGCTCGTAACACTATCAAACCGTGATACTTGTGCTTGCACGGTCCACGAAAACATGGACCTTCAACTTGCTGCTCTAAAAAAGACACATATTCTGACAACAGTGAATACCCCTAACCTAAACCTGTTGTTGATATTTTGTATGAACGGACACTGTCTGAAATAAATAATTATTCTATTCTATTCTAAAATCTGTGCTGACATTACTGCCATCAAACATTCAAAAGATTCACTTTCTTAGCGATGGTCCTGTAACGCAATATAGGAACAAATCTACGTTTTATGTATTGGGCTGTAAACTGCAAGACATGTACCCTAATATTGTGCAATATTCCTGGAACTTTCATGAAGCCGGACACGGGAAGGGGGCACCTGATGGTGTAGGGGCCCCATGCAAGCGAACAGCTGATCAAGTGATTGCTTCAGGAGGTGATATAACTGACTTGACGGAGTTTACTTCTGTTATCCGCGAGAGATGTCCAGGTATAAAAGTGACGGTGATTGAAGGCTGTGATATCGAGCAGATGAATACCTTGATTAACGACAAGTCATCTCAAATGATCGCCTTTAAGGAGATGCTCTTGGTACATCAGACGACCGGCTCTGTTTACATTTCCAATCATCTTACAATGAAGTCACTAAGTTGTTTCTGCGACGCTGAATATAACGATATTAAACATGTCAGAAGGCTGTTTTGAAGACTGAGATAATATTACTTGGTAACTGTTATTATGTTAATTGGTACCTTTTTAAGGCAGCGAGAGTTATATTTTTGATTCAATAGTTTGTTGATTACTTAGAAAATGTATATTTTTAAGTTAAACTACTTCAACGTAGTTAAGTAAAATAAAGTTAATAAAAAGCTGCATTAAAGGTGGAGAAAGTTGTTCCTATTACGTAAATAAATATTTTTTATTGTTACTTAAGTGAATTTAGATCAAAAGTGAGACTCTAAATATGTGACATTATTAGTTTCTGAGAGATTTCTTCTAAATCGTAATAAATTTTTTGCATATCTAATGAAGTTGTGTGTTTTATCAGTACTTTGTCACCCTCGTCAGTCCCCTGGCAGTCAAATTCGGAAAAATCGTAATATCTCCGCATCTACTTTAAAAAGTGACTGGCCCTATCCTGAGCAATATATTTATTAGATTAGTTATCTTATAATGCGAATTTGAAGGAATTTGATTTAAAAAACTATCATAATCAAAATATTCTGAAAAGTTACCCAACTTTTGTATATTCGCCCATATATTATAAGTATGTATTTACAATTAAAAAAGTATTACATCAGTTATCTGGTTCCCATAGTACAAGCTCTGCTTAGTTTGGGGCTAGATAGCGCTGTGTGAAATGTCCACCAATATTTATTTATTTATACATGTGGTAGGGCTTGCAATCAAATATTCGAATATTCACCCGAGTTTAATATTCGAATAATTATAGCCGCGTAGCCGTAGTCTACCAATAGTGAAAATGAGTCTATTTTCTCGATAAACCTTTTCGTATTTATTGATTTTTTTAGCCAAAACACTATAGTAAACAGTAATACCTAATTATTTTTAAATCCTAATCCATTTTTACACATTTTGTACTTTTCCCATCACTGGCCTAAACCATCCAACCTAACGCTTACTTAAATCATCTTCTATAGATGTAAAGGCCCATGATGATGATGATAATTTAACATTTTTTATTAATTTAATAGGTAAAAACTAGTTAAAATTGACATTTAGTGGGAGTATCATACCGGGCTGAGATGATAATAACGAAGTTAAAATATTTAAATTACTATGTAAAAAATTCGCATGAAAAACAGAAATTGGCAGTGAAAAGTGTTGGCCACGCGCATTTCATTGTTCGAATGAAGTGAAGGTAAATATCGGGGTAACGTAATTTGGCAAGAGAAATGTGTTGGTTTTGGCTCGTTGCGTCGATAAATCAGCGATATCTCGCTGCAGAAAAAATCTGTTCGAACCTTTCACTACTGCTAAAGCTTTTGTGCCACACGAAAGCGGCTCCTGGTCAAGCTTGCCTGGTCAACAGACCATCTCGTAGACGTGCTGTTAGGCACATCGGCGTTGTATGTATGTTTGTTTGTCCGTGGATTACTTTCGAAGCGTTGATCGGATCATCGTGAAATTTGATATTGTTACGCCGAGGCTGTTAAACAATGAGTAATAATCGAACCTTCTCAAACGCTTTTGTCTTGCTGTGTTATTGTTGCTATTGTTTGTGGTTTCGCAGAATGGGGAGTGGCCATTGTGTCGAGGGACCGACCCTTTCCTGGAAGGATCGACATCGTTCTCGAACAATCGAAATGTGTGCGATATAAATAGGCCGGAGAGATGGCCGGACAGTCAGTCTCAGTCAGTCTGAGTCTCAGCGAGGCCCTGGAGGACTGACGTGGAGAAGGGCCTCGCGTGAACAGTAGTTGCTCGCGAGTCAGTCTGGATTAAGCGATACGTGCGATCATTTCGGTGACTTCAAGTGGTGTGAATTAGTGTGTTGTGATACGTGTGACCAAGTTCGTGTATTCATCGTTTAGTGCTGAATAAAAGTGTTATTTTGGTCAGACCGATTCCTATTATTTTATCCCGAACCCTCAGCTCGTAACAATATATAGGTGATGGCACAATTTTGGTGTGACTAAATGAGCTGTTGGGGGGATTGTTGAGATATTGGGGTTCAAGAGGGGTGAAAGAAAATGAGACTATTAGGTCAAGTGGGACGTCAAATGAGGGTCTTCGTTAGTACATTTCGTTACGTTTTTTTTAGTAAAGTTCTTGTAGTTTTTGAGTTATTAGCCATAATAAAAACTGAACTTTGACGAAATTCACAGGGTACACCAGTGACCCCACAGCGCTGAAATTCGGTATACGTGTAGCTTAAGTGTCACATTTATACTATAGGCATAAGTCTGAAATCCAGAATAATTGCAATTTGTACCCCAAAAAAGTGTAACCAATTAACATGAACCCCCGTTACCTGTAATTTGAATGAAACTGTAGGTCATGTTATTTGGTTAACTATTTCGTGGCACTATGTTATGTTATGTTGGTGGACTCCCTTTTCCGTATTCAAAATCTGTAGGTATGTGGTCCATTATGCGTGAGAGAGTTGACTATATGGATAGCCAGCCTAACTTCGACCAGAAGCGCAGAAGTTTCCTGGGGTCTTCGCAGGCTTCACGGAGTGACCTTAGATTGTCCAGGATTTCTGCACGTTGTGCTGTTACCCCCACGCATTCCAGGACTACGTGGGCAGCTGATTCTTCTTCGGTGAGACATGCCCTGCAGAGTGGGCTGTCTGTTGCTCCGATGATGTAGAGGTGTTTGTTCAGGGGGCCATGTCCTGTAAGGGTTCCCACGATGATTCGAAGGTCCAGTCTTTGAAGGTTGAGCAGTCGACGTGTCAGTCGTGGCAAGACGGCCGGCAGAGCCATCCTCGACTGTCTGCAGTCCATGGTCTGTGCCCAGCGTTCGTTGTGTAGGTTTAGAGTACGATTCCGTATCCATGCTCGTAGCTGAGTGAAAGGTAGAGGGAGGAATGGAGGTGGGCCTATAGCCGTGGTTTCCGATCCTCTTCTAGCTAGTTCATCTGCAGCATCGTTGCCTAGTGATCCGCTATGCCCCTTGATCCACTGTAAGATCACCTTGTTTTTTGTGGCAATTCTTTCTAGGGCTAAGTGGCATTCGTAAACAAGCTTGGAGTTATAGCTGTGACTCTTTCGTGGCACTATTTTGATAGTCAAAGATTACGAATAATATATTTTTGTTTTTATGGGAGACTCGCGAGATATCAGTTCGGGGCGAACCACTCGTATGTGTCTCACTGGCCTATAACAGTCGAGTTAATCGAAGCCCTGAGGGCCGGATTCAACCAAAGCGTTATTATTAAACGAAAAGGTGATTAAATGAATATTGAACCTTTATCAGTTTGTATTTCCATCTAGTGAGGGGGGGGGGGGGGTGTCTTACTTACCTAGTTTCTATTTTTTATTTTAACATTTCAACGCGTTAGAACTGGACGGAGTAACAATTACAATAACCATTGTTGAAAACGCCAGCTTTTCTTAAAATGTCTTTAGTTTTAGAGAATGGCGTCTCTTTAAGAGGCTTTAGTTTAGGAATGAGGTCCATTGTGATGTCAGGCAAGTGTGTCAGTCTAGAATCACGGTCGTCGGTTCCGCACGAGAGCGTCCGAGGTCTACCGCGGTGTTGCCTCGTTTTGAAGACCTCTGGTGGACCTTGGAGAGATCTAATATCTATGCTAAAATACGAAAATTATGAGTCAATGTCACGAATTCTTGCTTATTTTTGTACTTGCTTCCGCCAGTGGCTTCGCACCACTGTGGTTTGTCAATAAAAAGTAGCCTAGTCATAATCTATCGACATACCAAATTTCATTGAAATTGGTTCAGCCATTATGACGTGAATGTTTTTATGAATGTATGTGTGGATGTTTGTTACTCTTTCACGCAAAAACTACTGAATGGATTTTAATGAAATTTGGTATGCACGTAGATTATAACCTGGATTAACACATAGGCTACTTTTTATTGACAAGACAGGCGTGTGAAGCCGGGGGCGGAAGCTATTATTATATTAGTTAAAACTATTTGATATATTATGGCGCAGGAATACATTTTCCACAAGATATCCGCTTATGAAAGACTGTACAATCTTCCTCCTTCGAAACGTTAGGAAGCGCTGCCGAGGTCACGCGGAATCACCTTATAATTGCCCATTTAAATGTTATAGACTCAATTACTGCGTAATTTGACATTGGTGTTAGTTTTCTGTTTGTTTTAACACACGAGTTGTCAAATTTCGCAATCGTCAATCGTTTTTGATGGCTTCTAAGATGCGTGACCTTCTAGAAATACTTTTTAGGCGATGGTTACCACTTAACATCAGGTGGGCCATAGCCTTGTTCCATCTCCAAGAGGTATAAAAAAATTGTATGCCTTTCTCAAATTCGCCAATTGTCGGAAGGGTGACTAATAGATAATCGGAGGTACCCATACCCACGCGAATGCAACCGCGAAAGCACAATGGTTGGCCTTGTAACACTTGCGGTGGCACCAATACAGATGCCATTATGTGCAGACCGATGGAAGTGACATACTCCTGCCCTCAGCGTTGCTTAAAAAGTGTTACTTACGGGAAATCCTAGATCCTAGATTGGAATCAGGACGTTTTTTTATTATTATTATAGACAATAGACATAGACAATTATTTATTCACTACACTAGCACACAATCCATACTAATCCATAGTTATATTATAAATGCGAAATTAACTCTGTTTGTTTGTTTGTTACCTTTTCACGACTAAACGCCTGAACGGACCGTAATGAAATTTTGCAAGAAGATAGCAAAATTATATCCTGGGGAAGGACATAGGCTATCTTATGTTAAAAAAAAACAATCTTGAAGAGGGTGAAATAGGGTTTGAAAGAAACATGAAGTGTCGCGTCACTTTGACATTTCATTCTGCATTTGATTTCTTTGTTAATTTTATATGGCAGAACAAGGTTTGCCAGCTCGGCTAATAAATAATAAATTTAAAGACCGAAAATAGACAAAAAAAAGAATGAGATTGTACCTATAAACGTAAAATATTAGCAAAACAAGTGAGAACTAGGTGTGCTGCAGCAGTAAATGGGGCGCGACTCAGCATTATGCCAGCCGTAATGGCAAGCGCTGGTATTCTGTCAAGACCGCTCCATAATAGTAACTAAACCCTGTGAGAATACTATCTGGCATGTAAATCTAGTGTCCACAATCTCACCTGATAGTAAGCGATGATGTGGATAAGATAAGATGAAGCACGAAGATCTAGAAGACACCTATTCACTCTTAAAGAGGCCGGGATTGTAGCCTTCAGAAAAAACAGACGACGGTAATGTGTTTTATATGGTTACGAGCTGAGGGTTCGGGATAAAATAATGATAATCAGTCTAACCAAAATAACACTTTTATTCAACACTAAAACGATGAATACACGAACTTGGTCACGCGTAATCACAACACACTAATTCACACCACTGTTGCACCACTTAAAGTCACCGAAATGTTCGCACATATAGCAAAATCCAGACTGACTGTCCGGCCATCTCTCCGGCCTATTTATATCGCACACAATTCACTACACTAGAACGATCTCGAACGTTCCAGGAAAGGGTCGGTGTTTCGACATAATGACCACACCCCATCCTGCGCAACCGCAGACAATAACACAGCATGCAGGTATATTCCATACCAAGTATTACGTATTCCGTGACACAGCAGGTAAGACAAAAGCCTTCGAGAAATGTCGGCTATTTCTTATTGTGTAACAGCGTAACAATATCTTAGCTGTACACATTAAAAACGTAGAACCAAAACGTACTGAGACGAGCGCCTGCTTGTCCTTTGATGGAAAGGAGATAGTGGGTTCAGATCATGAAGTCCCTGGGCACATTCCCCCAAAATGTATCCTGTTGTTCCATGTGGTTACACGATTGCTGCCCGAGTTGAGCGCGAGGAAAACGCGTAAATTGACAAAATGCTAAAAAAGATTTCATTTAATAAAGATATTTGAAATGAATGAATTAAACTTCTTTATAATACTTTACATTATTAGATACAATAACATGAGAAACAGTATGTATAATCATATGGTATATATATGTATATTGGGCGGTATTGTCGTTAATAAAGCGATCTCTTCCAGACATCCAGACAACCTTTGATTTTTGATTCTGTGGCTACGTACTACTGACTTATTTTGACTACTCGTGGTTTATGATCGCTTAGTTATAAATAAATAATGTTAGCCATTTCACACAGTGCTATCTAGCCACAAACTAAGCAATGCTTGTACTATGGGAACCAGATAACTGATAGAATATGTATGTACATATATACTTTTATTTGTATATACACACTTATACTACCTACACAGAAAAACATCTAGACCCGGAACAAATATATTAGCGGGGATTAAACCCGCTACCTCCTGCGTCTCAGTCAGCAGGCTAGTCGGCCACTGCGCCACGGAGGAGTCGTGGTTTATGGTCGCTTAGATATCGAAGTAGGAGCTACTAGCAGTCTTGTTGAAGGGCTTCCGAATGACTAGTAATGCTAATCTGTTAGTACCTTGGTAGACTAGACGTCACAGCAGGTCACCTTCTGCCAAGCGGACAATAACATCAGGTGGCACAATTCTACTGCTAATGACCACTATAGATTATAGATACCTTTTGATATCCTACTAATACAATCTTTTTCAATGACCACCATTTTGCTATGACAATATGACATTGGAAATTTGGCAGCTTATGGCAGGAATCGTGAATAGAATAGAATAACTCTTTATTGTACACCAGGAATACTTAAAAAAACTTATTTAAGCTAAATAAAGTACAACGGGCGGCCTTATCGCTGAAAGCGATTTCTTCCAGGCAACCTTTGGATGGAAAGTAATTAGCGAAGCAGTAATCTAATAAGATTTTAGAAACCATCTTATTAAAAATTTACAAATTTGTTAGTAAAAATTATGTTCTGTATTTTACTATGGTGTACAATAAAGAGTTATCTTATCTTATCTTATTTATTTTTCCTTGTTCATCCAATTTTGGACTTGAACCCGCAACCCTTCTCTTGATAACGAGCTAACCAATTGCTCCGCAGACAACAGCGCCCCCCCACTTAGTTCCTCGTCAGGCGTATTTTACAATTCAAAGCGCATTTATCAAAAAACATTGAGGTGAAACCTCTGCTCAAAAGTGAAAGGGAGTTGGTTTAGAAAAATCCTACCAATACTATTGGTTAGTGCAAAAAGTCCAAACTAGTCTTTTTTTTAATGGTGTGCAATCAAGCTGTTATTTATCTATATATCAGTTCATCCGTTTTCGTGCTACTCATATGAAGTCAGAAAAAGAAGACCTTCAAACATCTGCGTCGTGACTTCAAATTATCGTCCTAGGTCAAAAAGGACACTTAATACCTGCCACCATTTTGCCCAAGAGCGTTCAACCGCGACATACGACATTTAATCAGATCCATAATTAGACGCTTACGTAACACGCGCTAGACTATTGTTTGATTCGTTTGTTCGACATCCACAGGTTCTCGAGTGAAGACAGCGCACTGGAGAAAGTAGCGTAGGACGCCCATCTCCCCAAAAACCATATATGATTTAACCGTCGTTCATTGACGTGAAGTCATTTACATGAAGTGTCGCTTCACTTTGACAACAAGAGTGTTTTATATAGTTTTTATCCCGAAGTTCCCACGGGAACGGGAAGTTTCAAGCGTGCGAAGCCGCGAGAGGGTCAGCTAGTAGTAAAATAATTTTCCATCATTGAATGTAGAAACGTTTTTTACGATATTCCTCACATAATAGGTAGATACATTTATTAACAATATCTCTTTCAAAAATTCAAAAGAAACTGTTCAATCGAAAAACCGTTGCAAATGCAATCAATCTACAGATAGTTCAACTGCTCCAGATCACTACCAAGAGCAAGTGTCCCCAAGACACTGGCTGCATTGCGCTGGATTGCAATGGTTACGCGTTGCCCTAGATAAGCGCCAGCTCTCTGATCACACGTCGCATAGACCAGACGCCTTGAAATAATTCTGAAAACGCGAAGGAGGCTCTCCAGGACCTCTCCATTCTCTCCGAGGTCGACTCACATTCGCTCGCGTAAAAACGTTTCTTTATTCTACGCTAAAATATCATTCTTGAGGTGTTCATGTCTGGCAGGAAGGCCTCTACTCGTTCTAACAATGAAATCGAACGTACATTTATCGCTAGCATTAAACAGAAAACCGGTAGTGGATATTTGTTTACCTACCTACCTGAGTAGCGAGCACCAAGGAGTACAATGTACGGACGACCTTGTCGCCGCTTCCGTACTGTATCCGTGACGTAGTTACACAGATCGGATAATAGTTGCTACTAATACAAATCCGTAGTGACAGGGACAGGGTATTTATTGTCATTTATGATAGAATAATAAAAGATCTATAGTGAGGCTTCTAGTGAGATGGAGTCCTCGGAAAATTCCATTGGCACATACAAACAATTTATCATTTTAAGTATTGACGTGGATTATGATTTATGACGCAATGAGATCGCTGTCATATATAAGGAGTTAAAAAAGACCGCCTTAGAACGAGACCATACGCACAAAGCGGTATCCTACCACCAAAGAGTGGAACGCCTTGCCTGAGTCTGTTTCCTGATAACTACAACCTAGGGGTCTTCAAGTCGCGAGTGATAGGTTTCTTCTATGGAAGCGCGTTCCATCGTAGACTGCATCATCGTGCACCATCAGGCGAGATCGAAAATAAACCTAATGGTGTGAGTTTCATCAGTTGCACCGACACAGCGAAGCTTTAAAATACGAAGAGAATAACTGCCCTAGATTAAAGTAACCTATATTGATAGCAATATCAGGTCTTGACACGACATTATGACTGTATCCACCTTATCAGCTAAGGAAGAGCCTCTAGTTGCTCTCCAATGATATCGATGCAAAAACTCAACCAAAGCCGGTTATATCTATTGGAGATGATATAAAGCATTAACAGACGACCCAGTTTCTCTGGACCTAATCACTCTATTTACTATTATGATCAACTAAACACGTGCTTAGATAGTTTAAATAAATAGTGAGCAAGTCTTAGTTAGCTCTGTACGTATGTACCAGTCTTTTCTGTGGGATATAGTTGAGTTATTTGAGAGCTGGACCTCATAAGAAGGCATAAGGTCGCTCAGCGTGCTATGTAGAGGCCTATGCTTGATAATTCTCTAGGAGATCGAATCTGAAATGAAGAGATTCGTAGAACTAAAGTCACTGAAATGGCTCAGAGGATCGGCTGTAGTAACAGTTGGCGCAGTAGAGCAATGTGCCCGACATTGCTCGAACTGATGTCCGTTGAGCAGAAAGATTCTCGAGTGGAAACCACGCACTGAACAGCCCAGCGTAGGACGGAATATAACGGTTTGGCTATTAGGAATCGGAGGGCCCATGGCTACTATGAAAATAGCCAATTTAAAGCTTTTTTTACTTCGACTATTGATACCTAAAGATTTGGAACAACCCTGGAGTTTGCAGGCGTTGTAATCTCGGTGCCGAGTGCGAGATGCCTTTCAGGTACACAGGTGGGCGTTCACTGAGTTATTTCAGCAATTTTCATATAACTTTGGGAACAAGTACCTAAGTCGAAATATTCTCTTTGAAGCCTCTTGGGTCTTGAATAATCAACACCAAGGAAGTTATTTCTCCTTTGAATCAGATATAAGCATAAATTTGTGATCTCTGGAGTCAAACTTACACAGATTTTATAGCTGTTGCCCGCGACTTCGTACGCGTTACACTACTAAATATGTAGGTAACCTAGAAATAAAGCTAAACTCGCTGTTGCAACTTGAAACCCAATTTTTATCCCATGGGACCTAATTTATGGGATAAAATGTAGTCTCTATGTATCAGCCGTTACGACGTGATTGAGTAACATCCACAAACATCCAATATTTCGTATTTATAATACTGGTGTGATTCTTTAGTAGCTGACACGAAGCTTCGCAGGGATTTCAAAAATATAGCCTAATGGCGTTGAGTTCATACAAAAATTTACCGAACCAACATTTTTTGCGGCAACTTTTCCATTTTATTTTCCCTGAAAACCTTTAACAGACTATTACGACATTTCAAAAATTTCCAAATCAATTCAGCCGTTCTCAAGAATCTATGCGCTTACCAATGAACACCATTTTATTTGTGTTTTTATAGATAGATCTTAAATATAAAGTTTCTTATTATTGTGATACAAAAGGTCATCAGCAAAAAAATAGAGAAAAAACTTTGAAATCAACGACGTTATTACAAGAGCATAAGGTTCAATTTACTAGCTTTGAATTGGTTTATACCTGCTGACAAAAACTTAGATATGTCTTAGTCTTTTGTGTTGGTTAGAGTGAGACAGGTGATAGGGTAAGCCTACTTTTTGTGGGTATTGACAAGGGATGGGTTTGTATAGGATCAAAGTTCTCCGCTTGAAGGTTAGGCGCATATTGTACGAAATATCGAACCGATACAAGACAAATTACTTTTTCTATTGAATGCTTTTGTATGGCATGTTCAGCCCGTCTTGGCTTTACGATTACAAATCTCAGCAGTTGCAAAATAATAATACTTTTTATCTATTAAATAAACTAGTGGTTCACCTCGAACTGAGATCTCGCGAGTCTCCAATAAAAACAAAAAAAAAATCGTAATATTTGACTATCAAAATAGTGCCACGAAATGATTAACCACTTCACTTGACCTACCAGTTTCATTCAAATTACAGGTGACGGGAGTTCATGTATTTAGTTAAACTTTTTTAGGTAGAAATTGCAGTTATTTTGGATTTCATGCTTTTGCCAATATTTATGTCACTAAAGCTACACGCATACTAAATTTTAGCACTGTGAGGTCACTGGTGTACCCTGTGAATTTTAACAAAGTTCAGAGTTTATTATGGCTCATAACTCAAACACTACCAGGATTAAACTAAAAATAAAAACGGGGTCAAAATGTACTCACAAATACCTTTTATTAGACGTGCCACTTGACCTAAGTCTCATATTCATTTTTTTTACCCCTCTTGAACCCCAATATCTCAACAACCTCCCAACATTTTTAGCTAATTTAGTCACACCAAAATTGTTCCATCACTACCTACCGATGTATCAACCAACAATTTCACGATGATCGGAACCACGCTTCGAAAGTTATCCTCAGACAAACAAACATACATACATACGTACACAATACATGCATACATACTTACATACATACAACGCTGATTCAAATTGATTTGGAAATCTCGCTTCGCTCGATTAATAATGCTGGACATTTCACACAGCGCTATCTAGCCCCAAACTAAGCATTTTTTTACTATGGGAACTAGATAACTGACAGAATATTTATCTACATTTTTTTTGTAAATTCAGGTACTTGTAGAATATAGAAAAATATCCAAACCCGGAACAAATATCTCTAGACCATGCAAACATTTATATCGGTGAGTTTTGTTCGGGTAAGAATCTAATTATTTCTGATTCGATCACGTAGAAACACCTAGCATAGCCGTCTCCATAGCACGCTGAGCGACCTCGAGCCTTCTTATGAGGCCATAATGAAAGACCACCTCCACCATACGTCATCGCCTGAGGGCTTAGCCAAGTTAAATTCGATTAATGATGACGCTAGTCGATAAGTCCGAAAATGTATGCGATTGATACATGCTATGGAAATACCACGTGATACATCGACAACAAACCTATGCAGAAAACGAATCGATTCGAAGCGAATGTATAAAAGTATCAAAGATTTTCGTCTTAAGACACTGAGATATTTTGGACGAGAAGACCTCTCTTAGTTTGCTGAACCGTTAAAATGTATGTGTAACAGCTGTTAGCGGTTATGGTCTCTGCCTATCCTTGCGGAAACCTGCATGATGCCAGCCCACCTGAAGCACCAGACCGTTGACCCTAAGGGCGGATATATCATACGTCACAAGAGGGAAGTGAAAAAATTCCCCTACCGAAGCGGACGCAGGTAGCGACCTTCGGGGTCAACGGCCCGACGCCCTAAAATACTCCCGCGCATGTGAATACGCACAGTATGTCTAGAGGGTAAAGTAACATTGGCGAATGAATGAAGATCTACTTATTTCGCCGTACAGTGCAAGAAATAACATTAATGAATTTCCGCGCAATCGCCCAAATCAATTTAATCTTGTAGTCATCAGGGGCCGTCCATTCATTACTTGAGTGTTCAGGGGAGGGGGGGTCTAGCCGAATCTTGCCCAATCTCACGTTGAATCTCGAATAATATCACGTGATTTTTTTTTAATTTTGTCACTTAAGCAATCTTTAAATAATTAAACAAATTGTATTTTTTTAAATAAGTCCAACGCGTATTTGAATGAATCATTAACACGAGAGAAGAATTGGTTTGCTCTAAGCTCAAACATTAGAACTGCTTCACTATACATCAACCATTTATTAGACCTAACTCAGAATCATATCAAATACACGTCCGCATTCAATGTGCATACATACCCCCTGAGATTCCACACGTGGCGCACAGTAACCACAGCAGTCTTATGTATGGAACATTCCTGGCTCCCAGTACGTATGACAAAGTCAAGAATTAATAGTAGAGTTCCTTGTGCAAGGGCACGCACGGGGACGTACTACCACCATACCTATTTCTATTACCTAATTAGTGTTTAAGATAGTGTGTATTAAATGCATTAGCCATAGGTACTCAAAAGTTACCTATGTAATTATAATTACTAGTGGTTCGCCCCGAACTGAGATCTCGCGAGTCTACCATAAAAACAAAAAAAATATTATTCGTAATCTTTGACTATCAAAATAGTGCCACGAAATAAAAACCAAATAACTTGACCTACAGTTTCATTCAAATTACAGGTAACGGGAGTTCATGTAAATTGGTTACGTTTTTTTGGGGTACAAATTGCAGTTATTCTAGATTTCAGATTTTTGCCTATATTTGTGATACATAAGCTACACGCATACCAAATTACAGCACTGTGGGGTCACTGGTGTACCCTGTGCATTTTGTCAAAGTTTAGTTTTTATTATGGCTAATAACTCAAAAACTACAAGGATTAAACTAAAAATAAAAACGGGGTTGAAATGTACAAACGAAGACCTTTCATTCGACGTCTCATTTGAGCTAATAGCCTCATTTTCATTTTTTTTACCCCTTTTGAACCCCAATATCTCAACAACCCCCCAAAATTTTTAGCTCATTGAGTCACAGCAAAATTGTGACATCATGACCTACCTATATACCAATTTTCACGATGATCGCATAAACGCTTCAAAAGTTATCCTCGGACAAACATACATACATACAACGATTTACCCAAGTTGATTTGGAGATCTTGCTTCGCTCGATCAATAAATGCAAAAGTAACTCTGTTTCTTACCTTTTCACCACTAAACGGCTGAACGGATCCTAATGAAATTTGGCAAAGATAAAGATATCTATTGTCTCAAAAAATAATCTTGAAGGGGATGAATATTGGATTGTAAGTTTGTATGGGCAATCCATAATTCCTCAAGTTAGGGATCTGAAAGTTCATATTTAGGCTTTTGGTAAGTGGTATATATATATATATATATGTAATAGATTATGACCGGGATTGAGGCGTAGGCTACTTTTTACCCGACTGCGCAGAAAGAGGGTAATGTTTTTATTGACAAACAAAACATGCGAAGCCGCGGGCGGGTCAGGTAGTGGTTTATAAATAAACTAGCTGTTGCCCGAAACTTCGTACGCGTTACACTACTAAATGTGTAGGTAACCTAGAAATAAAGCTAAACTCGCTGTTGCAACTTCACTTGACACCCAATTTATACCCCAAGGGAACTGATTTATGGGATACAAGGTAGGCTATGTGTTAATCCAGGTTACAATGTACGTACATACCAAATTTCATCGAAATCGGTTCAGCCGTTACGACGTGATTGAGTAACAAACAAACATCCAAACTTTTACATTTATAATATTAGTGTGATGAAATGAAATCGTAGGGCACGTTCCTGAGGTGCGTGACCTACGAGGCAATGTTATAGGCGTGTGTACCACTCGTAACATCAGGTGGGGCATTATGCATGTACCACCTCGAAGTCGTAAAATATAAGTCACGTCCGCGTTCAATGTGCATTTCATACCCCGTGAGATTCCGCACGTGTCATCCCAGTAAACACAGCAGTCTACGTGTGGGACATTCCTGGCTCCCCATACTGTGACAAAGCTAAAGAAATAAGGCGTTAGTTTGGGTTTTGGTTAGTCTAACTAAACCGCGTGGTTACTTTTGAAACTATGGTTATGAACACTATATTTCACTAAAAACGGGATATTTACCATGATTTTTGAGTTCTTGTGAGACCTGTACAACTGCGTCGAAGAACCAACCTACCTAATTTGTATTTAGTGTTGTATCTAGCTAGTAAGATTATAATAATAGTAGATTATTAAACGAGGGGATAAAGCAGTATTAACTCCCTCGCTCCGCTCGTGTGAATCCTGAGTGCAGGCAAGGATATAAGCACGCCCAAGATGCAGACAGCTTTATCCACGAGGAGAATACTGTACTTTTCACACTTTCTGCGAGACAATAAAAACAATATAAGCAATAAAAGCATTCTGTGCCGAGGTTATTATTATAAATACGGGATTTATCACGTAACGTTTTATCGGTGTTTTGACCGACAATATTTCGGTTCAATTCGTGAACCTTCATCAGGGTGATGATAATGATTGAAATAAATCATGAAAGTGTTCTAAGTAAAAATGTGCAGAGGGTAGTTCGATTTACGAATAAGTTCTTAATGTATGGGTCTCTTTGGATCAAATTTTAATACAGGTGAGGTTCCAAATTCAAATCACATTATGCCCGAGACGGCACAATGAAATTCAATACAACTTTACTCCCGGCTCAGCCGTAGGGATTTAATCACCTGCTTTCGGTGAGGTTTACATGACATAATTTGACATTGTCGAGCAGGTGGAGTGAAAAGAACGTTTATGTATTCATTCAAAAACATAATAAGTACTGATAAAAATAAGAGCGCTTTTATATTTAGACTTATTAAAAAAAAATCATATAAAAACCATAAAATTGGTAGAGAATTTTTTAAACACGCATTAAATACACGGTTTAACGTTTTTTTGTAATAATAAGGTAATATTTTATGGCGTGTTCTTACTACCACACGGCCGTACAGATAAAAAGATAAGACCCCAGGAAGGGACGAAATACTCTGTCAATGATTCATAGGATTCATGGCATACAGATAAAACATACTGTTTGTATTACCGTTTACATATTGAAGCTAGTGACGAGACGAAAAGCCAGTTTAAAACGTAAACTCGCCATTCGCAAATGTGTAAATTGTAGAATATAGGGTCACTCATGCCTGCTAATTATAAGAATAAGAATAATTTTATTTAACAGCACTTAAAAAACAGTTGTACATAAGTGCTAAGTTTTTAAATACAAATTGAGGATAGATTTGCATTATGTACTAAAACCATTGACTCATCTTTGCAAGCATTTCGACAGATTAGATCCAGGAATAACTACTGTATTTCATAATGTAATGAAACATGGTGCATATTATTATACTCAATATTATACAGTATGAATAACACAATAATTATTTGAATATATGTAATTGGTTTTTCAATTTCTTGTGTAGTAACTTGTTATGTTCGTAAGTTATCACAGCATGCAAAATGATAGACATCAAATCGGAACCTATTCGCTTTACCTTAGTTTAGGCGATGCTAAGACCTCACTTAGTAATGAGGAAGGCATAATGATAGCGAAATAACTTAGAAATTAGGCATGATTTTAACTACCTACATATTTGCTTTTGGAGTAGAGCGACCATGATTAATCCATTTTTGAAGAAATTTCTACCCTAAACATAGCTGGTAAAAATTATACTTAATTAGTTTTAATTACTAGATCTAATAATTAGATTAGTAGCGAACCAAAGCCAGTGATAGCACAAAGGATATAAGAAAGCTGAAGTGGTGGGCGGGGTACATAACTCGAAGAACTGACAGCTGTTCGGGCAGAAAAGTTTCTGAGTGGAGACCATGCACTGAAAAGCGCAGTGTAGGGGGCTACTACTACATGGAAAGATGACCTGTTAAAGGTTGCTGGGAGCCGTTGAGTTCAGGCCCCTCTAGAAATGGGGTAGACATATGTTCAGCAGTGGACATCCTATGGCTGATATGATAATTCTTTATTAGCAATTATAACCAATGACATCAGCATGTGCACACTGTGTCCTTGGTTTTAATAAATGAGTATGAATATGGGCTTCAATACAATGTATGAGACATTGTATTTTTATTTTTAAAGTTCTAAATATAAAAATTAGCTGACCTCAGCGGTGGTTTCGCACGGGTGGGTTTTCAATAAAACTTTACCTTCCTCTTGAATCACTCTATCTATTGCTTACAACTGCATTAAAATCCGTTGAGAAGTTTAAAAGATCTAAGCAAACAGACAGCGGAAGTGACTTCATTTTATACTATGTAAAGATGTAATTTTACATACTTATGCTTAATATCAGAGCTATGGTTTCTAGAATCTCTAATTTAGAGAGTTATAAACAGTATATTGCATCACAGATTAGCAGTCTTAAGAATGCAAGTCATTAGTAAAACCTGCATGCAATCAGCACTTATAACTCTACACAGCGGCTTCACTTAATTTGTATGCAATGTATGTTTATTTAGGTGTTAAGTCATACTCTGTTCGTAAGAATATGCATTGCTGCTTGAAGGGCAGACATTATTATGTATAAATAAAGTAAGGTCATGTCCACTATCATGTCTGTCTGTTTGTTTAGGCTAGGCTAGAAAAGAACTAAAGCTTAATGGTTTTTACCAATCCATAAGTACTAATAATATAAATTCGAAAGTTAAGTAATGTCTCGCTGACTCCACCACCATAAGGGATGAATAGTCAGGAAGAGAGAGCTGAACAGCGGGTGGCTTACTATTTTCTCATAATAAATAGGTAGATTTCAGTATTTTACAAATTGTGGTAAACTAAACTCACAGCTGGACTGATTTCGATGTAAGTTTATTATATAAAACAAGTAAATTTTTAACAATAATATAACCAATTATTTAACAAGTCTCTATGCATCGAAATGGTCTTGGTAATTGGTTAATTCAAATAAATTGCTGTATTTATTGTTATTTAATCATACAGTTATCGTGAATTTAGATGATGATTAAGTAAAATAATACTTACTCATGTAGGCAAGGATTATTTCTTTTTACTATGCTGCATCTTTGACATACTAAAAGTTAAATTACATTCATAAATCGAATGACGAATTAAATCCAAAAACTAAGTATTCCAATAAGTACCTTTTTAATAGGACTTCTCCTGGTTATTCAGACAACATACTCACCCTACATTATTGCATGACACTTGTGAAAAAATAATTAAAAATGCAGTTTTCTTGTAAACTAACCTGTAGTTGTGTTCGTAGTCCCAGTATTCCTTGTAGCGCGGGTGCCACCGTGGGCCCCCACGAGAGTAGGGCCTCCTAGAGCCTCCTTGGCTCATACTTGATGCGCCATTCAGCCTAATGTGTATCGATCTGCGCCGACCGCCGGGCTTCTCGCCAACCTCGCACGACTCGCTGCACTCCGGCGGCGACGCACTGCACTGCGACACTTTCCAAAATTCACTTTTACTATTTAATTATCCAAAAAAATTGCAAGGAGCCCTACGCTATACTTCCAGACTTGTGGCAACGACGCGAACTTCGCGCGGACTGGCAAGCAAGCTAGCCAACGTCACGGAGAGGAAGCGTCGCGACGACACCTGGCGGGTGTGTTCCGCAGCACTTTTAAAATCGACCGCGAACTATTTATTTATTCTACCAATTTATTGTCAATTTTTATTGCCCCATCCGCGCTAGTAAATTAATTAACTACAAAATGGATGACTTGATTATGCAATCTACGCCTTGACGACCGCCCGCAGCAAACCACAACGACGAGTACTAGCGAAAGTATTGATTTTATATTAGCAGAACACGCGATATGTTATTTTATTTACGACGCCTAAGAATAAAGTTCAGGGTATCGGGAGCGCAGTCAGGGCGTGTTATCGCGCACTTAAAATGGTTCGTCACCGTTCACATAATTATTAATGGGAATCAGAGTGGGTAATCAGCGGTCGTCACGCACCGTCTGGCGCACAACTTTCAACTCAAAATAGTCCACCAAAGATAGCTCACAGTTTCTACACCGAAAACACAAGTTCGAAAAGCAAAAACTCTATATATTGGTGAAAAGAATCAAAAGAAAATTAACGTAACGCTATGCGGCCGTCCAGGCGACCGACGACACGCTACGTAAGCCTCGTTCGCGTTCGTTCTTCAGCTTCACAAAAAAGTTTACACAACTTCAACCTCTTTACGATTACCAGCGCTTGAATCATGCGCTGTAGGAATTTCAACGTGATTGCCGTCTAACCATACTGTGTTAATCAAGCGCTTTAAAGCTAGAATAACAAAACACCCCGCCCATTGTTATTAAAATGCAGCCAACATGACGCACGTAGAGCATTGTGAAGTTAGCTGCGAATATGAAATCCATTTTACCTCTCGTTCTAACCAATGGAATAGACAGAGATAGTTAACTAACACGGGTTTAATCTGCCGTGTTATTGCCCGATCGTGTTTATATTCTCAGAAACATAAATAAAATAATTTTTTGTAAATATTCATATCCTAATTCCATCTTCAAATGCTTACGAATCAGATATAACCCAGTTTGAGTTAACCTAGGGAATATACGTTATAAGATGGCTGAATACTAAAGCTACTTCATAATATCATGACGCTAGGTCCTGATAACCGCATAGAGAAGGCAGAATAAAGATTTCCATTTACTGACAAAGATATCATATACGCGTGCGAAGCGTAGGATGATTATAATATTGTAAATGTGAAAGTTTGGATGTTTGTTTGTGTTACTCAATCATGTCGTAATGGCTGAACGAATTTCGAAGAAATTTGGTGTGTTGATAGATTATGACCTGGATTCAAACATAGGCTTTTTGTTACCAAACAACAAGTGCGTAGCCACTGACGGAAGCGTGTTATAAATAAAATAACCATTCATTTCATACAAGTATTTTATTGGATACCTACCTACCACAATTTATAGTAGTTATTTTAGTACTAATTTCTATAGAGAAGATTTGAGGAATCGTGTTTTTACTTCCCTACCTACTTAGCTTATACTCGACACATTCACTCACTATTCAACTCAACACATATTTAAAAACATATTCATAAGTATATATTCTATGGTTCGGGCAGGCTTAAAGAATATAAAAAAAACTCGCTAAATTACTTACTATAAATTTATTTAATATCGTAGTATACAGTTTATATGTAGGTAAGTACTATTTAAAAATAGGAAAAAGGTTGCGCCTAACTTTACCATCGGTCTTTTCACCACACCAGTCCTTTCCATCACACTCAACAAATAACTTGATGAAAACAGAACACGCAGATAACTGCCAATGTTTATTGCAAACATCACACTAATATTATAAATGCGAAAGTTTGAATGTTTGTTTATTTATTTATTTGTTTGTTTGTTACTCAATCACGTCGTAACGGCTGAACCGATTTCGATGAAATGTAAGGTGCGTTGGGGTAAGATCGTAAATGGGGGAAGAACGTATTTGTTAAATATCTTCCGAATTAGTAGTTATTTTTCTAATCTGGCAACAAAGCGTGAGACGCCATTTTGTATTGCCCCGCGTCTCAGTCCGTGTTGGTCATTTCGACGCATCAGGTGTGAGTTATGCATGTTATACTGGGAGTGTCGTCTTAAAGGATAAATAACGAGATCCGGATTTACCCCAAACAACATTTTGCTGGATTTTTTGGTAAGTATTAGCTATTTTTTCAAATAATAAATCTTTGAGCTTTTAGGATATGTGGTGTCTTTTGATATTTCTGTTTAAAATAGGCTAAATAGGGATGTAGGCTGAGATCCGGACTTTCCCCAAGCAGATATTAATAGGTGAAGTTCGGACTAAAAATAATCCGATCATAACTGGAGTGAAAATGCATGTGGTTGTCAAACTTTATTTTAATCCGAACTTAAACCTCCGATGTTTCGTGGTGTTGCAATCTATCGTTATGTAGCTGAGCTGGTTGATAAACAAAATTTCTCATGATCTTGGTGTTTTGTATTTTGTTTATTTGATTCTTTTTGCGAGTGATTCTAAAGTGCATTAACCTCTTTAAGCTTAGAAACCTTCAAATGAGGTACAAATATAGTACGGTGACTTTAAAGACATTCCAATTTTAAAGAGTAGGTATTTGCTTATGTTTTTAAGTGAGTTCAACCTTTTTTGAATAAAATCGGATTGAGTTTTCAAATATTTGTCAAAATAAAATGTAATTTAAATAAAAAGCACTAAGGAGTATTGATATAACTTTCTACCCTCTTTTAACCCCGTAAGGGGATGAATTTCAATAAAATGCGAAACACGTCTTCCATTAATTCTCTTCAAAAAGGTTTATGCAAAATTTGAAGTAGATTGGACCAAGGAATCACGTTGTCCGATACAAACTTTGCTCCCCTTTTTCACCCCCTTAGGGGTAAAATTTCAGTAAATCCTTTCTTATCGGATGCCTACGTCATATAAAGAAAACACCCTTCAAGTTTCAGGTCTCTTCGATCAGCGGTTTAGGCTGTGCGTTGATCCGTCAGTCAGTCATTCAGGACAAAGCATTTTACATGTATAGATTTCGTTTAATAAATACCTATCTGTACTCATTTAAGCATTTTCTTTGTAGGGTCATAATGCCGCGACAATATGAGAGAAAGTCACTGCGGGCAACATCGTATTCGCAGGAGGATTTAAGATCGGAGGTAGAACGAGTAAAAAGCGGAGAACTCTCTAATTATGCAGCATCAAAATTTTACGGTATCCCTACTTCTACACTTAATGACCATGTTAAGGAAAAAACAGGCTTGCTAAGTCAAACACTTGGCCGGCCCCCTGTAATCCCTATAGAGATAGAGAATAAGCTGGCATCTTGTCTTAGAACCTTGGAAAAATGGGGCTGGGGCTTATCTAGGACAGAAATTTTGGACTTTGTCTCAGAATTCATTAGGGCAAACAAAATTATTACACCTTTTAAAGACAACCGACCTGGGCCAGATTGGTTCATCTCATTTCGATTAAGACACAACCTGTCAATAAAAAAACCGCAATCTGTAGAGCATCTTAGAAAAAGAATGACAGATCCATTCGTGATCGCTGAATACTTTACTTTACTGAAAGAGACGCTACTGGAATTAGGTATACACAAACCTGAGCAAATTTGGAACCTAGATGAGACATCGGTATGTCTAGATCCAACGAAAACTAAAGTTGTTGGCGGCAAAGGCCTTCCATGCACAAGGACTACACAAGGTTCTGGGAAAGAAAATATTACAGTATTAACAACCGTCAATGCGGCTGGCACGAAATTGTCTCCTTTGATAATTTTCAAAGGTAAATACATGTACAATGAGTGGATGAGCGCGAATCAAACAGACAAATATGATTTTGAGATTTCTTATGATGATATTCTTATGTAATATAAATAAGCAGTTTAATAAAAGTTTGATCAGCAATAAATTGTAAGGTTTTATTTATATACCTATCCAACACATAAAAGTATAACCTATCCATCCTGCAATCTGCTAATTGATAAATAATTTTGACTGAAAGAAAAGCTTATCAGGGTCAGGAACATGAAAGTTTGAGAGCCATGGCAATTTGAGATTTGGTCTAGGGGGGTAAGATCGGACGTCCGAAACAAAATAAAATAATAAATTACTGTTCCAAGTGACTTTTTTTACAAAACAAAAATTTCCAAAGATAATCTTGTAGGACGTATAAGAACGGATATTATCTTTCTATACACTCTGTGTTTTATGCCACAATGGCGATTTTAGAAGATAGTCCGATCTTTACCCATGAACGTCCGATTTTACCCAAGGTTTTAAAATTTTATTCGTATTTTAAACACCTCATAAATAGTAGTTGCTTCATTTATAACTACATAAAACACATTCTATCTATAGCTTATTTATTAACAATCAATTTTAACTATAATTTATTGTGCTAACTATTGTAACTTTCGTGCAAAATAAATTTTGCCAACATCTTCCAAATACAACTAAAAACCGTCCGAACTTACCCCAACGCACCTTATTATGTACGTATATTATAACCTGGATTAACACATAGGCTACTTTTTATCACATAAATCAGGTCCCATGGGATAAAAATGGGGTGTCGAGTCAAGTTGCAACAGCGAGTTTAGCTTTATTTCTAGGATACCTCCACACTTAGTAGTGTAACGCGTACGAAGTCACGGGCAACAAGTAGTAAAAAATAAACTACCAAATTATCAAAAAATATCATAGAATATTTTAACTTATACTTACCTTTAAAATAATCTCTCTCTCTCTAGCATCAAAGGTTTGCTGGAGGAAAACTCTTCTTAGGGTTTAGCTCGCTTTTGTAAAAGTCCACTTTTTCTGTTTTTTTTTAATATATTTGCTTGTGTACAAAAAATAATAAAGAACTAAGACGGTAAAAACTGCTGATTCTGCTATTTTCATCGAGTAATTCCAATGTAATAATATACAATCTGATGATGATCCCGCCATCTCCCTTCCATCAAAGGGCAAGCAGGCGCACGGCTCAGTACCATCCGTACCTAGTCGATATACCATCCATTCGCACACACCGTTTTGGTTCTACGTTCTTGATGCGTACAGCTAATATTACTTAATACTTAATAATAAATTTACTTATATACATTTTTTTTTTGTAAATACATACTTATAATATAAAGAGAAACAACCAGACCAGGAACAAATATCTGTAGATCATGCAAACATTTGTTCCGCAGCAGGAATCGAACCCGCTACCTCCTGCGTCTCAGCCGGCTATTCGCCCACTACACAACGGAGGTCGTCCGATAGTGGACACTGATTAAAACAAAAAAATATTATTTGTAATCTTTGACCATCAAAATAGTGCCAAAAATAAATAACCAACTATCTTGTCCTACATCAAATTACAGGTAACGGGAGGTCATGCTATGTGGTTACTCTTTTTTGGGGTACAAACTACAGTTATTCTGGATTTCAGACTTTTCCCTATATTTGTGTCACTAACGCTACAAGAATACTAAATTTCAGCATTGTGGGGTCACTGGTGTACCCTGTGAATTTTGTCAAATTTTTGTTTTTATTATGGCTGGTAACTCAAAAACTCCAAGGATTACACTAAAAATAAAAACAGGGTTCAAATGTCCTGATGAAGACCTTTCTTTTGCAGTCCTACTTGACCTAATAGTCTCATTTTTATTTTTTGTAACCCTCTTGAACCCCAATATCTCAACAACCCCCCAACATTTTAGCTCATTATTTAGTCACATCAAAATTGTGCCATTACTACCTACCTATGTCTCAAATTTCATGATAATCGGATCAACGCTTCGAAAGTTATCCTCGGAAAAACAAACATACATACATACAAACATACGAACATACAACGCCGATTTGCCCAAGTTGATTTGGAGATCTCGCTTCGCTCGATCAACTAATAATATTATAAAGAGGAAAGGTTTGATTGTTTGTTTGTTTTCATTGAATAGGCTCCGAAACTACTGGACCGATTTAAAAAATTCTTTCACCGTTGGGAAGCTACACTATCCCCGGGTGACATAGGCTACTTTTTACCCAACCGCTCAGAAGAAGGGTAATGGAACCGCAAGCAGATTCGAATGAGCCCAAACACTAGTAGCATACTACAATCTATTCAGAAGTTCCATGTCTAGCATCCGTCTCCATCATGAAATCACCTCCATGGTACTATATTATTGGATTGTCACCATAGTTAAATAATATGTATTCCAAATTTAAATAGGTATACAATGTTTCGTGTCTGTGCTGTTGACCGTTGAGGAGTTCCTTCTTCGGAAGCCAATCCTGAGTGCAGCAGTCATGACGTAGTGGAACTTAGAACGGGCTATCATAGTTAAATGCGTATACTAAATTTCGTGTCTGTGCTGTTGACCGTTGAGGAGTTCCTTCTTCGGAAGCCAATCCTGAGTGCAGCAGACATGTCATGGTGCAACTTAGAACATGATATTATGTAATTTGGAACAAGATGGCGTGTTTGCGGGCTAGTTTTAGTCAACACAAATTTCATTACATAATTTTAGAAGACATTCAGCTTCAGAAAGTCTTTAGCTTGAACAAGATAAGAATGTACGTATTTTACAAATGTTATTTCTTTATTATTTATTGTAATACAAGAAATGTTAGAAATGTGAGTTAGCGTAAACAACAGAACCGCCACCATTCTAAACGATAGTGTTAAAGTTTGTTTTATTGTAGTTTTAGTTAAATTGATTTTAACTGTTTTTCATTGCATAGCTCGAAGAACTGACGGCCGTTGGGGCAGAAAGATTTTCGAGTAGAGACTAGATGGAAAGACTACCTGATAAGGGTTGCTGGGAGCGGTTGGGTGCAGGTCGCTCTGGGAGACTAAGGGGGAGGGCTAGGTTCAACGGTGGAAGTCCTGTGGCTGATATGATGATGATGATTTTTTATAACTCACGCTTATTTTAAAGTTGGTCATTATTAACTCTATAACGGCTGCGTAAATGTTATTTACGGCCCTAGAGCCATAAGTAAATTTGAAAATAGAATGAGGCTCATTACATTCATAATATACAAAAATGTACAATCTCCATTAAATTTTTTTATTTATTTAAAAAGAATGGAACTGGTGAAAAAAACAATGAACATCGAACGTAATTTTTTTAACTACAAACCGTTCTAAAAAAGTTTTTTTATCACTCATGCTCTGAAAGTTGGTCTACAATGACAATGATGCGATTTACACCCCTAGGGCCATAAGTAAATTTGAAAATAGAATAAGGCTCATTGCATTTACAATATACTAAAGCAAAATACAACCTCTTTGACAAATCTTTATTTCTATTGCAAATAAAAAAGGTTACATTAATAATTACCTCGCATTCGTGTTGACTAGTTACGAGCCCCCGAACTTCCAACTCGTAACAGTATAAGACTGATCATAAAGTATAAATATATATAGGATGTTTGATAATATACGCACATAAATGAAAGGTGTTATTTTGATAAGCATAATAAATAAATTTGTGACATGTTTACCGTAGAAATGTGAAATTTATTTTGGCATGTAAAAACAAACACTTTATTAAACTTATGTTGTGCTATTGCATAATGTTGCCATCTAACCACATACTTGGTGACGTCTCTAGATATCTCTTGTTGTTGTTTTATTTTTGAATGTCGATTGCAAGAATAGGCAGTAAGTTTTATATCGAATTAATCACATAAACTTATTTATTTTATTTTTTTATTTAGTTCTAGTCTTTTTTATGTTTTGTGAAACCGTCACTTCAATATCGTCAGTATATTACCAAACACCCTGTATTGCTGGACATTTCACACAGCGCTATCTAGCCCAAAACTAAGTAGATCTTGTACTATGGGAACCAGATAACTTTTTGTAAATACATACATACTAGTGGTTCGCCCCGAACTGAGATCTCGCGAGTCTACCATAAAAACAAAAAAAATATTATTCGTAATTTTTGACTATCAAAATAGTGCCACGAACAAAAACCAACTAACTTGACCTTCAGTTTCATTCAAATTACAGGTAACGGGAGTTCATGTCAATTGGTTTTTTGAGGTACAAACTGCAGTTATTCTGGATTTCCGACTTTTGCCTATATTTGTGTCACTAAAGCTACATGCATACCAAATTACAGCACTGTGGGGTCACTGGTGTACTCTGTGAATTTTGTCAAAGTTTAGTTTTTATTATGGCGAATAACTCAAAAAGTACAAAAACTTTACTAAAAGTAAAAACGGGGTCAGAATGCAATAATGAAGTCCTTTCATTTGACGTCTCACTTGACGTAATAGTCTCATTTTCATTTTTTTTACCCCTCTTTAACCCCAATATCTCAACCACCCCCCCTACATTTTTTAGCTCATTGAGTCTCACCAAAATTGTGCTATCATTACCTACCTACCTATATACCAGATTTCACAATCATCCGATAAACGCTTCGAAAGTTATCCTTGGACAAACAAACATACATACATACAACGCCGATTTGTCCAAGTTGATTTGGAGATCTCGTTTCGCTCGATCAATAATATATAGAAAAACATCCAGACCCGGAACAAATATCTGTAGATCATGCAAACATTTGTCCCGCAGCGGCAATCGAACTCGCTACCTCCTGGGTCTCAGTCGGCTATTCGCCCGGTGCGCCATGGAGGTCGTCAATGTATGATGTATGGCGTCAGTCATCACAGCGGTGTTTTTCCTAGGTCATTATCAGCTGGGTCATACATCTCCGACATCGCCCTGTAGATGTAAGATGGTGAACTGCCACCTCTGTAACACAAATAATCTTTACATAGTTTAAAATGAAGTCGCATCCGCTATCTGGTCGCTTAGATCTTTTAAGCTACCTCAACGGATTTTAATGCAGTTTTCAATAATACATACATAGTAACTGCGAAAGTAACTGTTGCTTTGTTAGTTTTGTTTGTTACCTTTTCATAACTAAACGGCTGAACGGATCGTAATGAAATTTGGCAAGGAGATAGATTATATCCTAGGCTATAGGATTATTGAAATATCACGCATGCGAAGCCGCGGGCGGGTCAGCTAGTAACATTAATAATAGTACATTATTAACCAAGGGGATAAAGCAGTGTTTACATCACGGGTATGGAACTGCGTATTATTATATCACACTAATATTATAAATGCGAAAGTTTGGATATTTGTTTGTTTCTCTGTTACTCAAACACGTCATAACTGCTGAACCAGTTTCGGTGAAATTTGGTGTGTGGATAGATTATGACCTGGATTGGCCCTTAGTCTACTGACAAACCACGCATGCAAAGCCACGGGCAGAAGCTAGTTACGTGATCATTAAGCAGTTTAACTTTGCTAACTTTTAATTACCAGACATATTTTGCATTTTTAATTTGACACACTGTTTCTCTCTTTTTGATCATACATACTTACTTGTAGTAATATTAAAGACTAGCTGGCACCCGCGACTTCGTCTGCGCAGGATTAGTAAGTACTTCGAGTAGCTTATTATCTTCTCAGCATCTATCTTTATACCAAAATTCATCAAAATTGGTTCTGCGGATTACTTGTGAAGGCGTAACAGACAGACAGAATGACTTTGAGAGACCCTTTTTCTACATTGAGTAATGTATGTACGTACATTGAAACTAAATATTTTCGATAATGATGTCACTGATCTCATGATTTCACAATAAAACGTATTATAAACGCCATATTTTGTGAGGATACATTTACATGTGTATATAATAAAATTGGATCACTGTTTGTATATCAGTGTTTTGGCGATAATGGCTTACTCATAAAAGATAGATATATGCTGTCGCGGACAGTTTTTGTAGGACTAATTAAGAGAAACATTTCTCTTGTACATTATATAACTCCCCATCATACCTCAGTATTTTATAGTTCCTCTTTTACTTTGCAGGCTACCAGGCTCTGGAATGCCCTACCTGTCTCAATTCGTCACGCTAAATCTCTTCCTATCTTTAAAAACTTGGTCAAACAACACTATCTGTCATCCATCGCTCACTAGGCCACTTATTAATTATTACATTTTTATAATTTATATTATGTAGGTATGGCAATATATATTTTATGTATTATAATGTTAATATTTATGTAATTTTATGATTATTATGCATTTTATTTTATTTTATCTATATTTTTTATCAATACACGTGTAATATCGGATTTACGCCGCCATCCTTATTTTGTTCACATAGATATCCTGTCCATCCAAAGGTTGCCTCGAAGAGATCGCTTTTAGCGATAAGGCCGCCCATTGTACCTATTGTTTAAGAGTGTATTTTCTTATAAATGATTGTATTTAAATGGTGTGCAATAAAGGAATTATCTATCTATCTATATACGTGTAAACTCTACAGTTTTTGCAGCGTACGCCAGAATAGCTCGCAGATGGCAGATTTTTTTCCGACTTACTTGACAATAATCGTTATATTTTGGATAATTCACACACTATCTATAAAAATGATAGCCTATGTGTTATTCTAATGTATAAGCTAATATTATTGTAAACTTTAATTTAAATCCATTCGGTAGTTTTTGCGTGAAAGAGGAACAAACATCCATACATACAAATTTTCGCGTTTATAATATTAGTTGGATAAAAGATAAAGATTTATTTATATGCGAAAACATGGGTAAAATTACATAGATATATAGATGTTGTATAAAATTAAATTATATACGGATAACTATGAAATTATAACACGTAATATAATGCCAGCACATACCAATGAAATAATTAGATTAAAATTTTAACTATTCTCAAATGTCATTGTGTATCATTTAAATATTCATTGATTGTATAATATCCTCTTTGGGCTTTCCTCTTGTATAATATTACATTGATATACTTTAAAATAGGTAGATACCTAAATATTATAATGAATGCCTATTTTTAAGATTAGCATACTCTTGAGCAGAACCCACGTCATCGAGAGCCTGGTGTCTAATGTCTGGACAAACATACAATTATAAAGAATATACCTAATTAATAAATAAAATGTTGGTATATTTTGTAAATGCAAACACACTAATATTATAAATGGAAAAGTTTGGATGTTTGTTTGTTACTCAATCAAGTTGTAACGGCTGAACCGATTTTAATAAAATTTGGTTTGTTAATACCTGGATACAAAGCCTACTTTTGACAAACAAGTCGTGCGAAGCCGCTGACTGAAGTTAGTCTTATATAAATTATCTACTTACAAAACTTAGAATAAGTTCTTCCCACTAATATTATAAACGCGAAAGTTTGTATGAATGCATGTGTGGATCTTTGTTACTCTTTCACGTCGTAACGGCTGAACCGATTTCGATGAAATTTGGTATGTAGATTAAATAAGATTAGATAATTTCTTTATTGCACATCATTAAATATAAACATACAATAGAAAATACACTTTTAAATCATAGGCTTTATCGCTAAAAGCGATTTCTTCCCGGCAACCTTTGGATGGTCAGGATCTATGTGAATAAATAAGGACGGCGATGTAAATCAGATATTATTAGAACAAGTACATACTATTACAATTTAAAGATAATATGCGTAGGTTATAACCTGGATTAACACATAGGCTACTTTTTAATGACAAACCACGTGGTTGTCTGGAAGAGATCGCTTTGTTAAGCGATAAGACCGCCCATTATGCTTACATTTATTTGTTTTATTTTTATTTTTATATCTGTTGTGTTTAGCTTGTAAGGTATAATAAAGAATTTTCATTCATTCATTCATTCATTCATTCACGTGTGCGAAGCCACGGGCGAAAGCTAGCTTAACTATAATCTATTAACAATATACTGTACTATTGTGTGCGTTTGTATGATCACAAGTTGATTTAAATAAAATAAAGTAGTTAAACTACCAAGGATTGCGAATGGTTGAAGGAGTTGGGGAAGCCTTTGCCCAGCCGTGGGAAAACATAAAAAAAATATTAAACTCTACAACTGTACCTGAGATCTTTATTACCTACTAGCGACTTCGTACGCGTTACAATACTAAACGTGTCGGTAACCTGGAAATAACTCTAAACTCGCTGCTGCAACTTGACAACCTATTTTTATCCCATGGGGCCTGATTTATGGGATAAAAGGTAGCCTATGTGATAATCCAGGTTATAATCTACGTGCATACTAAATTTCATCGAAATTGGTTCCGCCGTTACGACGTGAAAGAGTAACAAACAAACATCCAAACTTTCACTTCCACACTTTATAATATCAGTGTGATTAGTGTGATGTTTCACTTTGATTTTAGCGAAAATGTAACTTACGTGTTGGTAATGAAGAGTGTCAGATGATCTGGCGTTATGAAGTCCTGCATCGGAGCGTACACGTGCGTGGAGTCCCCCGAGTGGTCGCTGAACACCATGGAAATTAAAAAAACACGTAAAATATACTTCATCATCATCATTTCAGCCCGTCTGCACTCTGTTGGGGCCTCCTCTTTATTACGCTATTCTTGCGAGTCTCATCCATTGGCACCCAGCTACGCTTTCAACGTCATTCGAGCATCCCTCGGCCACCAATCGGTAACCGCCTTCGCCTAACGCCCGTCATCCCTCCTAACCAAGTGGCCAGTCCATCTCCCCTTCAAACCTGATCCTCATACCCACTACCGCAAGTTTGTGCGACGTCGGATTTCGATATACCCAGCATGGCGCACTCCATTGCCCGTTGAGCTACTTAAGGAGATAAGCCAGTGTCTTGCGTCACGGGCGCTATATTGAATCCTGAACGTAACGAAGGATTCTAGAGTTAACTCACGAACGGAGCGAGGGAGGTAGAATACTCTACTTTTCCCACTTTCTGCGAGACAATAAAAACTAAATCTAAGTTGGTGCATTCTGTGCAGAGGTTAGTTCGATTTACGAGTAAGTTCTTATTGTGTGGGTCTCTTTGGTTCAAATTTTAATACAAATGAGATTTCATCCGTCGATAAATAACGCTACAGCAAACTTTAATCAAAAAAAAAAATTAATAAATCAAGAGACAGACGGGCAAAAGCATGTTTGGTCTATCTCGAAAGTGAGACGCTTCGCTCGCTCGGGCAGTAACACGTAGTACTTACGCGTAACTATGTAGATGCAGCGGGTTCCCGAGCAGTATGTCCTGAGGATCCGCCGCGTGGAGCGGCGTCAGCTTATACAGTGGACAGAGAGCTAGCACCTGAAAATACATTCATAAATACAATTTAAAACCTAATATTGCTTACATAAAAATATCTCTGTCTTGGGCTACTTCGAGCCAGAGCGAGCGGAGGTTAGGTTGCGGTACGTACCGATACATTGTAATAGCGCGCGGCGGAGGTCAGGTTGCGGTACGTATCGGTACGTTGTAGTAGCCCGCGGCAGAGGTCAGGTTGGGGTACGTACCGGTACGTTGTAGTAGCCCGCGGCAGAGGTCAGGTTGCGGTACGTACCGGTACGTTGTAGCAGCGCGCGGCGGAGGTCAGGTTGCGGTACGTATCGGTACGTTGTAGTAGCCCGCGGCAGAGGTCAGGTTGGGGTACGTACCGGTACGTTGTAGTAGCGCGCGGCAGAGGTCAGGTTGCGGTACGTACCGGTACGTTGTAGCAGCGCGCGGCGGAGGTCAGGTTGCGGTACGTACCGGTACGTTGTAGTAGCCCGCGGCAGAGGTCAGGTTGCGGTACGTACCGGTACGTTGTAGTAGCGCGCGGCAGAGGTCAGGTTGCGGTACGTACCGGTACGTTGTAGTAGCCCGCGGCAGAGGTCAGGTTGCGGTACGTACCGGTACGTTGTAGTAGCGCGCGGCGGAGGTCAGGTTGCGGTACGTACCGGTACGTTGTAGTAGCCCGCGGCAGAGGTCAGGTTGCGGTACGTACCGGTACGTTGTAGTAGCGCGCGGCAGAGGTCAGGTTGCGGTACGTACCGGTACGTTGTAGTAGCCCGCGGCAGAGGTCAGGTTGCGGTACGTACCGGTACGTTGTAGTAGCGCGCGGCAATGGTCAGGTTGTGCGCGCCGGGTGCCGCTAGTACCGCGCCTCCCGATAACACGCAGGATACGCTCAACACCACCTGTGGGGGAAAAGGGGGTTACCACTGCTACTTATTTGGTTGTAAAACTCACTTTTATACACGTCTACTTTGTATGTTGCTTTTGTCTGCAATCTATTTGTGTGTAGTGACGGAATGAAAAGGTTCGTTACCTTAGGCTCGGACTATATGGCATCAAGGCTTGTCAGGGACCGTTTTTTAACGGCCGCTGACCAATCCGTCGCACAACCAAACATTTGAACTTTTCCTGCATCGACTACACATGATCCGAGGCCAATTGACTCCGATTTTAACGACCTCCGTGGTGCAGTGGGCGAATAGCCGGCTGAGACGTAGGAGGTAGCGGGTTCGATTCCCGCCGCGGAACAAATGTTTGCATGATCTAGATATTTGTTCCGGGTCTGGTTGTTTCTCTATATATTATAAATATGTATTTACAAAAAAATGTATATAAGTATTCTATCACTTGACACTATTTTTGGGACACCCTGTATAGAGAAACAAACCAGACCCGGAACAAATATCTGTAGATCCCATAGTACCATAGATGGTTCCCATAGTACAAGCTTTGCTTAGTTTGGGGCTAGATAGCGCTGTGTGAAATGTTCATCAATATTTATTAAAAAAAAAAAATACCTGGAAGCAACCGGGACATGCTCCGGATTCGCAGGATCGGGGAGAACCAGATGGCATATAGTCCGAGCCTTAGAGTCGGTTTTCGCTTGCACCAGTAATGCAAGAATCAATTGATTCTTTTTGACAAGATAAATGGTCAAACAACTTTGATCTGAATAATTGTGAACTTTGTTAACGAACAAACGCGATATGTTGATCGAATCTATTTGAAAATTGATGAACCTTTTCATTCCGTCACTGTACAATCTTTACATAGTATAAAATGAAGTCGCTTCCGCTGTCTGTTACGTTAGATCTTTTAAACTACTCAACGGATTTTAATGAAGTTTTCAGTAATAGATAGAGTGATTCAAGAGGAAGGTTTATATGTATAACTAGTTTCCGCCAGCGGCTTCGCACTCGTTGTTTGTCAACAAAAAGTAGCCTATGTGTTAATCAAGGTTATAATCTACGTACATACCGATTTGAAAGTAACTCTGTCTCTCTGTCTGTTTGTAACCTTTTCATGACTTAACGGGTCGACCGATTTCAATGGAATTTGGTACCTATATACCTAGATAGATTATGAATTGACTTGAGACATAGGATACACTTTACGCGACTGCACAGAAGGAGGGTAATGTTTTATTGACAAATCACGCGTACGAAGCTGCGGGCGGGTCAGCTAGTAAAGAATAAAACGCGGTTATAATGATGGATTTTAGCGGCCATGTTTGTATAACTGCTAACAGATGGCGTTGCTCTGTCATGCTCTGATTAACAAAGGAAAGTGAATTGTCAAGCTCAATTGCCGTGTCAACATTCTTTTCCGAGGAACTTAAACACTTGTGTTTGTTTATCTGACGAAGTGAGATTGTTTTAGACTAATTTTGGTATCGTATCTTTGAGATTTGGGTATATAAATCATATTTTTTGGCGGCGCATCTCCAGACAGCGCCATCTATTAAGCTAGTTGGAACTAGATTTTTCTTTTTAAATCGAAAATGAGAATCCCTAATGAATGAGGGTTTTTTCTGAAGAAAGCACTTGCTTCATTGGATTAGGGTTGTTGAAAAATATTCCATTATTATAAAAATTGATTTTCAATTGATTATTAGGTATTTGAAATAAAATCAATTATTGTAAATAAAAAAAAACTCCTCGGATAAAGAAAAACTGTAAATACTGCTATTTCGTTTCGATGAAGATGTTTGTAACGTTTTCACGACTAAACGGCCGGACCGATTTCGATGTTTATAAAGATAAATCATGGTCCGGATGGAGACGTAGGTTTCTTTTTATTGCGCAAGCACGCGTGCGAAGCCGCGGGCGGTAGCTTGTAGTAATGCGTACCTTGGTGATTCGCGACATGACGGCAAACACCGCTGCGTTGGTGATGACCGTCACCGGAATACCGGCGTCACTCATTCTCGCGGCTAGACCGTGTGTCTGAAAACATTATTATACAAATAAAAAACTAAAAACAATACACATTCATTAACAGAGATAATATACAATTACTAGCTTCCGCCCGCGGCTTTGCACGCGTGATTTGCCAGCAAAAAGTAGCCTATGTGTTAATCCAGGTTATAATCATTTAATATAAACTAGCTGTCCCGTCAAACTTCATATGCATATGACGCGGGCTGTCAATGTACGTCACCCGCTGCATCTATGTATGAGAAAATTAATTATCTTCATTATTTCTTTTAGCGTGAATTTTTCCAATATTTTAATAGTTATTCTGCTATTCGGGGCGGAGACAAGTCCAACAAATCAAAAACCATCAAAATCGGTCCAGCCGTTCTCGAGTTATAAGTGTTCGAACAAACACGACTTTGTTCCGATCGGCATCAAAAAAAAATTTACCAACTTGATTCATTTTAAGGCGCTACTCACGCTTGATCAAAAATAATTTAATGCCAAAATATTTTTCTCCAAAAAGGAGCTGATGTTTTAAAAGAAACTGCACCTGGTTCTATCTCCTCTGGTTATGGGTGCCCCCGTACTGTCCCCGTTAAAAAAAACACACTGTATAGGATGTTTGATAATAAACGCACAAAAATGAAAGGGATTATTTTGATGAGGATAATAAATAAATTTGTGACATGTCTACCATAGAAATGTGAAATTTATTTTGGCATGTAAAAACAAAAACTTTATTAAACTTATGTTGTGCTATTGCATAATGCTTGCCATCTAATCACAGATACTGTATAAATAAATAAATATTGCTGGACATTTCACACAGCGCTATCTAGCCCCAAACTAAGCAGAGCTTGTACTATGGGAACCAGATAACTGATAGAATACTTAAATTCATTTTTTTGTAAATACATACTTATAATATATAGAAGAGAAACAACCAGACCCGGAACAAATATCTGTAGATAATGCAAACATTAGACGACCTCCGTGGTGCAGTGGGCGAATAGCCGGCTGAGACGCAGGAGGTAGCGGGTTCGATTCCCGCCGGGGAACAATGTTAAGCCGTTACGACTTAATTGAGTAACAACCGTCCAAACATTGACATTTATAATATCATCTAAAGTTGAATCATCTAAAGACCGTTGCAAACGATCTAACGATCTATAGTTAGCTCAACTGCTCCAGATCACTACCAGTAAAAAAATACACATAAATTACGTAAAATACCTTATTAATTAAATAAAAGTATTTTTTACTAGAAATCTTTGTTTGTTTAGCTCAAATTTTGTAACTGAATTTAAACTTATTTTTTATTTTTTTTTTAAACGGAACACAGATCAAAAAGAAAAATTTAATTGTGGTCATAATTGTCATTGCTTGTTGTTTGTATATTCTATTCTCTAGTATTTGACTTGAAGATCGCCGTGACGCAATGGGTGAATAGCCGGCTGAGATGCAGGAGGTATAGCGGGTTCGATTACCGCTAGTTAGTATATTCTAGGGTGGGGGGAATAAGATCTGCCCTGACTAAACTGACCCCAGCCATCCTTGAAGTAGCAAAGTAGGACTTTGGGTTGATGGATGCTTTCCAAGATCCCCATGGATGATGGTGTTAGCTGTTCAGGATTAGATGAGGTCCTGCAGACCCATCTTCAGTCTGACATCGCTGGTGGCCGTACGGTGAAGCATCACGTGCTCCATCGTTTCTTCTTCCTCACGACATGCGCGACAAAACCCACTGCTAGTATACCGCGTGTCACCGCATTTACGACATTAATTTTGAATCACGGGTAAGGCTGATGGCTAGTATTGTTGTCAAATAGTTTTGTTTCAAATTCATTACCATTTTTTTTTTTTAATTTTCAGTCTACCTTAATATCAAGTCCTAAAATATCAATGAAATAGCCTGTATAAAATAGGTAAAAAAAATCATATTCATTCATCATGTAAGTAGGTACCTGTTTGACTAAGCGGCATCGTCGCAAAGGCACCGCCGATTTACGTTTAAAAGTGTTTATTGGAAATTTATCGATTACTTGATAAATATTCAAGCTACCGGTATTAAACCAATCTCTAAAATCAGTTAATACGAATCTGCATATGTGTTTTAAATTAATGTCGTGAATGCGGTGACAGACTGTATAAAAAAATAGAAAGTGTAATGACCTGTTGTGCGCTTGGTCCCTCAGGTAGCACCAGCCGGAAGGAGTGCTCCTTGGCCGCCGTCCTCAGGAACTGCTCGATGAGAGGCGTGTCCATGCCGCACATCACCACGGAGTCCGAGTCGATGTGCTCAAGCGACTGCGCCGCGATCGACGCCACCGTTGACTCCAACTCTAACCGGAGCTAGGAGGGGAACAATCCCAGTAATATTATAAACGCAAAAGTTTATATGGATGTTTGTTACTCTTTCACGTCGTAACGGCTGAACCGATTTCGATGAAATTTAGTATGTACGTAGATTGCAACCTTGGATTAAAACATAGGCCTCTTTTTATCCCATAAATCAGGTCCCATGGGATAAAAGTGGAATGTCAAGTCAAGTTTCAACAGCGAGTTTAGCTTTATTTCTAGGTTACCTACTAATTTAGTACTGTAACGCATACGAAGTCGCGGGCAACAGCTAGTTGTTTGTACAATTATTATTCTTCTTCTTCCTGCCCTTTTCCCACATTTTTCTTCCATACCTCTCTATCAACCGTAATCTTCGTTGTCACTTCCTTCCTACCCATATAATTCTTCACACAGTCCAGCCATCTCTTCTTCCGCCTTCCTCTACTTCTATATCCATCCACACTGATATCTAACACTCTTTTAGTGACATGATTTTCTTCCCTCCGCACGACATGCCCATACCACGCTAGCCTCTTACTTGCTCTGGCGCTACTTTCAAACTAGCTCTAATTGATCGAGCGAAGCGAGATTTCCAAATCAACTTGGGCAAATCGACGTTTTATGTATGTATGTTTGTTTGTCCGAGGATAACTTTCGAAGCTTTGATCTGATCATTGTGAAATTTGGTATATAGGTAAGTAGTGATGGCACAATTTCGGTGTGACTAAATGACCTCAAAATATGGAGGGGGGGGGGGTTGAGATATTGGAGTTTAAGAGGGGTAAAAAAAAACTAATATGTTAATGTAAATTAATGTTATTGAATATTACCTCTGCAATATGATCTCTGATGGGTTCCCTCAGATCCGCCACGTTCCCGACCGTCCCCCGTCTCGCGGGAGTCGCCAGCACCAGCTTCTGTAGCGAGTCCCCGGATGCCACCACCTCTCCGCTCTGTAATATGGCTACATTAAATAATCGCAAGTCTATCATTATTTTTTTGCAAATCGACATTGTAGCATTTGTTTGTTTGTCCGAGGATAACTTTCGAAGCGTTTATCCGATCATCGTGAAATTTAGTAAAAAGGTAGGTAGTGATGGCACAATTTTGGTGTGACTAAATGAGCTAAATGATGTGACTAATTGAGTGAACTAATTGAGTGACTAAATGAGTTCCGAGGTGAAATCCTTATTTTTCTCGACTTTAATCATGTTAATTGGTTGTAGACGGCTGGCTGTTATTGTGTGGTATAGTATACCTGATCAGCACTAGTTCTCATCAGCGTCTCCAGTCGCACGGCGCGGAGGACCCGACGCGCCACGTTCACTGCGGTGGGCTGGTGTTGTAATGAACGGTACAACATGCCTCCTGCAGCTTGCAACATGTTCACTAGCTCACTGCGGGACATATATGATTGTTACAATGATAGTACAAGATACTTTATTATTTATTGTACACAAATAGATTACAGACAAAACAGCTTAAATGGACATGTACAAAGGCGAGCTTAACTTCCAGCAAACCTTTGAAGATATAGATTTTTGATGAGATGGTTGATTATAGTTCTGGGTAGGTACGTCCACAGGAAAAGACATTGAAGTAAAAAACTAATAAATAACTACATAATATAAACCATAATAAATACAATATTTAAACATATCACACTAATATTAAAAATACGAAAGTTAGGATGTTTGTTTAATTATTTATTTGTTTGGTTGTTTGTCGCATCGGCTGATTTCGATGAAATTTAGTAGGTATGTACGTAGATTACGAGGCATGCCTTTTAAGTTTTGTCGTTTGAAGAAAAAAACACAACTAGAACCTTATAGTACTTTTTATTGTTTTTCAAAGTATTCACCGCGTAGCTTAATGCACTTTTCCATTCGCTCAAACCAGTTATTATAACATTTATTCCACTCTAAAGTGGGGGTGTTCAAAATGGCTGTCTTGAAAGCGTCGACTGCTTCTTCACCGGACTGGAACCTTTGAACACGAAGACTTTTCTTAATTTTAGGAAATGTAAAGAAATCGTTAGGGCTTAGGTCAGGACTGTATGGAGGATGGTCAAGAATTTCTACTTTTTCCTGCTTCAAATACTCAATCGTTTGACGAGCGCTGTGTGAGCTTGCGTTGTCGTGGTGCAGGATGATGCGTCGCTTTGAGTTAGATTTTCGAAGTTCGGCGATGACTTGTGGTAAACAAACTGTAGTATACCACTCTGCGTTAACCGTTCTACGATCTTCAAGTGCAATAGTCGCAACATGGCCGGTTTTTCCAACGAACGTGGCCACCATCTTCTTTGAAGTGCTTCGAGAACGAACAACTTTAGTCGGCTTTGGCTCGTCTTGAAAGATCCAGATTGTAGATTGTTGTTTGGTATCAGGATCGTAGGCATAGATCCAAGATTCGTCACCACTTATGATGTCGTAGACGTGATTTGACTCCCCTCGGTTGAACCTTTGCAGAGTTTTCTTACACCATCTGACGCGGGCCGCCTTGTGATCGTCGGAAAGCAGATGCGGTATCCAACGGCAAACTAGCTTTCTCACACCAAGCGCTTCATGCAAGATCTTCTGAATGGTTGTCCCTGAGATGCCTAATAGAGCCTCTATCTCTCGATACGTCACATGACGATCTTCGAGAATTAGTTGTCTCACAGCAATGATGTTATCTTCAGTGAAGGCGGATTTTGGGCGTCCTTCGCGAAATCTGTCACTAACACTAGTATGTCCACGCTGGAATTCTAAATACCAGCGTTCGACAGTCCGCAGACATGGGGCTACATCACTGAACACAGATGTTAGCTCTTCTAAACACTGAAGCCGTGTCAGGCCTCTTCTAAAGTTGTAGAAAATTATTGCACGAACATTTTCCTTAGAAAGATTCATTTTCGTACGTGACCTGACAGATTCAAATCGAAACTGTGACTAAACAATAGCATTAATCCTAATACTTTCAACTGTTTTGAGATTCAAAATGTAAACACATTCGAATATAGAACAGTTCCAAATTCAAAATTGCCGGAAAATATGGAAACGACAGAACTTAAAAGGCATGCCTCGTATAAATTGTGTTCCTACATATGTACTTAATTAGATTGAATTTTATGTTTTCTTAGTACTTACTATTAATTTACTATATAAATTTTATTTTATTGCTATCCTGAAAGATTTTCTGGTTGAAAACTCTTGTTAGAGATACCGAACAACCGAGATAAAATGATAAGCTTGCGAACAGGAGTATGAGATAACGTGCAGTCTGCAGAGTACACTAAGTGCAAACACACTAGTGACTGAATCAATATAAGTTTCTTTTTTTAAATATCAAATTGTAGACACACAAGCTGACAGGCCTCCTGATGTTAAGTGGTCACCGCTGTGTATAAAGTCCTGTGGCACTTGTGTTACTGCAATTGCACTTAATACCCTATTTGCACCTCTCTTGAAGGCGCTCTCGTTGAAGCCCACCAGAAAAACCTCCCGGGGAAGGTCATTCAACATCTTGCAGGTCTCTTCAATCTCCCAATTTTTGTATTATCAAAGACTTAAGTTAATTACTTACTAAGCATTAGCATTCTCTGCTTGGCTGATAATTTCCTCTAACACAGCCAGGGTAGCCAGGGCTACTTGAAGAGAGCCTTTTACTTTCCTGAAATGAGTACATATTGTGGTTAAAGATATTTAATGTTAAAGAACAGAATTCACTTACAGAGAACATATAATTATATTATTGTATGTACACAGCTATTGATTAAATCTGGTATTTGCTGCATATGTACCTTTTTGATCAAGCAAAGCGAGATCTCTAATAGCGGGTTCCTATATCGGTAGGTAACTAGCTAAGGCTACGACTCGTTTCTCTTTGAAAACGTGTCAAAAGACACTACCTTGGCACTTTTTCAAGGAGATACGAGTCGTAGTCGGTTACCGACAGATATAGGAACCCGCCATTAATCAACATGGGCAAATCGGCGTTGTATGTATGTATATAATAGGTTGGGGAAAACGTCTTTTCGCATTATAGTATCTATGAACTTGCAATAAAATTTCTTTGGCCATACTATTTGTATCTGGCTGGTTTTGGTACCATTCAAAGTTTAAATTTTAAAGAAGATAATTCTAAATTCAAATTAGGAAAATGTGTGATTTGTATTTGTTTTTCGTACTGTAAAGATGAGTGAATCTAATGAAGAGATTCGATACATTTTAAAATTTTACCACAAAAAAGGTAAAAATGCAACGCAAGCCGCGAAAAAAATTTGCGTTGTTTATGGACCTAGTGCAGTGTCTGTGAGGGTAGCACAAATTTGGTTTAAGCGTTTTCAATCCGGAAATTTTGATGTCAAAGATGCGCGTCGCTCTGGTCGCCCTATTACGAATAAAATTGATGCCATTTTTGAAAAAGTGGAGCAAGATCGGCATATCAGTAGTTACGACGTCGCTGAAGAACTGGGAATTGACCACAAAACAGTTTTGGCGCATTTGAAAAAACTAGGTACACAAAAAAGCTCGATATTTGGGTACCCCACGAGCTCACTGAAAGAAACCTAATGAACCGTGTACTCATTTGTGATTCTTTATTACGACGAATGAAACCGAACCATTTTTGAAGAAGCTGATAACTGGTGATGAAAAGTGGATCACGTACGACAAGAACGTGCGAAAAAGGTCGTGGTCAAAGGCCGGTCAGGCTTCACAGACTGTGGCGAAACCCGGATTAACTCGCAACAAGGTGATGCTGTGTGTGTGTGGTGGGATTGGAAGGGCATTATTCATTATGAGCTGTTACCACCAGGCAGGACCATCGATTCTGAACTCTACTGCGAACAACTGATGAGATTAAAGCAAGAAGTTCAGAGAAAGTGGCCGGAATTAATCAACAGAAGGGGTGTGGTTTTTCATCATGATAACGCTAGACCTCACACATCTTTAGCCACTCAGCAAAAATTAAGAGAGTTTGGCTGGGATGTGTTAATGCATCCGCCGTATAGTCCTGACCTTGCACTTTCAGATTTCCACCTGTTTCGGTCTCTTCAGAATTCTTTAGGCAGTGGCAGGTTAACATCACGAGAGGACTGCCAAAACCACTTGGCGCGGTATTTTGATCAGAAGCCCCAAAATTTCTATAACAATGGGATCATGTCCCTACCTACAAAATGGCAAAAAGTTATCGAACAAAATGGTACCTACATACTTTAGTTAAATGTAAATAAACTACCTATGTATGTATATTAAAAAATGTTTTGAATTTTCTTAAAAACTGCGAAGTAACTTTTTCCCCAACCTAATATGTTTTTTGTCCGAGGATAACTTTCGAAGCGTTTATCCAATCATCATGAAATTTGGTATATAGGTGGGTAGTGATAGCACAATTTTGGTGTGACTAAATGAGCTAAAAATGTGGTGGGTTGTTGCGATACTAGGGTTCAAGAGGGGTGAAAAACAACCAAAATGGGACTATCTAGTCAAGTGGCACATCTAATAAAAGGTCTTTGTGAGTACATATCGACCCCGTTTTTATCTTTTAGTTTAAATGCCGTAGTTTTTAAGTTAATAGACATAATAAAAACTAAACTTTGACAAAATTCACAGGGTACACCAGTGACCCCACAGTGCTGAAATTTGGTATGCGTGTAGCTTTAGTGACACAAATATAAGCAAAAGTCTGGAATCCAGAATAACTGGAATTTGTACTACAATTAAAACATACCAATTTACATGAACTCCCGTTACCTGTAATTTGAATGAAACTGTAGGTCAAGTAATTTGGTGATCCTATTTAACAAAAAAGTCAAAGATAACAAATAATATTTTTTCGTTTTTAACGTAAGTAAAGTAAAGTACCGTAAAGTGGTTATTATTTCGTGGCACTATTTTGATAGTCAAATATTACGAATAATTTTTTTTTATTTATATTGAAGACTCGCGAGATCTCAGTTCAGGGTGAACCACTAGTTTATTTGTTATCCCGACGTTTTAGCTGTGTTGCAACAGTCGTGGTCACGGGTTGACTGGAGTACTTGGAGCTACCGTCAAGAAGTGTGGGTAGCTCTAGCAACTACCTTCACTTGCTCTTCAGAATTAGAAATGTCCTCGTTCATAATAGGACACACTACACTGACCATATCTACAGACTGAGACAGATCACGACAAGCACACCTAGTAACATCAGGATAGCAAATAAAAAAGGTACATAAACAATAAATACCTGTTTTAATTAATAATTATGTAGGTACACAGTGTACTGTGTATTATGTATTGTAAAAGGATCATTAAAAAAACAACCAGCCTTGTTTCTTGCCTTTCTTTCCTGGCTTGGTCGCAAAGGAACAGGCAGTAAAATTGACGTTTCAAAGTGATCCTTGTGATTTTAATGAATAAAAATATTTGAATTTGAATTTGACTGGATTAAGTCAATGATATAACAGTAACATTGTATGTGTTTAACTTAATATGTATAGGTTAATATTCTTTAGTACACAGTTTCTCAATTTTTTATTGTATTGTATTAAGCAACTTATTAAGTAGCCGTGCTCCTTCAAATGTTATGTTATTATTTCTGTAATTAGTTCTAGGTCGCTTTATTATAAAGTGTTTATTTGTAGAGCTTCTTGTGTTATATTGGTGAACATACTTTATTTAAATTTAATAACAGCGTAGAAACAGTTGTGCCATCTAAAGACTGTTTCGAACAATCAATAAGTTCAACTGCTCCAGATCACTACCAAGCAGGCTGCAACATCTGAATATATTGCATTTTTAAACATGATGAAAACATTCAAAAAACTACTTGAATTACAGCAGAAATGTATGAAACTGAGCCGGAAAACAGTAAGTGTCTCATCGGAAGTGAGATCTAATGAGATTGAGCAAAGAAAACTATGAAAAAACAATAAACTTGCCACGACTTACCCAACTTTTATATTCGCTATTAATGACGATACAGATTTGATAACATGTGGGTTATTGAACTTTTCTTTGCGCGAATCCATTGTATTCATCGTAAGCTCATAAAAAAATTGATTTCAAAAAGATTCTAATCATAAACCATGAAAATAAATATCGGTGAAATCGTCGACTTTTCGTTGCAAGATGTAAAATTGTAAACATAACCTCTTTTCAGATAAATTTGACATTGGCATTATATTAGATTCTGACGTTGATAATGATAACTATTAATAAAAAAGAACTTGTCCAATCACAAAATTAAATGTCGGTATTGCATGCATGAGACAAAAAATGTTCGTGGATCAGTGGGTGAAATTTTAGTGGTGCCATCTATTAAACGAACACAGAAATGTTTCAATGAAAATATTCACAAGATGGCGATAGCAAGATTTGTCACTACTAATTTATGTTCTGTATTATGTATTGTAAAAGGATCATTAAAAAAAACAACCAGTCTTGTTTCTTGCCTTTCTTTCCTGGCTTGGTCACGAAGGAACAGGCAGTAAAATTGACGTTTCAAAGTGATCCTTGTGATTTTAATGAATAAAAATATTTGAATTTTGAAAATAAAAAAAAAAAAACTTGATACTACAAAAATCGAAATTGAAAATATTTAGTGAAAGCATCATTTATTGCGTAAAGTAAACCTTCTATTTAATCCCACACATTTTCTGCGTCAGGAAGAGGGTCTTGGAGGAGAGTCCGCTTGTGATATTTTCAACAGAGGTCGAAATTCACGTTACGATAAGTTGCCAAGCCATGTCGGAGGTGTCAGGGTGTCGAGTAAAACTTTGTAACCTACCTTTGCCCACTTATAACGAACTTATTTACTATTTTGTTTTATCTAACTTCCGCCCGCGGCTTCGCATGCACGGTTTTTCAATAAATAGTACGAGGAGGCCAATTCACGTAACATAAAATACTTATAAAATAGTAAAATTCGAGTATCGATCTAGTCCCGCTATGTTAAATGTCGTAACTGACAATACAATGGTATGAGTTGATTGACATGCGATTATACATTTTATTTATATCAAGCTAATATTGTAATAATAATGGAGCAGAATGCCTGAATATATTCCATTCATAATCCAATCTCATTTGGGTCAACTGTCGATATGTTATTAAAATGATTATTAAGTGAATTGTCACCCTTATCTCAATCTATCATACATAATAGCCTTTGTTCTTAGAATATTACATTCTTAAAAACTACTTTTAGATAATACTTTATTGCACATCATAAAACAATTTATATAACAACGTAAATCTATGTGATACAATTGGCGGTCTTATCACTAACCAGCGATCTCTACCAGACAACCTTTGGATGGAATGGACTGTGGATATTACATACATAATAATCTATCTATTTAGCAAATTTTATTGAAATCGGTTCAGCCGTTTAGTGAAACGAATATACTTTCAAATTCATAATATAAGGCGACTTGCGCAACGGTGCAATCATACATATACGTCAAATGTAAATATGTTTAGTCGCTAAATACGTTTAGGGATCGTTTTGTAAGCCGGGGTAGTGTAGACAGAAAATCTTCAATGAAACAAAAAATAGTGTTTAGTAATTTATTATAATAACTATAGTATGTATCTTAATCTAGCGTTTGTGAAAGCGTTTTAGTGGATAATACCATAAATTAAATGAACAAGAGGTACGGCTGACATTTGAAAATAATACCAATTGAATTCATCATACAAAAAAACAAAATCACTCCAGCCTCAAAGGATCGCTACGAAGCTTATCTATATACGTCCGGCTACATCAAGTTATACGACTTTCCTAAAAGAATATTCCAAGAAAAGTCAGTGATGATATCTGACCATTCTTCGAAGACTTCTTCTAACAATGGTACCTTTACAAATAAGAGTAAATAGGCCTCCCATAATAAGTAATCCTTGACGAATTAATAAAAAAAATATTAATCAAGACATCCATATGGGAACTAAGATGCCATAGACAGATAGACATGGGGTTTAAAAATTGTAGTATTGTTACAGCCGTACCCCATTGAAGTGACATTCAGCTAGCGTAGCCTATAAGCCATTCCTCGCTCTAATAGACAAAACGTACAAAGATCGTTCGATATGATCATGTGCAAATATGTCAGTATTCTTCTGACAAATCAATGTATTGACAGTTCCGACCAATACAGGTTGCTGGAAGTTAAGTGTGCAATGATGATCGCACAGTGGAGAACCTATGTTCAACAGTTGAGAACGTAAGTTCAACAGGGAGAAAATATATTCAATGGGGAGAACATATGTCCAACAGTAGAGAACCTATGTCCAACAGAGAGAACCTATGTTCAACAGAGAGAACGTATTTGATGATGATGAGACAAATCGTGGACATTAGCGTGAGGAGTGAGTCCTGGGTGTTTGGTGGTGGTCTATCCTCGCATGGGGCGCCCCATGCCACGGCCCATGCCCCCCATGCCGGCGGGCATGCCCCCTGCTTGCGGCATATCACCCGCCTTCACGTTCTTTATCGTCTCGTCCACTGATAGAATCTGAAACATACAAACAAATATAAATTACGACTCAGCATTACGCTGAAGAAGGCTAAGCGGCATCGTCGCAGAGGCGCCACCGATTTACGATACTGGGAATGTATCGCTGGATAAATATTCAAGCTACCGGTATTAAACCCACCTCTAAAATAAGTGAATACGATTCCGGATGTGTGTTTTAAATAAATGTCGTACATAAGAAAACAGGGTGTATGTGTTACCTGGGCGGCGGCCTCGCAGGCGGCGGTGATGGCGTTGATCTTGACGACGGCGGGCTCCCACACGCACGACGCGAAGTTATCCGCGATGTCCTCCTTCTGGATGTCGATACCGTACCACACCTCGCCTGCAATCAACCGTTACATTATGTCTAACAAATTACTATTCTTACATTTTAATTACATTTAAAGGAGGATGGGCATTTATGGTCCATAAAAGGGGCCATTTTTAGAACCAAATACACTAATACAGTAGTCTCACTAATCCGGCACCCCCCCCCCCCCCGCTCACGCCTTCCTCACCCCTCTCTACTCTCGTTCCGCGCTTGCGCACATATTAACATATTTATGAATTTTTCAATCCAATAATCTGAACATTCCAATAACCAGTCACCCCCTAGTTTTTAATAATGCCGGATTAGTGAGATTGTATTATAAATAAGAAAGTTTGGTGGTTTATTTATCTTTGTAGTCAATCCCGTCGTAACGGCTAAACTTGTTTAGTTTGGAGCTAGATGGCGCAAGTTTCCTCTCCCAGTATGACCGCCGTCAGTTACCTTGGTGGTGCTTCTGGCGCAGCTTGTTGAGCAGGCTGGTGGCGTCGAGCCCCGCGTTGTCGGCGAGCTGGCGCGGGATGGCCTCGAAGGCGCGCGCAGCAGCACCCAGCAGCAGCTGCTCCTTGCCCGCGACCGCCTTCGACTCCGAGCGCAGGTGCTTCGAGATCTCCATGTCGATGGCTCCACCGCCTGGAAACAGCGTGTTATTCATATCAAACATCTATTGGCACACCTGAGGGGCAAAGCAAAGAATAAATTACTTATGGCATACCGGCAACAACAGCATCATTCTTGATAGTCCTCCGCACAATCATAATGGCATCGTGGAGGGAGCGCTCCGTCTCCTCCAGAAACTGCTCAGCTCCTCCGCGCAAGATGAGGGTGCAGGTCTTGGCTGCGGGGCATCCTGGAACCAGGCATCAAACACTTTATTGTATACATATTAGTACTGAATAAAAATACAGTAATCTCACTAATCCGGCACACTATTAAAGACTAGGGGGTGCCGGATTATTGGAATGTATAGAAAAATTCATAATATGTAAATAAAATATTAGGGACGAGAGTAGGAAGGGGTGAGGGAGGCGTGAACGGGGGGGTGCCGGATTATTGGACGTACCGGACTACTGAAGTGCCGCATTACTGCGACTCTACTGTATTAATAAATACAATTAAAACTAATAAACTAATGAATAATTTCAAGATTTTAAAACCATCTCAAATATTTTTAAGTCTAGATGGGACTTAAACCTGCAACCTTCCTCTTGATACGAGGATGCACTACCAAGACACTTGTCACGTCAGGATTGAAATAAGTGAGATGATTCAGATTACGACTAAAGCGCCGTTGTAGCACAATTGGTGCATCCACGTATCAACTTGAAAATTTTAGACATGTGTTTAAATCTTGGAATTTTCCGTAAGTGTTCGGATATCACTATAAAAAAAAAATACGAAGTGATGCATAAATAAGGTAATTCAACAATTTACAGACATACCCTACAAAGGAAGTTACCTTACGTTTACAGATTTTACACAAAAAGAACAAGTATTTTACTTAAAACTGACACATTTCTTTTTTTTATAAATATATATATATATATATATATATATATATATATATATATATATATATATATATTAATTACAGAATCAACAGCACTTGATATCAATGTAAACAAACTCTTATAGCTAAAGCTATAACAGATTATAGACAATAACAGATTCTTATTTTATTGTCAACTAGCTGACCCGCCCGCGGCTTCGCACGGGTGGTTTTTCAATAAAACATTACCCTCGTAACAAACCCTCGTAACAGTAACAAACAAACACAGTTATGTATGTATTACGACTTCATTTTATACTATGTAAGGATTCATCAAACAATGACACTAGATACGAAAAGGTCACTAGCATTACTAAAATGGAGGTATTCTCATTTTAATTCGGGGGGGGGGTAAAGGATCTGCACTCCCCCCCCAATTTTGTGAGGTTAACTAAATGATGACTACAATGGTTTGTAGTCATCAACATCTAAATTTAGTTAATTCTTCATACCATTAGGAGCGGTTTCTTTGTCGTAACCTAGGAAGGAAACATAGGATTAGGAGTGTTACGGAAATATAGGTTTTTTATACTACTTGGAGATGGAACAACCTAATGGCCCACCTGATTTTAAGAGGTCAATATCGCCTATAACAGAGAATTGCCTCCTAGGTCACGCACCTTAGATACGTGCTCTACGATGCACTGCTCTCTGTCCATCAACTTGAGGCATACAGGTGTAAAGCCATAGTGTAGGAACATAGGGTACAGGAATTTGCCAAAAGACTTTTTTAACCAAAAATTTTTAGTTCCAAAGCCCTACATTGCCCCAAAAAACGTGGCGTTACGTCATAAAATAAAATGGCAACACTATCCTGTGATTTTTTTTTAAACTTTGTTTGACGGGTTGAAATGATTTCAATAGCCAAGGTATCGACATTGACGGCGACCTCCGTGGCGCAGTGGGCGAATAGGCGGCTGAGACGCAGGAGGTAGTAGGTTCGAGTCCTCCGCAACCACGGACCAAATGTTTGCATGATCTACAGATATTTGTTCTCGATCTGGATGTTTTTCTATATTTATAAGTACATATGTATTTACAAAAACAAGTATATAAGTATACTATTAGTTATCTGGTTCCCATAGTACAAGCTTTGCTTAATTTGGGGCTAGATAGCGCTGTGTGAAATGTCCAGCAATATTTATATTTATTTATTTATTGAAATTATGTATCACAATTTTAAGCCTGATTTGACCGCTTATAAGAACGAAAGATTCGTTAAGTGGGTGATAGACGTACGAGCAAGTACGCGTACTTATAGCTCGCCGACCTTTTTCGCTTGTGTGTCACCGTAAGTACGCGTACTTTAAATCCGCCGCGCAAAATCGTCGGCGATCCAACCGGTCTGAAATCTTGCTCGTAGCTCGTCATGGCTCGAACGTGTGGCAGCATTGCGAGCCACGAGCCGCCATTTTGTTTCGCCAGTTCGTGGACGCGCACGCTTGTCGTGTTAATTTTTTCAATTTTTGTTAATTTTAATTAAAAAAAAATTCAAAATGAGTGATTTCCGAACTTATTCGCATGAACTGCTAACCGAATTCATAGAAGCTTTCCGAAATAACCCTTGCCTTAAAATGTAATACGATATACGATATTATTCCTAAATAACACAAAGCTTCTTCAGTCGATGACATCGCAATACAGAGTGAGTAAGCTTCACGTGTGTCACTACCGTCGAGCCGAGAAGTTCGCGATCTTAAAAACCGCGTACTTTAAGTTCGTACGTCTATCACCCACTTTACTTAACAATAACGAGCAAACGCGAGCGCAGGGTAGTGGGGGAGGGAAAGTAGGGGAATGGGGGAGTAGGAGTGGGGGAGGGGGAGGGGGAGTCGGAGTGAAGGAGGGAGAGTCGGGGAGGGGTAATGTGGAGGGGTGAAAGTGTGTTCTCACCGGTGAATAAGTTGTATCTCTCTCCTCCGATCTGGTTCTCGGTGAAGTGCTGGCAGTGTCCGAGCGCTGCGGGCTGCAAGTCGCGCACGGAGGAGAGCACGCCGCCACCACACGCGCGCTGCGTGCGGCGCAGGTCCTCCTCGGGCACGCGCCCCGCGCAGAACATATCGCTACGAATACAAATACTATTATAGAATTTTTTTCAAAATTAAGTTCTTCGACGTTTTGCAGACTGGAATCGTAGAACGGAAAGGTAAAGGCGTATTTTAAACGCGCTGACGACACACGTAAACTCCCAAAAAATCATAGGTAATAATCGCATTTGCAGCACGTTAAAGCGCGTCATTTGCACATTTAAAACACGCCGTCTGGAGGCTCTAAAGGTAACCTTTGGTGTTACAAAAAAACGTCCATAGGTTACAAAAAACTGATTTTCTCACAAAGTTTGATAGATTTTTCATGTTGTACCTAAAGTAAGAGTAACTCTTTCGCTTAGGAACGAAAAATTCACAACTATAGTAACTAATCTTGATGACAGAAACAAGTGTCTAGTCTAGCACCTCGACTTGGCTAAAGCTTTTGACACGGTCTCACTACCCCACCTAAAAAGCTAGAACAGATCGGCGCCCTACCTTAACCTCTTGAGGAACTATTTGTGTTACAGGACTTACAGGAAACAAACAGAGGGTTTAATATTGCTCAACGAATTAGCGCTGACCACACAGTAAGTTGTGGTGTCCCACAAGGTAGCATACTTGGTCAAACACTGTTTCTCATCTACATAAATAAGTTTTTAATCATAGAAATTGCAGCGACATCAAGCTAACCTACACAGAGCGTCAATAAGACACCGAAACAACGACATCTAACGGCAAATAAAGAAACTATTCTAGATCGCGTAAACGATGTGTTCTGAGAATCTGAGTTCAAGTAAATACTTCAATGAGACCAGTCGGCCCTAGGACCCAGAGACAAAGGGGAAATCTACTCTCTTCTCTAATATTTTAAAGAAAATGGCCTCATGTCTACTATTATAATCCACATGAACTTTTCAGAAATTGGATCCGTAGATTTTAATCATTGACCATTTATCTCCGCACATTAAACAAGTTTATAGAGAAGTAATCATGGGATGTCGGACAGAAATCCGTGGGTCATACGACTATGTTATATCCCGGCATGGAAATGCCACATGCCAATGCCCAAAGGTCACAACAATGTACAAAGGACACATACCATGCTTATAATATGCAATACATTCATGTACTGGTTGCCAAATGTCACATACCGGTCCAAAAAGGTCATATACCGGCCTGCAAATGTCACATACCAGTTTACAAATCACATACCGGTCTGCAAAGTACTGGGTGGCAACATCTCCGATGGGCAGCTTGCTGAGCACCACGTTGGCTCCACTGGCGTGAAGGGCTGCCAGCTTCTCGTACAGAATCTGCCATTCCGCGTCTACCACCTTCTGGTATTCTTTCACGTTGTCTACTCGGACCTGAGAAAATGTTTCTTTTTTTAATACATTTCCCGGTGTAGATATTTAATATCATGGTTTCTAAACACAAACTAACGCATTTTGAAGTTGAAATGATGGCACAAGCCAACCTGATGTTAAGAATTACCGCTGCCTAAAAAGCTACGTCCAATTATGACTTTGCCTAAATGTCATTGGATCAATGACGTGTACACATCACCCACCACCCAGAGACATATTGACCTCATAGTAATACTGCTATAATAATCTTCATTTATATATCGGAACAGTGATTATAATCATAGGTCTCATATTTTTTGTTAAATAGTACCTAAATATTATCCTACTTTTATCAGTCGGGTAAAAAGTAGCCATTGTCTGGTCATAATCTATCTGTATACCAAATTTTATCGAAATCACCCCAGCCGTTTAGTCTTGTAAACCGACAGACAGAAAGACAGAGTTACTTTCGAATTTATAATATAAGAAGATTAGTATGGATTAACTTGCATAGATCAGCATTCTGTGAACTAACTTCAGCATTCTGTGAACTAACCTCAGTATTCTGTTAGCTAACTTCAGCATTCTGTGAACTAACCTCAGTATTCTGTTAACTAACTTCAGCATTCTGTGAACTAACCTCAGTATTCTGTTAACTAACTTCAGCATTCTGTGAACTAACCTCAGTATTCTGTTAACTAACTTCAGCATTCTGTGAACTAACCTCAGTATTCTGTTAACTAACTTCAGCATTCTGTGAACTAACCTCAGTATTCTGTTAACTAACTTCAGCATTCTGTGAACTAACCTCAGTATTCTGTTAACTAACTTCAGCATTCTGTGAACTAACCTCAGTATTCTGTGAACTAACTTCAGCATTCTGTGAACTAACCTCAGTATTCTGTTAACTAACTTCAGCATTCTGTGAACTAACCTCAGTATTCTGTTAACTAACTTCAGCATTCTGTGAACTAACCTCAGTATTCTGTTAACTAACTTCAGCATTCTGTGAACTAACCTCAGTATTCTGTTAACTAACTTCAGCATTCTGTGAACTAACCTCAGTATTCTGTGAACTAACTTCAGCATTCTGTGAACTAACCTCAGTATTCTGTTAACTAACTTCAGCATTCTGTGAACTAACCTCAGTATTCTGTTAACTAACTTCAGCATTCTGTGAACTAACCTCAGTATTCTGTTAACTAACTTCAGCATTCTGTGAACTAACCTCAGTATTCTGTGAACTAACTTCAGCATTCTGTGAACTAACCTCAGTATTCTGTGAACTAACTTCAGCATTCTGTGAACTAACCTCAGTATTCTGTGAACTAACTTCAGCATTCTGTGAACTAACCTCAGTATTCTGTTAACTAACTTCAGCATTCTGTGAACTAACCTCAGTATTCTGTGAACTAACTTCAGCATTCTGTGAACTAACCTCAGTATTCTGTGAACTAACTTCAGCATTCTGTGAACTAACCTCAGTATTCTGTGAACTAACTTCAGCATTCTGTGAACTAACCTCAGTATTCTGTGAACTAACTTCAGCATTCTGTGAACTAACCTCAGTATTCTGTGAACTAACTTCAGCATTCTGTGAACTAACCTCAGTATTCTGTGAACTAACTTCAGCATTCTGTGAACTAACCTCAGTATTCTGTGAACTAACTTCAGCATTCTGTGAACTAACCTCAGTATTCTGTGAACTAACTTCAGCATTCTGTGAACTAACCTCAGTATTCTGTGAACTAACTTCAGCATTCTGTGAACTAACCTCAGTATTCTGTTAACTAACTTCAGCATTCTGTGAACTAACCTCAGCATTATCTCTCTCGGCTTTGAGTTCGAGTTCGATATTAAGCAGTGCGATCTTGCAGTCATTGTAAGTCTTCGGTTGCATCTCGAAGCCAGCATATGAGAAGGTCTTCTTGAAGGCCACTCCGGCTACCAGGAACGAGTCCTCCAGGGCACCACCGGATACCTTCTTGATGCCTGGTTGGACAAGTTACTTTTAAATACAACCTGTTTTGTTATGTACAACATTAATTTAAAACACACACCCGGAATCGTAGTAACTGATTTTAGAGGTGGGTTTAATACCGGTAGCTTGAATATTTATCCCGTAATTCATACATTTCCAATATACAATTTTTTTACGTAAATCGGCAGAGCCATTGCGACGATGCCGCTTAGTCTGTTTAAAATTTACATATTTTATACAGGCTGTTCATTGATATTTTAGGACTTAGTATTAAGGTTGTTTGAAAGTTTTACGTTTTCTATGGTAATTTAAAAAAACCAATTTTACAATAATACTAGCCACTAGCCCTACCCGTGTTTTTATTTAATGTCGTACATAACAAAACACGTAGTTTAAACGATTTCCGAAAAAAAAACATCCAAAAAAAATAACGGGAGTATAAATTGAAAAGTAATTAACGAAGTGAAGTGAAAAGTGATCTATTTGTAAACACTACGTTCTGTATTTTTTTTTGGTGTACAATATTAGAGTTATCATAACTTAATAAAACATCTACTTTATTTTTAAAGAGCTTTCCAACAATACCACTCACACTGGGATACAAGCAATTTATTTTTCGTCCATTCTTTACCCCAATCTAAAAGTACCTTCCAAATTATAGCATTATTAACGCGAAGTTTTGTTGAAGATAAGTGTTGTGTTCTTATATGATCTACATAATTGCTTAAACTATTTTTTTTGTAATGGATATATTTCCAAAAATATTTAGGTAGTGTTTTTTGACCTCATAGTAATACTGCTCGTGATTTCTTCCACATATAGTTTCAGAAATTGGATCCAAGTAATAATCATCGGTCAAAACACCATACAATTTATTTCAACTCGATGGGATTCGAACCCGCGACCTCCGGTTTGTACCAGGGCGTTACAACCAACTGCGCTAATAAGCTGGTCACGTCAGAGTCGAAATTTCTAACTATATGTATAAATAGACACAGCAACTTCTAAAAATTATCTTTTTAGGGTTTCATACCTCAATAGTTACAAGTAACTTTTTTAAAAAAATATAACCAACTTAACCAAACTACTGAACTCATTTTGATGCAATTTCTATGAGACCAATATGAAAGTACCTATATCCTTTCAAATAAGAAAATAATTTTCTAGTTTTATGAATTGCCTCCCACTATAGAAGCAATTTTAAAAACTTATTCCACGGCAAAAAATCAATCCAACATCTTGCGATAATCATCATCAATCATTTAAATATTATCTGCGAAAACATGTAAATAGTAATAAGTGTTTAAAGTTGTATCTTGTTATATACTTCGAATAAAATAAAATAAATCTTTCACTAGGTACATCACACTAATATTATAAATGTGAAAGTTTGGATGTTTGTTTATTTGTTTGTTACTCAATCACATCGTAAAGACTTCAATGAAATTTGGTATATGCGTAGATTATAACCTGGATTTCAACATAAGCTACCTTTTATCCAATAAATCCGGTCCCATGGGATAAAAATGGGGTGTCAAGTGCAACAGCAAATTTAGCTTTATTTCTAGGTTACCTACACATTCAGTAGAGTAATGCGTACGAAGTCGCAGGCAACAGTTAGTTTTATATATACTGTATTATACAATACAATATAATTATGGCTACTCACCAATCATGTCCAGGGGCAGGAGGGGAGCGTCCAGGGATAGCACAGCGTCCACCACCATCTTGGAGAAGTGGCCCTTCTGCTGGTGAATCAGCTTCGAGGACATGGCAGTAGACGCGCATTTTGTGAGCAGCTCTCTGAAAGGATACAACAAAAATATACATTTACTAGCTGACCTGTCCGCGGCTTCGCACGCTTGAAATTTCCCGTTCCCATGGGAACTTTTTTTTTTATTTAGATAAACCAACGATACAATTAGTATGGACAAGTAGCTTAGAACTAAACATAAGTCTAATAATAAGTGCCAGACATAGGCTACTTTTTAACCCAACAGTGCAGAAAGAGGGTAATACTTGACAACCTCCGTGGCGCAGTAGGCGTATAGCCGGCTGAGACGCAGGAGGTAGCGGTTTCGATTCCCGCCACGGAACAAATGTTTGCATGATCTACAGATATTTGTTTCGTGTCTGGGTGTTTTTCTATGTATTATAAGTATGTATTTACAAAAAAAAAAGTATATAAGTATTCTATCAGTTATCTGGTTCCCATAGTACAAGCTCTGCTTAGTTTGGGGCTAGATAACGCTGTGTGCAATGTCCAGCAATATTTTTTTTTTTGTTTTTTATTAAAAACTACGTTTGTGAAGCTGCGGAACAAATATCTGTAGATCATACAAACATTTGTTCCGCGGCAGGAATCGAACCCGCTACCTCCTGCGTCTCAGCCGGCTATTTGCCCATTGCACGGAGGTCGTCATAAGTTGATGATGAAGTATAATCGATGGTGTTACCTCTGTTCCTGTGGTGTTTTGTTATCAATCTTCACAGCAAGTTCCTTTACTCTCTCCACGGCCAACTTGGCCACCGTCCGAACTGCCTTGACAATGATCCGAGGGTGCACTCCTGAAATATACAATTCATAACATCAATCACTTCTTATTAAACACCCTGTTTTGTTATGTACGACATTAAATGAAAACACACATCCGGAATCGTATCCACTGATTTTAGAGGTGGGTTTAATACTTGTAGCTTGGAGATTTATCCTGTAATCGATACATTTTTTAAATAGCTCTTTTAGAAGCTATTATGTTCATTAAAGCTCACAATCTCCAAAACTCAATACTTTTTTCTGACTCTAAAAGTTCCCTTCAATCCATTCTTTCCAACCCTTTTCGTTCCAAATCCAGATTTCCTGTCATTCTTAAAATTCGTGAAGCTCTGTTTGACTGTCATAAACTTGGAATTAATATTGTTCTGGCTTGGATCCCTGGTCATTCTGGTATCCATGGCAATGAATCAGTGGACTCATGTGCAAAGCAGGCCATTCAGACAGGGGCTCACAACCACCTTCAAATCTACTCGCACGACCTTTGTTCAGTCCCTAATTCCCACTTAACTACTTCTTGGTTCCGTATGTGGCTCGATTCCAGATCTTCGAAAGGAAAACATTACGGCGAAATTCAACCCGAAATTCCAACTAAACCATGGTTTTTTAAATATCGCAAAGCCAACAAAACGACTACGTCAACCATCTGTCGTCTCCGTTTAGGACATGTCTGTACGCCGGTATTCTTAGCCAAAATAAGAGTTAGGGACCATTCCCTATGTGAATGTGGTTTGGATGAAGGTAATGTAGAGCATATACTTTTCTCATGCTCTAGGCTGCGGCCATCTCTGTATGATGTCTTTACTCCTGAAATCCCTCATCCTTTCTCTTCCAAAACTATATTATCCCTAGTGTTCTCCCCTTTCATTGCGCTTCTATGTAAATATATTAATGTAAATAAAATTAAATTGTAAATATGTAGACCTACTAATTCTATGTTTTTATGTGCTGTATTTGTGTTGTGTATACAGTGTGGAAATTAAACTCAGGCCCTGGAGGGAAACTACTTAAAATCCTTAAGCTAGCTCATTTTACTTAAAGGAGACATTCCTTTATTTTTAAAAAGAAACAAATCTGCATTAAAATATTTTTTTAAACTCGCTTGCTTCGCCCGGGACTCGAACCAACTAAAATTTAAAAAAATAAACACTCTTTATTTTATTATACTAATCGGTAGTATTAATATTCAGGATAAAGTTTCTGTAACAAACATTTGGTCTTAAAAATAAAAATAATCGTTAAATCTAACATCAACTTTATTTTACTATCAATTTTGTAACACTTAAATTATTTAACTGATAAATTGTTCGAAATGAGCCCCGTCGTTCCGGCTACACAACATTAGTCGCCGTTGAAATTCATTTCTTGTAGCCTTCAGCAAAGTGTTGTGGTGTATGCCCCTGATAACATTTTCTACCGCAATCCTTAGCTCTTGAACGGTTTCATAGCAAGTTTCATAAACAACATTTTTTACATGACCCCATAAAAAGAAGTCCATGGGCGTCAGGTCTGGACTTCTTGCAGGCCATCTAATCGTACCGTTTGTACCTATCCAGGCATTGAAATTTTCATTAAGGTATGCCCTGGCAATTCTGCTGTTGTGGGCAGGTGCACCATCTTGTTGAAAAATGATATTATTTCGTTCCTCTTCTGGCAGAAGGTTTAATTGATTTTTTAAAAGCTCTAATATTTCAATGTATTTTGCTGCATTCAGATGTCCTTCGTAAATGTGCAACAAAACAACCATGTTACTTTTGATTCCACACCAAACATTAAACGAAAATCTGACCTGATTGTTCGTTTCACGGACACGGAATGGATTTTGACGAGACCAATAATGATTGTTATGTCTGTTATACATTCCATTATTACTAAAATTTGTTTCGTCAGACCATACAATACAGTCCAAGAAATTTGGGTTGAGGGCTATTTCTGTTCGAATATTTTCACAAAACTGTAATCTCCTTTCACTATCTCCGGGATGTAGTTTCTGCACCAATCGCCCATCACGATAACATTTGTATTTGTATTTTTTCAGAACTTTAAGTATACTAGTATGGTTGATGCCTATCTCTTGAGCAGCTTCCCTGCTTGAAGCTTTCGGGTAACACTCGAAGTAGGTTAAAATGTTTAACTCAACATCGCTATAGTCCAAATTTTGTTGCTGTGGGCGTCCAGTCTTCTTTTTAAAACTTCCAACGGTCAGTAAATTATTCACAATTCGAGACAAAACCTTTCTAGATGGTAGTTCTCTGTCTGGATACTTCTCGCGATACCACTGCAGAGCTAAATCGTAGCTCTTGTTGCAAACAAAGTAAGCTTCTAATAAATCGAATTGTTCTTGATACGCCATTATGAGATAATTTAATTACGTAAGGGAAGCAACACTACTTAAATAAAATCTGTTGATAAAAATCGTTCGAATTTTAAAATTATTGTCCCGCCTCGCAAACAAAGTCAAACGTTCCATTTTTAAACTTCTCCACTGAACGCCTCGGATCATGTAAGAAGGAAATGTGCATAGAGGTATTACCACCATTGAACAATTTTCTTATCGAAGATTTCAACAAGGTACTTAACGATAAATAAGCAAGCGTGTACTTCATACGAAGTCTTTGAGTGTTGGAGAGATAACAGAATTGTTACGTGTCTTTTACTTGTTAAAAGTGAACAGTAACCAAATATTTTTTAGAGAAACTTTATCCTGAATATTAATACTACCGATTAGTATAATAATAAAATAAGGAGTGTTTATTTTTTAAATTTTAGTTGGTTCGAGTCCCGGGCGAAGCAAGCGAGTTTAAAAAAATATTTTAATGCAGATTTGTTTCTTTTTAAAAATAAAGGAATGTCTCCTTTAAGTAAAATGAGCTAGCTTAAGGATTTTAAGTAGTTTCCCTCCAGGGCCTGAGTTTAATTTCCACACTGTATATTTGATTTGTGTTGTGTATGTCAATTGTGTTGTTTGCTTTTAGGTATAATAAATCACCTTGTAGTCAAAATTCAGGTTGAGTCTCCCTCTGTAAACACTGGCCAACCATTTCAATACTCGGAACTCCATCGTTTTACCGTTTTATACCTGTCGACTTGACATTGGCATAATTGTGGTACCAACTAGCCACAGAGGCCATTCAACCAATAGTGATAAGTGATACATTTTTTAACGTAAATCGGCGGCGCCTTTGCGACGATGCTGTTTAGTCAATTTAACAGGTACCTACTTACAAATCAAATCAGTTTATTGCGTAATATGGGTAGGTACAAGGTATTTAGTGTTACATAGTATACGTGCAGCCATATTCAGCGATTTACGCATGCAATGTCGAGTTTAATTATTAGGTTCCATTATAATTGTACTTAATAATAATGTCAAAATTATTGAGTTAGTTATACTTAATTATTATTAATCAAGATCCTTGTCATCTAAATATTCCTTACAACTATAATAAGTTTTTCCTACAAGCATTTTTTTCAGATTTGCCTTGAATACATTCAGACTTGAAGCATCAGATTACATGATGAATGAATGAATTTGTTTACCTATTTTATACAGGCTGTTTCGTTGATATTTTAGGACTATACAAATTAATTTGACAAAAACCTATTTTACAACAATACTAGCCATTAGACCTACCCGTGTTTCCATTTAATGTCGTACATAATGAAACACATAGTTATTATAAATACGGGATTTGTCACGTATCGTCTTATCGGTGTTTCGACCGACAATGTTTCGGTTCAATTTGTGAACCTTCATCAGAGTGAGTGCGATCCGCTCCGAATGTTCACCTGAACCGAAACCTTGTCGATCGAAACACCGATAAGACGGTACATGATAAATCCCGTATTTATAATAATGATTGAAATCAATCACGAAAGTTTTCTAAGGAAAACACAGCATAGTTAGTAGATTTAACCATACCTTCTTCAATAAAAGGCTTCAGTCTCTTCAGCAGCTCACCGGCCAAGATCACCACCGATGTGGTACCATCACCGACCTGAAACAAACAAAATATTTGAAATCTTGCCAACTATCTCGGGTTTTGTTTATGATTTTAACGGAACTCATAAATTGTATTTTCCTCAAAATTAATAGGAAATTGGATCCGTGTTTATAATCATAGACATTAGAAACTAAGTTACAATGGGTAGTGGGGACCCAACGGGGAAGTGGGGACCCAACGGGGAAGTGGTGACCCAATGGGGTAGTGGGGACCCCAACAGGGCAGAGGGGAGCCAACGGGGAAGTGGTGACCCAACGGTCCAACCGTTCGGAAACTTCAATTTTTAAAGTTCTTTATTAGATAACATAAGCTTACGTTCGGGAATAGAATCCCCGATAAGAATGTATGTTTACATTCTACTTATTACTGTGTCACAGTAGTGACACAGCTATATACATACATTCTTATCGCTACATAGCGATAAGACCGCCAATTGTATACATTAATTAGTGCACCTTTCACATGCTGGCCAATTGGGGTATTCTTATTTTTAGGGAACTTGCATCCTAAGACGATGTCAGTTCCATAATTGTCTACAGTAACGAATAACTACACCGTATCCTCCTTCAGCAGGTCGTACGTGGACTGGTAAAGCATATTAGCTGAGACAGATGTTTGTTCAACTAACACACTCTGAAACAGGTCCACATCTACTTGATTGACTTAGCACTCTGTAAAACTTCTCTCTCATAGATTGACTCCGGACACACTGTTAAAAGGTGGTATACATATTCTATTACTCCACAAGTATTACAATTAGGAGTATCTATCTTTTTTATTATACTTATTCTTTATTCTTATTATTCTTTTAACCAATTTATTAATTTGATTTGTATATAAATAAATAAATAAAATAAATATTGCTGAACATTTCACACAGCGCTATCTAGCCCCAAACTAAGCAGAGCTTGTACTATGGGAACCAGGTAACTGATAGAATACTTAAATACTTTTTTTTTGTAAATACATACTTATAATATATAGAAACACATCCAGACCAGGAACAAATATCTGTATGTGTATGTATGTTCTGACTTCATTTATTTTAATACATAATATACTATTTTGACATTTTCTACTATGTATTATTATATTTTGACACAACATGACATACCTACATGACATAATATTCTCACTAGACAACACAATATTCTTACAGGGTTTAGTGGCTAAATGGAGCGGTCTCGACAGAATACCAGTGCTTCATCAGCGGGCATAATGTTGAGTCGAGTCCCATTTACTGCTGAAGCACACACTGTTCACCTAGTTCTCCTTTGTTTTTGTTTATATTTTACGTTTATACTATTTCATTGTTGCTTTTTTTGTCTTTTCTGTCTTAAAATGTAACCATTGCTGCCAAATTCCCTACGAGGTCAGGTGGCCTCCTCATCACATGACCATACCATCGCAGCCGACTCTCCTGCATCTTGTCAGAGATGTCGCGCACGCGAGGCTTCACAAACACATACATACACTGCTACAAACATAACCCTTCCTTTTGGCTTTGCCGTAGTTGAGTAAAAAGGTTAGTTACCTCAGCATCCTGTGATTTGGCGATGTCTACCAGCGTCTTAGCAGCGGGGTGTACTATATCCAGGAGCTGAAATTAAAATGGTAGTGTTTAGAAAAATAGATATTTGTAAATATAATTTGACAATAGTTTGGTTTACCTCATAAACGTTATTTTCTGCAAATACCTTCAGTAATTGGATCCGTGTTTATAATCATTGAAAATAAATTGATCATCTGCACCATTATGAACAGTGATCGGAGTAGGTAGATTTTATGTACTTGCATCATAAATCATGATATAACATAACATGGAAATGCCTTTTTCCCCGAAGTTTCCGTTATTTACGGGATTGAATGAAATATTAAACTAGTGATTTAGTAACTACTACATTAGAAATTGAAAGGAAACTAGGAAATAGTTTTAAATAGATTATTTATCTGTCGAATAATAAAATGAATGCTTGTTGTTTGTTTGCTCACTATGCGTTCCCGTAATATTTATCTGATTGAGTTGAAGCTTTGGTGTGTTTCTGGGTGCAAATTTGTGAAAATTTCCTTTATCGCGAAAACCCGATACGATTTCCGATTTCCCATCGAGAATTTTTTTTAATATAGTTTAAGTATGAAGCACTCAAAAAATCCTATGTAGCGACCTCTATCATCTCATGGAAGAACACTTGGACATCAAAATAACCTACAGAGCAAGCGTCAACACGACACTGAGACGGCGACTTCTAACGGCAAATGAAATAACTATACTAGATCCCGGAGGCATGTCCATATAAGCATATTAATTTGAGATCACTGAACCTCAACCAATCTACGTACTCCAATCACTGATTATGTACGACCTCTCTGTGGCGCATTGGGCAAATAGCTGTCTGAGACACAGGAGGTTGCGGGTTTGCTTCCCACCGCAGAACAAATGTTTGCATGATCTACAGATATTTGTTCCGGGTCAGGTTGTTTATCTATATATTATAAGTATATACTTATAAAAAAAATGTATATACGTATTCTATCAGTCTAGTTCTCATAGTACAAGCTCTGGTTAGTTTGGGGCTAGATGGCACTGTGTGAAATGTCCAGCATTATTTATTTATGTAATATTATGATAAATCTTATTATGGTAATGGTGCGAGCAAATGGTCTTTTCTTTCTTTTATTTCCTACATGACATGGGCTTACTGTTATACTAATAGACTAATGGCATTTGTCTGTACTTACTTTCATGATAGTGGCTCCATCGTTAGAGATTACAGCCTTTCCGTTGTGGTCTACAATCAGCTTGTCCATGCCACGAGGGCCCAGGGTTGTGCGGACCTAGAAACAGAAACAAATTACAAATTATTATTTATAAGTTTTATTTAAGTCATCCCAAAATTTACTAACTAGACAGGATATGAACCCACTGAACTCTGTTAAATCTTAAAACGTGATTGCTATGTTTTCATGGCTTTGGTTAAGTCGTTCACATGCCTGGTATCTCAGTTGATATTTGATGAACCTACTAACAAAAATTTGAAGTAAAATTTGAAACAAAAATTATCAAACCCTATCTATCTATCCAGCCTCCAGCACCCACTGTTGGGTATAGGCCTCCTCTCTATGTCGCCAGTCCAATCGGTCTTGAGCAAGTATCATCCATTGCTGTCCAACTTCCTTTACGAGATCATCAGACCATCAGGCGGTAGTCTGCCCTGCGGTTGACGTCCATCTGTTGGCCCCCACTCTGTGACTGCCTTGGTTAACCTGTTGTCATTCCTAGCCAAGTGTCCTGCCCATCTCCACTTAAGCCTTGCGATTCGTATCTTCGACTTTAGTTCGACGTCGAATCTCGACGTTGGACGAGATCCCTATTGATCCCTATCAAGACCGAAATAAACTTTTTTTAAATTTATTTATTTATTTATAGTGCAGAGTGCACTCCTATATCTCGCTCTAGTAGGCACTCTTCATATTTTTTTTTTAATCTATATTTTAGGGAACTTGCATTGTTCTTTACGATGATGTCAGTTTCATAATTGTCTACTTATATATAACTACAAAACATCCTCCTTCAGCAGGTCGTATGTGGACCGGTAGAACATGTTAGCTGAGTCAGATGTTTGTTCAGCTAACACACTCTGGAACAGGCCCACATCAACCTGATTGACTTTTAGCACTCTGTACAAATCCTCTCATAGATTGACTCTGGTCACACTCTGTTAAGTAAGTTTGGATGTTTGTTTGTTACTTAATCACATCGTAACAGCTGAACCAATTCGATGAAATTTAGTATGTTCATACATAGATTATAACATGGATTAACACTTAAGCTACTTTTTATCCAATAAATCAGGTCCGATGGGCTTAAAATGGGATGTCAAGTTGCAACAGCGAGTTTAGCTTTATTTCTAGGTTACCTACACATTTATTAGAGTAACATGTACAAAGTCACAGGCAACGGCTATTATATCATGTAAATTGGCATATAAACCAGAATATTTTGAGATGATGCCTAAATATAAGAGGAGTATAAGGATAAAATGGAAAGAGTACTTTGATATTGCTTAAAAGGCATATGTCCAAAGCGCAATCTATGAGCGAACTCTTCATTATTTTCAGTTCAAAATGGAATAAAAAAAAACTTACAGCATCAACAACCAGCTGGCACGCGTTGATGTTGGAGATCAGCTGGGGCTTGCCTTGGGACTGGTCCGTCCCCTCCTTCAGCACTAGAATCTGTGGTTGCTGAAAACGAAATTGTCAATAGTCAATCATTTATTGCTCAAAATATGTTGTTTACAATAGGTTATACAAAAACATTCTGTCAAATGGAGTTTCAAACATATACATAGGTGTAAGGGCACAGCAATTATTACACCTAACCAGCTGGCTATATTAGACTATAGCGAGAATAGAGAAGTATACAACACACTGAATAAAGATGAAGTTTAATCATAAAGTTAGATGTTATGTTGTTCACAATAGGTTGTACTTTCATGGCCGAAATAGTCTACAAGTCTATATAGTATAGTTTATAATTGTAATAATTACAGCCTAGGTTACTTTTAGGAATACTGAAGTAACGTGAGCTGTGCCTAACTAGATGTTAGTGTGTATGTCAGTACCTATAATATATACTTTAGTGATTGTACTTTTAAAAACTACTTAAAATAAACTGTTAAAGTGTCCAACAGTCCTAAACCTGCGTTGATTCACAACCCCCCAATTACACTGAATGAGATTTGCCTGCACCATGAAATTTTTTCAACATAAAAATACATTATAATAATATCTAATAACCAAGTAAGAAGTTGAACTTGTGACTCAAATGGCATTACATATTGTAAGAAATTTAATTTAGATGACTGTTAAAAACAGAATAATTTTGTTTATTCTAGAAATTTTCAAATGTGATTCACACTAAAACTTTATATCCCTAAATCTTTTTACCCAATTATTTGTGTTTGCTCAAAGTTTATGTGATTCTGGACTTAAAAACGTTCAAATTGTGGAAAATAATCTTCGTTTTATCTCAACAAATTGAAGTCACATGAACAGTTGGTCGAGATCATCTGAGGATCTACCAAAGGTCTTTTTAACCGACAAGCGGTATATATTTACAGAATTATTTGAGAAACTAATCGCTTTTCAGCTCACAATAATAGCTCAAACTGTATAAAAAAACCTCAGCGGTAAACTCTCATACCCATTTCTGCGAGCCACTCAAGAAATATTTCACAAAATCTCGAAAATTCAACAACTAATCGAATTTAGTCCCGAAATTTTTGTAACACTTTTTCTCAGGTAAATACACAAGATTCTCATGAAATATATACATGGGCTCGTAATTTATAAACTGCATTTTGTATTGGCATTGTTTTCACAGTGAATAAATGAAAGATTACACTAGTAATTTGAAATTAATTTACCATTTTGATATTTTCTATTCACAAACAAAAGAACTAAAATTAGAAGAATGAATTTGACAATGACAGTAACCGAGCCGGCAATGATGACATTGACAGCTGGCTGTAAATAGTGATTTCCCTATTGATTTAATGTGTTCGATTTTGTTTCATCATCGTCATCATCATCAACTTCATATATTGGTCGCAGAATGTACATTGGTCATAGAATGTCCACCGCTGAACAAATGCCTCTTCTATTAAAGATATAGATTTTCAGTACGACCGATCTTGTGCGGCCAACGTGTTACAGCAACCTCCATCAAATTGTTTTTCCAATTGTAGGGGCTGTCCTCATTTTGTTTTCCAGTGCATAGTTTCCTCACCACAGAACCTTTTCCAGACCAGAACCAGCCAATAGCCACCTTTAGTTTTCCAAACAATGTGCCCCGTCTACTGCCACTTCAACTACGATTATTCTTTGGTAAATTTTGTGTTAGGACTTTTTTGTCTCTGTCAAGGATCACGACTGAGTTCTCTGAGTAGTCTACATCAATATGGGCAATTGGACGTGACAAATGTGTGTGAAATAGTTTTCACGATGCTACATACTGATTTTAGGACCACGTAGCTCCTTCGAGTGTTTCAAAGCTGTGATTGATTATATTTCGCTATGGTATAAATTACCACCCATCTAAAATTATGGGTGGTGATTTAAAACATAATATTACGCTTTTTGAAGTAGTAAAACTTCTTTACGCACGCTTGACTTGGGGAGTAAGTTGGTGAGTGCGTGACGAGAGCGTTACGAAAAGTGTGATCGGGCGAGGCGAACGGAAGTTGAGACGGAAATATAAGTTAGTGAAGATATAAAGAGAGAGAGTTACGTTTCGTATATTACTGTAGAGGCAAGAGAGTAATTTAACATATATACATACATATAGATGGAGCTAAAGAAGTTTTACTTCAGTCGTGTGGTCTCACTCGTATTTACTCAAAGCACACTCGTATTTATTCCATTCATATTAATTTTAAATTTTAAATATTAAGTTAATTTCGATTTTATGTATGCATGGAATCAAATATCGAATTTAATCTGACACGATTTTTAACAGTGCGAACTTTACCACATCACTGCAAATGTCAAAAAAAGTCATTTCACGCGTTTCGTTTGCCGAGAAAACAACCGACGTGACCGCATTTTACGATTTTTTTCAAATAGCTCAATGATTTTGCTGTAAAGTATCATTGGGATAGGAAGACACACTAGTAAAATGAGCCGGCAAGTAGACGTTAAGTCTCTAGTATCACATATCGTGAGAGGAGACGGGTTGGATAAATGTAGAATTTGCATGGGAGATACGTCGCAAGGACAAGTTCACCTGACCGACACGGTTATGATGGACGGAGACAAAGTCGTGACGCTATCAGAACTTCTAGAAGTTATCACAGGAGTCGAGGTATGTAATCACAGTGGTCACAAAAGTTGTAACCTGGAGCGATTTGTTTATTTTCTGTTTTCTGGGGAAAACGGAACGGCGTCATTCCCCTCCCCGCGCGTCTTAATAAAATGGCGGAGGTCGACTGACCGAGAAGAAATAATTTATTTAATATAATTTTGGGATGATCGCTCTAAGTTGCTACTTTACTTTATCATTACACTCCTAAAGTCTTCATCAATATATGATTAATTTCCTACTAATTACGAAATCTTATTACCCTACCTACCTATTTTGTCTAAAACTTATTGTTGTATTCTGATGCGTTTACGAAGATGGTTTTGGGATCACGTAATTTTTATAAATTTTTGTTAATACATATTCCAAGTAATAAGAAAAATATTTTAAAATAATTGTAATTTTAAAATGGTACATAAATCTATTTAAAAAGTTATCCTGACGACGCAGCTCAAAATAGTCAAATCTGTCCTTGAAAATATGTAAGAATAAAAATATCTTGGATTAGAGAATACTTCTGTGGCGGTTTGACTCAAATGGTGGTTGCAGGTGGAGTCTGAAGAAGCCCTGCCCTCGGCCTTATGCCTAACCTGCTCCAGCTCAGCATTTGAGGCAGCCGAGTTCCGGAACATGGTGCAAAAAACGGAGCGCCAGTGGACCAACATGGTCCAACTCATACAGCATGTTCCTGAACATGAATATGCCCGGACTAGTGATAGGATCTTTGCTGTTGTATCTAACAATGTTATAAACATCACCGATGATGATACCAAACCAACTGTTACAGAACCAAAGGAACCGACCATTAAAAGATTGGGGAAATGGCAAGTTTGCCAATGCCCAAAATGTGGGAAGAAATTTGAGTACCCATCATTATTGCATGCACATTTAAAAGAGTCTGCCGACTTGATTAGAGCTTGCCGTATTTGCGCTAGAATTATGACCAGAAACGAATTGGTCGAACATCTTAAAAACTATCATGATATAAAACCATATGACTGTAAAAAGTGCCCAGCAATATTTATCTATGCTAAACCACTTTTCGACCATATGTTGAAAGATCATGTTCGCACAAAATTAGGGATACCGAAGTGTGTTGAATGCAGCCGTTCTTTTAAATCACTACATGCATTCTATGCTCATCAATCTGTTCACTTGAATAGATTCTGTCCGAACTGTGACAAAAGTTTCCAAAACCAGATGTGCTATTCGTACCATGTTAAGAAATGCTGCAATTTAAACTTCAAAAACCACCACAATCCTAAATTAACAGTCTCTTTACAGAACAAAGAGAATAAGGTTGTGAAGATGGGGAAACGCGGGAGCACTAACAGTAAATGTATTTGTGACTATTGCAACAAAACATTCTCCGCTAAGAAATTTGTGTCTGCACACATTCAAATAGTTCACACAAAGAACACGCACAGACCCTGTACATACTGTGGCAAGCTATTTGCTGCTGCCAATATGTACAATCACATAAAATCGCATCAAAAACCCAGTTTTAAATGCGATCAATGTGGTACCATACTTAAATCTAAACTTGGCTTTAGACAGCATTTACGCTTACACAGTGGAGAACGGCCTTATATATGCAAGCATTGTGGAGAAGCATTCTCTGCTTCTTCGAGACGGTCGGCACACATTCGTAATAAACACTTTCAGGCAGAAATTGTATATAAACATGTTTGTACTCTCTGTCCAGCTAAGTTCAGACTGCCGTCTCAGCTTAAGCTTCATTTGCGGAAAGCCCATGAAGACAGCTTGGGCTGCCATGAATGTAAAAAATGCCATGAGAAATTTACGAGCTGCCGGAGTCTGCAAGTTCATTCAAGGAAACATATTTAAGGAACTTGGGCAGAAACTTAATGTCTTAACAAAAAAAATCCATTTCTAACTTTATTTTGGTCTCATACACTAGGTATTTATATTCTTTATTATGTCTAGCGCAGGAGCTACTGGGATTTTATATAATTTTTTTAGATAATAAAATAATTAAATATTCATATCTGTTGGATTTGTAAATTTAATTGGTGATAAGTCTAGGTAGGTTAGGTCAATTTTATAAGCAAGCGGCTGGTATCCTCTGTTAAGGGTTGTGGGCTTCTAGAAGGAATAGACGGCTTTAAGGGATATCTATCCAAAACATAGTTGAACTACATACTAATAAATATGCGAGCTACTACGGGCCATTTAGGTATCACCCATCGTGCTATAAATCATATCGAATCAAGACCGAGTAATATCATTGTTCTAGATGGCGGATACGCGTGAGATGCCCCATCAAATATGCCATCACTGTATGTCCCACGTCACAACCTTTCTGTCATTTCTAAAACTGTGCAAAGCATCAGAAGCACAGTGGAACTATCTATCCGAACGATTAATCGATATCTCGATTGAAACTAAAGCTACAACAGCCTATATCTTTGTCAAAGATAACAGAGTTCGAACCGAAGTAGAACGCAGAGATAGAGATAAAAATCTAGACATGAAAAACGTAAAAAACCGCTTAAATCGTCTTAAAATAGAAACGACAAAGGAGTACCAAACGTTCAAAAAACCTGTGCCTATAGAAGAACTTGAGAGGGTCAGACAATGGAAGGCAAAACTCTATACATGCCCAGAGTGCGGGTCGATGTATAAAAAGTTGTCTAAGATCAATCTTCACCTAGCAAATCAAGGCAAAAGACTATGCGGACACTGTTACAAGATTGTGAACTTAAAAACGTTTGGGGAACACTTAGAAACGCATATGATTTCTTTCTTCCCATGTAAGGTTTGCTCGTTACCTTTTGAACTCGAAGAGCAGTTAGAAAAACACGTACATGTTCATAAAGGCAAAAATATGTGCGGAGAATGCAAAAGAACGTTTCCAACAGCAGATATACTAACTTTACACGTCCATAGAAAGCACCAGGCAGATTTCTGTAGCAACTGCCAGACAAGGTTCTCAAGTCGCATCTGCTTGTACAAGCACAGGATTAAATGTAGATCGAAACCCCAGAAAAGCTATATCTGCGATTATTGCTCTAAAGAATTTAACGAAAGAAGCGTGATCAAATCTCACATAACACTGATCCACTCAAAGAAATTGATGCACCAATGTGAACGGTGCGGAAAGATATTCAACAGTGCCTCCCATTTGGAGGAGCACTATGAAACACACGATGTAATAGCGGATAGATATGTATGCCAGTATTGTGAAAACAGAATATACAGTACATCAGGGGGGTTCCGGAGGCATATGAGATTGAAACATTACAGAGCAAATCCAGAGCTGAAGAAAGCAAAGTTCTCGTGTGAAGTGTGCAAAACAAGCTTCATCAGCCTAAAGAATTTGAATAATCATCTAAAAGCAAAGAAACATAAAGATAAAGATCTTAGAAATGAATTGGCTAGCAAAAATATTAATTTTAGGAAGAATGCAATGAATTCATACCACCTTTTAAAAGCGGCGAAGGATTTGGAATGTGAAAACATTGTTAAAAAGGCCAAACAGAATTTGAGCATTTAGAACCGATGAAACCAATAGAAAAAAAATAACTATAAATCTATAAAAGGGTGTGGCAAGCAGAAATACTAGAGTTCAGAAAAACTCTGGTAGGTTGAACAATCAGTTAAAAGCAGCGAAAGTAGAAAAAGATCTTATAGAGGATTTGGAAAGTATAAACATCAGTGTTAAGAGGGTAGAAAAGAACTTGAGTTTTTTAAAGCCGAACACAGAAATTATAGGATTTAGCAAGCAAAGAGCCCGAATCAGCCAGTAAAACGACTAATATTGAAATAGTGTGGCTTGACTAAGACATTTCTGTTGAATTAGATGAATAATGTTCAATTTATATAAACTTTAGAGATCATGTAGATGTCATAACTTACTTTTGATTTTAAATAAATAGTTTTAAATGATCACATTTGTTTGAAATATAGCGAGTTCATGCAGGGACATTTCTGTTGAATTAGATGAATAATGTTCAATTTATATAAACTTTAGAGATCATGAAGATGTCATAACTTACTTTTGATTTTAAATAAATAGTTTTAAATGATCACATTTGTTTGAAATATAGCGAATTCACGCAGGGACCGTTTGCTTACATACTTGGTGAAAGCCAATTCTAGGGGATAGGTAGATAGGCATAGCCTTGAACTTCCAAGGAGGCTAGATTTTATTTGAAACTATAAATTCCTAATAAGCACTATTATGTCTAACGCCTGAAGACAAGATAGCCAAGAAGATGAGAACGATTGACAGTACACCTGGTTTCAGGTTGAGGAAGACACCATCCTACCGCCGGGCCTCTGCTGCGATTGCGCAGAGGACGTCGTAACCGCCGCCAAGTTCAAACTTCTGTGTGACATTTCCGCTCACCGATGGAGCGACGCTACCACATATCTATCGAAAATAAACCTCGAGAGCAGAGATAAAACACTATTCTTCGTGTGCGATGACAACGAGACGATTATAAGTCAGAAAAGAGTTGACACTGTAGTCTCCGCAGTGAGAACTCTTAGATACTTAAAAATAGCCCATAAACTGAAAAAACCTAAGCGAAAAGCGGTCGCTTGCATCTGTCCGTATTGCGACAAACCATTCCCCAGTTTCGATCTCCTCAATGATCATATGAAGAATGGTCAGAAACGAGTCTGCTGCGAATGTGGACTTGTCATGAGTAAAACTGAGTTGTCAGATCATTTGTTCGAGGCTCACCACATAGAAACTGTGCACTGCAAAATTTGCTACGCTCTATTTAATAGTTATGGAGAAGCAAACTGGCATATGATGCGATACCACGGCCCTAAATCCTTCACTTGTAAAAACTGCGGGCGTGGATATCAAAACGAAAGGGGGCTAAGATCTCATTACTACTCACACTCTCTCTTCAGCTGTGTGTCCTGCGGTCGTAGCTTCGATAACAACGGATGCTACAGACACCATAGGGGCACTTGCAAAGCGAAACACAACACAGAGTTCGGTATTTACGAATGCAACGATTGCGAGCAACAGTACGATAAAAAAGCTTCCCTAAAAGTACATATAGTCCAAAAACACTTGAACGTGCTGCCCTTCGTTTGCCAAACTTGCGGTAAAAGGACATCGACGCTCGGTCACCTGCGATCACACGAGAAAATCCACGATAAAGATAGAAAAATGCTGGTGTGTCATTGCGGAGCGAAATTCCGCACAGTGTTGGGACATCGTCTACATATGAGGATACACAGTGGCTTGAAGCCTTTCAAATGTACGCAATGCGATGAGTCCTTTATATCGGCGTCCAGGCGTCTGGATCATACCAAAAGGCGACATAAAAGTACGAAGGATTTGGCCCACGGATGCGATCAGTGTCCCGCTCGGTTCATCAGGCCTTGGGAACTGAAGAAGCATTACATGAACAGCCACAGCGCGGTGGTCGACGTGCAGCCCAAGAAAAGGTCTAAAAAAATTGTACAGGAAGGGTAGGTTCTTAAAGTTCTTTGAAGCTATCTTTCTAATTTTAAAATCAATTAGGTTTATCGTACGAGTTCAAAAGTAGAAAAATACTAAAATACACGTAAGTACAAATAGCGAAAGAAAAAAGCGAAGCGAACCCGTCCACTCTTATATATCAGAAATACTCAGACTCTGCCTGAAGATATGTATCTTCGTAAAAGTATTGGTTCCAAAACACTTTCATTTAATTTTGTAATAAAAAGGTACATATCATTGTTTTAGATAAAAGAGGAGAGCATGTGTCCGTGTGGCGTGTGCGTCTCGTGCGCGAGCGCCGCGCTCGCCGCGCAAGAGTTCCGCCTGCTCGTGCGCACCGCGCAGCGGAACTGGCTGCGCGCAATCACCGCCCTGCAGCACGTGCCAGATGAATACACAGAGAAAGCCAAGTCCATTTGCGCCTTCATCACCCAGGACGAAGTCTCCGTGGAGATCTACAAGGACTTCACCGGCGGAGAGCCGGGCGCAGTCGTCAATCGCACCAAAACGAAGATAACGAAAAAACAAGTCCGGAAACCGAGGGTGATTCGCAACGGCCCGCTGGCCTCCTGCCCGGATTGCCACAAGTGCTTCGGCAGCCCTTACCTCCTTCAGTTGCATCTGCAGAACAGCGATCAGAAGGACGCTTGCCTGATATGCGGAATGGTTCTCCCAAGAGGCGCTCCGCTGAGAGACCATGTGGAGATCGTCCACAAAGAAACAGCCTTTTTGTGCAAAGACTGTCTAACGGTGCACAGTTCGGAAGCTGAACTAAAGAAACACGAGAAAAAAGCGCACAAACCCGGCGCGCTGACCTGCAACGCCTGCGGAAGAACGTTCACGCGGACGTCTTCTTACGACACCCACATCCAAATACACGGTTTTCTCACCTGTCGAAGTTGCGGAACCCAGTTCACAAACAGGAGTTGCTACAGGGAACACAGGTCGACTTGCGAGCCGTCTGCCAAACCAGCTCCCAAAACGGTACCCCGAAATCGACGATCCAACAACCGTGATCCGGGCCAGTACATCTGCGATTACTGCGAGAAGAAATACAACTCCAGGCCTCAGCTCAAGAACCATATCTTATGGATCCATTTGGACCACAGACCTCATCAGTGCTCGTGGTGCGGGAAGAGATTCTTCACATCAGCGAGGTTGACGGAACATTCTGTAGTCCATACCCGCGTTAGGAACTTTGAGTGTGACATCTGTGGTGCTAAGTTGGTGACAAAAAGTGCTGCGATCTACCACAGGAGACGGCATACGGGGGAGAAGCCTTACGTGTGTGATGATTGTGGGGCTGCGTTTATCTCTTCCTCACGAAGGTTGGAACATGCCAAGAGGAAACACAATAAAGGGGTTAGGTTTCAGTGTGTGGAGTGTCCAGCTAGCTTTGTAAGAAGAAAGGAACTTGAAAAACATATTGAAAAGAATCATAAAGATGTTCCAATGGCTGTTTTAAAGATTGAAAAGGCGGATTGATATTCTTTGAGAAACCTATTAGTATAAGACTGAAGCGAGCCCAATTAGCCTGCACTGTAGATTCATAATAAAATGCTTAAAAGGTAACACAGACGAATCATCAATAAAACACAATTATACACAGTAAAAATAAAAAACTTCAAAATGTACAAAGGGCGGTCTTGTCGCTTCGAAGCGATTTCTTAAAGACGACTTTTGGTTGAAAAGAATTTTTATTTTGACTAATTTAATGGGTGGAGAAGATGTCTAAATTATAGTGGAATTCAGTAAATTATTTGCTCAAAAACAAACTTAAATTCAAAAGACAAATGGAATTTGATTTTGATGGATAGGTAAAAATTATTTGGTTAAATTAGAGTAACAAACATGGTCAGTTATTAATTTCGTTATTGACGATGTTACATTTAGTATGTAAATAATGCAAAGAATAAAAGTTAATTTTGAAAATATGTTTATTCTCTATTTGTAATCGCAATGAATTGTTAGGACTAAGTAGCAGAGAGCCATTCAGCCTTGACAACCTCCATGGTGCAGTGGGCGAATAGCCGGCTGAGACGCAGGAGGTAGCGGGTTCGATCCCCGCTGCGGAACAAATGTTTGCATGATCTACAGATATTTGTTCCGAGTCTGGTTGTTTCTCTATATATTATAAGTATGTATTTACAAAAAAAAATTTATATAAGTATTCTATCAGTTGTCTGGTTCCCATTAATAGTACAAGCTCTGCTTAATTTGGGGCTAGATGGCGCTGTGTGAAATGTCTAGCAATATTTATTTATTTATTATTCTAGTCGATTCCCCTATAACTTCACCAAGTGTTACACGCTCGGATACTACTTAGAATGGGTGACCTCTAGTGGCATTTTTAACTGACCCCTTGCCTCAGAGGTCTCGAAATCTTATCACGTATAAAATTTTTGATTTAACGAAGCGAGATTTCCAAATCAACTTGGGCAAATCAGCGGTTGTATGTAGGTATGTTTGGATGTCCGTAGATAACTTTCGAAGCGTTTATCAGATCATCGTGAAATTTGGTATATAGGTAGGTAGTGATGGCACAATTTTGGTGGGACTAAATGAGCTAAAAATGTGGGTGGGGGGGTTGTTTTTATTTTTTAGTTTAAACGCTGTAGTTTTTAAGCCATAATAAAAAGTGAACTTTGACAAAATTCACAGGGTACACCAGTGACCCCACAGTGCCGAAATTTGGTATGTGTGTAGCTTATATGACACAAATATAGGCAACAGTCTGAAATCCAGAATAACTGCAAACGGTAGATCAAGTATTTTGGTTATGTACTTCGTGGCACTTTTTTATGTGAGACTTGCGAGATCTCAGTTCGGGGCGAAGCACTAGTTAGTAAGTAGGATTTTTTTTGATACCTGGCTTAAATTCTTGGTGTATTGTGCGATTTGTGTACCTACTTAATTGAGAGATAGTAATGCCATCTAGTGAGCGTAAAGGCGTAATTATTATTACGGAATGGTCGTTCGGTGAGACCTTGCGACTCTCGCGCCAGTATGCATTTATATGGACACCTAGTGGATTATCTACAAGAGGCAGCACTATCGCAGAATACACCTACTGTTCCACGACGTTGACATGCTATCTCTTTTCAACTACCGTGAAAACATTTTTTGTCCTGCCGTCAGAATTGCCATCCATGTCGTGCAACACTGCCTTGCCTGCAGCAAATCAAATCAGTCCAGTCAAGTCAGTCGAATCAATTTACGAATTTCGTGGTAGTGTACATTTCATATTGAATTTATTTCGAAAAAGAACACAGAAACATGTCTTTCAAAACTGATTTGCGGCAATTATTGAAGCCCTATTACTGGGTCAATATCTTAATGAGCGTTTCCTACATGATCTGCAAGCGGACAGCTGTAATTTGCTCGAATTTGTTCCCGGAGTCCGATTGTGAGTTAGACAGTCGCGAAACGGAAATCCTATTTTTCCTGATTATCGTCGTGATGCTGAGGACTAAGAAGGCGGGAAGTGTGACGATGGTCAATTATCTGACGTCCTCGTTCGTATATACGAAGCTCGCGAACCTCGTTTTGTGGTTATACGCAGATGTAAGGTGAGGCATAATGAGTACTAAAAATAATAAAGCATCTTTTGTAATCTATTTCAAGGGGAGTGCCTGCGACAAATTACCTCGTTATTCAATTGTGCTCGGCCAGGCCAGGAAGCTAAATATTACAGCCACTTATTTTCTTAAAAAGTTCATAAATTCTAGAAGAGATATTTTGATCACCTATTTTTTTATACCATTAAGATGACAAACAATGCCTTTGAAGTTTGGAACACCAAAGGAATAATTTGAGTGTAGCTGCCACTTTAAAATTAAATTTAAGCGCTTTTGGTAAGCTATTACCAACTTTTCTGACTTGAGGAATTCCAAACATCATATTTCATTTATTGCCAACATGTACCACATTCATAACAGCTTTTAGGTATTATATCTAGCTTAAGTATGGACATGCACCCTGCAGGGTGCTGCAATTATAGTCCCAAGTTTGGATTTTTATAAAACAGTTGACCTGCCTCTGGCTTCACACACATGGTTTATCAATAAAAACATTACCCTCCTGCGCAGTCAGGTAAAAAGTAGCCTATGTTACTCAGGGATAATGTAGCATTTTTGAATTTTGAAAGAATTTTGAAATCGGACAAGTAGTTTTTGAGTTTATTCGTTACAAACATTCAAAAATACAAATCTTTCCTCTTTATTATTATTATTATTATTTGTAATACATAGGCAGCTCTTAGAGCTGATGCGTGAATATCTTATTTATTGTCAGTGCGCTTTAAATATTTGTCTAGTCTGTTTTTGAAAGCGTTCACTGAGGGGGCACTAATCACTGACTCTGGTAACCGATTCCAAGTGTCCACTATGCGATTGGGCAATATGTGCTCCCTTGGTTTGCTGGTACTTGGCCCGCATTGCAGCTTCAGTGAGTGTCCTCTCAACCTTTCGTTATTGTTCATGGTATATAGTGTTTGTGACAAGTCTGGTATGCTGTAGTGGTCGTTATAATATTAGTATGTATAAAAAAATATGTCAATGTAAGGTATGCTTAAGTTGATATCTATTCCAGGTACGGCCTTCCATACGGAGCTCTAATAATCCTCGTGAGCCTCCTCTTCCCCGAGCCAACATACTCCGGTCCCGAACACGTCACCTACTTCCGCGGGCCACAGTCCCTGGATGAAGAGCTGAAGAAGCACAAGGGCACCACGTGGCTGGTCTGCCTGTATGCTGCATGGCATCCTGCTTGCGTGACCTTCGCCCCGGTGTTTGCAGAGCTGTCTGCTAGCTATGCGCTGGATAACTTGAAGTTTGGCAAGCTGGATGTTGGAAGGTAATCTAATCTTAATAGCCTATAGGGTCTCACTGCTAGGCAAAGGCCTCTCTTCTCCCATTTATCACAATCCAGGGATTCTAAAAATGAAAAATGTTTAGTACAGCAAAAACAACTAAATACAGAAGTTTTTAAGAATAGGTAAAGCCTTAAATCTATAAGGTTTAGATAAAACAATTACAATTTACGCTTTTGTGGATTACAGCCTTTATTTTTGGATAACGATTGCAAGAGTGGGCAGTAAGTTTTATATCAAATTAATCACCTAAACTTAGTCGATTTTCTTTAAAATTTGATTATAACTAGTGGTTTTTTTTATCGAGAAGTCTTTTTTTATGTTTTGAGGAACCGTCACTTGAATATCGTCAGTATATTACCAAACACCATGTATATAAACTAGATAATTATAGATATTGCAACAATGCAAATTACAATAGGTTACTTTAAATTAGTATTCTAGGTGTATGTAGGTAGGTACCATGCTAAAGTTAGGTAGGGCACTAAAATTTCGTAAAATACGTTCTTGTTTTATTAATGCTAAAGATCAAATTAGAATGACATTTAAAGTGACTAAGCGTGCCAAATTATACCTACTATGACATCCCGAGAGCAATCTAGTGTTGGGACGCGCGCACACCGACTTGCTTAGTTTAGGGTTAACTTGTAGTAGATGGCGCTGCGCTGTGTGAAATGTAAAGCATTATAATTATTATTTATGTACTGAAGATTTGGAGCTTTGCTCCAACTAAAAGACGCAATGCAGGTGAACTCGCGTTATCTATTGAATTCAGATCTGTGGTATTATTGTACAGATACCCTGAGGCGGCGGCTAAGTACCGCGTGCAGGACGGGCCCACGAGCCGGCAGCTGCCGACTCTGCTGCTGCTGGCGGAGGGGGGGGAGCGCGCGCGCAGGCCGCAAGCGGATACCACTGGGAAACTACAGAAGTTAGTACTAATAATTATTAGATTAGAAAATTCTATATTTTCTCTAATGCTAATTAGCATTTTCTTCCAGCTAACCTTTGTATAGTGTAGGTAGGTGGTGTGAGGTGGAGTGCTTCCCAGAAAATAGATAAATAAACTTTAACTTGGAAACTTACCTTGCTACCACAAAAAACATTAAACCGTGTTTAATGCGTGTTTAAAAAACTCCTTACCAATTTTTGTATTGGATTTTTTAAACTGTGTTTAGAGACTGTTTAACTTTTTTGTGGTAAGACCCTTAGGTTCTACAAAATAAACATACATAGATGAATTAGTGGCTCGCCCCTAACTGAGATCTCGCGAGTCTCCCATAAAAACGAAAATAATATTATTCGTAATCTTTGACTATCAAAATAGTCACGAAATAAAAACCAACTCACTTGACCTACAAGATGGCAAAAAGTTATCGAACAAAATGGTACCTACATACTTTAGTTAAATGTAAATAAACTGTATTAAAAAATGTTTTGAATTTTCTTAAAAAATGCGAAGAAACTTTTTCCCAAAACCTAATATGTATATAGAAAAAAAATCCAGACCCGAAACAAGTATCTGTATATCATGCAAACATTTTTGTTCCGCGGCGTATATGTATGTATGTTTGTTTGTCCGAGGATAACTTTCGAAGCTTTTATCCGATCATCGTGAAATTTGGTATATAGGTAGGTAAATTATAGCACAATTTTGGGGAGTTGTTGAGATGCCCCAACATCTCAACGACTCCCCAAAATTGTGGTTTAAGAGGGGTAAAAAAAAATTAAAATGAGACTATTAGGTCAAGTGAGACGTCAAATGAAAGGTCTTCATTAGTATATTTAGAGCCCTTTTTTACTTTTAGTAAAGTTTTTGTAGTTTTTGAGTTATTAGCCATAATAAAAACTAACTTTGACAAAATTCACAGGGTACACCAGTGACCCCACAGTCCTGTAATTTGGTATGCGTGTACCTTATGTATCACAAATATAGGCAAAAGTCTGAAATTCAGAATAACTGTAATTTGTACCCCGAAAAAGAGTAACCAGATAACATGAACTACCGTTACCTGTAATTTGAATGATAGGTTAATTTTTTATTTTTAATATTTTTATTAAAAGTAATTTGAATGATAGGTTAAGTTATTTGGTTAGTTATTTCGTGGTATTATTTTGATGGTTAAAGATTACAAATAATATTCTTTTATTTTAATCGAAGACTCGCGAGATCTCAGTTCGGGGCGAACCACTAGTTTATTTATTATGCATACATACATACAACGCCGATTTACCCAAGTTGATTTGGAGATCTCGCTTCGCTCGATCACTAAAAATAGGCTCAACTTTCTATTTGGAAAGTTGTGAAAATTGTTTCACATCAAAGAGTAGCCTATAACAGATAGAACGGTAGATGGAACGAGCATATGCATTAACATCAGGTGGGCCATATGGCCCACACCATGTTAAGTGGTACCATCATCGCCTATAACAAAGTATTGACTCGTAGGTCACGCACCTTAGAAACGTGCTCTATGATGCACTGCCCTGCGTCCACCAACTTGAGGCATACAGGTGTAAATCCTCATCATCATCATCATCATGCTCAGGCCGTGTCGACCCACTGCTGGGCGTAGGCCTCTCCTTGTTTCTGCCATTCCCGATCCTGTGCCAATCTGAACCACGTACGACCCACGGTCTTATTGATGTCGTCAACCCATCTCGCTGGTGGACGTCCCCTATTTCAATGGCCAGTTCTCGGCCTCCACTCTGTTAGTGGCTTAGTCCAGCTGTCGTCACTACGTCTGGCCAAGTGTCCTGCCCAACTCCACTTGAGTCCCAATATGCGCTTGCTGACGTCTTGTAGTTTAGTCTGCTTGCGAATGTCGGTAGTGGGAACTGGATGTAAGAGTGTGATCCCGAGCATGGCGCGCTCCATGGCTCTCTGTGCTACACATATTTTGTGCAGAGCCTCCTTCGCAAGCCTCCATGTCTCGGCACTATAAGTCATAGTTGGCAGGACACATTGGTTATAGAGATGTGTTTTAGGACATTGTGAAATACGCGTGGATTGTACGAGGCATGCCTTTTAAGTTTTGTCGTTTGAAGAAAAAAACACATCTAGAACCTTATAGTACTTTTTATTGTTTTTCAAAGTATTCACAACGTAGCTTAAAACACTTTTCCATTCGCTCAAACCAGTTATTATAACATTTATTCCACTCTAAAGTGAGGTGTTCAAAATGGCTGTCTTGAAAGCGTCGACTGCTTCTTCACCGGACTGGAACCTTTGACCACGAAGACTTTTCTTAATTTTAGGAAATGTAAAGAAATCGTTAGGGCTTAGGTCAGGACTGTTAGCGACGCAAACTTATATTTATGCATAATGATGTGCAAGGTGCGTGCGGGGTACGGGGAAAGGGGCGCGCGGTCGAGCCAACACTAATTAGTACGATTTGGCACAATCAGTCGAAATACTAGCCCCGCGTAAACCGCACGCTCCTTTACGCTAAGTCGAGTTTTATGTTTCTTTGCCCAATACACGATTGTTCGCACAAATAAGTGGCTTCATTTACCTTAAATACATATATATATCTAGGTACATACTTACCATTTTTACCTGCAACGCCTTCATGGTTCTTCGACCGGATCATAAATGTACCACACACCGCCGCGGAGCAGAAAAATGGTGAACACCCGCAGTACCGCGCGAAATGAAAGTCAATCTAAGGACATAGCTCAATCGCAGACACAAACGAAAAACGATGATGTGAACCTGAAAGTGATCGATAAAGAAATACCTGGAACAAGTGCTGAAAGTGAAAAATGTGAAATAAAAGAAACACTTAAAGTACCGTCACATATATCAAAATCGCAAAAAACAATAAAGTCAACGTCATCATTGTCTTCGATTCTGGCACGAAAGAAACGGCTTGAGCTAGAAGCAGCAGAGGAAAAGGCTCGTATTCAAATGGAACTAATCGACAAAAAGTTAGCAGCTGATTTGGCAGCTGTTGATGAACAATACAGTCCACAAGCATCGGAGTCCGACAGCCAACAAGGTGACGGCAAGGATATACAGAAGTGGCTTGAGCGCAGTCAGCAGGAACTGGAGAAACAGAGGGACAACAATCATGGAACAGTCAAAGGCTCTCTGTTTCCGCCGTCGGATGTCGACGGCACTAACGATCCAGTCCAACAATTGGCCAGCGCACTGAGGGACCTGGTAGCATCTTCAGCAACCACCAGTCACAGCGCCAACCTTCTTAGCCGCATCAGCACACCAAAAGAACTACCATTATTTTTTGGTGACCCTATGGACTGGCTGTCGTTCAAAAACGCATACGAGGAATCCACTGACGTATGTAAGTTTAGTGAAAAAGAGAACTTATGGAGATTACGAAAGTGTCTACGAGGCTCCGCTAAAGAAGCGGTCTCAGCTTTACTGATAAGCACTACGTCGCCTGACATTGTGATTTCTACCCTCGAATTACAATTTGGAAACCCAGAAATTATTATCACAAGAATTTTAAATGAAGTAAAGAAGCTTAACCCTTTACCACAAGAATACCACAAGGATATAGTGACGTTTTCAGTGAAAATAAAAAACTTTGTGGCTTCTGTACGTGCACTAAAGTGTGAAGAGTACCTACAAGGTGTTGGCGTGGTGAACACAGTACTTGCTAAATTACCTACGGTACTATTGTCCAAGTGGGCCGATTACAGCTACCCACTCATAACCGAACGTAAGAAAGCTAGACTAGATATACTAGCTGATTTTTTAAGCGAGGAAGCTACCAAGATATCTACATGTAGTGCTTACCTGATAAACATACGATGGGACAATAAACGTAAATACAACGAAGAGTACTCTGGTCAAAGTCACAGCCAGACGGTTTTATTGCAAACTGAAAATAGTAAACAGAGTGATGAAAAGTGCCGTTTTTGCCGTGTCTCTGTACATAAACTAACAGATTGTAAGAAGTTTAAGAAATCGCTTCGTAAGGACCGTTGGCGTTACGTAAAACGCGCAGGTTTATGCTACAAGTGCCTGTTATCCCAACATGACAGGCAGACTTGCCCCGCCGCAGCCTGTGACGCCGATGAGTGCGGTGAACCTCACCACCGACTCCTGCACTATGTTCCGAGCTCACGACCAAACAATAACAATAGCATCACAGTGCAGCCACAACCAGCAACGACAGGAACTGAATCAGCTGTAGAAAGTGTTAATAACATTCATCGCAATAGACAGAACAGTTCAGTGTTATTAAAGGTCGTACCTATAGTGATTTACGGACCGAAAGGTAAAATCAATACTTGTGCATTGCTGGATGACGGCTCGACTGTGTCTATGATAAGTGCGAGACTAGCGACGCGCGCCGGCTTGCGCGGGCGCAAGCTGCCAATGCGAGTGCGCGGTGCTTGGAACAATACCGATTTGTTGTGCGACACGGAACTATTGGACTTGACTTTATCGAATAGACAAGGTGATAAATATAACATCAGTATACGCAGTGTTAACGAACTATGTTTACCTCAACAAGACTTAACTTCAGTGAAGTGTGAGAACTATAACTATTTACACAGCCTTAAAAACGAGTTGTGTTCGGGCCTACAAAAACCGGAAGTGTTAATAGGACAGGACAATTACCATTTACTGTCACCTTTGGAAGTAGTGGTAGGCGGGCCCAGCGAGCCGTGCGCGACCCGCACGCCCATGGGCTGGTGCCTGCACGGGCGGGTGCCACACTCGGCTTCTTCGCCGCGTGACCATCAATCCACGCTCTTTGTTCACGACGACACTGCACCAAATAAGGATGATGATGACTGCAGTCTTCGCGACCTTCATGACGAGGTACAACATTATTTTTCTATGGAGTCTATGGGAGTTTCTGCTTCTAAACCACGGCAGAACTCAGACGACCAACGTGCCTGGCACCTTATGGAACAAAACGCCAAGCTCGTTGACGGCAGGTGGCAGGTGGGCTTACCCTGGAAGGACAACAATTGCGTAATGCCCGACTCACTACCTACAGCCACGACCCGGCTTAGGGGAGTGGTACACAAAATGAAAAATAATACCGAATACGCACAAAGATACCACGAACGTGTACAACATTTATTACAAAATGATTACGCACAAGAGTTAGTAAATTCAAAAACTACACAAAAGACATGGTACTTACCTCATTTCGGCGTTGATAACCCGAACAAAAAGAAGCTGCGATTGGTGTTCGACGCTGCAGCTACAACTTCAAAGTTATCGCTCAATGATTATCTACTAAAAGGACCTGACCTACTTATGTCGCTGTTTGGAATAATGTTACGCTTCCGAGAAAATAAAATAGCAGTAATGGGGGACATAAAAGATATGTTTTTGAGGGTAAAAATACGCCCAGAAGATCAAAACGCATTGCGATTTATATACAGAGGTAACCCAACCAATGAATACAATTCTAATATGATACAAGAACCGATAAAAACATTCGTGATGACGTCATTGATATTCGGTGCTAACTGTTCACCATTTATAGCTCAATTTGGTAAAAACAAGAACGCTCAACGCTACGAGTCTAACATGCCTACAGCCGCGGCAGCTATACGTACACAACACTATATGGACGACTATATACATAGCCTGCCTGACGAACAAACAGCTATTGAACTGATAAGAGATATTACTTACATACATTTACAAGGAGGATTTGAAATACGTAACTGGATCAGTAATAGCGAAGCGGTACTTGACAGCGTACCAAAAGATACCCTCGGGGCGTCCGCTGTCAGGTTCAAAATGGGACAGCCACATGATGGAGAACGAACACTAGGACTTATATGGCATACCGATGACGACACTTTAAGGTTCGATGTTTCATTTAAAAAAGTACCTAAAAATATAATTAATGGAGAAAAAGTACCTACTAAAAGAGAGATGCTACGTGTCGTTATGTCGATTTTTGATGTCTACGGATTTTTATCACCGATCACAATTAACGGAAAAATAGTCCTGCAAGAAACATGGCATCTTAAAAGCAGCTGGGACGAGCCCGTTAGTGATGCAATCTATACAAAATGGCTCAAATGGATAAATTTATTAAAATCAATTAATGACGTCAGATTACCGAGGTACTATCCAGCAGCTACAGCAAGTGTGAGCGAGACGGAAAATACAACAAGCTTATCATCGCGGTCACACATCAAGCATCCAATGGAAAGTGCTATGCTCGTAGCGGAACACTTGACCGCTACGATTGCTACGCCGCACGTTTCTGACACCAAGAACGCGCTTAACGGTAGAACTGGGTATATGAACCTACAGATGCATATATTTTGCGATGCATCTACAAAAGCATTCTGTGCGGTAGCTTACTGGCGATGGACAGATAACGAGTTTAAAACTCGAGTAGCATTTGTTGCGAGTAAATGTCGTGTGGCGGGAAATAAGCCAATCACAGTGCCACGATTGGAACTACAGGCTGCTGTGTTGGCGGCTAGACTGGCAGACACGATTACCAAAGAGCACAAGATGACAGCTGAGTGCCGCATATTTTGGAGTGATTCAACAACAGTATTACAATGGATACGCAATGATTCTCGTAATTACAAAACATATGTAGCAAACCGTTTGGGCGAAATAGACGAGCTTACACAAATACACGAATGGCGATACGTACCGACTAAAATAAACGTCGCCGACATCGCGACCAGAGAAAGTTACGACTACCCAGCTCTGAAAAATGAATGGTTGTATGGACCTAACTTTTTACGTCAAAACTGTGATCAATGGCCGGTAGACGTAATTGAACCTGCGAACAAAGAATTTCAATTAGAATGTGTAAATGTTGTAAACATGGAAGATACCAACTTACCTGTACCTGAACCTACCAAGTTTTCTTCATGGCTACGCTTACTACGAGCTGCATCACGAGTACTTACCTTTGTTGATAAAGGACTTACGGCCATAAATCGTAAATTTGGACCGAGACAATTTACCTACAACCTGAATGATGACGTTATGGACAAAGCTCAGCGGCTACTACTTAGATACGCACAAGCTCAGTCATTCAGTGAAGAAATTGCATTACTAAAAACCTGTAAAGAAATACCTACTACTAGTAAACTACTTACCTTGTCACCTTACCTGGATGGCCACGGAGTGCTGCGAGTTGGAGGCCGAATCGACGCCGCTGCCGACGTGCTGCCCGATGTGAAGAGACCTGCAATATTAGATGGACAAAATTATATTACGCGTCTGATTGTGAGACATTATCACGTTAATGCTGCACACGGAAACCAAGAGATGGTAGTTAATGAGATAAAACAAAAGTACTGGGTAATAAGATTACGACCAACCGTTAAACACGTAGTAGCAAAATGTATGTTGTGCAGAATGAGGAAATGTAAACCGGAAATACCAAGAATTGGAGACTTACCTTATGCCAGGATGGCTCATCACCAACGGCCGTTCACCTTTTGTGGGGTTGACCTATTTGGGCCAATGGAAGTCACTGTAGGGAGACGTCATGAACTAAGATATGGAGTACTATTCACGTGTCTCACCGTAAGGGCCATACACAGAGATAGTGGCCACGCTAACTACCAATTCGTTCATTATGGCTCTGCGTCGCATGGCAGCACGGAGGGGATGGCCGCATCAACTTTACTCTGATAATGGCACTAACCTTCGAGGTGCGAACGCTGAACTGAAAAAGTCAATACAAGAGTTAAATGAGAATGATATGAGAAATGAAGCTATGAATCATGGCACTAAATGGACATTCATACCACCTGCAAGCCCACACTGGGGTGGGGCCTGGGAGCGGCTCATCCGCAGTGTGAAGACGTCGCTACGGGTCGTACTCAAGGAAAGAGCTCCACGTGACGAGGTGTTGAGCACACTACTAGCCGAGGTTGAGAATATTGTTAATAGCCGACCACTGTCTCATGTATCTGTGGAACCTGGAAGCGTAGAAAGCCTCACTCCGAAACATTTTTTACTGGGTACGACTGTGGATTCGCCGCAGATAGGCAAATTTGATGATTCAGACCTGTACTTACGGAAACAATGGCGGATCTCTCAGCGACTGGCGGATATGTTTTGGAACAGATGGCTGAAGGAAGTTTTACCTGACCTATTGCCTCGGAAAAAGTGGAACAAAGATCAAAGACCCCTGCAAGTAGGCGATTTAGTATACATAGTCGACCCGAATGGACCCAGGAACAAGTGGCCAAAGGGATTAATACAAGAAGTATGCCCTGGGAAAGATAAACGGGTTAGAATGGTAAAAATTAAGACTATGACTGGAGTACTTACCCGATCAGCTGCACGCGTCGCTCGAATACCGTTAGCTGATGAGTGCTGCTAGCAGCACTGGGGTGGGGCGTGTTAGCGACGCAAACTTATATTTATGCATAATGATGTGCAAGGTGCGTGCGGGGTACGGGGAAAGGGGCGCGCGGTCGAGCCAACACTAATTAGTACGATTTGGCACAATCAGTCGAAATACTAGCCCCGCGTAAACCGCACGCTCCTTTACGCTAAGTCGAGTTTTATGTTTCTTTGCCCAATACACGATTGTTCGCACAAATAAGTGGCTTCATTTACCTTAAATACATATATATATCTAGGTACATACTTACCATTTTTACCTGCAACGCCTTCAAGGACTGTATGGAGGATGGTCAAGAATTTCTACTTTTTCCTGCTTCAAATACTCAATCGTTTGACGAGCGCTGTGTGAGCTTGCGTTGTCGTGGTGCAGGATGATGCGTCGCTTTGAGTTAGATTTTCGAAGTTCGGCGATGACTTGTGGTAAACAAACTGTAGTATACCACTCTGCGTTAACCGTTCTACGATCTTCAAGTGCAATAGTCGCAACATGGCCGGTTTTTCCAACGAACGTGGCCACCATCTTCTTTGAAGTGCTTCGAGAACGAACAACTTTAGTCGGCTTTGGCTCGTCTTGAAAGACCCAGATTGTAGATTGTTGTTTGGTATCAGGATCGTAGGCATAGATCCAAGATTCGTCACCACTTATGATGTCGTAGACGTGATTTGACTCCCCTCGGTTGAACCTTTGCAGAGTTTTCTTACACCATCTGACGCGGGCCGCCTTGTGATCGTCGGAAAGCAGATGCGGTATCCAACGGCAAACTAGCTTTCTCACACCAAGCGCTTCATGCAAGATCTTCTGAATGGTTGTCCCTGAGATGCCTAATAGAGCCTCTATCTCTCGATACGTCACATGACGATCTTCGAGAATTAGTTGTCTCACAGCAATGATGTTATCTTCAGTGAAGGCGGATTTTGGGCGTCCTTCGCGAAATCTGTCACTAACACTAGTATGTCCACGCTGGAATTCTAAATACCAGCGTTCGACAGTCCGCAGACATGGGGCTACATCACTGAACACAGATGTTAGCTCTTCTAAACACTGAAGCCGTGTCAGGCCTCTTCTAAAGTTGTAGAAAATTATTGCACGAACATTTTCCTTAGAAAGATTCATTTTCGTACGTGACCTGACAGATTCAAATCGAAACTGTGACTAAACAATAGCATTAATCCTAATACTTTCAACTGTTTTGAGATTTAAAATGTAAACACATTCGAATATAGAACAGTTCCAAATTCAAAATTGCCGGAAAATATGTAAACGACAGAACTTAAAAGGCATGCCTCGTAGTATGCTTGTAATTTCATCGGCAACCATACCCTTCAAACCGAAACAGCAATCTGCTTGGCGGCAGAACTAGGTGTGGTACTTCCCCGGGCGAGCCCTTTCACACGGAACTCACTGTATTTTTTGTGTAGTTATTAGTTTCAAAATTAATATATGATATTTCTGTTTTCAGATTCCTTTTCTCCAAAGACAATACAAAGGCGGCGTTCAATCTAGACGACCTCTACCAGTCGTGCAAGGAGAAACTAGCCGCTAACAATGATAATAAGAAAACTAATTAGAACCTAGGTACTATATGCTCCTAGACTTGCGGCAGACGGGGCAATAATATTACATTGTTATACAAGGGCCGTAGTACTAAACAAATAATGGATACTGGGAACGGATACAATAACACCGTTGATTACCGTCCTCGCTCGTACGCCAAAATATCTCGGGTGTTGCAGGTCTTATAAACGAAAAGCCGGACGGACCAGCCAGTTTAGCCGGACACCCTTAATTTTTTAGTCTTAGTATAACACAACATTTTTTTTTTAAAGTAAAACAAGGTTTTCTATCATCTATATATATATACTAGCTGACCCGCCAGCGGCTTCGCACGCGCAAAGATCAAAATAATTTTTTCATAGAAATTTTGACACCCCATTTTTACCCCATGAGACCTGATTTATATGATAAAAAATAGCCTATGAGGTAATCCAAGTTATAATATACGTATATACCAAATTTCATCGAAATCGGTTCAGCCGTTACGGCGTGATTGAGTAACAAACCAACATCCTAACTTTCGCATAAAGGAGATTTATATATATTAGATTTGTCGGTTTACCATAGCAGCGCCATCTATTGATTACTTACTCAACCCAGTCGAAAGGTATCGACATCTGTTAGAATCATTTGGAGTTAACAGATAATTGTGACTGTCAAATAATAACAGACAAATAATTAGCAATAAATTAAAATTGCGACTATAATTTGAGATTTCAACTATCCTATCTCTCAAGTTGGATCGAACTGCACATGGTGTGCGAATTTTATTATAATCGGTTAAGTTGTTTAGGAGTCCATTGAGGACAAACATTGTGACACGAGATTTATCATCTATATATATATATAAAACAAAGTCAGGTTACACCATCGATTTTGATGATCATTGATTTGTTGGATTTGTCTTCGCCGCGAATAGTAGAATAACTATTAAAATATCGGAAAAATTCACGCAAAAAGAAATAATGAAGAAAACTCATTTTCTCATACAAAGATGCAGCTAATGATGGCCGATTGACGTACACTGGCAGCCCGCGTCATATTAGTTAGGTGGGTCAGCTAGGTTACCATAAAATCTTCTTAAATTTTAATGAAACAACAATAAACGGTGCGGTGCGCCCGCGCCCGCTGCACCCGCCGATGACCATCGCGCGCGGAATTTAAAAAGTCGGCTTGATTTGGCCGGACACGCAACCAAAAAGCCTGACTATATCCGGCTTTATCCGGACGCCTCGCAACCTTACTCGGGTGTATAATAGATCGCTTACACCCGAGTATAAGATACAACTTTTCATCATAAATGCGAAGTATTGTTTAGTTTTATAGTGTTATCTAAACACTTACGGAAAATTCCAAGATTTTTAAAACCATCTCAAAAATGTTCAAGCCTATACGGGACCCTTGATACGAGGACTTATTTCCTGACGTGACAAGAACCTGTAGCACAATTGGCAGTACATCCTCGTATCAATAGGAAGGTTGCGGGTTCAAGACCCGTCTAGGAATTTTTTGAGATGGTTTAAAAAATCTTGTAATGCGAAGACATTGAAAATGTATTTTTAAAAAAATTGCGTTCCCGATCCATTGTTTTTAATATGGTCTTTTTCATTTAATAGATAAGATTTGTAATGGAGAGTGTATTTAGTTTTAGCTTATTACGAATGAAATAGGCCTATTTTACAATTTACTTACGGCTCTAGGGCCGTAAATCGCATTTACGGAGCCGTTATCGAGTTTACAATGACCAACTTTCAGAGCATAGTGATGGAAACATGTTTGTTTCCTTTTCAATACATCTACTAATGTATGGTAATGAGTGTTATCGATAGATACTCGGCGCATCACTAACGGCGCCCGGAAGGGCAGCAAGAGTAAGATATCAATATCATCGTCGCTTGTTCTATTTTATAACCCCGTCTGCCAGGAGCGTTGGCGTCTAGTATAATATTTATGTTGTACCACAGAATAGATACAGAAGTTTAGATTAGTACAACGACGTAATATTTGAGCCGGCTGAGACGTAAGAGGTAGCGGGTTCGATTCCCACCGCGGAACAAATATTTGCATGATCTACAGATATTTGTTTCTGGTATGGATGTGTTTCTATATATTAAGTATGATGTATTTACAAAAAAAAGTATGTAAGTATTCTATCAGTTATCTGGTTGCCATAGTACAAGCTTTGCTTAGTTTCGGGCTAGGTAGCGCTGTGTGAAATGTCCAGCATTATTTATTCAATTCATTACATAACTCAAAGAATATGCAATTATTTACAAGAATATAAATAGAGGCGTTTTACCTGAAAATAAAACGCTTATTAGTTTACTTACCTTATTCGAAGCTTATTTAATTGAGATATGCGTACTACGTTTCCCGCCTTCCGGTTCCGGTATCTTATCGTTCTGTTGTACATACGTCACATCCTCTTGGCAGTGGTGGTAACTTTGCTTGTTGAGTGCCGCCATTTTAAATATTCATTGAGTCTTAATTACCAGGCAGAGGTTATTCATAAGCTTCGAATAAGGTAAGTAAACTAATAAGCGTTTTATTTTCAGGTAAAACGCCTCTATTATTTTACTTGACCGTTATTCGAAGCTTATTTAATTGAGACGTGTTTGATATCGCCTGGTGGATGTGACGTGGACGCCAATGTGACAGTGTAACCTATAGGATGTTGTATTAGAACACATTATAAGGTTTCACTAAATTATAATATTCATAAAGTTCAAAGAATTACTGTAAAGATTCTTTGAACAAGTGTATATACATATATATAGTAAAAGACAGATCAAAAATAAAAATATATATCTCAAACAAATCAACTTGATTTTTTACTTTCATAAGTGGTACAAAGTAATTAATCAACTGGATTAAAAAGTGTAGTTATTGACGAAGAATCACAAACAGGCCTGACTTCGCGTTTGTAAAATTTACAAAAGGTGTTTTGGGACCGCCAGTTACCCCTAGCCAGTATCTCTTCGACTGAATAATTATCAAGCCAATTTTTTGAGGCTACTGCTGACCTTATACTACCGGGAGTTGCCTTTATGCCAGCGCAATTCAATATGGACTTGATCCATCCTGCTATTAGAGTTCGAGAAGCGGGTCTCGGTTCACCTCTAATATTAATAAACAAATTGTTCGCGTTTGTCGTATTTCTACGATTTTCCAGAAGCCTGATTGTATGTTTTACCCAGAAAACTGGATCTAGTTTTTCGTTTTCTGGATTACCATACAATCTCCAACCCGATTGCCTATAATTCGCAGAATCGGTTTTTGAGCCGAATGCGGGCCACAAAGTTAAAGAGTTATCTTGATGAACAGAAAAATTATCCGAATCTACCGTTAGTAACGTCAAATCGTGAATTCTCCCAGAGCAAAGTAGTAATAAGGCAGCTGTATGCCTTTGCACATAAAAAACATTATTTTTATCAATACTATATTTATCTAGATAAGAAGCTAACTCATCTATATTCCAAACTGGAGATTTGGCATGGGAAACTGGTTTTCGTAAAGATATTGACTTTAAAACATGTTTAACAAGGGCATGTGAACTTAATTGGCTCGATATATCTGGATTACATAGCGTCGATACAACTGACTTGTGCAGTAAGATAGAATTATACGATAAATTATGAATTAAGTATAAATCGGAGAAAAACTGAGCAAGGTGACTAGCTTGTGGTATTGAGGGGCTAATATTGTGTTTCTCACACCAGACTATCCATCTTTTCCACGCAACGCTATAAACCTTTCTAGTTGAAGGTCGCCATGATTCCGCCAAGAGTTTTAACTGATTAGTGTCCCATGTCGTTAACATCCCAGACCACCCCCACATTTCCAAACCTCCAGAGTCATTTCGAGGACATTCTGATGTGGTAGTTTTGTTGAGGTATCGATTAGAACTTTGTCCAGGTGGTATAGCGTGAATGGCGGTGCTAGAGCTCGTGATTTGATGTCCGGTCGCCAAAATATACGTTTCCAGCGTGGAGCTATTACCAGGTACGTCCCCTGTGCCTGATTCAGGTGGCTTAGAACCCTGGGAATCAGAAAACGGGGGAGGAAATACCCATGCTAGACTGTACGTCCACATTTGGGAAAACGCGTCGTGGTACAGGGCTTGTTTGTCGTTCAAATCCAATGATACGTAATTGCTCACCATATGTGCTCGGCTGGACGCAAACAGGTCGATCACTGGCATTCCCCACTTGGAGAAAATTTTGTGAGTGCATTTTGGAGCAAGATGCCATTCCGGTATTGCGCGTAGTCTCGAAAGGTGGTCGGCATGGCTGTTGTAAATTCCTGGGATGTGAAATACATTCACATGAATCTGGTAATTGTCTAGGATTTTGAAAAGTTGGAAGGTCAAGTCCATTAGGGGAGCTGATTTGGTTCCTCCTTCGTGTTTGAGATATGCGATTACAGACTTGTTGTCGCTCTGGACTAAAACTGTGCTGTGACTCAGAAACCGACAATGATCTTCAGGATTTGACTTTCAGGATTGCTAACATTTGCTTTTGATTGCAGTGAAGCCCTTTCTTGGCATCTGACCACAGACCCGTCAATGAGAGGTTGTCTAATCGAGCTCCCCACGCAATATCCGACGCATCTGTCGTGAGAAAATGAGATGGAGGCGGCATATGAATAGCTGTTGAGTGATTGTGGTTTTGAAGCCACCATATCAAGTTGTTTTTGGCTGTGGGAGGTATCACGTGCAAGGTTCTTGGATCTGAATCTAAAATCTGATTTAGGAGCTTCAGAAGTGCTCGATAATTGAGCCTGCCTTTTGGAACTGTGAAACTGGCAAAATTGAGAAGACCTACGAGGCTCTGAAGATCCCTTAGCGAAGTACGCTCTATCCGCAGCATTTGTTTTATTTTGCCTATCAGCGCAGGGAATTTTTCTTTGGGTAGACACTTGCGGTTTGTCCAAGGATCCCAGAAAATTCCTAGAAATACTAGGCTTTTTGACGGAGTCAGAACAGATTTCTCGTAATTGATTAGCCAACCTAGTTTCTTCAAGGTGTTGATTACAGTTTCTACATGGTGGTGCAATGTATTTTCGTCGCGATGCGCAATTAAAAAATCGTCGAGATACACTATTATTCTGATGCCTTTCTGCCTGAGTATTTGAGCTATCCAGTTTGTGAGAGTAGCAAATGCTTTTGGGCTTGTGCTCAGACCAAACGGTAAACATGTCATTTCTAACATTTCCTTGCGATATACTAGGCACAGGAATCTTCTGTGGCTGCGAGCCACTGGGAGATTTGTTTCACTGAGGAACCAATCGTTTGTTTGTAAGAAGTCTGGTATGCGTTTTACATTTATCAATTTGAAATGGTCTGTTATTATGTAACGGTTCAGTGCCTTTAGGTTGAAAATTGGACTTAGTGAGCCGCCGCTTTTGGGAACAAGAAACATCGGCGAAATGAAGCTCGGTGAAAACACTGCGTTCTCTAGAACTCCTTGAGCCTTCATTTTGTTTATGACTGATGTCATTTGGGCCGACTCTGCCACATGTAAATTGCTTCCGATTGCATCGGGAAGAACAAGCGGTGGTTTTAGTCGAAAAGGTATGCGGTACCCTGTTATTATCTTTAGAATGACTGCAGGTGCTTTCATCTTTTCCCATTGGGTCCGAAACTGCAACAGACGACCGGCACTGAACGGTTCTGAGTCAATACTTACGGCGCTTATTGTCCTTGGTTTGACGAGTCGGGGACAAAGTGCGCTTTCGTCCATAGCTCGTCTGATTTTGTTGTCTTGCATTTGATCGAGACGAGTTTCCTCGAAAGGTATGTCGATACCTAGTATTATTCGGTGCGACCGAATTATATTGGTAGTTATGACTAAAGCCACCTTGCGGAGGTGGATAATTGTGATTGTGAGCGCATTTACCTTGCGCGTTGTAGCGATTGCTCGCATTAGATATACCCTGCGAGGGTTTTGAGGATAACGCTGACCCCTGCGAGGGGCCTCGTAATTTTTTTGTGTCCGCCTGCGAGGCAGAATTATAACTGCTAGCTTTTTGTAATGGCCAAAAACATTTTCGTACACCTCCTGCTTTCTCAACTGTTGCAGTAAACTTTTCTGGCTCAAAAAGGTTGGTTGAAGTCGGTGGAATCTTTCGCAGATTAGCTTTGATCAACGGATCCTTAGCCTGCTTTGTGACATAATCTCTTCGCATTTGGATTATTTCAGAACGATGGCCACAAATAATCTGCAATAAGTCTGAGGAAGTCTTTTGAACATCACCTGTCGAGAACAGCTTGTTAACCTTCTGATGCAGGTCTTCATAATTGATGGGTCCACCTTCCTTCGCCCACGACAAAAGATCCCGTAGAGCATTTTGTAACGACTCTTTCTGCTTAAGGGCGCACATAGTCAAGGCTGCAAACGCTTTATCAGCGTGCAGGAGCTGACGAGAAGAGTCATACGCCTTAACTTCCTCATTCATCTCAATATCTGTAAAACCTGGAGTGTAGTTATACAACTTTTGCGTTTCTGCTTATCTAACTTCATTCCAGTCAGTTTTATTTAAGTGTTGAAGATCGCAAAGTAGCTTCAAATAAGATTCCGAAGAAGAAGTCTTTGGAGTTGCAGGCTCTTTCAGCTTGGTTTCAAATGAAAGCGTAAATTCTTTGCCACAGGGTGCTGAATGTGTGCATGTATTTTCCTTGTCATCAGGTAATTCCTCAAAAACTTCACCGGACATGAGAGATATAGCATCATTGTCAAAATGGTCACTTACTTGGGGGGCACTGTGTTGGCAAGCAAGTTGGTAACGAAGACTGCGTAATTCTTCGGTTAGTTTCTGCTGCTCACGTGCGCGGCGGCACCTTCGTTTGCCCATCTTTTTATTTTTACGATGTCTTCGTCGTGAGGAGCTGGACGAGGAGCTACTTTCCGAACCACTGCTACTGGAACTCGAACTACTCGACCGTGCATGTCGTCGTCTTTGCGACGAGGAATTTTCCGGTAATACTTCATCAACTGTAGTAACCTAGTTGGACTCATCTATACTAAAATATAACATATGGTTATAATAATATCAATGTACACGACCAAAAGTGCCCAGAAACTTTATGAACAATCTTTTTCTAAAATGAAGGTAGATTTGACCATCAAAAAAGTCTTATTATAAAATCAACATGTACAAGCAGGTAGAAGAAAAAAACGAATCATATTGAAGGAAAAATATTTTACGAACGTATTAAAACGTTATTTCGAAAGTATTTTCCAATACCAACAAAAATAATTATTAAATGTTTCCATTAAATAAGGTAAGCATAGTTTGCTTACTTGAACAAGTCACAATTACTAACCTGGTAACTTTCTTTTGTTCACTTTATTTTTCCAAGAAATATAAATTATATTTTAAGAAGTCTTGTAGCAAGTGTTGGACGCGTCCGAACACGGCGGGGAACAAGACGCCAATGAATATTTAAAATGGCGGCACTCAACAAGCAAAGTTACCACTACTGCCAAGAGGATGTGACGTATGTACAACAGAACGATAAGATACCGGAACCGGAAGGCGGGAAACGTAGTACGCATATCTCAATTAAATAAGCTTCGAATAACGGTCAAGTAAAATAATACAAAATTAACGGTTGAATCAACTAAAGACAGTTGCTAACGATCTATAGATAGCTCGACTGCTCCAGATCACTACCTAACGGAAGTGTCCACAAGGGACGTTATTATGCATTGACCCAGATAAGCGCCAGCTCTCCGATCACACGTCGCTTCGACCAGACGCCCAAAAATAATTTAGAAATTCGATGGCCCCGGTACCCCATGCACTCAAATGACTCAAATACGTAAGCTCTGTCGAGACTTCCAAATTGCGTCGCATAAGATCTTCGGCTGAATTTGCCGCCGCACTGGCCCTAACTGCTGTACAAACAAAAAAATGTATTTTGTATAAATAAATTGAAAACACGCGAGCGTACGAGGAACTCGGATCAAGTCGGTCGAAGTTTGTACTATTTTCACTTTTACTAAACTTAACTTCTGTACTATTCTGTGATTTGCATCTCACAACAAACAATGCATTTAGACATGTTAACTTGTATTTTTTAAATCTATTTGACTACTACCTTACCGGATGGTAAAACACCTAGACCTGTTCTATCTAGACACGAAGACTCTGAGATAGAAGTGAAAGAAAAACGCAACGGTATGAACAGTGGCGGATCCAGGATGGGGGCTAAGAGGCCTTAGCCACCCAAAATCATCTGTGTGCACCTCTGACACCCCTACTTAATACTATGACACTACAATTTTCATGAAATTAAATTAAATAATATTTAATGCATGAAATATGGCCAAATTACAATATGTCATGTTTAGTTTAGGTCCGAAATATTTTGCTTAAGCTAAACAAGCGATTTAAATTATATTTGAAGTTATATTAATTACAATGTCGTACAGAAGTACAATATGAAGAATCATCACTTATCCTTACCATTATAAAAGTGATTGTTCGTCAAAGCACTTACCAGTTTGGAGAAGGTTTCGGTACACTGGAAAGCTTCCTTTTTTTGTTTTAGTGAGAAAAATTAGAATCTCACTGCTTGTTGAAGAGTGTGGACGAATAGGGTTGGGAACGAGGGTAGGATGGAATTAATGGAAAACTAAGGCGGTGCTTCAATCAAACAAAACGGAGCGGATCAACCCAACCCTGTGTACAAAAAGTATAGTGATAAAGCCTTTTCTAAAGCCTAAGATCAAGCCCCTCCCAAACCAAAATCCTGGATCCACCACTGTACTTGAATACCTGTACAGATAAGATTTTAATTTTTTGTAAAGCTTCTCAACTTTGTTGAATTTTTTCTTCGGCTTGATTTACAAATATTGTAATTTCGTAATGAAAATCATTTTTAATCAGAATAAGATATAGCCTATAGCACTAAGGGATAGTGTAGCTTCCTATCATTGAAAGTATTTTCAGAAACGGATCGCTAGTTTTTAAGAATAAACTCTACTCTGTAAAGATAATTAGTAAAACGTTAATCGATATGAATCTCATTTAACAGCAATTTTAGTATTGTAAAGTTCATGTGTTGTTTTAATTTATTGTTGTAATAAAAAACATTTGTTTGATAAATTGTTTATTTATTTATAATTTATTTACATTTAATAAATATTAATAATATTGACTAGTAACAGAGAATTCACATTTTTAATTATGAAAGAAAGAAAATCATTTATTTGTTCCTACAAAAATTGACATTATTAAGTAGTAGGATATCTATCTATTAAAAAAATCATGTCACACCTGCTGTTTTCCTTCGCATAACCTGCTAAAAATTATTCAAATGAAATCGCTTTCGGTTTTCATCGTATATCGGTTGCAGTCATTCGGGCCTGCTACAAATCAGTCGTTCGCATTTTTTCGGAATTCACCGGTTTCCGTTGCCCGTGATTTTTCACATATTATGAAATAACAGTGATGAAGAATAATCATGAAAATTATTTTAAAATAACAATCATTTCCATGCCTAGTTATAAGTTTTATGCATATGCCTGTCTGTGGCATCATTCCCAAACAGGTAGACAGATTCGGATATGGTTTTTACCTGACTACGGCAAAGCCAAAAGGAGGGGTTTTAGCAGTAAATAAATAATAATGAGTAATAATAAATAGATGAATGAGGTGTCAATCGATTCGTTATTGTGATGGGGGTGACGGATATGTTTTTAGCAGGGCATGGAAGTATGTTCCACCGTAGTCTAAACTGCTCATCCGATTTTGATGGATGAGGTGTCAATCGATTATTATGGTCCGGGTGACATAAGACTACCATCAACATACATATTATGTAGTCTGTTTTCAGCTTTTAAATTTATATAAGGTGTTGCAATTCAAACTACAAATAATGAAAGAGTATATTTCTGAGACCATAAATAAATAATTGTTTTGTTTTTAATCCAAAAAAATATTTTTGAGATTTTCTGCCTAACATGTAGCTACTTACCGTCCTATCGTACGCACCGTACGCGATCTGTTGACTGGTTGGGTGCATTGACCGGCCCAGTCAATGGGCAGGGTCAGTGAACGAGCGAGGTCGTTAAACAGCTCGTAGTAACATTTTAGTAATCTGTGCTCCGTACAATACATTTCGACATATACAATACTCTTTCATACATTTCGTCGACCAGCATTTTATCTATTTTCTCGAGATTTTGATTATAAAACAAGAACATTTTACAGTAGTCTCACTAATCCGGCACTTTAGTAGTCCGGTAAGTGTAATAATTACCCCCCCCCCCGCTCACGCCTTCCTCACCCCTCCCTACTCTCGTTCCGCGCTTGCACATATATTTTATTTACATATTATGATTTTTTCTATACAATCCAATAATCCGGCACCCCCTAGTTTTTAAGTGCCGGATTAGTGAGATTTTACTGTAAAGATTTATTTTTGAAGTAAAGCTTCTTTATACTAAGCTGGTGAATGCGTGACGAGAGCGTTACGAAAAGTGTGATCGGGCGAGGCAAACGGAAGTTGAGAGGGAGATAGTTTTACTTCAGTCGTGTGGTCTAAAGCACACTCGTTTTTTTTTGTGTAGAAACTGTCCCGTCAATAACATTACTTTAAACAGCAACACCTTATATAGCTTTTATTAATAGAAAGCTATTACTGAAGTCGTTTATAATCAGATTTGTCACTCCGTCCAACAGTCCAACCAACATGGTCTACCCCGGTGAACCGAGGAAGCTATTTTAACAAAATACTGGTTTGTGTATAAAATCTAAAGTACGAACATATCCAATATGGTGTCAATGACACTGAGAAACTTCATCACCACTGGCTTTTTCTTGTCCTTCTTTGGAATCGTTTCACTGCTTTGTTTCTTCTGATCTGAAATGGGAATGGTACATAAATAAGGGAACGGATCAATACTATGTGACCCATTTTTTTAAATTTTTTACCCCGCTTACCCCCACCCGTATTATATTTCAAACCCGCCCCCCCCTCCTTCCGCTAGTTTTCACGTAGTAACAAAAAGTTAAAATATTATCTAAGGGTTGCTCTCGATTTTTTTGGGATCCCATCATCAGATTCCTGACTTGGTGCCAATGAGACCACCTGGGAATACCCTTTAAAACAAACAAATAATTTCTCGAATCGGTCCCGGCGTCTTCGAGTAATCGGAGAACATATATAAAAAAAAAAGATTCCGATTAATTGAGAGCCTCCTCCTTTTTTTGAAATCGGTTATAAATAAAAATGTATTTTAACTACCTACAATGTTCTACATGCTTACTAAATATTTAACTTAAGTTTAAACCTTGTTTCTCACTGTCTGTAACTAAATGATTTAAATACATAATATTATTATATTACTAGGTGACCCTGCCGCGGTTCTACACACGTGGTTTGGCAATAAAAACCTTATCCTCCTGCGCAGTCGGGTAAAAAGTAGTTTATGTCCCAATTCCAGTCATAATCTACCTGCAAACCAAATTTTATCGAAATCGGTCCAGCCGTTTAGTCGTGAAAACGTTACAAACAGAGAGAAATACAATCAAATTTCTAATTTTGGTATCAATTCAATGAAATTTCATTGTCTATAAAATCTGGTTTACAGATAGATTATGACTACTTCTTTTTACCCGACTGCACAGAAGGAGGGTAATATTTTTATTGACAAACCACGTGTGCGAAGCCGCAGGCAAGTCAGCTAGTTTTCTTTTTTTTTGCCTTGGTGTTGATATATCTCTCACCATGTTGGGGCTCCCCGAACTTGTCAGGCCCCCGGTAGGGCGCCGCCTGCCCCGGGAGCGCCTCGCTCGTGTCCAGGAACACCTGGATGCTGTACTTCGAGAGGTGGTGAGACCAGTACCCGAACACACCAATACCTGGAATGAGGGTCACGGCTATGTTTTTATAACTGCTAATAACAGATGGCGTTGCTCTATCATATGCTGATTATCAAGGGAAACTGAATTGTCAATAACAACTGCCGTGTCCACATTAAATTCCGAGGAACTTTATATAAATAAAAAGCCGGCCAAGTGCGAGTCGGACTCGCGCACGAAGGGTTCCGCACCATTATCTATAAAAACAACAAAAAAATCACGTTTGTTGTATGGGAGCCCCCCTTAAATATTTATTTTATTCTGTTTTTATTATTTGTTGTTATAGCGGCAACAGAAATACATCATCTGTGAAAATTTCAACTGTCAGACGGACAGACAGACAGACAGACAGTGGAGTCTTAGTATTAGGGTCCCGTTTTACCCTTTGGGTACGGAACCCTAAAAAGAAACCGTTTGTTTATCTGACGAAGAGAGATTGTTTTAGATCATTTTTAATATTGTGTTAGCTGAGTAAACATCTGAGTCAGCTAACATGCTGTACCGGTCCACATACGACCTGCTGAAGGAGGATGCTGTGTAGTTATTAATGACTGTAGCCAATTATGGAACTGACATCATCATAGAGATCATAGCAAGTTCCCTAAAAAATAGCCTAAAAAAAATAAAAATATTGTGTCTTTGAGATTTTGGCATATCTTATATATAAAATTCTCATGTGACAATGTTCGTTCCTGTACTCCTCCGAAACGGCTTGACCAATTCTCATGAAATTTTGTGAGCATATTGAGTAGGTCTGAGAATCGACCAACATCTATTTTTCATACCCCTTAGTGATAAGGGTTGTCCACCCTTAAAATTTTTTTTTTAATTTTTTGACGAAATTTTTTGTTTTTATTTTTTTATGATACAGCATTCAAAAATACATGCAACCCTAAATTTTTACCCTTCTACCACCAACCCCTATCTCAACTTAGCAACAGAACATCTAAGGCTATAGGTATTTTGATGATTTTTGATTTGTTGGATCAGAATAGCCCGAATAGCAGATTAATTATTAAAATATCGGAAAAGTTCACACATAAAGATATTACGAAGAAAATTCATTTTCTCATACATAGATAATAATAATAATATTGCTGGACATTTCACATGACGCTATCTAGCCCCAAACTAACCAGAGCTTGTACTATGGGAAGCAGATAACTGATAGAATACTTACATACTTTTTTTTAAATTTAAGTACATACTTATAATATATAGAAAAACACCCAGATAACAAATATCTGTAGATCATACAGACATTTGTTCGCGGCGGGAATCAAACCCGCTACCTCCTGCGTCTCAGCCGGCTACTCTCCCACTGTGCCGATGCAGCGAATGATGGCCGATTGACTATTGTACCGGCGGCCCGCGTCATATGCATGTCAAGGCCGTACGAAGTTCGGCAGGTCAGCTAGTGTAATATAAAATATATAATAATTTTGCTTGTCTATAAACAAATAAATAATGTACAACTTGCCTATTGGCCTCGGGAAGGCAGCAGGAATATGAACCTGGTCCTGACCACAGGTTACCGAGCTGTAGTTGTTTCTATCAGTTTCATAACTGGGGCTGAAACAAATATGTTTTTACTTATACTATAAAACGTGTGTGTCCGTTTCAATATAAATTGAATGCAGCCCTTGTAATGTCTATAACAGTATTTTTGCTGATTACCGTCCTCAGATGGTTGGCAGCAATATACTGAGACGGAACCTGTTTGGCCCACACAGCATGCATGACCATATTACCTAAATACTCGCCTACCTATGTACTCAATCTGTATCTTGTGTATTTCCCGTGTTTCTTTGTACAATTTTTATTTTTAATAATTTATAATCTTTATTTAAGTAGTACTGTTCTGAATGATCTGTCTTGTGTGTCAAATAAATGAATTTTCTTTCTATTTATCAGGGACTAGCTACCTTCGGCTTCGGAAGGATTCTTATCAAAATAAAATATAGGCTTATAGCACTCAGGGATTGTGTAGCTTTCTATCAGTGAAAGAATTTTCAGAATCGGTCCAGTAGTTTCTAAGATTGCTACAAACAACAAACTTTACCCGTTTTGAGTATTAGCACCTATAGGCTAGTGTAATATACCATCTTTTCAGCTTAGTTAACTATAACCAGCCGAAAATAGCCTTAAAACATGAAGAACGTAAACAAACCTGATGTGATCAGCAACGTAAAGATCCGCATCGCCAGTAATAGAGTTCAATTCAACCAGCAAAGGCCCTGAGTGGCCTAATTGCCAATAGGAAAAGTTGCCTGCGCCGACTGCACCTCCCACTGTGTCTAAAAGCACTTTATCAGGATCTGTATGCGTGTAACCGGCTAGGAAAGATGATAATGTGGATACGAAAATGATTCCTAGCAAAATGAATATGAACTCTCGCCGCATTTTGGCAAAATGTAGACTTTTTCTTTACGTACCTACAAACAAAATAAACAAAATCGGTGACCGATTGACGTATGATGACTGACGGTGACATTAACAAACTAAATGACAGTGACTTTAAAAATTTCGTTCAACAACCTTTGATTTTCGCGTAAGCTAGGGAGAGAAAACCCAACCAACAAGTTGAAAACGTACATAACTGGTAAAACCGAGTAGAACGGCCCACATAATAAAACGATAAATCGTAGCGATTGCAACTAATCATAAGGGATTGACAGATCACACAGGTTGTGTGGAATCACCGGAATCACAGGTTGTTTAGGACCGTTAGTTTGGTATTCTAAAATGACCATCGACGACATCACCGAGATGCTAATAATCAACAAGCGAAGCGAGCCCGCCATTACTTCAACCAGTTTTAGACATGTTTCATGACGATTTCTACTCAGAACCATAGATTGGTAAACAGTTTTTCACTGCGAGTCAGTTTTATGAGAAAACCTTGTAAAATCCCTAGTAAAATCTGGCAAAATACAAATTTCGTTCTAATCCCGATGCCTGTCTGCTGCATCATTTGGTGTTAACGATGCTGCCTCATTACTTAATGTAATGAAAGTTCACTGAACTATGAGATAGTTGTAAGTGCCTACATGCAGTTAACAATTTTCTGAAATCACGAGTGGTCTTGGATATTTTGAAACAAACAAAAAACAATGAGTATCATATTTTTATCAATCGTAAGTGTTTGCGTTTGCAATGGTCCAAGATAAAATTGTTTTATCTTGCCTAATCACATGATTAAACTATGACGTTATTGCTAAATCTAACTTGTAAGTAACAGATAAGCAGTTTTGAAACAAAGCATTTCTAGAAAATCATTGAACTTGAACCTATGCGAAGCTGCGGCTTTTTTAGCTCAGCATATTACTGTACATATCCTGTGGATCAAGAAAGAATGAATTAGAACTTGCTAACAACACTTTATTAGACACCATACAAATAAAAAAAGTGGCACCCCGGGAGTGCCGACAGAAGTGTAAACTTTAACAATTACGAGATACTTATGTACAGAGGTGTCGGTAACGGAAACAAAAAAAATCAATACTAAATATCTTGAGGAAACCCTCAGTTTAATTGGTTCACGCGGCCTTTAACAGATAGCTAGTTCACTAGATAATACTGGACACTTATCACGACTCCTTATTAATTTTAAGACCGTATTTAATTAATGTTGAGTTAAAATAAATAAATGAACACTTATTATATTTCACACAGTGCTATCTAGCCCCAAGCAAAGCAAAGCGTGTACTATGGGAACCAGATATAAAATCTAATACATACTTACATTTTGTAAATACATGCATAAATAGAGAAACTCCTACACCCAGAACAAATATCTGAAGATCAAACCCGCAACCTCCTTCGTCTCTGACGGTTAATTGCACCACGGAGGTCGTCAGATGAAAAATGTTTTCGATTCTTACAGCATACACCTAACACCCGCACCAGACACGGACTCTATCTAACTAGCATTCACACTATTAACCATTATTAGCTAGATCTAGGGCCCGTAGCAAAGTTATTACATTCGCTTCCTACATAGATTTGATGTCAATATATCAATATCACGTGATATTTCCATAGCATGTGTCAAATCCCATACATTTTCTGACTTATGGACTAGCGTCATCGCTAATCGAATGTAACTTGGATAAGCCCTCTGTGGTTCCTAAACTTGAACACCCACCTATACCACCACACACATATACATTTTCAGTGTTGATATAATGTAATTTTTCGATGTATGTTTTATTTTATTACCTTCTGTTTAGTCTGTGCTGTACTGTTGTCCTAAATAAATGTGTTTTACTTTGCTTTTTTTACATATATTTAATGGAACCCCATATCAAATGATTCAATTCAATTCAACTCATTTATTCCTTGTAAATCTAGGTACAATGTTACATGGTAGGAGTTTTATATATGCGCTAGGTTTTGCCTTGCGGTGTAGAAGTATTTTATAATTATTAATAAACATAACATGCAAATACAAAAACATTAAAATTATATAGGTAAGTAATTACTTACTTAAATTCAGAAAAACAAAATGTCAAAAATGGTTTATTACAAATCGAAGACAATATATTTGTATAGGTACTGTGGTTTTATTTGACTGGCAAAAATAAAAACGATTTCTGGGAACCCTGGTGACTTTCCTACGGATCCCCCTAGGTTCCGCTGAGCCCACTTTAGGAATCGCTGAGCTAGATTACAGTTAGTACCTTCATAAGCCAAGTTAATGATTACCAGAAAGGGCAGAAAGTAATTAATTAACCTTACCTAACATGCTTATCTTTCTTTTGTAATCGTTGACCTTTTCTACTTAATACTTAATGGGAATATTACGTACAATTGTACTTAATTAGGTGTAATAGGTAGATACTTAACTTTATCTTCTTTATTATTTTGATAAATCGATTTGGTAAATGATTACAGTTTGGATATTATAAATGTTAAATATAGAACATATAAATCTACTTAAATAATACAGGACTGTGGGATTCGGAGTTACATGAGTAGCGGTAATTCTATTGTTGGCTCAAACGAATTGGTTATGGTTTGAGAGCACAACACTGCCTTCGATTAAAAATAACTCTAAGATATTATTTTATTCTAAGATATTAATTATCAAAAGATTCTTTCTACCAGCCCCAGGCCATAGCCAACTTAAAATTTTGATCAAGACTCTACCTCATACAAACTTTCTTGTTACCCATCACTGTAATAATTTTCGCAATATTAAAATGTAGTCATTCACTTATCGATCTTTAGAGAATAAATAAAAACGTCGCCTTTTGCAGTAACGGTGAATAAACAAAACTAAAATTTTATATTTAGGTAGGTAACTAAATAAGTACTAAATAATTTTCTTCTAATTTATATAATTTTATTATTCATATTCCGTGTAAATAATTTGAGAATAGACCCTGTAATTACTGATTTAACTAGGTGTGTTCATATTCTATGGAGAGACTATGTTCTGAAATAAATCTTAGTTTAAAATAAAATGGCCTACAAGTTGCATGTACTCGTACGTTAATTGAAATTATGTCAGACTGGGTTCATTTTTACAGGTTTATTTCTATACTAATGGAACTCTAATAAAAGCAATCGCTATACCTGCTACCCCACTTCAGGATTCCATCGATTTTCATTCCCAGGTAGAATATTGTGTAGGAATGAGGCCTCCCACGTCATGTCCCTGCGACCTCTCTCTCGCACCCCTTTAGGGGAAAGGGGATGGAAAATATCAGCTGTTTTATTTTTAAACAGGTTCCAAGCAGATGTTTTTGGTAAATATGGTCTAGAGCACGCAGACAGGATGTCGTGAGGCAGATGCATGTCTTTGTTTCAATGTAAAAGGCTATGAAGGTATACCTACATATATCTTTAGATACCTACCTATAGCTTGGCTGAAATGTTTTTGGTAGCTAATTATGCACTTACTACGACAAAGTTACTAAATAATTTGTTCAGTAAAAAAAAACTGTCGTAGAAATGTAACTATTGAACAAAGACCTCCCTCTCATCACTATACCTACCTAAATACATAGGAAGGTACATTAATTCAGATAATTGATACAATGACGCCAATGTTACTACAAAATAAGGATCTTTGTCTTTCATATTTGTTATTATGATCACAGGAAGTATGTGGGTTTAGTTTGTTAGAAGCTGTTGTTAGTCGTAGCATTTTCTGGGGACGGCCCCTGTATCAGCATTGCTATTATTTATGTCTGAAAGATGTCCCTCATAAAATAAAAAAAGGGGATTATTGTGTCTATATTTACCTAAATTAAATGCACCCATAAAGGCCCTTTGACAGGGGCACCAATCGACAGACCATACCATACCTATGACATGGCCTTGGGATAGGAACGGGTGGATTGGACTGTACGATTGGATTTGTAACACATAGGTTCTGTTTAGCATATTGTTGATATGTGAGTTTATGCAATACACTCGTAATGCTTTTTTTTAAATACGTGCTCTTTAGCACGTTAATACCTATCGCCCTTTGACTATCCAGTTTGTACAATGCTATCGTCTCAACAAAAATATTAAAAAAAAAACGAAACTATAATAATACCATAATGACCTCGGGGATTTTTGGACGATTTGAAAGTAAAAACTTTGATTTAAATGTTGGCCCTACTCCATTTCTGTCAAAAATGGTAATGTCAAATGATGATTAATTCTGAAAATTATGCTCAAATATTGGATACAGTTTTACGTAGCAGTTACGAAATTGCTATCCCGTTGTAAATCGCAATGCTTTGACATTAATCTAAAGTAGACTAGAAGGAGAACAAACAAAACAAACAAATTCTTATCGTTCGATACTAAAATAGCTCGGTCGTCAGCCATTTTGTTACGGTACAAAGTTGCGTAACCGTAGCAACGTGACTACACTCTTTGTTTCCGAGACCTACAATATTTGGTCGGTGTATAGTATCAACCTCCTTGTTTTGTTCCGTTCCATTCGATATAATTTTTTCCACGTTCGTTACAGGGTAGCCAGCCGTACGAGGTTCCTCGTACAAATACGAGATTTACGGTGTTCTGTAAGAGGTACGAGGACGCTATCAACCTCGTACAGATAAGTACGTGATTTTGACATACATAGGGAATATTTTATTTTCACGAATACTTACACCATTACCTTGAAAATCAAGGAAAATTGTCATGAAAAACCGTAGTAAGTCCTCTTGTCTTACAAAAAACACCAATTTACGGTGTACGAGGTTTGAGATCCCAAAAATGAGATTTTTAGCTGCTTTTGTACGAAGAAAAAAGTTCTACGGTTGGCAACCCTGGTCGTTACCACCCGATCATACCCAATTGGTATGTACTTGGCTCGGGCGGTAAAAGCTTACCATTCATGTTGTTATTGTAATTTTGTTACATAAATATGTGAGGACTGATGAGGATCAGAATTTAATCTTTATGTAAGTTCGCGAATTAAAGAATTATATTGAGCAGTGGAATAAGTCTTTGTGATCATATTTATTTATTACATAATTTATTTCAATTATTTCGGAAAAGTAACTTATCAAGTAATCAAATCCTAACCGTTACTTACACATAAGGAGAGTATTTTTCTATGTCTACTGCTTCTCATGTAAATGATATTATGATCTATTTGAGAATAAGTGATTATAAATAAAAATTTAGAAAAATATAGTTACAGCAACAAACATATCAATAATATGACTCAATTTTTACACAATAAAAATCAAATAGACATATTATAACATAATATGTAGCAAGCGAAATCTGTCTAGATAGAGTAGTTTAGATAGATAGGATTTAATGTCTGTGTAAAAATAAGTATACCTACTGCTGGCGTACCTATTTGTAAAAAAAAGGGCCACCACAGTACGCCCGACAGATGTGAACATCTAAATTGATTATTATTAATAATGATTGAAATAAATTACGTAAGTTTTCGAAGTAAAATCTAAATTGATGGTTAGTAATATAATTTATAATTAAAGAAAACCGTTTATAATCATCGTATCTTATTTTACTTACCTAATGTAAATACGCGTCAAGCCGTGACGGTATATGAGTTGGTCTTACCGCCAAAGCGCGCGCCAATAGATGTTTCACATCAATAAATAAATAAAGGCCATCATCAATAATTCGAACGTTCACCCCTCACCATCCAACATCATCGCGTTCAGGAAATGAGGTGCCATTAATAGCTGCCTTAAACCCCACCGCGCAGCCGCGTTACGCAGGGTATAAATACCACGAGCGCCGTCGACGTCACGTAGTCGAAATCGAGTGGTGAAGGTGTGAATAATGGAGAGGTGTCGTCAATTCCGTGTGCTATTAAAAATCGATCACCTAAATCGGAGCTAGCAGCGACCGCCTACGGAGCCGTGAAAGTTCAGCAGTAGTAGTATAGTGTTTCGACGTGTCATCCCATAGGACGACAGCGGCTCGAGGCCCAGCAGAGGATCCACCGCTCCGCGTGCGACGGCGACCATTTTGTGAACGCAGCGCGGTCCACGCACCAGATATTGCAACACGGACGGTGAAACCGTCGATCGAAGTCAACTCGCGAAGCGAACAACTCAATCGAGAACCCCATATACCTATTTTACATTCTACATCTACGAGAGCTCGCACGTCACCCGAGCGAGGTCAGTCAGAGGCGCTCGATCCCCGTCATCACGCTCGGCTGCAGATCTCGAGCGAGCGGCGTCATGAACTGCGGACAGCAAGCTGCGGCCGCCGCCGCGCTAGGCTCGCGCGCCCGGCGTCGCTCAACTCGTACGCCTCTGCCGACGCTGCTGGCCCGCCGGGCGGCCTGCGGGGCGCGAGAAGAGCGCTACGCGGCCAGCAAATGGGGCGCCGCACCCGCTGCCGCAGCCCTGCCACCGCCGCCCACTCATTGGCGCCGCGACGGCCGCTGCCGGCCCGAGCCCGACCGGGCTCTGCCCCTCAAGCTGCTCCTCAACGTGGCGTAATCTTAAAGACTCTATCGTTAGTTAGTGCCGCGCGGGCATCGCGTCCCGCCTCAGCAGAGCCGGCGCGCGGCGCTCGCGCCTCTCGTGCTAAGTTTTTATTTGACGACGCGGAGCCGCGGGGCGCTCGAGCCCCGCCGCAGATCAAATTCCGGCGTTAGGTATTATTTTGTGAAAATTTTAGTAGATAAGTGTACGGCCGCGCGCGGCCCGGCGCCGCCGCCCCCGCTCCCGACACAAAACACGACGAAAAACACAAAAAAATAGAGCGGAGAGGGTGTCTGTGGCGCCGGGGCGCGAGCGGCGGCCCGCGCAGCCCGGCGGCGTCCGGCGGCGCTCCGCGATATGTTCGCCCGCGGCCTCTGGCTCGCTCAGGGCTCTGGGGTCGGCGGGCGGCGCCGCGCCTGCGATTATATTGTTCCGGGGCGATCGGACTCGCCGTCGAGGCGTCTATTGCATTTGTGTTGTGAACGACGTTAGATTATATTTTGTAGAGAGGGCGGCGCGGGCCCGGGGCCGCGGCTCCGCTAGTCGTATCGTTTTATTTATCTCGAGACCAATGTATTTTTATTTGTAAACGTGGGGCGCGCTCCGGTGAGAGGGCCCTCCTAGCGCAGTCCAAGCGCACTGACCTCACCGCACCAGAGCTTTAAAAAAATTAATTCGAGCGCACCCCAACGTTCCTAATTCTAGTTGTAGATTTTAAAAATGTAACGATACGGTCCTGAGCCGTTGTTAACAATTGGAAAGATATGTTTGTACAGATAGTATATTGATCTCAGCTGCGGCCGTCTCGGTCGGTAGGAGCTTCTGTGATGTACAAAAAAAAACGAGTATATTTGGAATTTACAAGATTTTTATAATTAGTTTGTAAAGTATACTTTTAAGTGAAGATGGTTGCGGTGCCCCGGCGCCGGAGACTGTCGCAGCGTCCCCTCTCCCCCCCTGTCCCATCCCTATTCCTTTCTCTCCCAGGGCTCTTCGGAGCCCGCCAAATGTTTCTCTGTTTCTGGCATAACGTCACGTAGCTCGTCACTCTTCACGAGTGGAGCAAAAACCTTTCTTTCTAGCAGTTTATTAAGAAAAGAAGAACTTATGTACAAGAGTATGATGATGGAAGGCTACAAAGAATAATACCACCGCAGAGTTCAGAAGATCTTGAAGAGAAACCCAGTCAAAATCTTCAAAGAGCATGTCTACCAAGGGTTATAAAGAACAAAGGACTTGGTGAGTTTCATTACATTATAGCCAAAATCATTCACAGCCTGACTTCACCTGGTTATAACCCAGGGGCGGTCAAGATGTCCACCACAGTAGACTGGTTGACTGCGGAGTCATGATAGTTAGCTTGCGAAGGGGAAAGATAGAACCATGATTTAATTGCAATACGATCTTCATCTCACATAGCATAAACCCCCTCATTTAAACTAACTTATTATTAAAAAAAGCCATGCCCAAATTGGTTATCCTTCAGGAGCTACAATACCACAGACGGACATACATAGGGCGCTTATTTATCTCAACCCTCTTTTTGGTTTACCCAGAGGAAGTTAATTTTTGTAGATTTCAACTATTTTCTTTTACAGATTTTTTTATCTGGTTCTTAATCAAAGCAAAACACACATCACTGCCTGACTGACCTACTTTGAATAGATTTGTAGTTTTAGTTAATAGGCTTATGGACTTCAATAAAAATAATTAATGCTGGACATTTCACACAGCGCCATCCAGCCCCAAACTAAGCATAGTTTGTATGGGAACCAGATAACTGATTTTAAATACCTACTACACACCCAAACCTAATACAAATACTGTGTAGAGAGAATGCAAACATTTTACCAATACTAATCTGTTTGTATGTTACCTACGTTTTCTTGACGGCTGGACCGATTGATAAAACTTGGTACTTATACTTACCCGACTGCGCAGGAGGATAATGTGTTACAAACCACACATGCGAAGCCGCGAGTTTCTCATAGTTGATCGAGCTAAGCGAGATCTCCAAAGCAACTTGGCAAATCGGCGTTGCATGAATGTATGCATGTATGTTTGTTTATTTGTCCGAGGATAACTTTCGAAGCGTTTATCCGATGATCGTGAAATTTGGTATATAGGTAGGCAGTGATGGCACAATTTTGGTGTGACTAAATAAGATAAAAATGTAGGGGGGGGGGGGGGGTTGCGATATTGGGGTTCAAGAGAGATAAAAAAAACAAAATGGGACTATCCGGTCAAGTGGCACGTCTTATAAATAAATAATAAAATAAATATTACTGGACATTTCACACAGCGTTATCTAGCCCCAAACTAAGCAGAGCTTGTACTATGGGAACAAGATAACTGATAGAATACTTATGTACTGTTTTTTTTTTGTAAATACATACTTATAATAAATAGAAAAAGACTACAAATATTTTTTTTATGTTTTTATGGGAGACTCGCGAGATCTCAGTTCGGGGCGAACCACTAGTTCTAAATATTCAGATTTATCGGTACACAATCAGTAACAGGAATTAAAAGATAGTGGGTCATTGAAACCACAATTGACCAACTGATAATTAATCACAATGAGTATTCATTTATCATCACAATAATATATGCCTCCACGAATTTTTTTAGGGTTCAGTATTAATACATCTTTGAGAATCTAATGTATATTCACAAAAATATTATTATTCATAAGAAAAATAGCGATTATCATAATTTTAATACTAGAAATAAAGAGTAAATACTAAACACGCTGTTGCCACTTGTTGACTCCATAAACAATAAAGGTGTACGCTTTTATAACAAACTTTCAAGTGATGTACAAAAATTTAAAAACTTAATTAAACAAAATTTTATTAAAAAGCCTACTATATAACATACCTATCTGATTTATATAAATGATAAAAAAAGCTTATGATTGAAGTTGCTCCAATCCAACTCGATCAAAAGTTTAATATTTAGGACTAAACTTATTTTGTAAAAGAATAACCAGCCTTATTTCTTCTCTTTCTTTCCTGGCTTGGTTGCGGAGGAATAGGTAGTCAATTTGACGTTTTATAGTCATCCTTGTGATTTTAATGAATCAATTTTGACTAGTCGTCGGAATAGGAACGTCTGTTTGTCTGTCTGACCAGTACACCATTTTTGGTCGGCATAATGATACGTTTTGTAGTATGTAAGTATAAATAATAAATAAATATTGCTAGACATTTCACACAGCGCTATCTAGCCCCAAACTAAGCAGAGCTTGTACTATGGGAACCAGATAACTGATAGAATACTTATATACGTTATTTTTTGTAAATACATACTTATAATATATAGAGAAACAACCAGATCCGGAACAAATATCTGTAGATCATGCAAACATTGTTCCGCGGCGGCGATCGAACCCACTACCTCCTGCGTCTCAGCCGGCTATTCGCCCACTGCACCACGGAGGTTGTCAAGTATGTATGTTTGTTTGTCCGAGGATAACTTTCGAAGCGTTAATCCGATCATCGTGAAATTTCATACATAGGTAATGATGGCACAATTTTGGTGTGACTAAATGTGCTAAAAATGTGGGGGGGTTGTTGAGATATTGGGGTTCAAGAGGGGTAAAAAAAATGAAAAAGAGACTATTCGGTCAAGTGGGACGTCAAATGAAAGGTCTTCATTTATTTCACCCTGTTTTATTTTTAATTTAATCCTTGTAGTTTTTGAGTTATTAGCCATAATAAAAATAAACTTTGACAAAATTCACAGGTGACCCCACAATGCTGAAATTTGGTACGTGTAGCTTTAGTGACACAAATATAGGGAAAAGTCTGAAATCCAGAATAACTGCATTTTGTACCCCAAAAAAGAGTAACCAATTATCGTGAACTTCCGTTACCTGTAATTTGAATGAAACTGTAGGTCAAGTAAGGTGCATGTTTATTTCGGGGCACTATTTTGATAGTCAAATATTACGAGTAATATATTTTTATCTTTATGGGACCCTCGCGAGATCTCAGTTCGGGGCGAACCACTAGTACCTATTATAAATGTGAGTTTGGATGTCTGTTTATTTGTTTATTTCTCAATCACGTCGTAACGGCTGAACCAATTTCGATGAAATTTGGAATATACGTAGATTATAACCTGGATTACCATTTTGTCCTATAAATCAGTTCCCATGGGATAAAAATGGGGTGTCAAGTCAAGTTGCAACAGCGAGTCTAGCTTTATTTCTAGGTAACCTACACATTTAGTAGTGTAACGCGTACGAAGTCGCGGGCAACAGCTAGTAAAATAATAAACTAACACTGTTTGATAATGTTCATACAAAATGACCAAGTCGACTGCGTTTACTACGGCGCGCTTCACTGAGCTTGATCCGACACGAGCTTGACCAATTGTTTACAAAATGTTCATACAAAATGACCAAGTCGACTGCGTTTACTACGGCGCGCTTCACTGAGCTTGATCCGACACGAGCTTGACCAATTGTTTACAAAATGTTCATACAAAATGACCAAGTCGACTGCGTTTACTACGGCGCGCTTCACTGAGCTTGATCCGACACGAGCTTAACCAATTGTTTACAAAATGTTCATACAAAATGACCAAGTCGACTGCGTTTACTACGGCGCGCTTCACTGAGCTTGATCCGACACGAGCTTGACCAATTATTTACAAAATGTTCATACAAAATGACCAAGTCGACTGCGTTTACTACGGCGCGCTTCACTGAGCTTGATCCGACACGAGCTTGACCAATTGTTTACAAAATGTTCATACAAAATGACCAAGTCGACTGCGTTTACTACGGCGCGCTTCACTGAGCTTGATCCGACACGAGCTTGACCAATTGTTTACAAAATGTTCATACAAAATGACCAAGTCGACTGCGTTTACTACGGCGCGCTTCACTAAGCTTGATCCGACACGAGCTTGACCAATTGTTAACAAAATGTTCATACAAAATGACCAAGTCGACTGCGTTTACTACGGCGCGCTTCACTGAGCTTGATCCGACACGAGCTTGACCAATTGTTTACAAAATGTTCATACAAAATGACCAAGTCGACTGCGTTTACTACGGCGCGCTTCACTGAGCTTGATCCGACACGAGCTTGACCAATTGTTTACAAAATGTTCATACAAAATGACCAAGTCGACTGCGTTTACTACGGCGCGCTTCACTGAGCTTGATCCGACACGAGCTTGACCAATTGTTTACAAAATGTTTATACAAAATGACCAAGTCGACTGCGTTTACTACGGCGCGCTTCACTGAGCTTGATCCGACACGAGCTTGACCAATTGTTTATAAAATGTTCACACAAAATGACCAAGTCGACTGCGTTTACTACGGCGCGCTTCACCGAGCTTGATCCGACACGAGCTTGACCAATTGTTTATAAAATGTTCATACAAAATGACCAAGTCGACTGCGTTTACTACGGCGCGCTTCACCGAGCTTGATCCGACACGAGCTTGACCAATTGTTTACAAAATGTTCATACAAAATGACCAAGTCGACTACGTTTACTACGGCGCGCTTCACCGAGCTTGATCCGACACGAGCTTGACCAATTGTTTATAAAATGTTCATACAAAATGACCAAGTCGACTGCGTTTACTACGGCGCGCTTCACCGAGCTTGATCCGACACGAGCTTGACCAATTGTTTATAAAATGTTCATACAAAATGACCAAGTCGACTGCGTTTACTACGGCGCGCTTCACCGAGCTTGATCCGACACGAGCTTGACCAATTGTTTACAAAATGTTCATACAAAATGACCAAGTCGACTACGTTTACTACGGCGCGCTTCACTGAGCTTGATCCGACACGAGCTTGACCAATTGTTTACAAAATGTTCATACAAAATGATCAAACTCATCTTTGTATTTAAAATGTCTAAGCCCGGCTTACACAACGATCTCTAAACGTATTTAGCAACTAAATATGTTTAAATATGACTTATTTGTATGATTTGACAACTTGATAACAACATATCTAACCACTAAATACGTTTAGGCATCGTTGCGCAAGTCGCCCTAAGACACAGCTGTACTGACTACGTAACCCTTTACTGTGTGTGGTCTAACGTGCGGTTAACCAATTTTTTAGTTACTCTAACAACTTGTTTAGTAGGTAGGTAAGGAACCAATAATCATTCTTCATTCATTCATTTTTAACTACCTTCGTGGCGCAGTAGGCAAATAGTCGGCTGAGACGCAGGAGGTAGCGGGTTCGATTCCCACCGCGGAACAAATGTTTGCATGATCTACAGAAATTTGTTCCGGGTCTAGATGTTTTTCTATATAATAATTCAATCAACTTGGGCAAAACAGCGTTGTATGTATGTTTGTTTGTCTGAGGATAACTTTCGAAGCGTTTATCAGATCATCGTGAAATTTGGTATATAGGTAGTGAGCGCACAATTTTGATGTGACTAAATGAGCTAAAAATGTGTGGGGGGGCGGTTGCTGAGATATGGGGTTCAAGAGGGGTAAATAAAAAGGAAAATGGGACTATCCGGTCAAGTGGCACGTCTAATAAAAGGTCTTTGTGAGTACATTTCGTCCACATTTTTAATTTTAGTTTAAACTTTGTAGTTTTTAAGTTATTTCCCATGATAAAAACTGAACTTTGACTAAATTCACAGGGTACACCAGTAACCCCACAGTGCTAAAATTTGGTATGCGTGCAGCTTTAGTAACACAAATATAGGGAAAAGTTTGAAATCCAGAATAACTGCGATTTCTACCCCAAAAAAATTAACCAATTTACATGAACTCCCGTTACCTGTAATTTGAATGAAACTGTAGGTGAAGTTAGTTGGTTATGAATTTTGTGGCACTATTTTGATAGGCAAAGATTACAAATAATATTTTTTTGTTTTTATGGGAGATTCGAGAGTTCGGGGCGAACCACTAGTAAGTATGAATTTACAAAAAAAATAGTACCTATATAAGTATTCTATCAGTTAACTGGCCCCCATAGCACCAAGCTTTGCTTAGTTTGGTGCTAGATAGCGCTGTGTGAAATGTCCAGCAATATTTATTTATATTTATTGCATCGTTACCGAGTAAATTACCATGTTTTGAAATTGTCCTATTTCGTGGTCGTGGTACCCTATTCCGTGATTTCAATTTTGGGGGTTCGAACCCTGGCTGTACACCGATGGATTTATTTTAAAATATTATATTCTAAGTATGTGAGCACGTGCTCCAAAACGGTGAAGGTATTCATTATGAGGAAACCGACACGACATCCCTAATTTTTTTTATTTGCTATTGGTAAATGCATAAATCCGTGCGAGCCAAAAAAAAACGCGAGAAGACCTATACCTACTTGCGCCGTTATTACAAGCCCGATTTGGAACCAAACAAAATCGATTATTATAGAAAATCTAAACTTTAGATTTATAAAAACAACGATTTTTTAATATTTTATACATAAGAATCGATTAAAGATGTTGATCCACCCAGAATGAGGTGTTGACATTATTATTTTATCAGTGCAATAAAGAATTTTCTAATCTAATCTATGTACTTATCATTATCGTCAATATTTTCTTGAATGAAAAAACGTACAAATTATGTATATATTATATAGCCAAGCTAGTTCGATATTAATTTAACCTAAGTTAAACTAAACGATAACAAAATCGAAATGTCTCAAGAATCGGTTTTTCTAGAAAAGATTTTTTATTCCTACTCTTGTTCCCATCTCTACTCTCTGTATTTTGACAACGTCAATCGGGACTCTTAGAACGGCGGTAGTATAAACCAAAACTTCGTTACCATGTGACATTAGTGCCGGATTAACCATGTAGCAAGAGTAGCAATTGCTACTGGCCCTGCGCAAAAGGGGGGTCCTAAATCCGCCCACCTCCGCCACTTTATACATACTTAAATACCCGTAGCAGATCAAGCAAGGCTCGATACAATTAGCTACGGGCCCCGCGCTTGCTTAATCCGGCACTGTGTGACATGTGTCACAGCTTGTAACTTGTTACGTGAATGCTAACAACTTTGCAAAAAGTTACATCAAACATAGTTTTTGGACTGACCTCTGACAACAGCCTTATTTTATCAGAACGGATTTGCTTACTGAATGAGAAATGAGTAGGTATATCCACTCGAAAACACATGCTGAAATTAAACTGTAAGAAGGATTTTGAAGTTCTTGAAAGATTTCGACTGAAGAATTTCGGTTTCCCTCAACTGATTGAGCTGAAATTTGGAATCCACACTTATTTTGGAGAACAATGCATATTTATAGTAAGCATGACCTGATTCTACTCCCTGGATTGGCTCCAGACGAAGGAACTCTTCAACGGTCAACAGCACAGATACGAAATTTAGTATGCGCATTTAGTTATGATAGCCCGTTCTAAGTTCTACTATGTCATGGCTGCTGCACTCAGGGTTGGCTTCCAAGAAGGAACTCCTCAACGGTCAACAGCACAGATAAGAAATTTAGTATACACATTTAAATTTGAAATACATATTTAATTTTGGTGACAATGGAATAATAGAGTACCATGGAGGTGATCTCATGATGGAGGCGGATGCTAGACAATGGCACTTCTGAATAGATTATAGTGGGCTATTAGTGTTTGGGCTCATTTGAATCTACTTGCGGTTCTTATTAAGAAGTTTATTAAAGCTTGTTTTGAAAAAGTAATTTTTCAACAAAAAACTTATGTTTACATTGAAAAGTGTGAAATTAGAACCTAGGGGACTTCAAGTCGTGAGTGAATAGGTTTCGTCTAGGCAAGCGTGTACCATCGTAGACTGCATCATCGCGCGCCATCAGGCGAAATCGTGCTCAAACGCTAGCCTATAATTTATATAAAAAAGTGTCAATACTTAGTTAGGTTTCAAAGGCATTTTTAGGGTTCCGTACCCAAAGGGTAAAACGGAACCCTATTACTGTCGGGTGACCGTCTGTCACCAGGTTGTATCTCATGAACCGTGATAGTTAGACAGTTAAAATTTTCACAGATGATGTATTTTTGTTGCATCTATAACAACAAATGGTAAAAACAGAATAAAATAAATATTTAAGCGGGGCTCCCATACAACAAACGATTTATTTGCTCGTTTTTGCTCGATATTGATAACGGCAACAGGTAGACGCTTGAAATATTCACAGAATATTTAGTTATATTTTCACTATAAAAATAAATAATTAAATTAACATAAAACAAATATTTAAGTGGGGCTCCCATACAACAAACGTGATTTTTTTTTGCCGTTTTTATAGATAATAAGTACGGAACGCACTTGGGCGGTTTTTTATCAATTTTTTGAAATTTCATCTTCGATATGGAGGCAGAAGATGATTTCTAATCTCTACTAAATTTTGCACGTGGATTTTTGACTTACTATGGCATGGTACCCTATTAGCACTATTACAAAACTAACATTAAACTTTTTTTTATCCTTACATGAGTTGCCCACCCTAATGTCCAGTCCAGTCCATCAATAGAGATTCATTCAAAGAAGGATTCTTTTTAGCGTAGCAATAGCTCTACTTATTGTATTTGATAGGTACTTGGCTACATTGATGGCGTCAGGAGCCATTTTTAAGTCTTCCATTGTGCAGGTGTTCGGGCACAAAGAGCACATTAGCAGGTGTTTCATCGACTGTGCAGGATCGCCACAGTCGCATTGCTTTTGACTGGGATCCCTTGAACCCCCATTTTCACATATTGACTGCAGCGACCAACCAAAGTCAAAGTCAAGTCAAATATTTTTATTCATTAAAATCACAAGGATCACTTTAAAACGTCAATTTTACTGCCTGTTCCTTCGCGACCAAGCCAGAAAAGAAAGGCAAGAAAACAAGGCTGGTTGTTTTATTTAATGATCCTTTTACAATACATAATACAGAAAAGAAATTACGTCTAAATTGTAACATTTTGAACGAGTTGGAGCAGTTTCAATCCCAAGCTTCTCTATCATCTAAATAATCCGATATTTTATAGTAGGCTCTTTTATAAAGATTTTGTTTAATTACGTTTTTAAATTTGTTAATTGTCAATTTTTGTACATCCCTTGGGAGTTTGTTATAAAAGCGCACACCTTGCCCTTTAAACGATTTACTATCTTTATGGAGTCTACAAGTGGCAACAGCGAGTTTATCTTTATTTCTAGTATTAAAATTATAATTATCGCTATTTTTCTTAAACAAATTAATATTTTTGTGAACATACATTAGATTTTCATAAATGTATTGATAAGGGAACGTCATAATATTTATTTCTTTAAACTTATTGCGTAATGATTCTGTGTGCGAAGCCTATATAAGAACTTCCATATTGGCCACGGCAGGTCGTGCCCTGGTGGAAGCTGTTTTTGAGGGAGAATGAAGTCAGGTGGTGGGGGGTTATTCAAAGAAGTAAATCTATTCACTCTTTCGTGACTGAGTGAACCTATTCATTCATTCTGCGATTTCGACGTGCCAACCACTTTTTGATCATATTTCAAGTGTTTTTGTATTGGTGTAGGCTTGGTGTAGGTATATAATCCTAGGTATTACATTTTTTATTCATAGCAGACGCGATAAGGGTATTTATATAACCGAACGATAAGTAGGTCATAGCTGTTTACACGACGAACAAAGTTGCATAACACGCGTCGCATATGGAGCCTGCTTTACTCAGTTTGGTTTAGTCACCTTAGTAACATTTCTTAAAAGGAATTTTAAATACTACCATCATTGGCTTTTAACATATAGATAGAGGTACATCTTGTTGATCGAGCGAAGCGAGATCTCAAAATCAACTTGGGCAAATCAGCGTTGTACGTATAAATGTTTGTTTGTCCGAGGATAACTTTCGAAGCGTTGATCCGATCATCGTGAAATTTGATACATAGGTAGGTAGTGATGGCACAATTCTGGTGTGACTAAATCAGTTAAAAATGTAGGGGGGATTTTTGAGATATTGGTGTTCAAGAGGGGTAAAAACCAAATTGAGACTATCCGGTCAAATGGCACGTCTAATAAAAGGTCTTTGTGAGTACATTTGGACCTCATTTTTATTTTTAGAGTTATTAGCTATACTAAAAACTTTTTTTTTTTATAACTTATAGGCTAGCGTTTGACCACTATCTCGCCTGATGGTAAGCGATGATGCAGTCTACGATGGTACACGCTTGCCTAGAAGAAACCTATTCACTCGTGACTTGAAGATCCCTAGGTTGTAGTTATCAGGAAACACAGACTCAGGCAAGGCGTTCCACTCCTTGGCGGTGCGCATAATACAGGCGGAAGAGTACCGCTTTATGCGTATGGGAGGTATGTCTACCATGTAGCGGTGGCGCATCGCGGAGCGTCTGGTTGTCCGATCATAGAATGGGGATGGTGGGATCAGATTGAAAAGCTCCGCAGCACACGCTCCAAAATGTATCCGATAAAAAACCGAGAGGCTTGCAACCTTTCGACGATGCTCGAGGCTGTGGAGCCTTGCATTTGCTAACTCGTCATTGCAAATGAGCTTCTTGGCTGTTCTCTCAATTGAATCTAGAGCCTCTAGCTGGTACTTCGCTTACTGAACTTTGACAAAATTCACAGAGTACACCAGTGACCCCACAGTGTTGAAATTTGGTATGCGTGTAGCTTTAGTGACACAAATATAGACAAAAGTCTGAAATCCAGAATAACTGCAATTTGTACTGCAATTAAAACGTACCAATTCAAACAAACTCTCGTTACCTGTAATTTGAATGAAACTGTAGGTCAAGTATTTTAGTTATCATTGCGTGGCACTTTTATGATAGTCAATGATTACGCGAGATTTCAGTTCGGGGTGAACCACTAGTATAGATATGTTTCAAGTTGATTGACAGTGCATCGTAGTACACGTTCCTATGGCGTGTAACCTTCGAGACGATGGTTACCACTTAACGTCAGATATGATATTTGCTTGTTCTATGTCCATGTTGTCTATACCTATAAAGAGGAAAGATTTGATTGTTTGTTTGTATTGAATAGGCTCCGAAACTACTGGACCGATTTTAAAAATTATTTCAACGTTGGGAAGCTACACTATCCCCGGGTGGCATAGGCTACTTTTTACCCAACTGCGCAGAAGGAAGGTAATGTTTTTATTGAAAAACTACGCGTGCGAAGCTGCGTATGGGTAATAAATTGGACCACGCAAATTCAAGGTTTCCGTACTCAGTAGGTACAGATGCAATGTGATCATCATCATATCGGCCACAGGATGACCACTGCTGAACATAGGCCTCCCCCTTAGGTTTCCAGAGCAACTGATCTAAGGCTAAGTTCATATGAACGCGCGGTACCGCACGGAACTACACGGAGAAAAATTAATTTTGTGAGAACGAAAAAATGACAGTACAAATGATATTTTTATAGAACTTTTGCTAATATATGGGTTTTCACGCACACTTTAACGATAAACTGATATTTTTTACCGTTATAGGTATTGTCATGTTAAAATAAATTGCTACGAACAATAAATTGTCATGCTTTTTACCTAAAAATACCTTCCGAATCTTATATTGTGCTACCGAGTAATGCTGGTTTATCAGTTTCCTGTTAATATTTGCGTTTGGACGCCTAGTAGTTTTTTAAGAGGAATACCTCATAATTAGTGCAGAATCCCGCTTAAAACCAGGGGTATATTTTCCTCCGTGTACTAACCGCGCGGTACAAGATCAAACTAAATAGTGTTTATCGTCTACATTACCGCGCGGTAGCGTAATAGCGAACACTATTTAGTATTTCACTATTAAGTAGTACCGTGCGGTACCGCGCGGTCATATGAACTTAGCCTTATTAGGTCTTCTTTCCATCCAGTGCGGGTTACGCGGCGCTTTCCAGTGCGTGGTCTCGCGAGAACTTTTTTGCCCTAACGGCCGTCTGTTCTTCGTGCTATGTGCCCCGCCCGCTGTCACTTCAGCTTGCTATTCCTTTGTGCTAAGTCGGTGACTTTGGTTCGTCTACGAATCTACTCATTTCTGATTGTATCTCGTAGAGTCACCAAGCATAGCCCTCTCCATAGCACGCTGAGTAACCTTGAGCCTTCTTATGAGGCTCATAGTGAAAGACCACGTTTCTGTGTCATACGTCATCGCTGATAACACACACTGATCAAAGCCTTTCGTCTTAAGACACAGGTATTTTGGACGAGAAGACCTCACGAAGTTAGCTTAGCCATTCTAAAATTCTTCTCGGACGTTACACTTTTGGCAGAGTGATCATTAAAAAAAAACAACCAGCCTTGTTTCTTGCCTTTCTTTCCTGGCTTGGTGGCGAAGGAACAGGCAGTAAAATTGACGTTTAGTGATCCTTGTGATTTTAATGAATAAAAATATTTGACTTTGACTTTGGTCGTGGTCATCACTTCGGGGGTAGCGGCGCGCTTGACAATCCTTCGCCACTTCTCTCGTATTGCCGCTTTTCTGGTGCACTTGTGTAGGGGTCCGTCAAGTGCTGCTTTGATTTGGTCCGTCTCATTGGTGATCTACCACGTGGTTGCGTGCGTACCCTCGACCTTCCCCTGCACCATAAGGCGCTCAATGAATACCTCTCCACGCCATTCTAAAATAGCTGGGTAAAATTGACTCTACAAATTCAAATATTTTTATTCATTAAAATCACAAGGATCACTTTGAAACGTCAATTTTACTGCCTGTTCCTTCGCGACCAAGCCAGGAAAGAAAGGCAAGAAACAAGGCGGGTTGTTTTTTTAAGATCCTTTTACAATACATAATACAGAACATAAATTACGTCTAAATTGTAACATTTTGAACGAGTTGGAGCAATTTCAATCCCAAGCTTCTCTATCATCTAAATACATAATCCGATATTTTATAGTAGGCTCTTTTGTAAAGATTTTGTTTAATTACGTTTTTAAATTTGTTAATTGTCAATTTTTGCACATCCCTTGGGAGTTTGTTATAAAAGCGCACACCTTGCCCTTTAAACGATTTACTAACTTTATGGAGTCTACAAGTGGCAACAGCGAGTATATTAAAATTATGATTATCGCTATTTTTCTTAAACAAATTAATATTTTTGTGAACATACATTAGATTTTCATAGATGTATTGACAAGGGAATGTCATAATATTTATTTCTTTAAACTTATTGCGTAATTATTCTCTGGGGCCCATATTATAAAATGCACGAACAGCCCTCTTCTGCAGCACAAAAACGGTCTTTATATCTGCAGCACTTCCCCACAGCAGTATACCGTATGACATAATGCTGTGGAAGTAGTTGAAGTAAACTAGTCTAGCTGTGTCTACGTCTGTAAAAAGACGGATCTTTTTGACTGCGTATGTCGCAGAACTAAGTCTCTTCGACATTTCAAGATACACCTTATACTTTACTTTGTGTGAAACTGACCTCAGACAGCCTAATTAAATGTTACTATGCCGCAAACAAAATGCTCGTTAGTATTCCGTCTTTGTCCCCCAATTGGTGAGCGAAACGAGTCAAGGCGAGACCGATATCGTATTCTTTGTTACCTAACATAACAGCCTCTCCAAATACTAATTCTAAGAAGTCATAACAGCCAATACTCACATTATACATATAGTAATGACCCCACGATAGGATTCTTAATAATACTTGAGAGTCCTTCTTTTTGGCCTTTATTTCGTTTACCTTACTAGACTTTCAAAAAATCGGATTCTAACTTTCACAATTTTTTTAGAATGTTCACTAAATCCTAAGAATATTTTCAAGGATTTTTATCAAGTGGGCTCTCACATCACACAGTCCACACACACACATAAATTCTAATGTAGGTAACTCCTGTTTGTTATTTTCACGACAAAACGGCTGAATCGATTATTACCCAGCCGGGTAAAAAGTAATCGCAATCCTGGTATAATCTATGTCAATGATTGGTTGTTTGTCATTGAAACGTTACCCTGCATGTTTTCATTGACAAAAACGTGTGCGAAGCTGCTGGCGGCAGCTAGTAATATTATAATTCTACTGTAGGTCTCTCTGTTTGTTATTTTGATGACAAAACGGCTGGACCGATTCTGATAAAGTATGTTATAAAGATAGATTATGGGCAAGATTTAGACATAGGCTACAGAGGGTAGTGTTTTATTGAACAACCACGCGTACGAAGCCGCGTGCTGAAACTAGTAGTTTATAAGTTTCTGAGAGTAACGGATTGCACAACGATCCCTAAACGTATTTAGCGACTAAACATGTTTCAATTTGACGTATTTGCATGATTTGACAACTCCCTAGATAATATTTATCAATTAAATACGTTTATGCATCGTTTGCGCAAGTCGCCTTGAATCAACTAACATAAAAACTCCAAACTTTACTTACCTACTTGCATTCTTTATCCGCCATCTAGAGCTCCAAACCTTAGCTGTACGCAATAAGAGCGTAGAATCAAAACGGTGAGTGCGAATGGGTATGGCTGAGTCGTGCGTCTGCTCGTCTGGTGTTGAAGGAGATGGTAGGATCAGAACTAAGAGATCTATATCTCTAAAAGATCGATAGGCATGCAACTTTATATACTCTTAACTATAACTTATATTACTCATCTATAATCCTTAAAGCTCTAATTTCTAAGTTGTCTGTCGATCTCCTAATCATCATCATCGACCTATAACAGTCCACTGCTGGACGTAAGTCTCTCCCAGGGTGCTCTTATAGCCCATACCAGTAAAAGTTTAGGATATTTATTTAAATGAAATAATATTTTCACACCACCTGCTCGGCAATATCAAATTATACATAATACGAAATGTAAACCTCACCGAAAGCAGGTGGCTAAATCCCTACGGCTGAGCCGGAAGTAAAGTTGTACTGAATTTCATTATGCCCCCGCATAATGTAATTTGAATTTGCAACCTCATCTGTATTAAAATTTGAACCAAAAAGCCCCACACAATAAGAACTTATTCGTATGAGGAACCCTGCACAGAATGCACCAACCTAGATTTTGTTTTTATTGTCTCGCAGAAAGTGTGAAAAGTAGAATATTTTCCTCGTGGATAAAGCTGTCTGCATCTTGGGCGTGTCTTATAACCGCATTCATTATACCGCCCGTGACTCAAGACACTGCTTTATCCCCTCGTTTAATAATCTACTAGTATTACATGAAATAGCACAAGTCCGATCATGTCTGGAGTACTGTTCTCACCTCTGGGACGGATCAGCGAAGTACCAGCTAGAGGCTCTAGATTCAATTGAGAGAAGAGCCAAGAAGCTCATTTGCAATGACGAGTTAGCAAAAGCAAGGCTCCACAGCCTCGAGCATCGTCGAAAGGTTGCAAGCCTCTCGGTTTTTTATCGGATACATTTCGGAGTGTGCTGCGGAGCTTTTCAACCTGATCCCACCATCCCCATTCTATGATCGGACAACCAGACGCTCCGCGATGCGCCACCGCTACATGGTAGACATACCTCCCATACGCATAAAGCGGTACTCTTCCACCTTTATTATGCGCACCGCCAAGGAGTGGAACGCCTTGCCTGAGTCTGTGTTTCCTGATAACTACAACCTAGGGATCTTCAAATCACGAGTGAATAGGTTTCTTCTAGGCAAGCGTGTACCATCGTAGACTGCATCATCGCTTACCATCAGGCGAGATAGTGGTCAAACGCTAGCCTATAATTTATATATAAAAAAAAAAAAAAATGATAAAATTACAAGATGTTTAGGTCCAACACATTTTGTATAAGCTAAGCGTAATTTAAATATATTTGAAGTTATATTAACTACAAATGTTGTAAAAATTGATCATATTATTTCAAACCCGACCCGTAAAAACGCAAGTCAAGTGAATCATGCTGGTCTGCTCTTTAACCGGTTGGTAACTGTACTAGGAATTGCCGAAAACGTGACGCATGGACTTTTTGCGTGCGACTTTTTATTACAAAGTATTGAGGTATCTATTGAAAAAGTTCGTATTTCATGTGTACCACGTGGTGTGGCATGGGCGTAGTCACGTTGGGCAGGAGTAGACAGGGTGTTTGCCCCCCTTTACTCAGAAAACTACTCAAAAAGTAGGTAGAAACTTTTCATAAAAGGTCCGCGGTCTTTCAAGTAACAGATGAAACAAACTGACAGTTATCTATCATACCTAAATAAGTTTGAAAAATGTTTTACGGTCTCGTTCTTGTTATGAGATTACGATCCTTAGAGCATATACCTACACTATGGTCTCCGAAGGTTGTCTGAAAGAAATCTTTTACAGCGATAAGGCCGCCCATTGTACTAATTTAGAATGATTAGATACATAGATATGTACTTATTTTCTATAGGTACTAAAGGTTCAAGTAATGATTTTTTAGAGTCACCAGCTCGCGTTGCCGCAATGTCTAGGATGGTACTCATCATAATATTTCATATTTATTGATCGAGCGAAGCGAGATCTCCAAATGAACTTGTGCAAATCGATGTACCTATGTATTTTTGTTTGTCCGAGGATAACTTTCGAAGCGTTGATCCGATCATCGTGAAATTTGGTTTATATGTAGGTAGTGATGTTATAATCCTGACATCTAAATGACTAAATGAGCTAAAAATGTTGGGGTTATTGCGATTTTTTGGTTCAAGAGGGGTAAAAAAAATCAAAATTAGACTATCCGGTCAAATGGTAATCTAATAAAAGGTATTTGTGAGTAAATTACGACCCCGTTTTATTTTTAGATTAGTTTTATCCTTGTAGTTTTTAAGTTATTAGCCCTAATAAAGCTAAACTTTGACGAAACTCACAGAGTAGGTACACCAGTGACCCTAGAGTACTGAAACTCGGTATGCGTATAGCTTTAGTGACACAAATATAGGGAAAAGTCAAAAACCCAGAATAACTGCAATTTCTACCCCTTAAAAGGATAACCAATTTACATGAACTCCCGTTACCCGTAATTTGAATGAAACTGTAGGTGAAGTATGTTGGTTATTTATTTCTGGGCACCATTTTGATAGTCAAAGATTACGCGAGGTGTTAGTTCGGGGCGAACCACTAGTATTAATTTATTTTGTAAAAATTTACAAAGCATAAAAAAGCATTAAAAAACAGATTTTATCAAAATATTTTTATTAGTTAAGTTCCTACTTAGCTCTTAGTGCTAAAATGATAAAATAATTGAAAAGACAGGTTAGGTATGTACCTAATAGAGAACTTACATAGGCAAGTAAGGTACGTACTTGGCTAAAAAGTACCTTTATCTAGCTGCCTACTTATCTTTCTAGGTACAGTCATCAAGATAAGTTTATAAATAGGTATTGAAAATATTTTGAAACCCTCAACTAGCTATTTTACAAGATGCAAAGTAAAACATAATATTTTCTGGTTTTACTCGAAAAATCGGTTTTAAGACAAAAAAAAAATTATAATCCACTTGTACATACTGATTGTAGTACCTTAGGGCCTACGCACACGGCGTTCAAACGCGATTCCTTTGTTTTCAGGGTTCCGTACCTCAAAAGGTAAAAAAAGAAACCCTTATAAGATGACTCTCTTGTCCGTCTCTCGTGTGTCACCACCGATTTTTTCAGGAACGGGTGGACCTAGCAAGTTGAAATTTATACCAGATAGGTACTGAGGTCTATAGTCCCTATTAGGTATATAACAAGTCAAGGTCCAAGTCAACGTGATAAAAAGATATAGGCAAATTAAGATTTTCGCGAAAACTTGTAAGTACTAAAATTTACCTTAATATTCTAGGTCAACCGGAAGTACCCTATAGGTTTTGAGTCAAAAACCTGTAAGGTAATTCCCATTGAGCTAGATACCAATTTTATTATGGCGGTATAATGGGTAGGTACGGAACCCTCTGTGCACGAGTTCGACTCGCACTTGACCGTTTTTTTTTTTAGAAACTACGCGCGTCGCGTTATCTGCGCTTTTTAACCGACCTCAAAAAAGGAGGTTCTCAATACGTCACTCGGAACTTTCTCGAAGACGCCTGGACCAATTACAGAAATTCTTTTTTTTTATAGGGTATACTTTCCAGGCGATCCCATTGTTGGCAGAAAGTCAGGATCATGATGGGATCCCAAAAAAATCGAGGGCAACCCTCAAATTTTATAGGGACGCAATTCGGTTTTATGTTTATTATTACCTCAGAACTCCGTCATCTAGCAACCGATTTGGAAAAATCTTTTTTTATTGAAAAGGATATAGTTTCATATTGGCCACATAGAAATTTCATCAAAATCAGTTCAGTAGTTCGGTATATTTTTGTTAAAAAGTTACTTGTTAAATACGCCGTGTGTATAGGCCCTAAATCTAACAAAACTAATTAATCATCTACAGAAATCAATCACCATATGTACAGAATCATATCAAAAACTCTCCCATATACTTGCAAAAAACCTACCTACTTACCATAAAAAGATTACTTATTTTTATCATCTTTATTCTCAATAGTGATGTGATAATCAGTGCTATTCATGGCACTTAGTATTTGAGTGGGGACGGTGAATACCGCCGTACTCGGTACAGTAACAGGTTGCGCCATCTGTGCGTTCAAAATCAGACTAATAACATCGAGTTGCAGCTTCGGAAACGAGTCTTTAGGCACATTCTTTAGTAAAACACCGACGTAGTTGAGAAAGGAATCGATTTCCGGTCTCGATTCTTCTTTGGCCTCGTGTGGGATAACTTGGTATTCGATTCTTGGTGTTGCTTGTTGTAGTGTTGTGTTTTTGTTGGGTTTCGGTCGTTTAAAAAGATGTCTTTGTTTGTGTTTTGGTTCCTCGTCGAGGTAAACCACTTCTGTGAATGTTTCTTCATCTATAGGATCCTCTTGGGTTCTTGGGTCTTCGTCTGAGTCATCATTTGCTTCCTGTAACAATAATTTTGGTAAAAAAGTGACACTCCGGGAGTGCCGACAGAAGTGAAAAATTGAACAATTACGAGATACAGAGGTGTCGGAAATGGTAATGGAAGTGTGTTCAATGGTTTTTTCCCATCTCAAAAAATGCCCAACGCGTTTAAAGAAGTTTGGCTTCAAAAAGTTGACCATAAGTCGTGGATGGAGACCTTTACCCAAGGGATCCATCTCTCACAATTAGATCACAATTCTGTTTTGTGTGCCATCACACTAATATTATCAATGCAAATGTTTATTTATTTGGTACTCGATCACGCACGTCGTAACGACTGAACCGATTTTGATAAAATTTACAATGTACGTAGATTATAACCTGGATTACCACATAGGCTACTTTTAATGCCATAAATCAGGTCCCATGGGATAAAAATGGGGTTTCAAGTCAAGTTGCAACAGCGAGTTTAGCTTCATTTCTAGGTTACCTACACATTTAGTAGTGTAACGTGTACGAAGTCGCGAGCAACAGCTAGTAATAAATAAATCAAATTAAGAATAACAACTAGCGATAAGTAGTATTATGTAGAGATTAGGAATAAAAAGGTTTAATAATATTAATAAACAATAAATCTATAAACAACGGCAGTCCGCCCGTGACCACGGTTGTTGTAACACAGTTGAAACGTCAGGATAACAACTAAAAAAGGTGCTTACGTGATAAATACCCGTTTTAATCAGTAATTATTTTATACAACATATTATAGTGTTACTACGTTATTTGATGACTTATGTGGTGCAGTGCGAATAGCCGGCTGAGACGCAGGAGGTAACGGGTTCGATTCCCGCCTCGGAACAAATGTTTGCATGACCTACAGATATTTGTGCCGGATCTGGATGTTTTCTATATGTTGTAAGTAAGTATTAAAAAACAAACAGTTATTTGGTTCCCATTGTACAAGTTCTGCTTAGTTTGGGGCTAGATAACATGACATTAAATGAAAACACAGGTAGAGCTAATGGCTAGTATTGTTGGAAAATTGGTTTTTTTAATCGTGAAACGTAACTAAAAGACAGACAGACAGTTACTTCCGAATTTATTGATCGAGCGAAGCGAGATCTCCAAATCGATTTGGGCAAATTGGCGTTGTATGTATCTATGTTTGTTTGTCCGAGGATATCTTTCAAAGCGTTTATCCGATCATCGTGAAATTTGGTATATAGGTAGGTAATGATGGCACAATTTTGGTGTGATTCAATGTGCTAAAAATTTTGGGGGTTGTTGAGATATTGGGGTTCAAGAGGGGTAAAAAAAATGAAAATGAGACTATTAGTTCAAGTGAGACGTCAAATGAAAGGTCTTTATTCGTAAATTTCGACCCCGTTTTTACTTTTAGTAAAGTTTTTGTAGTTTTTGAGTTATTAGCCATAACAAAAACTAATCCTTGACAAAATTCACAGGGTACACCAGTGACCCCACAGTGCTGTAATTTGGTATGCTTGTAAATAATTTGGATGCTTATGTATCACAAATATAGGCAAAAGTCTGAAATCTAGAATAACTGCAATTTGTACCACAAAAAAGGCAACCAAATAACATGAACTCCCGTTACCTGTAATTTGAATGAAACTGTAGGTCAAGTAGGTTGGTTTTGATTTCGTGGCACTATTATGATAGTAAAAGATTACAAATAATACTTTTTTTGTTTTTATGGTAGACTCGCGAGATCTCAGTTCGGGGCGAACCACTAGTAATATGTATTAGTATGTTAAAACGAGATCAGCTTAAAAGTCGACCGCCGGCTAATATCAATTACAACTACATTAATGGCGCCTTAACTTGTGTTCATTGTAACCGGACTTTTAGCGCAAAAATAGGGTACATCAGCCACATACAGGCTAAACACCTAGGCCAATAATCACAAAGTCAAGTCTCTGTAGCCGAAATCGGCTAGGAGGATTATTATTATTATTATTATTATTAAATGAAAATATGGGTGTTTATAAAAAATATTTAAGACGATAATTACATACTTAATATGTCGCACCCCTAGATGAAAACTGTGAAAACACCACTAACTCAAAAATACTTACGTAAGTTAATGGCGTTTTTGAAAGTATCGCATGAATAGCTACGCGGAGTTAAAATTCTTTTAACTGTTAAAAAAATATTCTTACCTGTCCACTTCTTCCAGCGGTTACTAAAAAGCTTGTGATATCTCCACTTAATTTTGGTTTAACAGGAAGAAATATTTCTGATTCCTTTTTGTGGAAAGATATTAGATGTTTCCTTAAGCCTGAAGTGTTTCTGTTTTTCATTTTTATTTCAATCTTTTTATGTTGGCACAATTTACAGAAGGCAGTTTGGGATGCATGAATTATTTCGAAAAACTCCTCAAATTTGCTTTTGGGTCTTTTAGATCTGTGACTCAAACTCTCGTTACTCGGACTAGAATAATTTGAATCTTCGTCACTCATATTAAATTGTACACGTGATACGTTTTTAGAAAACAACGAGAATTAGTAAAAACAATTATTAAGTTAGACTCGAAGCACAGCTCAATTGGAAATGACTGGAATTAAAATAATTCCTTTATTTATAGTACGTTTCCTTGCTTTCTACCGCGCCGCCTCGCTACGTGCCGGCTCTATGAAAAGGATGCCGCCGCAAATCAAACAATGCCGCGTGCGGCGTACAAACACACACTAAATATAACCTACTTGTACAGACGCGACGCGTGAATAAAATAGAATTAGTGCCAATCACTATTCTTTACATATAAGTGAATGTTTTGGCGTACATCTATACTAATATTATAAAGCTGAAGAGTTCGTTTGTATGTTTGATGACAGAAGTTTTAAAATAAATAAATAAGTCCTGAACGTCACTATACCTCCAAAGTTACTATTCCTCGTGGACGAAGTCGCGGGCACAGCTAGTAAATACTTACTCTCATCATCTCTCTCAGAGATATTCGGGCTGGTAAGTAATACAAAACTCTTATCGCAGGCTTTTTATTTTATTAGTAGGTAAGTACCTACGCTTTTTATATTATTTTATTAGTTTCGTAGAATTTTTTTACACGTTTCAAGGATATTTAAAAGTGGCTACAATATTTATTAAACGGGTGATATTTGAACACTTTTTTGCTATTTTTTCTTGTAAAACTTAAGAAATATAATGACTAAATGTACAACAATAGTACCTAAGTAATTAGTTTAAAACCATATAAGTAATCAATATTATAATATATACTTACTATAATGAATTAATATGACATCTACTACCTATCCTTACAATTTTATCCTAATCATAATACTACTTGCGTGATCAGTATAATGTATTCATTTTCATTCTAAGCACTCTGAAACTTATTTATTCTTTGGAACACCTGTAAGTACTCTACTAGGAAATTATTTTGCATGAGTATACCTACGCCCTATGGCGGCAATCAAATAGTGTCAAATGTTATGATTTCGGCGTGGCGGCAACGATTGTTTTAGATTTCAAAAGAAGCCGCCGGCGCGTGTATCATAACCATGTACTTCCGAAAAGCGGCAAATTTCTTTGAGAAGTAAGTACAAAACCTTTGACGCCGCATTATCAAAGTGCCGATGGTTAAAACATAACTATGCATGCACTCAGTTTGATTTTAATAGATATTTTTTTATTCGCTATGTTTATGGTATTAGTCGTAATGCGCATAGGTCCAGTTTTTCATATTCTTTGATACAGTTTTTTGCGTCTCATAGAATTCCTAAGCGTACCTACCTATACACCGAACTGTTACACCTAACTACTCAGTGAAATAGCGCTAAGTCCTAGCTGCAAGACGCAAGAGTCTTGCAGGCTATGTCTTGTTCTTGCTCAAGTCTTGCACGGTCAGTCTTGGTCTTGGTCTTGCTAAAAATACGCGGTCTTGTTCTTGGTCTTGGTCTTGCAAAAACGCAAGAACAAGACCAAGACTGCAAGACCAAGACTGAATTTGGGCAACACTAATTAGTATACATACGAAAAGAAATAGATCTGGGTCCAACGTCTAAGACATTCGCCAATCTCCTGAAAGTATTTTGGCTAGCAGTCACAATGACCTGATAAAGGTTGCTGGGAGCCGTTGGGAGCAGGCCGCACCAGATTGGTTACATATTGTAGATGCGTGGAAGTCTCACCCGCTTGTTTCTTCCACGCACCTGCAAGATGTGGAATACCTTCCCCCGGAGGTTTTTCCGGTGGACTTCAACATGAACGCCTTCAAGAGAGGTGTAAACGCGACTGCAGTACCATGAGTGCAGCAGGAGTTTATAGGCTAACATCCTATGGCTGATGTGTTGATTGATGATTCACAATAGGTCTCTGCCCGACCACCTGCGCACGAGAGGATTTGAACCAGGGAACAGAGAAAGGAGTAGAAGGTGCTTTCTAATTTTCCAAAAAAAAATGTATGCCGTTGACACAAAAGAACAACAGGTACTTACAGTAGGCTTCTTACTCAGAATCCTAATCAGGATCGAAGGATGGTCTTCCTCCAGGTGGTTCCTCATTTCCTCGACCGTGTTCTCCGTGGTCTTCTGGCAGACGGTGCAGCGGGCCAGCTTGTCTTCCTGCTCGAAGTGCCCCCATATCTCGGATGAGAACTTGATTGAAGAGTTGGAATCTTCGTCTACTGAAAGGATAGATTTCATATCAAAATGGTAAAAATGGAACCCTTACGAATCCGTCATCGGCCGAAGTATGCTCGGACGTACAAACCAAACGTACCTATCCTACTAATAATATAAACGCGAAAGTTTGTATGTATGTATGGATGTTTGTTACTCTTTCACGTCGGAATGGTTAAACCGATTTCGATGAAATTTGTTATGTAGGTACGTAGGTAGATCATAGCCTGGACTAACACATAGGCTACTTTTTATTAGCAAACCACGCGTGCGAAGCCGCGGGCGGAAGCTTGTAATATTAATTTCGAAAGTAACTCTGTCTCTTTCTGTTTTTTACGTCTTCACGAATAAACGGCTGTACCGGTTTCGATGAAATTTAGTATACAGATAGATTTTTACCAGTATTGGGACATAGGCTCCTTTTTACCCGAATAAGCCGCATACGGATCAGCTAGATAGGAACGAATGTAAAGTTTAGTACGCGTGAAAACAGTGGCACGCAGACATAGAGCGTACAAAGATCACGAGTCAATTCGGTCGAAGCTTCGAACAAGATGATCCGAGATTCTCGTACGCGCTCCTCTATAAACGTGCGACTATTTTCGCTCGTTGTTCTAAGCTTTCATTCTGTTCGTATTGTGTGTCAGAGTCCTAAGTACTAGAATAATTATCAATACCTAACCAATTAATGTCCTGTTAGCCAACGTAGGACCGTTGAGTACGATAGTAGATAGGCACAAATTGCGCACTATAAATATTGCGTCAGACAGAATACGTATTATCATTTTGAAATGGCATTATGAGTAATTTCGATTGATTTTCCTTTGTGCAATACCTAATGAAGTATCCAGAGATCTAGCTGTGGAGTGGACTATGGGTCACTGCAATAAATGGGGCCCGTCACGTTTTTTTTTTTATTTATTTACATGGTTCGCCCCGAACTGCGATCACGCGAATCTCCCAAAACACAAAAAAAAAATATTCGTAGGGCGACTCGCGCATCGATGCCTAAATAGCCTGGTACAAATCATTGAATTGTTTTTTAAAAATTAACGGGTTCTCGTCGGTATGGCGGGCTGTAAGCCACACCAGAGAAGTATGTCATTACGCTACCGCCTACTTCTGTTTTATCCACTATCGGAAAATACAAGAAGTTTTGTGGAACAAATCGTTCGACTTTCGTTAAGTATTTATTTTTCCTTTTTGTCATTACGTAATTAAACCCCTGAAAGGGTTGCCATCCTGGTACAAATGACCTGACATTTTGTGTCACCATCTCCCGGCTTAAACGTATTTAGTGGCTAAATATGATTTAGGGAGTTGTCAAATCATACAAATACGTAAAATTTAAACATGTTTAATCGCTAAATACGTTTAGGGATCGTTGTGCAAGCCGGCCTTAGTCTTTAACTAATAAAAAAAGAGTGTGTGTACTTATGTACACGCGTTAGAAGTTATACTTCTTTGGCGTATGGAAAAAAAATAACTAAAATGCAGTAGTGATTAACGATAAATATTAAAATTAATCAAAAAGATTTTATTTAAATAAATAATAAATTATTAGTATCCCCGTCGTATATGAAATTGATTTAATAAAAACACCAAAATAATATTTATTTATTCACACTGTTTAATTGTACCCTTACGAAACACGTGTTCTACATATAAAAATACTAGAATATACAACTTGAACATAGTTATCAATTTTCATACCACCTAGAACTAACTTCATGCTGTTAAATTTAGGTGTCGGTGTGCACGCGCATCGTAAAAATTCACTCTCATCATTTTTCTCCATCGCGCCAAAAGAAGTAGGTATAACTTCAAAAAATATATACAGTCGAACATAGAACTTCCTCCTGCCACGAAATGCATAACCAACGTTCATTCTAATAACAGGTAACGGGAGTTCATGTTAATGGGTTATACTTTTTTGGGGTAGAAATTGCACTTATACTGGATTTAAGACTTTTGCCGATATTTGTGTCACTAAAGCTATACGCATACCAAATTAAGGTTTAAACTAAAAATAAAAATAGGGTCGAAATGTACCTACTCACAAAGACCTTTTATTAAACGTCCCACTTGACCTAACTGTCTAATTTATTTTTTTACCCCTCTTAATCCCCAATATGTCACCAACCCCACAACATTTTTAGCTCATTTCTACACTAGGATTGTGCCATTATATACCAAATTTTGCAATGATCGGATCAACGCTTCGAAAGTTATCCTCGGACAAACAAACATACATACATACTACGCCGATTTGCCCAAGTTGATTTGGAGATCTCGCTTCGCTCGATCAAAAATATTTAAATCATTATTAAGTACGGTCGAATTTCGAGCACTGTGCACTGGACACTGGAAACTTATTTCTCGTAATAAATGTTGTAATGTAATTATAAATATAAATATGGCTGGACATTTCACACAGCGCTATCTAGCCCCAAACTAAGCAGAGCAAGTGCAAACCCCCAATTGAATATAAACAGTATTTTTCGTTGAATTTATGATCAAATGCCTACATTTAAGGACGGGAAAAGCATTTGTGTCATTCAGTGACATCCAATATCATAAATTCATACAGTATACCATACCAATTTATGACAATTATATTAGACAAGATAGAAACCGAAGACATTATAATATTCGAAAGTTAAATTCATTGGATTTTTTAAATTTTACACTGTTTATTTTTGTTATAAGTACCATATACCTACATAATTATTATAGAATATATGTACTAGTAGTTCGCCCCGAACTGAGATCTCGCGAGTCTACCATAAAAACAAAAACAATATTATTCGTAATCTTTGACTATCAAAATAGTGCCACGAAATAAAAACCAAATAACTTGGCCTACAGTTTCATTCAAATTACAGGTAACGGCAGTTTATGTAAATTGGTTACCCTTTTTTGGGGTACAAATTGTAGTTATTCTAGATTTTAGACTTTTGCCTATATTTGTGATACATAAGCTACACGCATACCAAATTACAGCACTGTGGGGTCACTGGTGTACCCTGTGAATTTTGTCAAGGTTTAGTTTTTGTTATGGCTAATAACTCAAAAACTTTACTAAAAGTAAAAAAGGGGTCTAAATATACTAATGAAGACCTTTCATATGACGTCTCACTTGACCTAATAGTCTCATTTTCATTTTTTTTACCCCTCTTTAATCTCAACAACCCCCCAAAATTTTTAGCTCATTGAATCACACCAAAATTGTGCCATCATTACCTACCTATATACCAAATTTCACGATGATCGGATAAACGCTTCGTAAGTTATCCTCGGACAAACAAACATACATACATACATACAACGCCGATTTGACCAAGTTGATTTGGAGATCTCGCTTCGCTCGATGAATAAATCATTAGCTTTTACAACTACTCGTGTTACTACTGTCTACTGTGCGAGAATTCGTTTATGAAAAGTTGTTTATATGTTTCCTCTTCCAGGCTAAGCCTAGTGAGGAGACGACAGATACCTCTGAATGTTTACCCTGCTCTACCGATTGTACTTACTAAAACTGTAACCTAAGTTAAGCTATGTACCTACGTGCATTTTGTAGTAAATAAAATTAAAAATTTTCATTTTCATTTTTTCAGATAGGGTTGCCATACATTCGGAATTTTCCGGACACGTCCGGTAATATAGGTCTTTGTCCGGAATGCGGGGGAATCTTAAAACGTCAGGAATTTCTACAATTGAAGTAGGTAACGAGTAAAATAAAACATAATACACCAAGTATTTTTATTACAAATAAATTAACAATCAACACTCAATTACTTAAGTTATTTGTCATTTTGATCATTACTGATATTTATTGCTCCCAAAATTCGAGAATTTGCTTAGTTCGTTCACATGCACGATGCTAACGACATTAATGTTATATTTACAAGAAAGTCAGGAATTTTCATCAAATGTCACGAATTTACTCCGGAATTTCTATTTTTTAATCTGGTAACCCTACACATATAAGAGTTTTAAATATGAATGTGGAAATATTTAGATGTAGTGGAAGGCCAAAGAAGACGGATGGATGGTGTCAAATTATAATTTAATTAAAATTTATTTAATTCAAGTAACACTCAACTCATTTAAAAAATAAAATACTTAACAAAATACTATGGCATTTTCAGCGTTTGTGACGCTGAAATAATCGCGACACAAGATGTCTGGCGACATTGCGTCTCGTCGCGTCGACGTTACTCAACATCCTCCAACTTCGCCCGACATCTCCAGCAGCAGTAGCAACACATCTCGGGACATTTTGTCCCCACGGACGAGGCTCAATCGTCTTCTGTTGCAGTTTCAGTATCAATCTCATTTTGCGCTTCGTAAACTTTTTTTACGATCTCAAATTGCAATCGATCGGAGACTTTCTTCGGAAGCATTTTTAATAACGAAACCATGTACTTTCCAAATATTTCTATTGAATCTTCTGGTTCCTTCTTTTTGACTACAACTTTTGGTTTTTTTAATGTTGCGTGTGCTTCGTACGATTTGCGCTTCAATGGAGTTTTTGTTTTTTGTTCCGTTTCATCGAATATTTCATCATTGAGGTAAACCTCGTTTGTGTCTGATTCATTCTGAAATATCGTACATTGTTATAAAAAGGGCGAATATAACACATTAAGACGATATACAAATTTAATTTCGGTGACGATTGGGCGGAGCATCCGCAAATGCAAAAGTAACAGTGCTATTCACTTGCTTAGGTAAAGAACGAGACAAACATGTTTCATAGCCGCGCCGCATTGTCGCAGGAGTAAACGACGTAAGCGACAAAAGATAAAATCTCGAATTGCATGAAACCAACAAATGAAAAAAAATCCTTTTTCATTAATTAAGGTACCATAATTACCTACATAACTATATAAAAAAATACTTTAAATCTTTTCTAGAGTCGGAGAATGAACGATATTAGTGTTTTAGAAGAGCCGATTTTGACAAATAATTGTAATTAGGAAAGTTTCACTAATTGCGTTTCTGACTTTCATTTATGTAGTTTAAATCCTCAAGTGGAAGAAATTATGGAGTCTGAAGGAAATCTTAAAAGGAGATCAATCTATTCATCTCAAAAAAATAGTATTAGACACCTGCGTTCTACCAACCCTTACCTATGGATGCCAAACATGGAGCTACACTACGAGAACTAAATCCCAAATAACAACTTGTCAAAGTGCTATGGAAAGAAGCGTCTTCAAAATTAGAAATATACAAAAAATCAGTAGTGAATTCATAAAAGAAAAAACAAAAGTAACAGATGCACTCCACTACGCACTTAAGTTAAAATGGCGGTGGGCAGGACATATAGCCCGATATACGGATGATAGGTGGACCATAAGAGCGACGAGATGGGTTGGACCCAGCGGCAAAAGAAAACCAGGTCGACCTAGAAAAAGATGAGCTGACGACATCACTGAAATCGCTGGGAATCAGTGGGTGATAAGTTGATAACCGCAAAAGATAGAAAGATATGGAGTAAACAGGAGGAGGCCTATACCCAAAGAGGGATTCCTAATCATACATAATATTCACAACTTAAGAAAAAAAAAGATAAGGAAATAAAGAAAGCTTAATAATAATAATACTAATAAAAAAAATCCTCAAGTAAATATTTCTTAAAAATGAAATCAGTACCATTTTTCGTTATAGAATACGACAGGTACTTAGCGGCACAATTTTTTTTACATATCGTCTTAATTTTCATTACGAACCCGAGGAAATTAAAAAAAAAGTGTTTATTTGTAATTTGTTTGTTTTTTAACATTTCATTTCAATGCATTTTTATTTTTATGTTATTTTGTTTCATATTTAATTGAAATTACCTGTCTAATTCTAAGATTTCATTATTGCTTACTAACAAAATGGATGATATTCTGAAAAATAAATTGAATTGAATTATACGCTGAGTATAGCGATACCCATAAACTACACAAAAACTGTACCTTACCCCTTGTTTTTTCCACCTTGTTTTTACCAATTTCATTTGATTTCATTTAATTTTAATGTACCTATGTGTATTTCTTAGGTTTTTGAGGTAAGTTCCTTCTGTAAAATGTTATTTGTAAATGTAATTTTCTAGTGAATGCATGACCATTGATATTAATCATGATATTGATTGGTTAATACAAATTGGTGCTGAATATATAGAACTCTTGAAATATAGCTTACTTCGTTCTCTGAGTCAATGTTAGCCTCTGCGTCATCTGATTCTGACTCCTTTACTTCAAATAATTCGCCTTTATTCGTCATCATAAATGTTTTTCCCTAAAAGTAAACAAAAACTAAGGGCCTATGCACACGGCGTATTTTAAACGCTCAGACGACACGCGTTTCACGAACGCGCGTTTACGGCGCCGTAGATTCTCAAAAAATCATAGCGACGGCCTATCAAAATTCGTAAGTCCATTTGGCCAAATTTTACAAGAGCAACAAAAAACTGATTTTCTCACAAAGTTTAAGCGATTTTTATTGAGTCACTTTTACTTTATGGTATCAAAAATACCCTCATATTGTACCTAAAGTAAGAATAATTCAATATGAATCTCTTAAACTTTGTGAGAAAATCAGTTTTCCGTTGCTCTTCTAAAATTTGTCCAATTAATTCTGATAATTAGGCCAACGATAGGTAATAATCGCGTTTGCAGTGGGTTAGGTTAGACAAATACCTACTGATACATTTACTATGTTCTCGCAAATAATCGTTATCTTATAATACGCACGCGTTATCTGCGCGATTAAAATACGCCGTGTGCATAGGCCCTAAGATACATGTAATGAATAACCAGTAATTTTAGTGTTTTCGTATCTATTTTACAAAATTAATTAGTTAGTACTTATTAGCACTAAATCGGTAGCAAATTACTAATTACCTGTGAGGTCTTCGATCAACAATACACCTAGATATATGTAGGGTCGGTGCAAAAAATCCGTCTCGGTAAATAACAGCTCACTTGCGGCGTGAGCTTATATTTTGCAATGCCTCAATGCGCATTTAAAAGTTGCAAAAATAATGCCCGGAAAAGCAATTTATCAGCCGGAGTGTCTTACTTTCGGTAAATACCTGTGGAATAAGTTATATTTTAAGCTTTAAACTGACGATTAATATCAATTTTTTGACAATATTGCCGATTTTAAACCACCGCTAAGAATGTTTGGCCAACGTCAAACGTGTGATATAGCGTTGGGCCAATAGACGCCAATAGCAAACAGAAACGAAATAAAACGATGTAGCTCGCAAGACAATAACAAGAAAAAGTACTTTATTTATTGCTACATAAGGTTGATTTCACAATAAATGTTATATAACCTACGTATTTTCATTTTTAAGTGACAGGTGTAATTTATTACTTTGTTTGTTTTTTGAGACGAATGGTCATAACATTTAAAGGATTTGTGACTTTATTATAAGGTGCTGTGGTTGTGATTAGGTTGAATTTAAATCTTTTGTCTCATTCTATTGGTAAACGAATGTAGCCGTATATTTATGTTTAAGCGGACATCATTTAACTTTGATTTTGTATAAGACCCGTAATCTAGTTGTATTGTTGATCGAAGTGTGAGGTAATGCAATTGCTATAGGCATTGGTTAATCCATCCGGGCGATAGATTAGGGTGGAATGAAAAAAGTAGTGGAATTTAATAAATAAATAAATAAATAATGCTGGACATTTCACACAGCGTCATCTCAGCATATAAAAAATATAGGTACACTCAACAAACTAGCTTCGAACTTACAGCAGTGTTTTTGTCAGAGCCGATTCGAGGGTGCGACTTGCTTAAGTGTCGCTTTAATTCAGTAAAGTCCTCGGAGTAAATGACTCTATGCCTACATATTAGACAGCTTGCTATTCTCAGCATCTCGTCCAGGCATTTGAAGTGCACCCAGATTGACCTAAAACAACATTAAACTCAGCTTTTGTGATGTTTGATACTATAAGTATAGGTCAAGTAATGAGAACTTTTCATTAATGATTAAAAAAAAACTAGTTCCAACTAGCGTAATAGATGGCGCTGCCTGGAGATAAGCCGCCAAAATATCAAAATTTGCCTAAAACAATCTTCCTTCGTCTGAAAAACAAACTCAAATTATTTATTTTTTTAATTCAAGTTCCTCGTAAAATAATGATGACACGGCATACGACAACTCGACATTGTCGACGAGTTTACATTGACAACTACTTTTCCTTTGATAATAAGCGTATGACAGAACAACGCCATCTGTTAGCAGTTATAAAAACATGGCCGTGAATACTCATTCAAGAACTTACTGGTTATCATCAGTTACAGTCTCCACACTCCCATGTGTTCTTTTCATATGTTTCGATAGATTGCTGACGCTGGTCGAGTACGACAAAACTTTCTTGCAGGTCTTGCATTGCGCTAACCGGGATCCGCTATCGACCACGTCAAAGTGTTCCCAGGCTGCGCTGCGCATTTTACTCGAGCGAGGATTCTTGTTGCTCCTGCAAGATTTAAAAAGATTTTTTTTATTATAATGCTGGATATTGATACTGACAAAGCCCCTGTACAGCTGCAACCAGTTGACATGTTATAGTTTTTAATGCCAAGGCCTCTTTACAGCCGCTTTAATTAACTAATTTTACTTTATTTTAATGTTCTTCTGACAAAGCCAGCATACAGCCGCAACTAAAATATTATTGTATTATTAATTATTAAAATACTAGTTAGGTAAATGTTTTCCTAACATTTTTTATGTAATAAAGTTGACATAACTAAGTGTTCTATAAGTCCCTATGGTTTGAAATAAATAAATATGAAATGTCATACAGCGCCATCTAGCCCCAAACCAAGCAAAGCTTGTTCTATAGGAACCAGATAACTGATAGAATACTTATATAAGTACTTTTTATTAAAAACATACTCTATAGATATCTGTAGGTAGATTAAGCAAAAATTTGTTCCGCAATGTGACTCGCAACTTCCTGCGTCTCAGACAGATATTCTCTGCGCCACGGAGGTCGCCGATTTATCGTTTCGACCGACTATATCAGACTTTTGGTCCTAGATTTTTTTTTATTTATTAAATTTGTATGACCGACACATACAGCGGTGATAACACTAATCTCTCAGACACCACAGCCACACAAGTAATATGTTAACAAAAATGTGGCATAATCAAACTACTGAACCGATTTAGATGAAATTTCTATGGGACCAATCTGAAAGTATACCCTTTCAAATAATAAAAAACTTTTGCAAATCGGTTAATAAAAGACGGAGTTATAAGGTAAAACAAAAAAAAATTACAACCGAATAGGAAACCTCCTTTTTTTGAGTTCGGTTAAAAATGTATTAGTGTGATCCTTAACGGGTTAAAATAACGTTTAACCGTTCTATTGTACCTACCTTCAAAATCTTGTGGCCGAGCCTAACATCATAGGAGAATACAAGTCGCATCGACTCCGCTGGCGCGTCAAGAGAGCATACGTCTCAAGCAGGAATGTTGCGAATATTCGCATCCGCAAATTCGGAACCTCCGCATCGATTTGGACATCTGCATCAGCATCCGCAATAATCGATGCGGATGTCCTGCTGATTGACCAATAGGATCGAAGATTTCGGTAACAAGATCGACGCGTTTATCATGTGTGTCTCGTAAATCAAGGATAACGTGTTTACTTACTTGCTTCTATCGTATGAACATTGCAGTTTTTAGTGTTATTGTGAGTATACAGTGAGTATTGTATGTTATGCGAGTTTTCTGCAGTTAATAATTTACATTTTTGTTTTATTACTACGCCAAAACGAAGTTTCTTGAAAAAATCTTAAGATTCGCATTCGCATCTGCATCCGCGGATGTCAAAAAATCTGCATCCGCAACATCCCTGGTCCCAAGTATCGCTGGAGTGATAGGATGGAGGCTGACCTGCACGACCTTGGAGCCAACTTGGCAAGAGATGGCAATGAACAGAGGAAAGTGGAGAGTTCTCACTTTGGGTCCCTGCGCCAGTGGAGTAAGAAAGTTGTACCTTCAAAAGGCGCGCTTATTCTGACAAATAGTACTCACTCATTAGCTATGTCCTCTTCTAGCACCGAATCATCAACTTTGCCGGCAAAATCGTGCTTATTATGAGACCAGACATGCTTCTGTAAGGCCGTATGATCGTCTCCGAGTTCCTCGCTACAGGCCTTACAGCTGGCTTTGCCATCAGAGATTTTGAAGTACAGCCTGGGGGGACGATTCGCCCAACTTTCTGATTTATCAGAATTTTCAAATTTGGGAGTATGTTCTCTGAAAAACACGCTGTTACTAGATTTTTTGTTAACTCATTAATACATAAATATGAGTTATTAATCATTAACAAGAGGGCCCAATTTGGCTTAAACCCAAGCGGTAAAATGTATAGGTAAATATGGTTGGCCTGACAGCGCACACAAGACATTGCTGTCACAGGCATGCTTTCAAAAACTCAGTTCAATAGAAACCCAGTTTGGCTGGGGCCAACCGCCCGATGCGATGACACGAGCGGACCACCCAATTACTCAAATATATTATTATGGCAGTCCCGACCAGCCTACACACAATGCAATATGACCTCCGTGGTACAGTGGGCGAATAGCCGGCTGAGACGCAGGAGGTAGCGGGCTCGATTCCCGCCGCGGAACAAATGTTTGCACGATCTACAGATATTTGTTCCGGGTCTGGTTGTTTCTCTATATGTATATTATAAGTATGTATAAATTTACAAAAAAAATTATATACTAATATGTATTCTATCAGTTATCTGGTTCCCATAGTACAAGCTCTGCTTAGTTTGGGGCTAGATAGCGCTGTGTGAAATGTCGAACAATATTTATTATTTATTTATTATTAATATGGTCGTAGGTGACGTCATATCGGTAACGTCCAGCCAAACTGGGTCGTCTATTAATAATGTTTTTAAGATGGATCGACGAATGTTTGTTACACAGATGACACTCACTCTATCATCAGCGAATCAGGTACTAAGTTGGCCTCTAATTCAGCCATATGCAGTCTGTTCAGATGTTTCCCTAAATTACTGACAGCTGCTTTGAAAGAGATATGAACTCGGCAAAATTTACAAATGGCGATGTTATTCACACTATCATAAACATCGAAGAAGTTCCAATGCTTGCTGCGTCTTTTACCGCTGGGACTGGGTTTCGTATCATTTTCTCTAAAAAACAACAAAATTTCGTGACTAAATAGATAAAACTAGGTTAATTATTTTACAAAGTTGTAAAATCCCCATCTATTTGCGTCTGGGATAAAAACCTGACAGCCAAAAACCACTCAACTAAACTAGCTTTCTATTTAAAACCCGCATCAAAAACGGTCGATCCGTTAGGGAACGTTGCCACGGACAGAAAACATACGTACCTAACTAATAACGCCCCTCTTTTTGATTCGGAGGTTAAAATGAATACGTAAAGCGGTAATTCTAGATTAGTAAACCTCATACCTATAACAACCTAGAAACTTCGATAATCTGTCAACCCAAAGTTAAAATGTACTTAGGTTTTCGTTTTGACCTGAAAAAATAATGTTAAACATTTTTGTCACTCATTGTACCCAGTACTTAGTATCCTGCAAAACAATAAGTTAACATGCTAATATTTGGTAAGTATACTAGGTATTAATAATAGGTAAATAATAGGATATCAGTCAAGTTTCATTCAACAACATTCCATTGTTGTGATTAAAAAATAATAGGTAATAATACTGTTGATACTCACATCGCGTCATTTTCCTCTTCCAGATCTCCCAGCGGATTAAATTCCGTTTCACTTTCGCTTTTAGAAGACATATTTTTCGTTTACAAAATACTGTTCTAAACAAGCAACGTATTTCTCAGTATATACGAGTAAATAACAGGTTTTTATCACACGCAGAGAAATACTCGAAGTGGCGATGCGGCCGCCATCTTGAATGTCAGAATAAATTGACATTCGTAACGTCAAAGACTACGTTCAAAATAGATAGGCAACTTAGCAAGCATCTGCAGATTATTTGCCTTAATCATTGAACAACACATAGTATTGGTAATGCAGTGCCATAGTAGCCAACCAGCCAAGCAATGTCTTCTTTGCATATATAAAGTAATAACACTTATATACAATTTAGGTTTTTAAATACAGTTTTTGTAGCACGCCAACCATGTTTATCTACCACAAAATAGGTTTGGCTGGTAATAATAATAGTTTTTAACAAAAATCTAACAACCGAGTTCAAAGTTGCCTGGAATATTCACACTGAAAATACAGTGGAATTGAGAACCTCCTACTTTTTTGAAGTCGGTTGAAAAAAAAGGTATAGGTTACATTTCAAGTGCAGTGTATGAAATAAATAGGCCGTGAAAAATATCGTGACCTCTTAAAATTGCCACTACGTTCACTAATACCACAGATAAGATAATACTATACTAGTACTAATACTCATGTTGATTATACAGGACGTTGCTCAGCTTAGTTAATCTTTTTAAAACAAAATAAGTAAATATTATGTTTCATAAAATCAATGGTGAATAGGTACATAAATAATATAATCATTCATTTCAGTCAATGTCCTTGTCTAATTACTCAGTATAAACTCCCAAGTGATGTACAAAAATTGACAATTAACAAATTTAAAAACGTAAATAAATAAAATCTTTCTAAAAAGCCTACTATAACATATCGGATTATTATGATGATAGAAAAGCTCGGGATTGAAATTGCTCCAACCCGTTCAAAAATGTCAGAATTAAGACATAATTTATTTTATTTATTGTTTGTATTCTAAAAGGTTCATTAAAAAGAAAACCAACCTTGTTTCTTTCCTTTCTTTCCTGGCTTGGTCGCGAAGGAACAGGCAGTAAAATGGACGTTTCAAAGTGATCCTTGTGATTTTAATGAATAAAAAGATTTTGATTTTGAGTGTTAAACTCTCACTGGGTGACTTTCAAGATAGATAACAGTGAGGCAGTTATGAAGTATGTGTCAAGATCTCTGTAGGTGTTTTTTTCGTTTCAACACTTGCAATGTTCCATCTGGCGTCAGTGGCAACGCGCGGCGAAGCACATGAAATGCGTGACGTAAGCAGTGTTGCCAGAAGGGAAGAAACTAACTGGTGCGATATTTAAAAAACGATGTTCGCCCCGAACTGAGATGTCGCGAGTCTCCGATTAAAACAACAAAATATTATTTGTTATCTTTGACTATCAAAATAGTGCCACGAAATAAATAACCAACTAACATGACCTACAGTTTTATTCAAAAACAGGTAAGGAGTTCATGTTATGTACATAGTTACAATTTTTTGGGGTACAAAATGCAGTTATTCGGTATTTCAGTTATTCGGTTATTCGGTACTTTTGCCTATATTTGTGTCACTTAAGCTACACCCATACCAAATTACAGCACTGTGGGGTCACTGGTGTACCCTGTGAGTTTTGTCAAAGTTCAGTTTATATTATGGCTAATAACTCAAAAACTATAAAGACTTTACTAAAAATAAAAACGGAGTCTAAATGTTCTAATGTACGTCAAATGAAGACCTTTCATTTGACGTCCCACTTGACCGAATAGTCTCATTTTTTTTTACCCCTCTGGAATCCCAATATCTCATCAACCCCCCAATATTTTTAGCTCATTTAGTCACACCAAAATTGTGCCATCACTACCTACCTATGTATAAAATTTCACACAAACATACATACATACATACAACGCCGATTTGCCCAAGTTGATTTAGAGATCTCGCTTCGCTCGATCAATAAAAAATTGTACGTTAATAATGAAAAATACATAAAGAATATTTTACCATGTATGTAGTGGCTGGCACGAGTAAAATAAATTGTTATTTTTGCTCATTTACATTTTTGTTTGACAGTGATCCATGCAATTTGAATGAATAACTAATTTGTATTTAATTGAAAACTAGCAATTTAATGGTACCCAACGTAACTCTTTAACATTAATCATTAGCGATTAATGTTAAAGAGACTCATCTGAAAGGAATTTCTTTCGATTTCCCTCGACTTTTTATTAGACAAGCGGGCGCCCACGGCTCGAAAATAATTTATTTTTAAACCTATGAAATGTGGAAATAGAAGTATGGGCGAGCGGATAATAATGTTAGAAAACAGACATTTTTGTATATTTAGATATTTAAAAACTTTCACGATTCTTGATTTAAAAATATCTATCAACAGCAGTCTATTGATAGATAATTTTTAAAAACATTCTAACTAGTAGTGGTTCGCCCCGAGCTGAGATCTCGCGCCATTCTCCCATAAAAACAAAAAATATATTATTTGTAATCTTTGACTATTAAAATAGTGCCACGAAATGCATCATCAACATACCTACTTGATCTACATAGTTGATTACATTTTTCTGGGGTAGAACTTGCATTTTTTTTTGCCTTTGCATGAAATTGCAGTTATTCTGGATTTATAACTTTTCCCTGTATATGTGTCACTAAAGCTACTTGCGTATCAAATTACAGCACTGTGTGGTGTACCCTGTGAACGTGACGTCACATCTAATAACTTAAAAACGACAAGGTTTAAACTAAAAATAGGGTCGAAATGTACTCACAAAGACCTTTTATTAGACGTGCCATTTTAGTTTATTTTTACCCCTCTTAATTAATCATTAATTATAACAAATATTGGTTAAATAGCTAGCGTAATTGGTACTTACTATTAGCTATTCTGTTTTTGTGTTAGAGCAGTACCTAACAGTACCGTTCACTATACTTAGACCTATCCAATCGCTTATTATAAAAAAATTATGCATTTCCAATCGATCTTATTAATGGATTGATACGGTCGAGTTTATATTACAACTTTCTTAAAATTGATTAAGATTAGACTGGTGGGTCAGTTGCACCGCGCAGCGCGTTTGTTTGTTTTTACTGTTATTTGCAATTTTGCAACTGTTGTGAACTGTCGTGAATGATTGATTAGATTAATATAAAATAAAAAAGAACCTAATGTGCTATTTAATTAGGTTGACATTAGTAAGGTACCTACCTATTAACTTATGTCTATCTAATTAACTAGCAAATACGTATTGACATACTTAATACTAAATAAATAGTGTACCTACTTACCTAGTGGGTTTTAAATGCACCACAATTTTTTTTATGGTAGGTAGGTATTAGATCAGATCATTAAATTAAAAAATTATTTATGGCACTAAAAAAAATACATAAGTGAACTTAATGCTAATTAGAACTTTCTTCCAGCTAACATTTGTGTAGTGTGGAGAAAGTGGTAGTGCCAGAAAATAGAGAGGTAAAAAAACTTATTACTTAACTTACTTACTTAGGTATGTAGGTAGCTACTTGCCTACGTTCCTACTATTTATTTTCACCTATGACAAAATTGTGCTAGTCCTAAGCCTAGTAAAGCATGAAAGAAAAGGTACTACATAAATTAATTAGGTAGGTAATAAAATAAATTTATTCAATAATCTTCACTTGGGTCAGCCAGCGCGGCCCAAACGCCATGCGCCAGCTCGTCAGATTTTACTTCGCGTTAACATAACCAAACTAAACAAGCTGCCAAACCAACCGAACGTTACAGCTATTATCACTAACGTAGCTATGGTCAACCAAGCATTCGTTGGTAAGTAGTTACCGATATCAGGTAATGGCTATCGATATCGATATTGAAACCAAATATCGATACAGTAACCGTTAGCGAAAATACTCAATAACGCCCATGTCTAAGCAGGACTACCTACCTATATACCAAATTTTACGATGATCGGATAAACGCTTCGAAAGTTATCCTCGGACAAACAAACATACCTACATACATACATACAACGCCGATTTTGCCCAAGTTATTTGGAGATCTCGCTTCACTCGATTATATAATATTATGGATCACACGTCACAATGACGTTTCATTTTGCTCGCATGCGCATTGTCGACTATTTAGGCAGGTGGCGCGTATTTTTCAGTTTTCAATAGCGGGCGTCTGTTTTGAGTTTTTATTGTTGTGTTTTGAACGGAGTTTGGCGTCATCGAGTTCAAAATATTTGTTTAGTAAACCAGCTGAACAATGTTTTGTTATGACAAGACTAAAATATCTAAATACGGACGTAGGAAGACCACCGAATCGTTAGATAGTTATTCTTTCTGTAAAACAAGTGTCTTTATCAAAATATAATAGAATTTAGAAAATCGAAAATAAATCGGATACGAAAATCTCAAAATGAAAGTGGTTGATGAAACTTCTTTTTAACTGACTTCAAAAAAAGGAGGAGGATCGCAATTCGTCGGTCCCCGATTACTCGAAGACGCCTGGACCAATTCGAGAAATTCTTATTTTGTTTAAACGGGTATACTTCCCAGATGGTCTCATTGGCACCAAGTCAGGATCTGAAGATGGAATCCCAAAAAAACGAGGGCAACCCTCAAATTTTATAGGGACGCAAACGTTTGTTACCTCAGATAATTGCTTTTTTATTTGAAAAGATATACTTTCAGATTGGTTCCATAGAAATTTTATCAAAATCATTACAGTAGTTTGGTTAAATCGGTTATATTTTTGTTAAAAAGTTACTTGTAATTTTTAGAGAGCTTTTCAACAATACCACACACACTGGGTTCAAGCAAAATGTTATTTTGTTATCGCTTATTTCCACAATGAGAAAATACTTTCAAAATATTTTTACCACAATGATACTTAAATAGGACGCGTGGTCGAGTTATCAATTAAAAATATTATCAAAATTCGTTAAACTAGTAAAAGTTATGAGTGAACGAACATACATTAAAAAAACCGACTAATTTGGAACCTCCTCTGGACCACTAGATGTGCATGGAATTGACCCCATGGCGAAATTGGTATCCCGTCCCCATAACATAATAATAACCCCGTGCGGGTGTACCACCCCGCATCAAGAGGAAGGCGGGAAGCCCCGTCTAGTTCGTAATATTTGGGATAATAATATAGTGGTTCGCCCCGAAATGAGATCTCGCACTGTAAGGGCACTAGTGTACCCTGTGAATGTTGTCATAGTTCAGTTTTTATTGTGGATAATAAGTTAAAAAACTACAAATTTAAAAATAAAAACAGGGTCGAAATGTACTCACAAAGACCTTTTACTAGACGTACCACTTGACCAGATAGTCCTATTTTTTTTTACCCCTCTTGGGCCATAATATCTCAACCCCCCCCCCCCCCCCCCACCACACATTTTTAGCTCATTGAGTCACACCAAAATTGTGTCATCAACCTACCTATATACCAAATTTCATGATTCGGTATATTGCCCAGTTGATTTGGAGATCTCGCTTCGTTCGATCAAAAAAAAAATATCTTTGGTACTTACCTAAATGTTTAGGTTGAATATTTCTAGAGTAATCTTGACCTAAATATTTTGTTTACTACCGATTATAAGATTGTTGATGTCTGTGACCTTAGCGTTAGCGAGGTTTTATGTTAAAATAATAATTCTGAGTGTCAAAATATTTTTGTTAGTATTTTTATTGTTAAGTATTTATATTCTATTGTACGTAGTTAATTTAGAACTTGTTATAACGATTTGCTTTTGTAAACTGTTATTCTAGTTCTAATTTCTAAGATAAGGGGGCGTCCATTAATTACGTGAGCATGCATATTAATTGTTCTCCAATATAAGCGTGTATTCCAAATTTCAGCTCAATCGGTTGAGGGGAAATTTTAAAATTTTAGTTTAAGTTTAAAATTCAGTTGCAAGATTTCACCCGGACAAACATATAATACATACATTGCAAGTTAATAAAAAGCTTGGCTCATTATTTCAAGATTCTCTCGTAATCTAGATTTAGGTATACCTAGTGATAAAAATTAAAAAAAAAATTGTTTAGTATTAGCCGACACCCCCCTCTCACCCCACGTGAGATTGGGCGAGATTCGGCTAGACCCCCCCCCCCTTCCCCCCCCCCCCCTGAACACCTCACATAATTAATGGACGGACCCTAACATCTCAATTAACAAAAATAAAATGACATGTCACAATAACGAGCACAAAGGGACAAGCCCAGGGGATGAAAAGAAAATGGCGGCAAAAGAAAAATGAAAATTGTAGCAGGAGCCTTATTTTGTTTTTTTGAACGAACGCCGATGACGTAGCGACCGGGTAATAGGGAACGCGTCTGTTTGCCTCTGCCGAGCGAGCGAGAACGCAACACGTGCGAGCGGAAAGAGAGATTCGCCCCACGCCACCGCGAAGGACGCGTCGGCTCCGTTGACTTTGATTATTTTATTTCATGTTTACCATCATAATTGTGTATAATTACTGTTGCTACTTGTTTATCGTGTCTCAATATACAGTTTTACCAATTGATCGTGTGCCGAACTCATTTATTCACGCCCTGAGAGACATAACCGCCTTACAAAATGGATTTTCAGAAAGATAATATATTTTAGCTATAATTACGATGATGATTTTGTCGAATTTGAACGTCCATTTATGGGGAATGGATCGATAATTATCTGATACCTACTTCCACTGGTTGCTAGGTGCTACGTTTTTAAGCGTTTCGTACGATGATCTGTTAGTAGTATATCGATAAGGAAACATGATCGACATTATTTATCCAACTACGGAAGTGGTATTTCCTTGTACGTTCGCACTACAAACTTATAATACCTATGTAGGTACTAGTTTAACTAACAATTATTTTGGCAATAGACATAGCGAATTGGCCCCATTGTTATCTCAGCTCGTAAAGGATAAATAAGTCTAAGTTAGAGGCTGTTTTAAAAATAAACTGAAGTGAAAACTTCTTTTTAGACGCGTTGGGCATTTTTAGAGATGAGAAAAAACCATTGAACTCGCGACACTGTTACCGTTACCGACACCTCTGAATATAAGTATCGGTAGTGTAGTCTACTTTTAAATTTTGAAAACATTGAGCGCTAAACGGACTCGTTTAAGTATCTACTTACGAACTATTAAAACATACAAAACATGAAAATACATAATAAAAAAAGAGTGTGTGTTTGTACCTACTTATGTACACGCGTTAGAAGTTATACTTCTTTGGCGTATGGAAAAATAAATAATAAATTATTAGTATCACCGTCGTATATGAAATTGATTTACTTAATAAAAACACCAAAATAATATTTATTTATTCACACTGTTTAATTGTACCCTTACGAAACACGTGTTCTACATATAAAAATACTAGAATATACAACTTGAACATAGTTATCAATTTTCATACCACCTAGAACTAACTTCATGCTGTTAAATTTAGGTGTCGGTGTGCGCGCGCATCGTAAAAATTCACTCTCATCATTTTTCTCCATCGCGCCAAAAGAAGTATAACTTCAATAAACAGTTAACAGACATAATTAAAATAGTTAAGAAAATTAAACAATTAAAGAATAAAAATATAATACAGTTAATAGGCATGATAAAAAGAGCTTTGAAAATTAAATAATTAGAATTATATTGCTTGAAACCAGGCAAGAACAACCACCTACGTGTGAAAACTATGGAAAACTCAACAAGTAATTTTTAAAGATTTTTTGAAAGACCAAACAGTATTAGAGTTGCTTAAAGGAGGAGGCAGATTGTTCCAACATGTCGTGGCAGCATATCTGAAGCTGATTTCTTTTCCTAACTCCGGTCCTACCTACATCTACTTTGTACCTTTCTGCTGCAACGGTCGTTATTTCTTCTATATGCTATATCAGTGACATTACTTCGTCTACGAATCTCCTCAACTCTCATTCGGTACCTACCACGAGTAAATCCTTATTGATCGACCGAAGCGAGATCTCCAAATCAACGTTGTATGTATACAGGGTTACAGGAAAAATCGTGCTAGATCCGTTAAGGGCGTGGAGTACCCATCATTTCTGACTTATTTCACTATGAAACACCCTACCCTAAACTTAACCCTTTTCGAGATATTCGACTTTTAATTTTTTTATTGAAAATTGCCGATTTTTAGGCTACTAAATTTATTTTTGTTTATTTTGTGTATCTTATTATTATTATTATTGCATTTTTACATGTGTAATAAGATGCTTTAGGACGTCTATCATTAAAATAGTGCATAAGTTAATTGAATAGACCGTAGTAGACAAGTGAAAGTTAAGAAATAAAAAAAAATATTAGAAAGTTTATTTTTCTCTAAGGGATATCTAAAAAAAATGATGATAAAGATGTTTTTTAAAATATCTACGTTTCATCAGCTATCTAACGAGGTATAATAATCTAGGGTTTTATTCAAATGCATTGAAAAAAATTTAGTTTTATAGGCGACAGTGGAGAAGAAAATTTATACTTAGCCCTAAAAAGTAAAATAAAATAATAGGTAAGCATGAAATGTCATTTATTAAAGATTTTCACACAACTTTTTCTTATTCTACAGTTCATGTTCAACATGGCCGCCTCTATTTCTGATACATTGTCGCATCCTTCTACGGAGACCAGTCTTTACTACTCCAGTGGTTAACGTGGTCCTCATTTTATTGGCTGCATCCACAATCCTTTCTCGTAAGTCTTCCACAGACGAAACTGGATTCGGCTCGCTGTACACAAGACTTTTCATGCACCCCCACACGTGAAAATCCATGGGGGTTAGGTCCGGACTTCTTGCTGGCCATGGCAACGGTCCACCTCGTCCTATCTATTTGTTTGGATAATTTGTGTCCAGCCAGTCTCTGACACTTCTCCTGAAATGGGCAGGGCAGCCATCGTGTTGGAACCACATGTCCCTGATCAGGTTGAGTGGCAGATCATCCAGCAAATCACTTAAGTCTGCTCTCAGGAAATTTTCGTAGCTTTCCCCATTTAGATTATCCGGGAGAAAGTAAGGTCCAATCAAATGATTGGAGATAATGCCCATCCACACATTCACGCTGAATCTTCGTTGGGACCCCTTCACTCTTTTCTTATTGGGATTCCTTAGCTCTTTTGGGGCCCAGTAATGGGCGTTGTGATAGTTAGTTATGCCATCTTTATCAAATTTGGACTCATCCGTCCACAAGATATTTCTTAGAAAATCTGGGTCTTCTACGTCAGCATTTAGCATAAATCTGAAAAAGTCCAATCTTCTCGCGGGGTCTCCTTCTTCAATAACGTGTACCGGCGTGTAATGGTACGGGTATAGGCCAGCAGTATGCACTGTAAACCACACTCTCCATTGCGAAAGTCCCAGATCACGGGCAACAATATTAGTGGAAGTAGTCGGATCCGCTCGAAAGCGTTGCACTATCTCATTGTCCTGTTCTTCGTCATCAATTCGTGGTCTTCCCATGTCTGTATTTCGTCTCAAAACAGAGCCAGTTTCTCGAAGTCTTCGATAGACTCTGTCAAAAACGGCCACACCCGGCACTCGACGACCGGGGTAGCGAGTTATGTATTCGTAGCGAGCTTGCGCAGACACACAATCGCAGTATCCGTAACAAATAAGCATATCAGCATATTCCTCAGGTGTGTAGGACGTCATCTTCAACACTTCCGTATCACAGGTACAAATCAGAGTCCGGTTAACAAGCACAGTAGTCACAAATCAGAAGAAATAGTCCAGAACCACAGCCAAGTCGAGAAAAAGAGCAAAACGATATCACATCTACTATGTACGAAGCACAAAAGCAGACTGACAACCAAAACTGTTGTACCCCCCGTGAGAAAGGATTGTGTATGCAGCCAATAAAATGAGGACCACGTTAACCACTGGAGTAGTAAAGACTGGTATCCGTAGAAGGATGCGACAATGTATCAGAAGTAGAGGCGGCCATGTTGAACATGAACTGTAGAATAAGAAAAAGTTGTGTGAAAATCTTTAATAAATAACATTTCATGCTTACCTATTATTTTATTTTACTTTTTAGGGCTAAGTATAAATTGTCTTCTCCACTGTCGCCTATAAAACTAAATTTTTTTCAATGCATTTGAATAAAACCCTAGATTATTATACCTCGTTAGATAGCTGATGAAACGTAGATATTTTAAAAAAACATCTGCCGAACCATTGCCATAATATTTTTTTTAGATATCCCTTAGAGAAAAATAAACTTTCTAATATTTTTTTTTATTTCTTAACTTTCACTTGTCTACTACGGTCTATTCAATTAACTTATGCACTATTTTAATGATTGACGTCCTAAAGCATCTTATTACACATGTAAAAATTCAATAATAATAATAATAAGATACACAAAATAAACAAAAATAAATTTAGTAGCCTAAAAATCGGCAATTTTCAATAAAAAAATTAAAAGTCGAATATCTCGAAAAGGGTTAAGTTTAGGGTAGGGTGTTTCATAGTGAAATAAGTCAGAAATGATGGGTACTCCACGCCCTTAACGGATCTAGCACGATTTTTCCTGTAACCCTGTATATGTTTGTCTGTCCAAGGATAACTTTCGAAGAAAATGAGACTATTAGGTCAAGTGGGACGTCAAATGAAAGGTCTTCATTAGTACTAAGATTTCGGCTCCGTTTTAGTAAATTTATTGTAGTTTTTGAGTTACTAAAGTACCTACATACCTATTAGCCATAATAAAAACTGAACTTTGACAATATGCACAGGATACGCCAGTAACCTCACAGTGCTGAAATTTGGTACGTATACGTGTCACACTCACAGCTTTAGTAACACAAATATAGGCAAAAGTCTGAAATCCAGAATTACTGCAATTTCTACCCCAAAAACGAGTAACCAATGACATGAACTCCCGTAACCTATAATTTGAATGAAACTGTAGGTCAAATTATATGGTTATCATTTCGTGGCACTATGTTCATAGTCAAAGATTATTTAAATATTTTTTTTTGTCTCTAAGGGAGTCTCGCAAGAAGATCGGGGTGAACCACTAGTCCTATATAGTGTGTACAACATTATTTATTATTTTCTAAACTACATAAAGCTCTCACAACCGCACAGAACCGGTTAGAGAAAGGCGACGTTGCCGCTCTTCCGCCCCGGAATAGTACAGAGTATTCTATGCGGGGTGATGGCTGGTCAAATAGGACGCCTTGAATCGACGCTTGTTTACCAAACGAAGTAGGTATTTTGGAATACGATATTCGTAGCTTTTTACGGTCTGTTTTGTATATTTTTACGTAGATCCAGTAATGTTACACAACAATAACTAGGTAAACGTACTTACATAAGTAAGGTTAGTAAATACCAACCTACCTAGGTCGGTAAGTGTCTACAACTATTAACACTATTTACAACCTACAATAATTTCTAATTATCACCTTACCTATACCTAAGCTATTAAAAATATTGCTGCGTGTGTGATTATGTAATCTAGGATCTACCTATTTTATGCCTTTTCTTAAAATAGGTGCATACCTACCTACGTTGTTGTTGGCTTCTTATTGTAATTAAATATAAGCAGTTCCTGTTTAGTGTTCATTACCTAAAAATAGATCTATTCATTGTAAGTTAGTTTAGTTTTAATTTGTAAGTTTCAATCTGCATTGTAAATGAGTCTTGTCACACCCTTACACGTACACGTCTATTAGAATAAGTTCTATATATTTAAGTTTTGATGTAGGTAACTAATAACGAATATCGTGTTGCAATAAATGAATTAATACTGAATCCAGACCTACCTCACTTACCTACGCCTTAGACAAACAATTAAAGTACTAACTACCGTAAAATGGGGTTATAAATAAAAAGTTTATTTCAGACCAGACAGATCCATAATTTAACACGTTATAATATTGTTAGTAGGTACACAAAACGACAAGATAAAAAATAAATGCGGTAATATTGGAACATGAGCGCATCTACTAAGACACCAGGAATGCAAAGCCATCCAGCGCCTCATGGTATATGAGCTCATGTTCCCGGCAACAACGGTCAGGAAGCTGTTGGTGCTTCCACGCATGCGGCTCACCAGGGATGCGGTTCTTTTTCGAATGATCGCGTAGAAATCATCAGTACGCGCATCTGCAAACATCCCTGATGCGCTACAGAACCTTGGCAGTCCTAACAACATCCTGAAACTGTATTGGATTCGTAAGGCATGGTAGGATTTCTGCGTTATGAAAGCCCCTCTTGCTTTTAGGAATTTTATTATAAGTTTTAAAAATTCTATGGATTTGAATGGACATTTTTTTACTATAAGTAGCATCATAAAACCGATTTGTGATGAAAAAAAAAACGTTTATTTATTTATCAATCTAATTGGTAGAGAACAGGGGTCGAAATTTGAGAGGAATTCGTAAAAACATTTTTTTAGCGTTCGCCCTCCTTTTCTTCCACACTCCTCCACAAAGTTTTCTCTTCACGTAGTATTTATGTATGATAGGTAGCCTACCTGGCAAAAGAGACACTTACCTACTAATTTCCCTTAAAAAGAAAAAACTTGAAAATAATTATCGCTGAACAAACATAAAAAAATATTTAGACGAATTGATAACTGCCTCTTTTATCTGAAGTCAGTTTTTGATAACGAATAATTTTATTTGCTCGACTTGATACCTAAACGTATTTAGCAACTAAACACGTTTAAGTATATGTATTAGTATGATTTAACAACTCACTAAATCATATTTAGCCATTAAATACGTTTACGGGTCGGTTCCCGTCACCGGTTTAGTCACCGTGGCTAAATATGATTTAGAGAGTTGTCAAATCATACAAATATGTACGTCAAATTGAAACATGTTTATTCGCTAAATACGTTTAGGAATCGTTGCGCAAGAAGTAACCAAGCCAAGTCATCGTGAATATGCTTTTGAAAAATTCACAATACATTCTGTATGTTACCATTACAACACCATGGTTTGCTGGTCAGTAAAAAAACATGGAATTAAAATGTCTGGCTGAGTGCAATGTGCATAGGGGATCTTCGCACCCCTCGTTAGCAAGTAGGGTTGCCGCCACCCGTACTCTTAAGATATTATTATCCTCTTTTTCTTGTAAGTGTACCTTATAATCTACTAGCTGTTGCCCGCGACTTCGTACGCGTTACACTAAATGTTTAGGTAACCTAGAAATAAAGCTAACCTCGCTGTTAAAACTTGACTTGACACTCCATTTTTATCCCATGCGATCTGATTTATGGGATAAAAGGTAGCCTATGTGGTAATCCAGGTTATAATCTGCGTACATATTAAATTTCATCGAAATCGGGTAAGCCGTTACGACGTGATTGAGTAACAAACAAACATCCAAACTTTTGCATTTATAATATTAGTGTGTTGACTTGACACCGATAAAGTACGCTAAAATACTATTTGTATTTACGGCTTATTTTTTATTTTTTAAAGCCGTTATTTCCTTGTCTTTTTTTTTCAAAAGTTGTAATATTCCACTAATATTATAAACGCGAATGTTTGTATGGATTTATGTGTGGATGTTCGTTACTCTTTCACATCGTAACGGCTGAACCGAATTCGATGAAATTTGATATGTACGTAGATTATAACCTGGATTAACATATAGATAGGCTACTTTTTATTGAAAAAACACGCGTGCGAAGCCGCGGGCGGAAGCTAGTATTAAATATGATTAGGAACCCCTCCTTGGGTATAGCCGAATAGGCCTCCTTGTGCAGCTGGGTCCGTGGCTACTGGCTTATTAATAGTTGATCGAGCGAAGCGAGATCTCCAAACCAACTTGGGCAAATCGGCGTTTTATGTATGTATGTTTGTCCGAGGATAACTTTCGAAGCGTTTATCCGATCATCGTGAAATTTGGTTTATAGGTAGGTAATACTGGCACAATTTTGGTGTGACTCAATGAGCTTAAAATTTTGGGGGGTTGTTGAGATATTCGAGTTCAAGAGGGGTAAAAAAAAATTAAAATGGGACTATTAGGTCAACTGACACGTCAAATGAAAGGTCTTCATTAGTACATTTCGACCCCGTTTTTATTTTTGGTAAAAATTTTATAGTTTTTGAGTTATGAGCCATAATAAAAACGAAACTTTGACAAAATTCACATGGTACACCAGTGACCACACAGTGCTGTAATTTAGTATGCGTGTAGCTTAAGTATCACAAATATAGGCAAAAGTCTGAAATCTAGAATAACTGCAATTTGTACCCCAAAAAAGGATAACCAATGAACATGAACTCCCGTTACCTGTAATTTAAATGAAACTGTAGGTCAAGTTGGTTGGTTATTTATTTCGTGGCACTATTTTGATAGTCAAAGATTACGTATAACATTTTTTTTTGTTTTTATGGTAGACTCGCGAGATCTAAGTTCGGGGTGAACCAATAGTTTTAAAACTTAGTTACGACAGATATTTGTTAAATGTTGCGAAAAGTAACAAATAGTATGTTTTTGAAGATAAATAAGTAAGTACTATTATTTAATCGACTTCAAATAAAGAGGCTGTTCTCAATATGTACATCGGATTTTATTTTTTGATGTGTAACATCTTTCCTCTCGGTTTGTGTGAGTGATTTTGGAAAAAGGGACGGAAATGTGTAACAGGAAACCGGGGAAGCGCGTGCTATTTGATTTGACCAATAAGCGCGCGGTGGTCACATGTTTCACATCACATGCGACTACTGTGTGGGCTCCTAGTTTTTATGCCTTGACCGATTCGAGAAATTCTTTTTTTGTTTAAAAGGTTATACTTCCAGGTGGTCCCAAGTCAGGATCAGATGATGGGATCATCAGAAAGGATATACTTTCATATTGGTCTCATAGAAATTTCATCAGAATCAGTTCAGTAGTTTGGTTAAGTCAGTTGGTATTTTATTTTTGTTCTATCGAAATGAAAAACACCTCTACTCGGCGCGGCGAACCTTGATCCCTATGACACTGACAGCTAATGTCACCATAATATAACATTGTAGTGGCGTCACCATTAAATTGGGATCATATTGGGGGCGTCTAAAAATGCCATTAATAAATTTTACGTAGCTTTATACCATTAGTAATGATATTCCGTTGATATTTTTAACAATTCTTAACATTTACAACAAGTTATCTCAATCTGAATTTATGTTTACGTTCTGCAAAACTTACGTCGTGTGACGTTTATCGACTAGGGCGGCAAGTATTGATAAAAAAATGTCGGTAATGGAAACGAGTGCACTTTTTCAGACAAAATAAATAAATGAGGAACATTCATTTTCATGATAAAATATATACTTATATAGGAAAAACGTGTTTACCGGGTTAAACATTATTAGAAAATAACAAGGTTGGAAACTTTCGTTTTACTTACCTACTTAATCTATTCCAAAAATCTTATATTAATACAACAACAACATAATGGACATTAAAAATGCACATTATAATATCTTTTAAAACATGTTTACCAACGTGGCTGAATGCAAGCCACACCTTTGTCTAAAAAAAAAAATTATCGACACGACCAAAGACACGACCCATCACTAACACGAACTGTCATAGGGATCAAGGTTCGCCGCGCCGAGTATAGGTACTTTATTCGGCCCAAAATAAGGTGGAAACCCTATCAGCGTCCCCCCCCCAACACTGCAACGTATGATTTATAAACGAATTATCAGTATCAAAACTATGAAACTTGACTGCAGTATAAATTAATCACCATAATATGACGACCTCCGCGGCGCAGTGGGCGAAAATCCGGCTGGGACGCAGGAGTTGCAGGTTCGATTATGTGAACAAATATTTGCATGATCTACAGATATTTGTTCTAGGTCTGGTTGTTTCTCTATCTATACTAATATTATAACGAGGAAAGATTTGATTGTTTGTTTGCATTGAATAGGTTCCGAAACCACTGGACCTTTTACTTAACTGCGCAGAAGGCGGGTAATGTTTTTATTGAAAAACTACGCGTGCGAAGCTGCGGATTTGGGGGGATATATCATAACAGGCAATAAAGAGACACCTGGGAATGTCTGGGCATACAGCAAACCTAGAAACAAAGAAGGACGTGTCCTTGGAATGACACCTTACCGCCGCCGCCGCTTGCCGTTAACAAGGATAGAACAAGTTAAGTTTGTTTAAATGACGTCACAACATGATAGCGAGAAGGAGATAGCAACATAATTTATTTTTATAAATTAACGTACTATTAAATTACGAAGTAACTAGTTACTTCCCGCGACTTCGTCCGCCATTTTCTGGATCTAGACAACAATGCCACCTATAACTGAAAACCATCTATGTGACCGTGGAGTACAATTTTTTTAAATTAAACTCCGTTTTTATTAATTCACACGGTTTTTTAAAAGAGCCCTTATTCTTTAAAATTCAATTCAATTTAATTATTTTTACAAAAAACAAATACATTAAAAACCGAACACAGATGAAACACAATTATAGTATTACAAAAATAACTGGTTCCCGTAGTAAAAGCTCTGCTTAGTTTGGAGGTAGACACCGCTGTGTGAAATGTCCAGCAATATTTATTTATTTTTATTTTTTAGCATTCAGGGATACTGTACCTAGCTTTAATTATGTGTTAAAATAATCTGGATCGATTCAGTAGTTTCTGAATTACCTTTACAAACATACAAACAACCTCTTTATAATAGTAGAATTTAGAATACTTAGAGTCTTAGGTTAAACATATTTTTGTCTGATAATGCTGACGGCCGTTGGGGCAGAAAGCTTCTTGAGTGGAGACCACACACTGGAAGGCGCAGAGTAGGTAGGACGGCTCTCCACTAGACATTATAGATGGAAATTTGACCTGGTAAAGGTTGCTGTGAGCCGTTGGGTGCAGCGACAAGATCGGTCGCTGTGTAAGTCTGTGGGGGGGGGGGGGGGATATGTTCAGCAGTGGACGTCATGTGTCTGATATAATGATGATTAACGTAATAGTTCTATACACTTAGTAACCTAATTTACCGGTTTCAAAGTGAAACCGATTGCAACAAAAGTTGCGTAATTGCCCCCTGAAAAACTTTGAAAAATTATGTTTTTACAACATAAAAATATTAGACATCACCCTACATTAACTACATAGACATTTGTAGTTATACGAGAGGTCCAACGTTCAACTTGTTTTTCCGTCCATTTAACGGTTTACTGAGTAGTTAAAAAACCTGCACATTCATTATTTGTTAATTTTGTCTGCCATTTTCTCATTTGCAATACCTACCTAATATTTTTGTACACGCTTAATGTCTCTGCAGCTAATATTAATGTATTGTGATGGTGCTGTCACAGAGGTAGTACTGGTATTAGAAATAGATCACGTATCGTAGCACGTAGAGATCTACCAGTGAAACTACGCGCCTTTTTCATTGCAATTGTAAGGATCATTGTGAAACTTCGTACCTACTGTAAGTAAGCTTAAAGTAGACGCGGTAGACTGGCAAACAGACAGGAAGATCTCCAATAGGTTAGAACAAGATAAAAAAATAAATAGTTTTCTACGTCATCGTAGCTTCTAGAATCTCACCCTTATGGTCAACACCAGCATCCCTCTGTTCCTCTGACAGAAATATCTCGTATGTAAACATGTGTTTTCTTCTCAAATGGCTCCGCATATTATGTGTTGTCGATTTGTAGCTTATAGTTTCGCTGCAAAAATTACACGCGGCTCGCCCCGGCGTGTTTTTAATCTTTGTATAATATCTCCACATAGGGCTAGTCTTTCTACCATCGCCGACCATTTTGTGATGTTATTATTCGTTCACTTTTTTAACACAAATTTTGAGATAAAAACGTTTGTTAAACAAAAACGATAACACAAAAAATACAAGTTGAAACTAGAAGCCTTAGGTTAAAATAACTCACTCTGTCTCTGTCGCACTAGCAACTGCGCCTGCGCGGACAGTCGCGTCAACTGTTTCTCAGATTGAACGTTGCGTTTCGTTCATTCGTTTTAAAGTGCGCTTTACACAAGATATTTATCAATTTCAAATTGCGAACCCATTCACTCATCGAGTCCTTGAATTTGAACTTTCGTATGTATTTCTCTCAGCTTACAGTAATACGATCCAAAATAATAATGATTGAACTACGAGTAGTGCACTGATCACATCTAGTTTTTTCTAGTACTAATGTAAGTTATTTTTGAAACCAACTAGATGGATTATACTTTAGTTTGCCTTACTAAGGAGTTGAATCAACTAAGTTGAAGTTGCGAGGTGTAACGCTGCAGTTAAAATTAACTATATACTTCATGCTTTGAAAAAACTCTGGTAGGGTAAGTAAAGTATCGTTGAATAGAACACATTTCTACCTTTCTGCAATATTTATTTATGTAGAAGATAAATAGGGACGCCATCGTTGTTATATTTATAGGTTTTGTTCTGTCATAATTCTTACTTATTATTCATGCCTACGCGAACACAACATTGCCAATTTGATATAAGTACCTACCTAGGTAAGTATAGTCCAATCATGTGTAATTTTATAGATTTCGATGTGCTCTTTCCGAATTTCAACACCTCCTTTTTTCGAACCAAATGACTGGGCCAGTATGTGACATTAAAATATAGGTAACATATATATGTATGTACCTATGTACCGAGCTAAACTAAGAGATCAAGTAAAATACACATACCTATTTAATATACCTTATTTTATATTTAATATACATACCGAATGGTGGCGGAGGAGCAGGTATTGTAACGTTAACAGTGTCGCGGGTTCAATGTTTTTTTCTCATCTCAAAAAATGCCCAACGCGCCTAAAGAAGTTTTCACTTCAAAAAACAATTAAAATAATTTAATAAAGGTAAGTAAGGGTGCAGTGCAGTATAAGTAAGTATTCCATCCCAATTAACAATGTTCCAAATCCAGGCACCGAGGACCGAGTAGGTACCGAGCCAGCCTCATTCCTATTAAAGACTTGATCAATAACAGACCGCGTGGCGTTGCCAGCTCGCCATTCAAAACATACTCTCTAGGTATACCAACCATGTATTTATCTACGTAGGTTACGAGCAAGACACATCGAAATTCCAAACTCTATGCTACATGATAAAGTTGAGATTCGTGTAACAATATACTGCAGTCACTACGTTCTAGAACTCGAGAGCGATGTAAACAAGATCAGAACGCAAGCGATTGTGGGCCTTAACTGTTTGAATTAAACGTTTAGTTTTCGGTATCCGAGTTGTTATCGTTGTTATGGTACGAGTGCTAAAAATCACGTAGACACTCGACTGGTTGAATTGGGTTGAATGAATAAAATGCGTGTCTAATGAATGACGCTTGGAAGTTTCTGGATGGGCTTAGCTAGAGTGTCTATTCGCCTACTATACGCCTACAGAAATATTCTATTCTATTTTATTTTCAGCCCTTTGTGTCCCAATCAATCAATCAATTAATAAAACATTTAGGTAGGTATTTGATTCAAATGAGGTTTACAAACAATTCTTACATTCTTTTACTGACGACCTCCGTGGTACAGTATAGACGGGCTGAAGCCTTTGAAAATGGCAGAAACGGAAAAAAAATAGTACGATGAAACCCCCTAAAATTCTACCACCTTCTAAAATTAATGTTGCTATTGGTAGGTTAAATCAGGATCTTTAGCGTATAATCGATTGGTGTAAATCAAACAGCTTGGTCTTAAACCCTAACAAGTCCAAATATCTGATTCTTGGGTCTAAAAGTCAGATTAAAACTATCAATGCCGAATATCCCAGAGTTTTAGTGGGTGGAGTTTCTATAGATCGAGTTGCTGAAGCCAGAAATTTAGGTCTCATTATGGACAGTTCTTTGCATTTCGAAAAACATGTTCTACAAATAGTTCAAAATTGTTTTTACCGGCTGTCCGTTTTGTATAGGATGCGCGAACATCTTAGCATCGATTTACGAATCCAGTTATGCGATTCACTTATTTTATCTAAACTTAGCTACGCTGATAACGTTTTTGGAGAATGTTTGCTAGGTCGTACAAAAAAACTTATTCAGCGCCTACAGAACGCTTGTGTGCGTTTCTGTTTTCCCATTCCGCGACGAGCTCACATTTCTCCGTACATAAATGCCAATGGACTAATGAATATGTCATCGCGTCGAATTCTCCATTTTGCAACTTTACTCTTTGGCATTATTGGAAATCAGAAACCATTATATTTATACGAAAAGCTTCACTTTTCGGACCGTCTTAAGCGTCTTGCTGTCCGTTTACTTTGTCCTAGACACAGAACAGCTGCATTTCGTGGCAGCTTCAGATATGCTGCCACGAAATGTTGGAACAATCTGCCTCCTCCTATAAGGAACTCTAATACTGTTTGGTCTTTCAAAAAATCTTTAAAAAAGTACTTGTTGAGTTTTCAAAAGTTTTCACACGTAGGTGGTTGTTCTGGGCCTGGTTTCTAGCAATATAATTCTAATTATTTAATTTTCAAAGCTCTCTTTATTATGCCTGTTTACTGTATTATATATATATTTTTTTTATTATTATTATTCACACATATTTATTTTAAAACTCGTTTATAAAAAATACATTTTTCACTACAAAGTATCTTACAAAAAACAAACATTATAGTAAAAAATATATTTATAAAAACGGTAAACCACCGACCGCGAAGCAAGGCCCAAGCGATCGGTGGCTAGGGCTGCAGAGAGAGGAACCTCCTGACTATGCGTGCCGAGTCCAGGAGTACCGCCTTCTGTATCTGACCCTTGATTCAATTTCCTAGCGAGAGCCTCTTAAGGTATTGGTCGAGGCTCTTCGCTATCAGTCCGTTGACCGACACAACTATCGGAACGATAATTGTTGATTCCACATCCCACATGGCGGTAATCTCATGAGCCAAGTCAAGGTACTTGCTTAGCTTGTCCTTCTCGGCCTTCACGAGATTAGCATCATGTGGGATAGTAATATCAACAAGTATCGCTCGGCGCTCTGACCGGTCTACCAGCACGATATCTGGCTTATTGGCAACAATAGTCCTGTCCGTGATGATAGACCGGTCCCAATAGAGCGTGGCACGGCCATTTTCCAGAACTGGCTCTGGCACATATTTATAATATGGCACCTCAGGTCCAACAAGGCCATACTGAAGAGCAAGCTGCTGATGGATAATTCTGGCAACTTGATTATGTCTATGCAAATACTCAGAGTTAGCAAGGTGCGAACAACCCGAAAGCACATGTCTAAGGGACTCTCCGGGCTGGTGACAAGCTCTGCAGATGTCGACCGTCCCATCCTTCATAATATACTTTCGGTAATTGTTCGTCTTGATAACCTCATCCATAATTGCACAGACAAAACCTTCAGTTTCTCCGAAGAGATCACCGAAGCGTAACCAGATTACCGAGTCGAGCGGGTCTACATCTGGTCCTGTTAGAGCTTTGTAGAACCGCCCATGAAGCTCCTTACTCTTCCATATGGCCTCGCGATCCTGAGTGGTCAGCACCGATGGTTTATGCCAGTTCTCGTTTGCCAAAGAGAGCGGGGTAAAGTTTTTGTCAACTGCAACGACATCCCGATGCATCCCACACACATTATTAAGGAAATACTCCCTGAGATTGTACACCTCGCGGTTATGAAGGGTTTTGGCATTTAAAAAGCCCCGACCACCACATTTCCGCGGGATGTACATTCTCATTACCGAAGAGCGTGGGTGCCGCATACGATGGGTCGTGAGCTGTTTGCGAACTCTACAATCCAGGGCTTCTAATTCTGTCTGAGTCCATCTCAGTATGCCAAAGGTGTATATGAGTAGGGGCATAACCCAGCCGTTGAAGGCACGGACCTTGTTGCCACCTGACAAATGACTGTTAAGAACTTTTGTCAAGCGGCAAAAGAAACGTTCGCGCACCGACTGTTTTATCTCCCTATCTATAATACCCAACGACTCCGACATACCGAGATATTTGTATGTCTCGACTTCAGAGAGAGATCTGAGAGATATTGTCTCGGAAAGCTGCACATTTGAAGAATTTACAACTCTCCCACGCCGTACTTGCATGACCGCGCACTTCTCAACACCGAATTCCATGCTGATGGCGTTGCTAAATACCTGTGTGATATTAAGCAATGTCTCCAACTCCGAACTCTTAGATGCAAAAAGCTTGAGGTCATCCATGTACAGCAGATGAGAAATGATTTTCCCCTCTCTCCGAAGTCGATGGCCTAGACCTGAATCCTTTAGCAAAGTGCTAAGAGGATTCAGTGCCAGGCAAAACCACAAAGGACTCAGACTATCTCCCTGGAATATACCCCGCTCAATCCTTATGAGATCATGCGGAATAGAGGAACCATCTGCTACCTGGATGATGAAGAATTGTATTCCACTGTCTCATACACGATCCTAAAAAGAGTCTCAAAGTTGCATTTACTTTATACAACTCTAAGACCCTCTCTAGCCATGTATGAGGCACCGAATCATATGCCTTCTTATAGTCAATCCAAGCAACTGAGAGGTTCTGCGCCTGATCTGCTGGCTAATGGCCATGTCAATGAGGAGAAGCTCCTTAGTACCACGGGACCCAACCCTACATCCATTCTGTGCAGGTGCCAAAATATTGTTCTCAACAATATGCGAGTTAATTTTTGCAGTCAGAATGGATGTAAGGAGCTTGTAGATGGTAGGCAAGCACGTGATGGGTCTATAGTTTTTGGCTTCCGCGGTACTACCGGACTTATGGAGCAGGAAGGTGACACCTGTGGTTAGAAACATTGGGAGAGATCCAAGTACGAGGGCTTCCTGGAATTGTGTGGCAAGCACCGAATGTGAGCATCGGAACCACTTCAGCCAGAAGTTGTGCAGTCCATCCGGCCCAGGACTTTTCCAGTTCTGAGCCGAACGGATAGCACAACTAACGTCCAAAGGGCAGATGGTAAAATCTTCCATATCTTCAATCGACTCACACTCGCCCCTCACAACACTCATCCAGTCGCCCTCCGTGTGTTCGATAGGTGCAGACCAGATGTTTCGCCAAAAGTTATTTGCAGTTTCAACATCTGGTAGTTCCGCTACACGCCCATCATGAACACTGTTATCGGGTTTCTCCCAGTTTCTATACACCTTCCTTTGGTCGCTTTGAAAGTTGCGATTCTGCCAGTATCTATCCACACGTTCTCTATAGCGACGAATACGGCTAGCCCATGCAGATACTTTCTGCTTCAAAAAGTCAATACGCTCTGTGACACTAGCCATGTAGTCCTGGGGCCGGGTTTCGGTTCCAGCAAATGCCTGTGTCACAAAGCGCATTACACGCGGGCGATGGTTACCCCCTCTAAAACAGATTAGTTTCGCAATAAGAGTCCTAAACCCACTGATACGCCGTTCGATCCGCACTTGCCAAGAAGGGACACCGCCAGCAGGCCGCGGTGCTCGCTCAGTATCCGGTAACTTGACACGAGCAACGCGACACGCTGCAACAGCTCCGCAGTACAGGATCGCATTTGTATCAGCAAGATCTTTGCTAGTTAATAAGTGCGGAACTAGCAATGGGTTCAGGGCCCGGACTATCGCCAAATTTCGTCTGTGCGTAGGGAAGCGAGGAAGCCGTGGTCTAGTTTCGAAAGGTGTGGACCGATATGACAAGATCGCATCGTCCAAAGCCCTCCTCAAAAGCTCATTTTCTTGGGTACTCACGCTGCTATATCCGAAGTCGACGTCTTCAGCTACGGGGTCCGCCTGCGTTGCCACCGATATCAGAGGTGCCGAAACCGGCGGCGTAACAGTCGGGCCCCGTTGCGAGTGGTCAACCACTTGATCTCTCAGCGCTTCTGATCGAAGCCGATCAAGTACATTGTCGTCCAACAATTTCAACCGTTGGATGGCACGTACTTGATCCGACAGTCGTTGTGCGGTGACGGACACGGTTGGTTCAAGGGCCTGAAACAGAGGAAGCATCCGAACCCGGTACACGGTCAGGTAGGTTCCTCCCACTGTAGCTCTATAAAATGCGCGCATGACGTTCACATTCATTTGGTTTGTCCACTTCATGCGACGCACTATGCTGCTGGAGGCGGGAGCCGGACGCGGGACTGAGTGTCCCACAGGCCCCAAGCCGACCGACAGCGGAGGCCGCCCTCGCCGTACAGGTGATCGCGACGGCGGAGGCGACGGCAGTCCGCTCTCATCACTCGACACACAGCTGGTGTCCGGGGGGGTCCCATACGCCTCATCCCCGGATGACGACGCCGCGGAGCTCGACGAGGCGGGCGGCGGTGGTGGTGGTTGTGCGTTCCTTCTCGTATCCGCTCGTAGTACTTTCGTCTGAGATCTTGTGATCATTATTGAGATATTGTGATTTTTATGGTTTGCATTGTAGGATAAAAAATTTAAATGTATTCTGCAGTAAAAATATCACTTTGAATTGTAAAATGTTAATAAAAAACATATTTGTAAAAAATCTCAGAGAAAATTTCGACTGACAGGAGCGGTGACATTTTTTTTTTTTTTTTTTTTTTATTATTATTATTATTTTTTTTAATTGTTAATTTTTCAAAACTATTTTAATTATGTCTGTTAACTGTTTATGATTGTGTATTTTCATGTTTTGTATATTTTAATAGTTCGTAAGTAGGGAGGTACCTAAACGAGTCCGAAAGTTTATATGTACGTGTAGGTACTGGCAATGTGTATCGATAGGTAATTGTAAACACAGTTGCTGCCCTGCACACACAAAAATGGCACCACGGAAGACCAGCGCTATAGTAGTATAAATATGCTACTATAGCACAATGCTGAGTGGTGACCGTTTTTGCTCACAAATTTGTTCATTAATTTATACCCATTTTTCTAAGCCATTGTACACTTGTGATGCAAAATAAACGTTTTGCTATTCTATTCTATTCTATTCTAAACCCATAAAAACATAAACATAAACAAAGGCCATAAAAAGTTTTTATGTCCCAAACACACTGTAATTTTTTTGATTTGAAATATTTATTTGTTTACCTTATTTTGACTTAATATTGTTGGACAATTCCAGTGCTGATAACAGTGAACGAGACCGACCTAATATATAAGGCGCTGCGCAGACCGTGCGCGCTCAGTTGTGCCATTCAGATCATCCAAAATCGCTTCTTGCGAAAAGCCTCAAGCTCGCCCTGGTATTTTCGCAATAACGATTTACATCGCGATATGAAATTAGATTCAATAGCCAAGTTCATGAAGCTCGCTTCCAAGCGGTATTATGAACTTGCCTCCCATCATCCGAACCCTTTGGTACACACCATCCCGGTTTACCCTTTGGATCTGCCCGCCAACAAAATCCTACGTCGTCCGAGACACGTTCTCGGAGACCCGGATGACGAAATCACCTCCGCTGATGCGGAAGCGATATCTGAGTCATCTATATCAGACAGAGCAAACACTTCACAGAAACACCGACCTCGCCGGCGAGGTCGACGAGTCCCTTCAGTCGCCGCTTATACGAGGTACAGACATGTACCCGGGCGTTTCTCTCCTATCCCCACCCCGGCAACTGCCCAAGCCGAGGCTCGTACCTAAGTGGTGCCCTTGCGCTAGTTGCCTAAATAACTTACTGGGCCGAGCGCCATCTGCGCTAGCCAAAAGTTCGGTTAAGCTGTCACGGCCTCAGAGGCCAACAGCGAGCTTAGTCCATCAGAAAAAAAAACGCGCGCTCATTCTTATTCGAGACTTTGTGCTGTGCGAACGTGTTTAAGTGCTTACGTGGTTAGTTGTTTACGTATTTTAGTGATGACGTGGTGTTTAATTAAAATAAAACGCTAGTTCATTTGTTTGTAATAATTGTTAAAATTTGTGTTTATGAAAGTTTCCTTTTAAAAAAATAGTTTTTACTTTTTATTTCTAAAAATATCTTATATTTGGCAACATCAGCAAAATGGAGCTAACATTATGTACGGCAAGCCGAACAATTTATTTTATAACTAAATATAAAATAACACAACATCTAAATGCGCTAATTACGTATGAAATGTGATCCATCTCGTTTTTTTTTTACCCCAGCTGAATTTTTACATGTATGGACGATACAAGAAGGCATAGCTTAATTAAATTTAACACTGTAAAATACGTCTCGCGTGGCGACGGTCACAGAGTAACTAATGGCGTTCGCGTAAAACTACTCTATTTTGGAGTAGTTTTGTCGCTGAATAAATAAATCAGGCGCGGCTTCTAGGTTTTTCTGTATTCTGAGATTTGAATCTATCTCCAAATCAACTTGATCAATCGGCGTTGTACGTATGTACCTATGTATGTTTATTTTTCACGAGCTTAACTTTCGAAGCGTAGATCCGATCATCGTGAAATTTGATACATAGGTAGTAATGGCACAATTCTGGTGTGAATAACTGAGCTAAAAAGGGGGGGTTGTTGAGATATTGGGGGTCAAGTGGGATGTTTAATGACAGGTCTTTATTTATATATTTCGAACCCGTTTTTATTTTTAGTTTAAAAATTATAGTTTAGTTATTAGCAATTATAAAAACTGAATTTTGACGAAATTCAGACCAGTGGTAGACCAGTGACCCCACAGTGCTGTAATTTGGTATTTGTGTAGCTTTAGCGACACAAATATAGGGAAAAGTCTGGAATCCAGAATAACTGCAATTTCTACCCCTAAAAAGAGTAACCTATTTATATGAGTCCCCGTTACTTGTAATTTGAATAAACCTGTAGGTCAAGTTATTGGTTTGAGCATTTCGTGGCACTATTTTAGTAGTCAAAGATTATGTAGGTATGAGTTATATTTTTTGTAGTTTTTTGGTAGACTCGCGAGATCTCAGTTCGGGGCAAGCCCTAGTTATAGTTTTTTAATAGTTGCCCGGGAAATTTGAAAACTCTGGAAAAACAAATTACTTTTTAGGGTTCCGTACCCAAAGGGTCAAACGGGACCCTATTACTAAGACTCCGCTGTCTGTCTGTCCGTCTCATCTCATGAACCGTTATATTTAGACAGTTGAAATTTTCACAGATGATGTATTTCTATTGCCGCTATAACAACAAATACTACAAACAGAATAAAATAAATATTTAAAGGGCTCCCATACAACAAACGTGATTTTTTTGCTCGATATTAATAACGGCAATAGGTAGACGCTTGAAATATTCATAGAATATTTAGTTATATATTTTCACTTTAAAAATAAATAATTAAATTAAGATAAAACAAATGACTGTGGGACTGGGCGGGCCACGTTGCCCGAATGCACTCCGAGAAATGGGCCCATATTGTGACACCATGGGCGCCTGAAGATGGAGGGCGACGTCGGGGTCGGCCGAGAAAGCGTTGGCGGGACGATTTGGTCACCTTCCAAAGAGGATGGTGGAAGATAGCGACGGATAGGGATACTTGGAGGGACTTGGGGGAGACCTTTGTCCAGCAGTGGGACGAGATAGGTTAGAGAAAAAAAAAAACAAATATTTAACGGGGGCTCCCATACAATAGACATGATTTTTTTGCCGATTTTTATTTCTGTGGGATTTTTGTGTGAACTCAAGACTAAGATTTCACAAGGCTATACATATTGTGAAATCTGTAAGAAAACCTGAGAGGGAACACGGACTATATATGTAGTTACTACAAAATTAGGTGACAGTAGCACCCAGTAATATACTAAAGACCTCAGTAAGTGACCGGCACCTTCGCTATTGCAGTGACTTAGGTAATTTCTCGTTGACATAAGACATTACAAGATGCAAAAAAAAAAGTGGCACTCCGGTCCGGGATTGAGTAAAGCAAACCAAGAAACACGAGTCGAGTCCTGCGTTACATTACTCAACCGTCACAATAACGAGGAAATTTTGAATCGTATCGTTACTTGTGCTGAAAAATGGATCCTGTACAATAATCGCAAACGCTCATCACAATGGTTGAACCCAGGAGAACTGGCCAAATCCTGCTCCAAGCGAAACTTGACTCAGAAAAAGGTACCTACTGGTAAGTGTCTGGTGGACCAGTGCTGGTGTCGTCCACTATAGCTTCCTAAGATCTGGCCAGACGATTAGGGCAGATCTGTATTGTCAACAATTGCAAACCATGATGGAAAAGCTAGCCGTTAATAAACCAAGACTGGTCAATTGCTCTAGCCCACTGCTGCTTCAGGACAACGCTAAACCACACACTGCACAGCAGACGGTCGCTAAATTAGAGGAGCTGCGATTGGAATGTCTCCAACACCCACTGTACTTCTCGGGCTTGCTCCAACAGGTGACCACTTTTTCCGGAATTTGGACAACTTCTTGCAAGAAAAAAATTCAATTCCGTTGAGGCTGTCAAAACCGCCTTCAAAGATTTTATTGATTCTCGCTCCAACAGTTTTTTTCAGCAAAGGAATCAATGAACTACCGATAATATGACAAAAGTGCATAGATAACAATGGTTCATACTTTGATAGATTAATTAAAAAACATTCAATAAAAAAAATCGTTTTCTTTTTCCATACAAACCGCCAGTTTTATATGTAAAGACCTAATATGACGACCTCCGTGGCGCAGTGGGCGCATAGCCAGCTGAGACGCAGAAGGTAGCGGGGGTGTAAACATTTGTTCCGGATCTGGATGTTTTTCTATATTATACATATTATAAGTATGTATCTACAAAAAATATATATAAGTATTACCTATATCAGTTATCTAGTTCCCATAGTAAAAGCTCTGCTTAGTTTGGGGCTAGATAGCGCTGTGTGAAATGTCCAGCAGTATTCATTATATTTTATTTATTATTCCTACAGACTAAATGAAAGACACTCTGTATTCAGACAAGCACAGCGTACGATACATTATATCCAGTTAAACAGACATTGATGTAACGAAACAGCGATAACTAACCATTTTACCGATACCGCTAGTAGCCGTCGAAAACCTGTCTTTAGGTTATTTCTTTTGGATCTTGCGATCGAACTACGTAACATAATAAATTAACAGTAAATAGGTAATACACATATTCGATATAAAGTTACTTACTTCATAGAAATAGTTTCTTTGTAATATTTACTGTTTTGGTAGAATGTATAACAACACGTTTCTTTCTACCGCCTAGAATTTACTACTAGCGCCATCTAGCCAATCGAGGTGCATCCAAAGTAATCCAAACTTTACTTACCATCTTTTGTATGGTTTAGGTTATTAGAGTCTTTTAGCAGTAAACAATAGACAGAATAATGTCGTTTCTTCAAATGAGCTTTTAGATTTCCGGTTGAGGATTTGTAGCTTCGAGACTCATTGCATATTGAACAAATCGCGCGGAAACCATTCCCGCATTTTGTGAAGTATTTCCAAAGCGGACTTGTTAGACGTTTTGGCATTATTAATTGGCAACGATAAAGCGTTGGATACCCGCATTAAGTTATAGACCGTTACAATCACTTTATACTAACAATATTATGTTTTTTCCGTACCGATAGCGGCGTTGCGCTAGTTACGTTTTGGCGTTTCACGAAACTAGCTGTTATCAGTGTTGCCAGCACCTCAATTAAAAAAAGGCCGACTTTTGGTACGAAAGACTGAAATTGTAATAAAAAAACGTTATTTAACTAAAAAAATATTTTAATTATTTAAAGAACAAAGACTGGACAGTTTTAACTTATATTTTATTTTAGCACTTATCAAACATAACATTCGAGCCTGATCCTGAGATCTTCTCATCCAATCCTTGCCAGCCACAGCGCGCAAATCGTAATTAGGTTGTAAATGTATTATTAGGGATTTCCCTACCCTATGGCTGGACCAAGTGGCCGTGTAAATAGCGGGGCGGGGATCGCCTCGGTCTCATGGCTGGCAGGCTACGCTTGGCTTTCGGAATCGATGGACGTGTTTATGTGCTAAAGTTGGTGTCTTTCCATATTAGAAGCAGTGGTTAAGTTTTACTAGGATGTTATTGTTGTAGTTAAAATCATTGTTAGTAATAAATCCTAGACAGGTTTATTTGGGTTTCTTTTAAAAAAAATAACATTGAGGCTAGTTTGTAACATCAGAAAGGTGGGATCATTCACGTGTTTTAGACCGTTTGCTATCCAAATTTAGTTTTAATTGTTTTGTGTTGGTTACGTCTATTGTTTGACCCGTAAGTACGCTTTATTTTAGTTTGTTGTGCGTTCTATAAAATGTCAGGTCGTTCGTCCAGGCCTAGACAACACGAGCACTCTCGTAGGCGGGAACATACTAGGAGTAGGACGCGCGAGTCACGTGGTCATTTTATTAACCAAACCGCCGCCCGCCAACAAGTCGCCTACAAAACCGTTTAATGATCAGTCAAGATAGGTTGGCTAGGCGCCGTGATGCCTCGCGTAGTTCTTATGATAGCTCTCGCAGACGACGCTACAGTTCTTATGGTCGTCGCGATACATCACAGATGTTACTTACGCTCGTTTTTGTCGAGGTTAAAAGCAATCGAAAGTAGTCTACATTTTAAAATGACACAATCTAACGATAGTCCATCGCATCCGATTACCGAAAGCCAAGCATGCCGACACCCCGCGGCGGGCGAGGGTCGGGCGTGACAAAGGAGGTGACTCAGGTTAAGGGTGCGGACAGCATTGTTGGAGAGTAGACACTGCGCTTCTTAAGACAAAGGCTCATAACTTTATTATCTTTTGATAACTGTTTTGATTTGTGAGCACGACTTTGACGTGTGGTGCGCAGAGGTCGTCCACGAATGGTTAGTGAATAATTGGGTGAATCGCGAGTACATATGGCGCATAGAGAGTTGTTTACGGGGCGATGCAAAATTATGTTAAATGATTTGGTGAGTAATAATAATAGATTGTGGAGCAGCTTTAAGGTGGAATTTTGTGTCTCTTTGTGCCCGCGTAAAATTGATGTTGATACTGTTCTCTATGAAGACTTGAGCACTAACTTCAATTAATACTAAACTTTTGCGAAGTACGCGTGGAAATCACTATTGTGCCCTAATATTGTTAAGGGCTTATTGCACCAGTTAAAGTGTCATTAGTAGTGCGAGGTATCTCTTACACTCATGTCAAGGCAACCGATGCTAAACTATCATCAAGGGTGCTAGTCGAATTCTTGTCTGTTTACGTAAAGCCTAAAAATTGATAATCGTTAGTCTAACAATGCTGCTCGTGCCTCCACTCTACTAATGTGGGTATGTCTTACCGACGACGAAAACGTGAGGTTTTATTTCTAGTGACAGTAAGATTACGTGTCTTTGTGGCAAGCTAGATCAAAAGAAATGGTTTTGCGCAAAAAAAGTCGTAAGTCTGAAACTTCCGCTTTAACTGAGGCTCTCAACATCAAGCGATATTAGACCTAGTACATATTTCCCTTTTTGTAAACAAATCGGACAAGCAATAAAAAGTCCATTGAGGTAAATGTTTGCTCATTGTTTAACCGAAACAAAATACGTAACTTTGTTAGCTGTATTTCAAAAAGTATCCGCTAATGTTTTGACAGACAGTGGGTCTGTTATTTTATTGACATTGGTTTTAATTTTATTAGAATGGCAACTTAAAGCTTGATGCATGGAGTAAAAAGCCAGTACGTTGTATTCTACTTCTTATGTAACGACTATTCTTACAGGTCTCAATCGAGACATTTGTTGTACCAGCCGATTTCAGCAATGCGCTAATTACAATCAACTGTGTAGAGCGTGTCCCCTGTGGATGCTAAGAACATTAACTAAGCTCCCTCTTACTTGTACCGATAAAGATTGTCTACTGTGAATAATTCAGGTGTTCTTCGATTTATTTTTATTCTGATTATTTTCTAATAATGTAACCGCAACATGCACAGTGAATACGGGTAGTATCGAAATTAAATTAACTTCGGCGTACCGTTGTCATTATCATTTCGTTCATAAGCTTTCAGTAGTATAAGGTAAATGACTATTTAAAAAAAAAACTACTTTCCTGGATACTGAAGTACCTAAGCAAACTGATTGAACATGGTCAGGTACGGCCGAACCTTGGTAAGTTTAATGCTAACAAAAGGGAAGTTCGTATATTTTCAGGATTGGCAGGATATTTCCGTTACTATATCACGAGTTATGCTTCTACAACTGCATGCATAGCCTGCTAAGAAAAGACGAATCCTTCTTTTGTGGCACTGAGTGAGTACTGGTCGCAACTACTTACTCATTGCGTGACTAATGAGTCCGTCTTAGCTATCTTTGATCCTAAGTTGTCTACAGAACTTCACACCGACGTCAGTGTTGGACTCGGTGCGATCTTATTCTAAGAGCACGCCAATAAAAGACCGCTATTAAGTACTTAGGTCATAAATCCACTCAGGGTGCAGAATCTCATTACCAAAGCTTTGAGCCGCATACACTAGCCGACCGTCGTACGCGCGCTGCAGCCACAACATTTTTTTTTTGCAACAAATAGCGACGTACTCTAATTCTTTGAAACTGACGGAACGTAGGTATAAGACCTTTTTGTTACCAATAGTCGCGCGCTAGTGGGGTTACCTTCAAGACTTTAGGTTCATCGTCGACTACAAAAAAATGGTTGTTTGATGCAGACTCATGCTGGTTTCATCATCATCATCTCAGCCCGTTTGCACCGACTGTTGGTGATTATTTATTACGCCATTCTTTCCGGTATGCTGACTTACTTAGTCGAAACTCTTCTGTTGACTTAATCATACGTTAGCTGCTCATGTGGAGACTCCAGAGTTGGCGTTAAAATTGAAGAATGGGTAGTTAAAATGACAAGGTGGTCTAATTCTAATTATAGTGTGGAGGAAATAAGATCTGCATTGACGTTCCGCATTGGGGTGTATTGTGCATTACCCTCCTTCTAACCTGACCCCAACCATCCTAGCTCTATCCTGAATTAACGTAGCAGGACTTTGGGTTGATAGATGCAGCTTTCCAAGATCCCCGTGGATGTTATTGCGGTGAGGATTCGATGAGTTCCTGCAGACCCGTCTTCAGTCTGACATCGCTTATGGCCATACGGTGAAGTATCACTAGCTACACCGTCTCTTCTTCCTGAAGACATGCGCGACAAAGCGTACTGTCCGTGGCCCCGGTCTACAAGAGGTGATGGTTAAGTTTGCAGTATCCTGATGATTCTTCTGATGACCATCATCCTGAAATCTTCGCGTTTCATTTTTAACAGGGTATAAAAAAAAATACAATGTGGTACACGATCGAAAACGATTTATTGTTTTAGAAGTTAACACCAACTGAGGCAGACCGATGACCTTTTTAGTTTCATTCCGAAGGGCTACAGGCTTAGTTTGTTGAGAGTATTTCATGACGACCACGATCATACCTGTACTGACAGAACAACTGATTTAATATTGCTTAATTTTAGATTTCCTGGTATACGTCAATTTGTGATAAAGTGTGTGGGGTCGTTGTATTACATGCCTAGCACACAAAAAGATACCAAGAGCTCCGCTGCAGCCAATGGAGTCCTGGGCAATGCTAGAAAACTCCGTTCTGTGGTTCACAGCAACCTTCCTCGTTGGTATGTTTTTATAGTCATTGACGAGTTCTAAAAAAATCTGTCTCCTTTACTTCTTATAGATACAAGCCAACGAGACACTGATGAATTCAAACTCACCAACGTGGTATCATTATTTGGTACCCCATCAACTATAGTTTGTGACCGTGGCAGAATGTTCGACAGCGCCGTCTTCCAAAAATTGAGTCTGTGATTTGGGTAATTTTATCACGCCTGGTAAGCACCGCAAAAACGTACAGGTAAACTGTACGTCAAACTGTCCTTAACATGCTACGCGTTGAAGTTGGCACTATAGACTCTCAATGGTCCGACGTGCTGTGAAACTTGGAAGGTAAAGTCTCTCAATATTACCTCACCACTGCAGCAGCTGCTGGTGTGCGTAGATGCGACGACTCCGGTCAACAGATCTCTAGTGTGAGATGTCGCCTTGGAGAACCCTAATCTATATCAAGAGGTTGTTTTCATTCTCAGAAGGCGACGGGCATCTGAGCTGCTAGAATCCAGCATCAGGATGCATCAATGGAGGTCGGCGGCTGCCTCGCAACTTTGCTGTTGGTGAGGTGACTTCGTGTTCGTGAGCAAGGCTGCCCATATGACCTGGAAACTGGACCCGGCAAGCGCGGCCCTGCTGTAGCGCGGCGAGTGGGCCCTGGATGGATTCATTCAGTCTTCCCTGAGGGTCATGGCCTCCGACGTTAAGCTAACTTGGGGCCTCTAGCGTGTCAGGGCAGCAGATCACTTTTGGTCTCTGTCTGTGACTTTCCTGCGCTATGCTAACTTGGGGCCTCTAGCGTGTCAGGGCAGCAGATCACTTTTGGTCTCTGTCTGTGACTTTCCTGCGCTATGCTAACTTGGGGCCTCTAGCGTGTCAGGGCAGCAGATCACTTTTGGTCTCTGTCTGTGACTTTCCTGCGCTACGCTAACTTTGCGTCTCTAGCGTGTCAGGGTGACAGACCCTATGGTCTGTGCCTGTGACCTACCGAAGCAGTGTATAGCGAGTGATGGAGTCCGGAATCTTTCATTCGAGATGCATTGTATCATTGTTTGTGAATCCTGAAGCTATCCAAAGGTTGTTTTGTACTAGTAAACCACTTACAGTTCCTTTTCTTGTGGACGCTTGAGTGCACGCTTGCGCCCATAACATAAGGAGTTTTCTTATTCAGTTCAGCTTTGTACATATGTACATCTACTACTTTTAAATGAATGGTACTTTGTTAAAAGAAATTGACTTTAAACGTTTGTCTAGCTTCAGACTTTGCGCTTATTTTCAAGTCACTTCAAATCTGTTTTTGTTGTGTGTTGCAGAGAGTGATCGATCTGATGATGCTCAGCTTGTAAGGGCTGAACCTCCTACAGTAGATACTGCAGGCGAGGACGCCTTGCTGTCAGGAGAGGCCGTATTAGGGATTTCCCTACCCTATGGCTGGACCAAGTGGCCGTGTAAATAGCGGGGCGGGGATCGCCTCGGTCTCATGGCAGTAGACATGGGCGTTATTGAATATTTTCGCTAGCGGTTACTGTATCGATATTTGGTTTCTGTATCGATACCGATAACCATTACCTGATATCGGTACCGACTTACCAACGAAACGAAGGCAACGAACGAATGCTTGTTTTACCACAGCTACGTTAGTGATAATAGCAGTGACTTTCGGTTGGTTTGGTTATGTTAGGTGTACGAATACGCTGGGCGGGTCTGGGTTTATCCACTAGTAGTTGCTATGCCTAGCTTGCGGCTTCAGCCGCTTGTATTGGATAAATCCAGGCCTTCCTTACTCGGCTCTGGGAGCGAGTAGGGAGGCGTTTGGTCTTGAGGGAGAGCGCAGGTCGTGTAGATCCTCAAGGCAAGTCTGGTGGGGTCGTTCCTTCTCGCGGTTGCTGCCCGCTATTGGTCTATTTCCATCAGAAATAGACGTAACGGAAACCACCAGGCGCCGGCACTTTGTCGGTGGGGTAGGATGGGTAGACACACTGGTGTCCATCTGTCTAGCAGATCGACAGCCATGATGAAGGCAGGGACGTGCTGGGGGAGCAGTCTGGTGGAGAGAGAGGATCCGAGGATTCTTCTAAGGATCAGAGTGTGGGCAGGAAAGACCACATCTCAGGGTTTCGGTGCCTGCCGAAGGGAGTATTGCGCGTGTGAGTCTGCATTTGTGTTGCTGCTGCTCGTGCACAACTGCGTCTACGGTTGTGGGTGAGGGGATGCGGCATGGATCTGGCCTCACACGTGGAGTATGGTCGGGGGGAACTCGGCCGCTAGGGCACCCATCACAGGGGACCTAACCCCTTCAAAAAGGAAAAAAAAACTATGGAAATGACGAATCGCAAAAAACTACCTCAGGCGGGTACCAGCTGCTCCGCAGTTGGAGAATCCCGTAGCGGCGTAGCGCCAGCTACGTCGTTGTTCCCCAGTTCGTATTCTGAGGGGGGAGCCGATCGTCTTATAGTTGCTGAAGAACGTTGGTCTTCCGATGCTTCGGCTCGGTCGACGTGCGATATGGATAGAGAGACGAAAGCAGTCACCTCCCGCGCTTCGGTGCGGGAGAGGGGTGCTTCAGTTTCGAAAGGTGTGGGTAGTGTGGGTGGATCGGAAGAGCAGTCTTTGGAGAAGATGGGTTCCTTCGTGAAACCAAGGATTCGGTCGAGCGCGGTGAGCGTGGCGGCTGCATTGAGCGATAGAGGGGAGGAGTCGGACTGCTCTATTATGTCCGTCTCCTCGTTTGCCTCGACAGCGTCGGACATGTCCCGTGCTGTTCAAAAGCGTGGCAGGAAGGCTGATGGAGTGTCAGATCCTCAAGGGTCTAAGCGCGCCATGTTCCTCAAGGACAGGGAGAGGCCGGATGAGGACGATGTCTTCGACCCGTCTGTCCTCCCCTTGAACTTGAGGTTGAAAGGGAAGCTGCCAAAGCCAGCTGATCTTGAAAGAGAGATGAAAGGGCAGCCGACTGAGGATGTAGTCGCCGCAATCAAGGTCAACTTGGACACGGTCGAGAAGATCGCCGACAAGTCCAAGAATCTGAAAGGCGACTACGTTCACGGTCTGCGTGTAGCGGTGAGGAAGGCGATGGCTGGCGTCCTTGAGTTGACGCAGAGAACGTCCTTGGACGCCAACGTGGAGCGCCTAGAAAAGGAGAACGCTGACCTACGAGTGCAAATGGCGGCCCTTTCTAAAAAGGTGGACCAGCTGACGGATGCAATCCGTGAGCACACCACTTCCCAGGCTAGCGCAGGGAGTGTGGCCAAGCCGACGGCATTACCACTTGCCACCGGCGGGAAAGATTGGGAGGGCCAGTTCATGGACCGCATTGGCGCTCTTATGGACAGGAAGTTGGCTGCGGCTTTTAAAGTCCAGCCTTCGACCTCTCAGGTCAGTGAAGTTCCCGTGGCTCCAGGCCCTACCAAGAAGGGCAAAGCCAAGGGCAAGAAAGACGGCAAGGGGAAGCAGTCGCAGCCGGCGCCGGATGTCCCTGAGTCTGCAGTGCAGTTGCGGCTTTCCGAGGCACGGGCACCGCTGGAGCCGGAGTACACGTGGGCGACCGTGACGAGGAAGAAGGTGAAAAAACCTTCGCCTCCCAAAAAGGCGGTACCCCCAATGACGCCTGCCCCAAAACCTGGCCAGAAAGCTGGCCCTAAGGCTGGCTCTAAGGCAGGACGTTCGACGAAGCCGATGCGGCTGCCGACATCTGCGGCGATTGCGGTGACAATTCCGGAGGGCTCGGATATCACCTACGAAGCGGTGATGGCGGCCGCAAAGGCCCGGATTCGGCTGTCCGAAGTCGGGTTGGACACAGTTGGCTTCAAGCGGGCTATAACGGGGGGGCTAATTATGGAGGTGCCAGGTCCTGACTGCACATCCAAGGCAGACGCTCTGGCTGGTCGGTTGCGGGAGGCCCTCGTCGAGATGGGTGTGCGCATTTCGCGCCCCGTCAAGACGGGTGACCTGCGGCTTAAAGACCTGGACGACAGTGTTACTTCGCAGGAGGTGGCCGCCGCCGTGGCTGGGGCTGGAGACTGCTCGGCCGACGATGTGCGGGTGGGCGACATACGTCGCTCTCCCACTGCCCTGGGCACGGTTTGGGTCCGTTGTCCACTGGCCTGCATTCGCAAGCTAGTCGCGGCAAAGCACGTCACCGTCGGGTGGGTTTCGGCTCGGGTCGATTATTTGACCTCACGGCCGTTGCAATGCTTCCGGTGCCTGGAGTACGGGCACGTACGCAGCATGTGTCACAGTACGGTGGACCGCACCAACTTGTGCTACGCGTGTGGCGAGCCCGATCATCGGGCGAGCCAATGCACGCGTCCACTTAGGTGTCCGCTGTGTTCCGACAAGGGCTGTAAGGCTGACCATAGGATGGGTAGCAAGCGTTGCACCCCTCCTAAGGCTAAAAGGAAACCTCCTGCAGCCCCAGCACCGGAAAGCAAAACGGCCCCACCAAAGGAGACCGTTGAGTCGGGCAAAGCCCCGCCGCCCCAGGAGGCCATGGAGGCCTCTTAATGGATCACACCATTAGGGTCCTCCAGTGCAATCTCAACCACTGCCGAGCTGCGCAGGACCTCCTCCTGCAAACGCTCGCGCAGTGGTCAATTGCACTTGCCGTAATGTCAGAGCCCTATCGTGCCCCGATTCATCCTCGCTGGTTTGGGGACGACGGGGGCTCTGTTGCTATCTATTGGGGCGGTGGTGAAGGTGATCCCCCCTGCGCCCTTATTGAAAAGGGCGAGGGTTTCGTAGCTGTAGAGTGGGGCCACATAGCCGTTGTGGGCTGTTACGTCTCCCCCAACTGTACTCTCGCCGATTACGAGGTGTACCTGGACAAGGTGGGAAGCTGCATTCGCAGATGCCTGCCCCGTCCTGTGCTTGTCTTGGGTGACTTCAACGCTCACTCTCGCGAGTGGGGGAGTCCCCGAAACAACCCAAGGGGAGTAAAGGTTGTTGACTGGGCGGCGGGATTTGACCTCCGGCTTTTAAATCGGGGGTCCGTAAGCACGTGTGTGCGGTGGCAGGGAGAGTCAATCGTGGATTTATCCTGGGCGACTCCTTCTGTCACACACATGGTGTCGGGATGGAGGGTAGCAGAGGAGATGGTCACACTAAGCGACCATCGCCACATCGTTTTCAATGTAGCTCTTCGCCCACCCGACCATGTGTCCCGCCGCAGTAGCGACCTGCCGCGACGATGGGCCTTTAAGCGGCTAGATAGCGATCTGTTGAAAGCCGCAGCCATCGTCGCGGCCTGGCCGGATGTCGAGGAAGAGCTGCCTGATCCTGAGAGGGAAGCAGCCTGGTTCCGGACAACGATGACGTCCATTTGTGATGCATCGATGCCCCGAACTGGGCAAACCAAGCGTAGGGCGGTGTACTGGTGGTCGAACGAGATTGCAAGGCTGCGCGAGGCGTGCCTGCGTGCTCGACGCCAGTACACTAGAGCCCGGAGGAGACGGCGAGCCCTTGCCGAAGAGACGGAGAGAGTTTACGTAGTTTACCGATGCGCTACCAAGGCACTCCAAGGCGCTATTGCCGATGCCAAGTCTCGGTGTTGGAGTGAACTCCTCGAGGGGCTGGACAGGGATCCGTGGGGGCGACCGTACAAAACTGTACTGGGTAAACTCCGGCCCTGGGTTCCACCGCTGACGGAAACCCTGGACCCTGCTTTTGTTAGGAGAGTGGTAGACACCCTCTTCCCCAAGGTTCAGGACAGTCCCTCATCCCCCGGGCTACCTTCGGACCCGAACACCTGGTCCGATGAACTGGGAGTAACTGAAGAGGAGTTGCACCGAGCTGTGAAGCGCCTCGGGGCACGTAACACCGCGCCAGGCCCGGATGGGATTCCTGGTCGGGCGTGGGTGCTGGCTCTTTCCGCCGGATTGGGGGACAGGCTGAGGCGACTATTTGATAGTTGCTTCTGCTCTGGAACTTTCCCCAAGGATTGGAAGGAGGCAAGGGTGGTCCTCTTGAAGAAGGGTGGCAGGGCCACGGATTCTCCGTCTGCGTATCGTCCCATATGCCTGCTGGACGAGGCTGGAAAATTGTTTGAAAGAATAATTGCCGCTCGTCTATGCACTCATTTGCAGCAGGAAGGTCCCGACCTGTCGGATAACCAGTTTGGTTTCCGACGGGCGCGGTCGACAGTTGACGCGATTCTTCGCGTCCAGTCACTATCGAAGCAGGCCGTGTCCCGGGGCGGGAAGATGTTGGCGGTATCTTTGGATATCGTCAACGCGTTTAATTCCTTGCCCTGGAGGGCGATCAGGGAGGCGCTCGTTTTTCATGGAGTTCCCCTCTACCTGCAGCGCATAGTTGGCGCCTATCTGCGCGACAGATGTGTGCAGTATGTGGGCCGGGACGGTGCATTGCACCGGAGGGAGGTGTTTTGTGGGGTTCCGCAAGGGTCCGTTTTGGGCCCGCTCTTGTGGAACCTTGCATACGATGTGGTCTTGCGCGTCGATCTACCCGTCGGCATACACGTTGTCTGCTACGCGGATGACACTTTAGTGTTAGCTGACGGGGACTCATCCGACGGGACCAGAGAGCTCGCCGAGCTTGGGGTGGCTTGCGTCGTCAACAAGATCCACGAGCTGGGTTTGCGGATAGCGCCTCAGAAGACCGAAGCGCTGTGGTTCCACAAGCTCCCGAGGGGAAAGGAACCACCCAGCATGTCCGTTCGCGTGGGTGACGTTGATGTCCAGGTGGGGCGGTACCTCAAGTACCTGGGGCTCACCTTGGACAGTCGCTGGGGTTTCGAAGAGCACTTTAACTGTGCGGTTCTTCGGATCCAGAAGGTAGTGGGTGCTCTGCACAGACTGCTGCCCAATCTCGGGGGGCCAAGGGAGGGGGTTCGCCGACTCTACGCGGGGGTCGTGCGATCGATGGCTCTCTACGGAGCACCTGTGTGGTCTAGTAGACTGACGGGTGTTAGGCGCTGCAGGACTATGTATAATAGTCTGCAGCGCACTATAGCTATTCGTATCGCGCGAGGATACCGGACGATATCGTTTGAGGCGGCAACTCTCTTGGCGCGGTTTCCGCACTTTGACATCTTGGCAGCGATGGATGCACGTGTGTACGTTCGTCTTCGACAGGATGACGGGGGCGGAGCAGCGCCGGTGGAGGTAAGGCATGAGGAGCGACAACGTGCGCTCGTAGAATGGCGCGAGCGGTTCGACGAACCGCGGTACTCGCGCCAGCGCATCGTTGGCGCAATTCTGCCGAGCTTCGAAGGCTGGCTAGGGAGGGAATGGGGAAATGTCACCTATCGACTTACCCAGGTACTCACCGGGCACGGGTGCTTCGGTGAGTACCTAAATAGGATTGGACGCGAACGGACACCGCAATGTCACCATTGTGGGTGGGACCGGGATTCTGCCCAGCATACGCTCGAGGAATGCTCAGCGTGGTGCGTGGAAAGGCGGAACCTGATCACTAGGATCGGGCAGGACCTCCGTCTGCCAAACGTAGTAGCGGCTATGTTGGCAGACGAGGACGGCTGGAAGGCCGTGGCCTCTTTCTGTGAGACCGTATTGGTTCGGAAAGAGGCCGCTGAGCGAGATCGGGAGAGGGCCGATCCCGCTCGGAGAAGGCGGCGGCGGGGTGCAGGCAACGGCCACCCCGCGCCGCCCGCCTCGTGAAGGGGCAGAGTAATGGTTTCCCCTGCCATACAGGGGACCTTTCGGGTACGTGGGTAGTCAGAGGGAGGGCTCTGGCCAACCCGGATAGCGGACTCAGGGAGGGCAGCCGCACAATGTGGCATGTGCTGCTGTGCACGCACCGTGAGGGTGCTGGGGGCAACAGCCCCTGGGACGTGCTCTTTATGGGCGTTGTGCATGAGGGGGGCTCTGGTGCGTTTCTTGTGAGATCCCAGAACCCTGTGACATGCATTGAGGCCGGCCACCGGGGAGGTTTTAGTGGGTCGTTGAGTCCGACAACCTCACATAACCCGTATTGTACCCTGCATGCAATACGGGTATCTGGATGCAGATTTACTCCTCGAAAAAAAAAAAAAAAAAAAAAGGTGTACGAATACGCTAAAGTGAAGTAGAATCTGGCGTGCTGGCGCATGGCGTTTGGGCCGCGCTAACTGGCCCCAGTGAGGATTATTGAATAAATTTATTTTATTACCTACCTAATTAATTTATGTATGGCATTTTCCTTCATGCTTTACTAGGCTTAGGACTAGCACAATTTTTTCATAGGCTCAAATAAATAGTATGAACGTAGCCAACTAGCTACTTACATACCTACCAACCAACAAAAAAATTGTGGCGCATTTAAAATCGCCATATTTACAATGATTTTATGTACAAAATTGCTAGCTATCGATTATAATTACATTATTTACATTTTTTTTTGTTTTTTTCATTTTTACCGTATCTATTTTTTAATTATACATTATTTGTCAAACCTTTTAGAATTTAGGTTAGCATTAAGGAACGCAAGTTGTTCCACCTTATGGGTCTTTAAGTTGCATCGCCTTTGGTTTATTATGAGTCCTGTTTTTGAGAACAGACGCTCACAGGGAACGGAAGTCGCCACAATGTTACATTTGGTTCTGTAAATTTCTGATAAATGTGGATATATTACTTGATGTTCCCGCCACCACTTAGACGGGTTATTCCATCGGCCTTCTGAATTTTTTCGGGGGAGCATATCATCATCAATATACATCTGAAGTTCTCGTATGGCTCTGGCCGTTGCACGTCCTTGGGGCTTCTTTTTTTTCAGAAGCTCGTCAAACCTTCCCCAGACACTAAGGTCTTCCTTCTGTACGGGTGGTTGCTCCCTTTCTTCAGTCGAGGTAGATTTGTTTTGGCTTATAAGATCAATGATCAGATTGTGTACGTGTCTTTTGATGTCGGTATAAGCATTGTCATTCTGGAACCCGTAACACTTGAACCTAGGATCAAGCAAGGTGCAAAGTGCAAAGGTTTTACTATATTCGACACTAGAAAACTTTTCATTAACACCATCTCTAATTGACCGTAGGACTTCTTTTACCGACTCCGTATAATGACTGAAATCAGTTTTTTCCAGAAAGTCTTCAGTGATCGATTTCAGACAGTTCGTCATAATGATCACCAAACTGCCGGTCATGTACTCATCTCCACTGATTGAGGAAGTCACTTCTTCGAAGGGTCGTAGCACTTGAACCAACTGTTTTGCCATCTCCCATTCGTCCAAAGTAATATAGGGCCAGTCTTTGTCGATGAGGGCCATGCAATGTTTAATCGCTTCTTCCAACATAACAAAACGCTGTAACATGAAAAACGTTGAATTCCACCGTGTCGGTACTTGTTGGATTAGGCGTTTTGGCTCTCCATTGTCTGCCATATTTCGTAATTGATAGCTGAGAAGCATATCCAATGCTTTTGTGCTTCTCTTGAAGTGTGTTACGATTTTCTTAACATTTTCAAGAAATACTTCTAATGGATTAAGTGCATTCATAATTATGAGATTCAGTGAATGAGCGTAACAGCCGTATCTCTTCCAACCAAGATTTTCAATAGCTTTCTCAATGTTTCGAGCATTATCTGATATAGCAAATATCACCCTTGTTGTTAATCCCCATTCATCCGTAACGTTTTTTAGCTCATGTGATAAATTAGCGCTTGTATGACGCTCTTTCAGACCCTTACACTCTAGAAGAACTTGTTGTGGCTCAAAATCTTTGTCTATATAATGTGCAGTCACACCTATAAAACTTTCTGTCTGTGATGAGGTCCAGCAGTCGGTAGTTAAACAGACAGATCGTACATCCCGAGCAACAGCTTCTTTTACATCAGTTAATGTTTTTTCATACAGTGCTGGTATCATCGCAGACGATATGGTTTTTCTACTAGGTAGAGAGTACCCTGGTATATGTTTGACAAAATTTTTAAACCCTTTGTCCTCCACGATGCTGAAAGGCTGATAATCTTGTATGAATAGTTCCAGCAAATCACGGTCAACTCGTTTCTTTTCTTCCGGGGTCATCTTTTTTGTGACAAAATTTTGCATCGTCCTTTGTCGTTTGCTGGGAGGTCTTGTGATACTGCTCTGAATTGCCACAACATTTAGGGTAGTTGGCGCAGTAGCAGTAGTTGGCAACACCGGCATGAACGCGACATCTTCTCTCGTGTTTGCTTGCTGTGGTGCACGTGGTACGTCACTAATATTTTCCGATACCAAATTCAAATTCGTATCATCTACCCTTTGAGCTAAATAAGTTGACGCGTGAGATTTTTTTAAATGAGAATTCAAATTTCCAGTTGATGTTTTATACGATAATTTTTGGTTACAGTATTTACAAATGGCAAAAATATTGTCCTTTTTATCAAAATGAGTCCACACTGTGCTTTGTCGAGGCATAATGATATATTTACACTTAAGTCTTTGTTTTTACACTAGATAAGTACTTTCTTACGCTATTAATTAATATTTACATTTTAGTCTTTATTTTACACTAGGTAGGTACTTTCTAACACTATTAATTAATATTTAAACTTTAGTCTGTAGGTACTTTTTAACACTAATAATTAATATTTACACTTTAGTCTTTATTTTTACACTAGGTAGTTACTTTCTAACACTATTGTTGTGGACTGTATTTGATGTAAATGAAACCTTCGATTTCTTCTTCACTTGTTAATTTTATTGAACTGTTCTAGACGAAGTCACAATGCTGAATACTTTTGAGGGCGGGCGCCGCTGCCTTTATAGGCCGGTATCTGCAATATAATATTGCTGATCCGATAGTGTGGGAGAGGGACGGGTCGCGCCCTCTCGCTCGCACACTATAAATATTATACTGCCGATCCGATAAGTGTGGGAGAGGGACGGGTTGCGCCCTCTCGCTCGCACACTATAAATATACAAAACGGCGGCGCCCGGCTGCCAAGGAAAAAAAAAAAAATCATTCGCTCGCCGGTCCTCGCACCGGCAACACGTCTGCTCCGCTCCGCTCGTGCGCTCCCGCCGGCCCACGTGCCGCCCCGCGCCCCGCGCCCCGAGCCCCGCGCCCCGCACCTTGCGCCGCGCGCCCCGCGCCCCGCGCCGCACTTGGCATCCGCCATTTGCTCTGTTGTGTGCGCTCGCTTGCGAGCACACTGAAGCGTTTCTTATACTGTCCTAGGTGTTCTGCTAGGTAGCCGGTAGGCCGGGCGATGAATATGAAACAGCAGTATGATTTACGGAGTTTAATGAGGATAGTAGATAGTTACAGACGTTAGAAGGAAGAATGAAACGATACAGTACAATACAAATTAAATGAAGTGATGCGATATGAATTATGCTTTAGAATTAGCGAGTAAAAGGCGCGAGCGGCTGAGCAAGAGCGGTACGTGTTCCCCGTCGCGAGGCGCTAGGCGAGTGTGACCGCGTCGCCGGCGCAAGTGCGCTCCGTAGATCTCCTCCGTCGCGTCCCGCGCCGAACCCCGCAGCGCAGGGTCGCACTAAGGGGACGGACTCGGTGTATCGAGGATGACGCCACAGTACTCCCCCGCCGAGATCGTAACTGTTACGATCGATAGTAGTCGGGAAATCTCACTGTCCTCCCGCTTTTCGTCCTCTTAGCGGGGCTTGTAGGTACGTCATCGGAACCTAGAACAGGAGTGGAAGTGGCAGTTGGCGTCGGTGTTGGTGTTGGCGTGAGCGTTGGTGATAGAGTGGAAGGTGGCGTTGGCGTTAAGTCGTCGTCTGCGCTGTACGCCGGCTTCAGTCGGTCTACGGTAACGGTAAGTACTTTGTCTTGTACCTTGATGTCGTATGTTTTAGATCCTCGGCGTACAACCTTGTATGGGCCGGAGTAAGGTGCTTGTAGCGAACGACGGACTGGACCTTGGCGTAGGAAGACATGCGTCGCGGTACCCAGGTCTTTTGGTATGTAGAAAGGACGATGTGAGTGCCACGAAGTTGGTTTTGGTGCCAGTTTGCTCATTCGGCTGCGGAGGCGATCGGCGAAGTTAGTGACATCGACTTCTTCTTCAAGGACGGTGTTGAAGAACTGTCCAGGCAAGCGGAGGGGCTCGCCGTAGACAAGTTCGGCTGCTGAAGATTGGATGTCGTCTTTCCACGCGCTACGGATACCCAGAAGCACCATCGGAAGCGCTTCGGTCCACTGTGATGACTCGTGGCAGGTAATAGCGGCCTTGAGTTGCCGGTGTAGGCGTTCCACCAGGCCATTGGCGGCCGGATGGTAAGCGGTCGTCGTGAGGTGAGTAGCCCCGATCAGAGCGGCGATGGACTTGAAAAGGCGTGACTCGAATTGGCGGCCACGATCGGTTGTGATACGCTCGGGGCAGCCAAACCGCGCAACCCAACCAGAGATGAAGGCTGAGGCACAGGTGTCGGCTGTGATGTCAGTGAGTGGGTACGCCTCGGGCCAACGTGTGAAGCGGTCGACTATCGTGAGGCAGTACCTGTGGGAAGCAGACAGAGGTAAAGGACCTATAATATCCATATGGACATGTTGAAAACGGGCTGAAGGTGGCTTGAATGCGGTGAACGGCGCAGTTGTATGTCTCGTTACTTTGCAGCGCTGACATTGATAACATTCCTTAGCCCATTGTCGACAGTCTCGCCTTATACCCGGCCAAACAAATCTAGAAGTTACTAGTTTTACTGTAGCTTTAGCGCCGGGATGACTTAAATTATGGAGTGATTCGAAAACTTGACGGCGGTATGCAGGAGTCACGTATGGTCGAGAATTCGGTGTAGAAGTATCGCAGTATACTTGCGTTTTAGCGTCGGGTAGGAAAACCTTTTGCAGCTGTAGACTGGATCCTTCCGTAAATAGCGTTCGTAGCTCGGTGTCTGTCTCCTGGGCTCGGGCAAGGCAGTGGTAATCTAGGGGCATTGAAAGTTCTTCGATGCGTGAAAGAGTATCAGCTACTATGTTGTCTTTGCCTGCGATGAATCTAATGTCTGTGGAAAATTGAGATATAAAATCTAAATATCTGAACTGGCGCGGCGAACATTTGTCTCTTCGAGTGGTGAAAGCAAATGTGATAGGTTTATGGTCGGTCAGTATGATGAACGGTTTCGCTTCTACCATAAAACGGAAGTATCGGATAGCTTCATAAATTGCCAGGAGCTCGCGGTCAAAGGTACTGTATTTTCGTTGGGCTTGATTCAATTTTCTTGAGAAAAATGCCATGGGTTGCCAATCGTTACCTTTTCGCTGCTGTAGCACGGCTCCGATAGCGACGTCGGAAGCGTCAGTCTGTATAGCAAGCTCAGCGTCGGGATCTGGGTGAGCTAGGAGAGTCGCGAGAGAAATACTGGACTTACAGTCGTTGAAGGCTTCCTGCTGTTCAGGTGTAAGAGCGATTGGTTTCGAACCTTTGCCTTGTTTGCCGACCAGTATCGTGTTCAGAGGTGCCTGCTTCTTAGCTGCTTCTGGAATGAAACGACGATAAAAGTTCAGGGTTCCTAAAAATCTCCTAAGCTCTTTCGTGTTTTTCGGCGTCGGAAAGTCAAGAATTGCTTGAGTTTTTGTTTCGAGAGGGCTGATTCCTTGAGCAGAGACTTTAAATCCAAGAAAAGTGACCTTGGATTCGCCAAAAATACATTTGGAAGTATTTATTAGTACGCCATATTCGTTCAAGCGTTTAAAGAGAATACGAAGATGCTCAAGATGTCGATCTCTATTTTCTGAAAAGATGAGTACGTCGTCTAAGTACCCAAATGTGAAATCTAGCCCGTTCAGGACCTCATCCATGAAGCGCTGAAAGGTTTGACCAGCGTTCCGTAAACCAAAGGACATATACGGAAACTCGTACATACCGAAAGGAGTAGTTATGGCACTTTTCGGTATGTCGTCAGCAAAGATTGGTATCTGATTGTATGCTCTAACTAAGTCAATTGTGGAAAATATTGTTTTACCTGTGAGCTGGTTCGTAAAATCGTGAATATGGCGCACAGGATACCGATCCGGAATCGTTCGGGCGTTCAGCGCTCTATAATCGCCGCAGGGTCTCCAACCGTTGTTTTTCTTTTTCGCTAAGTGAAGAGGGGATGACCAAGGACTCTCGGATCTTCGTGCTGTTCCGCATTGTAGCATTTCATCAAATTCCTGTTTCGCGATCTGTAACCTTTCAGGATCCAGACGTCGCGGGCGGCTTGATACAGGTGGTCCATCTGTCGTCCGGATGTGATGTACGGTACTGTGCTTGGGTGTTGTTGGCTTACCAGCTGGGCGAGTAATCTCGGGAAATTCTCGTAGCAGATTGTCGAAAATGGTGTCGTCTGATGTGGTACGTATCGATGAGATATCAGGAATACCTTCTTTAGGCTGCGGCGCGTTGATGCCGAGCATAGTGATTCCGTCGATTAGGCGTTGCTGTCTGCAGTCTACAAGGAGATGGTAAAAACTTAAAAAGTCTACTCCAATGATAGGCTTTGTGACGTCTGCTACGGTAAATCGCCAGCTGAATGGTCGTCGTAATCCAAAATCTAAGGTAAGTTGAATGTGGCCATATGTAGATATAAGTGTACCATTTGCAGCAAAAAGTTCATACTTCGTCTTCGCTCGAGGCTCCCGTACGGCTGACTTAGGAAAAACACATAGGTCTGAACCCGTGTCGATAAGGTATTGTGCCTTCGATTTCCGGTCAGTGATGAACAGGCGGCCAGATGATATCGGACAGTCAGCTACCGCCACTAGTGACTGCCGTTTGCATTTCCCGCCGACTTAAAAGTACACGGCGGCCTGCAGTTGTTTGCGCTAGCTCCGTAGATGAAATGATACCAGCAGTGCGGATGATCGTCGGGGCGTTCTCGTGACCTTGACCGGTACCTAGAGGTCGAGCGGCTACGGTAGTTGTGGTTCTTGTTGCTGGATCGGGAATTACGTGTAGATAGGTTTTGTACCTGTTTAGCGAGTTCGTCGACACGTTTCACCATCTGTTCCAAAGCCGAGACTGTACCTGCACTTGTACATACAGCAGATGTGCCAGCCGCTTGCTGCATAGGTGATGATATATCGTTAATTTTGTCCGCCAACTCAGCAACGGTCTGCAGCGAGCTTTCTGTCTGTGAAGCAATAATCGTTTGAATGTGGGTAGGTAACCTATTCGACCAAATCTGCCTAATTAAATGTTCTGGAACAGTCGGTCCCGCTAGATTCTGCAAATGTCGCATAAATTGTGTAGGTTTCCTATCGCCCAACTCCTCATGGGTTAGTAATTGCTGCAGTTTACGCTCTTGGGAAGCTGATAATCGTTTTATAAGCTCGGTTTTCAATTTGTCGTATTTACCGCTTTCCGGCGGGTTTAGAATTACATCTTTCACTTCCGCCGCATATTGAGGATCTAACTGACCAACGACGTAGTAAAACTTGGTCTGGTCAGAAGTAATATTTGAAATGGAGAACTGACCTTCAATCTGTGCAAACCAAACGGCCGGTTCCTCGGGCCAAAATGGGGGTACTCGCACGCCCACTCTCCATAGTCCCGATTGTTGTCCCGTAAGTGCGGCTTCTGAACGTCTAGGCTGTTCTTCGTCAGACTTCCTCATCTTCTTCGTTCGGGGTCACCAGTGAAGCGTTTCTTATACTGTCCTAGGTGTTCTGCTAGGTAGCCGGTAGGCCGGGCGATGAATATGAAACAGCAGTATGATTTACGGAGTTTAATGAGGATAGTAGATAGTTACAGACGTTAGAAGGAAGAATGAAACGATACAGTACAATACAAATTAAATGAAGTGATGCGATATGAATTATGCTTTAGAATTAGCGAGTAAAAGGCGCGAGCGGCTGAGCAAGAGCGGTACGTGTTCCCCGTCGCGAGGCGCTAGGCGAGTGTGACCGCGTCGCCGGCGCAAGTGCGCTCCGTAGATCTCCTCCGTCGCGTCCCGCGCCGAACCCCGCAGCGCAGGGTCGCACTAAGGGGACGGACTCGGTGTATCGAGGATGCTCGCTTGCGAGCACACCTCAGAAGAGTCCTTTATTGGACTTTGTCCTTTTCAGGGCAAACTCTTGTTTCTTACCATTAAGAGCCCAAATCCACGTTTAGTGGTCGGTCTGGTGGATACCTTGCGGTGTTAACACAAACCAGACTGGGCGTGGACCCGGAACGCCAGCTTTCCTCTCCTGAGGAACGCTACATCCGGCTGGGCTTGGTACCACCGGCCTTGGGGGCTTCCCTCGCCGACACCAAGTATCGGTTAGGACACACCCCTCATACCCCGTAAGAGCGGTAAAGGGACACACTTTAGGTAGGACACTTAGGCCTCACCCCTCCTGTCTATCCCGACGGGAGGATCACGCACCCCCTCACCTCTCCGGGTGTTCCCCCCAGTTATGATGGACATCGCCGGGGACGACCTCGTCCAGTTGCCGGGTTCCGTAATCCGGTTGCTGCTCGAGAACGTTCCCGACAATGTCCGACAACGTATTATGAGGGAGCAACAATCGGTTGCCTCCCTCCCGCGTCTAATGGACGTCGTCACGTCCACTCCGGCCCCTCTGGCCAAAAATGTGGCTCGGAAGCCCGTGCCGGCCCCTCTGGCCTCCCCAGCGGCTCGAAAGCCATCCCCGGCCCCTCAGGCCACTAACGAGGCCCGGAAGCCTCTGAAAGCCCCTCTGGCACCCCCGGCGGTCCGCATGCCTGCCCTGGCCCCTCAGGCCACTAACGAGGTTCGGAAGCCTCAGCAAGCCCCTCAGGCACCACCGGCGGCTCGTAAGCCTGCCCCCTCCCCTCAACCTCCTGCCTCAGCGCCTCCCTCGTCGTCGTCATCAAAAAAGCCCGACTCTCGAGAGGCCTCACCTCGCAGAGTCTTTTTAGACTCTCCGGAATCTCCGGACCCACCCTCCCCCGAGGACGATATGGAGATCGACCTCCTTCTACGCCCTGCGTCTTCCGCAGAGGCATCAAACTCCTCTTCCTCCGACTCGGAGGAAGATTTCACCCTCGTCACGGGTGGTAAGAGGAAGAAACCCTCTTCGAAGAAGACCTCTTCGTCGAAGAAGGTTTCCTCGGTTTCCCCCCCAGCCAAAAAGGCAACCCCTCCCTCGGCCTCGCAGCCTGCCCGCCCCGCCTCTCCCCCCGCGGCTTCCACTGCCGCGAGGAAGGAAAGGCCTCCCCCGCCTCTTTTCATCCGCGAAAAGGGCAAGTGGGATAGAGTTTCCTATCTGTGTAATGAGAATAAAATCTCATTCACAAACGCCCGCAACACTAAGGACGCTATTAAAGTCCTACTCCCCATGTCAGACGACCATCGTCGCCTCACTTCCCTCCTACGTCAAGAGCACATAGGCTATCACACCTATGCTCTCGAAGACGAAAGGCTCCTTCGAGTCGTGATCCGCGGCCTCCCTGCGGAGCACTCCACTGAATCCATTAAGTCAGATTTACTGGCTCAGTCCTTCCCGGTAAAGGAGGTCCACCGTATGCATAACGGTAAGACCACCTACAATCTAGTACTCGTAGTACTAGAGCTGTCACCGGCAGGGAAGGCCATCTTCAACCTGAAGATGGTCAACAACCTCTCCGGCCTCCGGGTTGAACCCCCCCACCGAAATGGCACTCCTAGTCAGTGCCATAGATGTCAGCTGTACGGCCACTCGGCCAAAAACTGCCACGCCCGCCCCCGTTGCGTCAAGTGCCTGGGTGACCATGGCACCTCTGACTGCAACCGCACTCGAGACACCATCGAGCCGCCAAGCTGCGTGCTATGTGGTGCCGTGGGACACACCGCGAATTATCGTGGTTGTCCTTCGGCACCCAAAGTCAGCAGGGTGGTGGCTCGTAGGAGTCAACCCCGACCCTCTCCGCAGTATACCAAAACAACTTCAAAGTTGACCGTGGTACCCTCGCAGGAGGCGCAACCTCCCAAAAGCTCAGCATGGGCCAAGCCCTTGCCATACTCTAGCCTAGCCCTTAAGGCAACGGCCCCCCCTCCGCGCTCTTCTGAGCCAGCTCCCCCTTCTAAAATGGGCAAGTCGGACTTTGCTGCCGACTTGGCCCTCATCATGGAGTTCTCCTCCATCGACCTTGCCGAGGTTCGCGTGCTTGCACAAAAACTTAGGCAAGCAAACTCCACCCTCGAAAAGCTGATTGCCCTTGAGGCGCACTCAGCTCTTCTCGCCGCCGTTAAGGCAGCTTCGTCCTCCTCCAAACCCTTTTAGGCCCCAAAATGGTTGTACAAAAGGAAAGGAAAAAACCGCGTTCTTTATCACTAGCGTTCTTCAACGCTGACGGTCTTTCAAGACAGCGTTCTATTATCCAAGATTTTCTAAATAGGCACCAACTTGATATCTTGCTAGTACAAGAGACAAATTTAAAGCCCGGTCATCGGGACCCTAAAATCCCCAACTATCAAATTGTTCGCAATGACAGACTGCTAGCTCAAAAGGGCGGCACTGTCATTTACTACAAGAAGGCTCTACACTGCATGCCTCTTGATCCCCCTTCTCTGTCTTACATAGAAGCCTCCGTCTGCAGGCTAGCAATGACCGGACATTCCTCGGTCATTATTGCATCCTGCTATGTCCCTCCCGGCAAGCCTCGCTCACCTCAATTCGAGAGTGACCTGCAAGCCCTGTTCAGTCTAGGAAGCTCCGTCATATTGGCGGGTGACTTCAATTCCAAAAACGTCATGTGGAATAGCACCACGACGAACTCTAAAGGCAAACAACTAGAAAGCCTAGTTGAACCCCTTAATTTCGACATCATTGCCCCTAGAGGCATGACTCGCTTCCCTACTTCCACTCCCCCCGAGCTCCTTGACATTGCACTTCTCAAAAACGTAGCCCTTCGGCTACGCTTAATCGAAGTTATTCATGAGCTCAATTCCGATCATCGACCGGTAATGCTCTTACTCGGCCCTCCCACTGACCAGCCCCCTGCCACCAAGACTGTGGTAGAGTGGCATAAACTTGAGAAAGCCCTCAAGTCTGCGCACTCGACTGACCTAGATAGGATCCCTTCTGTCATTCGGACATCTGGTGATATTACGGTAGCGGTTGACGCCCTTACCACACATATCACAAACTCAGTCAGAGACTCATCAAAGCAGGTGCCCGTAGTGGATGACCACCGGGGCCCCCTGCCAGATGATATCAGACGGCTGATGACTGAAGCTAACGCCGCAGTTAGACTTCATAGTCGCTGCCCCACTAACGACAATCGAGTCTTAATGCGCTCCCTGCACCGTGAGGTGAGAGAGCGCATTAAAGAACATCGCAATCGTGAGTGGGAGAGCCTGCTCTCGGGGATCGAGCCTAGCCATCTGGCCTACTGGAGGTTAGCTCGCTCCATGAAAGCGGACGCTCTCGCTCCGATGCCTCCCCTTATCCGACCCAATCACCCTCCAGCATTCGAAGACGAGGAAAAAGCCGATTTCCTGGCTGAAACCCTCGAATCTCAATGCTCGCCCAGTCTCGAACCCGTCGACCCTGTTCACCTCCATACGGTGAACAGCGAGGTTGACCGCTTAGCCTCCCGACCCCCTACTTCCCCACTTGATCCGATTGAGCCCTCTGAAGTCTTTGACACTATCAAGGCCCTACACCCAAAGAAATCCTCCGGCCCCGACGGCATTTCTAACAGAGTACTCAAACAGTTCTCTGTTCCCCTTATCCATATCCTAGTCTGCATCTTCAATGCGGCTATGGAAACTTGCACCTTCCCTGATGATTGGAAGGAAGCCAACGTCATTGGCATCCGAAAACCCAGCAAACAGGCAAACGATCCAACTAGTTATCGTCCCATTAGTCTACTTAATAGTCTAGGCAAGATATATGAGCGTCTTCTAATGAAGCGCCTCTGGGCTCATGTCAATGAGTTCAAACTCCTTCCCGACGAGCAGTTTGGCTTTCGAGCCCAACATTCATGCCCACAACAGGTGCTCCGCATAACGGAGCATGTCCTCTCCAACTGGCAAAGTACCTGGCCTTCAGATACTGGTGCCGTCTTCCTCGACGTAGCGAAAGCTTTCGACAAAGTCTGGCACAACGGCTTGATCTACAAGCTATTCAAACTCGGAGTCCCAGACAGACTCGTGCTCATCATACGAGACTACCTACAAGGTCGCAGCTTTCGCTACACCGTGGAAGGCACTCTCTCTAGTCCTAGACCAGTCAGAGCAGGAGTCCCACAAGGCTCCGTTCTCGGCCCCCTCCTGTTCACGCTGTACACCAGCGATATCCCCCGCACTCCTCAAGTGGAAATAGCCCTATACGCAGACGACACAGCCTTGTACACATCCAATCGGAATCCTGATCGGGTGGGTATAAGGCTGCAGACTGCCCTTCACTCATTAGCCACTTGGTTCCGCAAGTGGCGGATCGAGGTAAACCCGTCGAAAAGTACAGCAGTGTACTTCTCACGGAGAAACCTCACTCCCAAACCGATCTCTCTATTTGGCCAGCCCATTCGCTGGGCCCCATCAGCCAAATATCTGGGTGTCATCCTCGATAGGCGTCTTTCCTTTAGGTTGCACATCACTAAGAGGTGCAACCAAGCAAAGTTCACCCTAGGACGATTGTCCTCACTTCTAGGCGCGAAAAGTAAAATGTCCCTTAAAAATAAGGTGACTCTTTACAAAGCGTGCATTCGCCCCATTATGACATACTCATCTGTAGTATTTGCCCACTCTCCTAAAGTTGGTGCCATTCAGGTTATTCAAAATCGCTTCTTGCGAAAAGCCTCAGGCTCGCCCTGGTACTTTCGCAATAAAGACCTACATCGCGATTTGAAACTAGAATCAATAGCCAGGTTCATGAAGCTCGCTTCCAAGCGGTTTTATGAACTTGCCTCTAATCATCCGAACCCTTTGGTACACACCATTCCGGTTTACCCGTTGGATCCGCCCGCCAACAAAATCCTCCGTCGTCCGAGACACGTTCTCGGAGACCCAGATGACGAAATCACCTCTGCTAATGCGGAAGGTGAGTCATCTATATCAGACAGAGCAAACACTTCACAGAAACACCGACCTCGCCGGCGAGGTCGACGAGTCCCTTCAGTCGCCGCTTATACGAGGTACAGACATGTACCCGGGCGTTTCTCTCCTATCCCCATCCCGGCAACAGCCCAAGCCGAGGTTCGTACCTAAGTGGTGCCCTTGCGCTAGTTGCCTAAAAAACTTACTGGGCTGAGCGCCATCTGCGCTCGCCAAAAGTTCGGTTAAGCTGTCACGGCCTCAGAGGCCAACAGCGAGATTAATCCATTCGAAAAAAAAAAAAAAAAAACCCGGCTGCCACGCCCAGTTCGGCGGCAGCAACCCTATCGTTCGCCTCTAATCTCTATACTATACAAGGCAATTAAACATAACAATTTTCCTAACTTATTCTATAGCTCGGCGTCCGCTACAACTATTAATTAATATTTACACTTAGTCTTTATTTTTAACCCACTAGGTAAGTAGGTAAGTACACTATTTATTTAGTAGTAAGTATGTGAATACTTATTTTCTGGTAATTATATAAATAAATTAGTAGGTAAGTACCTTACTAATATCTACCTAATTAAATAACTCAAGTAGGTTCTTTTTTATTTTATAAATATCTAATCAATAACTCACGACAATTCACAACAGTTGTAAAATGGCAAATAATAATTAAAACAAACAAACGCGCTGCACGCCTGCACGGTGCAACTGACCCACCAGTCTAATCTAAATCAATTTTAAGAAAGATGTAATTAAAACTCGACCTTATCATCCCAAAAATAAGATCAAATGGAAACCCAATTAGATAGGTCAAAGTATAGTGAACGGTATGGTAGCTTATCTATTCTGTGTTTGTGTTAGAGAGAGAATAGATAATAGTTAGTACCAATTACGCTAGCGATCTAACCAATATTCGCTTCTTCTCGTTCTTTCCACATGAAAGCCTACGCGATAGAAAGGGATGCCCTAATTATTACAGGACTCGCTTCATCTCGTGTTTTCGCATTAAACCTTACGCGTTAGAAAGGGATGCCCTAATTATTAAAGTTAGGTACCAACCAAACCAACCTATCAACTGTTCGGTTGCCGAATATTTTTAGTTATTTTGGTAAGGGTATCGTACGTTTTCGTTACGTTAGTTTGTTACAGTAGTGTTAACTCGCTGGCGTGTTTCGTACAGTTATTTAGTACCTATCGGTAGTCAGTTAATACAATATCGATACGATACATTATGAGCATGCTAACGGTTTTTAGATACGTTTTGGTATAGCGGACTCATGTCTACATGGCAGGCTACGCTTGGCTTTCGGAATCGATGGACGTGTTTATGTGCTAAAGTTGGTGTCTTTCCATATTAGAAGCAGTGGTTAAGTTTTACTAGGATGTTATTGTTGTAGTTAAAATCATTGTTAGTAATAAATCCTAGACAGGTTTATTTGGGTTTCTTTAAAAAAAAATAACATTGAGGCTAGTTTGTAACAGTATATATTACTTACTAGCTCACTAACCCACATTATCTATAATAGTGCTAGCAACTAACATTGTGCTGTTGTATTGTCTCTTTTATTTTAGAGATAACAAGGGTTTTTCAAAATTCAGAATACCGGTCATATTCTTGATCTACACTACATAAGTTTATGAAAATATCGCGACATTGACGGAATTGTGTCACTCCCTAGACACAGTAGCCACAAACAAGAACTGAACTGAGCAACGCCATCTGTTAGCAGTTATAAAAACATGGCCGCCATATAAAAATCGAGGGCAACCCTCAAATTTTATAGGGATGCGTGATTTATATATTTTTTTTACTTTCAGATTGGTCACATAGAAATTTCATCAAAAAATTACTTGTTTAATGTTGTCTTGTTTTTTTGACCCTCCTAGTAAAGTCATAAATCTTTATTGTTTGTGGATTTGGGTATCTCGGATTGTTTGTTTGTGGGTAGGTACAAGATGTTCGTGTTTAAATTTTGAAAACAGCGCCAAGAATTAAAAAAAACACAAAAAATAATGTATAACACGATTTATTTTGGTGAATGAAAAACACGCTGGTGTTCCAATTAGGCACACAAATACAATAATAATATTAATTATCTTCCTTACGTATACTTAGCATAATTCGAGAGAATTCCAAACATTAAACTGGCCTATTCCCAGCAGTGGGATGACTTATATTATATACCTAGTAAAATAATGTTAACTACCTAGATATTTCTTAATATTTATCACAATTTCAACATTTTTATGGCAAGCCATTTTATTCTAAGGCCGAATATTAGTAATTTTAGAATCTTTTTTAGTGTAGCGCATTATAAACCATGTTCAAACTCAAAATGGAGTAGGTAGGGTTTAATTGAGTAGGGTGCACACTGTTAGCCATTTTGCAAGTAAGCCTGCGCGCGCAGTGGCGTCTGTGTGCTATGTGTACCAAATCACCGTTTGTTCCTAAAAGGACAGATTCCTGTATTTTGGAACGAAGTTCCTATCGCACGGTACGGACTTGGCGGATAGTCATTACCTATCATTATTAATATAATATTAAATAAAATTACTAAATTAAGTATATAATATAGGTTTATAATATTATATATAATTTAATATTAATAATTATATTAATACATATTTCATTTAATTATATTATCTCAATAATAATATACTACAAAAGGAACTTCGTTCCAACTCACGCATTTTTTTAAATGAATTATAGGCTTGCTGAAGATATGCTAAAACATATCTTCAGTTGACCCAAATGAGATTGGATTATGAATTGAATATCCTTTTATTCGGAAATCCTTCTAGGGATCTCTCGTAGAAATCAGGTCTTATAGGAACAAGCGAAACGCACAAACAAGGACATACAAATGAGTCATCTATTATCAAAGTCGGGAGGGGGGTGGGGGGGCACAATTCGGTTTTATGTTTGTTATTTACCAGAACTCTGTCATTTATCAACCGATTTGGAAAAAACTTTTTTTGTTTGAAAGGATATACTTTCATATTGGTTAGTAGTTTGGTTAAGTTACTTGTTTATGGTTTAATTTTGATAAAGAGTGAATATTGTCGCCTTTGATATTAGATGACTCAAATATTAGCAAATACAAATACTTGATACATATATATACAGTGTGGCCCTGGATAAAGTGCAACCCCGAAAAGGGGTGAAACTAGATCAAAAATTATCGACAAAAAAATAGAAAAAAAAATTAAAAAAAAATTCGTATATACTTTATTGATGTATTAAAATTTTTATTACTCACTAATGACTCTATTTAATAAAAAAATGATTTCTTCCAAAGTAGTAGGTCTATTTTGTTAAAATAAAAACCATAATCATGTCAGATATGTGACGATGACGATAAAATAACAAATAACTCACAAACGAGTGGCTATCGTGACTTAAAGTTTAATTTTTGTATTAAAATTACATTTTTTAGGCTGTTTTTTTCCAATAAACTCCAAAAATCTTAAAATTAAGCCTATAATACTAGAAATTTTTATGACTTTTTATTATTGTCTATCATAATAGCTTTTAAATAAAATAAAAACCTACGTTCTAACATAAAAAATGTGCTGGCTAGGAGCATTTAAAGTTGACCACTGACGGTCAGTGGTCAACTTTAAATGCTTATTAATTTCCAATAAACTCCAAAAATCTTAAAATTAAGCCTATAACACTAGAAATTTTTATGACTTTTTATTATTGTCTATCATAATAGCTTTTAAATGAAATAAAAACCTACGTTCTAACATAAAAAATGTGCTGGCTAGGAGCATTTAAAGTTGACCACTGACGCTAGGAGCATTTAAAGTTGACCACTGACCGGTCAGTGGTCAACTTTAAATGCTCCTAGCCAGCACATTTTTTATGTTAGAACGTAGGTTTTTATTTCATTTAAAAGCTATTATGATAGACAATAATAAAAAGTCATAAAAATTTCTAGTATTATAGGCTTAATTTTAAGATTTTTGGAGTTTATTGGAAATTAATAAGCATTTAAAGTTGACCACTGACCATCAGTGGTCAACTTTAAATGCTCCTAGCCAGCACATTTTTTATGTTAGAACGTAGGTTTTTATTTTATTTAAAAGCTATTATGATAGACAATAATAAAAAGTCATAAAAATTTCTAGTATTATAGGCTTAATTTTAAGATTTTTGGAGTTTATTGGAAAAAAACAGCCTAAAAAATGTAATTTTAATACAAAAATTAAACTTTAAGTCACGATAGCCACTCGTTTGTGAGTTATTTGTTATTTTATCGTCATCGTCACATATCTGACATGATTATGGTTTTTATTTTAACAAAATAGACCTACTACTTTGGAAGAAATCATTTTTTTATTAAATAGAGTCATTAGTGAGTAATAAAAATTTTAATACATCAATAAAGTATATACGAATTTTTTTTTAATTTTTTTTTCTATTTTTTTGTCGATAATTTTTGATCTAGTTTCACCCCCTTTCGGGGTTGCACTTTATCCAGGGCCACACTGTATATATATATATATATATATATATATAGTCAATTATAGACGCTTGTAAATACTTTTTATGGCACATTGTGGCTATGAGGCTAACATATGGTTTTAATAGATTTTAGGATTTAAGCTGCAAAGATGGCTCCTATATCTATATAATAAATAAATAATGCTGGATATTTCACTCAGCGTTATCTAGCTTCAAACTAAGCAAAGCTTGGTACTATGGGGAACCAGATAACTGACAGAATACTTATATACATTTATTTTTAAATACATACTTATATAATAAATAGAGAAACACTCAGACATGGAACAAATATATGTATATCAAACATTTGTTCTACGACGTGAATCGAACCCGCAACCTTCAGAATCGCAGCCGGCTTTTCTCGCCTATTGCGCCATCAAGGTCGTAAAGGTTTACGTACCATGGAATATTTTTTGTAATTGAAATTAAATTAAATACATTATACAACTCTAAATACATTCCAATATACTTTGATTTATAGGTACATTTAGTGCTTAAAACTATAAAAAAATAATATTTGTGAATATTATGAATCAAAATCATCTTTTTGTGTGAGCGTTTTAAACCTGAGAAGAAAAAAGCAAAAGTAATCTTTTTATTTATATTTAGATGAAATTTAAATTTTAAAAATTCCTGAATAATTTAAAACTGTTTTGTTGTTTTTAAAGGTCTTTCTCAATAGAAATACTTATGTAACAAAATATCGCTAAACACAGTCTAGATATTTTAAACAACTAATAATCCGCTGAAGCGCCTCTAAAACTCTTTTCTTAAAATTGTTATTTATAACTATTTCACGTTGTAAATCTACAATTTGTTATGCACTAAGCTTATTGAACATAATTCGATGTGCACTTTGTCTATCACGCATTTTTAATTTTCAGTTATAAGAAAATAAGAACTCTCTTTTTGACTTTTTTTTTCAAATTTGAATTTGTAAAAATTTGAAATTAAGAAAAAATTTATAACAGAAAAATATCACCAAAATTGAACATAATTAAAAAGCAAAGCTGTCTCAAAACCGTTACAGCCGCCCACACAAAATGATTGATGTATTTTTAATTAAATAAATATTTAAATACTTTTCGCTAATACATGTATTTATTCTGCCCAGTCGTCGCCGCCGAAATCGACGCTCTCCGACATAGATGTCACGTGGACCTGCAACAATACCGTATTGTTAAAAGGGCTGAAAATACGAGCGAGGACGCTAAGAGTTCGGGGGGGGGGGGGGGGGGGCATTTTTTGAGATGAGAAAAAAACATTGAACTCGCGACACTGTTACCGTTACCGACACCTCTGTATATGAAGTGAAAACTTTAGGTACGTTGGGCATTTTTTTAGATGAGAAAAAAAACATTGAACTCGCGACACTGTTACCGTTACCATACCCGCTCCTCCGCCACCATTCAGTCACTGCCCTGCTCCATCTGTCATCACCACGTCTAGCCAACTGTCCCGCCCAAGACCATTGGAACTCTATAACTCGAATCCCAAAGTAATGAACCTTCGTTCGTTTACGATACATAGGATGGAACATAGGTAAATACAAACATACATACATAGACTGCTAAACACATAACCCTTTCTTTTGTCTTTACCGTGATCGGGAAAAAAGGTAGTATTCCTTACCTCCTCCCTCTCTGGACTGTCACTGCTGAAGCCGCCCCCGAGCGCGTACCCCGCGAGCCCCCCCGCGGCGAGCGCTCCCACGCCGAGCCCTACAGCCGCTCCGGTGCCCATCCCGCGCCGCTCCGGCTGCACGTACGCGGTGCCGCCGCCGTACCCGCCCATCTGCACACATAAACAATTAAACACTGTTTAGCGAGTGTTTAAAAAAATCCTATACAAAGGGCGACTTACGCAACGATCACTGATGTATTTAGTGGCTAGATATGATTTAGACTTGTCAAACCATTTTGACGTGAATATGTTTTTAAAATTGCTTCCATAGTGGGAGGCAATTCAAAAACCAAATGACAACAAAATCGGGGGATACAGTTTGGTGTTGCAGCTACATATCTATCATCTCCATCCAACATGTAATTACACCACTGGATAGCTAAAGGATCAAATAATTCGTTACGCTAAGTGAGGACTGTGACGCATCGCGCGCGGTGGAGAAAGCGCCGCCATTAGTAATTTTGTTGCGTTTCCAGATTTACAGTTAGTATGATGTTAGTAGGATTTAGTGTTCAAACATGATAAAATAGCGTATTTTATATTTTGTATATAAAATATTGCCTGTTACGTACACGTATTCACGTATATTCATTCATTACAGAATCAACAGCACTTGATATCAAAGTGCCTCCGCGGCGCAGTGGGTGAATAGCCGGCTAAGACGCAGGAGGTAGCGGGTTCGATTCCCGCCGCGAAACATAATTGTTTGCATAATCTACAGATATTTGTTCCGGGTTGGATGTTTTTCTATATATTGTTACGCCGAGGCTGTTAAACAATGAGTAATAATCGAACCTTCTCGAACGCTTTTGTCTTGCTGTGTTATTGTTGCTATTGTTTGTGGTTTCGCAGAATGGGGAGTGGCCATTGTGTCGAGGGACCGACCCTTTTCTGGAAGGATCGACATCGTTCTCGAACAATCAAAATATGTGCGATATAAATAGGCCGGAGAGATGGCCGGACAGTCAGTCTCGAGTCAGTCTGAGTGAGTCAGTGAGTGAGTGAGTCTCAGCGAGGCCCTGGAGGACTGACGTGGAGCAGGGTCTCGCGTGAACAGTAGTTGCTCGCGAGTCAGTCTGGATTAAGCTATACGTGCGAACATTTCGGTGACTTTAAGTGGTGCAACAGTTATGTGAATTAGTGTGTTGTGATACGTGTGACCAAGTGCGTGTATTCATCGTCATCGTGTTGAATAAAAGTGTTATTTTGGTTAGACTGATTACCATTATTTTATCCCGAACCCTCAGCTCGTAACAATATTATAAGTATGTTCTTACAAAAAAAATTACATAAGTATTCTATAATTTATCTGGATCCCATAGTACAAACTCTGCTTAGTTTGGGGCTAGATATCGCTGTGTGAAATGTCCAGCAATATTTATTTATATAAATTATTTCAATAACCATTCAGTAATAATGATATACATACCACTTCTCCCCCACCGAATCCTGTAACCAAAAATAATAGACATTTAGACATTACTAAATATCATTCAATAAAATGAACTAAAAAATTACAAAATAAAATACTTACACATAAAAAAAGATTAATAATATGCCTAGTTTAAGAGATATTAATTCACCCATAAGAAGGAAAGACGATCTGATAAAGGTTGCTGGGAGCCGTTGGGTGCCACACAAGATCGGACGCTCTGGAAATCTATGGAGGATCTATGTTGAGCAGACCTATGGCTGATAAGATTATAGAATAGAATAGAAAAACGTTTATTTTGCATCACAAGTGTACAATGGCTTAGACGAATGGGTATAAATTAATGAACAAACGTGAATTACCTTACCTATAATTTGAAAATTATAGGTAAGGTGGTAGTACTTCCACGGTCGATCTCTTTCATAAGGTCGACTACTACTAATTAACTAGTGGTTCGGCCCGAACTGAGGTCTCACGAGTCTCCGATTAAAACAAAAAAAATATCATTTGTACCTAATCTTTGACTATAAAAAAGTGCCACGAAATAAGTAATAATTTTCTAATCAATATATTTTCTTATTTGTTATTATATGTTTGTAAATAATTAATATTCTTTGCATGCTTACCAGATTCCGATTAAAGTTAAACTCTAATTGTAAACCGGTCTCCCGCGATACAGGCAAGTCCTAGTGCGGGGACCACCAGTAAAATTTATGTAATTTTTCGGTAAATAAATATTTAGTACTTATTTTTTTTTGTATATTACTTGACCTACAGTATCAGATAAATTACAGGTAACGGGAGTTCATGTTAATTGGTTACTCTTTTTTGGGGTACAAATTGCAGTAATTCTGGATTTCAGACTTTTCCCTATATTTGTGTCACTAAAGCTACACGCATACCAAATTACAGCACTGTGGGGTCACTGGTGTACCTGTGAATTTTGTCAAAGTTCAGTTTTTATTATAGCTAATAACTTAAACTGCAAGGTTCAAACTAAAAATAAAAATGGTGTCGAAATAAACTCACAAATACCTTTTATTATACGTGCCACTTGACCAGATAGTCCCATTTTGTTTTTTTAACCCCTTTTGAACCCCAATATCGTTGAGGTATTGGGGTATACAACTCCCCCCACTATTTTAGCTCATTTAGTCACACCAAAATAGTGCCATCACTGCCTATACCTATATACCAAATTTCGCGGTGCTCGGATAAACGCTTCGAAAGTTATCCTCGGACAAACAAGCATACATACATAATTACATACATACAACGCCGATTTGCCCAACTTGACTTAAAGATCTCGCTTCGCTCGATCAATGAATTTGGTCAATTTCTAATATATATTTGGGTGGGTGATTGAATATCCTTGCGTTTCTTGTGAGATCCCAGAACCCTGTGACACTTTTACTCCTCGAAAAAAAAAAAAAAAAAAAAACGGTGCCATACAGAAGACACTGTTATCATACTAATGCAGTACTGCTTTTAGGACAACAAATTTTGGAGCCATGATTTTTTTGTATTATGTATTGTAAAAGGATCATTAAAAAAACAACCAGCCTTGTTTTCTTGCCTTTCTTTCCTGGCTTGGTCGCGAAGGAACAGGCAGTAAAATTGACGTTTCAAAGTGATCCTTGTGATTTTAATGAATAAAAATATTTAAGTTTTTTTTTAAGTTATTAATAATGTTATGTTTTTCTTTACAAATAAATCTATTTCATATATACAGGGTGTTTGGTAATATACTGACGATATTCAAGTGACGGTTTCTCAAAACATAAAAAAATACTTTTCGAAAAAAAAACCTCTAGTTATATTATCAAATTTTAAAGAAAATCTACTAGGTTTAGGTGATTAATTCGATATAAAACTTAATGCCTACTCTTGCAATCGACATCCAAAAATAAAGGCCGATTTAATATCTCTTTCGGAAATGGCTGCGGGTTTTGGGTTAGAAAGGGACAACAAGATATATCTCGAGATGTCACCAATACAGTATCTGTGGTTAGACGGCAAGCATTATGCAATAGCACAACATAAGTTTAATAAAGTGTTTGTTTTTATTAATTCATTTATTATGCTGATCAAAATAACCCCTTTGATTTTTGTGCGTATATTATCATACACCATATATACAGTGAGGGTAATGTCAAGATATTAAGGTAAAAATAAACATTCTAAATAAAACAGATTTCTCTCAGTTCATGTATATTATAATAACCATAATTATAAATATAGATTCTTGAATATAATGCCAAAACTACTTGTATAAATGCAGTAAAATGCCAAAGGAATCATACACATTTTGTAGAGGGCTTTTCAGTTTTTCGGGATCCGTAACTCGAAAGGAAAAATTGAACCCTTGTCACTTTGTTGTCCGTCTGTCTGTCAAGACCCTTATTCTCAGGAACGCGTGGAGGTATCAAGCTGAAATAAATCCATACTTATCATACTATTATTATAAATGCGAAAGTAACTCTGTTACCTTTTCACGACTACACGGCTTAACGGATCATAATGAATATTGGCAAGGAGATAGATTATATCCTGGGGAAGAACATAGGCCACCAACTGCGCAAAATGAGGTTATTGTTTGTATTGATAAACCACGCGTGCGAAACCGCGGGCGGGTCAGCTAGTATCAAATACATAGGTCTACGATCCCTTGAATCTAATCTAAAAATCCATCTTTTTTGATGAAAATAATTATTTTAAAATCAAAATGTCCTCATTGCCCTTAATATTCGACACGGTTTAGTAAAGTGTTACTCAAACATGACAATTAAAAAAAAATGTGAATGGTTCCTTTAAAATACTAAAAATCGCATAAAATTTACATTATCACACGTTTACACCAATTTAAGGGCACAATCCAAATTTATTTATCATAAAAATTCATAATTTTTGGCATCACAACACAGTGTAATCAGATTACTGCAAAAAAAAGAAGTCTACCCAAGCATATTCCAAAACCGGTTGTATCGAAGAAAGAAAAGATTTCAGTTTTATTTTGCCGAATGGTGTGATATACAATAGAGCGTTAATCAATCAAATGAAATACCAGTTTAATGAGCAGTCTTATTGCTATGTGCGATATCTTTCAGACAACTTGTTTGGATGGAATCTTTGACGGCAAGTCAACACCTGATGTTAAGCGATTACCACTGTACATAACAATTGTATTACACAGGTTACCTCTTTGGCCTAGTTGGCATTGCTAGATGAACATTTGATGAGTACTTACTGCCCATAATTTTTTTTGAGTAATCGGCTTACAACTGATATAAAGAAAAAAAATCCAAAATTTAAAATTATGCCAAAATTGGACGTAGTACAATTAAAAATATTAATTACAGGATTCTTACAATTGTTCAGCTTTTGAAAAAAATAATTTAAATCTACAAAAAAAATTTAAATTTAATTTTTAGTAAAACGCATTTTAATAAATAAAATACTGATTCTGACTACGAAAATCAACAAAAACAAAATGGATACAGAGCAATAAACAAAAAAAAAATAATTGGTTTGTCTGGCTGCGTGTGTCACGGTCACGGTTTGTCAGCTAATGTGCGTGCACATCCCACGCAGCAATAGAACCGCGGCTTTACATCTATTGAAGATGATAAGAGTGTGGTGCGCGCGCGCAACCCCCAAGACAGCTGTAGATGTAGGCTTGTACTCCACACTCATAAAAATTATAAACACAAAAAAAAACAAATATACCGGATTTTTAGTAAATGACTAAACTTGAATTATAAAATAAACCAACAAGTGTGTACTTATAGAGTGAATCTAAAAACAGTGACAAATGACGAACGACTCCGTCCATGATTTAACAGAAAACAAAGTTTAATTTCAATCCAATATTAAAGTTGTAAATAACCCTGCCATACCGCACTGACTAGACGAGACAGAGTATATTTTTGAGACCTTAATTAATGTTTATTTTTGAATTCTAAGATCTTAATTCTTTACACAGAGTTTTTGTACCCAACAAGTAGATACTTACACCCTGCCGTACCGCGCCCTGTTCACCGGTCGGGGTCATTGACCGGGCGGTTTGTTGACCGGCTCGTAGTAAGTTTTTAGTAATCTGTACGCACAATATACTAATAATAGGCACGATCAGGTGGCCAACATCATCCACCAAAGACTAGCCGCAAAATACAACCTCTTCAACACGTCTTCAAAGCCCACACCATACTATAAACTCTATTTTAATAGAGCTATCCTGACCAACAAGACCACTCATTTCAATAGACCAGATTTAACACTTTTAGATAAAATCAACAAAACAACACTTCTTATCGACACAGCCATCCCAAACACTCATAACCTACAGAACACTATATCAGAAAAGCTCTCTAAGTACATAGATCTGAAATATGAAATTGCGCGTATGTGGCGCCTGCAGAAGGTATCCATCGTACCAATAGTAATTTCCAGTACAGGTGTAATTCCAAAGCAACTGTTTCAATCACTTGCCGTATTAGACCTCCCAAAACACACATATATTCTCATGCAAAAAGCGGCTATATTGAACACCTGCAGAATTGTGCGAAAATTCTTGCAAACGGACCTTCCAAATGAAAGTCCAATCAATCATACGTTAGGTACTGATATGCACTTGGCTTAGGCCCGTGCAGCTCAGGTATATCTCCGGTTTAGTACAACCCCGAGTGTAAAAAATACAACACCAAAATAATAATAATAAAATATTCATAACACATAATATGATTTGAATTTGGAACCTCATCTGTATTCAAATTCTAACCAGAGACCCACACAATAAGAACTTATTCCTAAATCGAACTAACCTCTGTACGGAATGCACCAACCTAGATTTGGTTTTATTGTCTCGCAGAAAGTGTGAAAAGTAGAGTATTCTACTCGTGGATAAAGCTGTCTGCATCTTGGGCGTGCTTATATCCCTCTCTGCACTCCGGATTCTAGTAACTCCCTCGCTCGCTCGTGAGCTAACTGTAGAATCCTTCGTTACGTTCGGGATTAAATATAGGGTCCGTGGCGCAAGACACTGCTTTATCCCCTCGTTTAATAATCTACAATTGTACCCTGCATATTAACTATTAATCAGCGCCATCTAGTTGTCTGGTTGTCTGCCGGGTTGTGCTTATCTACTAGCTAAACTTTTGATTTGTATTGTAATGCCCACTAGTGAGGCAGAGCGGTTTTGATGGTCGGACAGTGAATTCTCAGCTTAAATATTTGTATGAAAAACTTCAACATTGGATCGAAATTAACACAGATTTTTGTTCTAGGGACAGATATACTGTTTTGTGATGTACGACATTAAATGAAAACACGGGTAGGGCTAATAGCTAGTATATATAAAAAAATTTTTTTTTAATTTATTACCCTAGAAAATATTAAATTTTCAAACAACCTTAATATCAAGTCCTAAAATATCAATAAAACAGCCTGTATAAAATAGGTAAACAAATTCATTCATCATGTAAGTAGGTACCTGTTAAGCTGACTAAGCGGCATCGTCGCAAAGGCGCCGACATTTACGTTACAAGTTGTTTCTTGGAAATGCATCGATTACTGGATAAATATTCAAGCTACCGGTATTAAACCCACCTCTAAAATCAGCTAATACGATTCCGAATGTGTGTTTTAAATTAATGTCGCACATAACAAAACAGGTTGTATTAATATTAAGGGCAGAGCCGTTAATTTGTTCACTGTTTACGAAATCACGTAGACTTTAAAATTCTTAGAACTATTAACATTTTATTTAACAACTTTATATTCTTGTTCATCTGTGATGGATGGTTGACACTAGGCACCTGAAATAAAACAAATATATTTAGTGCAAAAATATTAGCACTTTAGCTATAATTTACTAAAAATTAGGTAAGTTCCCATGAGCCGTCAATTATTTGCTTAAAGTGCAAACATTTTAGTATATTTACTGAAACTCTACTAACAACTAATTTGTACGGCTCGGATAAAAACATTAGAGATATATCTTAGAATAACTACACATATAAACAAGGTACACATGTGTAAAATAGCCCATTAAATTAGAGCCATATATGGCTCCAATTTCATCAAGAAAATATCCATCCATTAGTTGCATTACTCGTGCACTTTTAAATATGCACTACTTACGATAACTGTTTGTCCACATTAAACAAAGGTTAAAGCATTAAGTTCGCCTGTGTACAGATTATTTTGTGCAATAAAGGATTTTCATTCATTCACTTGTGTGCGTGTCGGCGAATTTAAAACACGCACACATTGTTTCGAACAGAATGTTGTATGTGTAGTTATTCTGAAAGTTACATTTATCGGAACTTAAATCCAATGAAATAAAACGATTGGAAATCAAGTGGTCACTTAAAATTTTTAGTGTCCAACTAGAATAGATTCTCAAGACAAAACGTCCAAGATACATCCTACTAAACTAAAAAAAAGTATATAAGTATTCTATCAGTTATCTGGTTCCCATAGTACAAGCTCTGCTTAGTTTGGGGCTAAATAGCGCTGTGTGAAATGTCTAGCAACATTTATTTATTTATTTATTTACTACAAAAGCAATCACTTGATTATTATACAGTCTGTCACCGCATTCACGATATTAATTTAAAACACATGCAGAATGGTATTAACTGATTTAAAACATTGGTTTAATACCGGTAGCTTGAATACTAACTCAGTAATGGATATATTTCCAATACACAATTTTTAACGTAAATCGGGGCGGCGCTTTTGCGGCCATGCCGCTTTGTCAGTTTAACAGGTACATAAATGGATGAATGAATATGATTTGTTTACCTATTTTATACAGGCTGCTGCATTGATATTTTAGGACTTGAAATTAAGGTATATTGAAAATTAAAAAAAATCATGGTAATTAATCTAAAAAAAACAATATTACAACGATAATAGCCATCAGCCCTACCCGTGATTTAATTGAATGTCGTAAATGCAGTGACACGCAGTGTGATTTATTAATATAAATAGTTATTTTTTATTGGTTTTTACTGTTTGCTGATCCGCCCGACTTCGCACGAATTTTTATATAGCATACAAGCTTCAGCCCGCGCCTTCGCACGCGTGAATTGTCAATAAAAACATTATCTTCTTGCGCCGTCGGGTAAAAAGTAGCTTATGTGTCACAATTTCATGTGAATTTGTCTTCAGGTTTAAAATATTTATTTTTCTCAAAGAATTACATTCATTTATAGAGAAACTTAAAAATATTCGTTTCTTTTGTTGGGCTAATCGCACTAATAACAAAGTTAAAAGTGATACAAAAGTTTGTACCAAAATAAAAATTAAGTGCGGGTAGTTTTGTAACATTTGGCTCATCCAATGCAATGTAAACAACATTCAAGGCACGCAGATATGCGCAACTGGAAGTGGCATGGACATCATTGTGATTGAGAAGCTTGGGATTGAAACTGCCCCAACTCATTCAAAATGTTACAATTTAGACTTTTTTTTTCTGTTGAATTTCTTTTCTGTATTATGTATTGTAAAAGGATCATTAAAAAAAACAACCAGCCTTGTTTTCTTGCCTTTCTTTCCTGGCTTGGTCGCGAAGGAACAGGCAGTAAAATTGACGTTTCAAAGTGATCCTTGTGATTTTAATGAATAAAAATATTTGATTTTTTTTTTACTTTTGACTTATTTTGTATATTGGCAAAAGGTATGTAGTTTTATATTTACAAATAAAAGATTTTTTTTTTGCCGTTAAACCAAATTTCATAGAAATCGCTCCAGCCGTTTAGTCGTGAAAATGTAACACACAGAGTTACTTTTGAATTTATAATACCAGTATGGATAGCCCTAAAAACATATTTTTGATAAAAATTCGTGTTATACTGGAGAGGGTCAGCTATAGTATACGCCAAGACTCGCGGCAGACGAGACTAACCAATGAACATTGTTTGCTGTTTAATATTACTGGTAATCAATAACGATAGGTACTAAGGGATAGGAAGGGCAGCAAGAGCGAGCGAGATAGCAATATTATCGTCGCTATCTCACGTTTTATGTCCCCGTCTGCCAGGAGCGTTGGCGTCTAGTAGTTATAATAAAATAATAGATACCTTTTATGAGCGCCTCGCCTATAGAAGCCCTTAGTAGAAGCCTGCGCCAAACGAAAAACACACATAAATAAAATTTTCCATTATAAAAATAACAAAAACCAATCGCCTCTTACTAAATAATCCAAACCAAACGTGTTAGTATTGTTATTTTATAAAATATTAGTATTATACAACACTACTGCATAAATACAAAATATTATATTGAAGTTTTTTCTTCCTTGAGCCTTATATTTCACTACTCTACATCTTTCAAAACGGTTTCAGAAAACGTAAGCAACGCCGAAACGGCAACGCCGCGCGTCGCGCACACTGACTATTTTTAAAGCAGATTGGCAACTTCGCATGGTATAGAGTAGCCTATAAAGCCAGATACATTTTTGTATATTTATGAAATACGTATTTTTTATATAAAATACCGCAGTTATTTACTGTTAAGTGTGTCTAGATATAATATTACATAGATACAACGTATACTTACCTTAAAAGGCCATGCAACTTATTTTAAAAAGCACTCACTCACTTTTCATCCAATTTTATGTTATTTTTACTTTAATTAACATTATACACTAGTATTTATAACACATTTTTTTATTTTAAATTATCAAAAAACACAGTCTCAACACAATTTTCGCATGAAGTCACTGTAGAAAATTATTGAATTACATTTTGAATTAAATGTTTTAAATAAAGAAATCTATTTAATTATTATCACTACGCTCGCACTGTTAACTAATAATTAGTAAAAAATCACAAATCAAAAATAACCCAAGAAAAATTCTAAAATTATCCTACAAATTACAAACCAGACGGGATTTAAACTAGCAAACTTCCCTTTGATACGGGACGCGATGCCAATTTCGCCACGGGCTCACTGCTCGTCCAGTGCGATATTAATAGGATGTTTAAAAACTTAGAACCCAATGAAAATCACATAGCATTTTATTTTTTATATTTGTGTGTATTTTTCAAAGTCGAGTCAAATGTTACATGAAAAAATAACATAAGTATAGAAAAATAAATATAAGTAAGTATTGTCAGTTTTTTAGTAAAAAGCCAAAAGCAATTAAAATACATGCCAATTTTAAATCATACATGCAATAATAATCATTTTTAAGGTCTACGCGACGTGTGATCTCCATTGCAATTCAATACAATGCAGCCAGTGCCTTAAGGACACTTCCGCATGCTAGTGATCTGGATCAGTTGAGCTATCTACAGATCGCTTGCTCTCTTTAGATAATTCAACTATTTATTTTGTATTTTATAATAAATATATGTAAATGTGTTAAAAACATCATCGTACCAGCCATAGGACGTCCGCTAAACATAGGCTTACTCCTAGATTTCAGAGCTACCGATTTTGGCCAGCTCTCAGCAACCTTAATTCGTTGTAAATTATTGTGTTAAATTCAGGGGTGGGCAGTATTTGAATTACTTGTAATTAAACTACGTAATTTGTATGTATGTTAATACAAATACGTATTTTGTATTTGTAATTCAATTACTGCGTAAAAATATAATTTGTAATTGGTATTTCAAATACCTGACGCTGAGGTATTTTTTAGTTATTATTTCAAATACTTATAGCTTCAAAATACATCTGAACACAAATACATTTAGCGATCTTATTAACGGTTCATTCTACAGGAAAAAGCGCTCGATAGTTTACATAACTATTCGTAAGCAAAATGGCGACCGCTAAATATGTCAACCTTTAAAGTTGGCAACACTGCACCTGTACTGTACGACAAATTGTCAAGTATCTAACATCTGACTGTATTTTGTAATTTGTATTTGAGATAAAAATCGTTAAAATACTGTATTTTTTATTTCGTATTTTAAGTACGTGCGAGATAGTATTTTGTAATTTGTATTTTAATTAACGTAAAGCATGTATCTTCCCAGCTCTGGTTACAAATAAATGTATTTTCTATCTACTTTCTTTCTTAATCAAGTCATCTTTCCTTGTAGTTTAGTATAAATCAACCCAAACCACCTAATATCTAATAAAATTAAGTTATTTAGTAACAGTTCCTACTCTCATGATTGATTTCAATCATTATTATACATTTATCACGTACCGTTTTATCCGAGCGACAGTGTGAACTTCGGAAATCGTGAACTTTCACGGGTGAGTGCGATCCGCTCCGCACCGCGTCTCACCTCGCACGATGCGCCACAGTAGACACAATAGGGCGCGGTGGTGGGGATAAATCCCGTATTTATAATAATGATTGAAATAAATCACCAAAGTTTTCTAAGTAAAATATAAATGTATTAAAAGCTTGGTTTTATAATTATAACAGGGCTTACCTTGAGGCGCGCCGTAGCCGGGTGCTCCGTAGGCGGGCGGCGGAGCGCCGTACGCAGGCTGGGCTTGTTGCTGGAATTGATACGTACATTTCAATACAATTTATTCTATTCTATATATCTAATACTATTTTTATTTTTATAGTGTTTATCCGAATACTTACGGAAATTTCCAAGATTTTAAAACCATCTCAATAATTTTCTTTAAATACTGAAAGTGCTTTTTGCAAGGAGATTTTTTTATGAACTCAAGACTTTTTACTTTTGATTACCCGTGTGAAGCTGGGGCGTGTCAGCTAGTTGAATAATAAATAAGCTCAATATTCATCATCATCATATCAGTCATAGAACGTCTACTGCTGAAAATAGACCTTCCCATAGATTTTCAGAGCAACCGATCTTGTGCTGCACCCAAACGGCTCCCAGCAAACTTTATCAGGTCGTCTTATCATCTAGTGGGGGCCGTCTTACGCTGCGCTTTCCGGTGCGCTATATGCCCTGCCGACTGCCACTTCAGCTTGCTAATCCTTTGTGCTATGTCGGTGACTGTGGTTCGTCTACGAATCATCTCTTTCCTGATCGGATCTAGTAGAGAAACAGCAGGCATAGCCCTCTCCATAGCACGCTGAGCGACCGCGAGCCGACCTTATGAGGCCCATAGTGATTCAGTATTAATCTGGTGTATTCAGTTTAGAAGAACTTACGGGGCCAAAACATGGGCGCTCACTAAGGAAACTGTGTACAGAGTAAGAGTCGCACAGAGTCATGGAGCGCGCCATGATTACCATCAACCTGCTGGATCGAGTTCCTAATACCGAAATCCGACGTCAGACGAAAATCAAAGACGTCGGAACAAGGGTGGTGGAACTCAATGTGATGATGGCAGGTGGAGTAAATGGCTTTGCCCGAATGGTGACCAAAAACAGATCTAAGAAGTCCAGGACGTCCGATGGCACGGTGTGTCATAGACATAAAGTCGCGGGCAACTCCTGGATGCGCGCAGCACAGGACCGGGAAGGGTGGCATTTACAAAGGGAGGCCTACACCCAGGAGTGGGTACTCACGGGCTGTGGATGATGATGATTCAGTTTAGAAAAGTGTAAAGTATAGGGTATCATCCTCAGTATTCCACAAGGCGATCAGCTCATTGTGGAACTTGTCATATCCACACAGAGCTCAGTGCGCAAGGACTCTCATCATCGAATGATACCTCTTCTAAGTGTTACCACAGCTTATAACACACTAGCTACCGCCCGCGGCTTCGCACGAGTGATTTGCCAATCCAAAGTAGCCTATGTGTTAATCTACTTACATACCAAAATTAATGGAAATCGGTCAAGCTAAGTCACAGTGGACGAATAGCCGACTGAGATGCAGGAGGTTGCGGGTTTGATTCCCTCTGTGGGACAAATGTTTGCTCGGTCTACAGATACTTGTTCTGTGTTTGGATATTTTTCTATATATTATAAGTGTATATTTACAAAAAGAAATGTATATACGTATTCTATCAGTTAACTGGTTCCCCACAGTACAAGCTTTGCTTAGTTTGGGGCTAGATAGCGCTGTGTGAAGTGTCCAGCATTATTTATAAATTGTCGCTTACCATATACATTTGTTGTGGCGGCGCCTGCGCACCCTCGAAGCCAATGAACTGTATCATGACGTCACCGTCCACGGTCAAGTGCGAGATGCGCTGGAACGGCACGCGATGAGGGAACTCACAGAAATGAGACCCGTTTAGTGCTATCTGTAAACATAACCCCCCGTTGTGAGTTTGTTTCTGACATTGTTGCTAACTCGCTGTTGGCCTCTGAGGCCGATGCAGCTTAACCGAACTTTTGACGAGCGCAGAGGGCGTTCAGCCCAGTAAGTTTTGATGAGGCAACTAGCGCAAGGGCACCACTTAGGTACGAGCCTCGGTTTGAGCAGTTGCCAGGTTGGGGATAGGAGAGCAACGCCCAGGTACATGTCTGTACCTTGTGTAGGCGGCAACTGAAGGGACTCGTCGACCTCGCCGGCAGGGTCGGTCTATCTGTGAAGTGTTTGCTCTGTCGAGAGCAGATTATTCTAAGATTTTGTCATCAGGATCACCGAGAACGTGTCTCGGTCTACGACAGGATGAAAATTCCGGTGTGCGTGTAGAATCCTTGTGATAATCCTTCTCCTCTTAACCGATTTTTATGTTTTATTATATAGTTAAAAAATACCTAAATCTCGACAACAGCGCCACCCACTGGGTCCAACTATAGCTAAGAACCATCCACATGACTCTATAAGTACAAAAAAGTTAGCTTGTAAGGTATAATAAAGAATTTTCATTCATTCATTCAAAAAACATTTGCATAAATGTAATAAGAATAAGAATAAGAATAATTTATTTGCACACAAGAAAATACAAGTAAGTAGGTACACAGTAAGCTTAAAACTAAAAACAAAGTGCTTATAATCTAGATAATCTACTACGCTCCTAATTACATTACAATAGAAGGGTAGGTGTGCTAAGAGCTAGACTAGATTGCTGTATCCTAGCCCCTAGCGCCTTCCGACGGACAATGTGCGATTTCTTTATTTATTTATTTTTTATATAAAATTAAAGTAGGTATACCCGTGCACGTGCGTGTTTAGTACTAATTGGTGTTTGTATTAGTTTTATTAATTTTTAGTTGCTGCTTTAACTATCCATTTAGAGATACAAGAATAAGGATTATTCATTATTCTTGAATCTCCAATAGATCCTCCGTGGCTTGGTATGACAAATTCAAAAGCCAACTTCTTATTTTGTGCTTACAGTTCCTTAAATTAAGGGCATGAATACGCAAGCTTTTGTTTATTTCCTTGTATAGATAGGTTGCCAAAAAGGTAAATTGATGTTGCATAAAGTCTGTTCTACATAATCTATTAGGTATTAGGTTTCTTCTGCGTGTATGTGAGGGGTGTAGTGGGATTTTTTTGCGTATTCTTAGTATTGAATTGAGTATATATAGTTGACGAACTGTAAGCACTTGACAAGTTTCGTAAAGGTCTTTGGTTGGGTGTCGGAATCGTTTAAAAGTCATTGTTTTTAACACAGACCTTTGAGCTCTTTCTAAGGCTATCATGTGGCTTTTGTAGGCACCACCCCACGCAGGAATACAGTAGGTAAGAACTGATTGGCATATTGCTAAGTAAATAGAGGTAAGTAGGTTTTGGCTCATTACATGCCTCAATCTTTTAAAGATCCAGATTAGCTTGCGGATACGAGAGGATAGAAGTGTGATATGCGGAAACCATGTAAGATGTTCGTCTAACAGTATCCCCAGATATTTAATGGTGGGTGTGTTAGTGAGTGGAGGACAATTGCATGGTAGCGTGGTATTTCCAGAGCAGGAGTGGGCTTTGATATTAAGGTGCTGTGAGGGAGATGTATTTGTGCGTATTGTGAAGTTTATGTATTTTGTTTTATCAATGTTTAGTGTAAGTAGGTTAGCATTTAGCCAGTGCATGACTTTTGTCATCCCCCATTCGGCTGCAGAGAAAACATCTGGCCAAGACTCACCCTCAAATACAATAGCAGTATCATCGGCGTAAGTGTATATTGTTGCATGAGGTATCGACATACTACAAAGATCATTGATGTAGATGAGGAAGAGACTCGGCCCGAGGATACTCCCTTGCGGGACGCCGTAAGTTGTGGTGGCCTCTGAACTCTGCAGATTTCCAATTTTGACTTTCTGAGTTCTGTGACTAAGGAAGTCCTTAAATAAATCCAGACAGTTTCCTCTTATCCCTAGTCGATCTAACTTTTCTACGAGAATTGGAACCGACACGGTGTCGAAAGCCTTAGCCAAGTCTAGGAAAATGCCAATACATTTTCGCTTATTGTCCAAGGCTTCCGACACAGTTTCAATAAGGTTCATGACTGCATCCTCTGTTGACTTGCCGGACCTAAAGCCGAATTGATTATCGGCTAGAAGATGTTTCGCATTTAAGAAAGACATTAGCCTGGAATTTAGCAGTTTTTCAAATATTTTTGATAGTGCTGGGAGAATTGAAATGGGCCTATAATTACTTACGGTTCGTTTGTCTCCGCTCTTATGGATAGGATGGATAATTGATTTTTTGAAAGCTTTTGGGAAGATACCTTTAACTATGCATAGATTAAATAATATTGCTAAAGGAGGAGCTAAAATGTGGCGTGCCTCTTTAAGGAACCTTGGGGAAATTCCATCCCAGCCAGTAGCAGAATCGGTTTTCAAGCCAAGTATTATCCTCTGGATTTCAGTTTCATCAGTTGGTAACATAACCATTGAGTTCAACGTAGATCTTGGCCTTGTAGCCGTATTTTGTGTGGGGTCTGTAACTATACTATTTGCCAATTTTGAACCAATATGAATAAAATAGTCATTGACAAATTCAATGGCCTCTTTAGGGGTATTCTTTATTTCAAGCAGTTCATTTGGTGCATTTATATTCTTTGAAGTATATGAAATCTCTTTAATAGCTTTCCATGTAGATTTGGGAGAAATTAGACTCTTTTCTATTTTATTACGATCGTATGTGTTTTTTACTGAAAAAATTAGTTGGGAACAATAAGTTTTGTAGCGTAAGTATGTAGTTTTAATAATATCGTTGTTCGGATTAAGTCTATAGTTATAATGGAGCCTGTCCTTGTTACGGATACATTTTAAGATTCCTGGTGTAATCCATGGTTTTATATTTCTGTTCTTTTTAGGTATAATGATTTGTTTTGTGTTGATTTGAATGGAGTTTGAAATAAGAGATATAAGTCGGTTTGTAATGTAATCTATGTCGTCGTTTGTAAAAATATCATCGAAATTAATTTCTTGTATTTGTAACAAGACAGCGGGCCAGTCTGTTTTAGTACGATATTTTAATGGTTTGTTTTTAATTTGGTGTTTATTGATAGACAAAATGACAGGTAGATGATCGGTTATTTGATTACTTATGACTGCGATAAAGGATGGCAGTTTTGTTTTGAGTAGGACATGATCCAGGCAGTTGCCCTCTCGTGTTTGTAGCGTGTGAGCTGGTAAAAGTCCTAGCTCAGCTGTTAAATTTAGATATGAATTTACTTTAGTATCCAGGGTGTTGTTTTTAATGTCTAGATTTATATCACCTATGACTGCCACATTCCGGAAATGTTTCAGTGTTGTTATAATTTCTTCCAATGTAGACAGAAATCCATCTATTTGTTTATATGATGGAGATCTATATACGCAAACGATTGCTGTTTCAGTATTGATTTTTAATATAAGAAAGTTACCGCTATTTGAGACATACTCTTCTACAGAGTGTTGCATTTCTTTAGAGATATATATAACTACACCATCATTCTGAATAGGACAGTGTTTTGTGTACGACATTTCATAACCATCCAGTGTAGGTATTGCTTTATTGTTATTAAGCCAGCATTCGGTGAGTATTATTATTTCAAATTTCAGGTTAGTTCTAGTTAGTAATACTTCAAATTCTTGTATATTTTTATAGATACTACGTATATTCATTGTTATTATCTTTAAATTACAATTTAGTTCACCAATGTTTGAGGAGCATGTATTTATTTCACAAAAAGATGACGAGGCTATCGTAAGGGAATCAAGATCTTGATTAATTTCGTTAGAAAGCATAATTATTTTTTTATATAAGTTAGGTGTAAATATAGGGTACAGTTTATCAATTTTGGTTCCGACCAAGTTGTCAGCCTCGTCAACTGCAAATATTTATGATATGGTAAAAGTAAAAAATGCAAATAGATGTCAGATACGATGTTATAATTAGGTTCTTTACTAAATTTTTCTATTTTTAGGTGCGGCTGTGTGTGTATATTATTCATCGCATATAATGTTTTGTCAGACAGGTTCCATGCAATATAGTGACCTATATTTATGCTATCATTCGGATTGACATGACCAGCATGTACAGCTAAATTGTTTATATTTTTTAATAGTGTTAGCGTATAATTTGAGTTAAAAAACACTAAATTACATAAGTTCGTAGATTTAGAGACAAGATTAAATATTTTATAGTTAGTTAGTACATATAGTGACATATTATGCACATCCGTCGCAATCAAAACGTTAAAACGGCTCGAATAAGTATGTAAAACCTTTTGTGTTAAATAACTTGATAACCAATTAGTAAAGCTCGTAGTTTTGTGTCTACGACGTAATGAGAAGTTTGTTTTGTTATTTTTCAATATAATAATTATGTAGTAGTTTGTTATTTTAGGCCGATGCAGTTTAGAGCAGGTCATCACTTGATGCCTTAGTTTCGGGAGAGAATCGGTACAGTGTAGATGTGCGCGCGTCTTATGATCATGTGGAGTGCTTTGTCCAGTAACTGTGAAAATTAGGTGCATTTTTAGTAGGCTATAAAAGAAAATGCTTGATAAAAATGTACCCCAACAAAGTGGTGTGTTGTGGAATAGTACCACACAAAAAATTAGTGGGATACCTTGTACATAAACCAATGGTAAGCTATGTTTTATGTGTTTGTAAAAATAGAATAAGTAATTACATACGGTGTGATTACATAAACGTTGTTGTGCGACATAACAGTGTGGCTTTCTTGCAACAGTCACAAGTCAGTCAGAGTTTTGCAGGCTTTCGATCTGTTCTTCGTCCTTCAGAAGTACCGCAAGCGAGTTTTCAGTTTTTCGTAGGTAAACTCTGCCGTTAGCGGTCCAGCAGAATCTAAAATTTTTTGTCTTCATTAGCTGTCTACCCAAGTAGTACAGATGACGGGCTTTATTTGTTAGATGCTCGCCTATGAAGATGGGGCCTGATTCATTTTTCAAACCGAGGTGTTGACAGCTTAGTCTATTTCTAGGGTGGTTTAGGTTGTAGTTCTTAGCCGCCTTCAGCAAGCTGTGTTTAGAGGCTGCATTGCTCAGCTCAGCTATTATCGTGCATTTGCCCTCTTTCTTGCTGGCCCAGCGGTAAGCATCGCGCACCTCTAAGCCTTCAACGTTTAAGGTTCTGGAGATGGTGGTGACGTAACCACGTAGTTCCTCCCTAGTTACTAAGTCCTTACACGGAACATTGCGTATTTCGATGTGACTGCTTTGAGCGTTACGGGAGATGTCTTCTATTTTGTTTTCGAGTAAAGAGATGTGTTCTCGCTGCTCTTTAATCTTGACCTCAAAATCTGTAAGTTTTAGTGTCATGGACTCGTATTTTTGGGACAGAAACTCCATAGATTTTTCTATTTCGGTATTGGTTTTTTCTATAGATTTCTCAATCTTTTCGAGCTTATTATTCATATCTGTCTTCAAACTTTGAAATCCTTTCATTAACTCCTCTTTAAAAACTCCAAAGTCATGCTGCCAATCTGACTCTTCACCTCTTGGTCGTTTAGACCTTAAACCAATAACTGAGCGACCCTTCTCCTTTTGCCTCACGATTTCGGAGTCTGACCCTCCTTTTTCCGGGGTTCGCTGCATTTTAGCGTAGGCTGGCTTTGATTGTAGGTCTAAAATATGAGCTAGTCGACGGGAAGCGAAACTGCAGAGGCGTGGCTGAGCTATACTGTTGTGTGCAAGGATTAGTCAATGCGCTTGCGCTTGATTGGTTGGCGACAGTCGATGTGTGCGTGGTAAGTATGATAACTTATTGAGGTTGGGATGTCTACCTTCTATTTCACTCACAGCTATGCCGAAATAACGTAATATATTTCTTGTTTCACTCTAATAATGGTTAGACAAATAATAAAACTGGTGCACACGTCTGCTCGCGACGAGCGTCCGTTAGGAAGAGGTGATCATATGTAGTGCCTTCTGCCTCAAACTTTGTATAATCACGATTATTGTTTTCATGTTAACTTTATTGGTAAGTTTTTGGCTCGATCAATAACACTTGCCTTAAAAGAGTTCATCTCGCACAGAAGCAGCGCCTCAAAGGAATCGCCCGGGTTCAGCGGCATTCCACCGCTGGTCTCCTCCATGCCCCAGTTCATCGCCGTCAGGTGGTTGCGGACCACGCATTGTTCTATAACATATTAATACACAATCATCAAATTATTCAAAAGATAACGCAGCTCTGCCTAGAGACTTAGAAGCATCAGCCACAAAACGCCGCCAGCGGCTGCTCACCGCATTTTTACTACATTTTATATGAACTTGCCGCAGACGGTTGACACCGCTTCTCGCTTCGTGTGGTCATGTGGCCGCCCGCCACCAATCGAAAGTAAAGGGAAAAGACTGGTGAAGTACGAGTAGGACTCGCGCACCGAGGTTTCCGAACTTAGATAGGTTTATTTATGTTAATTAAGCAGTACCATCTAGTTTGGCTGGTAAACCAAGAAAACTTTTAAGACATATCTAAAACACTGTTCTAGGAGCGACTTCGTTATAATTTTTCTCTAAGCTTTGCATATAATACATATCAATCACATTCATTAAAAAAGTTTACATCGTATTCTTTGGCGATATAGATAAATCTTTATACCTGTATGCCTTAAGTTGATGGTCGCAAAGCAGTGCATTTTTCTAAGGTGCGTAACCTACGAGGCAATACTTTGCTATAGGCGATGGCTACCACTTAACACCAGGTGGGCCATATGCTTGTTCCATTTCCATGTAGTATAAAAACTTCGGTTAGCCGAAGGAGCGCCGCGAGCGAAGAGGATATAATACGCAATTTGTTAGCGGTATAAAGTGTTTTGTCGTGGATATTATTATTCGTTTTATTTTTGTTTAAAGTCGTGGATGTGGATAGAAGGATCAACCAGCTGATGTGGAGATGAGCTGGACTCTTGGCAAGGAGGAAAGACGGAAGATGGACGAGGGCTAGGCAATGGATGCGCTTGGCACAGGACTGGAGAGAGTGGCGTGGTAACGAGGATGGCTATACCCTGCAGTGGGTGGATGTGAGTTGAGTAGATGATGATGAATTAGTGTTGTGTTATTACTAATTTTCGCATGGAGTGACAGATAAGAGTTGCACAAGGTTGCATGTGCTCCTAAATGAAGAAATGAATTATCATTAACTTACCTATAAAGCGGTAGTTAAGATGCAAAGCGATGTCGTCACGTGGATCGGTGTTGGGGCCGCATTGCAAATTTATGGCAAATCTAAAACAATGAAAACATAGTATTTTTACAGTGGTCTCTGAACACTTACAGACAGGCGCTTTGAGTCGTAATCTGAATTATCTCACTAATTTCGACCCTGACAAGAGCCTGTAGCACAATTGGTAGTGCATCCTCGTATCAAGAGGAAGGTTGCGGGTTCAAGTCCCATCTGGCTTGAAAGTTTCTGAGATGGTTTTAAAACTCTATACCAACTTATAACACGTATATTTTTCGTGGGGAGTGAAAAAGGCGTTGTTTAGCGCTGACAAAGTTGCGAGCGGAAACTATAAATATAATAATAAATATTCTCACCTCTGTGCACCAGGGGGGGTCATACCCTGGACCCTGATCATACGACCAGGGAACAGGCCTCCAGGGATGCTCTGTACGCATGGTATCACCTGGAGCAAAAAGAACATTTGATAAAGAATTTGGAACATAATAGAAGGTGTGTCCCATCTCGAGGCGGTAAAAAAAAACAGGGAAAAGAAGGTTGGTCATCTCAAGACATATCTCTTATAAGAACAATATTCACAATTTTATTAATATTAATGTAATTTTATAATTATTCTAGCTGACTCCACAAACTTTGTACCGCCTTAGAATAAATAAATTTTGTGTTAACCTATTAGCTGAGTTAAATTTAGTAATTTTATTTATTTATTACTCCAATGTCTTTTTCTGTGCACATACCCACCTTATTCAACTATCTCATCTTCAAAGGTTTGCTGGAAGAAAACTCTTATCAGGATTAAGCTCGCCTTTATACATGTCCATTTTGTAAGCTGGCTTTGTGGTATTTCCATTTATGTATAATATAGAATAAAGTCATTGCATCTTGCGCATATTCATGCATAATGACATGGGCTGCCAAATCTGCCAATGTACCTACATCACTGGTAGAATTGACAATCGGCCATCATTAGCTGCATTTGGCTTTTTCATTGAATTTTTACGATATTTTAATAGTTATTCTGCTATTTGGGATGGAAACAAATATAGCAAATCAAAGATCATCAAAGTCAGTCCGGACATTCTTGAGTTATAAATGGTGTAACTAACCCGACTTTGTTTTATATATAGATACTAGATGCCAAAGTCAAAGATATTCATTAAAATCACAAGGTTCACTTTGAAACGTCAATTATACTGCCTGTTCCTTCGCGACCAAGCCAGGAAAGAAAGGCAAGAAACAAAGCTGGTTGTTTTTTTTAATAATCCTTTTACAATACATAATACAGAAAATAAATTACGTCTAAATTGTAACATTTTGAACTAGTTGGAGCAATTTCAATCCCAAGCTTCTCTATCATCTAAATAATCCGATATTTTATAGTAGGCTTTTTTATAAAGATTTAGTTTAATTACGTTTTTAAATTTATCAATTGTCAATTTTTGTACATCCCTTGGGAGTTTGTTATAAAAGCGCACACCTTGCCCTTTAAACGATTTACAAACTTTATGGAGTCTACAAGTGGCAACAGCGAGTTTATCTTTATTTCTAGTATTAAAATTATGTCTATTGCTATTTTTCTTAAACAAATTAATGTTCTTGCGAACATACATCAGATTTTCAAAGATGTATTGACAAGGGAATGTCATAACATTTATTTCTTTAAACTTATTGCGTAATGATTCTCTGGGGTCCATATTATAAATTGCACGAACAGCTCTCTTCTACAGCACAAAAGCGGTGTTTATATCTGCAGCACTCCCCCACAGCAGTATACCGTATGACATAATGCTATGGAAGTAGCTAAAGTAATATATAATATAGAAGATATTACTTAAATATAACGGGCGGTCTTATAACAATGCTAAGTTATATTCGGGTGTAATAGATGTAATAGACAGTACGGCCCTTTTATAGCAATGCACTATTCAATCTTTGTATTTACAATGTGGTAATCTTACAAATTACTGAACATAATTTCACATATAATATATAGAATGCTACACTATCCCTGAGTGATTCACTTTTGAAGAAATTAATTTTAAGGTAATTTTTTAGGAAAAACCATTTTTAACCGCAAATGAATCAGTTATATCCCCAAATGTAAGTACCTAACCAGGTAAATGTATGTTATTCATCTATGAGTCAGAATATAGGTAATTATCGTAACGATAAAAAAACCAAGGGTTTTCCTGTGAGTAGATATTTTACTCTTAAGAAGGTAAAAATTATAAATAGGGTTACCCGACGTTAAGTTCTCTTAAACATATTTTAAACTTCTAGTTGTACTAAGTACTTGTTTAACATAGTGCATTCAAATTACAGTGAAAACCGTTTATAACGACATCGTTTACAACGACCTATCGGTTATTACAGCCAGATGGTCCCGTATGAATTCCTAGTAAACTATTCAGTAAACAAACCGCTTATAACAACATCGGATACAGCGACATATCGCTTACAACGACGAAACTTTATCGATATTTATCGGCTATAACGACCAACCGCTCCTTGTCTCAGCAAAACAAAACAATACAAACGATTTTAAATCTTATTGATAAGCATTGAAAAAATATTTAGGCATATTATTACTTACGCACTTTCTCCCACCTCATCCGAACCTCTTTGCGGCCATTTGATCTTGCATATTTTACACCAATTGTTTAGTGCGCTAGTTGACTGCGTGAGTAACAGCTTGATTTAAAAGTGTTGGTGTTGTTTAGACTGTGCATTTATGTGTTATCATGTCGCTGAAAGAAGCTGAAAGTAACAACCGTAACACTGACGAAGAAAACGAAGACCAGCAAGACCCTGAAGAACAGTTTCAGTCAACAACAATTTCCGAGGCTCTTAACGCTGGAACAGTTTTGCAAAAATTTGTTGCCTTTAACGAACAGTTTGATATTGACGATACTCATACCTTGAGGAGTATGAAACGTAAAATGCAAAAAATATTTGAGACTGGGCTAAAAAAAAGACAGACTAAAATGACTGATTATTTTTTTTTTTTTTTTATCTAGTTTTTTTAAGGAACTTGCGTCGTTCTCTACGACGATGTCAGTTCCATAATTGGCTACAGTAATTAATGACTATACAGCATCCTTCAGCAGGTCGTATATGGACCAGTAGAGCATGTTAGCTGAGTCAGATGTTTGCTCAGCTAATACACTCTGAAACAGGCCCACATCGACCTGGTTGAATTTCAGCGCTCTGTACAACTCCTCTCTCATAGATTGACTCCGGACACACTCTGTTAAAAAGTGGTATACATCCTCCACCACTCCACAAGCATTACAATTAGGAGTATCTATCTTTCTCATTAAAAATTTAAAGCCGTTTAGAGGCATATGCCCGGAGCGCAATCTATGAGCGATTACAATCCACTTCCTACTTATACTAGTGTTGGTAAACCATGGTATGTGAGGGGGCTCGCTTTGCATAGTTCGATACCAGATGCCCTTCTCCCGGGAAGCAATATCAAAGTATTCCTTCCATTTATAGTGTATACCTTCTCTATATTTATGTAGCAATTCTGAATAGTCAGGTTTCACAAAAACTTCAGTACCATTTGATATTGCCTCCCGAGCCAGGGCATCTGCCACTTCATTACCATGAATGTTGACATGTGAAGGAATCCATTGAAAGACTGATTATTTTAAAAACTAGTGTAGTTTTATAACCCGTAACTGTAAGCAGCTAAGTACATTTTGTGTTCTAATTATTTCGTAATAAATATTTTTATTTCTTTTCTGACTCGTTTATATACATAACCTATACTAGATAGATAACTACATATGATAATATAACTACTGTACTCAAAAAATATTACTGTATTGCTTAAAACGACTATCGGATATAACGTCGGCAACTATACGGTCCCTTCGATGTCGTTATAAACGGTTTTGACTGTATAATGATAACTGGAAAAAGCATGAATGATTCTAAGCTTACCCTAGAAAGAAATGCAAAGTTCAAGATTGAACTTCAAAATGTATGTAGGTAGGTAAATTTAATTTCTTTAAAAATGATTTAAACAGCTCCGGTGGTAAAGTAGAGCACTAGAGGCAGGCAAAGCAGCTGTGTAGCCTGGGGCAGGGTCTAGCACCTGGAAGTGCTCGGCAAGCCTACTCCATCTACATACCTTACTAATGGGGATTGTTAGTTTGTATTTTATCATATAAGTCTTGCCCGGCATAGTATATAACATATGTACACTAACGTCATATGTATCAATAGTAGTTTCAGGAAAAATTAACGTCGAAATGTACTTAAATGGTTTAGCGAGACTTGATAGCCTATTACACTGTCTTTTTACCGGCCCGTATATAGCTGTCGATAATATGTAGCTCCGATATTACATGGTATTTGCTCGACAAATAACGTAGCTAATTATTCCTTATTGTTCTAGATGCCCTTGAAATTCTAGAGACACCGAAAATGTCTAAAATATTTAGGTGAAACTTACCGGATTGTAGATCGGTGGAGCGGCCATGTTTTACGTAGTTTAGCAGCAAGGAGGTGTTTGAACAAATATTTATGACTTCTAAAAACAGATTTACACTTAAAACTAAGAAACAAGAATACCTGGCGCCTAAAAATTATTAGTTTCCGAATGTAGAGAAATCGAAGAAGAATGGCGTCATACTTTAGTTTACGTCAGTATGACGTGTTACGTCAATGTAATATGCTATTAATGTGCGAGAGAAACAAAAACTAGAACAGCCCGAATAACTTTTATGTGCGAAAGAGAAACGAGATTTTCATGCTGAAAAGTTTAGTAAAATCTTTGAAACGCAAATCCCAATGACACCAACCAAAGGAAAACATCTTAGGGTTTTGACTTGGGGTGTGACAAACAAACTATTATTGAGGGGTTTATAACCTGAGGTTTTCACGGCCATGTTTAAAGAACTGCTAACAGATGGAGTTGCTCTGTCATGTTCCAATTAACACAGGAAAGTGAATTGTCATTATCAGTCAATGTCAATTCCCATTCGCGGATTTCAAGAACATCCGAAAATATTATCAATAGAAAAAAAACTAATATTGCGATACTGGATCGGGATACCGAGTACCGCGTGTAACATGCAATAATGTGTAACAGTCCCCAATGTCAGCAAGACCAAGACATCAAAGTCAAAGCAAACAAAGCAAATCACATTCATTTAGCTCAGCTGTGGTGAAATCTCTCCGTGAAATTAAATTGGATTTACATTGAGTTAGTTACTGACGCCAGTACTGACGCCAAAAATTGTTTTTATATATAGGTATACACACAGGCTGACGGGCCTCCTAATGTTAAGTGGTCACGTTCACTTATATACTCCTAAAGGACTCGTGGTACTGCACTTACTGCAGTTGCGTTGCCTAAAACTTATGGCCTTATTTACACCTCTCGTGAGGCGTTTTTGTTAAATCCCACCGGAAAAACCTGCGGGGGAAGGTCATTCCACATTTTGCAGATTGGTAGTCTCACACAGTGCGTTTCACCTGCTCATTTCCTCTACGCATTTACAATATGTGATGACTTGTCTTGAATTTGAAGTCAGTAACTGAGTCAATGTAAATTCGGCGTGAGTTTATTTTCTGTGCTTATTTCATTCCATTCATTCATTCAGATGCACTTCAGTTCGGTCAGTGCGTACCTACCTACTTTGTGAATCTGATATTTTTGTGCTATGTAGAAATACGCAATAAAAATCAATTTACCTAATTAAATTACGCAGAATATCTCCACTAAATATTCTGCGACACTTTCCGCATCGTTTACCACTAAACCTGGCCTGGAAATCTTTCGATAAGCTTCAAAATGACGCTCGAAGGGAATAAGGATGAGGCGGACAAGTGCATCGAAATAGCTCAAAGTGCATTTACCGCTGGAAATCCCGAGAAAGCTGAGAAGTTTTTGCTGAAAGCTGAGAGATTATACCCATCTGCGCGCGCTAAAGAGCTTTTGACGCGAGTTAAGGCTGCAGGGCCAGGAGCATCGACGCCTAAACGGGCCGCAGAGGCTCCGAGTAATGAGGACGTTAGAAGGCGTAAAACACCAACCCACACGGCTCCTCAACGGGAATATACCCAGGATCAGCTGGAAGCAGTCCGCCGCATCAAGACGAAGTGCAAGGATTATTACGAAATACTGGGTAAGTCTAGCCAAGCTCACTAATTAGATGTACGTGTTCTCAAGGCCGTTTCGTTATCCGTTTTTGTTTGTTGTGTCTAGAATGTACTTATTTTTTGTTTCCCTCGTCAGTATTTATTGTGGTTTGTAGAATTGAGGTCAATCAAAGTAATTATTGTTTTAAAAGTTTATATTGTAAGCTAAGTTATTTATTCCTTCCTTCCTTCTTACTATTTGAACAAGTTGGTCTTTCTTGTTAGTGACTAGAATTATAGTTTAGTAAACTAAAAATCAGTACCTCGAGTTGCTGAGAAAAAGGGTCTTGACAGACGGACAGACAGATAGATGGACAATGAAGTAATTTTTACTTTTTCTTTTTGATGTGCAGAACCCTAAAAATAGATCAACAAGAACAAAATATAGTAGCTGTGGTTGCAAAAAGTACGCCAGCTTATGGTTTGGATCACTGAAACCTTATTTTATCTATTTGTTTAAAGGGGTGGGCTTTAGAAAGCGGCTGCACGAATTTGTGGTTACTGAGGGTTGGATTATGTAGGGGTTGCTTTTCCCTACCCCTTGGCACCATTTTTTCCGCAAGCAAACATTTTTTTTATTAAATTCTCAAATTAGCTTAAGAACCCAAGTAGGATAGGTTATGTTCAATAACAGTCACATAACCGAATCAGTCTTCCCTGAATAGAATAGGTTAGGTTAAATACGGACACGAAACCGTATCAGTCAACCCCGAATTGAACAGGTTAGGTCAAATACGGTCAAAGAACCGAATCAGTTAACCCTGACTCCATGTAGTTTTGTCTAATGCATACTAGAGTATTTTTATAAATTCGGAGGCGCAGAGGGAGAGCAGCCTCCGCCAGCCGTAACAATGCGCAGGCATTCGCACACACCTTCGCAGCTTCGGCTTGGTGATTCAAAATTGAATATCAAAAGGCTACATTTATATCACTGAAATTTTAAAGATCATTTTGAATCGTTATTTTATATAATTAGATGTCATTTCTAAGTTTTTTAAAATTTTTTTTTTGTGTTCGAGCCATATCAGTTCCTAGTTATTTTATCTTCTAAATCTAAATAATCCTATATATTATAGTAGGTATTGTGGGAATATGATCTGCCAAGGATCGCGACAGGTGGAAGAAGTTGGGGAGGACTTTGCCCAGCAGTGGAAAAAGGAAGGCTACCAAACAAAAAAATTATAGTAGCCTTATAAAGCCTTAGTTCAATTAGGGTCTTAAATTTGATGATGGTAAATTGTTGTATGGTGCTTGGGAGTTTGTTTTAAAAGCGTACACTTTGCCCTATAAACAATTTACTAACTTTAAACCAATACTCGCTCTTGTCCGGTTATTTTTTATCTGTGAAGTGTTTTGGTCTTTTTATGTTAATACTAGTTAATGTTACCGGTTTTATTTCGTAACATTGTTTAAAAAATTGTCTTAATTAAACTTCTTATTACTTACATAAATATGCATACTTAATATCAATATGTCAATATGAATCATATAAACTTAAGTAGGTAAAAACAGGAAATTATCTTTTAATTGATACAATCCATCATAATTATTAATACAAAAAATATAAAATACCCCATCACTAGAAGCTACTACATTGTATGCACCCTTCGTGGAAACATTTGAAATAATTTTTAGTATTCCACAAAACGCACCAAGCCAAAATATAAATGTGTGATCTCCGTGGAATGTTATGTTATGTTATGTTGGTGGACTCCCTTTTCCGCATTCAAACTCTGTATGTGGTCCATTATGCGTGAGAGAGTTGACTATATGGATAGCCAGCCTAACTCCGTCCAGAAGCGCAGAAGTTTCCTGGGGTCTTCGCAGGCTTCACGGAGTGACCTTGGATTGTCCAGGATTTCTGCACGTTGTGCTGTAACCCCCACGCATTCCAGGACTACGTGGGCAGCGATTCTTCTTCGGTGAGACATGCCCTGCAGAGTGGGCTGTCTGTTGCTCCGATGGTGTAGAGGTGTTTGTTCAGGGGGCCATGTCCTGTAAGGGTCCCCACGATGATTCGAAGGTCCGGTCTTTGAAGGTTGAGCAGTCGACGTGTCAGTCGTGGCGAGACGGCCGGCAGAGCCATCCTCGACTGTCTGCAGTCCATGGTCTGTGCCCAGCGTTCGTTGTGTAGGTTTAGAGTACGATTCCGTATCCATGCTCGTAGCTGAGTGAAAGGTAGAGGGAGGAATGGAGGTGGGCCTATAGCCGTGGTTTCCGATCCTCTTCTAGCTAGTTCATCTGCAGCATCGTTGCCTAGTGATCCGCTATGCCCCTTGATCCATTGTAAGATCACCTTGTTTTTTGTGGCAATTCTTTCTAGGGCTAAGTGGCATTCGTAAACAAGCTTGGAGTTATAGCTGTGACTCTCCAGAGCTTTGAGTGTTGCTGTACTGTCGGAGAGTATTCGTATGGTGTAGTCTTTGATCTCTCTCCTGTTTATTGCGGTAGCTGCTTCGGTAATGGCCATGCATTCACATTGGAAGATGGAACTATGTATACCTAGTGTCATTGATATACTTATGTTGAGATCCAATGAATGAATTCCCGCGCCCGTTCCGTGTTTGGTTTTTGAGCCATCGGTGTAAACGCGGACTTCATTGGTTCCTGATTGGTCTCTCTGTTCCTCGTAGAGTTGTATGTTATAGTGTTTTTGGAATATCTGTTGTCTTGGGATCTTGTCGCACGGGGCGGCTAGTAGTGGTTCGTAGGCTATCGCTCGCTCTAAGATAGATGCGTGCAGATCTCCGTGGAATACAATCAGTGCTCATAAAATATGTCCTCTTAAATCGGTGCTTTTCGTGGAATGCCTCATAAAAACAACTTATAATCATTATATTAGTAAATATTACAAGAAATAAAAGACTTTTGAATTATATTTATTTATTTAATTGTCAACAGGAGTTACCAAAGAGGCGACAGACTCTGACATCAAGAAGTCGTACAAGAAGTTAGCGCTGCAGCTGCATCCTGACAAGAACCATGCTCCAGGAGCCTCGGAGGCTTTTAAGGTGAATAAAAAAGTCTTGAGCTTCTCTTAGGGTTAATTAAATACTTGAGAGATTTACCCAAGAAGGAATCCATTTCTTCTAACTAAAGAAATCAATTATAAATTTTAGAAGTGAAAACTTCTTTACTCGCGTTGGACATAGTGAAAACTTCTTTAGCGGAAGCGGCGATTCACGCCAGTCGTCGTCGCCGCCAGCCATGTCGAATTGGGTGTTGTTTGAGAAAACGAGATCGGGGAGGGATTTATGACTCTTGCGGAGTAATTTATGAGGGAATACCTATTTTAAACAGTGAGTCGTTTACATCATCATCATCATCATTCACAGCCCGACTTCACCCACTTCTGGGTAGGCCTCCCCAAGTTTAAGGCATCCGCCACGATCCTGCACTAGTCTCAGCCACTGACGGCCCGCGACCTTTACCATGTCGTCTACCCATCTCGCTGCCGGACGTCCCTTCTATACCTGCTCCTCGGCCACCAGTCGCTGCCCTGCTCCATTTGTCATCACCACGTCTAGCCAACTGTCCCGCCCAAGACCGTTTGAGTTCCATAACTCGTCATGAACTCATCGTCATGAATTTTCGTTCGTCTACGGATCTCGACGTTTGGAACTCGATCTAACAGTCTGATGCCGAGCATGGTACGCTCCATGGCTCTCTGTGCAACTCTTAACCTGTACACAGCCTCCTGCGTGAGCGTCCATGTCTCAGCACCGTCGTTTATATAAGGTAGCAAAAAGAATTACTTAAGTGTTAATATTATTTTTTACGCTTCGGCCAATCTTCCATTAAGCAATGATCCTTTCCATCTATATGTTGTCTGGAAGAGATAGCTTTGTTAAGCAATAAGACCGCCCATTATGCTTCCATTAATTTGTTTTAACTGTTGTGTCTAGCTTGTAAGGTATAATAAAGAATTTTCATTAATTCAAACAAACATGCGGGCCCATCTGATGGTAAGCGGTTACCGTCGCCTATGGACTGTATTCTAGGCATGTGCTGTATGTTCAGGTGAGCGGGTTGGCTTCCTACTAGACTTAGACTTAACTAGATTCATGTCCTACTGTTATCTACTGATTCAGTTATAGTGGTTAATCTATACTAATATTAGCTAACCCGGCGAACTTCGTACCGCCTTGACATGCATATGACGCGGGCTGCCAATGTAGTACGTCCCCGGTAGAATTATCATTCGGCGATCATTAGCTGCATCTATGCTGTATGAGAAATAGAATTTTATTCATAATTATTTTTGCGTGAAATTTTCCGATATTTTAATAGTTATTCTGCTATTCGGGACGGAGACACATACAACAAATCAAAAGCCATGAAAATCGGTCCCGCCGTTCTCGAGTTATAAGTGTTCGAACAAAAAGAAAAAATATAAAGACGAAAGATTTGTATATTTGTAACGAATCAACTCAAAAAATTATTGTCCATTATAAAAAATTAGAGATCCCTAATAAAATTTCAATAATGTATGAATGAATGAATAATGTAACGCAAGGTGTAAAAAAAATAGCCATAAAAAATGTATAAAAAATAAATGTCCACCCATGCGAAGCCGGGACAGGCCGCTTATTAGTTAAAAGAGTTGTTGTTAATTCCCCAGGCCATCGGCAACGCGGCCGCCATCCTCACAGACGCCGAGAAGCGCAAGCAGTACGACATCCGCGGCGCCGACCCCCCGCAAGCCACACATCATCACCACCAGTACTACGCGCGGGGCTTCGAGTCCGACCTCACTGCTGAGGAGCTCTTCAATATGTTCTTCGGAGCTGCAGGTATACCCAAGACGTGACGCAGCCTGCATCCTCACAGACCCTGAAGGGCACAAGCATCGCCTCGCTCGCTCTTGCAGCCCTTACAGGCGCCGCTAGTGATGCGCCCAGTATCTATCGATAACACTATAGTTTGTAAAATATAGCATGAGTTCTGTGACATTAGTCATCGAAACCACATGCAACGTCAATAAATGTGTAACGCGTTCCTTGTGTTTGATTTAATTGAAATATATTCAATTACATATTAACAAAATATCGATAAGAATCGATAATTATCAGCATAGTCCCTACTGTAGGCATGTTATTCTGACAGCTGTCACAGGACTCGTGCTATATTTTACAAACTATAATTGCCAGTAATTGCATTGAAATGCAAACAATAGATTATTAAATGAGGGGATAAAGCAGTGTTTTGCGTCACGGGCGCTATATTGAATCCCGAACGTAACGAAGGATTCTAGAGTTAACTCACGAGCGGAGCGAGGGAGTTACTAAAATCCTGAGTGCAGAGAGAGATATAAGCACGCTCAAGGTACAGTCAGCTTTATCCACGAGGAGAATACTTTACTTTTCACACTTTCTGCTGGACAATAAAAAACAAATCTAGGTTGGTGCATTCTGTGCAGAGGTTAGTTCGATTTACGAATAAGTTCTTACTGTGTGGGTCTCTTTGGTTCAAATTTTAATAGAGACAAGGTTACAATAAAAAAAAAAACAGGTCAAGTGCGAGTCGAACTCGTGTGCCGAGGGTTCCGTACCTACTCATTATACCTCCATAATAAAATTGGTATCATTTTTACACACAATTTTATTTATTTACCTTATTTTGAGGTTGGTGCCGATTAAGCTACTCCTCTAAATTGTATGAGCGCCCATACAACTCGGAGGACTATCTTATTGGCGTCAACTATGTATGTATGGGGACACCCTTTAATTTTCAGCTTTTATTATTTTTTGGAATTTGTCCTTATCTTTTTTCGTGTTGACTTACGACCTTGATTTTTATACACCTAATAAGGACTATAGACCTCAGTATCTGGTATAAATTTTTACTTGCTAGGTCTACCCGTTCCTGAGAAAATCGCTGGTGACACACGGACAGACAGACAGACAAGAGAGTGATCTTATCAGGGTTCCTTTTTTACCTCTTGAGGTACGGAACCCTAAAAATAAAATTCAGTACAACTTTACTCCCGGCTCAGCCGTAGGGATTTAATCACCTGCTTTCGGTGAGGTTTACATGACATATATGTAATTTGTCATTGTCAAGCAGGTGGTGTGAAAACATGTTTATTGGTTGGCCCGTCGCCCCGAGTCAGCGTATAGATAGATAACTCTTATTGAATAACCACACAAACAAAAATAAGTACTAAGCTAGAATAAATAAGGCATACCAATGGGCGGCCTTATCGCTGAAAGCGATCTTTTCCAGGCAACCTTTGGATGAAGCGAAATTTAAAAAGATACGGAGTGCGGTGTACTTTGAAGGATACATTTACACATATTCTTAGGTATAATAAAAAATAAGATTATTTTAATCCTTGAAAAACTTATATGTATATATATATATATATATATAAACACCTCTTTGCACACTTAGTTGATCCAGCCACGACCCCATACATTGCTGACTCCGCCTTTTGCACCGAATAACTTGAATCCAGTTGCGTATTTCTCGGGCGAAATGGCAACGTAGCATTCTATTATGCGATGTTGCCAAATGTATTCGTCGATAGTACCTATACTCGATATATATTTTTTCAACAATTTCATGCAATAGTGGATCCGTAACGGCTAATTTTTTTAAACGCACGATGACTTTTTGGCTCTGAATATATTTCAAAAATCAATTACTTGTGTTGATCCATTTATATACTCGCACATTTTTTTAAACGCACGATGACTTTTTGGCTCTGAATATGTATATTTCAAAAATCAGTTACTTGTGTTGATCCATTTATATACTCGTACTTCCGGTAATACTTGTTTTGATCCGAATAGGTACCAATACCGTAACGGTCGATCAATTATGAATTTGTTATACCTAATCTAGATATGTATTTTATATTCGCAATGCTCCATACATTGTAAGATCCGCCTCGGTGGTAACGGTGGAGGCACGGGGGGGGGGCACTGTACACCGCACCCCGCGCCCTTTAGACCTGGTCTCTGCTGCGCCGTTTTGTATCTCAATTTGAATGTGCTTGTTGAACTGTGCGAACGTCGACATTATTTTAAAGTGTTCATTTGAATTTGTTTTTGAATGAAAAATGAATGAAGATCAAGGTATGTGTTTTACATTTAGTACCTAGTTAACCGATTTTTTCTATCTGAAGTCCTTAATAATCCTTAATAGTCCTTAGATAAATGTCAATTACGAAAATCTTTGTGAGGTTACAATTGCAACTTTTAGATCGCAAACGAAGTGGTGATGTTGCTGAAGCAGAGCTTCAATATTATCTTAACCGAAAGACAGACGATATTCCACCACAAGTTCTGGAAATTCTGGACAAAAAATATAAAAACAAGCTATATCAGATTTAGACATTTTCCAAATTCCGGGTAAACGAGGTAGGTCTGTACCCGTGCTACTGACAAAAGTGATGAGAAGAAATATTGATGCGCTAATAGCTTGTCGATCAATTCTGAAAATTTCGTCCGATTACTTGTTTGCACGTACACTCACGGATAAACCATTTGATGGAAGGAGATGTCTTAATAGAATAAAAAACACGTGCAACTTAAAAAAACCGGAAATGTTGACCTCAACTGGATTGAGATACCATATTGCCACGATTTCTCAAGTTCATAGTAAAACTGACGATAAATATAACCAACATTTAGCTACATTTCTCGGTCATGATATGTAAGTGCATGCCAGTAACTATCGATTACCCATACAAGCTATTCAAAAGGGACTTGTTGGCAGCAGACTTTTAGAAATTGAAAATCATTCAATAAACAAAGAAAACCCTATAGAAAAAGAGTCTGAAAGTGAAATAACTGATTCATATGTTAACGAAATTGAGAAAAGAAATAATGAAACTGACAGTGACACAGATAGCAAAGAAAATGAAACCAGTAAATGTGATTATATTAAGGACAAAAAATCAAAACTTTCAAAAAGAAAGAGAAACAAATAGAATCAGAAATAAACTATTATATAATTGAAGATAATGAAAGCGATAACAGTATAATGAATGAAGACAATAATAAAGAGAATTATCACCAAAATAAAAGCGCTATATGTGAAGAAAAAAGTGAGAAAATAAGAAACAATAAGAAGAGTAAGTATGTTAAAGAAAAACAACTAAAGAGAAAAACAAGAATGACAAAAAAAATACTTACCGATAAAAAAGTTACTGAACAAAAGGGCAAAGAAATAATAAACAAACTAACAATCGACGAAACCAAAAAAAAAATATGATAAGTGAAAAAAAAGTGCTCCAAAGCAGGTGCAGTCATCGGATACCGAAAGTTCTATTGACATTGCACTCAAACGTACAAGGTATTCAAAAAAGAAAAAAGAAATACTTACCGATGAATCCGATGATGGATCTGATGAAGAAATAACTGTACCAAAACCAATAAGACGAAAGAAAACTCATAACAAATGGAGTAGCGATGAGGTTGAAGCAGTAATGCGACATCTAAAACAATTTATAAAAATGAAAAAAAAATCCAGGAAAAGCCTTATGCGAACAAGTATGGCGCAAAGAGCCAATTCTGCATAAACGAACTTGGATGCAAATTAATACTTATATCAACAATATTTACAAAAAAAATTTAAAATAAAAATATAAAATCCAAGAACTGCCTCTTTGCGCAATATTTCTTTTGAATTAAAGACAAGTGTACAATTTCATTTTATTCTTCACGGAAAGGTTTGTTTCAGCTTAAAAGAGCTCGAAATACTCAAGATAACAATTATTTTTAGTTTTTTATTAATGCTAGCCACAATTCTTGTTACTCTTTTTTTTATTTCAAATAAAATACCTACTGGGTCTGTCTATTGGTCTATGTCATATCTCGTCGTTCATCTCGTAGGGCGTATGGTAGGCACGGACATTTAGTTCCGGGATTTGTTCTGTTAAAAAAATATTTCTATATTTTTGTTAAAACTCAGACAAGAAAAAATGCATAGGACTGCATTGAATTTAATATTGTGTTAAAATATAAGAGAAACAATGGTTTATTTATATAAATGTTATATTTTAAGTAACAATGTTTTCCGATGTAACCGTTTGTTTTTTGAAATAGATAAATAAATTTTCTTATAATTAATACCACTGCACCAACACTCCGATCGTGCAAAAAATATTAGCTGTTTCATTAATTTTTAATGAAAATGATGGATGAATAACAGTGAAATAGCTGAAGTTTTACTATTTTAGGGTTGATTAGATATTATGAAAATCCCCTTTTGTCTAGCATCTATTTACATTTATGAGATGATTATGAATGACTCTTTGCGAGTTACCATTGTCTTTTTTCTATTGTAAACATCAACACTACAATAATTACTTTATTATTTTTCGAAAACGAAAATAAAATCTCTTTCGATCAACATAAAGTTTTTTATTCGAAATCAACAAAATAAACACAAGCACCTTCATGCCTACAGATGAGTGGAGCGACTGCTTATTCAGTCGCTCCACTCATTTATAGGTACTGCGTAGTCGTCGTATGCTGTTCATTATTTCACTCCTTTGTAATTGTTGGTTCTTCATTCATTCTAGTTCATTGTAACCGCTGCGTCGTCGTCCGCTGATTCACTATTTACTGCACTCCCCTGTAACCGCTGCGTCTCCGCCTGGTGATTTACTATTTGCTGCACTCCGCTGTAACCGCTGCGTCGTCGTCCGGTGATTCACTATTTGCTGCACTCCCCTGTAACCGCTGCGTCTCCGCCTGGTGATTTACTATTTGCTGCACTCCGCTGTAACCGCTGCGTCGTCGTCCGGTGATTCACTATTTGCTGCACTCCGCTGTAACCGCTGCGTCGTCGTCCGCTGATTCACTATTTGCTGCACTCCGCTGTAACCTCTGCGTTGTCGTCCGCTGATTCACTATTTGCTGCACTCCACTGTAACCGCTGCGTCGTCGTTCGATGATTCACTATTTGCTGTACTCCACTGTAACCGCTGCGTCGTCGTCCGATGATTCACTATTTGCTGCACTCCACTGTAATCGCTGCGTCGTCGTCCGCTGTTTCACTTTTTGCTGCACTCCACTGTAACCGCTGCGTCGTCGTCCGCTGATTCAGTATTTGCTGCACTCCGCTGTAACCACTGCGTTGTCGTCCACTGGTTCACCACTTACTTTACTCTTCTGTAGCTGTAGCGTTGTTATTCAGTGTATCATGTCGTTCAGAGAATGACAATGCAACAGCAAGTGGAGAGGAGAGATAAGTAAACCAATGGAGGACGATGCAGCGACTACAGCAAAGTGCTGTGAGTGAAGAACAACTGAATGGCAAAGCAACAGCTACAACGGAGTGGAGCAAGTGAAAAAGCAGTACATGACAACGCAACGGCTAAAGGGGAGTGGAGTGAGTGATGAACCAGTTTTCACTCGTTGCACTTCGCTGTAGTCGTTATTTTGTTCCTTAGTTTACCAATCGCTCCATTCACAGCAGAATGGAGCGAGAAAAGAACCAGAGTATGGTGCCGCAATAACTCTGTGGTTATTGCGTCACCATCCTTAGTTTACCAATTGCTCCATTCACAGCAGAATGGAGCGAGAAAAGAACCAGAGGATGGTGACGCAATAACCCTGTGGTTATTGCAGCACCATCCTCTGGTTCTTGGTTCATGGCATTTTTTGTAAACGATGCGTCTTCCACTGGTAATTCGCTTGCTGCACTCCACTCTAGTCGATCGCTGTCTCGTATACAAGTATACAGTAACGTTGTTACAAAAGGAAAGAGTCCCGTTCAAAAAATAACAAGTATTGAGGTTCGATCTGGAGTCACGTTACTCCAGACTGATTTCTTGTGAGTTTTCCTTTTTTTAAGACAAGATTCTCTACTACTTGAGGAGAATTTGAAATAATAGCTAGACATTATTAAGTTACTGTAGCCAGTACTATAGTAGTCCAAACGTGCCAATGAGGAAGCCCTTGGCAAATGCTGCGCCCTGATTGGCCCATTTGAATTGGATCAACAACTGCTCATACGCCAAAAAGGTAGATTTGTATAAAAATCCCTTAATTATTATTATTACTCATCGTGACACTTGTGGCTCCGAACGGAGCTACATATTTATGGTCAGCTGGCATTGGATCAACAAAAGACACCCGGATCAACAAGTGAAAATGGATCAACAAATTACTACCTATACGGCACGTTGGAGCCACAAAGTGCCCAAAGGGATATCTATATATATATATATATATATATATATATATATATATATATAACATACTTATAACTACATCAATCTTACATGATATTCAAAGCAAAAATAAAAAAAACAATTGCTTTACGCCCCTCCCTATTGATACATAAAAGAGTCGACCGAAAAAAAAATACTGGACGGTGGCCTCACGTGGAAGGCTCATATATCCAAAATTAACTCAGAGCTATCGTCATTACTAGGGTCACTATATGGTTGTGTGCGATGTCTTCCTTGTTGAGTACGCTATACTGTCTACTTTGCATTAGTGAAACCCCGTTTAGATTATCATGTTGAAATTTGGGGCAGCGCCAATAAAACTACAATCAAAGACCTACTAATCAAACAAAAAGTATATGCTTTGAAGGTGCAATATTATTTAATGAAATCCCAAAAGAAATTTAAAACCTAAATAATTTAAACAGTTTTTAGGCAAAACTCAAAAAACACATCATTACAAATATCTAAATCCGTCCCTGTATCCTCGACTAGCTTTCCGATCGCAGGTTACTCGTCGCGCGATGCTTTTGTTTAGTACCCACAATTACCCACTTTAACAATTATTGCTGTTTTGACGTTTTGCAAAGCTCCTTTTCGTATTGGATTTAAACTCGACCATTAGTAGTTTAAAATCGATAATCATATAGTATAACTAGCTGTTTCCCGCGACTTTGTACGCGTTACACTACTACATGTGTAGCCAGGTAATCTAGAAACAAAGCTAAAGTCGCTGTTGCAACTTGACTCGACACCCCATTTCACTCGATATCCCATGGGGACCAGATTTATGGGATAAAAAGTAGCCTATGTGTTAATCCAGATTATAATATACGTGCATACCTACTAAATTTCATCAAAATCGGTTCAGCCGTTACGACGTGATTGAGTAACAAACAAACATCCAAACTTTCCCATTTATAATATTAGTGTGATTATGATAATTAAAAAAGTAGAAATAATTGAATTTCACAGTATTTCGTTTACTACAAAATAAATTTAATTTATACTTTAGCCTCAATAACACGTGGTAATCATGCTATTGAATTGTAGCTTATATGACACGTTTGTCGGTTTACCATAGCAGTGCCATCTATTGATTACTTACTCAATCCAGTCAACAGATACCGCCATCTGTTAGAATTGTTTGGAGCTAACAGATAAGTGTGACTGTCAAAACAAATAATTTGCAATAAAATAATATTGCGACTGTAAATTGTGATGTAAGCTATCCTATGTCTCAAGTTGGATCGAACTGCACATGGTGTGCGAATTTTATTATAATCGGTTAAGTGGTTTAGGAGTCCATTGAGGACAAACATTGTGACACGAGATTTATATATATTAAGATTATAGTTTGGCTCTAAACGATAATGTAAACAAAATGTTTAAATATAGGTACCCTATATTTTAACTCCCCACAATGTTCTGCATGATCACTGTATATTTAACCTAAGTTAAACCTATTGTTTCTCATGAAGTGAAATTTATATTTCTTTTGAGAATAAATTCTTTAACCACATATGTATATATAGACTAAAAATATGAGTAAATAGATAAAATACTTAAATTGTAAATAGAGTCAAAACTTCACACAGCTATGATAGACAGACGATGCTCTACAAAATTAAATCCTTTTTATTGAGAAACCACGCGGGCGCAGGCGCGGGCGAATGCTAGTGTTAGAATATTTTTAACAAAAGCAACAACCATAAGTTTTTTGTTGAAAAATGACTTTTCCAAAACAAGCTTTTATAAAATTCTTAATTAGAACCGCAAGCGGATTCAAATGAGCCCAAACACTAGAAGCCCACTACAATCTATTCAGAAGTTCCATTGTCTAGCATCCGTCTCCATCATGAGATCACCTCCATGGTCCATATTGTCACCAAAGTTAAATATGTATTCCAAATTTAAATGCGTATACAATGTTTCGTATCTGTGCTATTGACCGTTGAAGAGTTCCTTCGTCTGGAGCCAATCTAGGGAGTAGAATCAGGTCATGCTTACTATAAATATGCATTGTTTTTCAAAATAAGCGTATATTCCAAATTTCAGCTCAATCGGTTGAGGGGAACAGGTTTAAAATTTAGTTGCAATATTCCACCTGGACAAATATACATATATCACAAGTGAATAAAAAGCTTGTAATAAAAACAGCAGCGTCATTAGAACAAATGAAACAATGGATAATTTGAATTTTAAATTACTGCCACATCTTATTTTTAAATCAAAAACCTGTGCGGGGTCTGCGTGTTTCTAGTATATTATAAGTATATGTATTTACAAAAAAAGCAGTTTTGTATTTTATCAGGGGCCAATTCACGTAACATAAAATAGTAAAATTCTAGTATCGATCTAGTCTTGTTACGTTAGTCCTAAACGGTATTCACGTAACTGACAATACAATGTCAACTCATACTGACATGCGATTATACACTTTATTTATATCAAGCTAATATTGTAATATTAATGGAGCAGAATGCCAAAATATATTCAATCCATAATCCAAGCTCATTTCGGTCAACTGTTGATGTTTTTAAAATTTTATTACGTGGCTCCCAGTTATCTGGTTCGCGCTGGACTTAGGCCTTTTCCAATACGCGCCATTGAGTCCTCTCTTCGGCTCTTCTCATCCAATTTTTGCCCGCCGCTTTGAAAAGATAAATAGTAGATTATTAAACGAGGGGATAAAGCAGTGTCTTCCGTGACGGGCGCTATATTGAATCCCGAACGTAACGAAGGATTCTAGAGTTAACTCACGAGCGGAGCGAGGGAGTTACTAGAATCCTGAGTGCAGAGAGCGATATAAGCACGCCCAAGATGCAGACAGCTTTATCCACGGGGAGAACACTCTACTTTTCACACTTTCTGCGAGACGATACAACCAAATATAGGTTAGTTCGATTTACGAATAAGTTCTTATCGGAGTCGAAATGTACTAATGAAGACCTTTCATTTGACATCCCACTTGACCTAATAGTCTCATTTACATATTTTTTACCCCTCTTGAACCCCAATATCTCAGCACCCCAACACTTTTAGCTCATTTAGTTACACCAAAATTGTGCCATCACTACCTACCTATGTATCAAATTTCACGATGATCGGAGCAACGCTTTGAAAGTTATCATCGGGAAAACAAACATACATACAACCAACGCCAATTTGCCCAAGTTGATTTGGAGATCTCGCTTCACTCGATCAAATATTGAAATATGAATGAATGTGGTTTGGCGCAGCGTTCCCCGGCGGTGCAGGGCAGGGCGTGTACGCGCGGCGGCGCGCACGGGAGCCCGAGGCGCGCGAAGCGCACGGTGGGCTAGTGCAGCTGCTGCCGGTGGCGGTGCTGGTGCTGCTCTCCATGATGTCAGGGTTCTTCATCAACGAGCCCGTGTTCAGCCTCGCGCCCACGCCGAAGTACGTCGTGCCGAGGGAAACTGTTAACATGAAGGTATGTCTCTCTCTACTTAGAAGGTGGTCCATACAACCAAGCTTGTTTCTTGCCTTTTTGCCTTTCATTCTTGGCTTGGTCGCGAAGGAACAGGCAGTAAAATTGATGTTTCAAAGTGATCTTTGTGATTTAGTAAAAAAACACTTAGAATTTTTTGAATTACTTGAAACGTTTTGGCTATTTTTCGACCTCACACACAAACAAGACCTGAACTGAATTCTGAATACTCTATATATTTTGATTGCAGGTTCCATACTACGTGAAGGAGAACTTCCACACTGACTACCAGGGCTCCCTGCGGCGACTCGAGATGGCGATAGAAGAGGAATATATAGGTAAGCGATATTATTATATACAACCTGTTTTGTTATGTACGACATTAAATGAAAACACGGGTAGGGCTAATGGTTATTAAAATATTTTTTGTCAAATTTATTACCATGGAAAATTTTGAATTTTCAAACAACCTTAATATCATGTCCATATATCAATGAAACAGTCTGTATAAAATAGGTAAACAAATCATATTCATTCATCATGTAAGCAGGTACCTGTTAAACTGACTAAGCGGCATCGTCGCAAAGGCGCTGCCTATAAAAATACGATAAATAAACGAAACGATAAAATTTGTTTATCGTGTGGGAAATGTTCGATTACGGGATAAATATTCAAGCTATCGGTATTAAAATAATCTCTAAAATCAGTGAATACGATTCCAGACGTGTGTTTTAAATTAATGTCGTACATAACAAAACAGGTTGTATATAATTTGGCATCTACAATATTGACCAAAATACCTTTAAGAATTTTAGTCAATGTTTTAGTCTAGTGCCTATTTCACGACCGCCGAGTAACTTGACGGATAAAAATCATTCATCTGTTTTCATGTGAAAACAAAAGACGTATATATTTTATCATCACACATGCTCTGAAAGTTGGTCATAGTTTGCTCGATACCTAATGCGTAAGTACGATTTACGCCCCTAGGACTTAATTAAATCTGAAAATAGAAAGGCGCTCATTCCATTCATAATATACTAAAGTTAAATACAACCTCCATGACAAATCCTTATTTCTATTAAATGAAAAAGACCATAGTTCAGTAGTGTTAAAACAATGGATACCGGGAACGCAAATTTTCTTGTTAGCAACAAACTGTAATGAATGAACTTTTTAATTTCCTCGCATTCGTGATGAAAAGTTATGTGTTATACTCGGGTGTAAGCGATCAATAGTACCCTCGACTCATTACTCGGGTGTAATTTATCGCTTACGCCCCTTGTATAACAATGTACTATTTATCCGTTGGATAGCGTTACTCAGAGGTGAAACAAGCACTAAATCAAATTTGTTTTTACATTTATAAAGCCCCCTCCGTTTAAAAAGTTATAAAAAACGTGTGTATGTGAGTTTATTCTTGAAATCCCCACCGCTTTGTCCCCACCAGTGCGTAGTGGCTTCGTAACTGGACAATTTTATTATTAATTTTTGTTTATTTATTTTATGTTAAAGTTACATAAGTTAAAGTGTGTGTATCTGTTTTCTGGTGCTACCACTTAATCTACACTCCACAAAGGTTAACAGGAAGAAAATGCTAAGTTCGCCTATGTATTATTTTATTAGTACAATAAAGAATTTTCTAATCTAATCTGATTTTCACAAACAACACATTTAAAATCATTTAATAAGAAATTGCCCGTGTTAAAGTATGTATGTTTGTAGTAATCGTCCGGTTACAAGGCCTCTACGCACCGGTGGGGTAGCGGGTTCTATTCCCGCTGCGGAACAAATGTTTGCATGACCTACAGATACTATTTGTTTCGGGTCTAGATGTTTTTCTATATATTAAAAGTATGTATTTAAATATATATATGTATAAGTATTCTATCAGTTATCTGGTTCCCATAGTACAAGCTCTGTTTAGTTTGAGGCTAGATAGCGCTGTGTGAAATCTTCTTCTTCCTGTCCTATTCCCACATTACGTGGGGTCGGCACAACATGTATTTTTCTTCCTTACCTCTCTATCAGCCATCATTCTTTCCTACCCATAACATTCGTCATACAGTCCATCCATCTCTTCTTCGGCCTTCCTCTACTTCTATATCCACCCCACTCATATCTAACACTCTTTTAGTGACATGATTTTCTTCCTTTCGCATGACATGCCCATACCACGCTAGCCTCTTACTTCTCAATTTTTCTGAAATGTCCAGCATTATTGATGTATGTGTGTGTAAAGTGGGGCTGCGGCACGCGTGCCAGCGCGAGCGCAACTACCGCGACAGCGCGGCGTGGAAGGCGCGCAACTTCGGCGACGCGCGCCAGTACGCGGACGCGCAGAAACTGCGCACCCCCTCCTGCGAGAAGCTCAACAACCTGCAGCGGTAGGACGCACGACGCAGGTACCTAACACTATTTAAAAACTGATTTTTGTAGTCAAACTTCTTTACGCACGCTTGACTTGGGGAGAAAGCTGGTGAATGCGTGACGAGAGCGTTATGAAAAGTGTGATCGGGTGAGGTGAACGGAAGTTGAGAGTGAGATAGTTTTACTTCAGTCGTGTGGTCTAAAGCACACTCGTTTTTTTTGTTGAAATATTACTTTATCATTCGCAAATTTCAAATAAATAAAAGCGGTTACATTCATAAATGTTGAAATTAAACACAACCTTCATGACAAACCTTATTTCTATTAAATAAGAAGCCATCGTTTAATAGTGAATAAAACCACAACGGATACAAGAACTCAAATATTTTTTTTACCTACAAACTACTATAAGGAATTTTTTCGCGTTCGTGATGTGAAGTTATGTGTCTCGGGTGTAAGAGTCATTAGTACCCTCGATATCTTACCGCACATATCTAGCGTGGAATTGATCACTTTCGCCCCTCGTATAACAATATACTATTATTAATATTTTTTTGTTTCAGATTTGAAGATGCGAAAGTCTCGTAATGTTACTACTAGAGCTAGTCCCCTTTTCCAAAATAAAGCTTTTTATTGTTTTAAAGCTAAATTGTTGAGTATTACCTTCATTTAGCAGATTTTATCACGTTTTTAAATCGTATTTTGAAACTTTCGCGATTACTGTACATAATTACTGATTAAAACAGGTATTTATCGCGTATGTACCGTTTTTATTTGTTATCCCAACATTTCGGCTGTGCTACAACAGCCGTGGTCACGGGTGGACTCACCCGTCCTCGTCGTGATAACAAATAAAAAAGGTACATACGCGATAAATACCCGTTTTAATCAGTAATTACGTTTAAATCGTTTTTTGGCCAATTCAAATAAGGTGTTATGTTGTGGACAGATCAATATGAATAAATAAAGCCGCCGGCGTGTGATTATGTATTATCATATCCGTACAAAGGTCTGGAAGATATCAGTTTTAGCGATAAGACCGCCAGTTGCACTAAATCAATTTGTAAGAAGTTATGTTTTGTAATTGATTTTGGTGTACAACAAAGAGTTATCGAATGCTGCTGCTGGACATTTGACACAGCGCTATCTACCCCCAAACTAAGCAGAGCTTGTACTATGGGAAGTAGATAACTGGTAAAATCATCATCATATGAACCACAGGATGTTCACTGCTGAGCAAAGGCTCCGTTTGAATACCTCCGCGGCGCAGTGGGTGAATAGCCGGCTGATATGCAGGAGATAGCGGAACAAATGTTTGCATGATCGACAGATATTTATTCCGGATGTTTTTCTATATATTATAAGTATTTATTTACAAAAAAAAGTATATAAGTATTCTATCAGTTATCTGGTTCCCATAGTACAAGCTCTGCTTAATTTGGGGCTAGATAGCACTGTGTGAAATGTCCAGCATTATTTATTTATTTAATCCTGTTCATCCACGGGTTGCCTGGAAGAGATCGCTTAGCGATAAGGCTGCCTTGTAAATATCATTAAAAAATATTTTCTTTTGTTTGTTTGTTTTTAATGGTGTGCAATAAGTATTATATCTAATATAATGCTTCGAAAAAAATAGATGTATCTATAAATAGTACTGGATATTTCACACAGAGCTATCTAGTGCCAAACAACAAAGCTTGTGCTATGGTTAAATGTTTTGTTTTGTAAATACATAAATATATAGCGTAACACCCAGAAACAAATATCTGTAGATCATGCAAACATTTGTTTCCCGGCGGGAATCGAACCTGCATCCTCTCTGCCTACTGCGTCAAATGTCGTCAAAAAGAAACAAAGAAATTTATTACTCAGCAGTTTAAAACTATATTTTAAATCTATCTTTATATATGCAGACTTAGTGTAAACGGAATGCATTTTATTATTTCAAGTGCATTTATCATAAGAAAGAGTATTATTATTATAAATACGGGATTTAGAGAGGATAAGATTAGATTTAGTTCTTTATTTTTTACTACGATTTAAGTTAAAAGCCTTGGCAAAATAAATAATGCTGGACATTTTATATGTATGTATGAGTTAATGTAAGAAAATGTCCTATGTAGCTATGTCAGAATCTCGTACAATCATGTACGAGATAGATTACACGCAACCAACAATACGAGTCAGTCGACCTGAAGATATAATGATGGTATTTTCGCGTAGTATACTGGCATTACGATACTACATAACACAACATTAAATAATGCTATAAATAGTATAATTATACAACAAAATCCAACTCTGGTCGCTGGTGAGTGACCGCCGGCGTCCAACTTATATCGTAGAAGTATTTTTCAAACTTTCGCGATCACTGTACATAATTACCGATTAAAACGGGCATTTCAATCGGGAAGATGACTATAGACTCTGAGCGTCTTGGAACCCGGTGATTGCTACGAGTAGGTGTGCGCGTAGTGATCGGTCGTCTCAGTGCGTAGATACGGTTAGTGTAGTGTGTCCTAATATGAACGAAGACATTTCTAATTCTGAATAGCAAGTGAGGGTAGTTGCTGCAGCTTCCCACACTTCTCGACGGTAGCTCCAAGTACTCCAGACAACCCGTGACTACGACTGTTGCAACACAGCCGAAAAATCGCAAAGGTGAACGCGATAAATACCCGTTTTAATCAGTAATTATATCGTAGTATTATATCTATTTATCCTTAACCTTCAGAGTGAGTGCAATCCGCTCCGCACTGCGTCCGCCCCGCACTACGCGAATACCTATAACACGATAACGGTACGTGATAAATTCCGTATTTATAATAAATCATGAGAGTTTTCTCAGTAAAAAGTGTATAGTATTTATTGCACTTAAATCATAATATGAATCACCGTTCTAAAATGCACATGTTATAATTCTCTTGCATTTCGAGTTGTTTATGAAATGATGCTCCCACACAACAGTTATATAACGATGTATAACATTATACAACCTGTTTTGTTAGTATGACATTAACTTAAAACACACATCCGGAATCGTATTTACTGATTTTAGAGGTCGGTTTAATACTGGTAGCTTGAATATTTATCCAGTAATCGATACATTTCCAATAAACCATTTTTATCGTAAATGCCGCTTAGTCAGTTTAACAGGTACCTACTTACATGATGAATGAATATGATTTGTTTACCTATTTTATACAGGCTTTGATATTTTAGGACTTGAAATTAAGGTAGTTTAAAAATGTTCTAAAGTAATGAATTTGAAAAAAACCTTTTTAACAACAATATATTACCCGTAATATATAACAATAATAATATATTAATACAATACCCGTGTTTTCATTTAATGTCGTACATAACAAAACACGTTTTATGACTACTGTGTGGGAACACCAAATCACTTGTATAAATTAAATTATTTATTAAATTAAAATATAATATGTTGTTATAAGTTTCATTACTTGATTTCAATAAAAGTTACTATTAAGTGCGAGTTTTATTTTTAACAGATATCTCAGCCGGGAACCGAACATACAACGGATCGGGGTATATACAACGATAGCACGGCTTTATAAATCCACTAGCTGACCCGCCATTTGTCAACAAAAAGTAGCCTAAGTTTGAATCCAGGTCATAATCTATCAACACACCAAATTTCGTCGAAATTGGTTCAGCCATTACGACGTGATTTAGTAACAAACAAACATCCAAACTCTCACATTTATAATATTAATGTAACTATTTCAAGCACTCAGTATAGCATAGGTAGCTTTATTATTAGAGAAATAACTTTTAGAATCTGTTCTGAAGTTTAAAGGGGAGTAATAGTAGAGTTTCTTGTGAAAGGGCTCGCCAGGGAAAGTACTACCTCCATAAAGTACTACAATCATTTCTGCAGCAGCATTGCAATTGAAATAACAGGTACATGAGGCTTTACACCTGTATGCCTAAAGTTGATGGACGCAGAGCATCGTAGGACACATTTCTAAGGTGCGTGACCTACGAGGAAAGTCTCAGTTACATAAAGGCGATAGTTACTTAACATCAGGTGGACCATAACCATGTTCCAACTCAACTTAGTATAAGTAAAATAAATAATAGTTATAAAACACGCTTTTTTAAATAACCGAACTGAAAAGTAGAAAATAATTTTCAATCAATTTGGTTATGAGTATTAACAAAAAATTATATTTTATTGTAAAGTAAAAACAGCGTGGGTGTTTAATTATTATAAATGTTTTATTGACAGACATTGGTAAGTAGAGTCATTTTGAAGATATCTTAAAACGCACCCCACGCTTATTTACAATAAAACATTTTTTGCTAGTCACACTGTTCTTAATTTAGTTTTCTACTTTTTAGTTCGGTTATCTAAAAAAGCATGTATTATAGTTTTTTTTAACTATTATTTATTTTCTATTTTTTAGTTCGGCTAACCAGTAAAGCGTTTTTTTATTGAATTATGTTAATGTCATCGGGCATTGATAAGTGTGCAACATTTCAATTTAATTCGACAACTGGAAGTGGTTGAAAATCAAGTTCAAAGATTCCGTTACATACATACCAAGCTAATAAAAGCGTGTTAAAATATGGGGTGTGGCTGTGTCATGGACACGGCCTTAATGGCAATAAAGGTGGGGAAACCCTGCTTTAGATACAAGTATTTTGACTAAATCAAACAAAATAGATTAAAAATTATTGAATACTTTAATGTTATTGTATAAATATAAACTAATCTTAATTTTAATATCACATTACAACATCTTACTTAACTACTTGAGATTTATAAACATACAAGCTGCAGCCTGCGGCTTCCATCCAGGGAGTTGATTTATCGGATAAAAAGCCTATGTCCTATAGAAAATTAATCCAAATCGGTTCAGTAGTTTTTGCGTTAGAGAGAAACAAACATCTTCAATCAAACAAAATCAGTTAATACCGGATGTGTGATCTAAACACATTTATTTCTCTCGATATGTTCAGGCGCGGGCTGAGTCGCGTGTATCCGCACTAGATGTCGCGCGACATTGCGTCTTCGCGCGAAGTTGTGCGCGCAGAGCAAACATTTGTAAGTGTACTGTGTCGCGCGATGCCTGTTCGCGTGGATACGCATCAGAGTGACGGACTTGAAGCGCGCCGGACATTGCGTGCACTGGAATAACATACATTTAATTATTATAGTATATGCCAAGACTCCTAGCAGACGGGGGCAACAAATAAACATGTTTGTTTCCTTTTTAATTTACAAATTAGTGTTATCGATACTCGGCGCATCACTACCGGCTCCCGGAAGGGCTGTAAGAGCGAGGGAGCTATGGGTCGCACTTTAATCACGTGAAATTTTTATTCGGCCAATTTTTACCTCCTCATCCGACTTGATGATATGTCATAATGTTTCAGAATACCCCAGGCCCCCACAGCTAACATCACGTGTAGGTATGTTTTTATAAAAAATATCGGTAAAGCTTTAAAAATTATCATTGATCGAGCGAAGCGATCTAAGCGAGATCTCCAAATCAACTTAGGCAAATCGGCGTTGTATGTATGTATGTGTATATGTATGTTTGTTTGTCCGAGGATAACTTTCCAAGCGTTTATCCGATCATCATGAAATTTGGTATATAGGTACGTAGTGATGGCACAATTTTGGTGTGACTAAATGAGCTAAAAATTCAAGAGGTTCAAGAGGGATAAAAAAAACCAGCTCGCTCCATGAAAGCGGACGCTCTTGCTCCGATGCCTCCCCTTATCCGACCCAATCGCCCCCCAGCATTCGAAGACGAGGAAAAAGCCAACTACCTGGCTGAAACCCTTGAAGCTCAATGCTCACCCAGTCTCGAACCTGTCGACCCTGTTCACCTCGATACGGTGAACAGCGAGGTTGACCGCTTAGCTTCCCGATCTCCTACCTCCCCACTTAATCCGATTGAGGCCTCAGAAGTTTTTGATACTATCAAGGCCCTACACCCAAAGAAAGCCTTCGGTCCCGACAGCATTTCCAACAGAGTACTCAAGCAGTTCTCTGTTCCCCTTATCCATATCCTAGTCTGCATCTTCAACGCGGCTATGGAAACCTGCACCTTACCTGATGCTTGAAAGGAAGCCAACATTATTAACATGAACCCAGGAAACAGGCAAACGATCCAACTAGCTATCATCCCATTAGCCTACTTAATAGTCTAGGCAAGTTTATGAACGTCTTCTAATGAAGCGTCTCTGCTAATGTCAATGAGTTTAAAGTCCTTCCCGATGAGCAGTTTGGCTTCCGTGCCCAACACTCATGCCCGCAACAGGTGCCCCGCGTAACAGAGCATGTCCTCTTCAATTGGCAAAGTACATGCCCCCCCCCCGAATATGTATGTACAGTACCTGTACAATTCGCTCGGGCGATATATAGCTACGTGCTGCAAGTAGCTGCTCTTGTGGTGGAAGCCGGCCCCGCATGACGCGCACACGAACGGCTTCTCGCCTGTGTGGAGACGCGCTCGTGTGTATAGTTAGTTACCTGTACAGTTTGCTCGGGCAGATGTATAGCTACGTGCTGCAGGTAGCTACTCTTGCGGTGGAAGCCGGCCCCGCATGACGCGCACACGTACGGCTTCTCGCCTGTGTGGAGACGCGCTCGTGTGTATAGTTAGTTACCTGTACAGTTCGCTCGGGCAGATGTATAGCTACGTGCTGCAGGTAGCTACTCTTGCGGTGGAAGCCGGCCCCGCATGACGCGCACACGTACGGCTTCTCGCCTGTGTGGAGACGCGCTCGTGTGTATAGTTAGTTACCTGTACAGTTCGCTCGGGCAGATGTATAGCTACGTGCTGCAGGTAGCTACTCTTGCGGTGGAAGCCGGCCCCGCATGACGCGCACACGTACGGCTTCTCGCCTGTGTGGAGACGCGCTCGTGTGTATAGTTAGTTACCTGTACAGTTCGCTCGGGCAGAGGTATAGCTACGTGCTGCAGGTAGCTACTCTTGCGGTGGAAGCCGGCCCCGCATGACGCGCACACGTACGGCTTCTCGCATGTGTGGAGACGCGCTCGTGTGTATAGTTAGTTACCTGTACAGTTCGCTCGGGCAGAGGTATAGCTACGTGCTGCAGGTAGCTGCTCTTGCGGTGGAAGCCGGCCCCGCATGACGCGCACACGTACGGCTTCTCGCCTGTGTGGAGACGCGCTCGTGTGTATAGTTAGTTACCTGTACAGTTCGCTCGGGCAGAGGTATAGCTACGTGCTGCAGGTAGCTACTCTTGCGCTGGAAGCCGGCCCCGCATGACGCGCACACGTACGGCTTCTCGCCTGTGTGGAGACGCGCTCGTGTGTATAGTTACCTGTACAGTTCACTCGGGCAGATGTATAGCTACGTGCTGCAGGTAGCTGCTCTTGCGGTGGAAGCCGGCCCCGCATGACGCGCACACGTACGGCTTCTCGCCTGTGTGGAGACGCGCTCGTGTGTATAGTTACCTGTACAGTTCGCTCGGGCAGATGTATAGCTACGTGCTGCAGGTAGCTGCTCTTGCGGTGGAAGCCGGCCCCGCATGACGCGCACACATACGGCTTCTCACCTGTGTGGAGGCGCTCGTGGATCTACAACCACAGAAAGCTTTAATTGTAGTAAAAAAAAACGTGATAAGAACGGTATAGTATGAGTGAAACTCACACACCGCGGGTTCCGTACTGCACAAGATCACTTGCTCCGGCAATCAGTTGGCAATCTATGGGGGAAGCCTATGTTCAGATACATACCTTCACCTGTTCAGCATTGGATGCTCGGTAGTCACAGTAGGAGCACTTATCGGTCTTCTCGTACCCGTGCTTCGCTTTACAATGCATGAGCAGTAGTCTTCTGGTTATGAACTTCTTTCCACAGTGCTGGAAAATAAACACCATAAATAAATATCTAAATAATTTACAGAAACTTGTACTAGACGACAATGCTCCTGGCAGACAGGGTCATAAAACATAAGAAAAGTGACTATGATATTCCATCTCGCTCGTTCTTGCAGCCCTTCCGGGAGCCGTTAGTGATGCGCCGAGTACCTATCGATAACACAATAATTGTGTACGGTTATGTACATCCATATCGGTGCGAATTCCTAAGATCAGCGTTTTCATTATTACTGCAATGAGTGACGAGTAATCCGCCGCGCGACTAAGACGCTGGCGCTAAGCGTGTTTGATTAAATAAACAGTTTACGTTAATTATTACTGTTTTCTTGTGGCACTCCAGAACATTATCAACTAATACTTTATGTACGGTGCTATACTGGGATCGTACAAATTGTATTGAAAAAGAAACATTTTTATTGGTTGGTTCATCTGCCACGAGTCTTGGCGTATAAGTAGGTACTATAGGTATTTGTTTACAATGTAGATTGTTATGTATTTGAAAGCTGATTAATAATTTTTTTGTGACTAAACTCAAATGGCGTGAATCTTTTAGTGGCGACTTCGGTAATTTAATTACAATTTTTGCGAAAATGGCATTCAATATGACGATTATTGTGTTGCCTGAGCCATATAATGCTAAAACTGATGTGTGGTTGTGTCTATAAGAACCAGTTACTTTGTGTTCTCGACGCGGCGGGGCTTGTTCGACACACGACAAAAGATGAAGACAAATCGCGATCTTTGTTTTCGTCTCTGTGTGGGAAGGACACATACGCCCTAATTGCGTCCCTTTTAGCGCCGTTACGCCCTACACAAGCGACTTTTAGTGACATTTTGGCTGTTTTAGACAAGTTTTATGAACTAGAAGTGAATGAAATTTTGCAAGCTGGCAAATTTCATAAACGGGTACAATTGCAAGGGGAATGCGTGCAAGACTTTGTGTCCGCGATAAGTGCTTTATGTGCTAAGTGCAATTTTACGCACATGAAACGTCGTGCGAGACCGCTGTATAGATGTGCCTCAACCACCAGGCAACTTTTGAAAACATGTACCCCGGCCAGAGTAAAGGAGCTACTCAAACTTCGTCTAGTCCGTCTCAGGCAGCTGAGACAATGGAGATTTGAAAAATAAAATCCAATGAGTGCAAACACTGTGCACGGATACACAGGGCAGGCGAGCGGTGTGCCTTTGTGAAGGCGAAGTGTTTCAAATGTCAGAAGTATGGACACATTGCAAAAGCCTGCGACAAGAAAACGAAAATACATCAAGTAGAAGATAACGAGGAGCATTACTCTGGATGTGAGGATATGATGGGTGTTTACGTGTGTTCAGACAATTATCGACCTCCGATAAAAGCGAATGTTGATGGAGCTAACTTGGAGATGGAAGTAGACTCCGGTGCATCACGTAGCATCATATCAGAAAAGACTTTCAAGAAGTTGTGGTCCACACCTCCATCTCTCCAGAATACTACCGTGAAACTAGTCACATGGACTCGGGACTTTCTTAAAGTAGCAGGAGTGGCGAACGTGCGTGTAGTCTTGGGCGACAAAGAGGCTCAATGTGAACTGTTTGTTGTGTCGGGTGATGGATCTAGTCTGTTAGGCCGCAACTGGTTTCAGTCATTAGGCTTACAAGTGACCGGCTTGTACTGGGCTAAAGAAGACTTAGTGCCTTTTATGAACGAATTTCCGGATTTATTCAAAGAAGAACTGGGCGCATACAACGGCCCACATGTGTCACTTCACCTCTGTTCAGATGCAAGACCACGGTTTCTGAAAGCACGCGGAGTGCTTTTTCCTATAAAGCGGCAAGTAGAGGACGAAATGAACTGGATGGTAGAAACAGGTGTACTGACCCCGGTTAGATACTCAGAGTGGGCTACTCCGTTAAGAATCGTGAAGAAAGATAATGGATCTTTACGTATCTGTGGAGACTATCGCTCTACGGCCAACGCTTCTATACAAGTGGACAGATACCCGCTCCCAACATCAGTGGAAGCTTTTGAAAAGGTCAGTGGCAGCCAAGTTTTCAATAAACTAGATTAAAAACAAGCGCATACCCAAATGAAGGTTGAAGAGACGGCCAAGCTATTGACGCTTAATACGTCAATCGGATTAATGAAAATGAATCGCCTTGCATTTGGTGTTAGTGCGGCGCCGTGCATATTTCTAAGTTATGTCTTCCGCTCTAGCAGGAATGGAGGGGGTGGCCCGTTTGCTCGATGACGTGGCGGTGACTGATGTCACGAAAGAACAGCATAACCAGAGGCTACGTCGTGTGATGGAGAAGCTAAACGAGCTAGGCTTCCGACTGAATAGCAAAAAGTGTTTTTGCTGCCAATAGCATCACGTTTTTGGGTCACATGATTGACGGTGAAGGACTTCATCCAGCACCCGCGAAAGTTAAGGAGATACAGGAAAAACCAGCATCTACAAATAAGGAAACATTGAGGGCTTTTCTTAGACTGTATAACTTTTACCAAAAGTTCTTATCGGATAGAGCTACTTTGTTAGAACCTTTATATCGTTTGCTGGAGTCGAAGGTGTCGTGGAAGTGGAGTGAACGCGAGCAAAATGCATTTGAAAAAGCTAAGCTCTAGCTATCATCGGATCTTACCCTGGTAGGCTATGACCTAAACAGAGAGTTACTGCTCATATGTGACTCATCAGAATATGGTGTGGGTGCGATCATAGCACATGTTATGGATGATGGATCGGAGAGACCAATCATGATGGCATCAAGAGCTCGACAATCGGATGAGAGACAGTATGGTCAGATCGACAAAGTGGCTCTGGCTATAATGTTTGGACTTTCTAAATTTCATGAATTTTTACTGGGCCGAAGATTTTGTATTGTTACTGACCATAAACCATTAGTAGGCTTGTTTAATCCAATACCTGAACAGATTTCACCCAGGATGCTACGGTGGTCTTTAAAGCTAGCTTGCTGTGAATATACCATCAAGCACAGACCAGGGAAACCTATAGGCAATGCAGATGCTTTGAGTAGGTGGAGTAGGTGGGTTAGAATCAGTACTGTTGTTAGAAGAACAACCCATGGGATGGAATTTAAGTGCAGAGTGAGAAGATTGGCGCCGAAACAAAGAAAGACGCTTTGCTTCAGAAAGTTTTATTCCATGTTCTTCATGGTTGGCCGAATAAGAACTCAGACCCAGCTTTGCAACCGTTTTGGACTAGAAGGGAGGCTCTTTTGCATACTAAAGATTGTTTATTATGGAGTAACAGAGTCATAGTGACTGCCAAGTTACAAGAACAGGTACTAAAAATTTTGCATGCCCCCATGCGGGTATTGTCCAAACCAAGGCATATGCAAGAGGGTGGTGGGTCCAGATGGATATTCAGATCGAAGAGATGGTGGCCAGCTGTGAACAGTGTCAACTGGTCTTCCAAGAGATCCACAGACTTGGGTGATGCCTGAACAGCCCTGGAAACGGGTATATATAGACTTTGCCGGACCATTTCATGGAAAAATATTTTTTGTGTTGATTGATAGTCACAGTAAGTGGATGGAATTAGAAATTGTAAATTCTATGAGCAGTGGAACTGTAATAACTGTAATGAGGAAAATTTTTGCTTCACAAGGCTTACCCGAAGTTGTTGTCTCAGACAGTGGTAAAGCATTTACATCTGAAGAATTTAATAATTTTTTGAGGAAAACGGAATTAAATATCTGCTCTCTCCACCGTATCACCCGGCGACCGACGGCCAGATAGAGAGGCAATACAAACTTTTAAAAGTAAAATTATGAAGATGGAAAATTTAAATTTACCATGGAGCGAAATGATGAGCAAAGTGCTCTACTATATGTGCACAGTACCGAATTGCTGTACTAACAAAACTCCGGCGGAGATGCTCAATGGCCGAATATATAGAATGGCTATATTCACCCTCCACCCGGACTCCACGCTGAGCCGCGGCGAGCTGCAGCTGGAGGCGGTGGCGCAGCGCGCGCCTGCCAGGACCTTCGCGGTGGACCAGCCGGTGCTGATCCACATGTATGGACCGGAGAGAAATGGCGAAGAGCCACCGTAGAGACGGTGGAAGATCCTAGCTCGTACAGGGTGAGAATGGAAGATGGAGAGCTACACCGTCAACATGATCAGGTTGGCTCAGATCAGATGTTGGCAAGAACAGTACACGCAGAGACTAGATTGACTGAAAACAGAGATGTGAGGGAGTCAGAACATTTGAGCTGCCGCCAGTTGAAATACCCCCACCTGATATGTGGCCTGATATCATAGGCATACCTAATAGATCTGATTAATTATTTATTTAAAAGTTCTAAGTGATTTGAGGGATTCAAAATTAATTGTTTATATTTTTGGCTGACTTAATTATTAGTTTAAATGCATTTACTTTTACTTTGATTGATCTATGTATTTTGGTTTGTACTAATTTATGAAAGGGAGATATGTAATGTAATTGAAAGCTGATTAATAATTGATTGTAGGTATCTGAATAAAACAGTTTTTGTGACTAAACTCAAATGGCGTGTATCTTTTATAGATCATACAAATATTTGTTTCACGGAGGGAATTGAACCCGCAACCTCCTGCGTCTTAGCTGGCTATTCGCCAGTCTGCACTAGTCGTTAATAATTTGATTAAAAAATATATATATTAATTCAATTAACCTCGCAAACAACATCAAAACCTGTGTGGATTTTGTAATGATTTCTGAGAGATAACTTTGATGTCAGAATCTTATGACAGTATTCACATTCAATCTCAACCTTCTCTCGCTCTTTCTTCTCTTTTTCTTTATCAGTCTTTCTCCCTCTTAAAGTTCTCTTAACAGGCTTTTTTTCTTTTGATTGAATTTTTTTGTTTTTTAATGGTTTTTTAATATCTTCAATAACTTTATCTTCCTGTATGTCAATATCATCTAAGACCAAGTTATATTCATTTAGGGTTATGTTATCGTAATCGTTGAAGTCTTCGATCAGATCACTGATATCTATGGAATGTTTTTCTGATACAATTCCTTCTATTTTAACTTCGTACATTGTGTTTTGGTTCAGTCTTTCGGCTAATGATTTCTGTGTTTCTTGGCACTTTCTTCGGAACTTGTATGCTTCGTTAGTTAGGTTTATGCAGATTGAGCACATTTGCTGGGGGAGGGAGTCATTTAAACTGACCTGAGAAAAGATAAAATTATATGCTAAATGTTTATACTAGACCAAATCAGTAATGAGGAGATGTGTGGACAAACTAGTCACTGACGTAGCCTAGTCCTAGTGGCCCCAAGTAGACATTACCTTGATTCCAGTAGCTTCTAACACCACCTGAGAATACTTCTCGTGGTGTTCTTGCATCTGAAATATGGGACTAAGGTTGAGGACAGCTAAGCAGGTTCTACAGCATTGCCACTGCTCCATAGTGAGAAATGAGAAGTGCGTATCGAGAAGTATTTGTAATGGTTAGCGATGGAATCTCTGAAGTTTATTGAGTAAATTCCCGAGAATTTACATAAAATATTTTGTAAACAATGCAGTGCAATTTGACGTTTTCAATACAATACAATTTTTTATCTGTGCTGTGCTATAGTAATGCCAACAATTTGTGTTGTTTGTAGCCGAGAAAAAAGCCATCGAACCTTTTTTTTCAATAAACCTTTTCTAGGTCACCTAGCTCTTTTCCCAAACTAAACAGAAATTAAACGTTGCTTGCTATTTGTTGTGCATTACAACAATGATTTTTAATTTAAAACAAAAATTGTAATGCGTGTGACACATCTGTAACACACGTTAAAAATATAATCGAAAAAGAGCTGAGTTGGAAACCTTTATGCACGTCCTTACATTTTTTTTTATAGTAGCGATCAAGTAGACAGAGAATAATATCTATCTAGATTACCCTCTAATCTTTAAATTTCAGTCTACGAGATTATAATAGAGGTTATGAGATATTTTATTCTCAGTCTACGAGCGAGCAGTAGTTAAACTATGACTTTCATAAATCGTTAGATGGCGCTAATCGGCTGTAAACAATTCTTAAAGTTTCTTACAGTTTTTGAACGAACTAATTCCTATATTTTGGACGAAACTTTATAAATAATCGTTCTACCAACCACCCGACCGATCGGCTATGAAAGGTGTTCTCCTCAATAGTAATTTGTTATTAAAAAAATTCTATTTTTATACACGTATTACTCATTAGTGCACTTTATATAAATAACATCGCCCTCGTCTCCGACTCAGTTTGATATAACAATCGCTGTTATAAAGGTCGTTCTTACATCAAAATGTTGTACATCTTTTTATTTACAATTTTTAGCGTCGTTTTCGCTTACGAAAAAGATATGACCTTCACTGTTCAGGCTGGAAGACAAGACTGCTTTTACCACGAAGTCGGAGTAAACGAAGTCATTGATATAGAATACCAGGTAAGCATAATCCAGATACATAATTTGGTACACCTAACCTCTTTTCGGCATTATCAATAAAATTTCTATTTTACGGCAGGTTTAGTCGTAAAATATTATCTAGTCACGTCTTTTAGTCTTGTAGTCATAGCCATTGGTGCGTTTTTCGCGTTTGTGTTTTATGTTACTGATAACGAAGTATAGTTAGAAAAGGTAGTTAAATAAAAATTACTTCAGTACCTACCTAATGAATTCCCTGGCTAGTTTAACTGGAGTGATGAAGATCAGGTCAACCGAATCGAAGATTACCAGCACTTTTAGTTTTTGGCAAAGGAATCTCAGCTTGCAGCGGTTTTATTGGGTTTTATAAGCGTCAAGTGTGTAAGTGGCTTTTTTAAGTTTCTTGTTAATTTCTGTTATGCTGATGTGTGCTGTGGCAGAAAGTTTCTAGAGTGGAGACCACACACTGGAAAAGCAACCTGATTTAGGTTTCTAGGAACCATTGGGTGCAGGCTGCACAAGATTGGTTGCTCTGGAAACCTATGGGGGAGGCCTATATTCAGTAGTGGACATTCTTTTTTTAAAATTTATTTTTTAGGGAACATACATTGTTCTTTACGATGATGTCAGTCAGTTCATAATTGTCTACAAAAATAACTACAGAACATCATCCTTTAGAAGATTGTATGTGGACTGGTTGAGCATGTTAGCGGAGTCAAATGTTTGCTCAAAACGGGCCCACATTGACTTGGTTGACTTTTAGCAGTGGGCATCCTACTGTTCCAGGTGATAGATGCATCTCATGGAGAGCTGGACATATCATTCCAACTGGCTGACCCGGTGGGTCGCGTCATCATCGCCGACTACAAGAAGCCTGAAAACTCGCACCGGCACACCACAGACCTGAAAGGAGACTATCGGTTCTGCTTCGATAATACCTTCAGCACTTTTAGTACTAAAACTGTGAGTATTGCTACCTTGTACTACAAGTATTAAACTTTTTTTTTTTAATAAATTTTTAATTTCTTCGTTATACCATAATCTCACCTGATGGTAAGCAATGATGTAGTCTAAGATGAAGCACGAAGATTTAGAAGAAACCTATTTACCTACAAGAGGCCCGGAATGTATTTAGAAAAACCAGAAGCCGTGGGCGGAAGCTTGTATTATATAGAAAACCACTCTGACCCAGAAAAAGTATCTGTAGATTTTGGCAACGTACTTAATATGTGGCGGGATTCAAACTATGAAAAAAATGTAAATGAGACTATTAGGTCAAATGGGAAGTAAAATGAAAGGTTTTCATTAGTACATTTGAACCCCGTTTTTATTTTTAGTTTAACTTTTGTAGTTTTTGAGTTATTAAGCATAATAAAAACAAAACTTTGACAAAATTCACAGGGTACACCAGTGACCCCACAATATTGAAATTTGGTATTCGTGTAGCTTTAGTGACACAAATATAGGCAAAAGTCTGAAATCTAGAATAACTGCCATTTGTACCCCAAAAAAATATAACCTATTAACAAAAACCCCCGTTACATCTAATTTGAATGAAACTGTAGGTCAAGTAGGTTGGTCATGCATTTCGTGGCACCAATTTATTAGTCAAAGTTAAAGCTGGCATGTACAAAGATCACTAAACGTATTTAGCGACTAAAGATGTTTCAATTTCAAGTATTTGTAAGATTTTACAACTCCTTAAATCATATTTAGCCACTAAATAAGTTTAGGCATCGTTGTGCAAGTCGGCCTAAGAATAATATTTATTTTGTGAGATTCGCGAGATCTCAGTTCGGGGCGAACCACTAGTTATAAATACGGGATTTATCACGTATCGTTTTATCGGTGTTTCAACCGACAATGTTTCGGTTCAATTCGTGAACCTTCATCAGTGTGAGTGCGATCCGCTCCGCACTGCGTTTCGGCCCGCACTACGCGCCACAGTCCGTGTGCGAGTAGACGGGCGCGGTGGTGGGGATAAATCCCGTATTTATATTATGATTGAAACAAAGCATGAAAGTTTTTTAATTAAAATAGTTTGCTATATTTATAACTATAATCATTAGCTATATTATCAGGTGTTCTTCGATATGCTGATACAATCGGATGAAGACGTCAGCAGAGATTATGATGATGATAAAGAAATGGAGTTAGGTAAGAAAATATTCATAATAAAAGTATATAAGTATTCTATCAGTAATCTGGTGACTATATTAAAAGCTTTGTTTAGTTTGGGGCTAGATAGCGCTGTGTGAAATGTCCAGCATTATTTATTTATGTAAAAATGGTGATGGAAAACATTTGGAGGAAACCGGTATGTCTTAAACCAAAAGTTAGAAGTCATGGACATTGGGTTACTAAACTCATAATTTATTTTTACTTTAGAATTATAAAAAATAAGGTTTGTTTTTTTATATTTTATTATGTTTTAATAAAATAAAAAACAACAATATTCTTTATAAATTGATATAAATTCGAAAGTAACTCTGTTTTTCTGATGTCTGTTTGGTAACTAAACATTCGTAAAATTTGTTATATAGATAGATTACCTGGATTGAGACTTACACTACTTTTACCTGACTGCTATATTTGATTAAAATCCGTGCGAAGCTGGAGTGAGTTAGTTAGTATTACCATACAACCTGTTTTGTTATATATGACATTAACTTAAATCATAAATCCAGTGCCATATTAACTGATTTTAGAGATTGGTTTAATACCAGTAGCTTGAATATTTGTCCAGTAATCGATGCATTTCCAATAAACAATTTTTAACGTAAATCGGCGGCGCCTTTGCGACGATGCCGCTTAGTCTTTCACGTCGGAACGGCTGAACTGATTTTGATGAAATTTAGTATGTACGTAGATCATAATCTGGATTAACAAATAGGTTACTTTTTATTGGCACACCACGCGTGCGAAGCCGTGGGCGGGAAGCTTGTATTATAAAAGCGAAAGTTTGTATGGATGTATGTGTGGAGGTTTGTTACTCTTTCACGCAAATATTACTGAATGGATTTTAATGAAATTTGGTATGCACGTAGATTATAACCTGGATTAACACATCGACTACTTTTTATTGACAAATTACGCGTGCGAAGCCGCGGGCGGAAGCTAGTTTATAATGTAAGTGTGATAACTGTGTTCAGGTGATGCGTCAGAGACGTACATAATGAGAGTGCGGGACATCTCCGAGTCGGTCACGAAGGTGAAGGACAACGTGTCCGCAGCCAAGAGGATGCAGGAGCTGCACTCTGCGCACGAGGCCAGGGACCGGAACTTGGCCGAGGGACTGTGCGACAGGTACGTGCCTCTCACCTCACTGTTATCTATATCCTACTCATATTATAAACGCGAAAGTTTGTATGTATAGATGTATGGATGTTTGTTCCTCTTTCACGCAAAAACTACCAAATGGATTTTAATGAAAGTTTACAATAATATAGCTTATACTTTAGAATAACGCATAGGCTATCATTTTTATAGATAGTGTGTGAATTGTCCAAAATATAACGATTATTGTCAAGTAAATCGGAAAAAAATCTGCCATCTGCGAGCTATTCTGGCGTACGCTGCAAAAACTGTAGAGTTTACACGAATATAATAAGAGAAATGTTTCTCTTAATTAGTCCTACAAAAAAGTCCGCGACAGCATATATCTATCTTTTATGAGTATATATTATCGCCAAAACAGTGAACCATAAATACAATAAAAATTTATAATATATTTCTAATGCACATTTGGTACTAACAAATAGATTTTTATATCAAAATAAATACTTGTATTAAACTTCGTCTTTTACACTACATCATTTAGACCAGAGATTCCCAAACTATTTTGGGCAAAAGACCCCTTTTCCAAAATGAACTGATACCTCAGACCCCTATAGCCAAATTACTTTAAAAATCCTATCCCTAGTTTTTTCCTATTGATACAATATACTTACCAATTTAAAAACTTTGCGGTTGGTTAAGTGACTAAACTTGACATCATTTGCCCATTAAAATTTAACAAAATAAATACACATAAAATTCAGTAAATACCAAGTGTAGTCAATAATTCTTAATACAAATTACGTGAAAATTATAATAGGTAATAAATAGGTAATTATTAAAAAAAAAAAACATTAAAATCGCAAAGTAATGATAAAAAAATAATATGTCGACCCCTAGGAAACCCATTTCGACCCCAAGGGGTCGATGTCGACCACTTTGGGAATCCCTGATTTAGACGATAGTTAATATTTTAATAGTTACGACGATTTTATTAATTTAGTGCGCGTTTCTATGGCGGCGGGATAGGTGGGGGAAGAAGTCGCTCATGGCTGAGTGCGTGACCCGAACGCGGGCAGACGCGTGAGGGCGGACGTTATTGACGGTCGTGTCCGTTCTGCGAATTATCAATGCACACACTAGCGTGTTGTTATAAACGCACTGCACGTATGTAATGTAATAGATAAGTATTGGCAGGTTTTTTGTGTGCTTAGGAGTTACACGCATTACTTTTACTATTACTTCTTACTAGTTAAGGTTTTTATTTTAATTACTTAGGTTGGTATTTGTTTATATTTTTTTATTTTGGTGTTTACAATAATAGTTTAGTTGATTTTGGTGTCTATAGTAATAGTTAATTAGTAACGAATTACTTCGTTTTTATTTTATAATTGTCATATATATCCTCACAAAATATGGCGTTTATATCCTCGCAAAAAATACCTTTTATCGTGCGAATTTTTTTTATTGTGTTCGTAATTTGTTAAACAAGGTTTGTATGAAAGAAAATTTTGAAAAGCTGCCCAGGAAATTTGATGATTCTTGAAAATCTGAAAGTCCTTTTTTCTATGTGATTTTTGTATTAACTCAGGACAATAGGCTATATTTTATTTTAAAATCCGCGTGAAGCCAGGGCGGGTCAACTAGTAAATAAATAAAATAAAAATAAAATTTTGACATATCTTTATGAAATAGTTGACCCGCCCCGGCTTCTCACGGATTGTAAAACAAAATATAGCCTATTGTCTTGAGTTCATAAAAAAATTCCATAGAAAAAATGACATTCAGATTTTCAAGAATTGTCAAATTTCCCGGGCAGCTTTTCAAAATTTTCTTGCCAGCCCACAAAATTTTTATATTTGTATATAGCGAATCGACTGACTTTCATGTTAGTATTATTTCATCGTATCGGAGAAAAAAAAATAGAAAGCAGATGATGAATTGATTTGAAATTTGAATTGACTTACTCTCGTGGCTTACAGTTTGCGGGCAACTAAATAGTAAGTAAACATAATTCTGTGGACGGTTACACGATAACTTAAGTAAAAAGTACAGCATAGCAACTTATGAGAAATCTAAGAGCAGTATCATCATCATTCTCAGGCCATTGCTGGGCATAGGCCTCTCTTTGTTTCTGCCATTCCCGATCCTGTGCCAGTCTGAACCACGTACGACCCACGGTCTTATTGATGTCGTCAACCCATCTCGCTGGTGGACGTCCCCTATTTCAATGGCCAGTTCTCGGCCTCCACTCTGTTAGTGACTTAGTCCAGCTGTCGTCACTACGTCTGGCCAAGTGTCCTGCCCAACTCCACTTGAGCCCCAATATTCGCTTGCTGACGTCTTGTAATTCAGTCTGCTTGCGAATGTCGGTATTGGGAACTGGATGTAAGAGTGTGATGGCGAGCATGGCGCGCTCCATGGTTCTGTGTACTACTCTTATTTTGTGCACAGCCTCCTTCGTGAGCCTCCATGTCTCGGCACCATAAGTCATAGTTGGCAGGACATTACAGAGAGAGACAATGTCTCACACTAAATATTTGAACGAGCGAAGCGAGATCTCCAAATCAACTTTTGCAAATCGACGTTGTATGTATGTATGTATGTTTGATTGTCCGAGGATAACTTTCGAAGCGTTTATCCGATCATCATGAAATTTGGTATATATGTAGGTAGGTAGTGATGGAACAATTTTGGTGTGACTTAATGAGCTAAGAATGTGGGGGGGTTGTTGAGATATTAGGGTTCAAGAGTGGTAAAAAAAAACCAAAATGGGACTATCTGGTCAGTTGGTACGACTAATAAAAGATATTTGTGAGTACATTTCGACTCCGTTTTTATTTTTAGTTTTAAACTTAGTAATTTTTAAGTTATTAGCCATAATAAAAACTGAACTTTGTCAAAATTCACAAAGTACACCAGTGACCACACATTGCTGAAATTTGGTATGCGTGTAGCTTTAGTGACACAAATATAGGCAGAACTTTGAAATCCAGAATAACTGCAATTTCTACCCCAAAAAAGAGTAACCAATTAACATGAACACCCGTTCGTTACCTGCAATTTGAATGAAACTGTAGGTCAAATAAAGTGGTTATGCATTTCGTGGCACTATTCTAATAGTCAAAGATTACGAATATTTTTTTTTGGTTTTATTTGAGACTCGCGAGATCTCAGTTCGGGGCGAACCACTAGTTAGGAGGGTTCTACAGGGTAGGGAACGTATCGACAATACCCCGGGTGTTGCCGGTGTCAATAGGCGACGGTGACTGCTTACCATTAGGTGGGCCATAAACCTGTTGCCCCACAAGTAACATAATATATTTTTTTGTTTCAGTGTCCTGTACTGGTCTCTGTGGCAGATCAGCTTAATGTTAGTCGTTGGAATAACACAAGTAAGAAATACATAGGCAGCCACCAGTTCATTCAACCAGAGCGCTGGTGGAAAATCATTTAGACATGAAGCGGCTAAAAGAGTCCATGTCTTGGACAACATGCTTGTTGCTTCTAAAGAAGGGAAGAAGGATAATGTGTCCTGATCCCGAATGTCACAAATAAATCAACTCATCCGCCTATAGTCCTCCCAACTGAATGCGGATCACAATGAGAACAAAACGGCGAAGGAAAACATCGTTTTGAAACCGTCAGCAGCTCCTAGAACCAATCATTGTAAGGCATGTTATCGGGTTTTATTGTAATAAGAGGCGATGGGCTTGCAATATGTCACGTGAATGCTTAACTTCTATGCAAAAAATGATCATGTGAGTAGTTATGTTTGGATTTGCCACTTAACTACCCCCTTGTATCTTTATATCACGAGTCTGTGTACTGAGTGATAGATCCGAGGATGTCCATAGTGTGGATTAATTGATCGAGCAAAGCGGGATCTCCAAATCAATTGGGAAAATCGGCGTTGTATGTATGTTTGTTTATCCGAGAATAACTTGCGTAGCGTTGATCCGATCATCGTGAAATTTGGTATACAGGTAGGTGAATTAGGTAAAATGTTGGGGGGTTGTTGAGATATTGGGGTTCAAGAGGGGTAAAAAAAATCAAAATGGAATTATCCAATCAAATGGCACGTCTAATGAAAGGTCTTTATTAGTAAATTTCGACCCCGTTTTTAGGGTTCCGTGTCCAAAGGGTAAAACGGGACCCTACTACTAAGAAGACTCGCGAGATCTCAGTTCGAGGCGAACCACTAGTATTTATTAATTTATATTTTTCTGTTTTCAGGTATTTTTCGTGAAGAGTCTGTTTGAAGACGCCCAATCCAATAGAATTAATAAAATACTTACGAAGCTATCTCGGTGATACCAAAGAAAATTATATTTAAATTAGTTAATACTAGAATTAGGAGTTTGTGAAAGAGTTTGTCCGGAAATACTACCACCGTATTTCTGCCAAGCAGTGGTGTTCTTGTTTGAAGGGTATGGGTGGCGGTGATATTATAGGCACAAAAGAATACACCTGTATCTCTCATGGTGAATGCCATTTAGGTCAAGTCTTAGATGTATATGTGTAATAATTCTATTTTTATAGTGGCATACCTGAAGATTAATTAGGTGTGCCACGAACTTGTCCATCACTATAATTTAAAAAAATATCCTAAATATTATATGGTCATGTTAGGTTACCAAATATCTTAATGTTAAAAGTCAATAGTTTAAGTACCATCGAACTATTCCTTTAATAAGCCCCGCAAGTTGATATTGCGATGGAACCTTGTCACAATAACAGCTGCGTGACGTCATCCGTCTCAAAAAAGTACAGATAGCAAAAAAATTTAATAAAAAGTAAATAAGCTTGGGTTATGGGTTTATTTGTATTTAAACCAGGTTGTTATGTAAAAAAAATCTGTTTAATTAAAATCTTAGCCTATTACACTTAGCTTATTACCTATACAGTATTTTTTACAACGCCTGTGGAACAAGCCACACGTTCCGTGTCTTTGGTAGAATTTTGCAAAATATTCAAACTGTCTATTACTAGTTGCTTCGACATTAAAGTGTCCTCAGTAGTTGTTCGAAGCACTTTTTAAGGCACGGTTTTATATTTTGGATAACTAACTTAAGAGTCTTCTTTCTCTTTTACAAAATAATTGTCCACTTTAATTATCATTTCACGAGCACGACTGTTAATTAATTTCTTACTCATTTTAACGGGTAACAGGTAACAAAACTCAAAAATAACAATAAAACAGGATAACAAAAACAAAAAGCTATGACAAGTACTCGATGCGCGTAAGCACGTAAGCGCGGGCTGACCTTGCGAACGGTACTGACATGACGGTGCGACGTCGACTACGTCACCAAAATGGCCGCCAATCGCAATATGAACTTGCGGGGATTATACATACTTGTATTGCAGCGTACCAAATAAATAACAATTGTTCTACAATTTCATAGTGCTAATAATTCCGTTTACGCACTGATTAGCAAAGTACATATTATTAAAAGTAACTTTTTAATAAAAATATAACCGACTTTACTTAGATTAGTTTTTTTACAAAATATATTTTAATACTAGGAATAAAGATAAACTCGCTGTTGCCACTTGTAGACTCCATAAATAAAGTTGGTAAATCGTTTAAAGGGCAAGGTGTGCGCTTTTATAACAAACTCCCAAGGGATGTACAAAAATTTATATTTAACAAATTTAAAAATGTAATTAAACAAAATCTTTATAAAAAAGCCTACTATAAAATATCGGATTATTTAGATTAGATGATAGAGAATAGAGAAGCTTGGGATTGAAATTGCTCCAACTCGTTCAAAATGTTACAGTTTAGACGTAATTTATTTTCTGTATTGTTGTGTTCTAAAAGGATCATTAAAAACAACCAGCCTTGTTTTCTTGTCTTTCTTTCCTGGCTTGGTCGCGAAGGAACAGGCAGTAAAATTTACGTTTCAAAGTGATCATTGTGATTTTAATGAATAAAAATATTTAACTTTGATATAAAACACTATGCAGCCCTATAAAATTTGAGGGTTGCCCTCGATTTTTTTGGGATCCCATCATCAGATCCTGACTTAGCGCCAATGTAACCTGGGAAGTATGTACCCTTTTATACAAAAAAAGAATTTCTCGAATCGGTCCAGGCGTCTTCGAGTAATCTGGGAACATACATAAAAAAAAAGATTCCGATGAATTGAGAACGTCCTCCGTTTTTCGAAGTCGGTTAAAAGGAGAAAACACTTTATTTATTTAAAATATTTATTGATTAGAGGTAACATCACAATCTTACAATTTCATTACAATTATGGGTTAAAGTAAAATGAGTAGTAGGCACCTGCAGCCTGCAGGTGACACACGCTGTTCATATATTTTGATATTGTTTAAGTATTCTCTTTTGTGTATTTTGACCTATTTACAATCTGTGGTTCAAAATTATTTTATGTGTTGTTGCATTTCGGTACATGTTACGCCATCTGTTGGCAACTTTTTGTTCTAATAAATAAAGACGAATTTTGAAGGTGGATACAGACCAGATTTTATTTATATTATAAAATAGGGTCGTAGTATTCGCGAACCTATGCGAAGCACGTGGCTCCACAGTAAATCTTAGGCCAAAAACTTCTAAAAGCACAAGTACCGCTCTATTTCTCTTTCCATAATATTGTTGTGCCCAACAGGGTCCACAATGATCATGTACCTATGAATTATTACATTGTGGAATACAATAAACTATTGAGTATTGTTATAATGTATATTGTTTGTACGCCCAACCTTTTTCTGACGTTGACCAAAGCCTCTTGTTTTTTTTTTTACGTGGAGGAATCCTCATGGATACCGCTCTGAACCCAGGGAGCGGTATGTCGGACACACCATCACTTAAGTCACAAACGTATGTAAAAGGAATAATTAGTTCCCTCTTAAATCAAACTTCCAGTGCTATCACACTAATATTATAAATGCGAAAGTTTGGATGTCTATATAATTGTTTGTTACTCAATCACGTTGTAACAGCTGAACAGATTTCGCTGAAATTTGGTATGTACGTAGATTATAACCTGGATTAACACAGGCTACATTGAATTGGCAAACCACATGTGCGAAGCCGCGGGCGGTATAAGTAGTATGGCGTAAGTGTTTAGTGCTGTGAAGGAATCCTAAACTGTTTTCAGGTATTTAAGGGTTCTTAGGTTTATTTAAAAAGAAATAAAGATTACTTACATAAATAATGTTTTTAATATTTTTCCATATATTTCTATCTACATAGCCCTGGACGTCCTCTACTGAGCTGAACAGAGGCCCCATAAATTTTCATAAGAACGATCTTGTGCGGCCTGCTCCCGTTAAGTGGCAACATTTGAAATACCCGTTTCTGAGGATGCTTTTGCTGGTAGAAAGCTGTAGAGTTCCCATCCAGGCTTCGATTTTTTATTGATCGAGCGAAGCGAGATCTCTAAATCAACTTTGGCAAATCGACGTTGTATGTATGTAGGTATGTTTGTTTGTCCAAGGATAACTTTCAAACCGTCTATCCGATCATCGTGAAATTTGGTATATAGGTAGGTAGTGATGGCACAATTTTGGTGTGACCCAATGAACTAAAAATGTGGTGGGGTTGTTGAGATATTGGGGTTCAAGAGGGGTAAAAAAAAACAATATGGTCATTTGACCAGACGTTTAATAAAAGGTCTTTGTGAGTATATTTCGACTCCGTTTTTATTTTAGTTTAAACCTTGTAGTTTTTAAGTTATTAGCCATAATAAAAACTGAACTTTGACAAAATTCACAGAGTACACCAGTGCTGTAATTTGGTATACCTACGTGTAGCATAAGTGACAGAAATATAGGCAAAAGTCTGAAATCCAGATTAAATGCACTTGGTACCCCAAAAAACGTTTCCACACTACGTGAACTCCCGTTACCTGCAATTTGAATGAAACCGTAGGTCAAGTAAGTTGGTTATTTATTTCGTGGCACTATTTTGATAGTGAAAGATTCCAAATCATATTTTTTCGTTATAATCGGAGACTCGCGAGATCTCAGTTCGGGGCGAACCACTGGAAACCTAACAATATTTTTTATTTAGAGCTATGTTTTTTTTTAAATCTGGGTATCTAGAGCTTGGTCATGAGGTGGCCGCAACCGTCCATTCGTTCTTTACCTCAGAAATGTCAGCAAGACTAAGACATCAAAGTCATTGTCAAAATTGTCAAAGTTATATAGCTCAGCTGTAGTGTCATTGCAAAATGCAAAACATTCAAAAATCAATAAAATTTATTCTCGAGTAAAATCTAAATTTTATGATAAACCTTCACAAATAAGCGATGATTATAATGCAAAAGTGATTGTGATAAACAAAGCTATATACCAGCTTGAGTTTCAGTGAAGAAATCTCCATTGTTCCGTTGTAAATAGCCTGAACAGTTTCGCAACGCTCCAGCGATTGTTTAGGCCGGAAATGTCTGTTTTACCGTCGTATTTCTGCAATAACATCTCATAATGGACCTTTCCCCGGACGAGGAACACTTTCAAGGTCGTCTGCTGCATCAGGTAAGGAGATATAGTCATTTGAAGTTGGTTTAAAATATTAGAGAAATTGTTTCACATTATGTAGATTTTGTGCATATTGCACATGCGTGGAACAGTGTTGGAGCTGCAAGGCCGTTGAGGCGATGATGAACAATTTCTTGCGAAGTATTAATATAATCCACCTTAGGTTAAATGATAAAAAAAACCATAGAAAGTAGATCTTACAAATTCAGGCCAGTAATGAATTAAATAAAACACTTGGATGGTTTTATATGAACACTAGACAATAAAAAATTAAAGACAAGTATGGCCTAAACCAGCAGTGGGTGGGTGTGGGCTAAGTAGGTCGATAGATTTACTTATAAAGTGTAAGCACAGAATAGGAACTTAAGTTTTAGTATGAGCTAAAACAGTTTGTTCAAAACTTCAACCAACTTGATCCGAGATCGTCTTATACTCGCGTCTATGTGTGCGCGCCTGTTTTTGCTTATTGTACTAAAGTTAAATTCTGTTCTTCTGTATTTTGTAGTGTGGGTGAGTATTTTTTCCCTAAATGAAGAAAAAAATGGTTTTTCACATGGGCTTAATTTGAGGTTTCTGAGGGTTCGGCCATATAGGGATTGCATTTGCCTACCCCTTAGTACCTATCATTCTGCAAGGTAACACATTTTTTTATGCAATACAATACCTAAAGTAAGGTAACGCGCACTAAGATGGCCAACATTTACAATCATAAGTAAGACGTAGTTTATTTATAAATAAAAATAATATTCTGATTTTTTTCTTGCATGTTAAATGCAAAAAAACATTTTTCTAAAACATTGATTTCTGGCTATCTTGAAACCTTATACCTTATCTTATGCACAGGGCCATCTTAGGACAAAGTACCTTAGGTTAAAGAACCAAATTCGTCAACCCCAAATAGGATAGGTTAGGTCGAGAACTTACATATTTTGTTGTATATATTCTTTTATATAATATGATTGCATATAATGAAAAAAACACCCAGATCTGGACAGAACAAAAATCTGTCAGTAGATAATGCAAACATTTGAACCGGCGGCGCCAATCGAACCCGCAATTTTCTGCGTTTTAGCCCGCTAGTCGTCCACTGCGTCAGAGAGGTCTTCAATAATAATCACAAGTGTTTTTTTTATACTACTTGGAGATGGAACAAGCTTATGGCTCGCCTGATGTTAAGTGGTAACCATCGGCTATAACAGAGAATTGCCTCGTAGGTCACTCACGTTATAAATGTGCCCTACGATGCACTGCCCTGAGTTCATCCACTTGAGGCATTATAGGTGTAAAGCCTGTAATTTCATCTGCAACCATACCTATCAAACCGAAACACAGCAATGCTGCTTGGCGGCAGAAATAGGTATGGTGGTAGTATTTTCCCAGGTGACCCCTTTCACAAGGAACTTTACTACTCTTAATAAGTGGTATTCTTCCAGGCGGCACTGTGGGACAACCTCGAGCTCCTGCAGGAGCTCCTGGGCACCGGAGCAGAGGTGGACGCTAGGGATGAGAGCCAGCGCAGCGCCTTGCACGCGGCCGCCTTGGCGGAGCGTAGCCGCTGTCTCGCCGCGCTGTGCAGCGCCGGCGCTGACGTTGATGCTGTCTCCGATGATAGCACCGGCGGGAAGGTACCATTTACTACGAACCCTTGAACAGCAACAGGCATAAAGGTTGCATTCGAGCAATAACGTTTAAGACAGATTTGTTTAGTAAAACCACAGACCAGGAGGCCAATTCGTTTTCGTGTTCGCGTTAAGTTAAATGTCCTAACCGGTATTCACGTAACTGACAATACAATGGTATGAGTTGACTGTCATGCTTTATTATGTTTTTGGCTTATTTATATACCAAAATATGCCAAAATATACTCAATTCATAATCCAATCTGATTTGGGTCAACTTGCGTTGTGTTTTTAAAATAATATAGTTTTACGTGAATTGGTCCCCAGTTAAATGTAATAGACTGTCAATGTCCATAGAATAAATTGAAATCCGCAAAAAGCTCAAAACTCCGTATTATGCCTAGATGGCGCTGACTCGTAGCCTGCAAACTTTCATAGCGGCCATTACAACCAACTACTTAAAATAAAATTTTCAATAAAACATCTCAAAATATTTCTAGTTTTTTTAGTATAAGTAATTGAGTCCATACGATAAGATTTAACTAGTGGTTCGCCCCGAACTGAGATCTCGCGAGTCTTCCATAAAAACAAAAAAATATTATTTGTACCTGATCTTTGACTGTCAAAATAGTGCCACGAAATACATAACCAACTAACCTACAGTTTTATTCGTATTACAGGTAATGGGAGTTCATGTTAATTGGGTACTCATTTTTAGGGTAGAAATTGCAGTTGACTTTTCCCTATATTTGTGTCACTAAAGCTACACGCATACCAAATTTCAGCACTGTGGTGAATTTTGTCAAAGTTTAGGTTTTATTATATATAATAACTTAAAAACTACCAACTTTAAACTAAAAATGGGGTCGAAATGTAATCACAACTACCTCTTATTACACGTGCCACTTGACCAGGTAGTCCCATTTTGTTTTTTTAACCCTCTTGAACCACAATATCTCAACAAAATTGTGCAATCACTACCTATATACCAAATTTCACGATAATCGGATAAACGCTTGGAAAGTTATCCTCGGATAAACAAACATACATACATACAACGCCGATTTGCCCGAGTTGATTTAGAGATGTCGCTTTTATTTTATTATTTTCCACTTTCATATGCTTAATCACAGATGGCGTGGTGACAACGCCCGTTGCCGCGGAGCAATAAGTTTGTCGCTCACGTGAAATTGGAAATAACGCCACCTAAAGATTGTTTGATGTGAATACGTTATTAAAATTGCTTCCATAGTGGGAGGCAATTCAAAAAACGAATGATAACAAAATCGGGGGATAAAGTTTGGTGTTGCAACTACATACCTATCATCTCGTTTTTTGACGCTAAATATGTATCTATGTATTTATTATTAATTATTTGTTTCTTAAATAAGTCTAAGTATGTATCTATAAATTATTATGAGTAGTTATTATTTAGGTTCATGTAATTTTCATTTATGTAAGTTTTATATTTTTTATTTTTATATAATTAGTATTAGTATGTATGTACATGTAGTATATTAGGTACACCATTACACCCCAGGTAATGTCTACACAATCCATTCCATCCAAAGGTTGTCTGGTAGAGATCGCTATTTAGCGATAAGACCGCCAATTGTATCCATAGATTTACGTAGTTGTTTTTTGTATGTATGTATTTGTTTCGTGGTGTGCAATAAAGTATTATCTAATCTAATCTAATCTCGTTTGGGTACCTGTGTTTTCCATCCTGAATTGTATTACACCTAGTATACCATTGAATTTGTTTGTTTGTTTGTGAAATATTGAAGTTTGTTGTTAAATAAATATATTATTGAATTATCTCCATCCAAAATGTAATTACACCACTGGATAGCTAAAGGATTAAATAATTCGTTACGCTAAGTGAGGACTGTGAGTCTGTGACGCATCGCGCGCGGTGGAGAAAGCGCCGTCATTTTGAGGTCATTTTGCTGCGTTTCGAGATTTACATTTAGTGACATGATCCGAACGACTTCTTGCGTTCAAACATGATTATAACATACATAAAATAGCGTATTTTATATTTGGTATAGAAAATATTACCTGTTACGCACACGTACTCACGTGCTTTTGCTAACTCACCCCATTTTTTTCATATCATTATGAGCGGCTGGATGCTAGAGGTACATATAGATACATTTATTTATTAACGATTCGTATCTTCTAACGACATCTCGCGTCCTAGCAGGTAATCAGATATCGAGTTACGATATTTTGTATGGCATTCTCAATCTTAAATTATACTGGTCTGAATAATAAGCTTCGTAATATAAATGGTAATTTCTCCAGACTGCCCTACATATATCTGCGGAACGCGGTCACGTTGAGAACATTAAAACTCTGCTGGACGCCGGGGCTTCGCTGGAGGTCCGGGACGCGGCCGGGGACTGCGCCCTCTCCCTCGCCGAGAGACACGCTCACAGGCACGCCGCTAACGCGCTCAGAGAGGCCAGAGGTACGTAGTCGTTGTGCTGTCTTCAGCTACACCAGTGCCCTCTCATGTTCATCTTGCGTGTTCCTATATAGTCGACCTCCGTGGCGCGCAGTGGGTGAATAGCCGGCTGAAACGCAGCTCGCAAATGTTTGCATGATCTACAGATATTTGTTCCGGGTCTGGATGTTTTTCTGCATATTATAAGTATGTATTTACAAAAAAGTATACGCGTCGATTGTAAAAACATTACCCTCTTGCGCAGTCGGGTAAAAGTATCGTATTTCCCAATCTGGTCATAATCTATCTGTACACCAAATTTCATCGAAATCGGTCCAGCCGTTTAGTCATGATAAAAAAAACGTTACTTTCGAATTTATAAAAATTAGAATAATATAAATATGAAATAATCAATTCCATCAGATTTATCATCAGATGGTCTCGCTGGCTAAGTACATAGGGTTATTTGCAAAATGCGGAAAAGGGTTAGATACGAATTAGTGTGAAAACATATACTTAAAAATTACGTATTTAATTTCTTTATACGTACCAAACTTTAGATATTAAGGGCGACTTGCGCAATGATGCCTAAACGTATTTATCGACTAAACATGTATAAATTTAACGTATTTGTAGCTAGAGAGTTGTCAAATCATTATACTGCGTGTCACCGCATTTACGACATTAATTTAAATCACGAGTTGGGCTGATGGCTAGTACTGTTGTAAAATAGTGTTTTTTCAAATTCCATTAATTTTTATTAATTTATTTTAAATTTATTATAAAATAAATGAATTACTAGCGTCTGAGAGCAATTAAATGAAACGCAGAAATAATTAATGAATAGAAGGAATGCTAGGAAATTTCCTTAGAGTTGTGAAAATAAACATTTTATTGTACATCATTAAATTCATCTAATTAATTATAAACTTCATCAGTACACTCTCCATCCGTACATTCAATCGTAGTAAGAATTGGTATGTGGTAACTAAACTAGGAAACATTATGTTTGAGATTCAATTTTATCTAAGTATCTCGAAAAAAAAAAAACAAAACTGCTGAAGCGTATGCCATGTACGAAGTATACCTGCGCAGTCGGTGCGTACTTACTGCATGCCTTGAACCGATAAGCACGCACCTATGAGTGGACACAGCCAATACCATATACGCTATGGATAACCGTCTACACTAAAGAAAAAAAATACAAAATATTTATTTACCGAAAAATTATATAATTACTTATATTACATTTTACTGGTGATCCCCGCACTAGCACTTTCCTGTATCGCGGGAGGCCGGTTTACAATTAGAGTTTAACTTTAATCGGAATCTGGTAAGCATGCAAAGAATATTAATTATTTATAAACATACAATAACAAATAAGAAAATATATATAATAGAAAATTATTACTTAGTGTTCTATTACTATGGTTTGTGTGTGTGTGTGTGTGTGCGTGTGCGTGCGTGTGCGTGCAAGGGGGGAGGAGGTGGATGTACGTGTTTCTGTGGGTCGTGCGTGTCGGAAACTCGGTACGGAAAACACTTTTTGAAGTTAAACTTCTTTACGCTCGCTTGACTTGGAGAGTAAGCTGGTGAATGCGTGCCGAGAGCGTTACGAAAAGTGTGATCGGGCGAGGCGAACGGAAGTTGAGAGGGAGATATAAGTTAATGAAGATAGAAAGAGAGAGAGTTACGTTTCGTATATTACTGGAGGGGCAAGAGAGAGAGGTCCGAGCACACATTTTCGTTCTCTCTCTAATTTAACATATATATATATACAGTGTGTCCCTGGATAAAGTGCAACCCCGAAAGGGGGTGAAACTAGATCAAAAATTATCGACAAAAAAATAGAAAAAAAAAAATTAAAAAAATTTAGTATATACTTTATTGATGAATTAAAATTTTTATTGCTCACTAATGACTCTATTTAATAAAAAAATGATTTCTTCCAAAGTAGTAGGTCTATTTTGTTAAAATAAAAACCATAATCATGTCAGATATGTGACGATGACGATAAAATAACAAATAACTCACAAACAAGTGGCTATCGTGACTTAAAGTTTAATTTTTGTATTAAAATTACATTTTTTAGGCTGTTTTTTTCCAATAAACTCCAAAAATCTTAAAATTAAGCCTATAATACTAGAAATTTTTATGACTTTTTATTATTGTCTATCATAATAGCTTTTAAATAAAATTAAAACCTACGTTCTAACATAAAAAATGTGCTGGCTAGGAGCATTTAAAGTTGACCACTGATTACGTCACCACTCAGGTAGAGACCCTTTTTTAACTTATATTGTTGTAGATTATGGTCGCTGGGCCTGTTCTATGAAAGATGAAGGGTGGGGATCGAAACAGGACTCACAACAAGGCACGCCAGTCGCTCCGATATTCTCGCCGCTGCTACCGCCTACCGTACCTTACTGCGCCTTCAAGTTTTTGTTACGTTGTTTTGCTTTTGTTTTGTTTTTGACTTTTTGTTACGTTTTTGACTGTACTTTGTTGTGTTGTGGAGATGCCGCGATTGACTGAGTTCTCTCCGCGAGAAATCGCTGACATCCATTATTATTATGGTATGTCACGTGGACACACAACAGTCGCTCGTTCTGCATACATAAATGCGTTTCCGAGCAGACTTATACCGTCAGCACGAAATTTCCAAGAAGTTCACCGAAAGTTATCCAACATCGGACTTGGATTAGCAAGAGATCGCCATGAGCAACAAGCTACCATTATTGACCATTCCATAGAAGAGGCCGTTTTAAACGATTTGTTTGCTGATCCCACAACCAGCATTAGACGCTTAGCTTTGCGTCACGGTATATCAAAAACATCCGTATGGCGAATTTTGAAAAAGAAGGGATTGCATCCATACCATTATCAGCGAGTACAGCATTTGCATGAAAATGTAGACAATCGTGCAAGATGCGTAATGTCTACGTGGATTCAACAAAAAATTAGAAATAATCCACAATTCCTAAAAAAAATTTTATGGATGGATGAAGCGAAATTCACCCGGAATGGAATCACAAATTGCAGAAACTTACATGTATGGTCCGAGGAAAATCCACACCTAAAGAGGGCGTCTACTTTTCAAGTGCAATTTTCAGTTAATGTATGGGCAGCTCTAATAGACGACACGCTGATTGGGCCAGTTATTTTACCCGCAACATTAAATGCCGAAAGTTTTTTAAACTTATTAAGAGACGATCTGCCACTACTGCTGGAAGATGTTCCGCTGGCTACAAGGCAACAGATGTATTTGCAGATGGACGGATGCCCTGCGCACTACGGGCGCAATGTGCGAAGTTTTTTAAACGAAAACTACGCTAATAGGTGGATCGGCCGGGATGGACCAGTCGGGTGGCCGGCACGTTCACCTGACCTGACACCCCTAGACTATTTTCTGTGGGGTGTTATGAAACAAAGAGTCTACAGAACGACCGTAGACACCGAGGCAGAGTTACAAGATCAAATCATGCGATGTGCCGATGAGATAAGAAGTGACCCAGAGATGGTGCTTAGATCCACACAACAAATCGCTCTTCGTGCGGCAATGTGCCTACAACAACAAGGAAGCCATTTTGAGCATTTAATGCATTAAACAAAACCCTTATTTCATACTTACATGTAATAAGTTAAATAAAAATGTTGTAACTAAAATTTGATTTTTAATACTACCTGAGCAGCAAAAAAAAACGTGTCTCTACCTGAGTGGTGACGTAAGTTAGAACGTAGGTTTTTTTTTATTTAAAAGCTATTATGATAGACAATAATAAAAAGTCATAAAAATTTCTAGTATTATAGGCTTAATTTTAAGATTTTTGGAGTTTATTGGAAAAAAACAGCCTAAAAAATGTAATTTTAATACAAAAATTAAACTTTAAGTCACGATAGCCACTCGTTTGTGAGTTATTTGTTATTTTATCGTCATCGTCACATATCTGACATGATTATGGTTTTTATTTTAACAAAATAGACCTACTACTTTGGAAGAAATAATTTTTTTATTAAATAGAGTAATTAGTGAGTAATAAAAATTTTAATACATCAATAAAGTATATACGAATTTTTTTTTAATTTTTTTTTCTATTTTTTTGTCGATAATTTTTGATCTAGTTTCGCCCCCTTTCGGGGTTGCACTTTATCCAGGGACACACTGTATATACATATACATACATATAGATGGAGCTAAAGAAGTTTTACTTCAGTCGTGTGGTCTACAGCACACTCGTTTTTTTGACGCCTAGCCTCCATCCGCCAAGTCCGTACCGTGCAATAAGGAATTTCATTCCAAAAATAAAGAAAAAATAATGAATTACGGATCAATTTCGACCACTGAGGGTAACTAGTTCAATTTTATTCAGAAATGCAATAATTTTGATTCCAACATTAATTTAAAAATCGAGACACACGAATTGTTTCACAATATGAGACGTGTTTGTTTGACCTTACGCCTTCGCAGAACTTCTAATTTTACCATTTTTAAGACACCATCGTACTGACTAGAGTTTATTCTATGGCATTTACATAATTACTGTGTCCTAAGCTGTGGCTAAGTGCCGTCGTTAAGTTTTAGACGGCTAGGAAACAAAACTGGTATATTTTTTGTGCTTTATTTAAATAAACAAGTTGTTAGGTTGAATTTAGAAGTCTTTTTAGATACTGGTCATTTTGTGGGGGTTACGTGACACTATAGACAATAATAACTAGTGGTTCGCCGCCAACTGAGATCTCGCGAGTCTCCCATAAAAACAAAAATATATTATTTGTAATCTTTGACTATCAAAATAGTTCCACGAAATGCTTACCAACTAACATGATCTACAGTTTAATTTAAATTCCAGGTAACGGGAGTTCATGTTAATTGGTTAAACTTTTTTGGGGTAGAAATTGCAGTTATTCTGGATTTCAGACTTTTGCCTATATTTGTGCCACTAAAGCTACACGCATACCAAATTACAGCACTGTGGGGTCACTGGTGTACCCTGTGAATTTCGTCAAAGTTCAGTTTTTATTATGGCTAATAACTCGAAAACTACAAAGACTTTACTAAAAATAAAAATGGAGTCTAAATGTAATAATGAAGATCTTTCATTTGACGTCCCACTTGACCTAATAGTCTCATTTCCATTTTTTAATATCTCAACAACCCCCCAACATTTTTAGCTCATTTAGACATACCAAAATTGTGCCATCACTACCTATCTATGTGCCGATTTGCACAAGTTGATTTAGAGATCTCGCTTCGCTCGATCAATTATTATATAGAGTTACGTACCCCAAATGGAAAAAAGAAACCCTCCAACTCCAAACATAGCGCCCTTCAACTAGCCAAAAGTTTTTTTTTTTAATTTTACCAACTTCTGCTGTCCTGATTTGTTTCGATGAAATAATACTTACGTACCTACATGAACTTAAGATGATTCGCATTGAAAAAATAATTATAAACTTTATTCATTTTTATAGACCAAAAAATTAACTATACCAAAATTATTTCCATAAAAAAATTTCTCGGACAGTTTCTCTGTATCAGCTAGGTATGGTTTCGGATTTCCCCATACTGTCTCCCTGTTAATAAAAAGACACTGTATCTATAATTTTTTTTTTTTATTTATTTCAAAAATACAAGGGTATTTGTTTCGTAATTTTTCATCGTAACTCCAAACCTGCCCAAAATAAAAAATGGTTATGGAATGTGTAAATCTCTTTGATATGCTACCCCCCACTTGACTTAGTAACCCTATTTGAAATTTTGCTCATCAAAATGAAAATATTTTTTAATGTTTATGTTTTTTCAGTATTATTTATAACTATTCCAAATTTCAAACCGATATGTTCAGTAGTTGCTGAGAAGCTGTGACAGACGGACGGACAAAGCCGCATTAGGGTTCCGTTTTTAACATTTTTGTCGGAACCCTAAAAGTTCTTTGAAATTTTCGGTCAAACAGTGAACCTGTTTTGGGATGTAGTTTAGAATGCATCGGACACAGTTTGGACATTTATTGCATAATATTATCTCATGCTATTTATATATCTAACTTGACAATGACCGAGGACGGCGGGCGTGGTGTTACTATTAGCGGACTTATCCGCTCTTGATATATTTTTTTTAAACCACATTTTTGAAGTTAACACTTCTTCAGGCGCTTTGGGCATTTTTTGAGATGGAAAAATACAATTGAACTCGCAACACTGTTACCGTTACCGACACCAGTGTATATAAGTATCTCTAGTGTAGTTTGCTTTTATTCAAGTTTTCACTTCTGTCGGCGCTCTCGGAGTGCCACTTTTTTATACTAGTTAGGTTGCAAGTACTCCATTCCACCCGTGATCACGGCTGTTGTAACACAGCCGAAACGTCGCGATAACAAATAAAAAGGTACATACGCGATAAATCCCCTTTTTAATCAGTAATTATCAGCGAGATCTCTAAATCAAGTTGAGCAAATCGGCTTTGTATGTATGTATGTTTGTTTGTCCGAGGATAACTTTCGAAACGTTTATCCGATCATCGTGAAATTTGATATATCGGAAAAGTCTGAAATCCAAAATAACTGCAATTTCTACCCCAAAAACGTGTAACTAAATAACATGAACTCCCGTTACCTGTAATTTGAATGAAACTGTGGGTCAAGTTAATTGGTTGCTCATTTCGTGGCACTATTTTATTAGTCAAAGATTAAGGCCGGCTTACACAACGATCCCTAAACGTATTTAGCGACTAAATACGTTTAGGCATCGTTGCGCGAGTCGCTCTAAGAATATCTTTTTTGTGTTTGGGGAGACTTGCGAGATCTCAGTTCGGGGCGAACCACTAGTCATATAATACTTAAGTATCCCGCTATATGTCCGGCCACGTACAATACCGGCTTAGCTAATATGAAGCCGTCAGTATTCATCGAACTCACGCGAATATAGCGCTTCTGACGTTTTACGCGATTTTATTCTATATTTCTTAATTTAATGTGATAAAGTGATGATAAAATAATACTTGAAAAGTTACGAAAATAATGGTTTAAAGGTGCGCGGCTTACGATGCAGTTATAGGCGATGGTTACCATTTAACATCGGGTGGGCCATAAGGTTGTGCCAACTCCAAGTAAAAATAAAAAATACAGTGATTTTAGTGAAATTAAAGTGAAATAAACATGATAATAGATAAATTGGGACGAATTTTGTTTGTCGGTAAATATAAACAGTGATTTGAAGTGACTGTATTTAAATGACTTTAAAAACTGTAAAAAATCAAGTTTCACTTTATTTTTTTAATCATTTTTTTTTTGACTGTTCACGTAGCGCTATCTAGCCCCAAACTAAGCAAAGCTTGTACTATGCCAACCAGTTAACGGATACAATACTTATATACCTTTTTTTTTGTAAATTTATACTTCTAATAAGTAAAACTAGCTGACCCGCCCGCGACTTCGCACGCGTGGTTTGTCCATAAAAACATTACCCTTCTTCTGCGCAGTCAGATAAAAAGTAGCCTACGTCCTAATCCCGGTCACAATCTATCATAGAGAGTGCATCTAAAGAATACCTCATAATTTTAACCTCTTTATGTATAATTGTGCAAAAAAGTTGAAACACGTATTTCTTACCAAAAGCCTAAATATGAATTCTCAGGATAACTTGAAATTTTGTATGGATTGCCCATACAAAGTTTCAACACCTATTTCACCCCATCAAGATTATTTTTTGAGATAAAAGATACCCTATGACCTTCTCGAGGATATAATCTATCTCCTTGCCAAATTTCATTACGATCCGTTCAGCTGTTTAGTCGTGAGAAGGTAACAAACAGAGTTACTTTCCGGAACAAATATCTATAGACCATGGAAACATTTGTCCCGCAGCGAGAATCGAGCCCGCAACCTCCTGGGTCTCAGCCGGGTATTCGTTCACTACGCCATAAAGGTCGTCTATAAGCACTAGTATTATGAATTCGAAAGTAATTCTTTGTCTGTTTATTACATTTCTACCACTAAACAGCTGGACCGATTTCAATAAAATTTGGTATACAGATAAATTATGACCGGGATCGGGATTCGTTTTTTCCCGACTGCGCAAAAGGAGGGTAATGTTTTATTGAGAAAAACCGCGCGAATCAGCTGGTATTAGATAAAGTAGTAGCTACTTACTCAATTGACTTCAATCAAGCATCAGTTTATGAGCACGGGAAGCTATCGTTCAGATACACTTTTACATCATTGAATATTGAGACAACCTCCGTGGTGCAGTGGGCGAATAGCCGGCTGAGACGCAGGAGGTAGCGGGTTCGATTCCCGCCGCGGAACAAATGTTTGCATGTTCTACAGATATTTGTTTCGGGTATGGTTGTTTCTATATTATATATTATAAGTTTTAATTTACAAAAAAAAATGTATATAAGTATTCTATCAGTTATCTGGTTCCCATAGTACAAGCTCTGCTTAGTTTGGGGCTAGATAGCGCTGTGTGAAATGTCCAGCAATATTTATTTATTTATTTAAGATGAACTCTTTTTAGGGTTCCGTACCCAAAGGGTAAAACGGGACCCTATTACTAAGATTCCGTTGTCTGTCTGTCTGTTTGTCCGTCTGTCACCAGGCTGTATCTCATGAACCGTGATGGTTAGACAGTTGAAATTTTCATAGATGATGTATTTCTGTTGCCGCTATAACAACAAATACTAAAAACAGAATAAAATAAATATGTAAGTGGGGCTCCCATATAACAGACATGATTTTTTTGCCGTTTTTATTGATAATGGTACGGAACCCCTCGTGCTCGAGCTCGACTTTTTATTTTAACCCACAACGCAAAAAGAAGTTTGTATCCTAGCAAATAAACGATTGTATTGAATTTTGTATTTGACGCCGTCTGCCTGTGGCATCGTAGTTTCCAAACGAATGGACCGATTCGGATGCGGTTTTTATAAATAGAAAGCTAGTTTAACGGTCGTGGTTCTTAGCTAAGCTGAGCTGAGATTCTTTCACGAAACATGAAAAGAGCTGATAATCTTCGAATCGGACCTGATCTACAGCACACATTGCTGATAATAACTCCGATTAAACTAGCTTTCTTTTTAAAATGACCGTGTCGGAATTTGTCCATTCGTTTGAGAACTGTGATGCCACAGACATAATTGAATAGAAAACGCTTCATTGTATAGCATCATATTTAAAACATATAACTAAATACGCGCAGTGCCGGATTAAGCAAGCGCGGGGCCCGTAGCAAATTATATCGAGGGGCCCAAGATCTGCTATAGGTTCTTAAGTAATCTTTACTAATAAATAGACAATTTCAACATTTTAAATTGAGCTATTTCAATTCTGCTAACTGAGTGTCGAGTAAGGGTGCTCGCACACGTCACACTTTTTGTAGAACTTGTGCATTTAACGTATAAAATTTTGTGTTTTATTTTCGCCAACGAAATAATCGGTTACCGATTATCTGATGTGGATTGTTTCAGTCGGAAAGGGTTGTACGTTTCACATTTTTGTGACATCAAGTAAATTCAATATACCACGACTTAATAAATTTCACTGAAAAAATTAAGTGGGCGGGTTTGGATACGCGGGCCCACATTTTGCGCGGGGACCGTAGTAATTGCTACTCTTGCTAAGTAGTTAATCCGGCACTGGATACGTGATAGTACAATTGGCGGTCTTACCGCTAAAAGCAGACAGACAGGTGTCAAACGTATAACACCCATGTTTTTGCGTTGAGGGTTAAACAAATCAAAATACTATCACTTATTATCACCAAGTGAGGTATGATTAAACTATAAACTATTGCCGCTGAGATGCAGGAGGAAGCGGGTTCGATTCCCGCCGCTGCACAAATGTTTGCATGATCTACAGATATTTGTTCTGGGTCTGGTTGTTTCTCTATAAATAATAAGTATGTATTTACAAAAAAAATATATAGGTATAAGTATTTTATCAGTATCTGGTTCCCATAGTACAAGCTCTGCTTAGTTTGGGGCTAGATAGTGTTGTGTGAAATGTCTAGCAATATGTATAGAAACACATTCCGACCCGGAAGAAATATCTGTAGATCATACAAACATTTGTTCCGCGGCGGGAATCGAACCCACTACCTTCTGCGTCTCAGGCGGCAATTCGCCCACTGCGCCACGGAAGTCGTCTTCCGTAATATATGATTTAAGGAGTAGTCAAATCGTACAAATACGTCAAATTTAAACATGTTTAGTCACTAAATACGTTAAGAGATCGTTGTGCAAGCCGGCATTAGAGTCTTACCAAAAAAAAAGATAAACACCCGCTAAGAACTGTTTAAATAAAATCCTAAACACAAATTGATAAGGATTTTTTAAACACGCGTTAAATGTTTAACTGTTTTTGTGGTAACAAGGTTAGATTACTTACCTACTATACTTATCCGCCTCCTCACTTAGCTGGCTGCCGGAATTCGGTGTTATAGGCGACCTTCGATTCCAAGGGCGTGGGTTCAAAGCTTGATCTTGTTAGCAATTGGATCTGTTATTTTGGGATTTATAAATAGGTACTAGTTCAGTCGAAATTTTACCGTTATTCGTATTTATAACAAACTCCCAAGTGATGTACAAAAATTGACAAGTAACAAATTTAAAAACGTAATTAAACAAAATCTTATTAAAAAAGCCTACCTACTATAAAATATCGGATTATTTAGATTATTAAAATGATTAATTTTTATCTATCTTATTAAATAAATAAATAAATATGGCTGGACATTTCACACAGCGCTATCTAGCCCCAAACTAAGCAGAGCTTGTACTATGGGAACCAAATAACTGATATAATACTTATATACTTTTTTTTTTGTAAATACATACTTGTAATACATATATAGAAAAACATCCAGACTCGGAACAAATATCTGTAAATCTTACAAACATTTGTTCCGCGGTGGGAATCGAACCCGCTACCTCCTGCGTCTCAGCCGGCTATCCGCCCACTGCGCCACGGAGGTCGTCATAATAGATAATAGAGAAGCTTGGGATTGAAATTGCTCCAACTCGCTCAAAAATGTTACAATTTAGACGTAATTTATTTTCTTTGTTGTTATGTATTCTAAAAGGATTATTAAAAAGAACAACCCTCCTTGTTTCTTGCCTTTCTTTCTGGCTTGGCCGTGAAGGAACAGGCAGTAAAATTGACGTTTCAAAGTGATTCTTGTGATTATAATGGATAAAAAGATTTTGATTTTGACTTTAAGAAAACGAGGAGCTTCTCATTTAGTTTTTTTTAATATGTTTGTTACATCAGAACGCCGTCATTTATCAATCGATTTTAAAAAATCTTTATTTGAATTATTTTATTTGAAAGGGTATACTTTCAGATTGGTCCCGTAGAAAAAATAGCCTATACCTCAATCCAGGTCATAATCTATCTTTATACTAAATTTAATCGAAACCGGTTCTGCCGTTTCGTTGCGAAAACGTAATAAACAGTCGTAGATATAGTTTCTTTCGAATTCGGCTGTTGGCTGATGACATGCACAATTTTGGGTAGTATGAAACTTACGATCGTTGGGGTAGAAAGGTTCTCGAGTGGAGACCACGCTCTGGAAAACGGCTCCCTACTAGATGAAAAGACGACCGGATAAAGGCTGCTAGAATCTATAACTCTGGAAGACTATACGGAAGTCCTATGTTTAGCAGTGGATGTCTTATTGGCTGATATGATGATGTTAATAACGGAAACTTGTTTGTTATGTGATAGTTGAAACATCTTTAACCGCTTTTAATATAATACGAACGTGTTACGAGTTAACAACTAACCGCATTACATATCAAGTGTTGGATGAACGCACGTAATTTCACGATAAGGCTGCATTTCCACCTGCGGAATCTGAGCGGTGCGAGAATGCGTTCCTCGAACGGCTCTAGTGGAGACAAACCCTTAAGGATGATTTATGCTAGACCGTGGCGGAGCCGTGTTCCGTACGAGGCGCGGACGATGCACCGTACGGCGCCGGAGCCGACTCACCGACTCCGGCGGCGTAGGTACGAACTCGGAGAACACATGGTGTAACTTTTTTTTTAACAGTGCTATCTAGCCCCAAACTGAGCAAGCTTGTTCTATGGGAACCAGATAACTGATATAATCTCGTGTCATGGTGTTTGTGGTCGCACTGCTCCGAAACGGATCGACCGATTTTAATTATTTTTTTGTATACATATTTGGTAGGTATGAGAATAGGTCATGTACTATTTTTCACTCTCCTATCCCCACCCCCCAGTTTTTAATCGCGATTTTAGTATTTTTGTATGAACAATATCCATATAATTTAACCGTCGTTCATTGACGTGAAGTCATTTAAGTACATGAAGTGTCGCGTCGCATTGACAAGACTGTTTTAAATAGTTTACCCCGAAGTTCCCGCGGGAACGGGAAATTTCAAGCGTGCGTAGCCGCGGGTGGTTATATACAATTTTGTTTGGAAATACACTGCCGGCCAAAAGTTTGAGACCACTGTAAAAATCTTTGTCACCAACAAAATATTTCAAAGTACACATATGATAATGAGCTAATTTGAACACCTGCGTATTCTATTATAATTAAAGAATTTCTAAGAGTCATTATTTATGTTGTTGTTTAAGTTATCATCCTAAAAAGGTCTATTGTTTCAAAACATCAATGAGCGCCTCGCAAGGACCAGGTGGTAGAGTCATTGTAATATTTTATTTTTATATTTTTTTTTTTTTATTTTATTTCAGATATCAGGGATTATGTTAGCTTCCTAAAACATATTTAGTACCTAAGTTTTTATGGAGTAAATTATTTTCTACCTTATTAGTCTGAGCTCGTCGTTGTTACAGTGAAGACATCTTAAAATGGGAAAAGTTCGCGAAATTAGCAGTGAAACTCGCTCTGCCATAGTTGTTTTATACGGCGAAGGCAAATCTGAACGTGCGATTGCCTCTCAACTTAAGTTGTCGAAGACTTGTGTTCATAACACAATAACCCGATACAAGGAGACTGGCAGTAATCAAGATCGTTCGCGTTCGGGAAGGCCGAGAACTACCACTTCTCGCGAGGATCACTTCATCGTCACTACCAGCAAGCGGAATAGACGCCTAACAGCACCAGAAATCCGCGTAGAAGTGAACAAATCCCGATCAGAACCTGTATCATTGACTACAGTAAAAAGACGTTTGAGAGATGCTAAGTTATTTGGTCGCGTCGCCGTTCGAAAACCACTACTAAGGCCACAAAACAAAAAGAAACGGATGCAGTGGGCCCTTACCCATCGAGACTGGACTGAAGAAGACTTTAAACAAGTTCTTTGGTCAGATGAATCCAAATTTGAAATATTTGGTTCAAAACGACGAATTTTTGTTCGACGTAACGTCGAGGAAAAGATGATGCCAGACTGTGTGGTGCCAACAGTCAAGCATGGTGGTGGTTCCATTATGGTCTGGGGATGCTTCTCGGGCCATGGAACTGGAGATTTGGTACGAGTCGAAGGAATCATGAAAAAGGAGCAATATAAACGAATACTACAGCAAAATGCCATTCCGTCTGGTTCAAGAATAATTGGAGTTGGATTTTTTTTCCAACAAGATAATGACCCAAAACATAGTTCAAAATTATGCAGGGGTTATTTAGAACACAAAGAAACAGAAGGGATTTTAAAAAACATGGTGTGGCCCCCTCAGAGTCCGGATCTCAACCCGATTGAGCTTTTGTGGGAAGAGCTTGATAGAAATGTGCGCAGTTGTTGTCCCACTTCGCAAGAAGACATGTGGAAGGCTTTACAAGAAAGCTGGAACAATATATCACAAGATACAATCGACAAATTGATTGCTCGTATGCCAAGAATAGTGAAAGTAGTAATAAAATGCAAGGGAGGGTTTTTCGACGAAAAATCTGTATAAAATATGAGCGACATTTTTAAAGTAAATGGTTGATTTTTCTTGATTTTTTTGTTTTCTTCATAATGTATGTGTATTAGGAAATAAGTATTTTAATTCATAATTAAACCTCTTGCTTTGTATTTTGAGTTTTATTTCATTTTCCTACTTTGATGTAGGTGGTCTCAAACTTTTGGCCGGCAGTGTACTTATAATATATAGAAAATTTTCCAAACCCGGAACAAATATCTGTAGAATATTGAAACATTTGTTCCGCAGCGGGTTACCGAACCCACTACACCCTGTGTCTCAGCCGGCTATTCACCCTCTGCGCCACAGAGATCGTCATAGTATGAACGTGTAGCACGTACAGGGCTCAGACGACGCGAACTCGGCTCGCCTCGTCCGCGGCTCGTACGGGGCACGGCTTGCGCCCGCCACGGTCTAGCATATTCATCATCCTTTATACGCTTCGTTCGTAGACTGTTGAAATTTTTATTTTAGTTTAGCCGAGCTAGGCTCGAGATATTAGACAAATTGTATCTACGAAATTATAGAGCAAAATGTCATTTTAGCGTAGAAAATAAAAATATACGGTCATGCACAGAAGTGAACAGACATCAATGTTTCTAGACTTAAGTCCATACTAACGACCAACATTATCTTTATACTCATACATATATACTAGTGGTTCGCCCCGAACTGAGATCTCGCGAGTCTCCCATAAATACAAAAAAATATTATTCGTAACCTTTGACTATCAAAATAGTGCAACGAAATGACTAACTTGACCTACAGTTTCATTCAAATTACAGGTAATTGGAGTTCATATTAATTGGTTGTACTTTTTTGGGGTAGAAATTGCAGTTATTCTGGATTTCAGACTTTTGCCTATATTTGTGTCACTAAAGCTACACGCATACCAAATTTCTGCATTGTGGGGTCACTGGTGTACCCTGTGAATTTTGCCAAAGTTCAGTTTTTATTATGGCTAATAACTTAAAAACTACAAAGTTTAAACTAAAAATAAAAACAGGGTCGAAATGTACTCACAAATACCTTTTATTAGACTGGCCACTTAACCGGATAGTTCAATTTTGTTTTTTTTTACCCCTCTTGAACCCCAATATCTCAACAACCAACAAACATTTTTCGATCTTTGAGTCACACCAAAATTGTGCCATCACTACCTATAGGTACACCAAATTTCACGATGATCGGATAAACGCTTCGAAAGTTATCCTCGGACAAACAAACATACATACATACATACTTATATACACATACATACAACGCCAAAGTTGGTTTTGAGATCTAATCCTTCTCCTGCTAAACGACTTAACCGATTTTGATGATTTTTTTAGTACATGTTGGGTCACCTGGATGGTGCTCAGCTTCAGTTTAAATAATCTTAATTTCTCATTTAAAAACATTGTCACTTACAATGACAAAGAATTATAAACTTAGTGATGTTATATCGTCGTAGGTACACAAACAAATTAGTAGCTTAAGTTGCGCTGTTGCCGAGATCTATAAAATTGGGGGACAAAGTCGCGGGCATTCAATTAATAGATATGTTGACAAAATAACTCGTAAAGGCTTTTAAAAAAAGGTCTCAAACTCTTAACTGCAACCATATCGTTGTAAATCTTTCTACTAATAGGTTTTCGGTGAGGCCGCAAACAGTAACCCATCATAAATTATTCGTGCTGAACGTTGTCATAGTGTCTTCGCTCTAAAAATCTATTATAATAACTGAAAAGTGATCAAAAATGCCGTTAAAACGGTCTGTCTCCCTCCGCCTCCAAAAACCGAGTTGTAAAGTGGTGGATAAGGTGCCGGCGGTCAAGGAGGCTCCCGCGAGGCTGCAGGGGACTCCGGAGGAGGTCTCCGGGGCCTTGGAGGCGGACGCGGCGTTCGACGCCTCGCATTACTTCTCCGATGATGTGCATGATCCGTGGAAGGAAGGAGGTAACTATTCATGCGACTGGTTCGCGCCGCAACAGCACTAATGTTATTTCTCGAAGTATTTGTTGCTTGGGTGTTGAGGTACTCGTGATTCCTGATACCCACTAAACGGAATCCTAGTGTAAGATCAGCCCCCCCCCCCTTTACTTGTCAAACGATAAGCTAGTAATATTCTATCGGACGAGACTTACGCTGTATCTGGCCAATAACATTACGTAGATATGTGCAAAGTGTCAGCAATAAGTCGCGGATATGACTATAAAGGATGACTCACGCTAGACCGTGTCGGGTCCGAGCCGAGTGTCGGCCGTAGCACGGTCACCGAGCCGGTTCCGTGTCTGAAATTACTAAGACGGGCCTCGACCGGGCAATCATCGTTGCGCTGTAATACAGTATACTCGTCCAAGAAAAATCAGTGTTGTAACTAAACTACAATCATGTTCAATTTTAACGATCTGGAATTAGCGGCTATTGCGACTTCCTCACAGCCTCAATCAAACGTTCGTTGTTCATTTTCCGACGACGAACAAAACGTCAGAGCACTGTATAGCATCACTACCGACTGCTCGGGCGCAGCTCGGCGGCGCTGTATTCATGCAACGGGCCGTGGCCGAGCCGAAGCGGGACCGAGTTGTTTCCGAGCGTTGTCCGTTGCTCGGGCGTGACTCGGTTGCCGCTCGGTATAACGTGAGTGTGTTCATACAAAATATATGTAATATTAGTTGACCGTGCTACGGCCGACACTCGGCTCGGACCCGACACGGTCGAGCGTGAGTCATCCTTAAGGGTCTGTTCAAATAGACCGCTCGGACAGGATAGCTCATTTTTATAGCGTTTAACAAAAGTTTTGGGTCATTGAAATAAGATTGATTTGTTCACTGAGCGCGTTAGGTCGGCTCCATTAAAAAAAAGTGAATTGTAAATATAACCTTATTTCAATGAATAAAAACGCTTTTTTAAACGCGATAAAAATGTGCTCTTCTCTCCGAGCCGGTCTGTGTAAACGGACACTAAGCGCGTCCGACGTCTGGCACCTCGGTGTTTTTATAAGTCGCGGACGCATCCGATGCGTGTGCGCGGCGGGGCGTTAGAGAAACAGAGCGACACGACACTGGACGTCCGACACGGTGTGCAGTTTAGTAAGTCGTGTCCGTCAGTCACGCCTGTAAGTCGCGTGCCATGCTATCGGACGCGTTTGTAGCTTGGTCATTTTTATGATACAGAATAGAGGGTTATGTTATGACTGTATTTATGTTGCTGCTTTTATTTTTTGTTCCCCAATGGAAGTTACGTATAAGTCAGACGTTTATTATAAGTTCTTCTTAGTGCGGCACTCTTGACAGAGTGGTTGTGGTTATGTCAGGCCTTGGCTCTTGAGTAGCGAGTCTAGTTGCGTCTCCATTGAGCTCTATAGAAGGCATCGGGAAAACATTCAGTCATGTTGGTGTGTGATGGAGTTGATGAGGTGTGAACATCTCGTGTGAGAGCGAGCACGCGGTCTCTCGCTCTCAACTCTGCCTTGCACTAATAGACCTTCCATTGAGTCCTCTTTGCAGGCAACCTGTGCAAAGAACTTATTAGTCCAATAATATAATTTTTACATAAATCTAACAACCGACTTCAAAGTTACCTGGAATATTCACACTGAAAATTGTCAGAAGTAGGTATTCGGCTTCTTTCGTGTCGATGCGTCAAGACTATAGCCATTTTGAGCAGTACGTCGCCACGTTCATGGCAGCGTCGGAGCAGGTCATCAGTTGCCCCATCGTGCAGGTGGTAGGGCAGGATGGGCATGCAAGGATGTGTGCCATTGTTTGGAGCTGGGCACCACATTTACATTGCGTCGTTGATGTGTCTATGTATTTATTTTATAAAGTATGTGTTACTTTATGTTTATAATAAATCTTCTCATATCTTGTTCTGTAGATGCCCTGGAACGTGAGAGGCTGGCCCAGCACGCAGCTCTGCGCGAGCTGGTCTCCCGCGCGGATGCCAGCGCGCTGAAGACGCGGCTGGCGGCGCTGGCGGGAGCCGCTGGCCTGATCGTGAATCTGACGCCTGGTGGCGCCAACACTCTGCTATACGTGTTAGTACTAAACTTACATGTATTGAAGAGAACTTGCCAACAGTTTGGTTATTACCCAACTACGGCAAAGCCAAAAGGAACGGTTATGTTTTAAGCAGTATATGGATGTATGTTTCACCGTAGCGCCTAAACTACAGATTTTGATGTACGAAGTGTTTGTTAATCGATTCGTTATTATGATGCAAGTGACAGGCGACATAGGTGTTACGTCGGGTTTCAGTTTTTAAACATAAAATAAATAAAAAAGCCTTTATTTCAAAATGTTTGATTTGCTCACTTTGGTATCCAACCAAAGTCGCGTGTAGGCTTCCTCCACACGGTTCCAGTGTGATCGATTTTGTTCTAGTCGAGTCCATGTTTTTCCCGCTGCCTTTTTTATTATTGGTAATGTCAAGCGCTTGACCACTACCTCACCTGATGGTAAGTGATGGTGGCTTCCACGACATCATCGAACCATCTTCTCTTCAGCCAGCCTCTCGCTTGTCTAGCATCTCGTGGGTACCAGTGCAGCATCCGCTCACTCCAGCGCTCACCTTTGTATGTTCTGGCTTTTCAAAATCGTTATTATAGAAAATTTAAAATTTTCAAACAAACTTAATATCAAGTCCTAGCAATATCAAATATCAATGAAACAACCTGTATAAAATAGGTAGATTAATTATATTAATTCATCATGTAAGTAGACTTACTAAGTGGCATCGTCGCAAAGGCGCCGGTGATTTAATGTTTAAATGTTTTTTATTGGAAATGTATCGATTATTATATTCAAGCTACCTGTATTAAACCCACCTCTAAAATCCGTAAATAGGATTCCGGATGTGTTTTAAATTAATGATAATGTCAGGTTGTACCTACAATAAAAAATGGTTAAGGGGATTTCAGGACTTTTTTGTCCACAAATCCCCTTAACTCGGAGGGCTAAGGGGATTTGTAGACTTGTAACTTTGTTTAGCTTAACTTGTATCTTGACTTAATGTTCTAAACTAAAGAAAAGTCTATTAAAATAAGTTTAATGTTATAAACTTATGTAGAAAACTTACTAGAATAAGAATAATACGAATTATAAAATAGGTTTAGCTAAGAGATTTTTAATACAGGCACTCTGGCCCCAACCCACGCTAACCGGCGCATTCGCTCGCATATTAAATAGCGTGCAGCGCAATAAAAATTTATTCTCATTTGACAAAGTGTAAGCGAATGCCTACGTTTAACTAAAGAAAGCGCGTTTCATTTTTCTGCTGAATAAATTGCCTAGCCACCTCAACCGGGGATAGGCCCCGGTTGAGGTACTTGAAGACAGGAAGACGCCACCTACCCAGGCAGGAACGAAGCGAAGAAACTAGGTAGGCAGGACCTAACCGATACAACAATTCCCTTTGACACATGTGATGCGATATTCCAGGGCGTGTGAGTCCGGTCAGAGCGCGACGGTGTCCCTCTTGCTGGCGGCCGGTGCGGACGGGCGCGCGCACCCTGTGACCCGCTACTGTCCTCTCTACATGGCGGCCTACCACGGACACCAGCAGATAGCCAAGCTCCTGCTCTCACACTTCCCTGAAGCGGTCCAGGTAGATCTACCTGCCTACCTTCTTTATTAGATACCTTTAATGTAGGGTTTCGGCTTTCCCAGGTTTTTTTAATTCCCGGGAACCGGCAATAATATTTTCAGTTTCCCGGGATTCCCGGGAAACCGGGAAAATTTTAAAATCCTTATTTTAGTTTTTTTTTAAATACAAAAAGTCAAGAAAACACATTATGGATTAAATAAGATATTTATTAGATTCAGAAATAATTATTTCTTCTTAATAACATTTTTGATCGATCATAAACAGAGGTAGTATAATAGAAACTTAATGATTTCTTTCAGGCATGCAAAATCAAACTTATAATATTAAACTTCTTAGCACACACAATGATATAAACGTAATATAAACGGAGTAATTAAGTATTGCGAAACGCTCTTATGATAACCAACAAACTTTGCCATCGATGTGTGGCGGCTTTACAAGAGTAGATAAAGTATTATACGTAACTGCACATTATTAAGGTATATAAACACGAGAGTAGTTTATCAAAAGTAGCGTAACCGATTTTAATTTAACCATAAAATGATTCGAGTGTTTAAATACCTTAACTCTATGCAGCAGTTACGTATAATATTTTATTTACTCTCTTACAGCGGCCACACATCGTTGGCAAAATTTAACTTATGCCCTTATTATGTAAAAGTCACGTAAACCATTATTTCAGTTTAAGTCTTAAATTATTTCATAAAGTAATACTTAAGAAAAACTAAAGAGCTGAGTGATTTATCGCTTAATCGGCTTCTAATTTTAGTAGCAAAATTTCCCGATACTGAAAATGTACGTTCGCTTTCGGTGGATGTAGACATGATCTTGCGCAGAGCGTTGTATAGCAGTTCCAAATTAGGTGTCTTTACCAGAAGAGATGTATAGATCGAAGTCTTTCTTCAGTCTAGGAAATCGAGTTCGTGATGGAGGAGTGCCTTTGAAAACATTTTGAATAGCGTCTTGAAGTTCTTCAGCAAAACTAATGTCTCTTTTAAGCGATTTTTCCGGGCTCGATTCAGATTCAGACTTTTCTGGAAATAATCGGCGAAATAGCTTCTCAGCATAGCGTATTACTATTTCCTTAGTTTCAACACTTTGTGATAAGTATTCATTGCGTCTAATTGTTGGGTTTTGAAGAAAAAGCGTTAAGGTATATAGAGTAGAATCCCTCCTCTCACTTATTCTTTGCGCTAAGATATCTGAAAACTCTAAAGCAATAGGTGACTCCAACTTTTTCAGTCTTACTAGAAGTGTCGTAATGATAGCTTCACAGATCAAGATATCTGCTTTTCGGGGGCTCAGTGCTTCAGCTGCTAATTTGAGCGAATTTAAAATTTTAAGTAAATCCTCTAAAACAGCCAAGTTCTCTTCGTGCCATAAATTTGCAGTATCTAAATCAATCAAAGCTTTTTTGATACAGTTTTTAACTTCTACGAACCGGCTTATCATTGTTTCAATGCTGTTCCATCTCGTTTTAACGTCGCGACACAATGATTTTTCCCTGTTATGTTCTGATCTTACATATTCTTGAAGTTTCGCATTTTTTAATGGACTTCTGCGAAACAAATTGACTATTATCATGGTTTCCTATTTCCACCGCTGATTGTACTAATTCTTGATCACAATCGTCGTATGAGTCGAAGTCGGAAACGTTGTAGTCTGATTCTTCGGAATCCGTTTTACTTTCTTTGGTGGTCTTTTCTCTATAAAGAACATCTGTCACCACCAAATTAATAGCATGATTCATGCATAATACCATTTCTGCTGGACTTTCGCGGCCAAACTTTTTCATCACATTTGGACCATCACTTGTAACGGCTACAATGTCTCTTTCGAAGTTTATTCCGAATTCCGTCAGGACTGTATCAACAATTCTTCTCGTCTCTTGTGCTCCACATTTCCCCGGTATGTATACCAAACCCAAATTATACACTTTTCCATCTCCGCTGTGTAAGTTTATGTTGAAATAGCGTATATTTCTGATACTGGTCCATTCATCGAGCGTGATACTGAGCCGTCCATTATTTTTCACGTGTTCATTTAAGATTTTCTTGATATCTTGCATTTTTTCTTCAGCAAATTCTACAATTATCTTCATAACCTGCGACTCATATTTTGGAATATTTAGGCCAGCTTGTGAAACAAGGCTTCGAATCACTTCACTGTGCGTGATCATCCGAATCGAAAGTCCATCACTAGATGCCAACTTCGAGACGATTTCAGCAATACTATAGGGCTTCTTGATATGTTCAACTATAGAAGTCTGTGTTATGTGGCTCTTCCTTTTTTTTGGTGGTTGTGGTGAACTTGTGGAGGTACTTGGTGCCGGTGAAGATGCCAACGCCCGTGTTGTTTCAGAGGACGAGGGTTGATCTTTTAAATTTATGCTATGCACCATTAACAAATGCCTTGCAAGTCCACTGGTCGATGAGCCTTTACAACTCAATATTTTTGGACAGCGATTACATTGTACTTTATCTAACCCTTTTTTCTTGAAATGATTCCATACTTCGAATAAAAGTCGACCTTCCATGTTGACCTATAACAAGTTGAAAATATTAAATGTACTTATTGAATATGTAGTAAATTTGAATTGACAAAACAATCAATGCGACAGGGTTTACTTACCAGAGTTTCAACACACACAAACTTTCACTAACAAAGAGATATACCGGCGAACGAATGCCAAATGTCACTTAATTTAATGGGCACGGACTCCACACTGTGCTGCGCGTCACTGACTGGTCGGTCGATCTGATAAAACAACAGAACCAGTTTGTTTAGTTACACTTAAATGCGCAAGGTGAAGGGGGAGGGGAAGGGCGCAGACAAAGAAACTGAAATATTATAGGTACGCATAATTAAGCAAAAATATCGTTATCGAAATTGCACAGCACCTGCGTAAAAACAAAGAAGAGCGAATATAATAGAAATGAAACAAAGAAATGCAAATAGGTGTTATCTAGTTTTTTTCTTTCAGTTCTATAAAGACAAAACAAAGGAAAAACATTTTTTTTTCTCTCGAAAAATTACCACGAAACTACTCATCTGCAAAGTGATGGCTGGCTGACAAGCTGTAGAAAAATTTGAAAGGTTTTTTTAAGGACAACATTGAGTTTAATATGACTATAAAATACAAAGTTTTAGACCTATCACATACTTTTGAAAATTCCCGGGAATTCCCGGGAAATCAGAAATTTTTCCCTGTTCCGGGAATTACATTTTTCCCGGAATTTCCCGATTCCCGGGACCTGGGAACGAAACCCTACTTTAATGTAACTTACATGAATGATGTAGGCACTAAGTACCTCCCTAGTATGCTGTAAAATGTGTGGGTAAATGCTCTGTAGAGTTTGCCATTCTGCAGGCAACACAATAATTACTCTAACACATGAAGTACATAGATATATTCCACACAAATGGTCGTTCATACATCACATTAATATTATAAATATAAAAGTTTAGATGTTTGTTTGTTACTGAATCACGTCGTAATGGCTGAACCGATTTCGATGAAATTTGGTGTGTTGATAGATCCAAACATAGGCTACTTTTTGTTGATAAATAACGCGTGCGAAGCCGCTGGCGGTAGCTAGTTTGTTCAAACTCTCGAGAAAGTCGATAAAACGCTGCCCAACTAAATGTTGGAGAAAAAGCGTATTTTGTGATGCCACATATAAAAAGTTACTACGAGCCGTTCAACGCCCCGCTTGTTCAATGACCCCGCCCAGTCAATGTACCCGGCCGGTCAACAGGGCGCGTACTGCAGGGCAGTAAGCATCTGTTAGTTACCATGTTAGCTACAAAAACGAAAAAATAAAGTTATTTGTGTTTAAAATAAAGGTCTTACTACAAAAAAAAATTAAACACTATTTAGCGCGTGTAAAAAAAGTCTGTACAAAAATTGTTAAGGATTTTTTAAACCACTCGTTAACTTTTCAATTCATTTATTTTCAGATGTCAAAAATCCATATTTGTTAGTAAACTTAATTATTCATGTCAAATGATTAGTACAAGTGTGACATAACAACAATTAAATAACAATATATGTCAGAAAAAAAAATCTGTGGTATGTGAGCATCTAGTGTAGGTACTGCGCATGTACCATACAACAATGGTTTAGATGCTCACAGTCGAACCTGTTTGCGAACGTATTCAGTATACCGTTGGAGCTGGCCCGAATTCTGCGCCCCAGGGATGTGCACCGCTTGCGCATGGTACTGTAGAAGCAGTCCACTCGCGCCTCGGCGAACATCCCCGACGCGCTGCAGAACCGGGGCAGCCCAACCAGCACCCTGAACGCGTTGTTGTATTGTACGCGTAGGGCGCTGTACTGTTTTTGCGTATAATTAACCCACAGGCTGCTCGTGTTAAACAGTTGTTTTATTTGTTTGTTGTAACAAGGTATTGGTTTATTATTTGATTAGTACGTCCTTCAGTTCGGTTTGTGTATGTTCCAGCAAGAGACGGTAGAGAAGTGGTTGCCGCTGCACGCGGCGTGCATCGGCGGTCATGCGGCGCTGGTGACGTTGCTGCTGGAGTATCCGTACCCGGAGGCTGTGCTCAACTCGTACACGTTAGTATTACTACAGGCAGTGTTAGCGACGCTCATGCTACTTACCTACTTATCTTTGTGTATACATATTTATATTGTACCTTAGTAATTTCACGGTAGATCCTACTAATATTATAAACGCGAGTGTTTGTATGTATGTGTGGATGTTTGTTTCTCTTTCACGTTGTAACGGCTCAATCGATATCAATGAAATTTGGTATGTACGCAGATTATAACCTGGATTAACATATAGGCTACTTTTTATTGACAAACTACGCGTGCGAAGCCGCTGGCGAAAGCTAGTATATAATAAATGTGTGAGAGTAGAAAAATCAGAGTTGTCAAAAAAGATCCACGCAAGGCAGCGTATGTGTGCCTCAAATTTAGCTAAAATAAATGTATAAAATACATCAAAGGGCTTAGCCAAGTTACATTCGATTAGCGATGACGCTAGTCGATAAGTCAAAAAATGTATGGAATTGACACATGCTATGGAAATATCACGTGATGTATCGACAACGAGCATAAATAAAACGAATATAACTTGGCTAAGGCCTCACCTGCGACCGCATAAGTAACAGGCAGTACATACAACCATCAAATAGAGGTCTAGATAACAAGATCTTAACTCTAATAAGCAATAGCAGCTACTATGCGCAAGTAGTAAGTGCGCGCAGTCAAACGAATTACATGAAACTGTATAGCTCAGCTCCTACGACGTGCACTCGCCGAGGGGGCTTATTACTACTTTGTGTCGGAATTTAAAAATAACTTTTATGAAGTACTTAAACAAATGTCTTGGTCCAATTTAATAATTATTAAATAACGATTTCAGGATTATAATAAAAAATAGTTAAGGGGATTTCAGGACTTTTAGTCCATAACACCCCTTCCGGCACAAGAAGGGAACGCTAAGGTAGGTTTATGTAGCTCTTGTTAGGTACCTGCCTATAATGTTCGTTCCTAATCTGTTGTTTTTATATCTGTCTTTCTGTGTTTTTATATGTAGGTACCTACCAATTTCGTACTCAGTGTTGTTTTTAATGTCTTTTTTCAATGTTTGTTTTATTTTATTACCTTCTGTTTTGTCTGTTCTTTACTGTTGTCCTAAATAAATGTCTTTTACTTTACTTTAAGGGGATTTGTGGACAAAAAGTCTCAAAATCCCCTGCGCAGGGGACTGTCTCGGGGGATTTATGGAAGCCAATTTAAGGCTGCCCCATCTCTTATCAAAAATTTAATTAGAAATATTAATATATTTTTTTAAATATAAGATAAGCTTATCTAAACAGAGACGCACGAGGCGAGTGGCAGTACACGGCGGCCTTCGATATAAACGCGCGCGACGTCAGCGGACAGACCTCCCTCCACGTGGCATGTACGCTGGGCAACCTGCCGTGCGTCAGCGCGCTGATCGAGCACGCGGTGCCAGCCGTGCCCACGGATGACACACAGGTTCATTACTCACTTTCTACTAACTCAAATACGAGTCACTTTTTGTCAACCTTAAAAAACATGCACCAATAAAAATCAGAAATGGAACTCTAATGTGTCATTTCATTTAGATCTAGTATTTTAGTATAACATAAACTAAGAATGTGTGCAATAACACTTTTGTTACTGTCTGTAGTTAAGGGGGAGACACTTTGTTCATGTGTTCTTTATACACTAACACTTTCATTTGTAAATATACTCTGTGCACCGCTGCCCATTACTGCTCCGTTATTTACTTTCCATCCAAAAGTTGCCTGGAAGAATACGCTTTCAGCGATAAGGCCGCCCATTGTACTTTATTTAAGTAGCTTAAATTAGTTTTTTTTAAGTATTCCTGGTGTACAATAAAGGATTATTCTATTCTATTCTTTCACTACACACACACTATTGTTCATTTACACTATACTATTTAAAAGTATAACCAGCCTTGTTGCTTGCCTGATTCGTTCAATCAGAATTGACGTTCAAAGTGATCCGTGTGATTTTAATGAATAAATAAATATAGTGTTCGGTGCGCGAATCCCACTCGTGCTTGACCGGTGTTGTTTTTCAGTGTGTGGAGCCCCCCCCTCACCGTCCGGCGGCGATCCTCAGCCCCCTCCGCAGTGGGATATCACTTGGAATCCATGCCATAGTCAGCAAGCTCACCGGCGCTACTGTGAGTACAACACACACACATACACAGACTTGGTACTGTGTCGAAATATTGGGATATCCAAAAAACGCACAAATCAATGTAAATATCCCGTTTTTTGTGATAGTAATGTTGAACCGTAATAATTGAGAATGACTAATCAACATTGAGTTATACTGCGATATGCTAGCGCAGCTGCACAAAGCGCAGCGCAGTGTTTATTTCCTTATTACAGTCTATGAGGAGCGAATCGACTAGACATGGCATACCACAGCATAGCGCAGTATAGCGCAGCATGGTCCAGCACGTTTTGTTTGTTTCCTCATATAATCTATGTGGAGTAGGTTGGGCTGAATAGAGCTTAGCACAGCTTAATGTTGATTAGTCACCCTAATACTGCATACTCACCTGTTTTGGTATTTAGTTAAACAGTCTCCTATTCTGTTCCTCAGCGTTCCTCAAGCAGCGAGCACTCAGTCCGCAAGATTCGTCCTTTGCGACTAGATCTGCTGCGTCACGGCGACAGCTGCGTCGCATGTGCGGCGCGTGGCAACCACTCCGCTGTGCTGCAGGCGCTGCTGCAGGCCGGGGCTGATGCCTCTGCACCGGCGGCGCCCCCTACAGCCACGGTAACATCCCTCGGCCTATACATATACTCGCCAGTATCAATCAGACGTTATTAACAATCAGGTGTCATTATATGGTTATCCGACAGAGAACCAAGGTGATCGACATAGCTCAGAGGGTCTATCTGCCGCAGAACCGATAACCGTTGGGGTACACGTGTTCTGGAGTGGAGACCACGTCTGAGCAAGCGAAGTGTAGGACGCCCTCCGGCTAGATAGAGTGACGATTTGCGCGCTGTGGCTGGCAAGGATTGGATGAGGATCGGGCTCAATCTCGCACCCTGGGAGAGACCTACGTCCAGCAATGGACCGCTTTAAGTTGATGATGATGATGATGATAATCAATCAGTCGTCACGTTCAATCGGACTTTGTTATCAATCCAGATGTCACGGGTCGTGACCACGGCATGCAAAATGATACACCTTTTCGATTTCCTTTGGTGTAATTGTTATAGAGAAATGACAATTAAGTTTATATGTAATTGCAGACGGCATCCGGCATGGTGATAGAACATTCGAGGGACTCCCGGCGTCGTTCGAGGAGCGCGTCCTGCGTCCCCCGCGCAGAGGGGGGCGGTCGGCACTGCGCGTCGCCCTCCCCTTGCAGGCCCAACTACAATACTGATAGTAAGTTCATTATAATTTCATATTATTTTTCACATCACCTGCTCGACAATGTCATGTGAATTTGGAACTTCATCTGTGTTCAAATTTGAACCAAAGAGATCCACACAATAAGAACTTATTCGTAAATCGAAGTAACCTCTGTAGAGAATGCACCAACCTAGATTGGTTTTATTGTCTCGCAGAAAATGTGAAAAGTAGAGTATTCTCCTCGTGGATAAAGCTGTCTGCGTCTTGGGCGTGCTTATATCCCTCTCTGCACTCAGGATTCTAGTAACTCCCTCGCTCCGCTCGTGAGTTAACTTTATAATTCTTCGTTAGACATTCTTGTCAAAATAATATAGATTTAAATGTCAAAAGTTAAATCAATAAATAAATTGATCGAGCGAACCGAAATCTCCAAATCAACTGGGGCAAATCGGCGATGTATGTATGTATGTTTGTTTGTCCGAGGATAACTTTCGAAACGTTGATCTGATCATCGTGAAATTTGATATATAGGTAGGTAGTGATAGCACAATTTTGGTGTGACTAAATGAGCTAAAAATGTGGGGGTGTTGTTGAGATATTAGAGGCGTTTTACCTGAAAATAAAACGCTTATTAGTTTACTTACGTTATTCGAAGCTTATTTAATTGAGATATGCGTACTACGTTTCCCGCCTTCCGGTTCCGGTATCGTTCTGTTGTACATACGTCACATCCTCTTGGCAGTGGTGGTAACTTTGCTTGTTGAGTGCCGCCATTTTAAATATTCATTGAGTCTTAATTACCAGGCAGAGGTTATTCATAAGCTTCGAATAAGGTAAGTAAACTAATAAGCGTTTTATTTTCAGGTAAAACGCCTCTATTATTTTACTTGACCGTTATTCGAAGCTTATTTAATTGAGACGTGTTTGATATCGCCTGGTGGATGTGACGTGGACGCCAATGTGACAGTGTAACCTATAGGATGTTGTATTAGAACACATAAGGTTTCACTAAATTATAATATTCATAAAGTTCAAAGAATTACTGTAAAGATTCTTAGAACAAGTGTATTTATATATATAATATATATATAGTAAAAGACAGATCAAAAATAAAAATATATATTTCAAACAAATCAACTTGATTTTTTACTTTCATAAGTGGTACAAAGTAATTAATCAACTGGATTAAAAAGTGTAGTTATTGACGAAGAATCACAAATAGGCCTGACTTCGCGTTTGTAAAATTTACAAAAGGTGTTTTGGGAGCGCCAGTTACCCCTAGCCAGTATCTCTTCGACTGAATAATTATCAAGCCAATTTTTTGAGGCTACTGCTGACCTTATACTACCGGGAGTTGCCTTTATGCCAGCGCAATTCAATATGGACTTGATCCATCCTGCTATTAGAGTTCGAGAAGCGGGTCTCGGTTCACCTCTAATATTAATAAACAAATTGTTCGTGTTTGTCGTATTTCTACGATTTTCCAGAAGCCTGATTGTATGTTTTACCCAGAAAACAGGATCTAGTTTTTCGTTTTCTGGATTACCATACAATCTCCAACCCGATTGCCTATAATTCGCAGAATCGGTTTTTGAGCCGAATGCGGGCCACAAAATTAAAGAGTTATCTTGATGAACAGAAAAATTATCCGAATCTACCGTTAGTAACGTCAAATCGTGAATTCTTCTCCCAGAGCAAAGTAGTAATAAGGCAGCTGTATGCCTTTGCACATAAAAAACATTATTTTTATCAATACTATATTTATCTAGATAAGAAGCTAACTCATCTATATTCCAAACTGGAGATTTGGCATGGGAAACTGGTTTTCGTAAAGATATTGATTTTAAAACATGTTTAACAAGGGCATGTGAACTTAATTGGCCCGATATATCTGGATTACATAGCGTCGATACAACTGACTTGTGCAGTAAGATAGAATTATACGATAAATTATGAATTAAGTATAAATTGGACAAAAACTGAGCAAGGTGACTAGCTTGTGGTGTTGAGGGGCCAATATTGTGTTTCTCACACCAGACTATCCATCTTTTCCACGCAACGCTATAAACCTTTCTAGTTGAAGGTCGCCATGATTCCGCCAAGAGTTTTAACTGATTAGTATCCCATGTCGTTAACATCCCAGACCACCCCCACATTTCCAAACCTCCAGAGTCATTTCGAGGACATTCTGAGGTGGTAGTTTTGTTGAGGTATCGATTAGAACTTTGTCCAGGTGGTATAGCGTGAATGGCGGTGCTAGAGCTCGCGATTTGATGTCCGGTCGCCAAAATACACGTTCCCAGCGTGGAGCTATTACCAGGTACGTCCCCTGTGCCTGATTCAGGTGGCTTAGAACCCTGGGAATCAGAAACGGGGGAGGAAATACCCATGCTAGACTGTACGTCCACATTTGGGAAAACGCGTCGTGGTACAGGGCTTGTTTGTCGTTCAAATCCAATGATACGTAATTGCTCACCACATGTGCTCGGCTGGACGCAAACAGGTCGATCACTGGCATTCCCCACTTGGAGAAAATTTTGTGAGTGCATTTTGGAGCGAGATGCCATTCCGGTATTGCGCGTAGTCTCGAAAGGTGGTCGGCATGGCTGTTGTAAATTCCTGGGATGTGAAATACATTCACATGAATCTGGTAATTGTCTAGGATTTTGAAGAGTTGGAAGGTCAAGTCCATTAGGGGAGCTGATTTGGTTCCTCCTTCGTATTTGAGATATGCGATTACAGACTTGTTCTGGACTAAAACTGTGCTGTGACTCAGAAACCGACAATGATCTTGAAAGACTTTCAGGATTGCTAACATTTCCTTTTGATTGCAGTGAAGCCCTTTCTCGGCATCTGACCACAGACCCGTCAATGAGAGGTTGTCTAATCGAGCTCCCCACGCAATATCCGACGCATCTGTCGTGAGAAAATGAGATGGAGGCGGCATATGAATAGCTGTTGAGTGATTGTGGTTTTGAAGCCACCATATCAAGTTGTTTTTGGCTGTGGGAGGTATCACGTGCAAGGTTCTTGGATCTGAATCCAAAATCTGATTTAGGAGCTTCAGAAGTGCTCGATAATTGAGCCTGCCTTTTGGAACTGTGAAACTGGCAAAATTGAGAAGACCTACGAGGCTCTGAAGATCCCTTAGCGAAGTACGCTCCATCCGCAGCATTTGTCTTATTTTGCTTATCAGCACAGGGCATTTTTCTTTGGGTAGACACTTGCGGTTTGTCCAAGGATCCCAGAAAATTCCTAGAAATACTAGGCTTTTTGACGGAGTCAGAACAGATTTCTCGTAATTGATTAGCCAACCTAGTTTCTTCAAGGTGTTGATTACAGTTTCTACATGGTGGTGCAATGTATTTTTGTCGCGATGCGCAATTAAAAAATCGTCGAGATACACTAATATTCTGATGTCTTTCTGCCTGAGTATTTGAGCTATCCAGTTTGTGAGAGTAGCAAATGCTTTTGGGCTTGTGCTCAGACCAAACGGTAAACATGTCATTTCTAACATTTCCTTGCGATATACTAGGCGCAGGAATCTTCTGTGGCTGCGAGCCACTGGGAGATGGAAATATGCTTGCGATAGATCTATTTTGCTCAACCAATCGTTTTGTTTGTAAGAAGTCTGGTATGCGTTTTACATTTATCAATTTGAAATGGTCTGTTATTATGTAACGGTTCAGTGCCTTTAGGTTGAAAATTGGACGAAGTGAGCCGTCGCTTTTGGGAACAAGAAACATCGGCGAAATGAAGCTCGGTGAAAATCTAGAACTCCTTGAGCCTTCATTTTGTTTATGACTGATGTCATTTGGGCCGACTCTGCCACATGTAAATTGCTTCCGATTGCATCGGGAAGAACAAGCGGTGGTTTTAGTCGAAAAGGTATGCGGTACCCTGTTATTATCTTTAGAATGACTGCAGGTGCTTTCATCTGTTCCCATTGGGTCCGAAACTGTAACAGACGACCGGCACTGAACGGTTCTGAGTCAATACTTACAGCGCTTATTGTCCTTGGTTTGACGAGTCGGGGACAAAGTGCGCTTTTGTCCATAGCTCTTCTGATTTTGTTGTCTTGCATTTGATCGAGACGAGTTTCCTCGAAAGGTATGTCGATACCTAGTATTATTCGGTGCGACCGAATTATATTGGTAGTTATGACTAAAGCCACCTTGCGGAGGTGGATAATTGTGATTTTGAGCGCATTGACCTTGCGCGTTGTAGCGATTGCTCGCATTAGATATACCCTGCGAGGGTTTTGAGGATAACGCTGACCCCTGCGAGGGGCCTCGTAATTTTTTGTGTCCGCCTGCGAGGCAGAATTATAACTGCTAGCTTTTTGTAATGGCCAAAAACATTTTCGTACACCTCCTGCTTTCTCAACTGTTGCAGTAAACTTTTCTGGCTCTAAAAGGTTAGTTGAAGTCGGTGGAATCTTTCGCAGATTAGCTTTGATCAACGGATCCTTAGCCTGCTTTGTGACATAATCTCTTCGCATTTGGATTATTTCAGAACGATGGCCACAAATAATCTGCAATAAGTCTGAGGAAGTCTTTTGAACATCACCTGTCGAGAACAGCTCGTTAACCTTCTGATGCAGGTCTTCATAATTGATGGGTCCACCTTCCTTCGCCCACGACAAAAGATCCCGTAGAGCATTTTGTAACGACTCTTTCTGCTTAAGGGCGCACATAGTCAAGGCTGCAAACGCTTTATCAGCATGCAGGAGCTGACGAGATGAGTCATACGCCTTAACTTCCTCATTCATCTCAATATCTGTAAAACCTGGAGTATAGTTATACAACTTTTGCGTTTCTGCGTATCTAACTTCATTCCAGTCAGTTTTATTTAGGTGTTGAAGATCGCAAAGTAGCTTCAAATAAGATTCCGAAGTCTTTGGAGTTGCAGGCTCTTTCAGCTTGGTTTCAAATGAAAGCGTAAATTCATTGCCACAGGGTGCTGAATGTGTGGATGTATTTTCCTTGACATCAGGTAATTCCTCAAAAACTTCACCGGACATGAGAGATATAGCATCATTGTTAAAATGGTCACTTACTTGGGGGGCACTGTGTTGGCAAGCAAGTTGGTAACGAAGACTGCGTAATTCTTCGGTTAGTTTCTGCTGCTCACGTGCGCGGCGGCACCTTCGTTTGCCCCTCTTTTTATTTTTACGATGTCTTCGTCGTGAGGAGTCTGAACTGGACGAGGAGCTACTTTCCGAACCACCGCTACTGGAACTCTAACTACTCGACCGTGCATGTCGTCGTCTTTGCGACGAGGAATTTTCCGGTAATACTTCATCAACTGTAGTAACCTTGTTGGACTCATCCATACTAAAATACAACATATGGTTATAATAATATCAAAGTACACGACCAAACGTGCCCAGAAACTTTATAATCTTTTTCTAAAATGAAGGTAGATTTGACCATCAAAAAAGTCTTATTATAAAATCAACATGTACAAGCAGGTAGAAGAAAAAAACGAATCATATTGAAGGAAAAAATATTTAACGAACGTATTAAAACGTTATTTCGAAAGTATTTTCCAATACCAACAAAAATAATTATTAAATGTTTCCATTAAATAAGGTAAGCAAAGTTTGCTTACTTGAACAAGTCACAATTACTAACCTGGTAACTTTCCTTTGTTCACTTTATTTGTCCAAGAAATATAAATTATATTTTAAGAAGTCTTGTAGCAGGTGTTGGACGCGTCCGAACACGGCGGGGAACAAGACGCCAATGAATATTTAAAATGGCGGCACTCAACAAGCAAAGTTACCACCACTGCCAAGAGGATGTGACGTATGTACAACAGAACGATACCGGAACCGGAAGGCGGGAAACGTAGTACGCATATCTCAATTAAATAAGCTTCGAATAACGGTCAAGTAAAATAATAAGGTTCAAGTGGGGTAAAACAAACTAAATTGAGACTATCCAGTCAAGTGACACGTCTAATAAAAGGTACACTTGTGAGTACATTTCGACGCTGTTTTTATATTTAGTTTAAACCTTGTAGTTTTTAAGTTATTAGCCATAATAAAAACTGAACTTTGACGAAATTCACAGAGTACACCAGTGACCCTACAGTGCTGTAATTTGGTATGCATATAGCTTTAGTGACATAAATATAGACAAGTCTGAAATACAGAACAACTGCAATTTGTACCCTAAAAAATTTACCTATTAACATGAACTCCCGTTACCTGTAATTTGAATGAAACTGTAGGTCAAGTTAGTTGGTTAATATTTCGTGGCACTCTTTTAGAATATTTTGTATAGAAACTATGACCTGTTACGTACACGTATTCAAGTACAACACACGGCCGTATCCATGACACAGTCACACTCCATTTTTTTGTCAGAATTTATATATTTTTTTTGTTTTCTTAGGGGAAGGGGGTTGGACAGCGCTCGCTATAGCCTGCCGTCTCAAACACGTCCACTGCGCAGAGATGCTATTGTCCCACGGCGCAGTCGATCCAGCGTGTAGAGCGCTCAGGGAGTGTCTACAGCATGACCTGAGCGCTCTCGCTGCCAAGATATTAGCGACGAAGGTAAGACCTCCAGTGTTAAGCGCTTAAGAAGGGTCTACAGCATGAGCTGAGCACTCTCGCCGCTAAGATACTAGCATTGACGAAGTCAAATCGGACCTAATAGATAGTGTGTACATTTTTTTTTAAACTTATAAAAATCTTTGTTTGAGCATCTCACCGGACGGTAAGCGATGATGCAGTCTAATGGCCGGTTCCTATATCCGTCGGTAACCGACTACGCCTCGTATCTCCTTGAAAAACTATCAAACTAGTGTCAAACTTTTGACAGGTATTCAAGGGGAAACGAGTCGTAGCTGGTTACCAACGGATATAGGAACCCGCCATAAGAATCTTTTTTTGTGTCGGAGGTTAAAAACAAAGAAAAATAACAAAAAGTTCAGATAAATCACTATTCTAAGGCACTTGTCTCACCGCCGGCGAGTAAGCGATTACCTATCAACTATTTTCTCGCTCAAGATACGAACAAAAGATTAGTGTCCGACCGAAACAGGGTTTTCAGCCGAAACCGAAACCGAACCTTCGGCCTTGCTCTCAGTTTCGGCCGAAACCGAAACTTACTTATAAATATTTAAAATGTCTATTGTATACTGAAATCTAATAAATTTTTCACACATTTATTTGCATATACCATGTATATTATACATGCAGACAGTTAAATAGTGTTGAATAGATACAAAGACAATAATTTTATTACGTAACAAATATATGTTTATGTCATAAAAATATAAACTAAATAAATATCTGAAGACTTACTCTTGGAAATAAACTTTTCAAAAAACAACATTCACTTAGACTTTTCGTCCCTTTCTCTATCCAACCAACTTATTATATAAATCATGTAAAGTTCTAACAGTTAGGCAGCTATTTATACTAAACATAGTTTTAAGACAGCACAGAGCACTTTCCTATAGCACTGAAAGTACTAACAAAAGACGAAAAGATATCGTCCGCAGTAACAACACCCCAGTAAAGCATGCTTTTGCATACAGATTTTTAATGTTCCTAGGACCATACCTGTACAACAGGCTAAATCATAAATTGAGCATCCACTCAATCAATTTCTCGAACTGTAAAAGAGCCTTACAGTCTGCTCTATCGAATCTATACAACCTCTTTCATTTGTTGCTTAAAAATAAAATTCAACAGAATGACGTTCAATACCAAATAATTGCCCCTGAAATAAAACAAATAATAATTAATAACAGAAGTGCAAGTGAAAACAAAAGAAATATTTACCTAAAATTATTTATGTGCAAAACACAACCTCAACTCCATGCGATTAACAATGGAGGGCGGCGACCTGCGTCGGCGGCGCGGCGGACGAGCACGAGTTAGCCGCGAAGTTAGCCGAACGACGCACGATTATTCATGAAAGAATTCAAGATTTGGCCATTTTTTGGCCGAAGCCGAAACTAAGGCCGTAACTAGATTTCTTGGCTGAAACTGGCCGAAACCGAAACCGAACTTTCGGTCGGTTACTACAAAAGATATAGATTCCGTGTCATTAAAAGAGACACGTATATAATTAGTTGATCGCTGGCCGTTCACACTGCCGCCGCCGGCGAGAAATCGCTTTCCACTATTTTGTCGCTGAGACTACAACACTCGCTCAGCGATGCTCGCTTGGCGGTCAGAACACACGCCGTGAGATGATGAGTATCGCCCGTCGCACTCGGTTCTCGCTCATCTCTGGCGGTGAGACAAATGCCTAATACTACATGTGATTACTTGTCCAGGCATATCCCGACCCAGACTACAAGCTGAACAAGTCGACGGTCAGCGAGTCTATCTTCTCGAGCCGTCCGAGTGACTCCTCACTGACGTACAGCGCGGTCTGTCCAACCACGCCTGTCATGATTAACTGGAGGGAGCTCCGCTGTCATATACCACAGTTACGGTAACAGACCACGTCACAATTATATTTCATTTATTTTTCACTGTAGGTACATCAAAATTACAGGCAAAATTATTTTTTGTTGCGTGCAAGCGACAACTTTAATAAATTGTGCAAGAGCGATGATTCCGATCTATTCAGCACGAATGTCAACTCAGCTAGACAGATATTTTTGTTTGCGGTAACGCTAATATACTTTAACTTACTTATGAGATTAATATCTGTTTCACCGAGTGTTGGTATAATTAGAAAGTTGGTATACGTGAAAACCTATAATTAGCTCTCTGTTTTGTATTAGTTAATTGTTAAGTTAATAAAGCTGTTGCTTTTCCATAAAATAAATAAATAAAGAACACTAAGTTACGTCTGATTCAAAATAATAAGAACAAGAATAATAATTTATGAATGTGTAAGTTGCAACAGACAGGTATCGGGACTAAATTAATACGTCTCACAAAGAATTTCAACTAAAATTATCAATTCAAACAAAGTTTAGACACACTCAAGTCTATAAATACTAGCTTCCGGTTAAATATAATTTATTTATTTGTCAGACATTATGTCATCCATTTTGTTAGTAAACAATAATAAAGTCAAGTAAAATATCAGTTTAATGACACAAGCTTAGCAAGTCAACGGTCAGTATGCCGATCTTCTTGAGCTGTCACATTTGTTAACTTGTTTTCAGTATGTCGTGGCTGCGGCTCGCTTCGCTCCATGTGAACGCGGCGCTGGGCGCGGGGTCGGGCGCTCTGCTCGCCATCACGCGCGTCGACGTCTCCAACAACGAGCTGCGCCTGTTGCCGCCCCAACTCTTCTCTCTGCCTAGCCTCAAGTGAGTGTCCTGCAGCTCGCTTCGCTCCACGTTACGTATTGTGTTGCTTGAAATACATGTATTTTATTTTTGATTCCCAGATACTTAAACGCAGCTCAGAACAAGCTGTCCCGCCTCCCCTCGCTAGAGGACCCCGTGGAGGAGCGGGAGGGCGGGGGTTGGCGCGGGAGGGGGAAGAAGAGGCTCGCCGTGTACACCGCGCCTGCGCTACACGAGCTCTATCTACAGGTTAGTAGAAGTACAAGGGCTAATGTCGAGATCAAGGGTCAATACCAAAGTTAAATGTCAAGTTAGGATAACCTGTACCGACACGGCTCTTTCGCCGCTCTGTTGAGGCTGGACATGGGCCGAAATCATAGAAGCTGGCTAACGCGCAGCCTGTGCCCACTAAAGGTAGTTTTATTGATCTACAGTAGATCGACAAAACAAGGACGTTATTCTAATGGTGTATCATTTGGTAATGTTGTTCGTTGGTAGTATTTTAACCTGTCAAGTTCTTAGTGACCCTTATCTAACTATTTTTCTACAAAGGTCACATTGGTATCCAAAAGGTATCTAAAAGGTCAAGTTGGTGTCAAAAGTTTTCTGTTCCTCCAGGATAACCGCCTAGAAGAGCTCCCCCCCGGTCTGTTCTCGCTGCCCGCGCTATCCACTCTCGACGTGTCCAACAACAAGCTGCGCGCGCTGCCCGACGCCATGTGGACTGCGCCTGCGCTGCGTGACCTTAATGCAGCATTCAATCATCTGAGGGACCTTCCAACTGGGGAGGGAGAGGTAGGTCAACTCGATTACATTAAAACTACGTGCACAGAGAGAGAGGGAGAGAGCTCTCTGTGCATCGTTTCCTCAATGTAGAGGGTCGAAAGAGATGCGGATCTGATCGCTCCTGCGAATGTGACTGCGTCCTCTTGGTACCAGTAAATAAAATATGATGGGCATTTAACACAAAGCTGTCTAGCCCCAAATTAAGCAAATCTTGTACTATAGGAACTAGATAACTGGTAAAATACTTATATACTTTTTTTTGTAAATCCATACTTATAATATATAGAAGAATATCCAAACTCAGAACCAAATATCTGTAGGTCATGAAAACATTTGTATCGCAGCGGGAATCTTCTGAGATGGCTATTCGTCCACTGCGCCACAGAGATCTAATACTTAAACACTCAGATAGAAATCAGATAGTTGTAACGAAGTCTAGAACAGTTTTTTAGTTATCCGTGATAAAAGTTTTCTTGGTTTACCGGTCACATAACTAGATGGCGTTGCTTAATTACATAAATAAACTTATCTAAGGTCATTACAGGTGATTTCTGTAATGGTTGTATAAGATTGTGTTTTGGTTGCCAGAATCCGGAGTGTCCCAGTCCTGGGGCCTCGTCTCCGGTGGAACAGCGGAGCTCGTCAGCCGCCGCACAGTTCTCCACTCCACTATCTGTGAGTTACAAACTTATTATAAGAAAATCTGACTTCTCAATAATCGTCGTGAAAATTATTTGCTACATCGACAATTTTGCAAAGTAGTTTAAATAGGTATTTTGGTTTGTATTTGCAGAAGTCTTCGTCTCGCAGTCCGTCTATAGAGAATAGTGAGTCAGAGCTGTTGGAGGACGGAGAGGCGATCCCGACGCTGGGCAACCGAGCTGGGAACGCAGTGTGAGTATCTACGCAGTACTACCATTTCAGTTAGACGCCTCCGGAAGTTCGTAATGTATCGGAATCTATATACTTCCAATTATCCCGTCGTAGACCGAGACGGGTTCTTTGGTGATCCTAATGAGGAAATCATCTACATTAGATGGAGCAAACAGTTCACAGATAAATCGACCCCGCCGGCGAGGTCGACGAGTCCTTTCAGTCGCCGCCTACACAAGGTACAGACATGTACATGGGCGTTGCTCTCCTATTCCGATTAACCGGTTATGTCTGCACTTGTCTCGTATTCGCACGAGAAGGAGCGAGACAAAACAGTGGACAACATTTTGTCGCGGCGCGCATGTTAGTCCGGCTGATGGGACTAGATGGAGGGCGACCGAATAAAGAAAAAAAAATCAAAATGCATTTATTAATTTAAATCAGAAGGATCATTTTGAAACCTGAATTTTACTACCTGTTCCTTCCCAACCAAGCCAGGAAAGAAAGGCAAGAAACAAGGCCGGTTGTTCTTTTTAATGGTCATTTTAGAATTCATAACAATAAAGAAAATAAATTACGTCTCAATTGTAACATTTTTGAACAAGTTGGAGCAATTTCAATCCCAAGCTTCTAAATAATCTAAATAATCGATACCTCCGATAGTATTTTTACAAAGATTTTGTTTAGTTACGTTTTTAAATTTGTTAACTGTAATTTTTTGTACATCCCTTGGGAGTTTGTTATAAGAGCGTACACTTTGCCCTTTAAACGATTTACGGAGTCTGCAAAGGTTGCTGGGAGCCGTTGGGTACAGGCCTCACAAGATCGATCACTCTAGAAATGCATGAGGGAGGCCTGTGTTTGGTGTGATGTGTATTTTAGTGTGTCGGAAGGTAATTTAGGATTGTGTTTGTTCAGATGGTCGGAGGCGCGGCGCGCGCACACATGGCGCGGGATAGTGGAGTCCCCCCCGCCCGCGCCGCGCGGTCTGTCCGCCCTGCACGCGCTGAACCTCGCGCACAACCAGTTCACGTGCATCCCGCCCGCCCTGGCGTGCCGCGCGGCCAGTCTCGCGCGGCTCAACATGAGCTATAACTCGCTCAGGTACACATATACACTCGAAACTATTATAGATTCATTTATTTCTCAGAACATGGTACAATTATACAGATGTTCAAAATTAAATAATTTCACCTTACTCCATAGCGTTATGCAAATTACATGTCAAATAAAATGCTATGGTATGTATCTCTGCGGGACAAATGTTTGCATGATCTACAGATATTTGTTCCGGGTTTGGTTATTTTTCTATATATTAAAAGTATGTATTTGCAGAAAAAAAAGTATATAAGTATTTTATCAGTTATGTGGTTCCCATAGTAAAAACTCTACTTAATTTGGGGCTAGATAGCGCTGTGTGAAATGTCCAGTATAATTTATTTATTTTTATTATTTAATTGTCGTTATCAGATCAATGTCGTATGTGACGTCATATCCGTCGAGCCTTCGACAGTTGGACCTCAGTCACAACGAGATCACGTGCTGGCCGAGTCTACCTCAAGTAAGTTCCACCTATTTTTGTCACCAACTAGCATTGCTGTATTTCAGTTTGAAGGGTATGGTTACCAGTGAAATGACGGGCACATGACAATATGAGGCTTTACACCTGTATACCTCAAGTTAATAAACGTAAGGCAGTGCATAGTAGGGCATATTTCTAACGTGTTCTGTTATAGGCGATGATTTCCACCTATTATCAGGTGGGCCATAAGCTTGTTCCATCTCCATGTAGTATAAAATAAATCATCAAGCTTCCGCCCGCGGTTTCGTACGCGCGGTTAGTCAATTAAAAGTAGTCTGTCTCAATCCAGGTTATAATATGTTTGTATACCAAATTTAATCGAATTTGGTCCAGCCGTTTCGTGACAACTTATCAAACAAACAGAGAGACAATTTTACTTTAAAATTTATAATATTAGACTTTGTTTTGCAAATAAATGTAGAACTTGAATTATTTTATTGGAAACCTTTTCTTTACAGCTAGAGAACTTCGGCACGGGTTCCCCCCTCGCCTGCTACTGCCCCAACCGCGGCTCGTCCCGGCCCCGCTCCGGAGGCGGCGTGCGCTCGCAGCTGATGTCGGCCGCGTGCCCCGCCCGCCGCCATCTGCGGCTTGAGGGCACTAGGACCCTGGTATGTAGCTGCTGCTTCGCAAACCCGTGCCTGGGGTGCTTAGTGACCCCTATCTACCATATAAAGTCGCTTAATTAAATCTGGGCCTTGAGTAAAAGGCGATTATATTAATGATGATAGCTATATTATATGATAGTGTTACGCCGAGGCTGTTAAACAATGAGTAATAATCGGACCTTCTCGAACGCTTTTGTCTTGCTGTGTTATTGCTGCTATTGTTTGTGGTTTCGCAGAATGGGGAGTGGCCATTGTGTCGAGGGACCGACCCTTTCCTGGAAGGATCGACATCGTTCTCGAACAATCGAAATGTGTGCGATATAAATAGGCCGGAGAGATGGCCGGACATTCGGTCAGTCAGTCAGTCTGAGTGAGTGAGTCTCAGCGAGGCCCTGGAGGCCTGACGTGGAGAAGGGTCTCGCGTGAACAGTAGTTGCTCGCGAGTCAGTCTGGATTAAGCTATACGTGCGATCATTTCGGTGACTTTAAGTGGTGCAACAGTGGTGTGAATTAGTGTGTTGTGATTACGTGTGACCAAGTTCGTGTATTCATCGTTTAGTGCTGAATAAAAGTGTTATTTTGGTTAGATCGATTATCATTATTTTATCCCGAACCCTCAGCTCGTAACAATTTGGTGTCAGAAGTGGGATAAAATAATGCCGGTTTTGCCAAAGGATAACGTGGACGGTGTCAGGACGAGAGGTCAACGATAACAGGAAATGGATGAAAGGCGGTTTGGAGGTTCTCCGGTTCAAGAAGCTCGGCAGAGTCGTCAGCCGATGGAGATGGAATCAGCCGCCGCCGAATCATTTGGAGCACCATCATCATCATCCGTGGGCCAAGCTCCTGTGACTGGCTATCTTGCTGCTATTATGGCCATGCTTTGTCGTCAACAAGAAGAGCAGCGACGTTGGCAGGAAGAACAGCGACGTCAGGAAGATGAGCAGGCTCGGTTGCAGGAAGAACAGCGACGTCAGGATAAGGAAGAGCAGCGTCGTCAGCAAGAAGAGCAGGCTCGGTTGCAGGCAGAACAGTGACGTCAGGATAAGGAAGAGCAGCGTCGTCAGCAAGAAGAGCAGGCTTGGTTGCAGGAGGAAGAACGCCGTCAGCATTAAGAAAAGCGTCGTCAGCAGGAAGAGCAGGCTCGGTTGCAGAAGGAACAGCGACGTGAACAGGTGGAGCAGACTCGGTTGCAAGAGGAACAGCGACGTCAGGATAAAGAAGAGCAGCGTCGTCAACAGGAAGATCAGCGACGTTGGCCATAAGAGCGTGCTCGACTGATGAGGGAATCGTTCGGTTCATCTGGAAAGGAATTCCAGGAAGTGAAAGAACAGATAGAAATGATGAGAGCCGTGTTTTGGAGGCTGGAATTGGGATCGCTGATGAGAAAGGGACTCTGGGTGTCCTGAAGTACTGGAGACGGCAATGTGGCTCCTCTAGTTGCTACATCTTCAGCGCGAGGTGCGCCTAAAATTGTTCGTGTTGATCGGCTGCCGCGATATGGGGCTAAGAATGCTCGGGACGAGCATGTTTTAGGAGGGGGCAGTGTTACGCCGAGGCTGTTAAACAATGAGTAATAATCGGACCTTCTCGAACGCTTTTGTCTTGCTGTGTTATTGCTGCTATTGTTTGTGGTTTCGCAGAATGGGGAGTGGCCATTGTGTCGAGGGACCGACCCTTTCCTGGAAGGATCGACATCGTTCTCGAACAATCGAAATGTGTGCGATATAAATAGGCCGGAGAGATGGCCGGACATTCGGTCAGTCAGTCAGTCTGAGTGAGTGAGTCTCAGCGAGGCCCTGGAGGCCTGACGTGGAGAAGGGTCTCGCGTGAACAGTAGTTGCTCGCGAGTCAGTCTGGATTAAGCTATACGTGCGATCATTTCGGTGACTTTAAGTGGTGCAACAGTGGTGTGAATTAGTGTGTTGTGATTACGTGTGACCAAGTTCGTGTATTCATCGTTTAGTGCTGAATAAAAGTGTTATTTTGGTTAGATCGATTATCATTATTTTATCCCGAACCCTCAGCTCGTAACAATAGTTTATTTATATGAACAGATCCTATCGAACAACCTGCTCAGTCGGATCCAGTTGACGACAGATGATGATGGCTACGCGTCCAACTCGGTACCGGATGATTCCAACAATGAAGATGATGAGGAATGGGTAAGTAGACAATAATTATTCTTCTTATACTTACAAGTTTTCAGATTGAAAGGTGATCACCAAAGGGTCTGAGAAGCTGAGAAGTGTTCTTAAGATAAGATAAGATAACTCTTTATTGTAATTACCACACAGAAACAATATAACACTAAAATAAAGCTAAAAAGGCAATACAATGGGCGATTTTATCGCTGAGAGCGACGGTACCAAAATCAAATCGCGTCAAACACAAACCTATAAAGGCCTATTCAGATATAATCGACACACGCTACCGCTGTTGGAAACGATACATAGGTCACACTAAAAGTTTCCGGAATTGGCCACTTACATAAATAATATTTAAAAAGTTGTTACTACATTTGAAAATAGAACTCTTTAGCCGAAGAATGAAATTTGATTCATCTGATTGTGAATTGTTTTAACATTGTGGCGTCATTTTTAAAATTGCGTGTTTACAATAAAATGGTTTTAAATTGGGAAAATTTTCGTTGCATGATTTTTTACGATTTTAAGTGTAATTTGACAGCTCAGCAGAGCGTCGTTCGGCTTCAATCTGCTTATGGCGAAAGAGCACCATGCAAGACGACTATTTATAGCTGGTTTGCAGAATTCAAACGCGGTCGTGTCAATCTCCATGATGAAATTCGTGAAGGCCGCCCGTGCACCGCTGTGAACAACAAAAACATTGATGCAGTGCACCGTATGATCGAAACAGACAGGCATGTGACCTACCATGAGATCCAGACATCTTTGGACATAGGCATGAGTCAAATACAGTCAATCCTACACAAACATTTAGGTGTGAGAAAGCTGTGTTCTCGATGGATCCCACACAATTTGACTGATGCTCAAAAAACGGACCGCATCATTTGGTGCCATGCTATGCTTGCCAGATACAACGAAGGGGCTTCCAATTTGGTGTGAGACATAGTAACAGGTGACGAAACATGGATTTATAGCTATGATCCCAAAGCGAAGCAGCAATCGAGCGTATGGGTCTTTCGAGATGAGCCGAAACCAATCAAAGTGGCGCGCGTGACAATTGCTTCGTTTTGTAATAAAACTGTGCACGTGGCTAATGGTTGCTTTAGAAAATCGTCGTACCGTGAATAGTGACTGGTACACGAACATTTGTTTACCGGAAATTATTGACAAATTTTATGAAAACGCCGTATCATCTTGCACCACGACAATGCAAGTTCCCACACGGCCAGACAGACAAATGAGTTTTTGAAGGCGAAAAACGTACAACTTATGAGTCATCTGTGACTCTGTCTGTGTGTGTGTGTCTGTGTGACTTTTTTCTGTTCCCAAAAATCAAGAACCAATTACGCGATCAACGGTTTTCATCACCAGAAGAGGCTGTCGAAGAGTATGAAAAACATGTATCTGACGTCACCACGGAGGAGTGGCACAAATGTTTTCAAAATTGGTTCAATCGTATGAAAAAGTGCATTGACGCAAAGGGAGAATATTTTGAGAAACAATAAATTCATTTTTTACCATTAATAGTATTTTTTTATTATTGATTCCGGAAACTTTTAGTGTGCCCCTCGTATATACCGAGCGGTATTCCTCCTGGTATTGAATAAATATTGAATAGGCGAACTTAATGCTACATATCATTTTCTTCCAGTTGACACATTTTATTTGTGTTCGTTGTAATTTTTAATTCATTAACATTTTCTATAATTGAATTTGAGAATCATATATGTAATTTATATTGATAATTTACTTTGCATTATAGAATACCTGAAAGATTGTGGTCAAACGAAGATCTATCAAGTTTAATAAATGTATTGAATTAACCTTTGCGTAACTTGTGTGGTTCTTAACTATGTTAGTTTTGAACCCTGGACGAAAAAAGGCTGGTGGCTGGTAAATTTTAAATTCTTAATTTATACTTGTGTTTTAATTGATTCTCTTTTGTCCAGGGAACAGGCAACGGCCTCAAGGGTCGTCTCCTCTTCCCCCTGCTCTCAATGCTGGACGTCTCGTGCAACCTGCTGCGGTCCATCCCACCGGCTCTGCACCTGCTGGCCAACCTGTCCGTGCTCAACATCAGCGGGAACAAGGGTACTGTCCGCTGCTGCTCTCCATCTTCCACAGCACTGGTCTCATCATCTTATGTATAGGACGTACAGTAAATAAGGCTTCTTAGAATGATAGGCATGTAACAGGCGTCTACTGCATTTAACAAACATTTTACAGGCCGTCGTTGCATTTGACAGGGATCTGAACAGAAACAGGCATTTGAAAGATAAAAGGCATTTCCTTAATTTGACAGGTTGTAAATCCTGTCCGTGCCAACATCAGCGAGAATAAGGATACTGTCATCTGCTGCTCTCCATCCACCACGGCACTAGTCTCATTATTGAATAGGATGTCCACTGCTGGACACATAGGGCTTCATAGATTGACAGGCATTACTTCAGTTGACAGGCATTTAAAAAGCATTTGCCAGTCTGTTTTATGTAAACAACGTTCACGAGGCTTTAACATTACAAAAATCCTCTACATCTAAAGGGTGTCTGGAAGAAATAGCTTCTTAGCGATAAGACCGCCCATTGTGGTTGTGGTTATGTCTTTAATGTTTGTTTCTTTTATGGTATTCATTAATTGATGAACTTTTCGTTATAATTTCCAGATATAACAAGTCTCCCACCACAAATGGGCCTCCTCTCCCGGCTGTGGAGCCTCAACGCAAGCGGCTGCGCCCTGCAGGAGCCGCTGCGCAGCATGGTGGCTGGCGGCAAGTACAAGAGCGCGGACATAGTGGGCTACCTGAAGAGCGTGTTGCACTCCGCCACCAAGTACACCAGAATGCGGCTGATGCTAGTCGGACAGCAGGTCAGTACCATCCAATAGCCTCCAGTGTCTAGACTGTGATAGTCCCCAGTTTAATATCTAATAGCCCCAAGTGTCTAAGACTACATTAGCCCCTAGTGTCTAATAGGATCTAATAGCCCCAAGTGTCTAGACTCCAATAGCCTCCAGTGTCTAATAGGATCTAATAGCACGACCAGGATGACTGTTAGATAATGCTATTAGCATTAAGTCCTCCTAGCGCTATTCTGTTTTGTGTGAAAGTATTAAATAAATAAAATAGCCCCAAATGTCTAGACTCGAATAGCCTTCTGTGTCTAATAGGATCTTATAGCCCCAAGTGTCTAGACTCCAATAGCTCTGAGTCAAATAGGATCTAATAATAATAAATAATTTAATTCAGGCAACAATAAAACAGTAACAGGATGGTAAATAACTTATTCTACGGCCCGTAAAGATAGATACAACTTAGCCTAGAATACATACTCATATTATATACAGTGTGGCCCTGGATAAAGTGCAACCCCGAAAGGGGGTGAAACTAGATCAAAAATTATCGACAAAAAAATAGAAAAAAAAATTTAAAAAAAATTCGTATATACTTTATTGATGTATTAAAATTTTTATTACTCACTAATGACTCTATTTAATAAAAAAATGATTTCTTCCAAAGTAGTAGGTCTATTTTGTTAAAATAAAAACCATAATCATGTCAAATATGTGACGATGACGATAAAATAACAAATAACTCACAAACGAGTGGCTATCGTGACTTAAAGTTTAATTTTTGTATTAAAATTACATTTTTTAGGCTGTTTTTTTCCAATAAACTCCAAAAATCTTAAAATTAAGCCTATAATACTAGAAATTTTTATGACTTTTTATTATTGTCTATCATAATAGCTTTTAAATAAAATAAAAACCTACGTTCTAACATACAAAATGTGCTGGCTAGGAGCATTTAAAGTTGACCACTGACCGGTCAGTGGTCAACTTTAAATGCTCCTAGCGTCAGTGGTCAACTTTAAATGCTCCTAGCCAGCACATTTTTTATGTTAGAACGTAGGTTTTTATTTCATTTAAAAGCTATTATGATAGACAATAATAAAAAGTCATAAAAATAAAATAAAGCCTATAATACTAGAAATTGAATGACCACTGACGGTCAGTGGTCAACTTTAAATGCTCCTAGCCAGCACATTTTTTATGTTAGAACGTAGGTTTTTATTTCATTTAAAAGCTATTATGATAGACAATAATAAAAAGTCATAAAAATTTCTAGTATTATAGGCTTAATTTTAAGATTTTTGGAGTTTATTGGAAATTAATAAGCATTTAAAGTTGACCACTGACCGTCAGTGGTCAACTTTAAATGCTCCTAGCCAGCACATTTTTTATGTTAGAACGTAGGTTTTTATTTTATTTAAAAGCTATTATGATAGACAATAATAAAAAGTCATAAAAATTTCTAGTATTATATGCTTAATTTTAAGATTTTTGGAGTTTATTGGAAAAAAACAGCCTAAAAAATGTAATTTTAATACAAAAATTAAACTTTAAGTCACGATAGCCACTCGTTTGTGAGTTACTTGTTATTTTATCGTCATCGTCACATATCTGACATGATTATGGTTTTTATTTTAACAAAATAGACCTACTACTTTGGAAGAAATCATTTTTTTATTAAATAGAGTCATTAGTGAGTAATAAAAATTTTAATACATCAATAAAGTATATACGAATTTTTTAAAAAATTTTTTTTCTATTTTTTTGTCGATAATTTTTGATCTAGTTTCACCCCCTTTCGGGGTTGCACTTTATCCAGGGCCACACTGTATATTAAAAACTCCTATTTATTTACTAATAGCCCCAAGTGTCTAGACTATAAATCCTCTACAGTGTCTAATAGGATGTAATAGCCCCAAATGCATTTTTTCAGGGTATTGGAAAGACCAGTCTTTTGGAGTGCCTCAGACAAGAATCTGCGATACAACACAGACGAAAACCTACTGATGTAAACCCACTAATATTATTTATATAATATGAGAAAAAAAACCTAATAATACGTTAAAATTAATTGTAATAATTAATATATTTTCTTATGCCTGTTTTACCACCTTGCCGGTAGTGCCGGCTTGCACGACGATCCCTAAACGTATTAAGCGACTAAATATGTTTAAATTTGACGTATTTGTATGATTGGCAATTCTCTAAATCATATTTAGCCACTAAATACGTTTAAGCATCGTTGCACAAGTTACCCTGAATCCTAAATTCTTCCATTTAAAGTTATGGGGGACTAGCTATCACCCGCGGCTTCACACGCGTGATTTGACAATAACATGTAACTTAGGTTTCAATTCAGGTCCTATGTACTAAGTTTCATCGAAATTCGTTCAGCTATTACGACATGGCTGAGTAACAAACAAACATCCAAAATAACTTTCCTATTAGAATAGAGTAATTTAATACACAAAGGTTATCTGGAAGAGAATGCTCTTTAGCATTAAGTTCGCCTTTGTATTATTTTATAAGTGCATTTAAGTATTTTCAATTAATCAATTTAAAGTACAGATTGCTGAGATTGAAGAGCCTAAGTGTGAAATTGTTTTCCCAGCACTGGGCAGCGCGTATGGGCAACAAGTCGTCCCGACGGAACATGTCGACCGTGGGCGTGGACATAGGCTCGTGGATATACGAGAAGCAGAGGTCCACGCGTGGCCCTGTAACGTTTAGAACGTGGGATTTCGGCGGCCAGCAGGAGTGAGTGCCCTTTCATATCAGCTAATATATACTACTTGTTTTGTTATGTACGACATTAAATTAAAACCCGGGCAGGGGCTAGTATTATTGTAAAATATGTCGCATCCGATCGTGAATAGCGACACAAAACGAAACAACAGCAGTCGGCTGTGATTGGTTGGAACGGAACGCAAGCGATCGCGCGACGCTACGCAGAGTCTATTACTTAAACGGCGGTTTTATCGAGCGAAGCTCAGTCACTCCCAAACCGATCTCTCTAATTGGCCAGCCCATTCGCTGGGCCCCATCAGCCAAATATCTGGGTGTCATCCTCGATAGGCGTCTTTCCTTTAGGTTGCACATCACTAAGAGGTGCAATCAGGCAAAGTCCACCCTAGGACGATTGTCCTCACTTCTAGGCGCGAAAAGTAAAATGTCCCTTAAAAATAAGGTGACCCTTTACAAAGCGTGCATTCGTCCCATCATGACATACTCCTCGGTAGTATTTGCCCACTCTCCTAAAGTTGGTGCCAGTCAGGTCATTCAAAATCGCTTCTTGCGAAAAGCCTCAGGCTCGCCCTGGTACTTTCGCAATAACGATCTACATCGCGATATGAAATTAGATTCAATAGCCAGGTTCATGAAGCTCGCTTCCAAGCGGTATTATGAACTTGCCTCCCATCATCCGAACCCTTTGGTACACACCATTCCGGTTGGATCCGCCCGCCAACAAAATCCTCCGTCGTCCGAGACACGTTCTCGGAGACCCGGATGACGAAATCACCTCCGCTAATGCGGAAGGTGAGTCATCTATATCAGACAGAGCAAACACTTCACAGAAACACCGACCTCGCCGGCGAGGTCGACGAGTCCCTTCAGTCGCCGCCTATACGAGGTACAGACATGTACCCGGGCGTTTCTCTCCTATCCCCATCCCGGCAACAGCCCAAGCCGAGGCTCGTACCTAAGTGGTGCTCTTGCGCTAGTTGCCTAAATAACTTACTGGGCTGAGCGCCATCTGCGCTCGCCAAAAGTTCGGTTAAGCTGTCACGGCCTCAGAGGCCAACAGCGAGATTAGTCCATTCGAAAAAAAAAAAAGCGAAGCTCAGTGGTGGTTTGTCAGCCGTAATAGCGTGTAGCGTGTAATAGGAACTGCCCGCGTTCCGTGTCATACCTACTTGTAGCTCTAGCTATGCGTACTTAGTTATACCGTGTGATTAGTGATGTGTTCATTTTGTAAAGTTTCGAACAGACATTGTTTCTGTAATTTGTCTCCGTATCATTTGAACTGACATTATCCACTACACGCCCACAAGGAAATGGGCTATCATGACTGAAGGAGACGGTGCTGGTGTACCTGGAGGCGGCTAGGCAGGAGCCCAGCCGCCTCCAATAAATAAGTATTTTTCAAAATCAGTACCTACTAAAGAAAAATTTTTTTTTTATTAACCTTAATATCAAGTCCTAAAATATCAATGAAACAGTCTGTATAAAATAGGTAAACAAATTATATTCATTCATCATGTAAGTAGGTACCTGTTAAACTGACTAAGCGGCATAATCGCAAAGGCGTCGCCAATTTACGTTAAAAATTGTTTATTGTAATTATATCATCGTCATCATCATAAATCAGTTAATACGATTCTGGACGTGTGTTTTAAATTAATGTCGTTCATAACGAAACAGGTTGTATGTGAATTACGGTCGAATTTCGAGCAGTGTGCACTGGCAACTAGTGCAAATGAATGTAACAGTTGGTGTTGGTAATGATGTATGAACACTTAGGGTCTAGACAGACGGATTGCATCATAACTGCTAGCTGCGAACAATCTGTGCAGTTCATTTGCAGTTAGCGTGCAGTTGGGGAACAGTTATTACATACGGTTGGTAGTTTCGATGCAATGCAGTTATGATGCCGTCCGTCTGGCTAGACCCTATAGCAGTGTGATGTGGTGTCGGCAGGTATTACGCGACGCACCAGTACTTCCTGTCTCGTCGCTCGCTATACCTCGTCGTGTGGAAGGTCACGGATGGAAGGAAGGGATTGCTGTCAGCTCTCAATTGGCTCAGGTATGATTAATATCCATCATCATCATATCAATCATAGAACGTGCACTCCCCCGTATACTTCCTGAGCGCCAGATAATTTCATCTTTTCACATAATATATTTCTATTTTTTAAGTACCGAGCAGGATGTTGCGGATGCAGATTTTTTGGTATCTGTGAAAGTGAATGCGGATGCGAATTTTAGAAGGCTCACATCCACGGATTCTGATGCGGAGGCGGATCTTAAGATTTTTCTTAAACTTCGTTTTGGTGCTTAAATTAAACAAAAATATGAACTATTCACTGTAGAAAACTCGCTTATCATACAATATTCACTGTATACTCACAATAACACTCAAAATCTGCAATGTTTATACGATAAGCGCAAGTAAACACGTTATGATTGATTTACGAGATACAAATGATAAACAATTACAAACGCGTCAGATCTTGTCACCGAAATCTTTGTTCCTATTGGTCAATCAGCACGTCCCACGGCACGCGCCACTCGCAAGCCCCACACAATTTTTTTCTTGTCGTGACCTGCGCTGCATCTGCATCCGCATGAACATCCGCATCGATTATTGCAGATGCGGATGCGAATATTCGCTACATCCCTAGTACCCAGTAATAATGTCCAGTTTTCAACGCCTATAAAAGTAATCTATGTTAAAATAATGTTAAATTAACAAAAACCAGGTGCGATTCTTAGTGATGATTTGACGTATAAACTGGTCTACTACAATCCCACGTCTAGAGTATCTACGAAATTAAGAGAGATGTTACTTGAGTTGTTTGACGAATTCTATGGACGTTTAAGACCTATCAACCCAACTCTGCCTAAAATATATGGTCCACAAGCCCAATTGGCGACTCCGCCCTATCGTCAGTCAGATAGACTCACCTACATACAAAACAGCACGTTACATGGCGGATTTACTACTTCCTTTCGCAGGAAAGTCTTTTAGCTGCGTGAAAGACTCAACGCACTTTACTCAACTCTTGGAAGGAGTAGTAGTACATGAAGATGAGTGTATGGTGAGTTTCGATGTAGCGTCACTGTTTACCAATGTACCGATAGCGGACACAATAACCATTATACAGCAACTGCTGCAATTCATCAGCACCTATCGGATGCACGATGAATCTAATAACCTAAGACAACATAACGTCCAGTTGATTAGGTTTCGGCAAAGTCCTTCCTACAGATACCCGTATTGCATGCAGGGTACAATACGGGTTATGTGAGGTTGTCGGACTCAACGACCCACTAAAACCTCCCCGGTGGCCGGCCTCAATACATGTCAAAGGGTTCTGGAAACTCGCAAGAAACGCACCAGAGATCATGCATACTGCCCATAAAGAGCACGTCCCAGGGGCTGTCGCCCCCAGCACCCTCGCGGTGCGTGCACAGCAGAACATGTCACATTGTGCGGCTGCCCTCTCTGAGTCCGCTATCCGGGTTGGCCAGAGCCCTCCCTCTGACTACCCACGGACTCGAAAGGTCTCCTGTTTGGCGGGAAACCATTACTCTGCCCCTTCACGGGGTGGCCGTTGCATGCAACCCGCCGCCGCCTTCTCCGAGCGGGATCGGCCCTCTCCCGATCTCGCTCAGCGAACTCTTTCCGAACCAATACGGTCTCACAGAAAGAGGCCACGGCCTTCCATCGTCCTCGTCTGCCAACATAGCCGCTACTACGTTTGGTAGACGGAGGTCCTGCCCGATCCTGGTGATCAGGTTCCGCCTTTCCACGCACCACGCTGAGCATTCCTCGAGCGTATGCTGGGCAGAATCCCGGTCCCACCCACAATGGTGATATTCCGGTGTCCGTTCGCGTCCAATCCTATTCAGGTCACCGAAGCACCCGTGCCCGGTGAGTACCTAGGTAGCCTAACCTAACGTAGATTAATCACATAATACTTACATAATGTCACTTTTTTTTTATAATAAACTTGTAGAGACACAAGCTGGCGGGCCTCCTGATGTTAAGTGGTCACCGCCGCCTATAAACTCCTGCAGCACTCGAGGTACTGCAGTTTGCAGATGACACGTCACTTTTATTTAAATTAAAGCGACGACAAACCGATTTTGACGATGTAAACAATGCAATCTCTAAGGTGGTAAAATGGTTCAATGTAAACAATCTACTTCTAAATGAAAAGAAAACAAAGTGTATTAGATTTATACTACCTAATGTTACACAAGTATAAAAAAAAGATATAAAAATCAAAGACGAGGAGGTGGCCCTTGTGGACACCACCGTATTCTTAGGTATAACCCTAGATAATAAGCTTCAATGGGGCCCTCACATTGATGGGTTGTCGAAGAGACTTAGTTCTGCGACATACGCAGTCAAAAAGATCCGTCTTTTTACAGACGTAGACACAGCTAGACTAGTTTACTTCAGCTACTTCCACAGCATTATGTCATACGGTATACTGCTGTGGGGGAGTGCTGCAGATATAAACACCGTTTTTGTGCTGCAGAAGAGGGCTGTTCGTGCAATTTATAATATGGGCCCCAGAGAATCATTACGCAATAAGTTTAAAAAAATAAATATTATGACATTCCCTTGTCCCTTGACATCTATGAAAATCTAATATATGTTCACAAAAATATTAATTTGTTTAAGAAAAATAGCGATAAACATAAATTATAATACTAGAAGTAAAGATAAATTCGATGTTGCCACTTGTAGACTCCATAAAGTTAGTAAATCGTTTAAAGGAAAAGGTGTACGCTTTTCTAACAACCTCCCAAGGGATGTACAAAAATTGACAATTAACAAATTTATAAACTTAATTAAACAAAATCTTTATAAAAGAGCCTACTATAAAATATCGGATTATTTAGATGATAGAGAAGCTTGGGATTGAAATTGCTCCAACTCGCTCAAAATGTTACAATTTAGACATAATTTATTTTCTGTATTATTATGTATTCTAAAAGGATCATTAAAAAAACAACCAGCCTTGTTTTCTTGTCTTTCTTTCCTGGCTCGGTCGCGAAGGAACAGGCAGTAAAATGGACGTTTCAAAGTGATCCTTGTGATTATAATGAATAAAAATATTTGACTTTGACTTTGCATTGCCTAGCACTTAAAACCCTATTTACACCTCTCTTGAAGGCGTTCATTTTGAAGCCGACTGGAAAAACCTCCAGAGGAAGGTCATTCCACATCTTGCAGGTGCGTGGAAGAAACGAGCGGGTGAAACGCACCGTGTGAGACTTCCACGCATCTACAGTATGTGGGGGAGCTCATTGCCGGTTGCGGTACTATCTTTCTTTTTACATTTAATTATTAACCTATATGGTAGTGTATCTATATGAAAACTTGTGTTATGTGGTAAGGTAATTTGAAATTTGAAATCTTGTGCGGCCTCCCCCCAGAAAGGTTTTCGAGTGGAGACCGCATAGCTCGGCCCCCACTAGATAGAAAGACGACATGATAAAGGTTGCTGGGAGCCGTTGGGTGCCGTACAAGATCGGTCGCTGTAGAAATCTATGGGGAGGCCTATGTTCAGCTGTGGACGTCCTGCTATGATCATGTCCAGTGTGAATGCGGGGCTTCCACGCAGAACATGCTGCACATGCTTCTCTGCCCCCAGTGCTTACCACCTCAATGAGGCAGCTGATAGGACTGTAGGTATTTAAGGGGGGACTTCCTAAATAGTATGATTTTTGTCGCTTCCTCTTATATCGTATAATCTTTGCCACATTTTCAGATAACCACGATTGGAAAATAGCATATTTTTATTACAAAAATATTATGTATTTGCAGGTCTATACAAGCGCGCGCGCCGGGTTCGCCCGTTATCATGGTCGGCACTCATTACGACCAGGTGTCGACTTGCCACCTGCCGGACTCCGAGAGTCCTGAGGCTCTGCAGCGACTCATCAGGTACCTACACATTTCAAATCATCAAATATATACATGCCGGAAGGGATTTGAATCCTTACAACATCGAGCGTACGATACCAATTTCGCAAAGGGCCCACTACACGTGAGGCACAGTACATTTCATACATTGGTATGTCTTAAATATACTAGTGGTTCGCCCTGAACTGAGAACTCACGAGTCCCCCTTAAAAACAAAAAAAATATTATTCGTAATCTTTGACTATCAAAATAGTGCCACGAAATAATTGACCAAATAACGTGAACTACAGTTTCATTCAAATTACAAGTAACGGGAGTTCATGTAAACTGGTTAGCCTTTTTTGGGGTACAAATTGCATTATATTCTAGATTTCAGACTTTTGCCTATATTTGTGTCACTAAAGCTACACTCATACCAAATTACAGCACTGTGGGGTCACTAGTGTACCCTTTGAATTTCGTCAAAGTTCAGTTTTTATTATGGCTATTAACTCATCAAAAACTATAAAGACTTGACTAAATATAAAAATGGAGTCTAAATGTACTAATAAATACCTTTCATTAGACGTCCCACTTGGCCTTATTGTAAAATTTACATTTTTTTTTATCCCTCTTGAACCCCAATATCTCCACAACCCCCCCACATTTTTAGCTCATTTAGTTACATCAGAATTGGGTCATCATCGATCATCGCGAAATTTGATGCATAGGTAGGTTACGTCAAATTTCACGATGGGATCAACGCTTCGAAAGTTATCCTCGGAGAAACAAACATACAACGCCGATTTACCCAAGTTGATTTGGAGATCTCGCTTCGCTCGATTAAATATTGTTGTTGAATAGGTCCAGCGTGATGGGCGCGCCCGACGCCGACAAGCTGGGGCTGCCGCGCGTCATGGACTCACTCGAGGTGTCGTGCAGCACCAAGCACAACATGCGGCTGCTGGCCGACATCGTATACTCTGTGGCGTGGAGCGTCAAGCCACCCGGTCAGTATATTACTCCGTGCGTGAAACATCGCCTTTTCATATAACTACACACACAACCTGTTTTGTTATGTACGACAGTAATTTATACACACATTAGGAATCGTATTAATTGATTTTAATACTATTAGCTTAAATATTTATACTATAATCGATATATTTCCAATAAACTATTTTAAACGTAAATCGGCGGCGCCTTTGCGACGATGCCGCTTAGTCAGTTGAACAGGTACCTACTTACATGATGAAGATACTTGCAGTACTGGTTCAAATAAAAGACTCGTGTCCCGGTTGAGTACAAGACATTTAAACAAAAATCTGTGTTAGCCTAACAATATGTAACCCCCCCCCCCAAACACCCCCAAAGAAACCCCCCCGAAAGAAACCATTCCTAAACCCCCAATGAATTTACACACGTTAACCCAGATAACAATCTAAATCACCTATCTACCATACAATCATGACCTACCTACTTTATAAATTATCAACCCTATTAACATCTGCTATAAGAGTGTATTGTGATTAATAATTTTGGCCTCGTGATTTATCTAGTATTGCGGTAGGAACCCATGCGTCGCGATATCCGTAATAACTCAGTTTCTTTTAAGGAATTTGAGTCTAGTACCAAAGATCATGCTACCTACTTTATGAGAGAATTAAACCTATCTAAACACATTGACATACCCATAGAATTCTAGTTAGTGATAATTGTGATCTACCTTTTGTAAGCTTGGTGCTAAAGTTATAGCCCACCCACTGGGAACGTATTGATCTACCTACAAACTGATTATCGACATTAACCCTTAAATGCATATTGACGTAAAACTGCAACATACCACTAACACGGCTAACAAATCATTAATATGAGCGCAACGCATACTGTTATCATAAATCATATATTTATCATGAATTTAATCATGCATTTAAGGGTTAATAATTGTGGCTAAGATACTTGTTTAAATATCTTAGGTCTACAGCCCCACCACCGCTGTGAAGACAATGAGATTCGACTACCAGACTGGACATCTCTCTTCCACAATTTAAAAGTATTATTAGGTATACTTAACCTTATATTTGAGACAACATAAAAATTGTATGTGGGTAGTCTGTTGTTCCTACTCGTTATTAAGGGAATTAGAGGTCATAATCTTTTGCAAAGTGTAGATTCTGTTTTGGTTATCTTGCGAATCAGTAAAGTTCTTATTTTTAGAACTAAACCCATTCGATTTAGGTTCTTCGTAGCCTATTCTAGAACCCTACCCTTTTCGATTCCAATCCTAAAAATAGCCGCCCCCTACTATCTATCTGCCAAAATACTCAGCCTAAACATACCTAGGCAACCTGTCAATTAACCCATTCTTAAATTCACTACCAGAATGCACTAAAATGTAGAACTTAGTAAAACCCCATAATGAAGCTAGACGTATTCAGTACTTTTCCGAACGGCTAGTTTGCATGAAATAGATAAGTGCTTTAATTAGCTATCAAAGTCTTTAGTTTACTGTAGTTTGACCATGAATATTACTTTAATTCATGTTTCTAGTACCTTTTCAGTTAACAATGCTGAAGAATCTTAACGGAATTTCATTTCCTTGGCTCCGTAGAATAGAAAACAGACCTTTTTCTCGCATCTGTTTCTAATTAAGCCCAGCGCTTTAGCCTTCAAAGATTCTATCAACATCAGATCAACTTACTTAGATTATTTACTTCCTTGAATCCGAGCTCATTTCATTGTCAAACTTCACAAGTCCATCTTATAATTTCAACATTGTATTCAATCTTACAAAGTGTATTTTTTGAAACCACCGTCCTTAAAAGCAGAATTGCCCTCTCATTTAAGTTTAGATTATTACATGAATTTTGTTCTACATACTGATATATTTTTATACCGTATGCTACATTAAAATATTTCCTTTTCCAACGTAGAATAACAACAGATACTCGTATCAAACTTAGGAATCCAATTTTCCTACCCACATTTTTTCTTTTACTAGATAACTCAGTCTAAGGAATATTATACCGTCAATAGGTTACACATTCCTGTGTCTTTGTTATAACATAAGCTATGTTTTCCAATGATCCCACCGTTCTTTATGACCATAGAAATAGAATATAGACGTAGTTAAACAAATCGCTGCCAATACAAACATCAATCGTGAAAGGTTATTTTGTATTTAGTGTAATATAATCCTGAGTCAATCATTTCTTAAAATGCAATACTGATGCTAATCTGTCCGTACATCCTTAGAATAAATAGAATATGTAAAGGGAAGTATTTCCTAACGCCCCCCATCCTATCATATGATCCAATTAATTCGATTATTAAACTATTATTAAATCTACCGTCTCTGATGCGTTTCCTACCCTACCGGTTAACAAGATTCCTACCGACAACATTGTTAAACTAAAAGAAAATGCCACGGTAAGATGTCAATCCCCAACGTTAACTATCTTATTAAATAAGCACCCCGCAATTCAAAACAATTATTCCCGAACCAATATATGGAATCCAAATTCCACATTCTGTATTTCAGGAACAATCACTTTAACCGTCAGAAATTTTTCCTACCCTCAAAATAAAATAAATCTCGGCTCCTAAGATTTTCCATCCATAATTCACCCCATTTAACCCTCAATATAAATAACACGGATATCCAATAATTACATTTAAATTCACACAAATAATTTACTCTGTTTGGATCCACTTCAATACATTCCTGCACGAATCCGGTTACCAAACATTAACACAAGAACAATAATTAAAATGGCAGTAAGTAAAAATGAACAAGCACGTACCTTGGTATTCTCTGGGTGTCTCCGCAGGCTGCTAGCGGGAGAAGAACCACGAGGGAAAGACCACGAGGCAAAAGCCCACGAGCAAAGAGCGCGACCCAAGAGCCCATGAGCAATGTCCCCAACGAAAAGATACCGAGATATCACCACTCCCGAGAAGAGCCCGAGAAAGCGCCCCGAGAAGGTTTCGAGAAAACCAGAGCCAGGAAAAGAGCACGAGAAAAAAGAGCCCCCGCGGTAAAATGTCCCGAGAAGTTCACGAGGAACAAGAGCACGAGAAAAGAGCCCCCGCGATAAAACGTCCCGAGAAGTTCACGAGGAACAAGAGCACGAGAAAAGAGATCGAGCGTCGCCGCTGCGTCGTATTTAAGGCATTCAGTCCCTTCCCCCCGTACTTCAGCCCTCGAACCGCCGTCTCCGACCTCTAGCAGCGAGTAGCGAAAACTCTCTTCACAGATGATAAATTATTTTATGCAAATACTAAACTTATTCAACAGTAAACAAATGGCTTCACGTAATTCATAGAAAACTGCACGATCAATTATTTTCTATTAATAATATTATTATTTTGTAATATCACGAAGTTTCATATTAATTCATCCCCGAATTTATGATAGCATAGACAATATTCCGTTCTATCCAGCTTTGCCTTCTACTTGCATACCCATAATGCCGTGTATTGAAACCTATTTCATAGAGAACTTGATAGTCTGTCGATCCCCTACCGGTGAGCAGTGGATCACTGCCCATTGACAAATTGCTAGTCAGTCAACCCCCTACCGGCGAGTAGCGCAACTCTTCCCATAGATGATAAATCATTTTGTACAATCTCCACGTCACTTCATCCATCAGCCACTGTCATCTAGCGTCATGATAGTATGTCAATTTACAATTTATCTAGATCAAACACCGCATACAATAGATGAGTAATCTAAGAGATTGCACAAGGCGTTATATTATATTGAAGCTTTTTCTAAATCCCAGATTGATTTAAATACGTAATGACTGAATGAACAAGTATGTGCTATTCATAAATATTAATATTTTATAATATTACGAAAACGAATATTTATTTCTGAATTTGTTACTGTGGAGGAACCATTCAGGTCCGGCCCGTTACAAATATCCACAAAACGCATCGATAGCGCGTTCTAGAATCGGAACGTTTTACTAGCGACATCTAGTCTTGTTTTGAGTAAACAAGTGTGATTATTACGTAGAACACATGATGAATTAATATGATTTGTTTACCAATTGTATACAGGCTGTTTCATTAATATTTTTAGATTTACGTGATATTCAGGTTGTTTGAAAATTTCAAATTACTATAGTACTGAATTTGAAAAAAAAACTATTTTACAAGAATACTAGCCTTTAGCTCTACCAGTGTTTGTGATTAATTTTAATAGTCACTTTTCGATAGATAGATACCTAACTTAGGCACTCTATAAATCGGGGTGGATCCGTCATTTTTTTTTATCGTGGCCGGGGACGGATTATCTCACGTGGACTTGTTTTTTTCTGCTTAGCGAACCTGTAGAGCATTTCAATATCTACACGACGACGACAAACAACTCGTATAACATTTTCCGTTGCGGCATTATGACCAATTCTTTTTCATGCAGAGTTAATTTCAAGGCTATTTTTCAACCTGGATTACCTGGCTGCTTCGATGACGAAGTAGTTGTTACATGTGGCGGTAGATGGGGCTAATAAACTAATTATGTTGTATAGAACATAATAGAACATTTTATCAAGTCCTAAAATATCAATGAAACAGTGTGTTTAAAATAGGTAAACAAATAATATTCATTCATCATGTAAGTGGGTACCTGTTAAACTGACTAAGCGGCATCGTCGCAAAGGCGCCGCCGATTTTATTGGAAATATATCGATTACTGATTAAATATTCAAGCTACCGGTATTAAACTCATCTCTAAAATCCGTTATACGATTCCGGATGTGTGTTTTAAATTAATATCGTACATAACAAAAAGGTTGTATAAATGGATATATATACTGTAGCGTGGTTTCGGTTGGAAATATTAAGTGAACTATCATTTAAAATCACAGTAATATTATGAATGTGAAAGTTTGGGTGTTTGTTTATTTATTTATTACTCAATCACGTCGTAAAGGCTGAACCGAATTCGATGAAATTTAGTATGCACGTAGATTACAGCCTGAATTAACACGTAGGCTAACTTTTATCCCATGGGGTAAAAATGGGGTGTCAAGGGAAGTTGCAACAGCGAGCTTAGCTTTATTTCTAGGTTCCACATTTAGAAGTGTAACGCGTACGAAGTTGCGGGCAACAGCTAATGATTTATATTTATGTTCATACTGCACGTAGACATGAAATGAAATGATATTTCTTTACCAGAAGTATGGTATATAAGTTGATACAGCTATATAGGAAGGTTTCACATACTTCACCGATTAACAGCGTGCAAATTTCAGTTACATAAAATTATCTCAATTATACATAAAAAAACTTCAATTTAATAAAAATCTATCAATAATATCATCAAGTATCGTAAAACCCACAAAAAATTTAAAATAATAAAAAACCATGAAGTTAATAAATTAAAATGTGTATGTCAGAATTTCATGTCAAAGAAATCATTAATCGTATAGAAACATTTGTCGACTAGCCACCCGTACAGCTTTGTCTTCAATTGTTTATTAGGTAGTTTAGTAGTTTAGATATAGATGGCGTTGTTGGTATAATACTTGTTTTTGTTGACAGGTAGCAAAGAGCCTTTACTGGAGCAGCGTATCCCCGCCACCTACCTCGCGTTGGAGGAATGCGTGACGTCACTGGCCGCCGAGCTGGCGGAGCCGGTGCTCAACCACGCCGAGTACAAGCGACTGGTGAGTACACCCATCGTCACAACAGCCAGAGGACATCCACTGCTGAACTCCAACGACTCCCAGCAACCTTTGTCAGGTCGTCTCAATGTATCAAATTTAACGATGATCGGATAAACGCTTCGAAAGTTATACTCGGACAAACAAACATACATACATTCATACATACAACGCCGATTTGCCAAATTGATTTAGACATCTCGCTTCGCTCTATCAATTAATAGGTACATAGTTTAACGGATATTATAACCAGGATTGACAGATTAACATGCCCTTTAATACCATAGACGGCCTCCGTGGCACAGTGGGCGAATAGCTGGCTAAGATGTAGGTGGTTGCGGGTTCGAACATATGTTTGCATTTGCAATAAATATATAATGTACTACTTTGTTTGTAGGTAACACAATACATGCAGCAGAAGAATCACAAGGGTTTCCGAGACGCGGCCGAGCTGCACCAGGCAACCATGTTTCTGCACGAGAACGGTGAGCTCAAACAACTGTTTGTAGCATTTTAATTTTATTAATTAATAGCTTCCGCCAGCGGTTTCGCACGCGTGTTTTGTCAACAAAAGTAGCCCATGTGTTAATCCAGGTTATAATCTACGTACATACCAAATTTCATCGAAATCGGTTCAGCCGTTACGACGTGAAAGAGTAACAAACATCCACACACATATCCATACAAACTTTCGCGTTTATAATATTAGTGGGACTAGCACGGTCGTAGTTAGGTTTTAGTATTATTTCAAGAAAAACATATTTTATTTATTTCGTGTTTTCATTTTCATAGTTTTCATTACACTAAAGCGACAATGACAAACCTTATTAACACATTATTGAAGTTTCAGTAGGGATCCCTAAATTTTCTAGTAATATATAGCCTATGTTACTCAGAGGTAATGGAGCATTCTAATGGTGAAAGATTTTTTTGAAATTTAGGCGTTGTACGCTAGGAACAACCTGGAATCCTTCGTTACTCTTGGAGAAGGCCATAGGTACAACACGCGGAACGGAAATTAACTGCGGGGAATCACCCATCGGCTGACAAAAAAGGTTCGCTCTCAGTATTTACAAGGGACTTCCCGAGAATATAAGAAACGTTTGCTCGACACAATCCTTCAAACATAAGCTCAAACGGTGGTTAGTCGAACTGACGCCATATGAGGTTGACCAAATGTAATAATTATTTGATTTGTATATTTTATTTATTTTATGAATATTGAAGTGACAAAATTTATGATTAGTTATTATTGCACCAACTTTATTTTATTTTATGTTTACTAGGAAATGACTTGTTATTGATTTTTTATTTTTTTACCAATAAATAACTATGAACTATGAAAACGGATCTGTTGTTTTTGTGTTTATTCGTTACAAACATACAAAAATACAAATCTTTCCTCTTTATAATATTAGTATAGATTTTTATTTGTATTAATTTATTTTTATTTTGTTCATATTCTACGCTGTGGTGTGTGTGTGTTTATATACAGTGTGGGGCAAAATTTTACCTCATTTAGGGCGGCTATCTTTTATTTGTGGTTAGAAGGTTTTCTTCTTAAGAAACTATAGGTTTATTTTAAAGAAAAAAACAACTATAAGCTTTGATTTTTGAAAAATTACAGTCAGTCTAGAAAATGACATTTTTCAAACAAGTTGGTTATACATACTCGTAGAACATACCTCCATAGACGGCTAAAAATATAACCCTTCCTTTTGGCTTAGTCGTAGTCGGGTAAAATTGAGTGTATGTCACCCGCACCATAATAACGAATCGAATGACACCAAATTCATCAAAATCGGATGAGTAGTTTAGGCGCTACGGTGAAACATACGTAAATACATACATACATACATACACTGCTAAAAACCTAACCTTTGGTTTTGGATTTGCCGTAGTCGTGTATAAATGTATATATAATGGTATGTTATTGTGGGTACATGCAGGAGTACTGCTGCACTACGACGACGCGACGCTAAAGGAGCTGTACTTCCTGCGTCCGCAGTGGCTGTGCGACGTGCTGGCGCATGTCGTCACTGTGCGCGAGATCAACCCCTTCGCTAACAACGGTAACTACTCACCGGTATACTACGTGCCATCTTATGTACGACATTATATTCAAACACGGGTAGGGCTTTCTTTCTTCTCAATCGTAACCAATTCCAAATGAAATCCAAAAGAGGTTCCAAATTCAATCACGCCCTCGCGGGCATAATGATATTCAGTACAACTTCACTCCCGGCTCCGCCGTAGGACTTTATTCACATGCTTTTGGTGAGGTTTACTTGACATATAATTTGATATTGTCGAGCTGGTGGTGTTTAAAATGTATTTTTCTGCCATGCCTTTCTATCAGCCGTCATCTCCGTTGTCACTTCTTTCTTACCCCTGTTCTTCACACAGTCCATCCATCTCTTCTTCGGCCTTCTTCTACTTCTATATCCATCCACACTCATATCTAACTCTTTTAGTTTCGTTTTATTTCTTTAAGATTTTCTTCTCTCCGCATGACATGGCCAAACCACGGTAGCCTCTTACTCATCAACGTCGTCGTGATTGTCATGTTACATGCCTCACGATATCTCGCCATTTGTCTCTGTTGAGAGACATTCTCGTGCATTCATGCAGTTTGCAGCTGACACTGCAGCTTTTATTTGATCGGCCCTCCGCATGGGAGACCTTCCGATCGGTCTGATGGGCTAGGGTAGGGCTAATGGCTAGTATAGTTGTCAAATAGGTTTTACAAATTAGAAAATTAAAGTTGTCAAAATCAATATCAATGCAACATCCTGTATAAAATAGGTAAACAATCATATTCATTCATCATGTACGTAACCTGTTAAACTGACTAAGAGACATCGTCGCAAAGGCGCCGCCGATTTGATATTACAAATATCCTGAGATATTTCGTCCAGGTATAATGAAAGTAGAAGATCTGGCGCACGTGTTCAAGGCCTCCCCGCAGCTGGCGCGCGCTGAAGAGGCCAGCTCGCTCGGAGTGTCGCTCTTGCACAAATTCGAGCTGGCTCTGTGCTGGGACGCCAGGACCCTGCTCATACCGCCGCTGCTGCCGGCCACTGAGCCACTAGCCCCGCAGGTAATCAATAAAATATATTGAATTTTACTTAGAAAACTTTCGTGATTTATTTCAATCATAATTAGAAATACGGGATTTAAACACCGATAAAACGATACGTGATAAATCCCGTATGTACGTAATTATGATATTGAATTTGTTAGAATATAGGTTTCAAGTTTTATGTAGTTCAAACGAAAACCATCGACGAAGAGACCCATCCACTACACAAATCCAAAAAATTCAATAACATCCTGAATTATAAAAATTTGTGCACGGGAGATGTACGAATTTTATAGTTCAGGATCTAGGAATATGTGTGTGTCCTTTTTCGATAATTTTCTAAGAAAAAAAAAAGGTTTACGTAGAATTATGATTTTGTGGTGAAGTCATTGGAATAAAGTGATGAAAATTTCAAAATAAGTGATTAATGAACTGTCAATGTTTTTGAAAATGGGAACAACAAAATATTCTATGATCTTTTCTTGTTCTGTAATCCATAAAAAAGATTACCATGGATTTAGGTGTTGGGGCTTCTCATTAGTCACACTTTTTATATTGTGCCATCTCTACCAAAGCCAGCCGTTGTCACTGGATCAGGTGTGAAAGGAGCGGCTTGATCCGAACGACAGGCAGGCAACAGCAACTGGCTTACGTAATAAGATCACCTGATTTTACTGATTGTTTCAAATGTAGCTGCCGGTGCGCGGTCGAGCGTGGTCGAGCAGTCGCACCAGCGGCCGACGCGCCTGGCCGGCACTGAACCCGCATCTCGCGCCGCTGCATGCCGACTCCAACCGACACACAGACTCCCCTGCGCTTATCCGTGAGTATAACATAAGATAAGATACAAAAAATATTGCCAACGAAAAATAAATCATTGATTCCATGATCCAGGTACAGTTTTTTTAAAGAGGTTGATAACGATGCGCAAATTAAGTGTGGTTGTTGTATCTTGGGCTTCTATATAGCCTTCTTCTTGTATAGCTACGTATATCAAAGCTTTTTGTTAAAAAAAAATTCTAGCCTACATTCTCCCACTGCTGGGAAAAAGTCTCCGCAAAAGCCTAAAATATAAAAAAAAAACTACGAAATAATTTCGTTCACATAGCTTAAAGAGGCAGAAGGAATGGTGGAAATCTGCCAAGGTTCGCGATAGGTGGAAGGAGTTGGGGAAGGCCTTTGCCCAGCAGTGGGGAAATGTATTCTAGTTAAAAAAAAGCTTAGAACTGACGGTGACAATCATTGGGGAAGAAAAGTTTTGAAGTGGAGACTACGCACTGGAAAGCGCAGCCTAGGACGGCCTTCCACTAGATGGAAACACGACGAAAGGTTGCTGGGAGCCGTTGGGTGTCACACTAGATCAGTCGCTTACTCAATACATTTATTGCTTTCACATGGTGTTACACGAAGTAGTTGTAGGTAGAGATAGTCTCACATATGAACTTTGGCGGTGTACCAACAGGAAGGATGACTGTGTTTTTCGTGAAATTTTTAGGTATTATATTGAAAAATATTTTGTGTCTTACAAATTTATCATAGTATGTACTTTACACATTTAATATTTTTATTTTATTATTGATCGAGCGAAGCGAGATCTCCAAATCAATTTGGGCAAATCGGCGTTGTATGTGTGTATGTTTGTTTGTCCGAGGATAACTTTCGAAGCGTTTATCCGATCATCGTGAAATTTGGTATATAAGTAGGAAGTGATGGCACAATTTTGGTGTGACTAAATGAGTTAAAAATGTGGGGGGGGGGGGGGGTTGTTGAGATATTGGGGTTCAAGAGGGGTAAAAAAAACAAAACGAGACTATCTAATCAAATGGCACGTTTAATAAAAGGTCTTTGTAAGTACATTTCGACCCTGTTTTTATTTTTAGTCTAAACCTTGTAGTTTTTAAGCTATTAGCCATAATATAAATTGAACTTTGACAAAATTCACAGGGTACACCAGTGACCTCACAGTATTGAATTTTAGTATGCGTGTGGTTTTATTAACACAAATATAGGAAAAAGTTTGAAATCCAGAATAACTGCAATTTCTACCCCAAAAAAGGAATACCAATTAACATGAACTCCCGTTACCTGTAATTTGAATAAAACTGTAGGTAAAGTTAGATGGTTTTGCATTTCGTGACTATTTTGATGGTCAAAGATAATATTTTTTTGTTTTTATGGGAGTCTCGCGAGATCTCAGTTCGGGGTGAACCACTAGTTATTATTTTATCGACAAATTCATTGGGGAAGCCTATGTTCTGATAACATTTGTATCTCCCCTCCAGAAGACGGCACCACCTCAACAGGCGAGGGCATCAGTATATCGGGTCGCAGCGGCACCCCCCTCACGCGGCTGCTGCTGGTGACGTACGTGCCATGCGGCTTCTGGGCGCGGCTGTGCTCCCGGATGCTGGCTGATGCTGCGCTGGCACGAGCTCCTCATCAGCTGTATCGAGCTGCAGAGGTAACATTATTCCGTGGCGCAGTGGCCGAATAGCCGTCTGAGCAGGAGGTTGCGGGTTTGACAGCAACCTTTATCTGATCGTCTTTGATTCATTATCATCAATCAATTCATATTTCACAATCTTCAAACTATCAACAGATGGAATCAGACGACAGTATTTCCCGCGCCCTGGAGCTGGACTGGGGGTGGAAGGTGTGGCGACAAGGGGCGCGGCTGGTCTGCGGCGCGCTCACCCTGGTGTGCGTGCGGGAGCTGCCTCCGAGCCATGAGCCTCTGCTGCCGCTGCCGCAGGAGGGCGCTCCACATCCATACGAGAACGTCAAGTAAGACAGGCCCCAAGGCTATGCCTTGAAGCACTCCGTATCTTTTATTACAGGAATCACGCCTTTTTCATTGGTGTCATACTTCAAGTTGGTCGATTACCCATCAATATAATAAATATCTTTATTTGTGTAACAGGTTATCACAGATGTTACATGACATACGTGTTAAATGCGCTGTGATCTGCACTAACGTCAAGTAATTTCATAGCCTGAAATCCTATCATCCCACAGTTACTAGGTTATTTCAAATGTGGACGTTATATTTCTTCAATGCGTCCAAAAGACAATTAATGACAAGAGATTATAAAGAGTTGAATAATAGCGGTCCTAAAAAAATGCCTTGAGATCACTAGGTAATTTTTAGGGGCACTATCCCCTCATGCTAGTCATAAACCTAACGTTAGGTGAGTTAGCATGAAGTTGTGCCACAAATCTATGGATTGAATATGGTCCCAAAAGTTTGCCTCAAAACACCTTTAACTGTTCTGTGTAAAATTAATAAACACACAAATTGGTTTAATAATGGTCTTAGTAATGTTTTTGTTTGTTTTTTAAAGAGAGATAATAAATATCTACTCGTTCTGAATGCGGCCGCTATATAGTTGTCAGTTTTATAAATACACAGCACAGTCAGTTCTTAATTGAAATTTGTATGTTTTCATGATTTTCGTGATTTTTCAAATTTGACAGATTACGCGTGAAACAAGATGGTGCGTGGTGCGAGCTAGATATCCAAAGCAGTGCTTGTATTGAAATACAGCTACCTGCGCAAAGCTGCGTCGTAAAGAGAGAAGATGGAATGCCTATATCTGGTTACCAGGTATGGTTTGGGACCTAGTGTAGGGCTTTGTAGAACGCCTTAGTTTATGAGTCTAGACTTATCGTTTTTGTATATTTTTAAAAATATTCTTGGGTTTTTGAGTAACTTAAATCAAAATATATGCGAAACTCTTTATTTGCTATACAATACTTTTACTTATTTATAACATTTTTTAAGTAAATTTGATCAAATGCTATACTATTATTCAAGAAATGGGCACTAGAATGTATGTCTACTCATAATGTCTTTCTTCTTAAACATTAATGAAATAATTTCTTTATTTTCACAGAGCATCAGTCTGGAACCAAATCCATCCATCCTGGCTAAAGTCCTTGCTATCGTGTCAGATCACGTAGACCTACTTCTAGAGGACTGGTATCCTTCACTAGGCATGTTAATCAATTTAATAAGAACAGTTAATTGTATATAGAATTATTTTTTGTGTATATATTTTGTAAATTGAATATGAGTCAAATGTTACTTGAATTAAATAAATTAATTAATAAATATCAAAACGGATTGAGGAAAGTTTTCTAAGTAAAATTGGTGAAAGGCTGATTGACTAGTTTGTTTACAACAGGTACTCGGTTCGTCCACACGTCGGAGGGTAGGTGTCTGATCACGAGAGTGGTGCCGTGTCCAGGGTGTCTTCGGGATCTACCGAGAAGTCGGGACCCTGATCAACTGGCACAGGTGAACCATCCATCTTAATATTATAAATTTGACAGTAACTCTGTCTTTCTATGTTATTGTTACGTTTACACAACTAAACGACGACCGATTTTGTTATTATTCGGTATACAATTTATTCTTCTTATTTAAATTTTATGTAATTATTATTTAATTAAATGTATAATATTTAATGTTGTTAGCTAGAAGTAAGTGCGTGCCATTAAAATAGAATTATATAGTCGCTCGGTATCAAATTTTAATGCATGCAGTCTGTCATCTGTAATTATAGTAGCACATAGTTATACCATTTATAGCGAGGTAACCGCTAAATATTAATAGCGTATGCTATGTTGATGATTCCTATTAATAAATACGTTTTTTGTTGAAAAGTTACTTTTTCAAAACAAGCTTTTATAAAATTAATAATCGGAACCGCAAGCACATTCAAATGAGCCCAAACACTAGTAGCCTACTAATATCCATTCAGAAGTTCCGTTGTCTTGCATCCGTCTCCATCATGAGACCATGTCCATGGTACCATATTATTGCATTGTCACCGAAGTTACATATGTCTTCCAAATTTCAGGTCAATCGGTTGAGGGGAACGGTTTAAAATTCAGTTGCAAGATTCCACCCGGACAAACATACCTTGCAAGCTTACAACCTACAAGCTTTTTGTAAAAAAAATAGTACAAGTTAGACATAAAAAACCAACCCATATATAAAGGGGAGGTAACCTGAAAATTTTGATAAAAATGCATCATAACGATAACACAGTCAGTTGAAGCCTGTCTTCTAAGACTTTGCTGGTTGATCCAATTTTGATGATTGTTTATTTTCAGCACGCATTCCGTCGCCTGGAGCTGGGAGCGGTCGAGCCGCAGCCGAGAGTCTCCCAGGAGTCCAGGACTTCGGATGGAGACAGCGGAGTGGGCGCTGAATCTAACGGTAAGGACCTGGTGATGTATCAACCAACAGACGTATGCATAGCTCGAAGAACGAATAGATTGTCGAATAGATCGTTGTTTGAGCACAATTCCACACATGGTAAGCGATGATGTGGTCTAAAATGGAGTACGAAGATCTAGAGGATACTTACACTGTCTTACCCTAAAGAGACCCGGATTGTAGTGTTTAGGAAACTGGTTCTTGGAGACCACTTTATGGAAAGGACGGTCCTTCGACTAGAGAGAGACGAGAGAAGATGACCTAATAAAGGTTGCTGGGAGCCGTTAGGTGCAAGCCGCACAAGAGCTAAGAATTTTGGTATTTTTCAGCCTCATCTCGCATAGGATCAGTGGAGGGCATAATGAACGCGGGCGGTAACCCAGCGCTGGGCCCGTGGGCGTGGGCGTGGGGCTGGACGGTGGAGCAGTGCATACACTGCGCGTGCGCACAGCTGCCGCTCAACTGCCCGCTGCATCCTGACGTTGCGTTGCATCACGTCGCACCTGATACTGTGAGTCGATGAATCCATACTCATATTCTCATATACTCATCGATTCTGTCCCTTTGTCTCTCAGTTTTTCTGTGTGTTACGTATTCACGATTAAACAGCTGGACCGGTCTTGATGAAGTTTATCAAAAAACTATTGTGTATCATGAGAAGGACGTAAGATGGTTGTTTTTTTTTTTGGGAAAATTAATAATATTTGGAGTGCGTCCAAGGTTAGTAAATAGTAGTTGACACATCGTCGCGTCCACTTAAAAAGGTTATTAGAGGTAAAAACCTTCATGTGCGCGTCAGACTGGGTGTGATTGGGAGGCGCTTAGGCTTGACCAAAGAGTACGAACAATAAAATGTTCTTGGTTTAACTATGTATGACTATGCTGACTCGAACGGGCAGACGACGGTTTCGGACGTATGCGATTTTCGATAATTAGTGCTGTTATAATTTAAAACACTAATTGAAGTACACGCGAATGAAGTGTACTTTTGAATTTATTTTTATGAATACATATTTATAGTATAGTGATTGTATAAGTTTGTACTTTGTAGCTGCTGCTAGACGTGCCGGAAGAGTCCCGCGCCCGCTGGGAGCACATCACGCGGCGCGCTATAGCGGGGCGCGGCGCGTTCGGCACGGTGCTGGCGGGCAGCTGGCGCGCGCCCGGCCAGGCGGAGGTGGAGGTGGCTCTGAAGGCGCTGCAGCCCGTCCCTCCGCCGCCCCGCAGCGAGCCGCAGGCGGTACATGCGTATAAAGTAGGTCGTACTCAACTTGTACCCTAGCCTCACCCATACAAATGTCTAAACTATTACAGAAATATTTATTTTGAGTCTTACTGATGTTGAAGACTAAATAATGCACACTGAAATGTACTTGAACTAAAGTTCTGATGATCGGAGAAAATCTGATGATTATGAAGCTTTTGATGGTGTTGTTAAGATACGATTTTCTAGTATTACTAATAGACACGTCATCTTGAACGAATAGACAATTATTTGTTTTTTTGCCACATACCACACAATTTCAACAAACAAAATACACAAAAATAACAATGGTGAATAGTGAAAAACAGAATCAAACATAAAGATTAATTATTTTAAAAGTTTAGCAATTATGTCGTGTGCCGTAGCAGCGAAGGACCTTGATTAAACATTATGTCAACTGGAAATATTTGAATTTTTATAGTATGAATGCAGAATTCAGATTACAGTAAAGCTTTTGATCGAGTTACACTGAAAAAAAAAACTGTCTGTATCTATCTGACTGATCTATTACCCACATTCAAGAAATTAATTTTAATGTTTGTAATATTTTCAAGAAACATCACAGGGTTCAATGTTAGTGCCACTAGTGTTCTTTACATTTAAAATGTGATATTATTTCAGGCGGCCTTATCCCGGTGGGAGCGCGAGCCGACGGCGGCGGCCTGCCGCGCGTACTGCGGGCTGCGGCAGGAGCTCACTATACTGTCGCAGCTGCGGCATCCGCACGCGGTGCCGCTGCGCGCCGTGTGCGCGGCCCCACTCGCGCTGCTGTTGGCGTTAGCACCGCTGGTATATTTCACATACACTTATCGCCTAATTCAAAAACTTCCATTTCTACTTCTCTTATTACTGTCCATGGTTCAAATCAAAATCAAATTAAAAATATTATTCATTAAAATAACAAGGATCACTGTGAAACGACAATTTTACTGCCTGTTCCTTCGCGACCAAGCCTAGAAAAAAAGCAAGAAACAAGGCTGGTTGCCTGAAAGAAATCGCTTTCAGCGATAATACCGCCGAAAGTATACTTGACTTAGATGCTTTATTATGGTGTACAATGTATTTTCTATTACATTTGTGTTTGTATGTAAATGTCTCGTGGTGTTTCAGGGTGGGTTGGACGGTATCATCCGCGAGTACCGCGGGTGCGGTTCTCGGATCGGGCCCCGCGCCGCGCGTGCCGCGCTACTGCAGGTGGCCAGGGCTTTGGAGTACCTGCATGATCGGAGGATCGTCTATAGAGATCTAAAGGTATTGGGGTATCACAGGGTAGCATACTAGGTCCTACGCTGTATCTGATGTTTTTAAATAACTTAAAACTGTCGTGATTTATTTTAATCTTTATCACGTTCATGATGAAGGTTCACGAATTGAACCGAAACATTGTCGATCGTTTCATCGATAAAACGGTATGTCCCGTGACCCCGCGAACTTCGTACCGCCTTAGAATCAATACATTTTGTGTTGCTAAGCTAAGATAGAGGTTGGTGGAAGAAGGGTAAAAATTTAGGGTTGTATGTATTTTTGAATGCTGTATCATAAAATTATAAAAACAAAAAATGTTGTCTAAAAAATAAAAATTAAGGGGTGATAGATCGTTTACGGCGCTTATAAAACAATGTACTGTTAATTTCAGTCTGAGAACGTGTTGGTATGGAAAATGCCGAAAGTGCAGGAGTCCGCCGCGGCCGAGCTCAACCCGGCGCCGGTCGACGTGCACGTGAAGCTGGGGGACTACGGTATGTATGCGCGAGTGTACGAATAATGCAAGACAAATGTTTACTTCATCTACAGTTCCCAGGCCTCACTTTTTTAATGTTCATAATAGTCTGAATATGGTTTTCAGGAAAAGAAATATTTGAAAATGCTGGAAAACCAAAAACTGCTTTTTATATGGGATTTTTGTATGAATTTAAGACCAAACAGATTGTATTTTGTATACATACAAGCTGTTTTGTTATGTGCGACATTAATTTAAAAACACACCCGGAATCGTTTTAACGGATTTTAGAGGTGGATTTAAAATTAAAGCTTATGCAGTATTCGATATATTTCCAATAAACAATTTTTTACGTAAATCGGCGGCGCCTTTGCGACTATGCCGCTTAGTCAGTTTAAAAGGTACCTAGGTGCATGATGAATGAATATGACTTGTGCACATCTTTTATACAGATATACTGTTTTATTGATTTGAAAATTTCCTATAAGGTATAATGAATTTAAAAAAAAAACCTATTTTCAATAATACTAGCCATTAGTCCTACCCGTGTTTTCATTTAATGTATTTTATTTTGAATTTCGTGCGAAGCCGGGGCGGGTCACCTAGTAGTGTAAAAAAATATTTACGTATTGATTGTTTGTCAGGTATAAGTCGACTCGCGCCGCCGTCCGGGACCAAAGGGTTCGGTGGCACTGAAGGGTTCATGGCGCCAGAGATCATGCGGTACAACGGAGAGGAAGAGTATAACGAAAAGGTGCAAATATTACACATAAGCAAACATTATAGATAATCCACAATAAAAAAACTAGGTGTTCGCGCCTCTGTGCTCGACACTTTTTATTTTTCTACCCGCTATTAGCAGATCGCCAACAGGTTTTCTGTTCGTCATCCAACGTTTGCACTGGAATCTACGCGTAACTTCAGACAGTCCGCAATTGACCCATATCGATTGTGGATGTGCTGCGCCCGCTCGAATTTTAACCGCATTTTTTAAAACCGCATAAACGTCTTTGTAATCTTAAACTCGAAACTATAAAACAACGTGTGTCGTAAGCAAATTCGGCCATCCAACGTCGAGCTCCTTGCCGTGTCCGCGTCGTTACCGCACCGCGTCTGCTTCTGTCGCCGACAGATATCGAAGGCCGCTACTGGAGTATCAAAGAAGACAAAGAACAGCCGAGAAGAAGCGCTACCAGGCTCAGGATCTGTCCGAAAGGTTTTCAACGAACAAATCTTGGACAGACGGCAACGTGTCCATATTGAGGTGATCGTAGCTTGTTCAGTGCAGCGTTCAAGGAAGACGAAGGTCAGTCTATTTTTCTTCTTCTATCTCTCGTATCAGTTAATTTCTTTGCCCGCAAGTGGAGTCGCGTTTAATGATTATATAACTTCATTACCGCGCCGAAACATTATTTGTTCCTTAGAGCCGGGATTCCTAACTATTGGGTATTTACCAGTTTTCATGCAGAAATATCTGTTCAAAACTTCATTTCTATTCGGCCTTTTTTTAAGGGAACCGTGGAAATCTCTCATTGTTTCTTTGTAGATTCTCGTGTACACCTTCACAACAGTCCGCCATTTTGTATTCCACTCCCCAAGCCGTTAATATTTCTTACCAACAAAATTTATCTTATATGTTTATTCCGCTTTCCTTGATAATTACAACTTGTATGCAATAAATACCTACAACAGTACATTGATCTTTGTTTGCGAGCGACGACTGTAGATTGGGTACCTACCTATAATTTTGGCATACGTTACAGTTTTGTCGTGTACGAGTTAATCGCAGGTAGCAGGCATTTGGTAATTCATTAAGTTATAAAAGTGTCTAGTTCACGCAAAATGACAACGCGTAGTCAAGATAAGGAAGAGTTTGTGGATGCGAAATCACTCGATCCTGATGAGATAAAACGCCTTACTTTAATTGGTAAACGTGATATTATATTTTCACGTTTGCAACAAGTATACAATCATGCCTTAAGTGCTCTCACTGATGATGTTTGTAAGGACTTATTTTTGTGTAGTATGACATCTTTAGAACGTTTAAGATCTGAATTTGATGATTTGGTTGATAAGATTAATGCAACAGAACTGTCACTGAATCCTAAATATAAAGTTAACTATCAAGCTATCAGTGCATTCGAAGATATGTATTGCCGTTGTAAGTTTGTATTTGATAAACTTAGCTTACCTAGTCAACCAGAAATCATGCCAACATCGGAACTTTTACCGCAACGCAAGTCAGTTAAATTACCTAAGCTTGAGTTAATGGAATTTAGTGGTGAACCAATTAAATGGCCAATATTTTATGAGTCGTTCAAGCGAACTATTCACGAGAATTCGGAGCTAACTGATCACGAACGCGTCCAGTATTTGATTAACAAGCTTTCGGGCCGCGCACTTTCTGCGTGTTCCGGCATAGTACCCAGCGCCGATAATTACCGCACTATATGGAACATACTTATAGATACGTACGAAGACAAGCGTAACCAAGCCGCGGCTTATTTGGATCAGATGCTTGACTTTAAATTGGCTAACAGTACAACCTCCAAGAATTTAGTTTCATTTTTGGATAAATTCTGTACTGCGGTATCAAGCTTAAAATCGCTCAAACTTGATAATTTATCTGATTTTATGATATTACATGTAGCTTTAAAGAAAATAGATTCCAGTACCGCACGATCATTTGAAATGCACTATCGAGACCGGCCCATGCCTACTTACGATGATTTGGTTAAATATATTCGCGAACAAAGTAAAATCTTAGATCGTATTGCACCGTCACCGTCATACAGTCGAAGTAATGATAATAGTAAGTCAACACATTCCTTTACCGCTGTCAGTCCCATATGCCCGCTTTGTAAACAAAACGATCATTTCACTTTATACAAATGTCCGGAATATAATGCATTGTCAATGGACGAAAGGTTTACCTATATTAAAGAACACAGTGGTTGTACCAACTGCCTAAGTGTTACTCATAGTAATGCCGCGTGTAACTCAAAGTTCACATGCCATTTTTGTGGATGCAAACATCATTCTATGTTGTGTCGAAAAAATACACTTTCGCATAACAACTTGCCGCGCTCTCATGTCAACGTAGCACAACGTGCGCCCGCGCCGCCGTACCGGGCGACTGAGCGTTTCGCCAGCGCCGACGCCGCCACCGTACCAGTGCACGCTGCTTCTGGGTTAGACCCTGTCGATCAGCTAACGGAGCCTTGCGCGCGGTCGAGACAACAAAATATATCGCTTTGCAATATGCGATCGATTTCTCCTTCGAATAGCACCTGTTTACTAGGGACGGTGCAAGTTTACGCGACCGATTTAAATGGTCATAGACATGTAGTGCGGGCTTTAATTGACTCAGGTTCGCAAAGTAATTTTATTACTTCTAAATGCCGCAAAAATTTAAACTCAACATTCGTAAAGGTTACTAATATGTTTGTTAAGGGTATTGGTTCGGCACCTAATCCGGTTAAAGGGGTTACATCGTTGGTTTTAAATTCAAGATTAAATAATAATTTTATATCACTTGACGCTTACGTGATCGAGCGCATAACTGATAGCATGCCTTCGGCTAAAATAGACCGATCACTGTTGTCATATTTGAACCGCTTACCGCTAGCAGATGATAGCTTCTCCTCGCCGTCAGATATTGACATTCTCATTGGGGCACCGCTTTTCTCCCAAATTATGTTGTCAGACCGCATCGCTGGTCCACCTGGTGGGCCCACCGCTCTCGAAACCATTTTTGGTTTTATTTTAATAGGACACGCTCCTATTACGCTCACTCATGAAACCGCTGCCACAGTAAACGAATCCTCGTTTTCTGGTGAAACTCCTACCAGCATTGCGCTGTGTTCTTACACGGAAGAACCGTGTCTAGATATGATTCTGCAAAAGTTTTGGCAGCTCGAAGAGGTAGAATGCGTACCTGTTTTGAGTTCGGCCGCCCGCGAAGCTGAAGAGCTTTTTACTAAGAACGTTTCACGTGATAGTTCCGGTCGTTATTCTGTCGCTTTACCTTTTTGCAGCGATCCTGCTGGTCTTGGTAATTCTTATTTTTCTGCAAAAAAACGCTTCTTGTATTTAGAGCGCAAGCTTTCATCTTCAGCGGTATTACGTGTGGAATACGATGCTATAATTCAGGAATATTTGCAACAGGGCTACATATCGCTGATTAAAAACGACGATTATCTTTCCGGCTATTATATACCCCACCACGCAATAGCTCGGTTAGACAAGACTACTACTAAATGGCGCATGGTAATGGACGCAAGTTCTAAAACGGATTCAGGGCTGTCTCTTAATGACATTTTACACACAGGAGATAATTTGCAAAATGAACTTTTTTTAATACTGTTAGACTTCCGCTTATACAAAACCGCTTTTACGTCTGACATAAAGCAAATGTACCTTCGTATTATGACTCAGGAAAATCACCGCAAATTCCAAAAGTTCTTATACCGCTTTGACGCTTCCTTACCACTGGACACGTATCAATTTAATGTTGTATGCTTCGGTTTACGAAGCAGCCCTTTTTTAGCAATTAGAGTGCTTCGTCAGCTTTGTGAGGATGAGTGCAACCGCTTTCCTCTCGCTTCCTCCGTCATTAAGCGGAACACGTATATGGATGACGTTTGTTTCTCTATGCCGTCTGTGGCAGAAAGTTTAAAACTCAGAGATGATCTCCGCGAGTTGTTCAAGGCCGGGGGCTTTGAACTCGTAAAATGGGCAAGTAACGCACCCGAGTTAATTGATTCTTTACCGCTCTCTGATCGTCATACCGCAAATATCAACTTTGAAGAGCCGGACACAAAGTTAAAGGTCTTGGGATTGCAATGGTCACCTATTTCCGATGACTTCATGTTTTCGGTAAATGTCGATAATCGTCCTGTTACAAAGCGTAACATTCTATCAATGATTGCCCGGCAATACGACGTTCTCGGGCTTATTGCTCCTGTGGTTTTGTATGCAAAATTAATTTTGCAAAAACTACACCTCCTACATTTGGATTGGGATGAACAACCTCCCTTAGATATTGTCAATGTTTGGCAAAACTACATCAGCGAACTGCCCTGTATCCAAGATTTGCGCTTTGGGCGCCACCTCGGAGTTCATGAAAATTCAAAGTTAGTGATAGTGGCTTTTGCTGATGCCAGCGAGAAAGCCTACGGTGCAGTCGTTTATGTTCGGTCGCAGCTTAATAACGAATCAATACCGCATCTTCATTTAGTATGTGCAAAATCAAAGGTTGCTCCCCTCAAGACCATTTCCATTGCACGGCTGGAACTAAGTGCATGCTTGCTTATGTCAAAATTAGTGCGTCGCGTTATCGACACTTTTCAAAATCGTCACGCTATTGATGATGTCTTTTGTTTCACCGATTCCATGGTGGCTTTACAATGGCTTACAGCATCACCACATCGATTCAAAACTTTCGTTGCTACGCGCATAACCAAGACAGTTGCCGCCATTCCTGCTCGCAAGTTTTACCATGTACCTGGCACGCAAAACCCAAGCGATTGTCTGTCACGAGGGCTCACACCTTTTCAGCTACGGGATCATCCAACGTGGATTTCCGGGCCAACCTGGTTGTGTGAGCATATCAGAGAATGGCCGATTGGGACAGCAGAATTAGCAAAGGCTGATGTTGAGTTACCAGAAGCTAAGAAAGTAGTTTCACTCCCTGCTATAACTGAGAAAAAGGATATTAACCCGCTGCTTGAATTATCGTCCCGCATTTCTACTTGGTTGCTACTGCTTCGTGCAGTGGTACATGTATATAGATTCATTAAAAAACTACCTCGAGCTTATAATTTTACCGCTGATGACCTTGACTTCGCAGAGATGCAAATTTTAAAGGCTTTGCAACAGTTTTACTTTTCGGACGAAATAAAGAATATTAATGCTAATCACCGCTGTTCTGGTTCGATTCAAAAACTTATGCCATTCATTGATGCGAACGGGCTACTGAGAGTGGGAGGTAGACTTCGTAATGCGGATTTGAGCTACGATCAACAGCACCCTATTCTAATGCCTCGTAAAGACCATATAGTGGAATTATTAATTCTGCATTATCATCGTCAAAACTGCCACACTGGTCCAGTTGCTTTAATGTCAATTCTTAGACAAAGATATTGGATTCTATCTTGTCGTAATATTGTACGCTCTGTCATTCATAAATGTAACTGCTGCTTTAGAGCTAAACCGAAACCAACCTTCCCGTTGATGGGTGACTTACCTACTTGCAGAGTGAACGAGGCAAAGGCCTTTACACATACTGCTGTGGACTACGCGGGTCCTATTTCTATTATTCCATTCAGAAAGCGCGGGGTGCGATCGATCAAAGCTTATCTTTGTATATTTGTTTGTATGGTGGTACGCGCAGTGCACGTTGAACTAGCCACGGATCTTAGCACGAACTGTTTTCTATCCGCTTTCAAACGGTTTCTGTCCCGCCGGGGGGCAGTTTCCGTCATGTATTCCGATAATGGCAAGAACTTCATTGGAGCCAAAAATGCGTTATCAGAGGTTTATAAATTGTTGAACTCCGATGAGTTCAATGAATCGTTCTCGGGTGAGCTATCGAACCATAGAATCAGTTGGAAATTTAATCCGCCTAGGAGCCCACATTTTGGAGGCAATTATGAGATCTATGTGAAAGCATTTAAGGCACATCTTCATCGAGTGATTGGCTCACAACTATTAACTTACGAAGAAATGCTAACAGTTCTTACGCAAATCGAGAGTGTTATTAATTCGCGTCCGCTAACTTTATTGAGTGAAGACCCGTCTGAGCCCACCGCCTTGACACCCGCACACTTTTTGATGTCTACCCCGCTTAACCATTTGCCTGCGTGTAGTATGAATGATGAGCCGCCTAATTTATTGAAACGATACGCTTTGTTGGACCAAATGATTCAGTCGTTCGCAAAACGCTGGAAATTAGAATACTTACATTTACTCCAATCTAGAGAAAAGTGGAATACGCCTTCGAGTTCTGTTGTTTTAGGTTCTGTAGTTCTCATAATAACAGATAATATACCCCCCCTTTCCTGGCCTCTTGGGATCGTGGTTGCCCTCTACCCTGGCAAGGACAACGTCTGCAGAGTAGTTTCCGTTAGGACCGCTACAGGTATATACAAGAGACCTGTAATACGTCTTTGTGTTCTACCTTCACAATAGATCCCTTCTTGCACCCCGGTCAATGTTATTTTTAGTTTTAACGCATTTTCTTACCGCTTATTTTTCCCGCATTTTTTTCCCCGCATTATTTTTTTTTCTTTTATTTAAAAACCATTGGTTTTTAGGCCGGGGGCAATGTTCGCGCCTCTGTGCTCGACACTTTTTATTTTTCTACCCGCTATTAGCAGATCGCCAACAGGTTTTCTGTTCGTCATCCAACGTTTGCACTGGAATCTACGCGTAACTTCAGACAGTCCGCAATTGACCCATATCGATTGTGGATGTGCTGCGCCCGCTCGAATTTTAACCGCATTTTTTAAAACCGCATAAACGTCTTTGTAATCTTAAACTCGAAACTATAAAACAACGTGTGTCGTAAGCAAATTCGGCCATCCAACGTCGAGCTCCTTGCCGTGTCCGCGTCGTTACCGCACCGCGTCTGCTTCTGTCGCCGACAGATATCGAAGGCCGCTACTGGAGTATCAAAGAAGACAAAGAACAGCCGAGAAGAAGCGCTACCAGGCTCAGGATCTGTCCGAAAGGTTTTCAACGAACAAATCTTGGACAGACGGCAACGTGTCCATATTGAGGTGATCGTAGCTTGTTCAGTGCAGCGTTCAAGGAAGACGAAGGTCAGTCTATTTTTCTTCTTCTATCTCTCGTATCAGTTAATTTCTTTGCCCGCAAGTGGAGTCGCGTTTAATGATTATATAACTTCATTACCGCGCCGAAACACTAGGCAAATACTGTGTAAATGTGCTTCGACTCAGCGTTATGCCCGCCGTAATGGTAAGCAAATTGAAACTGCTGGATTAGCACGGACTGGCCATCAATGCCAATGGTGAGTACATCACTCACCTACGATTTTCCGACGATATCGTGGTCGTGGCAGAATCACTAGGTCCTAAAATGAACTTGGATAAAACGAAAATCATGTCAAATGGCCATGTGGCGCCCCCCCCCCCCCCCCCGATATCAGTTAGGAACTCTAATCTCGATGTTGTTGACGAGTACGTCTACCTAGGACAAATAGTCCAATTAGGCAGCGTTCGGGAAACTGCGTGACGTCTTCTCGCCCAAAATACCTGTATTTGAATTTTAAATTTAGTTTTTTTCCTTCAGGTGGATTGTTTCTCATTCGGTATGTTGATGTACGAAGTGATATCTGGGAGGCAGCCGTTCGAAGGCCACGAGGCGGTGAAAGAGGCCATTTTGGAGGGCGCCAGGCCTTCCTTGTCGCCCAGGGTAAGTTAGTAACATGCTGAAGTGACAGTGGGCGGGGCACATTGATCTATGAACTAACGGCCGTTGGGGCACAAAAGTGCTCGACCACTGGAATATAAAGACGACCTTTAAAGGCTGCTGGTAGCCGTTAGGTGCCATAGCGATATGGATATTAATTCCGTCTAACAGAATAATTATATGTTTCTAAGCCGTTTGATACTGTCAACCCACTACCTACTTAATCTAGAAGTTTGGTCAAGTAAGGATTTGGGGGTCATTAGTAAGGTGATGTGAGTCGTATCCATGTAATCGCTCCCAACTAGTTGTGGTCTGTGGCTTTCTACCTCTTGCAAAAATAGTTCCATCTGGGGTGGTCCAGGGTTCGCACCTCGGACCTCTATTCTTTCTTATCTTTATTAACAGTTCTCTGCGCTATGTCAAGTTTGTGCACAAGTAAACTCATATCTTTGAGTAACACGTAACATGTTTTCAGGAGCTAGAGTACCCGATCTGCATGTTGGAGACGATGCGTCGCTGCTGGGCCGGAGCCCCCGGGCTGCGCCCTTCGGCCGGGGCTCTGGTGTCTGCACTGTCCGCGCCGGAGTACTGTGCGCTGCGGGATGCGGCCGGCGCCCGGCGCGGGACGCACCACGCCGCGCAACGCATACACCTACCAGGTATAATACTCAACATCTTCCTGCCCATTGCCCACATTATGTGGTGTCAGCAAAACATTTTTTAACAATTTATGAATGTTTATTATTGGCGGTTGTTTAAAATATTTTTAGTAGCAGAACAAATGAAGGTTTATAATTTTATGAGCTAGGTATTAGATACATAAATTTTGCAAACAACATGTTAGTAAATTATTTCTGCATGGTAATTACAATAGAGAGTTATCTATAGTTTTGATTTCATTAGTAAACTTGGAGTATCAGTACATTTATATATTGTCTTAGACACGGACGGTTCGGGCTGGGAGCTGTGGTATGGCGGCGGCGAGCCCGAGCGAGCGCATTCGCTGCTCGTGCCGAATGCTCAGTTCACGCATCACCACACCATCAGGATACCGCCCGGTAAGTTTGTTATTGGGGGGTAAAAGCTACTCCTTGTATGTATTAATCACAACCCTTTTTGAGCCAGTCGGATTTGTAGCAAGATCGTAAATTGATGATTCAAAATTATCTAAAAAATGATGTGAATTTACGCATTTTTTGGTATATTCCATAATTAGAGATTGTGTAGGTATATTCCTTGAAACAACCAAGACTTTTGATACTGTTTACTCTCCTATACTATTAACCGAACCAGAGTCGATTGAAGTCTAAGTCAGTCACTTCAATGGTTCAAAAACTACCTTACTCATAGAACACAGAAAACTAGAGTTGTCAAGTTTAGGAATAGCGAAGATGGAATAAAATCTGGTGTACCGCAAGGCATTATACTCGGCCTGATCCCTTTCCTAACATATACAGGATGCTTCAAAGTATGTATGTTAACCCGATTGCACAGATTCTTCCTGCACTGAAATTAGTCAATTAAAATAAAATGGTTTGATTGAATGAAAAGCGTCTTTACGTAATTTCCCAGTGCTGAAGTAAATGGCGGCATTAGTAACCCAGTGGTGTTGTCATCAGATAAGGAGGAGCCGGTCATGGTATCTGCCATCTGTCGCGTCGGCTCTAAGATCTGGATCGGAGACACTGCCGGGAGGATATCTGTGTTCTCGTGAGTTTTGTTACAAAATGCTTCACAACATAATAATATTAATATTAGCATTTACTTTGCTGACATTTTCTATAATTATTAATAACTAGCGGTTGCCCACAATTTCGTACGTGTTACATAAAAATAGGTGACGCGTACGAAATTGCGGGTATTCTATTAAATGTAAGGTAACCTAGAAATAAAGCTGAACTCGCTGTTGCAACTTGACACCCCATTTTTATTACATGGGACCTGATCTATGGGATAAAAAGTAGCCTATGTGTTAATCCAGATTATAATCTACGTACATATTAAATTTCATCGAAATCGCTTCAGTCGTTCCGTCGTAATTGAGTAACAAATAAACAAACGAATAATAAATAAACAAACATCCAAACTTTCGCATTTACATCTACATTTACATTTACTTTCGTATATATTAGTGTGATGTAATTTGTTTCTCTGAGATTGATTGTATACATAAATCATTAATCGTTTCAGTATTAAACTATAAATTGTTAATTAGATTTTATTCGTATACCATATTTGTTGAAGTGGAACGCTTTTTTTATACTACATAGAGATGAAACGTGGTAAATTATGTTGAGTAACGACTATTGGCTATTGGCTTTACTATTAGCTTCCGCCCTCGGCTTGGCACGCGTGGTTTGTCAATAAAAAGTAGCCTAGGTTTTAATCCAGGTAATAATCTATCTATATACCAAATTTCATCGTCATAGGTTCAACCGTCATAATTACGACGTGATCGAGTAACAAACAAACATTGTACATTGTTCAAAATATTGTCTTCCAGTTCATCGACATGTGAATTGGTTTGGTCGGTCCGTGTTCAAGACGTAGTGGGCGGCACGCGGTCACCCATCGCGGCGTTGCAGCCTCTACATAGCCTGGAGAGGGTCGCGCTGGCACTGAGCTGTGGCAGGTAAGGGTCACCCAACACGCACATAGTCCTGGAGAACGAAGGTGACTAGTGTATTTCTACAAGTTTCTCAAAATATTAACAGACATTGCTGAAAGTGCGGAACGGCAACGCCGCGCCCCACACATGCTCCTCGACATTCCTTATTTTCATAGCAGATTGGCAACGTCGCGTGAAATAGAGTAGCCTAGGAAGCTAGAGACAATCTTAACTTTAGCATGGAGAAATAAAAAGCGTCATTTAGATATAACTAGTGGTTCGCCCCGAACTGAGATCTTCGCGAGTCTCCCATAAAAACAAAAATATGTTATTCGTAATCTTAGACTATCAAAATAGTGCCACGAAATAAATAACCAAAGAATTTGACCTACAGTTATATTCAAATTACAGGTAACGGGAGTTCATTTTAATTGGTTACTCTTTATAGGAGTACAAATTGTAGTTATCCTGGATTTCAGACTTTTCCTTATATTTGTGTTACTAAAGCTATACGCATACCAAATTACAACACTGTGGGGTCACTGGTGTACTCTGTGAATTTTGTCAAAGTTCAGTTTTTATTATGGCTAAATAACTAAAAAACTACAAAGATTACACTAAAAATAATCTTCCATTAAGCAATGATCCTCTCTATCCAAAGGTTGTCTGAAAGAGATTGCTTTGTTAAGCGATTAGACCGCCCATTATGCTTACATTTATTTGTTTTTTTTATAACTGTTGTGTTTAGCTTGTAAGATATAATAATGAATATTCATTCATTCAATAAAACGGAGTCGAAATGTTCTACTAAAGACCTCTTAAACATCCCATTTGACCTAATAATAGTCTATTTTTTTTTTTTCATCACTACTCGAACCCGATTATCTCAACAACCCTTACATATTTTAGCTCCTTTATTTGATTGTGCCATCACTACCTAACTGTATATCAAATTTCACGATGATCGGATCAACGCTTCGAAAGTTATCCTCGGACAAACATACATACATACAACGCCGATTCGTGCAAGTTAAATTGGAGATCTCGCTTCGCTCGATCAATTATTTTAATATTGTGTTATGAATTTTCAGATTGTTCCTAGTATCGTCGGCGCGCCCGGAGGCGGAGGGCAGCTTCGTGCTGACAGAGCTGGGCACCGCGACAGAACTGTGCTGCCTCGCCGCCAGCACGCAGACACACGAGTATGTACCATTTCACTTTTATTTTTTAGTTTCCCTTCAAGTTTTCCATTTAAAACATTACCTAACCTCATTTTTACTGCCCTTCTTCTTACCTTTATTTTGTAATATCTCAATTCCGGTCATAATCTATCTGTACACCAAATTTTATCGAAACCGTACCAGCCGTTTAGTCGTAATAACTTAACAAACACACAGAGAGACAGTGTTACTTTTGTATTTATACGTTTAGTATGGATAATACTGACAGTGAAGCTTTTTTCAGTGATTGAATTTTAAGGCTTTTAGACATTCAAAGACTCAGTTAAAACTAGTTTTCACCGGTTATGAGTTTTGACTGTATTAATATAATGTATGTAACTGAAACATAAAAATGAAAGTACGTAAATCGCTGAAAAGGTTTGCTCTTCCAGACAAACTTAAAATAACTAAATATGGAACTGTAATAAAATCATTAATTTTTATTTTTAGTTAATTGTAATAGCCCATATTGTCTCATTATTGGGCAAAGACCTCCCCCCATTTCCCCCAACGGCCCAGTGGCACCGTTTGCCAGTCCTTTTCGGCGAAGTCCAGCTCGCAAGATTTATTTTATATTTTATGTTATTGCCTTCGAGAAATCGACGAAAAGGTAACGTTGAACTCGACATTGTCCATCGTGGGTTTCGACTGAGGCGCTGAAACAATACATTAATCATATTAGATAAACATACCATACCTATTTCTGCTGCCAAGGGGGCTTTACACCTGTATGCCTCAAGTTGATGAACGCAGGGCTGGCTTAGAGCACGTTTCTAAGGTGTGTGACCTCCGAGGTAATCATTTGTTAACATCAGGTGGGCCATTGATTGATCCATCTCCAAGTCGTATAATAAAACATACATACATACATACAACCTAACAAGTAACTTGTTCACAAAAATATAACCGATTTAACCGAACTACCGAACCGATTTTGATAAAATTTCTATGAAACCAATCTGAAAGTATATCCTTTCAAATAAAAAAACAATTATCTAAATCGGTTGATAAATGACAGAGTTCTGAGGTAACAAACATAAACCCGAATTGCGTCCCTATAAAATTTGAGGGTTACCCTCAATTTTTTTGGGATCCCATCATCAGATTCTGACTTGGTGCCGATGGGACCACCTGGAAAGTATGCCCTTTTAAACAAAAAAGAATTTCTCGAATCGATCTAAGCGCCTTCGAGTAATCGGGGAAAATATATTAAGAAAAAGGTTACGACGAATTACCTTCAACAGTATAGTTTCCTCCCTTGACGCAGGTCAATGACCTTCTTTTGTAAATCAATATCATCAATACGAATGCAGTGAGTAAAATCACGCACACGATTATGTAAATCCAAATATCTTGAGTCCTGAAAATAATATATATAAATTATAATAAACAAGCTTCCGTTCGCGGCTTCGCACGCCTAAGTCTCAATCCCGGTCATAATTTATCTATACACCAAATTACATCGAAATTGGGTTAGTCGTTTAGTTAAAACCGACACAAATAGACAAACCGAGGGACAGAGTTTCTTTAAAATTTGTAAGGTTAGTAAGGATAGTGCTGGACATTTCACACAGCGCTATATAGCCCAAAACTAAGCAAAGCTTATACTATGGGAACCAGATAACTGATAGAATACTTATAAACATATTGTTTTTCTAAATACATACTTATAATATATAGAAAAATACCCAAACACGGAACAAATATTTGTATATCTCTTTTTGTGTGTCTCAGCCGGCTATTCGCCTACTCCGCCACAGAGGTTGTCAACACCTAAAGACTTTAGCATAGCATAGGGCACATTAGTTCGTTATAGTGTGCGTACATACCAGGAATGATGCGGATGCAGATTTTTTGACATCCGCGAATGCGAATGCTGATGCGAATTTTTGAAGGCTCACATCCGCGGACGTGGATGTGGATGCGCATCTTAAGGTTTTTTTTAAAACTAGTTTTAAAAAAAAATCTTAAGATGCACCAACACTCAACATAAAACTCGCTCAATATGCAATACTCACAATAACACTCAACAATTGCAATGTTCATACGATAAGCGCAAGTAAACACGTTGTGATTGATTTTTGAGATACAAATGATAAACAATAAAAAACGCGTCGGATCTTGTCATCAAAATCTTCGCTCCTATTGGTCAATCAGCACGTCCCACGGCATGCGCCACTCGCAAGCCCCACACAATTTCTTTCTTGTCGCGACCTGCACTGCATCCGCATAAACATCCGCATCGATTATTGCTGATGCAGGCGCATATGTCCAAATCGATGCGGAGGCGACGCATATGCGGATGCGAATATCCACTATACTCACTCGTTATCTGATGGTGCATCCACTGTTTCACCGACAGATGTCTCTGTCGTCGATATCTCGCTATATGTTACATCAGTCACATTATCCGCATACATAGACGAAATCGCTTCATATAATATATCTTTATACGATGATATAGGTTCTGCTGTAGACATTGTTGTAGACACTGTTGCAGGCTCAGCTGTAGTTGACGTAGTGGTTATAGGCAAGCATGTATAAAAATTGCCAGCACCTGGAATAAAAAGATTCGTTTTAGATTCTAAATCACTTATTGCAAGAAGGTTTACTTGGAGAGTGTTCGTCCGACGAGATACTACGCGTACCACCGTATTTTTATTATAAAAGTATTATATTAATCTAATAATCGGGTCTTAATCTATCTGTGTACCAAATTACATCGAAATTGGTCCAGTCGATTAGTCGTGAAAACGTAACAAACAGAGAGACAGAGTTTCTTTAAAATTTATAATATTGTTATTTTTTTTAAACTGGATAGATCTTCGTTTGAGCACAATCTCACCTGATGGTAAGCGATGATGCGGTCTAAGATGAAGCACGATATAAGATATGGATTGTACCTTGGTAGCCATCATTGCACTTGCAAGTGTTGGGGCCCACGCAGAGGCCGTTGAAGCAGGAGGGCGAGCAGACCGGCTGGCAGCTGTTGTTGTCGACTAGCCGCCAGCCGTCGTCGCAGCCGCAGGTGTCCGGTCCCACGCACGTGCCGTTGTTGCAACCGGTCCAGCAGTACGGCTCGCAAGTGTTCACAACTGATCTCCTGAACATTCATATTAAACATTTATTTATTACATTTTACAGGTGCTTACAGTTTTGCTTTATGTATGTCCCCGATTACTCGAAGACGCCTGGATCTATTCGAGATTTTTTTTGTTTAAATTATATACTTTTCTGGTGGTTCCATTGGCACCAAGTGATGGGATGGGATCCAAAAAAAAAATCGAGGGCAACCCTCAAATTTTATAGGGACGTAATTCAGTTTTATGTTTGTTATTACCACCTCAGAACTCCGTTATTTATCACCCGATTTGGAAAATTCTTTTTTTATTTGAAAAGATTTGAATAGACTTTCATATTGGTATCATAGAAATTTAATCAACATCTGTTCAGTAGTTTGATTAAGTCCGTTATATTTTTGTTAAAAAGTTACTTGTATAAAGGTGGTTTCATTGATATTTTAGGACTTGATATTCAAACAATAATTGTTTGAAATTTTAAAATTTTCTAGGGTAATGAATTTGAGAAAAAACTTTTTTGCAACAACATTAGCCGTGTTTTCATTTAATGTCGTACATAACCTTGTCTGCCATACACGTTTGGTCTTTCGTTTGTCCGGGATCAAACTGAACCGTTGAGTTCGGTCGCAGCGGACGCACGATTGTCGCGTTCGGTTCGAATAATCTCGTTTCTCGGTCTTGTTACGTCTCGGTGACGGCGGCGGTGAACAAACACCTGCTAAAGATGACATTTACCTATATCCATAATTGCAGTTGCACGTTTCTGGCTGGACACATGTTCCGTTGTGACAGGGCTCCGTACAGACAGGCTCGCAGATCTGCGATCTATATTGTATATAAAAGAACAACATTATAGCTACAACATATCGCTGAAATCTCTACCAAATCTGTCGATTATTCAAATACTCGAATGAATGAATGTGAACACTTTATTCTATATATATATATAATATTCTAGACAGGTTGATGGAGACGGAAGAATCGCTGACTCTATCACACAGACCCCGTAGTTCAATAGCGCACTCTATGTTCCTTTACCTTACTGACTCAATCGAAATAACAAAAATTATCTTTAAACTTAAACAAGAAAGCTCTCCCGGTCTAGACAATCTATCAGTTTCTTTAATCAAAAAATCCATGCCCTCCATTATTGCTCCTCTCAGTCACGTCTTCAATCTAAGTCTACAATCAGGAATCTTTCCTGAATACTGGAAGATCGCAGCAATCTCACCAATCTTTAAAAGTGGTTGCAAAAGCCTCCCAGATAACTATAGATAGACCTACAGCATTGCTAAGTATTGTCTCATAAATCCTAGAGAAGATTGTAGACAATCGATTGGTCCCATTTTTAGAAAAAAAATAACCTTATCTCCGAAAGACAACTTGGCTTAAGAAAGAGCAAATCAATCGAAGACGCCGTGACACTTCTTGCCAACCTCGTATCATCTCACACCGAAAATGGTAAATATTGCTTAGGAGTGTTCATTGACTTGGCAAAAGCATTTGACACCGTTTCGGTTGCTTTGCTCCTGAAGAAGCTAGAATCCGTCGGAACACGTGGAGTCTCCTACGAATGGTTCAAGAGTTACCTAACAAATCGTGCGCAATGCGTCAAAATCTCCAACCAGCTCAGTAAACAGCTTCCGATTAACTTTGGTGTTCCGCAAGGAAGTGTCCTGGGCCCAACCTTATTGAAACTATATATCAATGACATTCTTGATCTTCCACTAAATAATGCCGAAGTGATAGCTTACGCCGACGATACAGCGATCATTTTCCATGGTGACAGCTAGGAAAGCGTTTACTAACTCGCGGAGAAAGGACTATCAACTATTTGTAAAGCATTCAGCTACAACTTACTCACGATTAACATCAAAAAAACCAAATGTGTCGCTTTCTCAAAGACTGCGGTAGCTAGCCCCCTTAATTCCCTCGCTCTTCACATTCACTCATGTTTCATGAACAACTCCCCCTGCACTTGCAGCACTATCGACCGGATCTCATCAATAAAGTATCTAGGAATAACATTAGATGAAAATCTCACATAAAAACAACACCTCTCTGATTTGTCCGGCCGAGTAAGAAAACTTATCTTCGTTATGAAAAAACTTCGTGACTGTTCCCCTCAAGATATTCTGAGATTAATTTACATTTCCCTTTGTCAGTCGATAATGCAAAACTGTATCCCTGTGGGGGGTAGTAAACGCTACTTCATTCAGTTGGAAAGAGATCAACGGGCACTTATCAAAGTCACCCTGAAAAAACCTTTTCGCTTCCCTACCGATAACCTGTACAGCGAATTCAAGGTTCTTCTAGTTTGGCAACTCTTTGTCATAAATGCATGCATAAAGCCTCACAGAAGCATTAGACTCCGTCCGGATTACGAGGATCTAATGGCCAGGCGTTCATACAGAATCCCTCTTCCATGCACACAATCACAATGTATGAGCAGACGCAGGCCTGCATTCTCTCTTCCTACATACAACAATGTCTGTAAAGTATGGGACTTAAAAAACTGTTTCACTTACGCATGTAAAAAAATGGTTCACAGATGGCTTCAAAACCTAACTTATTGCGATACAGAAGAACTGATCTAATTACATACACACACTGCTACATCCTTTCATACATTCTTTACACCCACATGCACCACATTCCATCATACACTACACACCAGCACACTCTATACACCAACACCCTTCAACACACTCCCATAATTACACACACACGCACACACAATCCCCCTCCTAACCTTTGTCCCTCATTCAGTGTCTTATGAATTCTTACCTAATTTTTTGATAAATGGGTAATATATAACCTAATAGCAATATCTTATAAACTTAGCTACTTTGTTAACTGCATTCTAGAAGCCCAAGACACAAGCTCCGTGCTTAGTTTGGGTCTCGCTGTCAAACACTTAAAAAAACTTTGTATCTGATTTAAAAAAACGTGGCAAATTATGTATATTTCTATTGGCAATAAACATTTTTATCTTTATCTTTTATTGTACACCATAAAAAAAATACAGACAAAATAGAAGACACATAGCAAATAGTACATTATTTGCGGCGGGCTTATCGCTCTGCAGCGATTTCTTCCAGACAACCTCGATTTCAAACCCTAAATTTGTGTCCCTAATAATGTTGCCAGGTGTACCGATTCACCCTTGATCAGGACGCCGAATGTCCCGATTTTTCACTAACCTCCTTAGTCCGTATTTATTTATTTCTTCTATGTACCTACATAAATTGTAAGGAACACATTTATTAACATAATTAAGATACAATTATTTACATGACTATTAGAAAAACTGACAAGCAGATAAAAATAAAATGATGATTCACAAAAACCTGTTTTTTGTGTAGCCATTGTACCTAGCTGTCCTGATTTGAAAACCAAAATCCCGATTATTTGAACCTTGATTGACGACCTCCGTGGCGCAGTGGGCGAACAGCCGGCTGAGACGCAGGAGGTAGTGGGTTCGATTCCCGCCGCGGGACAAATGTTTGCATGATCTACAGATATTTATTCCGGGTCTGGTTGTTTTTCTATATATTATTTGTAATTACAAAAAAAAAGTATATAAGTATTCTATCAGTTATCTGGTTCCCATAGTACAAGCTCTGCTTAGTTTGGGGCTAGATAGCGCTGTGTGAAATGTCCAGCAATATTTAATTTAATTTAATTTTGTTCTCAAATTTGAGACACTGGACTTGGCAGAACTGGCCCCTACGGTTTGAACAAATGAGTAGGTATGTGTATAATAGCTTACCCAAACGGTGTTGCGGTGAGCCTGTAGCCGTGATTACAGCTGCATGTCATGGGGGCCGTGCACACTCCGTTGTCACACTCGCCTCCGCAGTCTGGGAGGCAATTGCGACGGTTGCTGGGATCAGGGCGGTATCCTGGAAGGCATTTGCAGACTCCAGGGGCGTGGCAGTAGCCGTTATTGCATTCTGGTATGCAGATTGGCTCGCATTTCAAGCTAAAATAAGTTTTTACAAAAATCTATTAAAATAATTATTTTAGTTTTTTAATCAGTTTTTGTTAGCTTCGCTTTAGTTATATTCAGAGGTTGTCTGGAAGAGATCGGTGTGATAAAGCCATTTTCAATCGACTTTATAAAAGGTGGAGGTTTTAAATTCGGCTCTATATTATTGTTAACCGGTCAAGTGGCAAGTCTAATAAAAGGTCTCTGTGAGTATATTTCGACCCTGTTTTTATTTTTAGTTTAAACTTTGTGGTTTTTAAGTTATTAGCCAGATTAAAAACTGAACCTTAAAATTTACAGGGTACACCAGTGACCCTACAGTGCTGAAATTTGGTATGCGTGTAGCTTTAGTGACACAAATATAGGGAAAAGTCTGAAATCCAAAATAACTGCAATTTGTACCCCTAAAAAGTGTAACCAATTAATATGAACTCCCGTTACCTGTAATTTTAATTAAACTGTAAGTCAAGTTCGTTGGTTATTTATTTCGTGGCAATATTTTGATAGTCTAGGATTACGAATAACATATTTTTGTTTTTATGGGAGACTCGCGAAGATCTCAATTCGGAGCGAACCACTAGTATCTCAGTAGTAGGGTAAGTTTGAAGTGGGCGGTAAGCTGTTATAAATGTATGATTACTCACGCGTGTGGTGAGTCAGTCTGTATGTAGCCGGAGCAGCAGATTAATGTGATCCTCCTTAAAAACAAACATATAAAGTATTATGAAATTATCATATAATTACATATTATAAATGCGATCCACAACAGTGACGAACATTCCGTTAAAAAAATGGTGTGTGGCTGTGTCATGGACACGGCCGTGTGCTGTACGTAACAAGTAATATTTTCTGTACAAAATATAAAATACGCTAATTTATGTATATTGTAATAATGAACACTAAGAAGTCCTTCGGTTCATGTCACTAAATGGAAATCTCGAAAGCAGCAAAATAACCTCAAAATAGCACTTAGCGTAACGGATTCTTTAATCCTTTAGCTATTATCCAGTGGTTTAATTACACGTTGGACGGAGATGATAGATATGTAGCTGCAACACAAAACTGTATTCCCCGATTTTGTTATCATTCGTTTTTTGAATTGCCTCCCACTATGGAAGTAATTTTAAAAACTTATTCCATGTTCCATTTTCAAATGTAGTAATAACTTTTTAAATATTGTTTATGTAAGTGGCCAATTCCGGAAACTTTTAGTGCGACCTATGTATAAGAACTCGATACTGTAAGTAGCTTATTAATCGCAGGCGCCGATTACGAAGCCGCCTACAATTTGTCATGTTTTAATCGTAACTCCAGTGTCATCACATCGCACTATCCAGATTAATAGTTTCGTCATATATACAGGGTGTTTGGTAATATACCTACTGACGATATTCAAGTGACGGTTTCTCAAAACATAAAAAAAGATTTCTCGACAACAACAAAACTACTAGTTATATTACAAAAAATAAAAAATGTTGAAAATTAAAGGGTGTCCCCATACATACATAGTTGACGCCCTCTGTATGGGCGCTCATACAATTTAGAGGACTAGCTTAATCGGCACCAACCTCAAATAAGGTAAATAAATTAAATTGTGCTATTGTGTGAAAGAAAATATTTATTACAGATGATGAAAATATTTATTTTATATTGATAAAGGTACGTAACTCGCACTTGGCCGTTTTTTTTTACAATCAAATCTCAAAATCCAAATATGCATTTGTTTTTTTAAATATGACACTTTTATTTCTCCAAAATTTGAGCTCATGTTCCTTTCAGCATTTTTCTCGTAATCAATTCAACCTGTATAGTAGATACACCCTAAAATCATTACCCTTCTTCTGAGCAGTCGGGTGAAATGGCATACTTTTTTTTATCTAGAGACTAGATGCTGTCCCACTGCTGGGCAAAGGCCTATCCACTTATCTCGATCCTGTACCAAATCCCATGTCCCTATAAAAAGCGGCCAAATCATCACGCCACCGCCATCTTTTTATAATAATTTATGATATTTTTATCATTTTATTATTAAAAGGTACATACTTTCTATGACGCCTTTTACAGATTCCCACATCGTCACATAACACAAACTGAATTAAACTAATACAAAATAAAAAACAAACTCTTTTCAGTTGAACTGACATCTCAACAACTTGACTGACTGATATTAAACTATTATTATAAATATAATACGAACTCATTTTATTAATGTTGGTAGGGTGACCACAATATGCCGAGAGCTTACCCCGAGACTTCAAATAAAATACAATCGTTTATTTGCTAGAATACACAGGTTTTAAATCTATGCTTGTCAATGTATTCAACCTGCATGCATGCGTGCTAATATGTGTCCCCATTCGACTTCGCCGGAATACTCACATCCTATCCCTCCTTTTCAACATCCTTCGTAATCCGTCCATACCTTGTTATCTGAAGGAACGCTTCGAGTTCCTTCATTGCACAAATTCCCGAACACTCCGATCCTCTGAAAACCTCCTTCTCAAAACACCGATGCATAGAACCAGTTTCTATGCAAACTCCTTTTCCGTCCAAGCTGTCCGATTATGGAATGCCTTGCCGGTCTCCATTAGAAAATCCCCCTCACCTTCCGTATTTAAAGCTAGACTCGAAAACTTTTATCTCCATGAAGAGTCGTGATTATTCATCTGATCTATAATATTATTAATATATGTATATATTAATATATGTATGTATGTAAGTACATATTTATTTATTTTATATATGATATTTACTTATTTAAAATTATTTATGTACCTATTGTTTATGTATTTAAGGTTAAGTAATTTTTCTTTTTCTATTATTAAGTTTATTCTTTTTACACCTCAGCCAATCTTCCATTATGCAATGATCCTCTCCATCCAAAGGTTGTCTGGAAGAGATCGCTTTGTTAAGCGATAAGACCGCCCATTATACTTACATTTATTTGTTTTATTTTTATTTTTATATCTGTTGTGTTTAGCTTGTAAGGTATAATAAAGAATTTTCATTCATTCATTCATTCATGTGTCAATAGGTATTTAATTAACAATGTTAATATTAAATTTTAATATTCAAATAAAAAGTACTATAAAAACAATTGTCTAAAAGCCACAGCGTCAGGTTTTTCTTAAATTCTTTGTAATACTTTCAGTTCCTCAGGTACTTCAGGTATTTTATTGATTTTTTTTATGGACATATTGTAAAATTTTTTTCTAAAGAAGTAGATTATTAAACAAGGGGATAAAGCAGTGTCTTGCGTCTCAGGCGTTATATTGAATCCCGAACGTAACGAAGGATTCTAGAGTTAGCACACGAGCGAGCGAGGGAGTTACTAGAATCCTGAGTGTAGTGAGGGATGTAAGGCTCGCCCAAGATGCAGACAGCTTTATCCACGAAGAGAATACTCTACTTTTCATACTTTCTGCGAGACAATAAAAACCAATTCTAGGTTGATGCTTTCTGTGTAAAAGTTAGTTCGATTTACGAATAAGTTCTTATTATGTGGGTCTCTTTGGTGGAAATTTTAATACAGATGAGGTACCAAATTCAAATCACATTATGTCCGCGAGGGCGTAATGAAACTCAGTACAACTTTACTCCCGGCTCAGCCGTAGGGATTTGATCTTTCGGTGAGGTTTACATGACATTTGAAATTGTTGAGCGGGTGGTGTGAAAATATCCTTTTGACATGGAGGTCTTCAGCTTCAGTCTTCAGCTTGGAATCTGTCAAAAAGTGCTTATAAGAATAAAGTTTATTTAGACTTCAACAATTATATGTAAAATCAGTGAAAACTATTTGTAGTTTAATTTGCAAGACCTTATTATGTATGCAGTTAAATTATCCCGGCTTGGGAAATAACCGCTAATAATGGTCACCCGAGTGCCATTTTGTTTTATACGTGATATCTGCAGGATATATGCATCCTGATGAATAACTCTCTGGATTTATCAAATAATACGGGCAATTGTGTAACATATTGTTTGTTTATGTATTTGTTTGTTTTTGCAGAGTGTCGGTGTGGGCGGGCGGGGCCGGGCTGAGTGCATATAGCGTGAACAGCGCAGGAGTCAGCTCGGCGGAGCAGCTGTCGACGGCTCGCGTTACTATACTAGCTGCTGCCGACGACACTCCCTCCGTCTTCGCGTACGCCGACCCAGGTTACTTATTCAACGTTTATTCAATAATTACTGATTACTGGCAAATCGGCGGTGTATGTATTTTTGTCCGAGGATAACTTTCGAAGCGTTTATTCGATCATCGTGAAATTTGGTATAAAAGTAGGCAATGATGGCACAATTTTGGTGTGCCTCAATGAGTCAAAAATTTTGGGGGGTTGTTGAGATATTGGGGTTCAAGAGGGTAAAAAAAAAATGAAAATGAGACTGTTAGGTCAAGTGAGACGTCAAATAAAAGGTCTTCATTAGTACATTTCGACCCCGTTTTTATTTTTAGTAATGTTTTTGTAGTTTTTGAGTTATTAGCCATAATAAAAACTAAACTTTGACAAAATTCACAGGGTACACCAGTGCCCCCACAGTACTGTAATTTGGTATGCGTGTAGCTTAAGTATCACAAATATAGGCAAAAGTCTGAAATCTAGAATAACTGCAATTTGTACCCCAAAAAAGGGAACCAATTAACATGAACTCCCGTTACCTGTAATTTGAATGAAACTGTAGGCCAAGTTAATTGGTTATTATTTCGTGGCACTATTTTGATAGTCAAAGGTTACGAATAATATTTTTTTTTGTTTTTATGGTAGACTCGCGAGATCTCAGTTTGGGGCGAACCACTAGTATTATGTGAAAAAATATCCAGACCCGGAATAAATATCTGTAGATCATGAAAATATTTGTTGCGCGGCGGGAATCGAACCCGCTACGTTTTGCGTCTCAGCTGGCTATTAGCCCACTGCGCCACGGAGGTGTTGTATTGTGCGTTTATTTAGTAAATAACTGAATGTCTATTTCTATTTTTTTTGACGACCTCCGTGGTGCAGTGGGCGAATAGCCGGCTGAGACGCAGGAGGTAGCGGGTTCGATTCCCGCCGCGGAACAAATGTTTGCATAATCTACAGATATTTGTTCCGTGTCTGGGTGTTTTTCTATATATTATAAGTACGTATTTACAAAAAAAAAGTATATAAGTATTCTATCAGTTATCTGGTTCCCAAAGTACAAGCTCTGATTAGTTTGGGGCTAAATAGCGCTGTGTCGATTAAAACATCGATTAAAATATGGCGGTGTTTGTATTATTGTAGGAGTGTGCGTGTACCAGTGGACGGGGGGGCAGGAGACGGCGCGCCTGGACTGCAGCAAGCTGGCGCCGTGCTCCGAGAGCTTGCAGGCCATCGACGACGGACTGGACGGAGACAAGTGCAAGGTACCACACCACACAACTATATACACGCATTGCTCTAACAATAATGACTTGTTCAATAATGTATCTGTATGATGTTGTGTTGCAGGTGACGGCGCTGTGCTGTGTGTCGGGGCTGGTGTTCTGCGGCACGGCGTGGGGCTGTGTAATAGTGGCTGCCGCAGCCAGTCTGCGGCCGCTCGCCGTCTGCCGGCCGTATGAAGCTGATGTGAGTTTATCTTTGTCACAGTCTAGCTGAAACGTAACAAACAAACAGAGAGACAGAGCTACTTTCCAATTTATAATATTAGCATACATTTTCTTAATTATTTTAGGAATTAAGCTTATAAGTAATAATAATAATATTGCTGGACATTTCACACAGCGCTATCTAGCCCCAAACTAAGCAGAACCTGTACTATGGGAACCAGACAACTGATACAATACTCATATACTTTTCTTTTGTAAATACATACTTATAATATATAAAAAAACAACCAGACCCGGAACAAATGTCTGTAGATCATGCAAACATTTGTTCAGCGGCGGAAATCGAACCTACTACCTCCTGCGTCTCAGCCGGTCTCAACATTTCACTACGTCAGCTTAATTAACACACATTTATGTTAACATACACATTTCTCACTCTGTATGTTAAGTTATATTAAAATGTATATTTTGCAGGTGACAGGTATAGTCCCACTGGTGGGCAAGCCCGGCTCCCAGGGCGAGGACATGGTGGCCACCTTCGGGAACGGATACCGGCCGCTGCTGCAGAGATACGCGCCCGTGCAGGTGAGATCTCGAGTCCCACTTGTGGCCTCACATCCACTTTTGGGCAAACAAGGAAATGACAGTATAAAGTGCTTCAGGCAATGTATGGGGTCAATATCTTCATTCACGAGATCGATTATTGTTCCACACCTTGGAATCCATAAACTTTATTTATTTGCAGATAAATTGTATTTTTTTTTTATTTTCAGCCGAGCGCCTCGAATCCCCCCCACAGCGGGTACTACTGCCTGTTGTGGAAGGCGCACCACTGGCTCCCGGACTAGCCAGCTACTGGCTTGCTAGTGGTGCCTGATGCCAGCCTGTTTGGTGTTGGCGTGCCAGTCACCTCGTCTGTTTATATAGTGCCTGTTACTCGATTGGGTCTATTTGTGCCTGTTTCTTGGCTGTGTGTTGACACGTTACGTGCCTGGGTCTACTAGTGCCACTTACTCGATTAATGACACTTTGCTTAAGCGCTAGTTTAAAAGCCCTTATCTCAATTAGACGACAGCTACTGGCCTGACCTTCGCGCCAGCCACTCGCCTGTGTCTACTGGTGCCTGTTACGTGCCTGTTTACGAGCCAGCTACTAGAAGGCAGCTACTCGCTGACAGTAATATTAATTAGCTGATTATACCTCTATACTGATATTAATTTAAACATAGCTTTAATTATAGTTTAAAAAAAACGCTTCTCGCAGTAATTACAAAAGCCAAAGTCGAGGGGTTTACTAGTAGCCATTGAAGATTTCCACCAGCCACCTCCTGACTCCATCAGATCAGCTCGATGGTACACAATTATTGTCTTCTCATCCGAATACATACACTTGCAAAGTTTCAAATGAATACGGAAATCGGCTAAAATAACTTAATAGATTTTACATAGTTACATACTAGTGCAGTAATTATGTCCAGCGATCGAGAAAGTTTGAAAAATACTAATAATATCGTTAAAAATAATAGTCTGTCCATCACGTCATTCGTTTTTTATAAACTACATACATTTTTCGAATTTTTTTATCATAGCTCCAAAACATACGCCATGAAAACAAATCAAAATACGGTTTCGAATGTGTTTAGGTGCTTTGAGGTACGCAACTTGTTGGTTTCTTTTTTTTATGTTAGTTCATGCTTAACTTTTTACTGGGTGAACCAATTTTGATATTATTTTCTATATTGATGGGTTTTATCTTTAAAGGTGAGCCCGTAGCGAGTCATCAAGTCCCCGTGTCAAGAGAAAGGTTGCGGGTTCAAATCCCGCCTGATTCGTAATTAGTGGAATTATTTTTATTTTATTATTTATTGGATTTTTGATATTTTTATTTGGTTGTGTGCTTCTTAAATGATTAAATACGGAATGTAATAAGACTACTACTAAAAATAAGGGGGGTTAACTTATTCGTATCGTAAACAAAACCAACACTTAAAAAAATAGCTCTTTATACAAAAGAGCCGCGAAAGATTAAGTGTTTTGATCGCTAAAACATGAAACTTATGGAAAAATTAGCAATATTTATCAATTTATCGTAGTAGTTTTTTGCATCCCACACTATTCTTATTAAGTTTTAGATCTCTTGTTATTGAAGATAATGTTATAAGAGCTTCAAAATTGTGTATAAAATAGCTCTTTCCATGTACAGCCCTGACCAATCGCCACATCTGCTTTATTCAGCTATATGGTACACGCCAAGACTCGTGGCAGACGGGGGCAACCGATGAGCATGTTTGTTTCATTTTAAACAATTAGTGTTATCGATAGGCACTCGTCGCAACACTAACGGCGCCCGGAAGGGCAGCAAGAGCGAGCGAGACAGCATTATCATCGTCGCTTGTCCCACGTTGAGTTCCCGCCTGCCGGGAGCATTGGCGTATCATTATTTTCAAATGCTTAGTTATAAGAAACCCAAGAAAACCAAAGATTATTAAATGAATTTACAATAAATATGTGTTTTATATATTATATTTTATAGTGGCGTGCAAATTACAAGTCTTATAAGATTATATGAGGTATGGAGATGACGTCACAAGCCCTTCGACCACCTGCCTGATGCCAAACGGTCATCGCTGTCTGTAACAACTGCATTATCTCACCACACTGGTTTCCTATAACTAAGAGTCTTAAAATCAGATACTAAAATCTATACTAATATTAAAAATTCAACAGTATTTAGCACGGGCGGCATCCGGGGCGGATATCGATGCGTATCCCCCCACCAAAACGGACTATTTTGGGAAAATCAACTGATTAAAACTGACCAAATTAATAATAATCCGATAAGCATCAAGCGTGACTTAAAATAAAAATGTAATTAATCATCAAATTAGGTTTTTAATAATCATTTATTCTCAAAAAGATAATAAATATCACTTACATGAGAATCAGTAGACATAGAAAAGTTTTTTTAAACTGATGGTAAGATGGTCTAAGATGAAGCACGAAGATCTAGAAGAAACCTATTTACTCTTACCTTAAAGAGGCCCGGATTGTATTCTTTAGGAAAAACAGACGACGGCAAAGTGTTCCATACCTTAGCTGTACGCATCAAGAACGTAGAACCAAAACGGTGTGTGCGAATGGGTGGTATAGATTGATAGATAGATAACTCTTTATTGAATTACAACACACACAGAAATAATACAAAAACAAGTACTAGGCTAGAATAAACAAGGCAATACAATGGGCGGTCTAATCGCTGAAAGCGATCTCTTCCAGGCCACCGCGAAGATACCTATAGAGTGCGGTGTACTTTGGGAGGACACATTTACACATATATGCTTATGTACCTATATTCAAAAATATATCACCTAGGTACTATTTATGGTTATTGACGACCTCTGTGGCGCAGTGGGCGTATAACCGGCTGAGACGCAGGAGGTAGCGGGTTCGATTCCCGCCACGGTACAAATGTTTGCATGATCTACAGATATTTGTTCCGTGTCTGGGTGTTTTTCTATATATTATAAGTATGTATTTACAAAAAACAAGTATATAAGTATTCTATCAGTTATCTGATTCCCATAGTACAAGCTTTGCTTAGTTTGGGGCTAGATAGCGTTGTGTGAAATGTTTTTTTTTTTTTTTTTTTTTTTCGAATGGACTAATCTCGCTGTTGGCCTCTGAGGCCGTGACAGCTTAACCGAACTATCAGTGTGATATGTCCAGCAATATTTATTTATTGTAAATGAGTTGAACAAACAGTTAACTTAGCATATTCTCTTAGTTGATGGTATTTTTAAAGGTAGACCATTGCCCCCTGACTCCCCCCTAGCTACGGCCATGTTGGTGCTAAAAATGATCGCTAAAAAGTCCACTGTCCGCGCGTCAGCAAACACGATACGATGAAAAATTCCCAACCGAACCGTAGTCACACCTGTGTGACTATGTTTAATTTTATTTATCTTTAGTCACACCACAATACCCCCCAACACCCACTTTACGATCATAAACAAAAAACTATCAAATTAAAGTATAAATCATTTAATTTTAACGTATTGTTTTCAGAAACTGGCCAATACTTAGAGCGACTTGCGCTACGGTGCCTAAACGTATTTATACGAGTATAGTGGAGTTGTCAAATTCTTATTCATTTTTCTTTATTGCGATACGAAATTAGTTACATACAAACATCTTAAGATTAGAGTACCTACATATATAAGTTCGTAGTAATCTAAATGACATGTAGGCACCTACCGTGTTGGAGCGGGTAAACGGCTGGACAGATTTTGATGATCTTTGATTTGTTGGATTTCTCTCCGCCCCGAATAGCAGAATAACTAATAAATTATCGGAAAAATTCATGCAAATAAAATTATTAAGAAAATTCATTTTTTATACATAGATGCAGCTAACGATGGCCGATTGACATTTTTACCGCGAACGTACATACATTGGCAGCCCGCTTACTAGCTGACCCGGCCGCGGCTCCGCACGGGTGGTTTTTCAATAAATCATCACTCTCATTTTGCGCAGTTGGCTAAAAAGTAGCTTATATCCTTTTCCAGGACAATCTCCTTGCAAAATTTCATTACGATCCGTTCAGCCGTTTAGTCGTGTAAAAGTAACCTTTTGAATCACTTTATCTGTTGCTGAAAACTGCATTTAAATCCGTTGAGTAGTTTAAAAGATCTAAACGAACAGACAGCAGAACAAATCGTAATCGTACAAATACGTGAGTAGGTAATAATTAAGAATTCTGGCACAAGGTCATTCACTTCACTCGTGAATGGACCTTTTGCCAGAATTCTTAATTATTCCATGAATATTGGTATATTCAATTATTCCATCGAATATTGGTATATTCAATTATTCTATTGAATATTGGTATATTCAATTATTCCATTGAATATACATCTTATTATAATAACGATTTACTCATCAATTAAAATTTTGGTAGTATACTCTTTTTTGAAATAGAATCAAAATTCACTTTACTAATGAATTATAAGAATTCTTAATTATTCCATGAATATTGGTATATTCAATTATTCCATCGAATATTGGTATATTCAATTATTCCATTGAATATTGATATATATATATATATATTCAATTATTCCATTGAATATTGATATATTCAATTATTCCATTGAATATACATCTTATTATAATAACGATTTACTCATCAATTAAAATTTTGGTAGTATACTCTTTTTTGAAATAGAATCAAAATTCACTTTACCAATGAATTATATATCGATTCACTAGTGTTTTACATACTACCTTACACACATTACTACCTACTTGGAGTATTTAGTATTGAAATGAAACACCAAGTTATGTTTAAATTTTAGATAGCTTACTTTATTCGAAGTTCATAATCATAATCATTTATTTTTCTGATGAAATTTACATAGATGCCTAGACACAGAAATTAAAGATACATCTAGAAATTAAATTTAAGTAGAAGTGTATAGAGACATCATTATTGAAGATCAATTCAAACAATCATTTAAATTATGTCTAACTATTGATTAAATGTACATACTTAGGAAGATATTATTTATAAAATATCTCACACACTAGATGAATAGGCATTATTTGATATTGAATGCTGTATTTTTGAAATAATTTCCCTTGTGCTGGTATAAATTTCATCGAATAGTACACCTCTGACGACGTGTTGAGCGCATAACTCAGCTTTGCATTTACAAAAGGTATCTTCTGTGTTTTCAAAATTTCTTGCATCATGAATTTCAATACGTATGATTTTGTATCCATATGCGGGTTTCTTCACAAATGAATAGTTTGTGGTAATGGGGCCCTCATTAATAACTCTCTTACGCTGTTCTTCTGCATTCCTGTTAATAGCAGAGTCGTCGACAACAAAGTTGAATAAGTCTTCAGAATCCTGAAACAAAAAATAATATCTTTTACTTATGAATATAGGTAGGTAGGCACATAACAAAATTACGAAATGGCATTCACACAATCGATTCGACTGATTAGCCTACATATTAAAATAATTTATTTAATAGGTACATAGTACTTACCGACATGTCTTTCAGCTAATTTATTTGGAGAGGACGGAGATGCAGGCTTTCCAAACGCAAAGTGAACGTAGAATATTTTTATTTCTTAATTTATACTTTTTTAGAAGTTGTCTAATTCTTCAGCATAAGGTTTGAAATGATATAACAATTTAAAAATGCATGTTAATGCTGAACTAGGTAGGTACACACTTCCCTACCATAAAAGTAACATTGACATACTACACCGCCTTACCACATTCCTGACATACAAGCACGTGCCTCACTCTCAGTACCTACCTAGAGACATAGTGCATTATTTAAGTGCATCCGTTTATAACTATCTATTACAAATTTCATCGAAAGCATGGGCTGTGGCCCAATTAATCAAATACCTACCTAAATCAATACGAAGGCCTCAGTAAGAAAGTTTAATGTTTTAATAGTGAGATGTTCTCTATGGTGTGGTGAGTAAATAGCCGGCTGAGATGCAAGAGGTGCGGGTTCAATTCCCGCTGCGGGCCATGGTTGAGTGATTCGCTCACTGAGCCACCGAGGTCATTGAAATATCAAACCTATAAGCAGTATTTGTCTGTCTGTTGATACATTTATTACTTTCGATGTAAGTAAAACCAGCAAGGAAAGTCATGGTAATAAGATTGTATTATTCTTACTAAGACGAATTAAACTGCAGAGGTTTATAAGTTACTATCTAAATAAATAGGTATGCTCCACTAAGAAAGTTTAATTTTATAATAGTGAGATGTTCTCTATGGTGTGGTGAGTAAATAGCCGGCTGAGATGCAAGAGGTACGGGTTCAATTCCCGCTGCGGGCCATGGTTGAGTGATCCGCTCACTGAGCCACCGAGGTCATCGAAATATCAAACCTATAAACAGTATTTGTCTGTCTGTTGATACATTTATTACTTTCGATGTAAGTAAAACAAGCAAGCAAAGTCATGGTAATGAGATTGTATTATTCTTACTAAGATGAATTAAACTGTAGAGGTTTGTAAGTTGATAACGTTTAATTGATTGTGTGCAGTATCCCAGTAAGCATTTTTCTTAGTGTGTATCTGTGTTCACCAAAAATGGGCAAGAGTCACATGAATAGGATACTATAAAAGCTCCCTATTTCTTGATCAAACCACATACCACTTTCCTGGACGATACGCAACGCCTCTTCATCAACAGTGATTACCGAGCGAGCTGACAATCAAATAAAAATGTAAGTACCTACCTACCTACCTACCCTAACATTTAGAGTAATCGATCGAATCACGATTCAATTCAATTTCGATTCACACGTTCATTCGCTAGATTCAGACAATCGTCGAATTTATATAATTCAATGGTAATCATTAAATTGATACTTAATTCAATCATTACTCAATTCATTTACTCATAGAATAAACTTGAATAAAATCTTTCAATACTTATTTCACTATTCCAATAGTTTTAAATATGTATGCTCAGGTACCATACTAATCAATTATTTTTTGACAGGTCCAAGCAACCGTGCAACACTACCGCGGATACCCTGTTCCCGTCAGAAGATGAATCTGCTAGTGGTGGCTGCTCAGACGTAGAAATTCAAAAAGTGGATAAGCCGAAGAAGCGATCATCAGCTGCGGTACCTGAACCGGGGCCGTCCAAGAAGGCCAAAAAGCTGAAAATCAGCCCGGTAACTATCAACAAGCCCAGTGCTCACGACTTGTTCGGCTCGGACAGTGAGGAGGAGCAGGTGACGCCTGAATCAGTTAAGAAAGGTAAAAAGGCGGCTCCTGTGTATTCTTATTTCACGAGAAGGCTGGCGAACGGTTATTCACGCCAGAGTAATGAAACTAAAAGCGGTTCACATTATGTGGAGGTTAAAATTTACAAAACTAACGAAATCGAGAACATTTTGCCGGTGAATAGGTGGCGGCACTCAATTATAACTATAAAAAATCAGGTAGATGATGGGAGCGACACGTGGAGAGTATTAGGAGAGCTCGTAGCTGCTACACGCAAAGATTTTAAAAAGTGCCCACCTACATTCATTAGTCAGTATTATTGATTATTATCAATACCTATAGTATACCTATAACATAATACTTATGTTAATCAATGTTTAATCACTTATTCCATTATTAATATTGTTAGTAGTATCCTTATAATCATAGAATTAGTAATCATAGAAAATAGGGTTCCTATTAGCTAATAAAATGTTCTATTGTATCATTATTATTTTTGTTTTTTTTTCAGTCCCAATTTCAAATGGAGTCGCACACTGTAAACAATGTAATATTGAATTACCGAGTAATTATTATCGATATCATATCAGAACTAATATGCACAAATCAAATTGCTTGCTCAAGTCTGGCTATGAAAATATTGATATAGTTGCTACTGCATTCAAGAATCGAATAATGACATATCGTTTGAATGCCTCGCAGGAAGTCGAGTACCTCTCAGCTGAGGCGTTCCTGCAGGATAATAAACGAGTCATTACAAAACTGATCAATGAATCTTTAATGAAAAACCATTGTATTAAAATGAATTGTGAATTGTTTGCTTATTTTGTACTGTTTAAATCAAATGAGCAACAATTGAAATCATTTAATACTAAATACGAAGTTATTTACCACAGTACAAACTTTGATGAACTGTTTATAAATATTATAGAGAAATTTAAACAGAAATTGACAGAGTTTACACAATGTGGGTCTGGGTGGTCTTTTCTTTCGATAAGCCACTTAGAGATAAATATCAATAAATATTCTCCTATGAGAGGTGGAAGTTATATTGAATTACCTCCAATCATAAAGAATACTAAAAGTTGCTTAAATGTGAAAAACTCTGATGATAACTGTTTTTTATGGAGTATTGTTGCGGGCATGTTTCCTGCCAAAAAAAGTGTATGCAGAACTACATCGTATCCGCATTACTCAATGGTTTTAAAAACAAGTGGGTTATCTTTTCCACCTACATATAAAGATATATCATTATTTGAAAGAAATAATTGTCATATAAGTGTAAATGTATATGGTTTGGACGATAGACATGTTGTGACAGGTCCTCTATATAAAACACTTTGTAAGAAGCCAAACCATTTTAATTTACTATATTTTGAAAGAAATGGTACGGCCCACTATTGTTTGATCAAAGACTTGGTACGATTAGTTCGTAGGCAAGTATCACGGAACAATAATAAAATGTATTTATGTGATACATGTTTACAATTTTTCGCAAATGAAACCAAACGTAATTTACATGATTGCTCTAATGTTTTAACAATTTTACCAGATAAAAATAAATTTCTCAAATTTATGCACTATGAAAGACAACAAAAAATTAATTTTGTGATTTATGCTGATTTTGAGTGCTTATTGATGGATTATAATGAAATTAAAACAAAAAATACTGAGACAAATAAAGTACATGAACCTTCATGTTTTGCATATTATATTTGTTGTTCTCACGATGAGTCTTTGAACAAACTTGTATCTTATAGAGGGAAAGATTGTGTTAAAGTATTTATTAAATATTTATTGAATGAAGTTAAATACATTAACAAGATCTTGTGCACTATAAAAGATATGAACCCATTGACTGAAGAACAAGAAAATAGTTATCAATTTGCTAAGACATGTCATATTTGTAAACAAATGTTATTCGCTGATAAAGTTCGTGACCATGACCATATCACTGGCGAGTATAGAGGGCCAGCTCACTCTCACTGTAATTTGATGCATAGAGTGTGCCCATTCATACCTGTCGTATTTCACAATCTGTCTGGTTATGATTCACATATATTTATCACTGAGTTGGCTAAAAATGCAGGAGCAATTACAGTTATACCAAAAACTAAAGAGACGTACCTAACTTTCACAAAAGTGATTAAAACAAGTGATGGTACACGCCCAATTCAGATAAAGTTTATTGATTCATTTCAATTCTTAAGTACAAGTCTGGACACGTTGAGTAATAATTTAGGTGACAAAGATTTTGTACATTTGAAATCAGAATTTGTTAGTAAACTTAAATGTGATTTATTGCGAAAAAAGGGCATTTATCCATACGAATACATGGATTCTTGGCCAAAGTATGATGAACCACAGCTTCCATCGAAAGAAAATTTTTATAGTAGTTTGAAAATGACCAACATTTCCAACGATGACTATGCTCGTGCAAAAACTGTATGGAAATGTTTTAATATTCAGTCACTTGGAGAATATACCGATTTATACGTGAAATGTGATGTGTTGCTGTTATGCGATGTATTTGAAAACTTTAGAAAATTGTGTTTACAATATTATAATCTCGACTGTGCGTATTACATAACATCACCTAGTTTGAGTTGGGATGCTATGCTGCTTTACACTGGCGTAGAACTAGAATTGATTCACGATTTGGAAATTTATGAAATGTTGGAAAAAGGCATACGTGGGGGCTTAGCACAATGTGCAATACGACATGCTAAGGCCAATAATAAGTATGTACCTGCTTATGATGACACAAAACCGTCACAGTATTTGATATATCTTGATTGTAATAATCTTTATGGTCACGCAATGACAAAAAAAATGCCCATTTCTGATTTCAAGTTTATGTCAGCGGATGAAATGAACAGTTTCAATGTGATGAGCATATCAGATGATGCTTATTACGGATACATTTTGGAAGTTGATTTAGCTTATCCTGATCACTTGCATGATTCACATAGTGATTTGCCCTTTGCTGCTCAAAAACTGATTCCTCCTGGAGGAAGAGCACCAAAACTCGTAGCAAACTTATATGATAAAAACAATTATGTTATACATTATGTTCATTTAAAAGAATGCTTAAAAAATGGGCTAGTTCTGTTGAAAACACATCGAGTATTAATTTTTCGACAAGATAATTTCTTACAAAATTATATCGATTTAAATACTCAGTTACGTCAACAGTCAACATCAGCATTCCAAAAAGATTTTTTCAAGCTTTTAAATAATGCTATATTTGGAAAAACTATTGAAAACAGACGAAAGCAAGTCGATGTAAAATTGATAAGTTACTGGAATGATAATGCTAACAGAACAAATAAGCATCTGAGTGCTGAAAAATTGATTACGAAACCGAATTTGAAAAGCATTTCCATTTTTAATGAAAATTTCATTGCTGTCCAGTTAAACCGCGAAAAGATTGTTCTTGATAGACCAATATACATCGGTTTCACTGTATTGGAATATGCTAAACAACATTTGTATCAATTTCACTACGACTTTATGAAAAAGAAGTATGGTGATCAAATTAAACTGTGCTATACAGATACTGATAGTCTTCTTTATTTAGTACAGACTGATGATTTTTACTCAGATATGAAAGACGATATTGCTAAGTACGATACTAGTAATTTTTCTGAGGATAATCCTTATGCGATGCCTAATGTTAATGCGAAGGTACCAGGCTTATTTAAAGACGAACTTGGTGGTGATGTTATTACAGAGTTCATTGGTTTAAGAGCTAAATTATACTGTTTACATTCCGTAAAAACAAAAATAATGAAAGCTAAAGGAGTATCCAAATCTGTAACATCAAGATTAAAATTATCACAGTATGCAGAAACATTATATTATAACAAAAACTTGACATGTAAAATGAATATGATCAAATCAATCAAACACAAATTGTATTCACAACAGTTAAATAAACTTGTGCTAAACAGAAATGATGACAAACGGCAAATACTTTCAAATCAGATAGAAACTTTGCCCTGGGGTCACTACAGTTCTGTATACCAAATGTTATAATTGTTATGTGGAACAGATTATCAAAAATGTGTAAATCTATAATAAATTTAAACGATACTTAATAAGTTACATAAACATTTAAGTTTGATATTGTATTCATTTATATTTATGAACTTAAATTGTAATAACCTAATTAAATTATTTTAAAATGTAAAATAAATTATTTATGTTGAATACGTGTTTTATTTTTTTCCATTGTTATGTTATTATAACAGGATGACATTTTGGCTATTTCATAATAATGCTATTGCATGTAGTAAGGAATTATTCAAAAATTACTCATGTAATTAGACATGTGAATTAGCACAACCGTATAAATGTATATAATACTAGTTTATGATATGAAAAAACAAATGTATGGGGTGCATAATACACAGGAGCCTCCCCGAGTGGCGTAAGCAAATCAATCCCTATGATTATAAAAACGTCCGGCGCACCCTGGACAGTTAGACTGTTTCTTTGCAGTTTTGCTGGCTAATCCTGTCATCACAATCTTCCAACTAACTAGTGGTCCTATAGTGGTAGAAGCATTCACAAACATAGAAAGCTAATGAAATGCAAACTTATATAAATACAAGAGCGATTACCTTTTCGTGACAGTTATCAACATGAAGGTGGTAAAGCAATCAGTATCTTTAGAAGTAGAAGACATTGCAATAAAAGAAAATGCCACGCATATAAAACATAGTATCCTGTTTCCTAACAATATTCGATGTATTATATGTGGTCCCTCTAATTGTGGTAAAACAAATACTATGATCAGTCTGTTAGTTCATAAAAATGGTTTAAAGTTTAAAAACGTGTACTTATATTCCAAAACTAGTTTTCAACCAAAATATTGGTATTTAAAACAAATGTTACAATGTGTTCCAGAAGTAAATTTTTTTATTTTTCATTCTGATGAAGATGTTATTCATCCTAATGATGCGTTACCAAATTCTGTTATCATTTTTGATGATATTGTTGGTGAAAAGCAGTCAAATATACGTAACTACTATACGATGGGAAGGCATAAAGAAATAGATTGTTTTTATTTATCACAAACATACTCAAAAGTCCCGAAGCAGCTGTTACGTGATAATGCGAATTTCTTAATTATTTACAAGCAAGATAGTACTAATCTTAAACATATTTATGATGAGCATGTCTGTTCCGATATGGAATGGTCTAAATTTAAAGAACTATGTTCAAATATTTGGATTAAGCCTTATGATTTCGTAACAATTAACAAGGATTGCGAACTAAACAAAGGAAGATATAGACAGTCGTTGCACAACTATATAACACTCGAGTAATTATATAATGTGATGTTATTGGTAAGTTAATCATTTCTACATACGTCTCCACATAAGTCGTACTATGGAGCACAGCATTACAAATCAGTTGGTGAAATCTGCGGACGTCATCAAAAGCAAAGTAAAGCAAATGAAAGATGACGAGTTTGATGCAAGCACCCGTCTTAATTATTTTTTTAAACCGATCGCAGGTCCCCTAAATGAAATTTTAACAACCAATAAACATGCACCTGCCTTAAAAAATGAAGAGTTTTGTGTTGATCAATTCAATAATCTGCAAAATGTTCCTAATATTTTAATGAGCGAGAAATATTCTGATATTAAAAAATCTAACTCCGATACTATACTTAATTCACCAGATCAATTTTACTCGGATTGTGAATATGAACATGAATCTGGCGCTGAAGATACTACTGACGTATCTCTAAATAAGGAAGACCTCGTTGAAATATATGAGGATATGAATATCCCTTTTGGTATACGTAGTGAAAATAACAAGTTGATGATAGGAAATACAGTTGTTAAACTTTCCTCATCTACAAATTTTGGTGAAAAAACTTATTTCATAACCGTTGCTGATAACAGATACGAATTGACTCCTGGTTTGAAAGAATTATTACTGCGTAAGAAACCAGACCTAAAAGTGATCAATCGAGATGATAATCTTAACTATAAAAATATCCTTGAAACTACAAATGCTCATAAGAGGGATTATGATTCTTCTGCACAAATTAGGGGCGATAAGGGACCAAAGTATCGGGAAATAATCAAACCATTATTTGAATCTTGCAATATTTTACGAGATCTCAAAGAAACTCACTCAGCTGAAAAAAAAGGTGCAGGATTGCCGAAACTGAAAAAATACTATAAAAACACTGAACTAGTTTATTGGGATGACCCTAATGAGCTGGTGGAAAGACTCAAACTTTTAATAGCATCTAAAACTGCTGGCAATACTAACCTAGATAATGAAATTTTGTCAATAATTGAAGAATTAAAGGAGAGTGGGATCATAAAAGGATAAAAAGCTTTGTATCAAATACTTATGTTAGTTCAATTTATGTTATTGTACGAAACAACAAGTTACCATGAGTAAAGTGAAAAGAGATATTGTAAATGAAATTCATAAAAATGCAAGGAAAAACTTTCAAAGAAGACATGTTGTACAAAAAGACATAGATGATTTATGGCAAGCCGATTTAATAGATATGCAAAATATATCTTCACATAATAATAAACATAAATATGTATTAGTTGTTATCGATACCTTTTCAAAGTTTGCTTGGGCTTTCCCATTAAGAAAGAAAGATAAAGTAAACGTGTCTAATGCTTTTGATTATTTACTAAGCAAGCAACACCGCTGCCCCAAAAATTTGCAGACAGATTTAGGAACAGAATTTTACAATGATAAATTTAATACAATATTAAATAAATATTCAATAAATCACTATTCTACATTTTCTACAAAAAAAGCTTCTATCGTAGAAAGGTTTATCAGGACAATTAAAAATAACCTTTATAAAGAATTTAATTTTAAAGGAAATTATAAATGGGTTGATGGTACCCTTGACAGCATAATTGACAAATACAATCATACAAAACATAGAACAATTGGAATGTCACCAGTTAGTGTTAATAATACAAATAAGACAATATTATTAAATAAATACAAAAAAAAAAGTGAAATAAATTCAAAATGTAAGCGTATAAAGTTCAAAATTGGTGATTGTGTTCGAATAAGCAAGCATAAGGGTTGTTTTGAAAAAGGGTATACTTCAAACTGGTCTACCGAGCTATTTCGAATTAAAACCGTTCGAAATACATGCCCTGATACTTACTTATTAGAAGATGCTAAACAACAACCTATAATGGGAGCATTTTACTCTCAAGAACTTCAGAAAACTAAACATCCACACATTTACCTGGTTGAAAAAGTTATTAAACGAAAAGGTAATAACGTTTTGGTAAAGTGGTTGGGGTTACCATCAAATGAAAATTCCTGGATTCATAAAACGAATGTTGTCTAAAGGTAAAAAGTAAATATAACATCATGTTTCTTATAATGTTTTCATTCAGCGCGCATAAATGAAAGGAGACAGTCTTTTGAATTGTTTGATAAATAACTTACCATTTGAGCTCCACCTACCAGGTTATAACTATTGTGGACCAGGAACAAGGTTATGCGAAAGGCTTGCTCGAGGTGATAAGGGTATCAATAAACTAGACGAGCATTGTAAAGATCACGATATTGCATACAATAAGTCTAACAACCTAAAAGATCGCCATAACGCAGATCTAATTTTAATGAAAATGGCAAAGAAACGTGCTATAGCTTCTAATGCAAGCAGTGGAGAAAAAATTGCTGCCAACTTGGTGAATAATGTAATGTTAGCCAAAATTAGTACCGGAGCTGGCCTTAAAAAAGAATTTAAGCATATAGTATCTCACGCAAAAAAGTTCATAAAAAAAAATAAACCAAAGTGTAAGAAAAAACTAATAGAACTAGCTTATCATGCAGCCAAGGAGTTGACTTCTGATTCTAGTATGAAGCTCCCTCGTATCATACCCGTGCCTAAATCGGGTGGTGTTTTACCGTTGATCCCTATATTTGCTGGTTTATCTGCGGCTGGAAGCTTAGCAGGTGGAATTTCAGGAATTATTAAAACTATTAATGAATACAAAGCTGCAAAAAAACACCTGAAAGAACTGGAACAGCATAATAAACAGTTAGAAGCTGTTAATATTGGGAATGGACTACAGTTAGATCGATACAAAGATGGATTAGGAATATTTCTAAACAAAACGAAAAAAAACTAAATTGTTGGCTACCTAATCGCGCTCTTACTAATATAGATATTATAAAAAAATCAAGTAAGATACCAAACTTTCGTGGCGTATTTATGAGAGATAAGTTACCAAAAGTTCCATTTTCAAATGAATGTGGAATCATTAATTTGGATGATTCTAAGAACGCTGGTACGCATTGGGTAGCCTATGCTAAATTTAATAAATATATTGAGTATTTTGATAGTTATGGAAATTTAAAACCACCCATCGAGTTTATTCGTTATGTAGGTTCAAATATTAAATATAATTGTAATAATATACAGAAAAATAATTCATTCATTTGTGGTCACTTATGTATAAAATTCCTTCAAGAATTTTGGAAACAACATATGTAAAACATTCTAAGAGATCGGAAACATAAAATCCCAGTGCTACAGACAAAGAGAACAGTCTATTAGTGGCTACCATAGTAATTGAATGTGAGTGATAATTTGTTACAAAACACAATGATTGTTTACAATATAAAATCAAATACTATTCAAAATAAAATCAATCCTTCACCAACAATCAAAAGACGAGGACATATAAAAAGAGCAACGAAAAAACTCACAAAAGCTAATAAATTGTTTATGCAAAGTCTGGGATTTAAATTATGAATTTTCTTCACATTACTGATTCACCTCATTCTGATAATTCGATAGTAAGTTATGAAATTCATGCTTACAATCCGTATAGCAATAGTTTTAATGAAAATGACGAGATAAGAATACCTATTCATCAGCAAGACATTTATGTGCTTCCATCTGCAAGTTACATTTACATCGAAGGCCGTGCTGATGTGACTTCAAAGGATCTAACTGCAAAACTAACCAAAAAAAGTGTTAATTTTACAAACAATCCAATATCTTATCTTTTTCAAGATATTCGATATGAAATCAATGGTGTTGAAATTGATCGAAATAAAAATGTGGGAATAACTACAACTCTTAAATCATATGTTTCTTTCAATGATGGTCAGAATAAAGCTGCTGCTATTTGGGGTTGGAATTTAAATGGATTAAAAAATGATAAGGGTATTTTTAGCGCCCTCATACCATTAAAAAATATTTTGGGATTTGCAGAAGATTATAATAAAGTCATAATAAACAGTAAACATGAGCTCATACTTAATAGAAGCAACACCAATCTTAACAGCGTCACTCTTGACAAAGATGATAAGATTGAAATCGTTTTAGAAAGGATACAGTGGCGGGTTCCTCATTTAAAAGTTTCAGATCGTGAAAGATTAATTTTGCTTAAACACTTAGAAAAAGATCGTCCAATTCAAATGGCTTTTAGAAATTGGGATTTATATGAATATCCTTTATTGCCTAAAACTACAAAACATTCCTGGGTCGTAAAGACATCTTCACAACTTGAAAAACCTAGGTACGTAATATTTGGTTTGCAAACGAATAGAAAAAACACGACATCGAGAGATTGCTCAGTGTTTGATCATTGCAAATTATCGAACGTTACTCTATTTTTGAATTCTCAATATTATCCGTATGAATCAGTAAATGCAAAATTTTCTGACAACAAGTATCATATATTATACGAGATGTACACAAAATTTCGTCAGTCTTATTACAACACTGATTGCGAACCCATGCTTGATTTTAATCAGTTTAAAGAAAAAGCACCTCTTTTTGTAATCGATTGTTCGCGACAAAATGAAACATTAAAAACTGGAGCCATTGATGTGAGATTGGAAATAGAAAGCTCGGAAGATATTCCAGAAAACACTACAGCATATTGTCTGATAATTAACGATCGTTTAATAGAATACAAACCATTGAGTAATATTGTGAGAAGGTTAATATGAAAATTGCTATAGTGGATCTGCAGGGATTTAAGACGGACAAAAATGAATTTATCGTTAAAGAAATAGCAATATTATGTGAAAATCAAACACTTGTGTTATTAGTAAAACCACCATTCTCTTTTTATAACTTAACTAAATCTGAAAAAATACAAGCCCAGTGGATAGAGAGAAACAGAAAAATATATTGGCGAGAGGGATTTGTACCATATTCAAACTTTAAACAATATTTCGATACTTATTTACAAGATAAACTTATTTTTGTCAAAGGATTTGAAAAAGCATTGTGGTTAAAAAATATTATTAATAATGATAACATTTTAAATTTAGATGATTGTCCCAGCCTAAGAACTTTGCATGAAAATTATTCTATGTCTAGTGATGTATTTAGTTGTATCTATCATTCTCATATATGTGCCTTAAAAAATGTAACCTGTATAAGAAAATGGTTGTGTAATAAAGATAATTTTGATTAATTTACTTTGAGTTTAATTTATCTACGTAACGATAATAATAAAAATCTAAAGGATAAATAATACACATTTTAAAAATTGGAATTACTATAACATTTTATTTATTTCTTATAATATATTCCTCTCCATAATAGCATAGAATGAACACTTTTTATTAAACTTAGCATACACTAAAGGACACCGACTGAACCATCGAAGATGTTCTTGCCAAGGATCATCATCCGTTTCCCAATTCTTCAGACCACCACCGCAATAAAAACACATAATTTTATCTTCGTAACCGGTGTAGAAGAAACCCGCATCTGCTAGCTCCTCTGGTTTTTTACACATGTTCAAAGGCCAATCACTGAAACTCTTCAATCGTACAATTTTTGAGGAATACCATGGAAACAAGGGCCCATTAATTTCCACCATTATCATCGTCTTTACTGATGCTACCTTCTAAATAGCACGAGTGCTCCATCCAACGATTCGTTTCAAACAACAATTTTATTACACTCATTATCAGCTAAATGTTAAAATTACAACAAAGTTATTATTATCTCCTTATTTACATCATAATATCCAGTTTTGATTTTTGATGAAATTTTAGTATATAGATTATAACTAGGATTGAGATGTGGGCTACTTTTTACCCGAGTTTAAAGAAGGGTTACGTTTTTATTGTAGGTATGTAAAAAACTAGTGTAGCAGGAGCCTTATTTTGTTTTTATGAACGCACGCCGATGACGTAGCGACCGGGGAATAGGGAACGCATCTTTTTGCCTCTGCCGAGCGAGAACGCAACACGTGCGAGCGAGAAGAGAGATTCGCCCACGCCACCGCGAAGGACGCGTCGGCTCCGTTGACTTTAATTATTTTATTTCGTGTTTACCATCATATTTGTGTACAATCACTGTTGCTACTTGTTTATCGTGCCTCAATATACAGTTTTACCAATTGATCGTGTGCCGAACTCATTTATTCACGCCCTGAGAGACAACCGCCTTACAGTGACGCCCAACTCGCGGGCACGATCAAATCAGTGAAACCCACGAAATAACGAAAGAAACTAACAGTGCAGTGTACTTATCGCGAGTGCAGTTATCATAGGACATCCTCCGATAGTGGCATTCACGGGCACTTTGAGAAAAGTGCATAAAGGATCCGGCACACACGCGGGCGAGTCCACTTCCGCCCGCCGCCGCTCCCGACGCGACGCTTTCCTACACGTAAAACGGACGAATTCAACGTTCCCGCCAACGGTTATACCGGCCTGGAAAAGTGACGAACGGAAGATAGAGCGCTGCCGGTCGGGTGAAAAACGGATCATCACCGAACTGTGCGCCTTACACGTTCTACCGGCCAAGGACCAACGTGCGAAGATTTACCGCCTTCATCACCCAAGCGACCGAGCGAGATTATGCCGCCGAAGAAACGCATTGGCAGAGATGACGCGCAGGAGTCTGATACCGATAGTGAACCGAATTGCACGGAAAAGGTGACAAACGTGACTATGTCTGAAAGCATGTTGCAGACATTGGTCGCCAATATTTCGAGGAACCAGATCGAAGCGAACCAAGTCCTAATCGAGAATATGTTAGCGAGTAACAAAGAATTGTTATCAAACGCTTCGTCGCCGAGACCCGAGGGGCAGTTTCACCCATCGCCGCCGCCGCAAAGCGGTAACTTTGTGAAGTGTACGGCGCGTTTCAACGGCGAGTCGAAGGACGCGGATGAGCTCGAGGCGTTTATAGACGCGATCGAGGTATTCCGCGATTGCACCAACGTCAGCGACGAGAACGCCCTACGCGGTTTGCCTATGCTGCTGGTTGGCGAGGCAGCCGTCTGGTAGCAGGGTGTAAAGGCGTCCGTGACGGCATGGACCGACGCCCTGCAGCGACTTCGCGGGATGTACGGAGTGCCGCGACCCGCCTACAAAATCTTCCACGATATATTCGCGACGGAACAAACAAGTGAACGTGCCGATGTGTTTGTTTGTAAAGTGCGAGCTTTGTTGGCTAAATTACCGTACTCTGTTTCAGAAGTGATGAAACTCGACATCGTGTACGGGTTGTTAGACCGTAGAATAAGAAAGCGCATATCTCGCGATGGCGTGGACGACTTAGAACAACTCGTAACCAAGGTCAGGTTAGTGGAGGAATCCTTGGCGGAGGTAAGCTCAAATCGTATTGCTAGTAACAGTAGCAGTGCATGCCCCGTTAACCCGTTCGCTACCGCGCGGAGTATTGTCAACCCGGCGATTGCCGCAGGCTCCTGCTCGACCCTAGAAAAACCTAGTTCTAAGTCGTTACCTGAATTACGCGTAGTAGGTTCTTCAGATAACCGGTCCGCACTTAACACGAAGCGTAGCTTCAATGAGGTACATAAGCGTGTGCGACCGAAGTGTGGGTTTTGTAGAAGATATGGCCACACAAGTGATGAGTGTCGTAATAAAGAAGACAAATCTAACGATAGTGCAGGTAGTTCTTATATCAGCCCAGCTAAGTCTAATAATAGTGCCCAGTTGCGTTGCTACGGATGCGGTCAGTTGGGAGTGATTCGGTCTAAATGTGAAACATGTAAAAACACTCCCAGCGATAGTAAATCTAACTTTTGCAGTGCTTATGTGAATGATAATGACGACCCACGCCCCCTAGTGGAAATAAAAGTAGTAGGTCATGTAGGTGTAGCCATTCTAGATACAGGGGCAACCCATTCAATCGCAGGGCCTTTATTATACAGCTTGTTAGTTGATGCCGGAGTTGAATTTAAGGAAACATCCCGTACCATAGCCTTCGCTAATGGTACACAACATTTATATAAAGCACTTGAGTGCGAGGTTAGTGTCAACTTAGGAGGCCGAGCTATACCTATCTCGTTCATGGTACTTCCGGATGCACAGACCCGGACTCTTTTGGGTAGAGATTTTATTATGAAAGCCTGCATAATGCTAGACCTACCACAAAGTAGCTGGTGTTTTAACGATGACCCCCAGAAATGGTACCCGTTTATTACCAGCTTTGACTTATCTACAGCTAGCGGAACGGAGCTGATGAAGATGGAGGCAGCCAACCTGATGTTGAGGGACGACGAGGGCACCAAGCTGACGTCAGACCAGCGGGGTCAGCTAAACGCCCTATTTGTGAGGAGAGCCGACCGCTTTGCGAAGGAAGGGCCTCCGACCGAGTATGCAACACATCGGTTGAAGATTAATGCTAGCCAGGAACCCGTCGCAGCACCCCCGTACCGGATGTCCCCTGGTAAAAGGGCCATCCTGGAGAAAGAATTACGGAAGCTCCTGGATGATGATGTCATAGAGGAACGCGATTCACCATGGGAAGCCTGCTATGCCGAGATAGATCTTCTTTCGAGGAGCCCGAAAGATGTTCGGGAGAATCAATTAAAGGATCCCGAAGTACGGAAAATTATTGAAGACCTAGAGGACACTGACGATCCGTTTAGGGGGAGAGGTTGGTCAGACCGAGGTTTCATAATTTCCGACGGCATCTTATACCGGTACGGACCGGACGAATGTGAAGAAGAGACCGCATGCCTAGTAATACCAGAGCATGAACGTGAGAAGCTCCTTGCAGAATACCACAACGCACCCACGGCCGGACATTTTGGAGTCGAGCGAACGCTGGACCGACTGAAGGGAAAATACTATTGGCCTGGGATGCGACAGACTATAACAAAGTACCTCAAGACCTGTATTGATTGCCAGAGATACAAGGCAGATAACCGGAAACCGGCTGGCCTGTTGCAGACACCCGCAGTGAACCGCCGCTTTGAAGTCGTTGCCATCGATCTCTTCGGACCTTTACCCGAGACCGCTGACGGCAACAAGTGGATTCTGATAGTGGAAGACACATGTTCCCGCTGGGTGGAGGTATTTGCCCTACAGAAGGCCACAAGTGCCGAATGCGCCAAGATCCTTATTTCAGAGGTGTTCCTGAGATACGGAATCCCGCGTCGAGTTCTGAGTGACAACGGAGTCCAATTCATTAGTGAGGTCATGCAGCAGGTATGCCATACATTTGGTATTTCTCAGTCACTCTCGCCGGTGTACCACCCGCAAGCGAACCCTGTGGAGAGGAAGAACAGAGATCTGAAGCCGCAACTCGCCATTCTTGTGGGGAAGGACCACAAGAGTTGGGACGCCCATCTAGCTGCGGTACGATTCGCGATGAATTCCGCAACCACGAGCAGCACGGGGCACTCTCCTGCGTTTCTTACTTTTGGTCGTGAGATACGAGCGCCAGTCGACGTAACGACAGACATGCGCGCCGTCATAGAGAGCGACAACGCCGTGACGAGCCTTACCCCTTACCTTCGACGGATGTCGAACGCGCTATTTGAAGCCAGGGAAGTGCATGAGAGAATACAGGCAACGCAGAAGCGTTTCGCAGATGAAAGTCGACGCCCAGCGCCTGATTACTTTCCAGGAGACCTCGTCCTCTTGAAAACGCAAGGAAGCAACGACGCAACCCGAGGTCAGACGCCCAAGTTCCTGCCTCGACGAGACGGTCCATATCGCGTCAAGGAAGTTGTGAGTCCATCCACGTATATCTTGGAAACGGTAAGTACTGGGCTTATTTTAGGCAGATACCACGTCTCCCAATTGACCCCGTTTGTAGGCGACATACCACCGCTACCCGTTCACGAGAAACGTAGGCGCGGTCGACCCAAACGTTACCTGAACTAACCCAGACGCGAGGGCGCATAGTCTAGGTTAGAGGGGGAGGTTGTAGCAGGAGCCTTATTTTGTTTTTATGAACGCACGCCGATGACGTAGCGACCGGGGAATAGGGAACGCATCTTTTTGCCTCTGCCGAGCGAGAACGCAACACGTGCGAGCGAGAAGAGAGATTCGCCCACGCCACCGCGAAGGACGCGTCGGCTCCGTTGACTTTAATTATTTTATTTCGTGTTTACCATCATATTTGTGTACAATCACTGTTGCTACTTGTTTATCGTGCCTCAATATACAGTTTTACCAATTGATCGTGTGCCGAACTCATTTATTCACGCCCTGAGAGACAACCGCCTTACACTAGTGAATTGATTCTATTTAAAAAAGAGTAGGTAAATAATCGATTATTGATGATTCAAAGAATATTACATTTTTTAAATACTACCTAAATTTTAATTGATGAGTGAATCGTTTTTATAATAAGATGAATAAACCATTATTCATATAAAATAATTTAATATACCAATATTTAATGGAATAATTGAATATAGCAATGTTCAATGGAATAATTGAATATGCCAATTTTCAATGGAATAATTAAGAATTCTGGCAAAAGGTTCATTCACGAGTGAAGTGAATGACCTTGTGCCAGAATTCTTAATTATTACCTACTTACGTGAACTTTTAACATGTTTAGTCGCTAAATACGTTTAGGGATGTTTGTTTGTGCAAGTCGGGCTAAATAAAATAAATAAATACCGAATTACATATTTAATGCGTGTATTTGTATGCACCTATTACATTACATTGATTGTATCGAGTTATTAATCAAAGTAGATATACATATGTACTAAAACCTTGACTTGAACTTTCTGCCTCAAGTAGCGGCGTACTTGCCTAACTTGACCTCGCGAGAATCAAACGCGGGAAACGCACAATTACAAGAAAACACATCCTTTGCGTTTCTCAATTCCAGTTTATTAATAGCTACACACTTAGATACACGCACACAAATTCATTTGATCAAATCATGCAAAATGTGTAGAATATTATTTATATTTCTCGCGCTTGTGCTGACGGAAGTGACGTCATGGACGATCGACCTACCGGAAGCGAGGAAGTTCCTCTTTGAGAAGAACGATCGATTGGAAAAGAAGTGGAAGGTGGGGCATGAGGATAAGAAGCAAGTGTTCTTCAGCAATCGATTTGACAGTAATAGTAAACATCACGAGAAACTCCACGACGATGATCACGGATACGATGCATACGCTAAGGGTTATGGATATCAAACATATATAGAAAAAAAAGTAAGTACCTACTATGTATTTTGTTATGTACGACATTAAATGAAAACACGTGTAGGGCTAGTGGCTAGTATTGTTGTAAAATAGGTTTTTACAAATTCATTATTATTGAAACATTCTGTATAAAATAGGTAAACAACTAGTTAAACTGACTAAGCGGCATCGTCGCAAAGTCGCCGCCGATTTACGATAAAAATGGTTTATTGGAAATGTATCGATTACTGGATAAATATTCAAGTTACTAGTATTACACCCACCTCTAAAATCAGTTAATACGATTACGGATGTGTGTTTTAAATTAAAGTTGTTCATAACAAAACGGGTTGTATATATCTACCATAATATCAAGCTATTGTTACGCCGAGGCTGTTAAACAATGAGTAATAATCGAACCTTCTCGAACGCTTTTGTCTTGTTGTGTTATTGTTGCTATTGTTTGTGGTTTCGCAGAATGGGGAGTGGCCATTGTGTCGAGGGACCGACCCTTTCCTGGAAGGATCGACATCGTTCTCGAACAATCGAAATGTGTGCGATATAAATAGGCCGGAGAGATGGCCGGACAGTCAGTCTGAGTCAGTCTCAGCGAGGCCCTGGAGGACTGACGTGGGAAGGGTCTCGTGTGAATAGTAGTTGCTCCCGAGTCAGTCTGGATTAAGCTATACGTGCGATCATTTCGGTGACTTTAAGTGGTGCAACAGTGATGTGAATTAGTGTGTTGTGATTACGTGTGACCAAGTTCGTGTACTCGTATTCATCGTTTAGTGCTGAATAAAAGTGTTATTTTGGTTAGATCGATTCCCATTATTTTATCCCGAACCCTCAGCTCGTAACAATTTGGTGTCAGAAGTGGGATAAAATAATGCCGGTTCTACCAATGGATAACGTGGACGGTGTCAGGACGAGAGGTCAACGACAACAGGAAATGGATGAAAGGCGGTTTGGGGAGTCTCCGGTTCAAGAAGCTCGGCAGAGTCGTCAGCCGATGGAGATGGAATCAGCCGCCACCGAATCATTTGGAGCATCATCATCATCATCATCCATGGGGAAAGCTCCTGTGACAGGCGATCGTGCTGCTATTATGGCAATGCTTTGTCGTCAAGAAGAACAGCATCGTCAGGATAAAGAAGAACAGCGTCGCCAACAGGAAGAGCAGGCTCGGTTGCAGGAGGAACAGCGCCGTCAGCATTAAGAAGAGAAGCGTCGTCAGCAGGAAGAGCAGGCTCGGTTGCAGAAGGAACAGCGACATGAACAGGTGGAGCAGACTCGGTTGCAAGAGGAACAGCGACGTCAGGATAAAGAAGAGCAGCGTCGTCAACAGGAAGATCAGCGACGTTGGCCATAAGAGCGCGCTCGACTGATGAGGGAATCGTTCGGTTCATCTGGAAAGGAATTCCAGGAAGTGAAAGAACAGATAGAAATCAAGCGGTTTTGGAGGCTGGAATTGGGCTCGACTGATGAGGGAATTGTTCGGTTCATCTGGAAAGTAATTCCAGGAAGTGAAAGAACAGATAGAAATCATGAGAGCCGTGTTTTGGAGGCTGGAATTGGGATCGCTGATGAGAAAGGGACTCTGGGTGTCCTGAAGTACTGGAGACGGCAATGTGGCTCCTCTAGTTGCTACATCTTCAGCGCGAGGTGCGCCTAAAATTGTTCATGTTGATTGGCTGCCGCGATATGGGGCTAAGAATGCTCGGGACGAGCATGTTTTAGGAGGGGGCAGTGTTACGCCGAGGCTGTTAAACAATGAGTAATAATCGAACCTTCTCGAACGCTTTTGTCTTGTTGTGTTATTGTTGCTATTGTTTGTGGTTTCGCAGAATGGGGAGTGGCCATTGTGTCGAGGGACCGACCCTTTCCTGGAAGGATCGACATCGTTCTCGAACAATCGAAATGTGTGCGATAAAAATAGGCCGGAGAGATGGCCGGACAGTCAGTCTGAGTCAGTCTCAGCGAGGCCCTGGAGGACTGACGTGGGAAGGGTCTCGTGTGAATAGTAGTTGCTCCCGAGTCAGTCTGGATTAAGCTATACGTGCGATCATTTCGGTGACTTTAAGTGGTGCAACAGTGATGTGAATTAGTGTGTTGTGATTACGTGTGACCAAGTTCGTGTACTCGTATTCATCGTTTAGTGCTGAATAAAAGTGTTATTTTGGTTAGATCGATTCCCATTATTTTATCCCGAACCCTCAGCTCGTAACACTATCTATCTACAATCACACTATAGACAGGCCATTGACACTCCATACGAACTGATATAGGTTGGGGAAAAAGTCTTTACGCATTATAGTATGTATGAACTTGTAATAAAATCTCTTTGGCTATTCTATTTGTATAGATACAAATAGAAAAAACCAGCCAGATCTGGCTGGTTTTGGTATCATTCAAAGTTTAAATTTTAAAGAAGGTAATTCCAAATTCAAATTAGGAAAATGTGTGATTTTTATTTGTTTTTCGTACTGTAAAGATGAGTGAATGTAATGAAGAAATTCGATACATTTTAAAATTTTACTACAAAAAAGGTAAAAATGCAACGCAAGCCGCGAAAAAAATTTACAATGTTTATGGACCTAGTGCAGTGTCTGTGAGAGTAGCACAAATTTGGTTTAAGCGTTTTCAATCCGGAAATTTTGATGTCAAAGATGCACGTTGCTCTGGTCGCCCTATTACGGATAAAATTGATGGCATTTTTGAAAAAGTGGAGCAAGATCGGCATATCAGTAGTTACGACGTAGCTGAAGAACTGGGAATTGACCACAAAACAGTTTTGGCGCATTTGAAAAAATCTGGGTACTTACACAAAAAAACTCGATATTTGGGTACCCCACGAGCTCACTGAAAGAAACCTAATGAACCGCCTACTCATTTGTGATTCTTTATTACGACGTAATGAAACCGAACCATTTTTGAAGAAGCTGATAACTGGTGATGAAAAGTGGATCACGTACGACAAGAACGTGCGAAAAAGGTCGTGGTCAAAGGCCGGTCAGGCTTCACAGACTGTGGCGAAACCCGGGTTAACTCGCAACAAGGTGATGCTGTGTGTGTGTGGTGGGATTGGAAGGGCATTATTCATTATGAGCTGTTACCACCAGGCAGGACCATCGATTCTGAACTCTACTGCGAACAACTGATGAGATTAAAGCAAGAAGTTGAGAGAAAGCGGCCGGAATTGATCAACAGAAGGGGTGTGGTTTTTCATCATGATAACGCTAGACCTCACACATCTTTAGCCACTCAGTAAAAATTAAGAGAGTTTGGCTGGGAGGTGTTAATGCATCTGCCGTATAGTTCTGACCTTGCACCTTCAGATTTCCACCTGTTTAAGTCTCTTCAGAATTCTTTAGGCAGTGTCAGGTTAACATCACGAGAGGACTGCCAAAACCACTTGTCGCGGTATTTTGATCAGAAGCCCCAAAATGTCTATAGCAATGGGATCATGTCCCTACCTACAAGATGGCAAAAAGTTATCGAACAAAATGGTACTTACATACTTTAGTTAAATGTAAATGAACTATATTAAAAAATGTTTTGAATTTTCTTAAAAAATGCGAAGAAACTTTTTCCCCAAGCTAATATTACTTCTGTAGTCGAACAGGAACCCTTATGCAAGCTGGGCATGATGATATGTTTGGTAAAGCCTAGTCCATACTAATAATACTATTGGTTAGCCTCAAACTGAGATCTCGCGGGTTTCCGATTAAAACAAAAAAATATTATTTGTAATCTTTGACTATCAAAATAGTGCCACGAAATGTATGTATAGGGTAACGGGAATTCTTGTAATGTGGTTACCCTTTTTTGGGAGTACAAATTGCAGTTATTCTAGATTTCAGACTTTTGCGTATATTTGTGTCACTACACTACACGCATACCAATTTACAGCAGTGTGGGGTCACTGGTGTACACTGTGAATTTTGTCAAAGTTCAGTTTTTATTATGGCTTATAACTCAAAAACTATAGAGACTTTACTAAAAATAAAAACAGAATCCAAATGTACTAATAAAGACCTTTCATTTGACACCCCATTTGACCTAATAGTCTCATTTTTTTACCCCTATTGAACCCCAATATTTGAGCCTCAAAACACAAGTTTATTCTTTAAGCTTAGCTTGAGGCTCTCTGTAAGCAATGTTTGTTATCAACCATATTTGTGAACTATCTCTGTATCATAAAAAGCATTGTCAGCTCTGTAAATCTTGATGGAGTAAATGATTTGATTTTTGATTTGAATATCTCAACAACCCTCCAACATTTTAAGCTTATTTAGTTACACAAAAATTATGCCATCACTACCTAGCTATGTATCAAATTTCACGATGATCGGATCAACGCTTCGAAAGTTATCCTCAGAGAAACATACATACATACAAACATAGAACGTCGATTTGTCCAAGTTGATTTAGAGATCTCGCTTCGCTCGATCAATAAAGAGGAAAGATTTGTATTTTTGTAAGTTTGTAACGAATAAACTCAAAAACTACAGGTCCTATTTCAAAAATTCTTCCACAATTAGAATGCTATATTATCCCTGAGTAACATAGGCTATATTTATTACTACTACCTACTACCCAAGGTGGAAAACCTGGCTACGGCAGTGTTTTTTTGACAAAAACGCGTGCGAAGCCGCACGCGAAACCCTTTTCGGACATACAATAGGTAGGTACTCAATAATTAATATTGGTTCTTTCTATACACATATCTAGGAAAACATTTTGCAAAAAGTATTGAAATGTAGAAGAAGCACAGACAAAACACTCAATCGTCAATACTTAGTACTAAATAGCGCTATAACTTGATTCGCTCAGCGTGCTACGGAGGTATCGATCGATCTGGAGATCTATGTTCAGCAGTTAAGGTCCTCTGACCGATATAATGATGCGTCTAAGCCGAATAGTCAACCTTTACCGCTCTGCGTCACGGATGTCATGTCGTTGAATGATGCTGATGATCTCAAGGTACCTAAGTACATGATATCCTGGGTTTATACAATCGCGTGTGGGAGTCTGCGAGGAATTCACATGAATATTACAATGCAACAGCTGCTAAACAATGTGCATTCTGCGTAACGATACCTATCTGCTTGTAAAGCTTGGGTACTTACAATATAGAAAGATTAGAGCACAACACAGATAGGTACAGATGTGAAGTGCTTGCCTGGCACCAACAATCGGCAATCGACAGCTGTTGAATCGTTAATTCTTTAGTGATCAACTAGTGGTTCGCCCCAAACTGAGATTTCGCGAGTCTCCCAGGAGACAAAAATATATTATTCGTAATCTTTGACTATCAAAATAGTGTCACGAAATAATAACCAATTAACTTGGCCTACACTTTTATTCAAATTACAGGTAACGGGAGTTTATGTTAATTGGTTATTTTTTTGGGGTACAAATTGCAGTTTTGCCTATACATATTTATGTTGCTTAAGCTACACGCATACCAAATTACAGCACTGGTGTACCCTGTGAATTTCGTCTAAGTTCAGTTTTTATTATGACTAATAACGCAAAAACTACTTACAAGAACTTTACTAAAAATAAAAACGGAGTCCAAATGTACTAATGACCTTTCATTTGAAGCCCCACTTGACCTAATAGTCTCATTTTTTTTTACCCCTCTTAAACCCCAATATCTCAACAACCCCCGAACATTTTTAGCTCATTTAGTCACATCAAAATTGTGCCATCACTACCTACCTATGTATCAAATTTCACGATGATCGGATCAACGCTTCGAAAGTTATCCTCGGACAAATATACATACATAAAGACAACGCCGATTTGCCCAAGTTGATTTAGAGATCTCGCTTCGCTTGATCAATTATAATAATTTTTTTTTCATTGTACCTACCTATATCTGTAATGTGAGATGTCAATTGGTTGTTCCCATGTTTTTATTTTTATATTGTTGTTTAGATGAAAACCTGTTATTAACTGCTATCTGGTAAACAATCTGTCTTATGTATAAGTTATAAGTATTACATAAAGCGAAACGGTAAATTTTAGGAATAAACGAAATTCGGGGTATAAAAATCGCTCATTATGGTAATTTAAGTTTGATTTTATGTATGTATGGTGGACATTAACTGTTTTCTATTATATTATGCCTGATTCGGTTGTAGGTACGAGATATGGTGCACGACGGTAGCGAGTACCTAGAGGGATTGGAGCGCTCCATCGAGCGGTTCTCGCGGCTGCTGGAGAACTGCACGAGAATGAACCAGACGGTCGGTACCTACCACAAACTGAACGAAATAAACGTTAGTTAGGGTCTAGACAAATGGACTGCACTATAACTGCACACGAAACTGCCAACCGTATGTAAGAACTGTTCGCCAACTGCACGACAACTGCAAACGGACTGCGCAGATTGTTGGCAGCGTGCAGCTATGATGCGGTCGGTCTGTCTAGACCCTAAGTGCGTGCCTCTTCAGCACGAGCTGAGCTATCCTCAGCAGTCAGAATAATGAAATGATAAAAAAATTAACAATGAGGGGAAACATTCACTCTTGTACTGTTCGGTCGGTGTTAAGACCCACAATATTTCAGTACACGAATGGAAACCAAATATAAATAAATAGATAATGCTGGACATTTCAAATAATGCTATCTAGCAACAAACTAAGCAAAGCTTTAGGGGAACCTACCATGAAAGCCAGATAACAGATAGAATAAAATAAATAAATATTGCTGGACTTTAGAATACTTATCATATATATTTTTTTAAAGACATATCTACTTATATTATGTAGGCAAAGAGTAACATCCAGACCCCGAAAAAATATCTGTAGATCGTGCAAACATTTGTTCCGCGGCGGGAATCGAACCCACATCCTCCTGCGTCTCAGCCGGCTATTCGCTCACTGCACCACGGAGGTCGTCAACATTAACTGTCTTATACCGATAAAACGGTACATGATCAATCCCGTAGGTATATGTTAATCATTAATACCTATAAATTACGGAAGTTTTAGTTTGATTTCGATTCCAGAATCTTCAATACTACTTCAACGAGACCGCATTCAATGCCACCGCCTTCAACCTCACCTCTTACAACGACACACCCCCCACTCCCGCCCCCACCCCCTGGAGTCCTGCAGCCGAGCGCGCGCCGATTAACGAGACCAGCTATTTGAACACGGAGGAGCGGTGCCGGCGAGTCACGCGGCTGAGCGAGCACGTACGCCGGCTTGCTTCGCTCGCTATGAAGGCTACGAAGGAGTTGCAGGATATAGCGTACTCCAGGAAATATATGAAGGTACCTATACCTACTCTCGGTATTTTTTTTACTATATATATCATCGTTTGAGCACAATCTCACCTGATGGTAAGCGATGTTGTGGTCTAAGATGAAGCACGAAGATCTAGAAGATACCTATTCAAGACCTTACCGTACCGTACCGTATATAAAAGCGCTTGTACCTTGATAAAATTATCTATTTAATTTTAATTAATCTATAAACAGTATGAGGTGATGGCAGGTGGAGTAAATGGTGGCCAAGAACAGACCTAAGAAGTCCAGGACGTCCGATGGCGCAGCGGGTCATAGACATAAAGTCGCGGACTGATGCGCGCACCACAGGATCGGGAAGGGTGGCGATTACCCAGCAGTGGGTAGTTATGGGCTGTGGATGATGATAAGGCCTAGTCAATCACTCTTACTTCTTAAAAAAAATATCGTTTCTAGAACGATTTATATTGGGGGAAGAAAAAAAACATTTTTAGAAAGTAGGTATTTACGCGACTTTTGATAAAGTAAAATATGGGCTATTACTGATTTAGATTAGATTAGATAATACTTTTTTGCACATCATAAACAACAAAACAATTAAAACGAACAGTATTCAAATGAATGTATACAATTGGCATTGGTACACGTATATGTACATAAATTCAAAAACCATGTACCAAAAAAGGTACCATTTGGTACATAATTTTTGTATGTACATACACGATAAATAGGTACCCGTTTAAATCATTAATTACGTACGGCTTGTATTTGATTGGATGTTGATGGGCTGATTCGTTCAAGGATGAGTTTGATATTAAAAACATTGAGTACATTTTTATACTTTTAATTCAGAGCAGAAAAGGTGTACATAGACAACACAAGTAGTATTCATAGACAACACTAGAGTCACCGAAAAACCTCAGCTTTAATAAACATGATATTATTTTCACACAGAAAACAGAGATTGTCTCGGTCTGGGTTGCCAACACAGTGATCGCGAAAGTTTGAAAAATACTATGGGTTTGTAGTTATTGATGAAATATGGATCGCTTCGCTCACGTATGTGTTCGTTCTTACAGGAGGATCCCAAGGAGCTGTCGAAGGAGGAGAATGAGCTGATCTTAAAGCTTGCGTGGTTCCTGGACCGCCTCGCGTACTACACGGGGTTCAGGCCACAGCCGAGGAGATACTTCAACGACGATTACTGTAAGAACACATCATCATCATTCATTGTCCCACACGACACAACACGTCCATTTCTTCATTATTAAAAATCCCGTATTTAAATAATAACAAAAGTTTACTAAATAAAAATATCCTTTTCTTCTTTACCTCTAGCAGCCGACCAACTTTATTTATCATATTTATATTTCTGTATTTGTGACACGAAATCAGTTAGGTACAAACTAACATCTTAAAATTAGAGAACCTAATAATAATAACTAAATGACATGTACATGTACCCTGTTAGGGCGGGAAAAAATATAATTGCATTGGAAATTACAAGCTGGTTCAAATAGATTTCATACCATAGTGGGGGTGGTTTTAGGGGGTCGATACCTGAAAAGGGTTGGATGGAGTGGACTGTATTTTTGCGAATTAGCTAGAAGTTTAATTATGCCTAGAATACACAAAACCAATAGCATTTGTAACGTTCTTGTAACGGTAGTTCGACCTCTCTGCAAGAGGTTATTCACAGGAATGGAACACAATAGCGTTTAGGAAAACGGAGCATGCACATACCTGTAAACTAGGTATAATGGATCTACCATCTGTATACCAGGAGCCGTGTCCTGGTACACGCCAAGGTCAACGGGGTGACTCTCGGCGCCACGTGTAGCCGCGATGATCGAAACGGCACTCATAGAGAGTTGCTCGTCGGGAAGGACTCGGCAATCTGATTTTTGTATAACATAATGCATTTTTTTTTGTCAAGCGTTTGACCGCTACCTCATCTGATAGTAGGTAAGTGATGGTGTGATCGAAGATGGAGCACGCTTGCCTAGAAAGAACCTATTCACTCTGGACTCAAGACTCCGAGATTATACTGGTCCGGAAAAACATACGCCGGAAGTGAGTTCCACTCCTTACTCCTGCTAATAAGAAAAGTAATGTTCTTAATGTATGTTTCCAGCAAAGCCTACAACGCCCTTGCCCGCCGTGGTGAGTATGGTAAACGCCTCCGAGGCCACCAAGCTAATGATGATGAACTGCCTGAAGCAGAAGTCCAACATCCCGGCCACCATCCGCTGCGCCTTCCCCCAGGAGATACCCGCCATTATACCGTTCACCATTAACAATACTAGTAAGTGAGATTTGCGGAGGTGGTGGGTTCGAGTACCGGCCAAGCACAATTTTTTATTTTATTAACTTAGAAATAACAGTTTACAAAATCAAATCGTTATAAATAACTAGTTGTTTGCCCGCGACTTCATCCGCAATTTTCTGGATCTCGACAACAGCGCCACTTACCGGGTCCAATTGTGTTTTCAAACCTTCCAGGAACCCATTGAAATATACACACAAAATTTCATCCTAATCGGTCAAGCCGTTTAGGAGGAGTTAGGTGACAAGCAGACGTAGGTACATATGAATTATATATAACATGTTCTTATCTATAACAGCTATAGAGGTTATGTGCCGAGGTTTTTACATTTTTTATTTATACTTGTCTTTTGCAGATCCCGTACCAGGCGGTATACCAGCATCATCGAACCGGCGGGAGCGCGTAATCCCCCCAGGACTTGCGACCAGCGAGCAAGAGCTCCTCATCGCCTCCGACCACCGGTACCTCCCCTACCACCACATGACAGCTGTCACACATGTCCGAAAACGATCAGTGACAGAACCACACGAAATAACGAAAAACATGGCGGCGAAACCTGACGAGCTGTCATCGAGGGCAGATGATCCCGCCATAACATTTATGAAATACTTCGTAAAACATAAGGTCTGGGAACATGATAATCCTGTAAAACCTAATCATTTAAAACAAAACAACTTCGAAACATTTGAGGTTACTAATCAGATACCACATAAACTCCAAAAGAGAGCGGCAGATAGAAAGAAACTGCAGATATCAGAAGATCCCTTCCAAGACCTAAGCAAGTATGTAAAGAATAAGAAAGGCGTTCATCACGTTAAAGATGAAGTACTAGCGCAGAAGATACGAGACTCTATACAGAAGATACGAGATTCCAAAGCTTCTAAACCGAAGGAACATCCCAAACGAATCTCCAAACTGTTTCGTTACAAACGATCTAATGACGACTCCGAAAAGTTTCGTCCAAAAAGATCCTATACTTACGAAATAGACGTAGATAGACCGCGTGAACCAGAAGACCTATTCAAAGATATAAGTTACTACGCTAAGAACAAGCCGGGAATCAATTACAACAGGAACTTCCTCCAAGCAGGCCAAGTGAGGGCGGGCTTACTGCGGATATTCCTGAACCCTGATTTAGAGACAGTGAGGCGATACGGAGCTAACTACAACCCTCTTGTGCCGAATCCCTTGATGTTCGGCGCAATGAGAAGCGCTGCTGATAACTGATATTACTTATATTTAGCTTCTATAACTTATACTTAGCTTCTATAACTTATACTTAACTTATATATGTCTATATGATTGTATAGTAGGTATATATGATTGTATGATGTGTATATATGATTTATAATGTCATAGTGTTTTATTATATTTAGAAATAATAGCTTAGGTTTGACGATTGTGTAGGCGATTAACTGGCTGAGACGCAGGAGTTCGTGTTGCGGGTTCGATTCCCGCCGCGGAACAAATGTTTGAATGATCAACATTGTTACAGATCTGGTTGTTTCTCAATATAATATATATTATTTTATAAGAATGTATTCAAAAATAATACTTATATGCGTAATTTTATCAGTTATCTGGTTCCCATAGCACAAGATTAGCTTAGTTTGGGGCTAGACAGCGCTGTGTGAAATGTCCAGCATTATTAATTTTATTAAATGGTAAAATTAATTGTAGAAATAAAGGCTCATTGTATTTATTTATTTCATTTAAAATACTTTAAACAAAAATAATATAAAAATCTCCGTCAGTATCTGGACCCTTAGCTTACCTTTGCTCCCCAAGTAGTTGCAACGAATAAACTCAAAAACTACGGGTCCGATTTCAAAAATTCTTTCACCATTATAATGCTACATTATCCCGGAGTAACATATGCTTCTTTTTACCCAACTGCGCAGAAGGAGGGTAATGTTTTAAGCAGCTAGTCATACTATCCTACTAATATTATAAACGCGAAAGTTTGTATGTGTGAGTGGATGTTTGTTACTCTTTCACGTCGTAACGGCTGAACCGATTTCGATGAAATTTGGTATGTACGTAGATTATAACCTGGATTAACACATAGCCACTCTACGGTTTTTATGCAGATGACGAATTTGAAAATCTAAGATACAGTTATTTTTTCACATGTTATAGTTCCACTAATATTATAAACGCGAATGTTTGTATGTATGTGTGGATGTTTGTTACACTTTAACCATGTAACGGCTGAACTGATTTCGATGAAATTCGGTATATAGATAGATTATGACCGGGATTGAGACACAGGCTACTTTTTACACAATTGCGCAAAAGGAAATGCGAAATTGCGGGCGGACCAGCAGAATCTATTAAGTATAAGAATCCTGACTTACTGACAGACAACGCACAGCCTAAACCACTGGTCGTAGAAACTTGAATTTTAGAGGGTATGTTTGTCTTGATGCTTAGGGGTGTACTAAGAAAGGATTTTTTGAAATTCAACCCCTAAGGGAGTTTTACGTTTGTATGAAAAAAAGTGGTTCCTGGATTTATAAACTTGAAACTTGGAAAATATATTTTTTAACAAAAATACGAGAAATTGTAGTTTTTTGTTTTTCAAAAATCATCCCCTGGGTGGGTGAAAAAGGGTGTTGAACTTTGTATGGTAAAACATTATTCCTGAGGTTAATAAACGTAAAACTTTGCATAAATACTTATCAAGGTACATAATTAAACATGGCATAGTTACTTTTTTGAAAATCATCCCTTAGGGTTGAAAAGCGATGTTGTAGTTTGTTCTAAAACAATGTTAATTTCAATTACGAACGTATAACTTTGCAAAAACCTTTTTATAGGTAAATAATGAAACATTTTATCATGGTAAAACCACCAGGGTCTGATGATGGAGCCAGGAGGGAATCTACAGAACTCATTAATGAATAACAGTAGATGTATCGTGTTTGGATTCTATCGTAAATTGTTTTTGCGAGACATTTCACGATACTATTGACTACCAGCGTCTGAAGATGGGGAAATCGACCGTTCTTAATGAATGAATGAAATACTCTGCACACCAAAAAAAAAATATGGAATCAAGGAAATAAACAATAAATAACGGTACAATGGGCGGCTTAATCAACAATATTATCATCAATATATTAAACAATCGTTACGGGTTCTGACAGACTGACTGAAAATCAACCCACTGCGTAAACCGCTGATCTTAAAGACTTGAGATATAGAGTATTAGTAGTGTAACGCGTACGAAGTCGTGGGCAACAGCTAGTATTAGATAAACACATATAGAACAAATATCTGTAGATTATGCACTTGTTATCTCTCGTTGTTCCAAGCTTAACTTCTGTACCAGTCTATTTTGCGCCTATATATCCCCCCCCCCCCCCGCCATATATCCTCAGTTTAAAAAAAAACAATAATAAATACACAAAAATATATTTCAATATAATTATACTGGAAGCTTATAATATTTGACACGAAAATCACTTATAATAATGAATGTCTTATGATTAAGGCCAATGGGTCAGATTCGATAACCATAACACAGGTTTATTCCAAAATTATAATTTTTTTATTTATTTTGTATTTCTATTAAATCATCACGTAATAAACAATAATAAAATATGTAAAATCAACGACATCTTGGTGGTTATTAATATTTTGTTATTTTTTTAATCCATATTAACTACTGACTAACCTATTGGAAATGTATTAAAAATAGCTAACGTGATGAAATATTAGAAACAAATATCTTGGAATGAAACATCACAATAAACAGGAAAGAATCCAGAAAACAACGCAGTTATTAAACCGATTTTAATAATCATCATTCACAATGTAAATTTAATTGATTTAGTAAAATATACGTCTTGCAATTTTAATGTCAGGCAATTAGCAAAAAGTCTCAATCACGTAAAACATACTCTGTCGTCTATAGTCTCAGACAATGTTTCTTTTTGCTTTTGAACCAAGGGTGAGTGATTATTTGTAAATAAGTCTAAACGGGCGTCGTCACTACAAAAAATAATTCAATCTCTTGTCATACGATGACTTGTTTGTATGTTAGTAGAGGGAATGACTAAATTATTTCTGAATTTTTTTTCACTGAAGCTACACTGTCTCTAAGTGCTGTAAGATATATTTATTTTGATAAATCAGTTAGTTGTTTATATTGATGATTTTAACCCTCTATATTTTTGGAGTAGTGTTATTTTTTATAATTATGTAGTGACACAGGGCCTCGAGGAATAAAAAAACTTAATAATAATGTATTTATTAAACAATAACTAATACATCGTATATGACTTAATAGTGTTATGAGTTTGGAAACCAATAACAACAAAAATGTAATAAGTATGATTAAAAATACTCAAAAACCTTAATATTAGGCACAATGACACATACATTTATCATTTAAAGGTCGAGTTGATTTTGAATATTTTAAATTGTAAATATCTTAAAGAACAAGATAAAATTGGTCCCAATTAAATATTTTGTGACGATTTTTTTAAGTGTTATGTGAAAAATATTGACATTTGCAAAATCATCCCAATGATTAAGAAACGGGATTTGAACCCGCAGCGGGACGCGACTAACTCGCCACGGGCTGACTGCTCATCCAGTGCCAATTATTGAGATGTCATCTAAGCGGTCATTTTTTAAATCTTAATAATTTTAGTCATTTATTTCGGAATGTTCCAACTATGAATATATATAACTTAACTTTAATACATAATACGAATGTTAAGGAAATAATAAAAAGGCACGATTTTCAACATCTTAAGGCACTTTGATTCTGTACAGACTTCGTAGCACATCTGTCAATGTCATATTTGACAGTTCTCAAATGTCAATGATCCGTCAATAAACGCTAATTATCTATTTATGTCATTTGACAAGTATTCAACATTTGACAGATATAAAATGTCATTTATATTAAAAAGTTATACTAAATTGACAGTTGTTTGATTTGTCAGGTTACATGTGACTCTGCGGCCTCTTTTTCCTGCTGAAGAGGCCTCCGAAGACGCCCTTTTTGTCCTTCTTGTCCTTCGTGACGCCGCTCACTGACAGCTCCGACTCTCCGGATGACCTGTTCACAAAAATACACATTTTTATATGAAAGTCTCGACAGAGTGTTTGAGCTATTTGGGGTCGTGACCATGGCTTCATAGGGTCCTGGGGGCCATTGGGCTTATTAAATTATTTCAGCGCGTCTGGTGTTTGCTAAAATATCAGTTATTAACGAATACTTAGACCAGAAATCAAGCCCTTACTATAATGCTGGTTTTTAAGATGAACGAACTAGGAATTACTTTAAAAGGCGACAACGCCGTGTTGTCCTGTTAAATAGGCCACGTCCGTATAGCTCGAAAGCCACAAAACGACTGAGGAACTTAGGTTGACGTTACGTTGACAAGCTTCACAAATATCGTTCGTTTTCTAGGGGACAATAACTCGCAACGCGAACAACTAATTAGCTACTTCGCAGACATCGCAACGAATCGCAACTTCTAAGAACCGCGAATGAATGAACGGTTCGTTGGAGTGAATCGTTCGCTCGCTCGCTGCTAGCTCCGGCTAAGTTGCTGTAACCGGGAAAAAGCCTCAACTTCACATCGCCGGCTGTCTTAGCCTTACCTTGAAGCTGGTCTCTGGTCGAGCGCGGGCGAGCCCCCGCTGCCGGCGACGGAGGCGGGGCGCGGGCTGCCGGCGGAGTTGCCGCCGTACGCTGCGGACATAAGGCTCACTATCGAACAACAGTACACCATCACATACGACTATCCACTCCCGGAAGCAAATACAAGCTAAACGACACATCTTCTACACTTAAATTACCCACTACCTGCATCACGCAGCCATTATACATAAGGATCATTTTGAATTTATTTTATTTTTAATATGAATCGTACAGTTCGAATATCGAAGAGACCACGCACTGAAAAGCGCAGCGTAAAACCTCCACTAGACGGAAAAACAACCTGATAAAGGTTGCTGGGAGCCGTTGGGTGACGCACAAGATCAACAGCTATGTTCAGCAGTGGACGTCTTGTGGAATATGATAATAATGGTAAGTACACAAACATCAATATACATAACTAAGCTTAATGCTGAAATCATTGTATCAAAATAACAATAAAAAACCACAAGCCTTACAGTAGGTAGTTGCATTATGATGTGTAACATCTGACCACCGCGCGCGCTTCCCCGGTTTCCTGTTACACATTTCCGTCCCTTTTGCCAAAATCACTCCCACAAACCGAGAGGAAAGATGTTACACATCAAAAATGCACAAATAACATAGAAGGCGCTAATCTATAACCGAATGCAAACCCAACATACGACAACATATATACAACATTATAACCATTATTATTCAAGTTAGGAATCTTAAAAGCGCCCAAAAATCATTACCTCGCACATGGCTACTGCATGTATCTTGTATCTTAGTTTTATCTTAGCATTGAAATAAATAAATAATACTGGACATTTCACACAGCGCTATCTAGCCCCCAATTAAGTCAAGCTTGTATTATGGGAACCAGACGCCTGGACCGATTCGAGAAATTATTTTTTTGTTTAAAAGCTCAGTGGTCCTTTGGTGGTGGTTTGGCATTGGTACCATTGGCACCAAGTTAAGATTTGATGATGGGATCGCAAAAAAATCGAGGGCAACCCTCAAATTTTATAAGGACGTATAATTATTTTATGTTTTTACCTCAAAACTCCGTCATTTATCAACTGATTTGGAAAATTCCTTTTTTATTTGAAAGGATATACTTTTATATTGGTCTCATAGAAAGCTCATCAAAATCAGTTCAGTAGTTTGGTTAACTCGGTTATATTTTTGTTAAAAAGTTACTTGTGTAGAGTAATACAATTCAATGTCGCAATCAAAAGTACTTGCATGCAACGATGTGCGAGTGAGAGGTAATGACTTTGGACGCCATTTTAGATTCGTTCGTTTAATTAACCAGGTTATACCCAAAAGCGAAGCTACAGACAAACTGACAGACACATAAATACATAAGCACAAGTGATAGAGTTATAAAAATATAGTGCTTCTAAAACAACATGCAAACAATACAATCTTTTATGTACGACATTAATTTAAAACACACATCCGGAATGTATTTAGCGATGACGCTAGTCGATAAGTCCGAAAATGTATGGGATTTGATATATCTATAGAAACTCACCGCTTAGTTACTACACCATTCACTCTAATATATAAGAAAATAATATAAGATAACGTACATGTAACGCGATGCAGTACATACAGTAGATGACTCGATCCTGAGTGCGTGCACAGTCATATACTTACTCACATATATATACTTATACAAATTAGAAAGTTATATAAAAAAGTAGCTAATAATGTATAGGACGCATGCAAGTATTACGTACCGCAATTTTAGAACATTTTTGACCCCCCCCCCCTCGCCCCTCTCCTTATTAAACGTTACGTAACACCCAAGTGACCAATTTTTGGTCACCAACAAAATAAAAATACAATATAAATACGTACAATACAATCGAGAGATTCCAACCTGGGAAATTTTAATTAGCTAGTTTTTTTTATTTAAATATCCCCCCCCCAAATTGAGTTAGGTAATACTTGAACGCCCCCTAACTAGCTAAGCTTCATAATAATATATAGCACTATTATATACAGCATTCAATTATATGATACTTCAACCAAATTCAATGTGTACATAAAAGTCGTTCAATTACTCATATGAACGGGTATTTATCGCGTAATTATGTATCTTTTTTATTTGTAATCTCGATACCGTGTTGCAACAGCCGCGATCGCGGGCAGATTCTAGTCTAAATAAATGAATAAGGTACATACGCGATAAATAGCCGTTTAAATCAGTAAATGTACAGTGATTGGTATGTATTGCAAAAGCATAACCGACCTTCCGTTTCTTTCCTGGCTTGGTCCCAGAGGAAACGGCGGTTCCAAATTATTATTCCCATTTTAATGAATAAATTAATGAAATTTGAGACAGAATTTGCATATTTGATTTGATTAATGATCACTCCATCAAAAAAATTATATAAATTCCATAAAAACATCCGATAAACAAGTGTTTCCGGTTATTATTATATTTATAGGTATTTGCGGGTAGTTTACAAATAATACGAGTATCACATCGAATTTAGCTGAAATGTACCAATTAACTAACTACATCAATGTTCTAACTAAATACAATTTAGAAATATATTACTAGTAATATAAATAAAGTTAAATAGTCTGAAAACGAATATAAAATGCAGCATTATCTACCATCATGCACTATAACTTAGAAATGTTATGGAGTCGCTGTCCATTTTCACCAACCATTACATAAGTAATCTAAGAAGCACATTTTTACGAAAACTCTTATGGAAATGGGCATTACTCTTATAATGACGTAAGAATGATGTCCATTTTCATGAGAGTAACATATGTACAGGTTTAGACGGTTAGACGGTCCAGTAGCTGACCGATCAATTCTGTCCGTCAGCTTTGGATATTAAACATAACAGGAGGTCTAAAGTGGCCACTGGTACAACTGCTGATGGCACACCTGATGTTAAGTGCTAACCCTCGCCTACGAGTATAACAAAGTATTGCCTTAGAAACGTGCCCTGCGATGCACTGCCCTGCCTCCATCAACTGGAGGCATACATTTCACCGGCAATCATACCCTTTAAACCAAAACACGGCGATGCAGCTTGACGACAGAAATAGGTATGGTATACAATAATGGCCACTTTAAACGAACTGAATATGTAAAAATAAAAACCAGCGCGTGTTAGTACTACTCTAGAACCATCACCGATCTACAGAACTATCTGCGAAGCCCTCGTCGACTGACCGACATCGCTGCTGGAGTAGAAGCTCGTCTCCACATTCTGGTAGTTGTTGTTGCCCCTCTCGTGCCACGACGTAGAGTTCCTGTTCGCGTCACGCGTGCCCATCCTCTGCTGGTAGCTGTTCACCAGCCCCATCACCGACTTCTCCTGGCTGGACCCTCGTTCACTCATTCGGTCGTTGGAGCTGACTCGTTCGCTTATGTTGGCGTGTCGTTCGGTGATGGTCGTCATGCGCTCGGGCACGTTCGGGCCGCGCTCGGGTACGTTCGGGCCGCGCTCGGGTACGTTCGGGCCGCGCTCGGGTACGTTCGGGCCGCGCTCAGGGAGGTTCGGCGCGCGTTCGGGCACCTTCGGCGGTCCGGAGGGGGGGAGGGGCGGGGCTTGCGCCGCTTCAATGGGGAAATATTGATGAAGTTTTTGGTTTGCGTAATATTTTTGACCTTATTTTATAAAATACTTAATATAATTAGAAACGTGACTTTAATTTATGTGTTGGATATCCTCAGATATCTTATTCAATACGCAGACTCGTGAAGATATCTCGAAAGAGGGGTAGACAGAGGCAAGTCGCAATAAGCCCACTTTTAATACATAACTTCATATAAGGTAAAAGATTACACAAGTCCAAATGAAATGCAGATGATTGCACGACGCAAAACAAACAAACAAACGGCACAACACTGAAGACGTCACAAAATCAACATACGAGTACTAATAAAAATATTTATCATATCCTGAAATGCTAGTAATTTTTAAATTTGTCAAACTTATTTAAATTATTTAAGCTTATCTAAATTTGTTAAGCTTATTTAAATTTGACAACTTATTTAAATTTGTTAAACTTATTTAAATTTGTCAAACTTATTTAAATTTGTTAAACTTATTTAAATTACGAAGACCCTTTATAATAATTATTAAACCGATTAGTTTAACTGTAATTAGCTATCTATAGATCGTTTACAACGGTCTTTAGCTAGCTCAAATGTATCTTTTGTATGTTGTTTCTGTAAAAAAATATATTTATTGATTTATCTTAGGAATAAAACTTATATTTTACGAAAAAACTTTAAAAATATCCAAAGGTGTTTAACGTATTAGTATTGTAAGTAACATACCTAGTTGTTGTGACGCGATGAAGTCCGCGTTGACGTCACGTCCGTTGGAGAAACGCGACCGTCCCCATGCGCCCCCACCCTCGCTGTTCCTGAACATACACGTACATATTACATCTGATACGACGCGTGACGAGCACGTAAGTGAACTCGTCACGAGTCTCGCTCGCGAGCTGTCCGTGTGGTAACAATTTATTTCACTTCTATGCCGGGTAAGTCATCAAAGTTACCCAAACTTGTAGAAATAGGGGTGAATTTTGGCCTAGCAATAAGTATGGGGCACTGATAATATTGCCATGACCTGGGTATTGTAGCTAATGTATACAGCAGTGGCTAGCAGCACACAGCCTTGTAGTACCTTGTTTACGAGTGTTTTTGTTGGCAAATGGTCTTCTTATGTTGAGTAACGCACGCCTATAACCGCGCTTTCTCTATCTATTTCTATCTTTAGGTTACGGCATCTTAGGAACCGTACCTGCACTTGCCCTACGTCCATCAACCTGAGGCATACGGTGTAAAGTCACATGTCCATGGGCGAGCCCTAACACAAAGACTAGGGTTATAGAAGGAGAATACTCGAGGCCAACTCGGCTCTCATGCGGTTCATTATAAATAAGTAGTTATTGCGAGATGTGTTACCTGAATACTACTTCCTCATCGGGCCGCGGGGCGGGGGGCTGTCGCGGCGGGAGGGAGGGGAGCACCGATGACTCTGTACATTCAAGTGATTATGCTTTAATCATAGTTTAATACCACTCATTAAAAATCTTGTCAATTCTTTTGTTCTGGTTATTAGCAACTGCTTCAGTTGTAGCTCGTGTTGCTATGCTCCGTGCGGAATAAGATGGCAATAGAGGTCATTCACCTCACCGACCAATGACGAGAAAATAACCTACCACAACTTAAAATTTTGCATTTTTTGGGAGCTTCACAATTCTGAAACTTATTACGCATTTAATCATAGATCTATATTATTTTGTATCTAAAAATATTTCCTATGCTTACTTAAATTCTAATAATAATTCACAAATCATATAATTTTATCGCATGGGCATGTAATTTGTTACTCTGAACCGTAATATTATTCATAAATGCAATATAAAATGACTGGCTTAAAATATTGAAAACCTACTGTATGTTCACAAAAATATTAATTTGTTTAAGAAAAATAGCGATAATCATAATTTTAATACTAGAAATAAAGATAAACTCGCTGTTGCCACTTGTAGACTCCATAAAGTTAGTAAATCGTTTAAAGGGCAAGGTGTACCTACGCTTTTATAACAAACTCCCAAGGGATGTACAAAAATTGACAATTAACAAATTAAAAAACGTAATTAAACAAAATCTTTATAAAAAAGCCTACTATAAAAAATCGGATTATTTAGATGATAGAGAAGGTTGGGATCGAAATTGCTCCAACTCGTTCAAAATGTTACAATTTACACGTCATTTATTTTCGGTATTGTTATGTATTCTCAAAGGATCATTAAAAAAACAACCAGCCTTGATTCTTGCCTTTCTTTTCTGGCTTGGTCGAGAAGGAACAGGCAGTAAAATTGACGTTTCAGTGATCCTTGTGATTTTAATGAATATAAATATTTGACTTTGACTTTGATATATTTCGTATTTTAAAACAACAAAATACAAGATTTGAACATTGAAAACATAAAATTTCATGCAGTGATTTTCCCCGATTTTGTATATTTTTAAGTTCAACAGTTTGCCCCGTTGACTGCTTGTTGCCCTTGTACTACGAGATTCTAGCGATAGCAGTTTTGCGACACGTTTGTATGGTGAGCGACAGAAATAGCGATACTTCTTTACCATTTTGGAATATCATGGTGAAGGAAGGTGAATGACCTCTATTGCCAAGCTATCGCGCATCAAGTATACTGATAGAAAGACTGGCCACAAAGGATATGAACAACCCAAATGTGCCCAAACTTGAGGGGTTAACTATACTCGGCGCGGCGAACCTTGATCCCTATGACACTGACAGCTAATGTCACCATATAACATTGTAGTGGCGTCACCATTAAATTGGGATCATATTGGGGGCGTCTTAAAATACCATTTATAAATTTTACGTAGCTTTATACCATTAGTAATGATATTCCGTTGATATTTTTAACAATTCTTAACATTTACAAGAAGTTATCTCAATCTGAATTTATGTTTACGTCCTGCAAAACTTACGTCCTGTGACGTTTATCGACTAGGGCGGCAAGTATCGATAAAAAAATGTCGGTAATGGAAACGAGTGCACTTTTTCAGACAAAATAAATAAATGGGGAACATTCATTTTCATGATAAAATATATACTTATATCGCAGAAACGTGTTTACCGGGTTAAACATTATTAGAAAATAACAAGGTTGGAAACTTTCGTTTTACTTACCTACTTAATCTATGCCAAAAATCTTAAATTAATACAACAACAACATAATGGACATTAAAAATGCACATTATAATATTTTTTAAAACATGTTTACCGACGTGGCTGAATGCAAGCCACGCCTTTGTCTAAAAAAAAAAAAATATCGACACAACCAATCACTAACACGAACTGTCATAGGGATCAAGGTTCGCCGCGCCGAGTATAGAAGCCACTGAAGAGTTCCACTATCCACCTCCTGGCTCGATTATCAGATCAGCTCGTTGGTACACAATTATTGTTTTCTCACCCGAATACGTACACTTGCAAAGTTTCAAATCGATATTACAAAATTATAATTAGGTTAAAATCGACGTCTAGATTTGGTTTGCATAAGTACTTGCTCCATACAAGGGACAGAGACGTCTCTCGCCTCGCTATGGACCTCGACAAACCTAGGTCACAGTCGTAGATAGCCAAGAGAATACATTAGGACGATAGTTACCAATATTCCTGGCAACTCCTGCCTCAGACGGGGCAGTAGACCGGAGGCTGGTGCGGTGCTCCTGCAGGCTGGTGCGGTGCTCCTGCAGGATCTCGGCCTGCGAGCGAGCCTTGCGCGCCGGCTCCGGGGTGCTCGACTCTGATGATGAGGAGGATGCGTTCCTGGAGGACGGTTCAGTTCATCATTTGTTAACGAACATTTTGTTTTAAATGCAGTGCTATTATGAAACTTGCCGATCAACAAATTAACGTTTAAATTCATCAAAATTTCCCGTATTCCCGATAAGGTGAGCTTCGGGAGGCAGTGCATCATCAGCTCGTGTACTTACTGCGTGAGGCGCCTCCTCAGCTCGGCCGTGGGCGAGTCCCCTGCGCTGTAGGGGGTGAGCTGCAGCTCGGGGGGCAGCGCCGCGTGGAAGGAGATCTTGGCGACCCAGTCCCTCATGAGCGCGGAGGTGTTGGCCGCGAACAGGTACTCGGCCCCGTCTCCGCACGACAGGCGGAACACGTTGGCGCGCTTCGTGTAGTCGGAGGCCGCTTCGCAACGAGCCTGGAATATTATATTATATGTTGAAAGACATAACGCGAGATGAGGCCCTGAACTCAGCATGTGAGCTATTCTAATATTATTTTATAAGGTATATGTAACTATAAGACATTGAAGCCAATTTAATGAACTATGAACTGAATTGCCACCCATTTCATTCTGCCACAGACCAATCACTCATTCTTGGCGGTAATTTTAATTCAAACGCTTCATCGATATTTATTATTTTCATAGCATATTGGCAACGTCGCATGATACGTCGCAATTTTTTATATCTTAATTTTTGTATGGAGGAATGAAATATAGTACAGTACTTACCAGTAGTGGTACGAAAAGGAGGGGGGTACGTTACTCACCAGTAGTATAGCGACAGGGGGGGCGGCGGCCTTGGCGCTCGCGAAGTCTCCCTCGTCCTTGAAGAAGCACAGGAGCTGTCCACACAGCACCGAGTAGTAGCCGCGCCACGATCGCACTGTGGCGCGCTTACCGCCCACTCCCGACTCCTGCTTTCGTTCCAGGTAACCTGTGGAAGTACAGTTATTTGAAGCGACATCTATCGCTACAAGACAGAACTACTTGGAAAGCTTGGACATCAAGCTAACCTACAGAGAGCGTCGATATGACACTGAGACGGCGACATCTGACGGCAAGTAGAAGAGCTATCTTAGATCGCATAAACGAAATAATCTGAGAATCTGAACATAAGTCATACTTCTCAAGACCCGTCGGTGCTAGGACCCGAGACTAAGGACGCTCGGTGGGACATCTACCCCTCTCCTTGACGGACACCTATCAACTTGTTGTCTGTCAATGTTAAATGCCCTCCACAGTACCCCAGAGGTGATGTCTTGTCATTATTAGCGATGGCTAAGCGACCGAATTTGGACACAAAACCATAGCGTGTCCATGTTGTGTCAAAAACTAGTTTAGTTTGTGCCAACAGAATTGCCCCAATGTCTGTCAGGACTTAGCGACCGATAGTCATCGCTAATAAAGTCGAGACTTCCACTTCAAAGCTTGTAGGTAACTATGGTCATCTGATGTCAAAACGTTGTCACCCATAACAATACGTTTACGTTGAGATACAACTTTAGACTTCAATATCTCAGCCATTTATAAAGAATAAATATTAATAATTCGTTTTTTGTTGAAAAATTACTTTTTCAAAACAAGCTTTTATAAAACTCTTAATTAGAACCGCAAGCGGATTCAAATGAGCGCAAACACTAGTAGCCTACTACAATCTATTCAGAAGTTCCATTATCTAGCATCCGCCTCCATCATGAGATCACCTCCATGGTACTATATTTTTGCATTGTCACCAAGGTTAAATATGTATTCCAAATTTAAATGCGCATACTAAATTTCGTATCTGTGCTGTTGACCGTTGAAGAGTTCCTTCGTCTGGAGCCAATCCAGGGAGTAGAATCAGGTCATGCTTACTATAAATATGCATTGTTCTCTAAAATAAGTTGCTCAATCGGTTGAGGGGAACAGGTTTACAATTCAGTTGCAAGATTCCACCCGGACAAACATACATAAATTGCAATTTAATAAAAAGCTTGTAAAATATTGTTGCAAGAGACAAGATCTTTCATTGATCTTTAGATCTGAATATCTCTGTTATTTATAACAATAGAAATAAATTAAATATGACAATATCTTCTACATATTCTAGTTTTCAAAAATTCCATAACATTGAAAGTTATAATAAGTATACCTTCGATTTCGACAGGCGGTAGGTCAGCGATGTCTCCGCGGCGGTGCCGGCGGAAGCTCTGAGTGCGGCGGCGGGTGGTGAACGATGGAGTACGCTTCGGCGTCTTCACCACCTGACAATCATATACATAGCTGCTAATAAATGGGCCAGTGACCAAAGGTTGACAAGGAGTAATCTCTGGAAAAGATCACAAATAGACGATCGAGACGGCTCCAAAATATATGAATAAATAATATAGCTCACGGCTGTACTCACCTCCATGATGGATATCCTCGGATCTCTTACTCAGTATGCAGACCCGAACAGATACCCACAAGGAGGTGGTCAGAGGGAATTCTAAATATTACGTTTTCCCCTCGAGAGATGCGTGTAACTCGGCGGAAATCGAACCACGTCCGTTTTTAAAACTGGCCATATACGAGGACGCAACTCCACAAGATTCCACGCCAACACTACAGAAGTCTCGAAAAACCGTCCAAGCGTGCGAAATCTCAAGCGGATTGCGTGGAGTCCAAGGAATAATTGGATATGCGATCATTCAGAAGTCCAAGACTCGACGCCACGGAGTGCGGCGACTCCACGCCGCCCACGCCCGTCTGTGGCCGATACAACATTCCCAAAAATCCAATTCGCACTCAGTTGGTAGTGCGCAGCCGTCTGATTAGGTCGAGTTTATGGTTTTTTAATAGTTTAAAAAATTATACACAAAGCTACAAAAAAAAAAACAAAGGGGCACGCCCACTTGGAGTTGCGGGAGTGGAGTCTTCGTGTGTGTGCTCGTTTTTTAACTCGCGTCCCACCAGACTCCACGAGACCCGGAGTGATAGAATCAGCGTCCCCGTATATAGCTGTAAGTTAATAGGTCGTCGGCGTCACGTGTTTTCGCACCTGCAGTACTCTGAATACTCACGCTCATGCTCTCAGCGCGCTTGACGTGCGGGTCGCTCTTGGGCAGGCGGTCAAACTGCGGCGCGGGCGTCAGCGTCTCCTCCGAGGAGGCCTGCGCCGGCGCAGCCACCAGCCGGTCCGACTGCGGGGAACCACAATACTCTTAAATACACTCTTTCATTACAAACTTATTAAAAAACGTTTTCTACATAAAACAATCTTGTTTTATTAAAATCAACAAGAAAATCGATCAAATGCTGCTCCACAAATTGTTAGAGCACTTTCGTACTAAGACATTCAAATCGTACGGCCACAGATTATTTTAAAGTTAGTACGTAAAAACAGATGCATCCGAGCCGTTCAACGACCCCGCCCGGTTAGGTTAGGTTAGGCGGAGTCTCTCACCTCTCTCTCCGGCTCGATCTCCTTCCTCCGCTCCTCGGTGATCCGCTCCATCTCTCTCCGGCGGTACATCTGCACCCTCTCCTGTTCGTGGCGCGAGGCGGAGTCTCTCCTCGCGGCCTCCTCCTCGTCCTGTTGCGCTTTGAACGCCTGCTCCACCTGGATTATTATCATATATAAATTATATTCTCATCTTCAATAAATTAAACAATATAACGTAAATAAATAAAATTATAAAACAAATGATAAAAAATTATCAAACGATAAAAAAGGATTTATTATATAAAAATCTCGTGTCACGGTGTTTGTGGTCGCACTCCTCCGCAACGGGTCGACCGATTTTAATGAATTATTGTTTTGTATATTTGGTAGGTATGAGAATAAGGTCGTAAAATATTTTCCCCCTCTTACCCCCGCCTCCCATTTTTAATCGCGTTTTTAGTATTTTTATATGAACAATATTCATTATGATTTAACCGTCATTCGTTGACTTGAAGTCATTTACATGAAGTGTCGTGTTACTTTGACAAGAGTGTTTTATGTAGTTTTTATTCCGAAGTTCCCACGGGAACGGAAAATTTCAAGAGTGCGAAGCCGCGGGCGGGCCAACTAATAACATTTTTCAAAATTAATTCAAAAAACGCAATATAAATACCCGTTTTAATCAATAATTGGGTCATCTTATGTTGTGCGGTATATGTTAAAATTAAATATTTTCAGTCTGCGCGACCAGACTTAGTCATATCGTGGGCCGTGTAGATATTGAGGTGTTCTAAAAGGTTAGCTGAGCAGGAAAAAGTTATTAAGTGAGATGTTGTACCGGGTGACGTGTACGAGAGACGTTTCACGCAAATCTAAATTGCGGTGGTGCAGCGATAGTTTTACTTTGATTTTTAATTAGTCGTTAGGTACATTGTACGAAATGAGGACTGATATAGATAGATATATAATTTCTTTATTGCACACCATTTAAATACAAACATTTATCAGAAAATACACTTAAATAATAGGTACAATGGGCGGCCTTATCGCTAAAAGCGATCTCTTCCAAGCAACCTTTGGATGGACAGGATCTATGTGAACAAAATAAAGACGGCGGCGAAAATCCGATATAGTACACATATATTTATTAAAAATATAGATAATATAAAATAAAATGCATAATTATAATGTATAATATAATCATAAAATTACATAAATATTAATATTATAATACATAAAATATATATTGTCATACTTGCATATATAAATTATAAAAATGTAATAATTAATAAGTGGCCTAGTGAGCGATGGATGACAGATAGTGTTGTCTGACCAAGTTTTTAAAGATAGGGAGAGATTTAGCGTGACGAATTACATATACAATGGTAAATTGGGCGAAATACTGAATAGTAGTAAATATAGTGCGTGATACCAGTGTGATGCGCTTGAGCGCGTTGAAGCGGTCTTGCTGCGCGTCGATGGTCTCCTCCAGGTCGCGGTGCTTGTTCAGGAGCTGCTCCACCTGCGCCACGCTGCCGCCGCACTCGCCATCGCGCACCAGCGGCACTCTGCAATCCACACACACATCATCCTTTCCCGAACCCTGCCCGTAGCGTGAGGGTCCCTAACAATAGAACATCTACCATGAATGGGAGAGGATCGAGTTAAGAGAGCACAGTCGGGCCGATGGAAGCCGACCTGCGCGGCCTTGGAGCCGAGGACTGGCAAGAGTTGCCAATGGACGAGACTTGTTAATCAATTGAGCAACTTCCAAATGTATAAGCTCAAGGTTTGCCCGCGCGTGTCACCCGTATACGCAACACCGAACCGATTGTTCCGATGTAGCTAGGAAAGCCACCAAGCTCAAATGAGACTGGGCTGGTCATGTATGCCGAGCTGACCGAGTCATCTTGGTGCTAGAAAGAATGTGAGGAGACCTTTGCACAGCAGTGGACGTTTTATATCGTACCTGTTAGTAATCCAAGCGTCCAGCGCATCGGCGTCTCTCTTGAAGACGAGTGCGTCCAGGTGCTGCGCGTAGATGCGCTCGCGGTTCTCCCACGCTGCGTCGAGCTGCGCCTTGCGCATGCGCAGCACCGACATGCGCTCCTCTATCTCACCTGACATTATGTGACCTTCTGTCACCAGCTTTTCACCTGCAGATGGAAAATGAATGTATTATTATGTATTTATTCAGGAAAGACATATTGTTTCAAATGGTAAAGAGTTCTCAAGTAAAAAAAATAAAGAAAAATCTACTTAAACAAAGTCAAAGTCAAAGTCAAATATTTTTATTCATTAAAATCACAAGGATCACTTTGAAACGTCAATTTTACTGCCTGTTCCTTCGCGACCAAGCCAGGAAAGAAAGGCAAGAAAACCAGGCTGGTTGTTTTTTTTTTAATGATCCTTTTACAATAGGTACATAATACAGAAAAGAAATTACGTCTAAATTGTAACATTTTGAACGAGTTGTGGCAGTTTCAATCCCAAGCTTCTCTATCATCTAAATAATCCGATATTTTATAGTAGGCTCTTTTATAAAGATTTTGTTTAATTACGTTTTTAAATTTGTTAATTGTCAATTTTTGTACATCCCTTGGGAGTTTGTTATAACAGCGCACACCTTGCCCTTTAAACGATTTACTAACTTTATGGAGTCTACATGTGGCAACAGCGAGTTTATCTTTATTTCTAGTATTAAAATTATGATTATCGCTATTTTTCTTAAACAAATTAATATTTTTGTGAACATACATTAGATTTTCATAGATGTATTGACAAGGGAATGTCATAATATCTATTTCTTTAAACTTATTGCGTAATGATTCTCTGGGGCCCATATTATAAATTGCACGAACAGCCCTCTTCTGCAGCACAAAAACGGTGTTTATATCTGCAGCACTCCCCCACAGCAGTATACCGTATGACATAATGCTGTGGAAGTAGCTGAAGTAAACTAGTCTAGCTGTGTCTACGTCTGTAAAAAGACGGATCTTTTTGACTGCGTATGCCGCAGAACTAAGTCTCTTCGACAACCCATCAATGTGAGGGCCCCATTGAAGCTTATTATCTAGGGTTATACCTAAGAATACGGTGGTGTCCACAAGAGCCAACTCCTCGTCTTTGATTTTTATGTCTGCTTTAACTTGTGTAACATTAGGTAGTATAAACAAAGAAATTATAATCTCAGGAATCACTGTCCCTAACAAACTCACCGCCGAAAAGCGGCGAGCGATACCTTGCATTTGTGTGAGTGCCGAAAATGCCTAACATTATTAATACCCAAAGTTAAATAGTCTAAACTCGACTTTATTCCTCAGTTTAAAAGTTTCATTTCAAGCTTTCGCATTTTGGAGATATGACGTTATGAAATGAAGCAGCTGTTAAGTCGTAAAAATTTATTGCCTTCTTTTGTCCTTTAAAAAACTGTTGACTTTAACGGTATGGCAATAAGGTCGGATTCAAAATGTGCTGTTTGAAGATCGTAAAATTACTCCGTTCGGAACAGAAGTGTGGAGGAGTAGAAACGTACACAATATTTTTTTGTTGAGAAATGAAATTTCGAATCTATTACGTAGGGATAAATCATTTGTTAACCAAATTCAAAAGTCGGATTTTTTAATAATCGGATAGTTTGATAAAATCTTTTATTTTTACAGGCTCCTATTCAGTTTAATGTGCCTCGTTGTCTTGTCTATCGTTTATAGGTAATAAAATATTGCGATATTAGACCTGCCCGGTTTCTGATTTGAGTTGAAATTTTGCATGCATATGCGACATGAAGCTGATCTCATGATGCAGTAAGATGGTGCATCATCAGATGCTTAAACTAAACTACACAACAACATCAACTTTAGGTTCATTTGATCTGTCTTAACTAGTATTCGGATCCTAAATGATATCCAGGTCAGGGTTTAATGACGGAGCCAGGCTTTGGGAACTCTGTAATAAAATGACATAGTTACATCGAGTGTGGGCTCGTTCGATTAGTGTTAAAGAGTATTCTTTACCTAGATGATATCCAGGGTCTGATGATGGAGCCAGAAGATGGCTATGGGAACTGTGATTAAACGATGCCACCTCATCGAGTTTTTGGGCTCGATTAATTTGTCTTGCCGACTACTCGGGTCCTAGATGAATTCTCTTCTCTACAATAATAAAATCGTAAATGTCTCTTCAATGTATGAGACCAAAGTCAATGATGCAAAAAGGAGGGTCATAACATTTTCATCCTTGCGTACGAAGTTCCCGGGCAACCTCTAGTTTTGAACAAAATCGAATTTTGTATTGTATACAATATTGCAGAACCATGTTTAGTACTAGAACTTTAACAGTATAGGCAGAAATCAGCAAAAAGTAAATATTGCAAGAAGTAGGACAAAGATATAGAGTGCTGTAAGCCTAGCTAAGAGTTTCAATTTCTCAAAAATTCTTCAAAAAAATTAGGTTATTATTTTGTTTACTGAATAAGGCAACTAAGAATTAATAAACTTTACAAAATTGAATATAAAAATGACTGTAGTTTTAGTACCGAAAATTTATCTCGTTGTCCAAAATTTAACGGTAGGGTAGGCTACCGCGTGTTTTTTCAATGATTTTGATAAAAATAAAACACGAGAGTTGTTTGTTTCATGAAGGTAGTTTTAGAATTGGCCGCATCTGATTAGTATATAATGCTTACTAATAAAATTGTTTTTTAAACTTGTTAAAAATTTTTTAGTATGCGACTCCATTCATTCGAAATTTAATGTAGTCCGGTTCATTGGTCTTCGGTCACTTACAGATAAATGAACGATGCAACGCGAGGGAAAGGGACAGTAGCGTAACGTAGTCGTGTGTCTGTAGTTACAAATATTTCCGTAAAATATTGTTTTAAAGCATATTATAGACTAATTCAAAATCAAATTCATCAAATTATCAAACTTTAAGGTAATACTCAGCGGAAATACGAAATTCCATCTTTTTTTAATGTAGTTAAAGTGTTGTTTTTGCAACTTTTGACGGAGCACTTGGGCATGTTGTCACTTAGACGGCAAGCGCGCGACTAAGAGCCGAGAGTGCTTAAGCGGCGTTTAAGCACTCTCTAGCGTGGACGTCCTTGACGGGCCGATCGTATATCTAGTATTTTATTGATCGAAGAGTATAAATCTAATACATTTTGTTTTCTTTTCATTTAGAAGTAGATTGTTTACATTGAACCATTTTACCACCTTAGAGATTGCATTGTTTACATCGTCAAAATCGGTTTGTCGTCGCTTTAATTTAAATAAAAGTGACGTGTCATCTGCAAACAATACAACCTCATGATCGTCCCGTACTAGATGGGGAAGATCATTAATATATACTAAAAACAAAAATGGTCCCAGAATTGATCCCTGTGGTACACCCATTTTAACCAGAGACCCCGGAGAACGCTTCCCATTCACGTCAACTCTTTGCACTCTGCCACTTAAATAAGAAGTGAGAAAGTCTAGAGCAACGCTCCTAATGCCATAATGGCGTAGTTTCCTGATTAATGTGTCATGGTCTACGCAATCAAATGCCTTGGACAAATCACAAAAAACACCTAAAGCGTCATGAGACTCCTCCCAGGCATCAAATATGTGCGATATTAACTCAATACCAGCATCAGTGGTTGAGCGACCCCTGGTAAATCCGAATTGTTTATGATGCAGTAAATTATGTGAATTGAAATATCTAAGCAGTTGATTTAAAATTAGTTTTTCAAATATTTTACTAAATGTCGGAAGTACTGAGATTGGTCTAAAATTACCAGGATCAGAACTAGTGCCTGATTTGAAAAGTGGAGTTATTTTACTGTGTTTCATTAAATCAGGGAATACACCACAGTCAATACACTCAAAACATCACGCGAGCTAACATCTCGTTCGTATTTACCGTCCGCGTATATAGTGTTGAAGTCGTCCTCCTTGGCGTGTATCTCTGCGCGCAAGTCAGTGTGCCGCGCCACAAGCCGCTCCGCCGCCGTCACGTCCGCGCCCAGCTCCGCCGCCGTCACGCGAGCTAACATTTCGTTCGTCCACGCACTGCATAAACACATAATACTTTATTAGTAACAAATGTGCTGATGAGGGTGGGTAGGTGCGGCTCGGTGATGGATGATACTCACAGCAGCTCCTGGCTCGCGTCGAAGTAAGCCTGCAGCTGTCCCGCCAGCTCCAGCTGTTGCGAGGAGTGGTCGGTGCGTGACGTCAGAGCCGCAAGCGCCTCCGTCACCTCCTCTAGCTTGGCGGCGACGTGCTCCTTAGCGTCCGGGAAGGCGGTGCCCAGTCTACGCAAACAACGCTTTCATTCAGTATGAGCACTCGGACGAGTGAGACGGATAATAGGATGAACAGTCGGTGAGTGTACCTCTCGGCCTCGTGCTGCAGCTTGTCGTGCTGTATGGCGATGGCGTCGAGGTCGCTGCGCAGCGCGGCGAGCGCGCGCGCGTGCGCGTGCCGTGCGTGGCGCTGGCGCGGCGCGGGCGGGGCGGCGCTCAGCGCCTGCTCCTTCTCCGCGACCCACGCCGCCGTCTCCTCGGCGCGCCGGTCAAACTCGTGTACCTGCCGGGCTCCGGCCAGCGCCTGCGCACACGACCATGCTAATTATATCTAACTTAACTGGAAGAAGCTCATTTTAAACACGAACATTATTAAAACATAAAGTTTTGGTTTTAAGGCTCATTGACAGTTTGTCCGAGTGCGTTTCTGTGGATTCATGTGTGAATGGCAGCATACCTCCTGCCTCGCCAGCGCCAGCTCCTTGAGATCGTCCCACAGTCCGCGTATGTCGTCTATGCGCTGCTTGACCCGGTCCGCCTCCGGCGTGTTCTCCTCCAGCAGCGCGTTCCCGGATTCGCACACCGCCTCTATGCGTCCCTCGTTGGCTGAACATTACATGATAACTTTTACTTGACTTAGCAAAAAGTCCGGTTATGGAAATGTATAAAATAACGTATTTTTTATCCGTAATTTGAATTTCAGTCAACTTTCGTTTCGCATTACAATCTATATCAGATCAATAGCATAGAGGTTAGATCGAAACTAGAATTTCTTATTTATTTATCGTACACAAATAGATTACATACAAAGCAAAGGCGATCTTAACCCTGATAAAAGTTAATTTCCAAAGCAAGCTTTTGAAGATAGAAATAGTTGATTATAGTAGAATTTGTCAACATTTAAATACGAGAATCAGCCTAGTTTTATATTGAGTGGATACGACACGCAGATCTGGGACAAGTCACCTCCTCTAGGACGAGTTGCTGAATATGCACTGGGCGAGTTAGTGAATATGCATGTGCTAGTTAATGAATGGTGCGCACGCTCACCTTGCAGCTGCGTGAGGAAGTTGTCGAAGGCCTGCTGCAGCGTCTCCACGTGCTCCACGTCCAGGCCGTAGTCCTCGCTGGCGGCCACGCCCATCTGCTCGCTCACCCACTCCTGCACCTCCTCGCATTCTTGCACGAACCTGTACAACATCAGATATATTCAATTCTGTATAAAGAGTCAATCTTAAGGAATACTTGCTCTGAATATAATCCCACTGTTCCATAATATTATAAATGCGAAAGTTTGTATGTTTGGATGGAAGTGTGTTACTCTCCTAACGCTAAAACAGAACCGATTTGGCTGATAGTTGGAACATAGGTTGATGATGACCTGGAAGAGCACATAGGCATCGTTTCCGTGGGATGGAGATGAGGTATACGAAGTCTTTCAGCTCGTCTTTTAATAAAAGAACTACTGTGCGGAAAGAACTTACTTGAAGTATTTGAGGCTCTGCTGCAGCCTCTGCTGTCTCTTGGCGGAGAGGAGCTTCATCTCCTCGTACAGCGTGGTGAGGGCTTCCAGGCGAGCCTTCAGCTGGTCGTCCTCCGTGGTAGACCGCTCCTAAGGGGGACACATAAGTATCGACCACTTTTATTTTCACAAAACGGTATAATCTTTGCCTGCCCAAACACATGTTTAGTACAAACATAAAATAGAAATAAACTTAATTTAAAGCCATTTTAGTTAATTAGCAACATTTTTGTGCCTTGTTTATGACATTTAGCTGTCATTTTTACTAATGCCAGTGTCTATGCCTTTCTTCTTTATAAATTGTTGTTCAAGAAATGAGATACATACTTTTCTTTTACATTCTCATAAATTGGTTAAAATAAACCTAAATTAAAATTCTTACATACGCCTCTCCTATACATTTCCATAGGAATGGAGCCTCTTACGTATTCTACCCTCCCATCCCACCGGGCTTGACGACGATTTACGACTCTTCAAAGGTCTGGCAAGGTTTTTTCAATAATAATAGATAAGCTGTGTTGCTAGTTCTATGGGACAGGTACTCACAGACAACTGGATCAGTCGCTTGTCCATGACGGCCACATCTCGCTGCAGCGCCTCCAGTCGCCGCACGAGCGCCAGGGTGGACTCCTCGTCGCGGCCCACGTCCGAGGACACCAGCTGCGCTCTGCGTTCTAGGAGCCAGGCTTCTGCTTCAGATATCTCGGAGATCAGCTACGGAGATAATTAATTGATTAAGCATTTGTCAGACCACGCTCGTGTGTACTAGTTTTTTTTCAGGTAAAAATCGGAGTCGGATGGCCTCGGATCGTGTGTAGTCGATGCAGGAAAAATGCAAATGTTTGGTGTTGCGACGGATTGGTCAGGGGCCCTGCCAAGCCCGGATGCCATATAGTCCGAGCCTAAGGGTTCCGTTTTCTGTAATTTGGCTACGGAATGTTAAATAATATAAGTTGTATGTTGTAAGTGAGGTGTGTCGCGGATGTAGAAGTCACCTGCAGTAGATCGCAGCGCTGTTGTATCGCGTGTGTGCGTGCGCGCGCGGCCGCTGTCAGCGCTTTGTGCGCCGCGGCGAGGTCCCGCGCGCGTGCTTCCAGCGCTGGCGCCGCGAAGTGGCCGCGCCGGGCGAGCTGGCTTGCGCGCGCGCACACCGCCTTTATTGCCGCCTCTCTGTTACACACACAAAATAACTGTTATAAATTATGTATCATTAGTCAGGCTTAGCCGTTAGTATTAGTTGCCAGAGTTCTGTCGTTGTCGTAATTCGACAGTAATTACTATTTTTAGCTTAATTTTAGCATTCGTCCCTCCTCTATGAGCACTTTAACTATACCAAATCTCACGCCTCCGTGCACGCAATAACCTTAAATATGGATACACATAGTTTTCTTTTCAAATTCAATTCAAATTCGTTTATAATAACAATGCTATATTTAAACGTACTATAAAAATACGAATTCTTAATATGATAATATGACTTCCTAATAACAAAAACACACGTGTGTATTCGTTATATAGATTTTAAGCAGCAACACTTTGTATCTAATCTATAGTACTGCTAAACTTTGGGACATTGACTTAAAGCTGTCTGTGTGTTTGTTTGTTAGTTACCTTGCGAGTAGTTCTGCCTCCAGCGCGTTGTGTTTCTTGAGCAGCGCCTGCGCCTCGGGCAGCGAGGAGCCCGTCTCCTCTTGCTTCACTGCCATCTCGCGCTCCTCCATCCTGCAACACAATGCTGCGCCTGAGCATGCCACAGAATACGTAATACCACTGGTCAGCATATCCACTGGTACGAGCGCTTACTAGAATATGTCATGTATTTCTGAATACAACGCTCGAGAGTATGTAAGGACGCGACGGAGGTCGGGCGATAGTCTTTACCTAGTTATGAGTGCGAAATATTCAACAGGCATTTTAGTGGTAGTTTGTGCATTAGTGATTCGAGTAAACAAGCGTATCATTTTGGTTAAATTAGTCTACATTATTTTACCCGTCAGCTCGTAACATTAATATTATAACCATTGGTCACTGAAGATACCACCAAAGATTCTAACTTCAGTCATAGTCACCAGAAAATGACCAGTGTGTTGACTTACCACTTGAACTCTTCGTCCGCGTCTCTGTCCCAGCGGTGCAGCAGCGCCGCGTCCTCGAGGTTATCTCGACGGATCTGAATCGGCTCTTGAAGTTGCTTGTATCTAAGATAAGATAAAGATGTATGTATAAAAAAATTACATTTATTTATTAGTTGGAGAAACAACAGCTACCTTACTGCATTGCTATAGAGGTGAGAGTACCTGTTGGCTTGCAGCTGCTGGCGCTGCAGTATGTCCTGGCGCATGAAGTGGTCCTGAGGCAGCTGGCTCGCCGTGTCTGCGAGCGCGGTCACCAGCTCCGCCTTCGAGGCAGCTTGCTGCTCCAGCCGGGAGTGCCGCTTCAGGAGAGCGGTTACTGACGCTAGGTCCTTGCCTGGAGACAAAGTAGTGGTTGGTGAGGTTAAAGTAAATTTGATGAGAATTGATGATTGGTTAAAATGTAGAGGAGGATTGATGTGGATCGATATATGTTTTAATTTTATTTATTTATTCACAAAACAATAACCAGTTGTATTTGAATAATTGATCCATATTTGATTGGGAGAATCATAAAAAGTTAACGAAGTAAATGAGGTTTGATGAGGGCCGATGAGGGGTAACGAGGGTCACATTGTGTGTACGTGCTCACCATGATCTTCGCTCAGCAGCTGCGCCTCCACCTCGTCGAGCCAAGCGGTGAAGTCATCGAGCCCGCGCAGGTAGACGCGCGCCTGGTACGCCTCGTCTAGTCGGGACCGACGGAGTTTAGCCGCCGCCTGTTGCAACAATTCAGATCATATAGGTACTAACATTAGCTCGCGGCTTCGCACGCGCGGCATGTCGATCAAAAGTATGTCTCAGTCCAGGTCATAAACTATCAATATACCATTTTTCAGCGAAATCGGTTCAGCCGCTTCGTCGTGGAAATGTAACAAACAGACAGAGAGACAAGAGTTACTGTCGAATCCCACTAATACTATAAACGCGAAAGTTTGTATGGATGTATGTGTGGATGTTTGTTACTCTTTCACGTCGTAACGGCTGAAGTGATTTCGATGAAATTTGGTATGTACGTATATTATAGCCTGGATACATAAACTACTTTTTGCTGACAAACCATGCGTGCAAAGCCGCGAGCGGAAGCTTGTACCAATATACATCAAATCCAGCTAGTTTATAACAAAAGCGTAGACTAATGTCTTTAAAGCAAAGAAACAGCTAACTTGGAAATGGGCATTCACCTTTTTGAATAGTATTTTTATTTTTATAGTGTTATCCGAACACATACGTCATACGTTTTAAAATCATGAACATTTTTATAAAACTTTTGACAAAATATTTTATTTATCTAGAACAGGCTTAACCCGGCGAGCGTAAGGTTGGGTGTAATACACCCGAAGTATCTAATAGTCGTCGATATTTTGAATTTGGTGCGTTAAATACCGCTGTGGCTTTGAGTAGCTGCGCGGGGAGAGGTTAGGAAGCACTGAGTCACACCGGTTCGTCAGCCGTCGCGCGGCGAGGAAGTTACAAGTTGTCAAAGTGGTCGTCGGGTGAGTTTGTCCCACCTAGCGCTCGGTGTTACAATTTCGCACACCTAAGTCTTTGTTCTTTTTTAACTTTATTTTAGTTTTTTGGTTATAATTTCATTAAACATTCTAAACTATAAAAAATGTTAAACTTTTCTCAGAATTTATTTAGTTTATAATGAAAAGCGGTTAATTAAAGCCCTACAGGAAAAATATGTACCAAAAATTTTGATTATGATTAAAGTGAGCAGAATAACCGATACTATTTGTTATATTTCTAGATTTTGTTTACTTATATAAATATAAAAAGCAGACTAAATAAACATACTACTTAATAAAAAATAATAATAAATGATAAACTAATACATTTTCTTCAGTATCCATTTCGGGTTCAAAAAACCCAACCTAACGCTCGGTGTTGCGAATTTGTTCTTTACGCACGCCGGGTTAATAAATGCGTGAAGTGAAGTGCACATTACCTGCAGCTCTCTCCACTGGTTCTCCAGATGTTCCACCGCGGTGGCTATCTCCTGGGACGCGTAGTGGTTCGCTTCTGCAACAAACACAACACTACATAACCAAACAATAACAAACAACTGATTCCTTTACATCTATTTTGTAGATGCCCACTGTCAATGGATAGAAACTGAAGTGAGGTGACTTCATTCGCACTCGAGAATTGCTTCCAGCATCTACGATCTGCCGTGGCCAGTATGGAAGTCCTTAAATAGGCTTCCCACTTAAATTGGTCGCAGACTCAATATGTTAATAATATTTCTCGCCATCTAAAGGTTGTATTATGGAAGAGATCGCTTTTTTAGCAAAATACCGCCCATTACATTTTCTTGCTTCCCATTTTTATGTGTCTAGCTTGTGAGGCATAAATATAATTTTCATTCGTCAAATATAATTAATGATTAGGAATCGTATAATACAGTAGTTTTCACTAAAATATTGGCATTTATCATGAAATGACAGAAGAACATTTTCATTTTATTAAAAATAAATACTTGGATATGGAATGTTACTTAATCTTTTTGTATACCTAACATATTCAGTCACTTTTTGCACAATTTATTAGAACAGCTAGGCCTTTTCACCGAGCTCTGTTTGTGTGGACCACAAATAGCGAAGTGCGGTCCCCCACTTGATTGAAAAACAACCTAACCTGAAAACCGTGTCGCAAACGTGTTGTCAATGCCGACGACATCGCGACCACTACGCATTCACACTAGCTGATGTTTGTGCCCCTCTGAACAGACGCTTAGAGTCATGATCCTAGATCGTGAGTCCAGGGTATCTATGAGTGCTTCCCCCGTGTTGGCGACGCCGTATATATTTTTTTTTAATTGGATAGAACTTCGTTTGACCACAATCTCACCTGATGGTAAGTGATGATGTGGTCTAAGATGAAGCACGAAGATCTAGAAGAAACCTATTTACTCTTACCTTAAAGAGGCCCGGATTGTATTCTTTAGGAAAAACAAACGACGGCAAAGTGTTCCATACCTTAGCTGTACGCATCAAGAACGTAGAACCAAAACGGTGTGTGCGAATGGGTGGTATATTGACTAGGTACGGATGGTACTGAGCCGTGCGCCTGCTTGTCCTTTGATGGAAGGGAGATGGCGGGATCAGATCGTATAGTTCCTGAGCACATTCCCCAAAATGTATTCTGTAAAAGATCGATAGGCTTGCAACTTTACGGCGGTGTTCGAGACTTTGGGTCTTAGTCACCGCCATATATTGCTCACCTATAAGCCTAAAAGCTCTACGTTCTATCGAGTCTAAGGTAGCGAGCTGGTATTTGGCCGAACCATCCCAAAGGTGGCAGCAGTACTTCATACCAGACCGGAATTGAGCTTTGTAAAGACGAAGCTGTCCTGGTGTGAAGTATCTCCAGACCTTGTTGAGGATGCCCAGCTTCATGGCAGCTGTTTTAGCCTTAGACTCGATGTATGAACTAAAGTTGAGAGTAGGCGTGAGCGAGATCCCTAAGAGCTCGAGGTGACCTTTTACAGATAACTGTACATTTTGGAAAATTGGAACTTGGGTAAACTGACTCTTTTTCGCCGAGAAGAGACATGCTTGCGTTTTTGAAGCATTGAATTTGACAAGATTGGCATCGCCCCAGTCAGAGACGGCCTTGAGTGTCAAATTCAAACGCTGCAACATCTCGTCTCTCTGCCTCTGAATTTCAGCTGTGCTGGCTCGAGCATTAGAAGTGTACCTCTCCCCAACTGTACTGTCGTCTGCGTACCCAATGATACCGGGCATGAGCAGATCATTGATATGCAGCAGAAACAGCGTGGCAGAGAGTACTGACCCCTGAGATACCCCAGCGTTAATCGCCAATTGATCAGACGAGCGGCCATCAATGACTGCCCGAATGGATCGTTCCCTCAGAAAGTCTGCAAGCCAAGAGCAGAACTGAGCAGGAAGTCCGTATGAAGGAAGCTTGCCATGCCAAACCCTGTCAAAAGCCTTCGAGATATCTAGTGAAACGCCTCTTGTTGGCGACTAGCTCCGACTCGAACGCTGAGTGCTTCTGGATCTTACTCTGAAGGATGGTGAGTGAGTACCAGTTACCTATGAGTGCTTCCCCCGTGTTGGCGACGCCGTCGATGCGCCCCTTGTTGGCGACTAGCTCCGACTCGAACGCTGAGTGCTTCTGGATCTTACTCTGCAGGATGCTGAGTGAGTACCAGTTACCTATGAGTGCTTCCCCCGTGTTGGCGACGCCGTCGATGCGCCCCTTGTTGGCGACTAGCTCCGACTCGAACGCTGAGTGCTTCTGGATCTTACTCTGAAGGATGCTGAGTGAGTACCAGTTACCTATGAGTGCTTCCCCCGTGTTGGCGACGCCGTCGATGCGCCCCTTGTTGGCAACTAGCCCCGACTCGAACGCTGAGTGCTTCTGGATCTTACTCTGAAGGATGCTGAGTGAGTACCAGTTACCTATGAGTGCTTCCCCCGTGTTGGCGACGCCGTCGATGCGCCCCTTGTTGGCGACTAGCTCCGACTCGAACGCTGAGTGCTTCTGGATCTTACTCTGAAGGATGGTGAGTGAGTACCAGTTACCTATGAGTGCTTCCCCCGTGTTGGCGACGCCGTCGATGCGCCCCTTGTTGGCGACTAGCTCCGACTCGAACGCTGAGTGCTTCTGGATCTTACTCTGAAGGATGCTGAGTGAGTACCAGTTACCTATGAGTGCTTCCCCCGTGTTGGCGACGCCGTCGATGCGCCCCTTGTTGGCGACTAGCTCCGACTCGAACGCTGAGTGCTTCTGGATCTTACTCTGAAGGATGGTGAGTGAGTACCAGTTACCTATGAGTGCTTCCCCCGTGTTGGCGACGCCGTCGATGCGCCCCTTGTTGGCGACCAGCTCCGACTCGAACGCCGCGTGCTTCTGGATCTTGCTCTGAAGGTTGGACAGATCTCTGGAAATACAACGGACATTATACTTAACCGAATATTGCATTAACAATAGGTGGTAATTAAATACGTGAGATAGCGGAACAAATGTGTGCATATGATACTGATAATGTTTCGGGTGTGGGTGTCACTTTATACATTATAAGTATGCCTTTAAAAAAATAGATAAATATTTAATCAAATCGATGTATACTTTGGAACCCAAAATCCAATCCTTTAAAATCATCTGAAGAGCTTAATTTTGATACTCATATTACTGTTTGTACCTAGCTATTACTTACCTGTAGTTCTGATCAGTGGCGACCTGCATCTTGATCGCGATCCACTCCCGCTCGTGGTACAGATCGCGCAGGAACTGGTGCAGCTGCCGAGACTGGTGCAGCATCAGCCCTCGGTGGACGCACGACTCCTGGACACGATATCATATTAATGTTATGTGTGAAGTCTCTTATACATTGTCATAGTCTCTTGTACTTGGTCTTATAAGCAATTATAAATGAGGTTGTATAAATTATATGTCGTGTCCCTTGAATTGCAATTAAAGTTTTTTATACAAATATGTTAAAATATAAAGGCTCTATGCAAAACATAGAAAAATTATAATAAAATATCAATTTAATGGTTCTTAGAACCATCTGTCATCTGTAACGTGTAGTACATCTTTATTTTAATTATATCTTACAAGTACATTATAAACTTAATAAAACATTATAAACGCTAAACACCCGAGTTGAAGTATTGTGGGAAACAGCTAGATAGTTTTTAAATAAATGTTTCTTGACAAAATATGAATGAAGACGCTCGTAGGTATATTCTATTTTATGTTCAGTGCAGGCTGTACGTACATTACAACGTTTTCTATAGTCCGTAGTCGTAAGGTCTCTCATACATTATATGATAAATAGTATAATGTCTAATACATTTTCAATTTAGTGCGAAGACTCTTTTCGATCACTTTCGATTCCTCGATTCATTTTGCAACCTGAATGTGATGATATATGTATGAAGTCTCCTGTACATTATGAAGTCTCACATACCTGCAGTTTGTCCCTTCTCGCGAGGATGCTCTGCATCCTACTCTGTATGTACTGTGTGTCATAGTGGCCGCCTTCCTGGATGGAGAGTGCGAACTTCTCCAGCTCCTGGACCCTGCCGAGCTGGCTGTCGAGGAGTTTGGAGAACTCCGCGTGCTTGCGGATTAAGGCTTCCACGGCTACAAGAGGGATTATAGAACTTAGTAAAAACGTCTTGCAGTTCGCCCCGAACTGAGATCTCCTGAATTACGAGTAAATAAAAAATCGTGACTTAGGATGAGTTGTGCAACGATGCCTGAACGTATTTTGTGGCTAAATATGATTAAGAGAGTTGGCAAACCATACAAATACATCAAATTTAAACATGTTCAGTCGCTAAATACCCTTAGGTATCGTTGTGCAAGCCGGGATAAATATGGAAGATGGTGCCCCCGATGTTGATTTTCTCAATAAGCGCTAAATCAATTTAGATTAAATTTATATGGGGCCCACCTCTGAAGTTTGATCTACCAAACAAAAAAAGAATCATCAAAATCAATTCATAATTGGCGGAATGATCGCGTAACATACATACAAAAAAAACATACAGTTGAATTGAGAGCCTCCTCCTTTCTGGAAGTCGGTTAAAATAGCCTCGATCTGAGATCTCGCGAGTCTACATAAATACATACAACGCCGATTCTTCCAAGTTGATTTGGAGATCTCGCTTCGCTCGATCAATAAGTGGGATTATCTATGTAATTTGAACGAATATTGAACATTGAATGTTGAGGTGGGAATGTGAGGGATGGTTGCTTACCGTCCAGGTTCTCTCCCAGGTCATCGTTGTTCAGGAAGGCCTCCTTGGAGGCGAGCCAGTCCTCCGTCTGGCGAGCCTGCTCTTTCAGCAGCTGCAGCTGGTGCGCCTGACACACAGTTATAAGTTCCGTTTGATTAACGCTATAATAGTATATTGCTATACAAGGGAAGATATTTTGGCGAGCGAGGATGCTGATCGAGGGTGTTATTGATCACTTACACTCGAGTATAACATATAACTTGTACCTGCGTGAGGTAGTTCTTGCGCTGCAGCCAAGCCGTGTCGAGCGTGCTGGCGAGCTGCGCCACCTTCTGCTGCATCTCCGGCTCCTGCACCTGCGCCGCGCCCTTCTGCAGCAGCGCGATCGCCTTCTGCCGCCCGTCGATCTCAGCCTGCAAGCGCACGGGACAGTTATTTGTAGTATTCAATACAATAGTAGTAGAACAGATTGTTTTCGAGATCAGTGAAGATCTTATTCCCCCCTAGATTTATAATAATTGTGGCGAACTAAACAGTGTCAGTTTTTAAGTAGGTTAATATGCATGTGTCGTACAACATGAATCAATAATAAAAATAGCTAGTTAGATTACATGCTTCATGAGAGAAAATTAATAAACATATGATTATTATTCCAGCAGATCTGTCGGTAACGCGACTCACCTTCCTCTCGTGGTGTGTCTCGAGCAGCGCCTCCGCGTCGGACACGGTCTCCGGCTCCTCGGCCTCGTCCATGCGCTTCACGGTCTCCGACACCCACAGGTCTAGCTCCTGCAACAACCACTTTCGTTATCGACACACTAATATCTAGGGGTTCGTTTATTCTACTTTTATGTTTGTATAAAAGTCATATCAGCCATAGGACGTCCACTGCTGAGCATAGACCTCCTCATAGATTTCCACAGCGAGCGGGCTAGTGCAACTAACGGCTCCCAGCGACCTTTATTAGGTCATCTTTCCATCTAGTGGAAGGCCCTCCTACACTACGCTCTGTGCGTGGTCTCCACTCTAGAACCTTTCTGCCCCAACGGCCGTCAGCTCTTCGAGCTATGTGCCTTGCTAATCCTCTTGGCTATGTCAGCGACCTAGGTTTGTCTGGGAATCTCCTAATTTCTGAATAAATCTCGTATAGAATCACCGCATAGATCACATTAAGTTCTTATAAAATTGAACTCCCTAAATGCTGTGTTTTTATAAACCGAATGTGGGTCACGAAGCTAAGATGTCCTGGAGCGCACCAAGCCCGGCAATTTCTCTAGTAAACCGACTCGTAATTGGAGTCTATGCGCGAGGGTACCTTCAGGCTGTCGGTGAAGCTGTGCTGGTGGATGGCCTCGTCTAGGGCTGCGGTCCGCGAGGCCGCGAGCTGGTCCAGCCGCGCCCAGCCCTCCCGCAGCTTCTGCAGGCTGGACTCTATGTGCTGCGCATGCTCCGGGTGCCTGAGGAGAGTCATGACGTCACTATTCTACAAGGATCATATTCATTCAACAAAATAATAATAGCATATGTATAAAAAAATATTATATACTCGTTTTTGGTTTGGTGAAATTAGAGCGACTATGAAGTCTCATTCTGTATAAAAAGAAAACGAGTTGATAATTCCAATTTAAGGGTGTGGGATAAGATTTTCTCTTCTAAGAGAGTTGGTGGATTATTGGCACTATGGTACACGCCAAGACTTGCGGCAGACGATACATTACTGGTAATTAGTGTTATCGATAGATACTCGGCGCATCACTAGCGGCTCCCGGAAGGGCTGCAAGAGCGAGCGAGGTGGCAGTATCATCGTCAGTTGAGCCCGCTTGCCAGGAGCGTTGGCAACTTACTTGTGCGCCAGCAGTTTGCCCTCTCCCTCCAGCGCGTGTATCTTGTCCCTGACGGCGCCCGCCTCTGCCACTCGCGCCAGATGCCGTTTCTTCAGCTCGTGCGCTGCGCTCAGCTCCCGCCCCTTCTCCGTCGAGCTGAAGAGGGCGGCCTTCTTGGATATACGCTCCTCAGTGTCTTCCACATCCCTGAGGAAATACAAATAATTTGATAACTTCCATAGTAAATACATAATTACGCACCCACTCGAAATTTTTGCGATGGTTTAAAAAGCTTAGGATTTTCCGCCGGATAACACTTTAAAATAAAAATAATAATCCTCCCCCATAGATTTTCAGTGCGACTTATCTTATACGGCCCCCAAAGGTTTCCAGTAATCTCCCTTTCCATCTAGTGGTGGCCTACGCCGCGTGCTCTCCACTCTCACAGATAACGCAGATGGAAGAGGCATATGGCGTACAGGAGTAGAGCCTCACCTGTTGAACGAGTGTATCTCGAGCGCGGCGGCGAGGTGCTCCCGGTAGACGTGCAGGGCTCCGGTCAGCGCCTTCCACTTGCCGAGGCAGGCGTCGCGCCGCGCACCCACCGCAGCGCCCTGCGCCGTTGGACCCTACACAGGACACATTATATATTCCACCATCCATTCTTATTCTCGTGTCAATTACTCATTAAATCTACAAAATTCAATCATACCAAAAATCTTTATTTTATGTTTTAGAAGAATTTTTAAATACTAGGGTTGGGAGTAGGGATGGATCATTTCATAAGTAAAATGTGAAAAATCATATAAAATTATAAATCATACGTCACATCACACCTGCTTAAAATAATTTCAATTAAATGACTGTTCGTCGTCGTCTAGAGTGGAGGTAGGGTCAAATGTTAAGGTGCGATGTGGTATACCTGTTGCAGCAGCTTGTCGGCGAGCGCAGCGATAGCGGTGAGGCGCTGGTCGTCCACCTTCATGTCAGAGTCCACGTCGTCCAGCCGCCGCACCAGCGCCGAGCAGTGCTCGTAGTCGCGCCCCAGCTCGTGCGCCCCCACCTGCCATTACGTACACTCTTTATTGCACAGCAATGCCTACTGTGGCCGGCCTTCCTGGCAACCTTTGGATTGACAGGATCTAGTAGATCGGATGGACATTCTGGGTGTTATGCAATGCAAATGTATTATACAGGATGAGGCGGGAGAGGGCAACTAGGTACCTTTACTTTTGCGGTAGAAGGTTTTGTTCCTAGGAAACTATAGGTTAAAGAAAAAAACAACAGCACTTTCGGGGTTTCCTTTAAATGAACTTTGGGCCGTAAATCGCATTTACGGAGCCGATACCGAGTTTACAACGACCAAATTTTAGAGCGTGAATCATGAAAACTGTATTTTCTTGCCGCGAGTGTTTGTTTTTCTCGATTCTAGAGAAAGCTAGATAAATTTTCTTAGAAGAATAATTTTCAAAACGGAAAATTATAGTACAAAAGTGTTTAATTTGGAAAACTTCTTTAGTAATCGAAAGAAAAAACTCTAAAAAATAACATACTGAAGTATCGACAAAGATCATACAATTTCAGGAGCCTCCCCTTAATGAGAGTACATGCAACACAACACTGACCATCATCTCCTTATCCCGGATCCAGGCCTCGATCTTATCCAGGTGCTGGTTGAACTCCAGCATGTCCTGCGCCTCCTCCAGGCCGCGACCTGCAACCGTTCACACGCGCAACTTACATCTTAATGTTATAGTAATAGTCGTTTTTACAGCAGCTTTTCTAGCCCAGAACTTAAAATAACCTGGAACTTCTGGATATTTTGGATATTCGGGTAAATTGGTTAACTGGTACTTCCGTTACGTTATGGTAATGAACTGAAATACTCGGAGCCTGCTGCCTGGCACCTTTGCAGGCACTTTAGGATACGTCCTGGTCTCCTCATCAGCCCCAACTGGCTCCGCCACCTGGACCTAGTCTCGTGGATCTGTCGGTCGGTACGGTCACGATTGGCTCCATCACCAGTCTCCAGGTCTTACCTCGTGTCTCGGTGGCCTCCTCGAGCTTGACCCAGTCGCTCCTGAGCTGGTGGAGCTGCTTGTCCACCTCCGCGTCGGGACGCAGCTGCTCCGCCAGGGCCTGCACCTCCTGGAGCCGGGCGCGGTTGGCAGCGAGCTCGGCGGTGAACGCCTGGTGCTTCTGCAGCTTCTTTATCTTGTCCTCCAGGTTTGTCACTTCGCCTGGAAACAAAGCTACAATGAATAATATAGTATTTCGGGATTCGAACCTACAACCTCGGAAACGGAAGTCCTTACCCTGTGCCTGCTCCGCGTTCAACTTGTTCAGTTTATCCGCCACCCAGCCGCGCGCCTCGGCCGCATCGCGCGCGAACTGTGCGCGTGCGCGCGTCAGTACGAGCTTTTCACGCCGGAGCGCTGCTTCCTCGTACAGCTGGAATGTTATGACAAGCTGTTATCTAAGAGTAATTGTTTTGCTTCTAAGCGATAAGACCACCCATTGCACTTGTAACTTTGTGTTTTTTTATAATTATGTTAGATATTACTGTGGTGTATAAAGTGTTTCCATGCATTCGTTTGTTCAATGAATGAAACACCTTCGTTTGGACTGAAACAAAGGTCTTTCCATCTAGTTGGGGTCCTAATCTGCGCTTTCCAGTGCGTGCCCCAACGGCCGTCAATTCTTAGAGCTATGCGCCCCTCCCACTGTCACTTCAGCATCATGTTTTTTCTAAAGAATACAATCAGAACCTCTTTATGGTAAGAGTGAATAGGTTTCTTCTAGATCTTCGTGCTTCTTCTTAGACCACATCATCGCTTAACATCAGGTGAGATTGTGGTCAAACGAAGAACTATCCGGTTTAAAATAAAAATGTACTTGTTAATAAAGTTTCCGTGGCCGCTTGAAGCTAACTCCTTACCTTCTTTCTTCTGGCGTTAATGAGCTTGAGCTCGTCTGCGATGAGCTGGCTCTCCACGTGGTTCTGCTGCAGCAGCTTGTCTCCGTGGCTGTTCAGGGTCTCCAACTTCTCGTCCTACACACGAAACCACATCTTATTCGCTACTACATAAGATTCAAAATACAATCATACTTTAACCTCTTTATCCCCAATTTAGTAACTAAATAAAAAAATTCAAGGTATTTTTGAGTAAATCCGGCTTGAAGGTACGAATGTATATGTAGAAATGCAAATAAATTCATACAATGTGGCTCGAAGGACCAAAATATGTACGAATTTCTTTGTAGAAATGAGTTTTTCTCAACAAGTCACATGCAATCGTGTCATAGTCTTAATGGTAGGTACAAATTTTTTCTTCTCAACGTGTTATACTGTAGCTCCTTGGGAATCCTCTTCGAAACTCGATGGGAAGAAATCATCCCAACAAGTAACATTATGACATGTATAGAAATTTGTAATTATTTTGGAAATTAGAGCCGGATTTCCATAATAATAAACTATAGATTCAGTTTATATTTTATTTGCGCAACATTAATTTGTCAATGAATAGAACACAGCATGTATACCTGTGTGGCCAAGAGTTTCTCGAAGGCTTCATGTTTCTTCAGCTGGTTGTCGACTTCCTCCACGCTGCTTGTTGACGATATTTCTGTACCTACACATACAAATACAATTATTTGTAAATATTTTTAGACATTTTTATATTATTTTAGGTAGAAAGTATGTTTATTTATTACTTGTATTATTTTTGGCGTTAGGGAACCCTTTTTTTTGATGATAACCAGGCGCTTGACCCTGATGGTAAGTGAAGGTGTGATCAAAGATGGAACACGTATGCGTAGAAAGAACCTATTCACTCTGGACTTGAAGACTCCAAGATTATACTCGTTTGTAAAAACATATGCCGGAAGTGAGTTCCACTCCTTACTTGTGCTAACAAGAAAAGTTGAAGCTAATCGTTTGGTACGGCAAGGTGGTATGCCGACTAGGTAGGGTGGTACTTGTCGGCACGTCTGCTTGTCCGGTGGTGGAAGGGGAAGGGAGGCATAAAGTCATGAAGGTCTTGCGCACATTCACCAAAATGAATCTTGTAAAAAACTGAAAGTCTGGCTATTCGGCGTCTATGCTCTAGACTTTCTAAATTGGCTACCACTAGGCAGTCATCACCAATGAGTCTAGCAGCACCTCGCTCAATCGATATCAATCTAGATAACATGACCACTCTTACACCTGGACTGAGCGCTCATTAGCTATAACTGGACAGATCGATAAATAGCTAGGAAATAGGATAGATGAATAGATAACTCTTTATTGTTATAGATACTAAATTACAATTACTAAACCTACAAAACTTAACTTTTATGAACATTAACTTTACCATTTAAACACCAGTCTTTTAAAATTATTCATATTAAAACTTATTAAAAACTGCCGCCATGTAACCCTTGCGTGTAAACTCACTCTGTAAACGGTTTGTAGTTATTATTAGTTTTTTTTGAGCGGGTTCAACTACACTTTATTTAACTAACTTCTTTTTTGTTGCAATTCCCAAATGATCTGATAACACTTTAAAACATAACACTGTAAAATAGATCCCACACCACACACACTAGGTACACTATACGCACGAAACACACTCCAAATGCGATCAAGCAAACATTGTAGCTCAAGAGACACTTTTTTCATTAATTTAGATATTCAAAAAAATTTAATACTCACTTTTTCTTGTGAACTATCGCTTGTTATTATTTTTTATTATAAAAATTTAGTTTAAATATATGTATAGGTATATTAAAGTTAACAGGCGAGTTACTTTGCCGCGTCAAATTTATAAAAGTTTAGTATTACATAATGTAGATTGAATTTGTTTAAGTCCAGCACTATGTTAATTAGTTTATAATATAAGGTAATGTAATTGTGAGTCTAAGTATATAAATAAAATAAATAACTAAGAACTCCTCTGACTGGGTTGAGGGTTCCTTTGCTGAACGTTTCTCTATAAAGCGTGAGCGCTCCTCAGCTGCTTCCTATGTGAAATGTGACTTACTGAGCGCTGCCTCCTGCGCGGCGCACAGGTCGTGCAGCTGCTTGGCGTCTCGCAGGAAGCAATGCAGGTCGATGAGCTGGTCGAGCGCCACCTGCCGCGCCGCCCACGCGCCCAGCAGCCGCGCGCGCTCCTCTACCAGCGCTGAGCATTTCTCTTCTATCTCCTGGTGGGAGACCGATCAGCATTATAAGATGGAATAGGTAAGCTTCATGTTATTTTATCTTCCATTTAACATTGTCTAAGGTGATGGTCGCAAACGGTTAATAATATTGCCGTTACAGAGCTATCCAACAATACCACACCCTGGGATGCGGCAAATTTTTTTGAAATGGGACCACTGTAGAGCTTTACTGAACCCAACACAATAATTATTCAAATCGGTTCATTAAAAAAGAAGTTATGGGGAAAATTAAGAACCTCCTCCTTTTTATTGGAGTCGGTTAAAAAACGGATTTAATAAACTCACAACGCTGCTGGGATGTCCATCGGCAATGAGCTCCTCACCCTGCGCGAGCGCGCGCCTGAAGGAATCCTCTCGCGCGTCGATGTGCGCGCGCAGCGCGTCATGCTCGGCGCGCGCCGCCTGCGCCGACGCGGCGTCGCGCACGCGCAGCGCGGACGACAGCGTCGACCGAGCCGACGCCGACCAGGTGCTCAGGTCACGAACCTGGGGAGGGGGACAGACTGTTCATGAACGCGACAAACTTTCATTACGATTAGGCAATAATAACAGTAGATACGATAACCAGGATTAGACAGTTTTATACTTTTAGGCATAAATTTAACAGTGAGCGAAGCGAGCTCTACACTTGAACGAAACCTCCGAGCGTAGAGCCACGAATTACTCAGAAGCTGCAAATAATCCACTCGTAGTAGGCATTACTTCAGCGTGGTCTACGGTCCAGGATATCACGAGGAGCACTCACCTCAGCCAGGAACTGCTGCAACGCCAGGTGCTGACGCAGAGTACGCCGTGTCTCTTCAGAGGACTCCTGGAGCACAGTCCAGGCCTCTGCCAGCGCCCTTTGCTGGAGAGCTATCTGATTCACGTTGTCGCCAGGGTACAGCTTCTGGAGACGAGCGCCTTCTTCTTGCAACACCTGGCAGTGAAAACTAAGTTATATTGCTGTGTAGACATGTGGCAGGACAATGGTTCCGTTATTATTCTGCCGGAAATGCAAGTACAGTTGAAATGGTCAAGATATTTTCAAACTATAAAATAACATCGCAGATTGGAGGACTCCGAAACTAAAGTGCATTTGTCAGCTTCCTCCTCGTTGTGAAATTGGATAGTCTAACTGGTTGGTCCTACTGCCATCTGCCACTGGATGGCAGTAGGTCACACGTTTCTTTTTACAAAGCAAGTTGCTTTGTTTTTTAACATTACCCTGTCAGCGTTTGACAAATCGAAAACTATTAAAATTGGACAAATCAGTTAGAGTTAAATGTTTGAGGGCATTTGTCTCGTGGAGATGAGTACCTGCATCTGCGCGTCGATAGCCACCAGATCGTTCTGTATGGCGTCGTGCGTGCGCAGCAGCGCGGTGGCAGCGCGCAGGTCGCGCGGCGCACCGGGCACGCCCAGGGCCGCGCGCTTGTCCTGCACGCGCGCCAGCAGCTCGCCCACGTCGCGGTGGAAGCGATGGATCTCCCCAGCCGCGTGCAGGCGGGAGGCACGGGACTGGATCTGATCTACCAGCCGCTGCCAGGACTCGCTGAAACATATACAAACACCCTGTCAGATCCATTCAGAGCGTATTCCGATTTCAAAGGGACTGCCCCGCAATGGCGGTGCCTTTGCCGCACTTGTAGCTCACGATCCAGGCAATAGGTAGGTTCTGACTTGCTAAAGGTCAAGTAAGGCTGTAAATTGTCAAACTTGTACAGTTGGGTTTCCCGAGCAATATTCCGAGCGACCTCAAGCGACCACCGCTTGCGACACCATATTGGAAAGTTGGTACCGAAAACCAGTTTTTAGAGTAATGAGTAGAATACCCGGCTCGAAGGACATGCAACTCACCCCAAGGCCTCCTGTCGTTTCTCTATGTCTGCGATGTAGGGGCTCTCTGTAGCGAGCAGTTTCTTAGCCAACTCCTCGCATTGGTTGAATCGCTCGGCGCCGCTCTCCACGCGGTGACGGAGCTCGTCGAATTTGGACCGTAGAATCTAAGGAATAAGGTTCAAACTGTTTATTTTTCTAGGCAAGCGTGCGTCATATTTAGGTGAGGTAGTGCTATAAGGATTGACTATTTTCTATAGATAAATTTACCATTGTTGGACAGTTTAAAAATTTATTCCTTCGTGTATAATATCATGTTCCTGTGAGCTGATTCTGTCTCTCTGGTGTTTTAAAGGCTAGCCGAATGTCATTTAGCAGCCACTCGAGTGTAATTACCACAAACTGGCTCCAGTGCATTCCAGAGCCTGATTAGATTATTCCGTTTGCAATTCAGCGGTGGTTTGTATCGTTGGACTGTTTTTTGTTATAAAGCTGGTGTACTCACCAGCAGATGTTCATAGTCCTGTCCGTAGTCCTCGCTGGAGGCGGCCGCGTACTGCTCCTGGATCCAGGACTCCAGCTCGGCGCTCTCCGCCAGGTACTCGTGTCTGCACATACACAGCACATTAAACATTTACTATAAGGTATCCTAATGCGTGTGCAAAGGTGTGCATTGCCGCTCGTCCTACTAACAAGACCAGTGGGACGAGCGGCAAGACGTTCGCCCCGCTAGTCAAACGACTTATTGGGAAACGATTAGAGGCAATTGAAGTCGAATTTCATCATATTTTTCATCGGTAACATCACATTATTTGAAAGACAAAATGACAAAGCTGGACTTAAGTTACGGCGATCGCTCGGATCTTAGGACCTCCTGGACCCCTCTCTCACCTGCAGACGCTCTCGACGAGCGCCTTCTGCCTCTGTGCGGCGAGGCGCTGCAGGCGCGCCAGGCTGTCGGCCAGCAGCGCGTGGCGCGCACCGAGCGGTCCGCCCTCTCCTCCGTCCAGCATGGTCGCCACGTGGCCCATCTCGGAGATGATGGCGGAATATGTGTCCAACTCCAGTTCTACCGCCTGGGGATTACAACAACGCTTTGAATATTGGCTCTAAAACCAACCAACAAGACCCACACAACCCGTTACTGAAATTCCTGTAAAAAAGTGTATTCCACACGAACAAAGTCGTATTTAGTTACCTTGTGTCTCGTCAGTAGCTGTGTAGCCCTGTGCCGGTCTCGGCCGGTGTCAGCCTGCTGCAACGCAAGCGCCTTGTCTCCGAGCCAGGAGTCCACTTCCACCGCGTCGTGGTAGAACTGCTGGGCCTTCAGCGCGGTTTCCAGCGCGGCGGCGCGGGACTCCGCGGCAGACGACACCGCGGAGTACGCGGCCTCCAGTTCCTCGCAGAGGGACGCGATCTGAGAAATGAAGCGGGTTTAGTTACATCATGTCAAACTAGATATCACTAGTAAAATGTGTAGTAAGTATCCTAGAACGCGTTTTATGATCTCCCATATTATAAAGTTGAGCCTAACCACAGTGCAAGCAAGTGTTTGCTTTCTGTTTGAGTGAGTCCCGAATAAGTACATAACACGAGTGAACAGAGGGATATATTATGCACACGGTACCTTCTTCTCGGTGGGGTGGTCCTCCTGTAGCCGGCGACCCTGCGCCAGCACGCGCTGCACGACGGGGCGCCGCCCCGCCAGCTCGGCGCGCAGCTTGCCGTGTTTCTTGGCGGCGGACTGCGCCGCGTGCAGGTCTGCGGGCGCCACCTCCGAGCCGGCGAGCCCAGCACGCTCCGACAGCCAGTCCAGCTCGCCCGACACCTCCGCACCGAACTTGTGCAGTCTGCACGAACAAATACACTGTCAATCTAAACTATATTAATTTGGAAATTCTGGAGCAAAAATTTAATTAGATTGCAGAGGATGATTGTTTTAGAGACAAAAATATGGATTTCAAGACAAGGATTTACAATAAATGATCAATGAGCATAAAAATAATAACAATTCTCTTAGTTGATTTCGGCTACAGAGACTTGGCCTAGTTTTATCGAGGGCCGGTAACGTATTTTTAAGCTAAAAGTCGAATGTCAATGAACGCAAGTGAATGGGCACAGGTGGAATGGTGTTGTGGTTGCTGAGCGCTCGCAGTACTCACTGCAGACTGGTGTCGAGCGCCTGCCTGCGCGCGGCGGCGGGCTCCCGGAGCGCTCGGAGCGCTTGCAGTAGGTTGGCGCTGTCCTTCTGTATAGCTGGCGCGTCGAAGTGGCCCCCGGAGACCAGGTCCGCACCTTGCGCCGCCAGCGAGTCCGCTTTCGCCTGCCACTGACCTAGCTCCGTCTCCAGAGCCTATGGGGGAAGAGATGTAATCATTTTTAAATCAATCTTCTTGTAAATTAAGGATACACAACCGTTTGCGAAATCCTATTGCCATTTGTGAGACTTGTCTTTTTATTAGGTTCTCAAAACTGAACGGTTGGTATTGAACGGGACGACACATAAGTACGTAAAATACTGGAATCGGGCTCAAACCACTGGATCGAGCTACACACTCCAAAGTCCACAGGTAATCTCAACTGAGCGATATTAGATGCCAGAACCAAACACAGGAATTTCAATCTAGAAGATGGTTACCAAGCATCCGGAGCCTGGACTCCTGAGGTGAGAATGTGTAGAAACCTAAGAACTGGAGTGGCAATCACGCGTCCTGATACCGCGAGTGTTGTGTGTCGGAATCTAAATATATGATATTAGAAAGAGCTGTTGTACAAGTGAGGGTCCATCATCACCTGGTGTTGGTTGAGCAGCCTCTTGCAGCTGCGCAGGTCCGTGCCGACCTCCTCGTGCTTGAGCGCGCGCTCCAGGTCCAAGAGACGAGCCTTCGCGTCCTCCACAGATCTGGCAACAACAGATACAATGTTCAACTTTGAGGAATATTGGGAAGCACCAACACATTACTTGAGGTCTATTTGCACTAAAAACGGGATATTTAGCACGATTTGCGAGTTTTTGAGTGTCCCGATACTTTGTGGCAGTTGCATGCGCCATGATACCGCATATCTCCGAATTCGCGTAACACGGGGTAGCGTAAGTCGGGGAATTACTGTATTCGTTTGGGGTCTGGCTGGCAGATATGACAATATTTTGTGTTTTTAATTCTAATTTCAATGTAATAAATATAATTTAATTGTATGAATCTTTTTTATAATGGCCACACCATCCCAGGTATTGGAATAAAATACATTTTGAGATTTTAAAATCATCATTAATTACTTATGTTCAGTTCAGAGTCTTAGAACACATAATCAGCGTTATCTAGGATAGTTCTTCTGTGACATGGGATGTCGGCGTCTCGGTGTGAAATAGGCGTTCTCGATAGGTTAGGTTGATGTCCAAGTAATTTTCACATGTGTCGATAGATGCCGCTACATATCTACAGGCCAACCTCACCTCTTATACTTGCGCTGCGCCGCGGCTTGTCTCAGCTTGCTGCCCTTGTCCCGCGAGGCCGCCACGAGGCTTTCCCACGCCGAGTGGAGGCCTTCCAGCCTCTCCGACACCTCGGTCGCGCGCGCCGGGTCTGACTTCTGAAGGGATTCACCAATCTGGAACAACACTTTTCATAAGTACTACGTAGATAGAACACAACACTTTTTGCTTTTGAAATGGCCATAATGAACACTAGTTAACTATACGTTCACTCTAGTCAGCTGTACATACTCTCTTTAGCTATACGTACTCTCATTGGTTAAGCATACTCTAATACGTATAGCCAAGTAAACTCGACGCTAGGGAACAAATCTCTCCTTAGCAATAAGTATACTCTCATTAGCTATACGTACACTCTCGACATTCCTGAGCTGCTTCTCGTTGGCCTGCAGCTCTCGCTCGAATGCCTCGTGCTTCTGCAGCTTGCGCTCGAGGTTCGCCAGGTCGCGGTAGCTCTGGTCCTTAGCTGTTCGCGTCTTGTCCTGGATCCAGGCCTGCAGCTCTTCCGTCGCCGATACGAACTGGAAAAGGATATGAAGTTAAATAATTTGAATCGTCTCGCTACGTTCATGATTTTATTAGATTTGTAATCATGTGATTGTTTTTTTTTATCCTATAAAAATGGTAAACAATTATACGGCCTACCTGATGGTAAGTGGTTACCGAAGCCTATGGACGTTTGTAAAACTAAAGGTATCTTACGGGCACCGCCGACTTTTGAATTGTTCGCGAATATAGTGAGAGATATGTCGACATACCTGTTGGTGTGCGAGACTAGCGTGCAGCGCGCGGCGCCGCTCGGCCGCCGCCTGCTTCACGCCCTCACGCCGCGACACCACCGCGTCGCGCCGACTGCCGATACTACGCACAAACAATAACAAATCATTACTCATACTCCATTAAGCTTGAGAGGTCCCAATGTTGGGCAAAGGTCTATCTCCCTTCTACTTTTTGCTGTGGCCATTGTGGACCATTGTCGTCGTCGTTGTATAACATAATAAACAAACACATAAATATTCTTTGACAACTGCAAAAGTTATATAAAACTGGGAAGTTGTGGCAGCGCCCTCCTCCATTACGCAGAGCTAAGTTCCTAATGATTAGAACAATTAATAAATGAATGAAGATATACTAAAAATTTAATCTTAAATTGCTTAAATATAGTGTATATCTGTGGTGTGGTACTCACTGGTGCTTGTCGGCGCTGGGCTCGGCCGCGAGCAGCTGCGCGCGCTGCACGAAGGCAGCAACGCGCTCGTCCTGCGCCGCCAGCCGCGCCTCCAGCTCCTCGTGCCGCTTCACCAGCGCACCCGCAGAGTCCACCGACGACTGAAATATACAACAAAACATTCCTTTGACACAAGTTTGAGTTTTGAGCAAAGCTTTTGACTGTGTATTTTATAAGTTCGCTCGTAAGACGTGAGAAAAACAAAGTGAGAGGACTCGCCTGTGACTGGCGGCTGGCACAGATCGTACTTTGAACGCGGTACTCGTTACGTAGAAATATGTACAAATAAACAAAATGTATTTGTCTGACTCAAGAGAAAAAAAATACGGCGTACCACAAGGTAGTGTGTTGGGGCCGTTACTATTTTTACTTTACGTAAATGATCTTCCGAACGTGATGGAACACATAACAGAAATTAACAACACAATCGCACTGCTGTGTTCTGGCCTGAAGGATACCCCTGACATTACAAGCAAATGAGACTTCACCAGTATAGATTAGTGTGACGATACAATGACATGTAAACCAAGCCTACACGATTCCAAATAATTTAAAAGATTTCGCTGATAAAAGAAATGTATAGTTTGCTAAGACCGCTAACATCAGGTGGGGCATGGGCTTATGTATATTAAACAAAAACTTCAAATATTCTTAAACCGTTAAGAGGCACATATTTTGGGGAAAAATATTGATGAAATCCACATTCAAGCGGGACTTACCCCAAGCGGCGCGTACTCCAGATATGCCTCGTGCGCTCCGGACGCGGCGTCTATCCGGTCCGCCTCACGGTTGAAGCCTTGCAGCTGCACCAGCTGTTTAAGGTACGCGTCCTTATCTAGCCATTCTGTGGACAACATCATATTCACACAAATACGTCTTTATTTGTACCAAATCTTGCCAGTCCCTGGCCTCACGCCATTTTAACTTGGTAGCCCTAAATTTTCAGTCGTCTAGTTGACCCGCTCGCTATTTAGTCAGCGCCAGCGCCTTTCCTTCGACGTTACTTACAAATATTGAGATTTCTTACTGAAAACTTAAGGCAACCAAGTCAAAAGGGAATGAGGCCAGGGACTGGCAAGATTTGGAACAGGATCGAGATAAGTCGAGGGTTGAGCCTTTGCCGACCAGTGGGATAGACTAGGGTAGTGAAAAAAAGCTATACCCCAATATATTTTCCCAAGGGCGAATAGTTTGAAAATGGTTTTACAACACTAATTTTGTCAACTTTTAGTTTGATGTATGTCAGTCTTGCTTGACTAGTCAATAAGATTTGACATGCAACATTTTAATCCACTTTGTATGAACGCAATATAATACTGAATACTCATGTTATTCACATTCTCTAATTTATTGATAAAACTTATTTACCCCTTTAGGAGTTGTATCAATTTCCTGAAACTGTGATATCTAATAATTTATTTTGAATATGAAAAACTTAGTTTCCTAGGTATTAATTTACAAGTAAATTATTAAACAGATAATTGAAACTCGTAAAAGGCCGGTTGCCCCTTTAGAGGCTACACCAGTTTCCTGTGGATATCGACGTACCTTTCTGCACGGCCTTCTGCTCGTGCTCCAGTGTGTGTATCCTGTCCGCGACGTCCGTCAGCGACGGCTTGTTGGCCAGCAGCTGCTTGCCCAGCGCTATCACTTCTACGAACCTGAACGACAAAATACACAATATACCCATATAGCCGTATTTTGTTAGTGTACTGATCTCCTCATTTCTGATTCGATCTCGTGGAGAAATACCAAGCATAGCACGCTGAGCTATGGAAGGATATACACTCAGAAACTTCAATTTAAATGATATGTTGCCAGGTATCTTACTCATCATCATGCGCCTTGATGTCGTCTGCTAACTCCTGGTGCTGCTTCTGCAGCGCCTCGGCGGTCGCCACGTCCTTAGCCGTCGACTCCTGCGAGAGCTGCTCGCGCACTTTCTGCACAATCAATAACAATCATCAATAATCTTATTTAATACATAGTACCTTCATTGAAACATGTTCTGATTGTGACCAACTAACCTCTGTAATTAATTCATACACAATGTAAATAACCTACATATTATGTTAGGGCGATAAATATCTTAACCTTGGAAAAAATACACTTTAATGTAGACAAAGGTTTTGAACAGTGAGGCATGTGTGTACTTTCAAGTTATCTTAAATTACCCTCTAAAAGTAAACAGGGAATCGAAGTTCCTACATTCATGCAAATGATTCGAGCATTTTTAGGACATATTACTAACACACGTCAATAGAGAACAGTAAGCAATTCAAGTTTATGAATAAAACATGACTTTTACAAGTTTCAGCTCTGAAGGGGTCCTAAACCCCCTAAAGGGGTAAAAGGGGTGTTATCGTTTGGAACAGTACCTTCAGCCAGTCGATGAGCTGCGCGCTGCTGTTGCCGAAGATCTGGTGTCCAACCGCGCTCTGCAGCAGACTGCGCCGCTCCGCCGCCTGCGCCTCACAGCGCCGCCACATCTCGCGGATCTCCAGCTGCCGCGACTCCACGTTTGCCTTCTCGGACGGGTACTGCGACTTTACGCTGGAATACACGCAAAACTATAAAACACTGGAGATACGAACGACTTTACTTTATAAGAATCACAAGAATATACGTATTTATACATTTGTAAGGAAGAACCTAATAACGTGAAATGTGCTGATGGTTCTCCTAAAATAAATAAATAGCCAACAAAAACGTCACTATTATTATGGGTCTCTCTCTGAGAAAAATAAACTAAATTGCGTGACATAAAAAGCGAAGGAAAAGTTTCTGAAGAAAGAAAAATGAAGAAATAGAAAAATAGTGCCAGCTTATTAAAATTACAAAGAGAAACATACCCATGTTTCTCATACCAGACCATGAGACTGCATGGAACACAACACACGCATTAGACTATCAAGTTAGAGATTTAGAGATTTACGCAAACCGAACTAAATGGCGCCACCAGTTAGAGTTTAATTTAGTAAACATTATTTTCAATCGATTTTCAACTTTCTGTCCACAAATTTGAGCATAAATCGTATTTTGTTTTGATATGTTCCTCAATCAATTGGTGACTGTGACCAAATTGATTAAGCAAAAATGAGTTGTAGACACTGAACTAGACGATGCGACGTAAGCGGTTACGGAAACCGGCAAACTGACGCTTTGGTATAGTATGACCAAATATTAGTTTTTGAAATTGAACTAGATGGCACTAGTGAGCAGATATAACGCTTACTTTGTTTCCGCGTTTTTCTTAATTGTCTAACGAGCTATTTTCCACTGTCCCCTGGGTCAGACCGCTTCTCGCCCATCCAGTGCGCCATGTCCCGGCCCGTCCCGCTCACCTGTCCACCTGCAGTCCGACCGTGTGCACTGTCTCCTTGAGCGGCTCCAGCTCGCGCTCGAGCTGCGCGTGCCTGCGCTGCAGCACGCGCATGGTGCACAGGTCGGAGGCGCCGCTCACCACCAGCTGCTGCTCCTCGCCCATCCAGTGCAGCGCCATGTCCCATTCCGTCCCACTCACCTGTCCGCCAGCAGTCCAACCGTGTGCACCTTCTCCTTGAGCGGTTCCAGCTCGCGCTCGAGCTGCGCGTGCCTGCGCTGCAGCGCGCGCACGGTGCGCAGGTCGGAGGCAAGCGCACCCGCACCGCTTGCCGCCAGTTGCTGCTCCTTCTCGCCCATCCAGTCCAGCGCCTCGTCGCACGTGCGCCCGAACAGCTCCACGCTAAGCGATACACAACACGATTAAACAAATATAGTCCAAAATTGGACTAAAAGAATCTAAAGATCAACTGGAAATTGACAATTCACCGTTCCACACAAACAACGCTGTCCATATGAATGATATGAAATAAATACATATAATGATTCGGGATTACGGACCAAGCCGTTCCTTAAAATTTTTCGACTGTTTCCAGATCTCGCTCGAAGGACCAAACGGAATCAGGCTCGAAGACGTTTACCTGGACGCTCCTTCGAGACTCTTCTCCTTCTGGTGTTTGAGCCGCAACAGGCGGTCCCATTGCTGGCGAAGCTGCTGGCGGCGCGCGGTGGCCTTGCCGGCCTGACCGTGGTTGGCCGCCACCAGCTCCGCAGCCGCCTCCTCTATGTGCTCCAGGCGCTTGGACGCCGCTGAGAGGTCCGTCACGAACTTCTACAACAAACATTGCGACTTAAACTCAAAATAACAGTCTATCGCTTGTACCTCGTACTGTTTGTCTACCGTACTTCGTACTGTCTACTGTACTGTGTACTGTCCATCTACCGTAATGTGTACTCTACCTCGTACTGTTTATCTACCATACCTCGTACTGCCTACTGTACTGTGTATGGTCTATGTACCGTACTGTGTAGTGTGCACGTGTGTTACCTAGTACTGTGTATTGTCTATGTGCCGTACCTCGTACCGTGTATAGCTCATACTGTGTACTGTGTATGTACGGTACTGTGTAGCGTGCACGTGCGTTACCTCGTACTGGCGGCGCGCACTGCCAACTCCCTCGGGCGGGTCGTCCGTGCGCAGCATGCGCTCCTTTTCCTTCATCCACTTGTCGAAGTCGTCGCACTCCGCGAAGAAGCTGTACATCTTAATGGCGTCCTCGAGCTGGGCTCGACGCGCCGCTGATAGGGTTAACAGCTCGTCTGAAACATTAATATTTTAATATTTTACTATACGACATACGATAGGTAGTAACGAGTATTTCGAAATGAAAACTTTTAGAGTAAGCGATAAAACGCTTTTGTTGTCGCCAAAAAAATTATTATATCTCGTTGACTCAAGGGTTGTATCGCCATCTATTGTATATATTCTGAAAGTAGAATAAATACTGCACAATACCCGTTAGTGCACTTACGTCATTGAGCAGGGAGAGGGGGGGGTTGAAACAGAGGCTCGATATTGACTCTGTGCGACCAAATAATGAATCTAACCGTAGTCTTTCTGTATCTCGTCCATACGCTGGTGCACGGAGGGGGCGGCGTGTGCGGGATGCGAGGGGTGGCGCGCGAGCAGGGGGCGGGAGGCGCGACGCGAGGGGGGCGCTGCGCGCCGCACCGACACAACCTGCTTCACCAGCACCGTCTTCTTCACGCGCTGCACCGAGCGCACCTTCTCCGGACGACGGACTTGCACCTGACAAGGGAGGTAACAGTGTTAAGACCACCGTTTAGGGCGTGTTTTTAATTTCTGGTCAAGTGTCTGCCAGCCACACTGTAACTGTTCCTCCCACTAGTTCTGTTAATGCAGTGGCACTTGTAGGCTGCACTCGACACTATGTATACTCACAGGTACAACTCTAGGCTCGATTTCCCGCACGTAGTTCGCTGGTACGAACCCATCCGACCTGAAATATACACTCCAATTATTACCACACACAACTTTCATTCATTAATACATTTTCATTTCATTCGTTACATTAACAATTACTAAGAAACTTAAACAGAGTTCTGATAATCATCAAAATCGATAGACGTGGTAAAGAATTATTCGCCCACATGTCGTGCAGATGTTGAAGAGTTTGATGATTTTCGGAAAATCGTATTTGATAGATATGATAGAAACCCCCCTTTCTAACAAAAAAGAATGTTACATAAAAAAATATCAGATGAATTGGGAATCGCCTCCTTTTTTGAAGTTGAAGTTGGAATCTTGGAAGTCTTCTGAATAGAAGAATTATTTTTGTCTGGTGGTGAGTAAGTATGATATCAGTTATCTGGTTCCCAAAGTACAGGGGCTGCTTAGTTAGTGGCTAGATAGCGGTGTGTGCAATGTCCAGCTACGTGCAGTGCATACCTGTCTGCCTTCCTGACGGACCACCAGTCCGGGTTGGTCTTGTTGATGAGGAACATGACCTCGCCCTTCGCCATCGACATGCCCTGCCCTGTGAACGCGTACAGCGCCTTCACCTGATACCATAACATAACTCAGTACCGCACACCACACAATATCACACTCAAATAAACCTAACAAGCTATATAACTTTAACAAGTAACTTTTTATCAAAAATATAACTGTAACTGACTTAACCAAACTACTTCTATGACACCAATATGAAAGTATATCCTTTCAAATAAAAAATAAAATTTCCAAATTGGTTGACAAATGACGGAGTTCTGAGATAAAACCATAAAACAATTTAATGCGTCCCTATAAAATTTGAGGGTTACCCTCGATTTTTTGCTGATCCCATCATCAGATCCTGACTTGGTGCCAATGGGACCACCTGGGAAGTACCCTTTTAAACAAAATAAAGAATTTCTCGAATCGGTCCCGGCGTCTTCGAGTAATCGGGGAACATACATACAAATTCCGACGAATTGAGAACCTCTTCCTATTTTTGAAGTCGGTTAAAAAGTGAAACCCGACTACGTAATACATACGTCGATGGTAGCCTATCTCACCCGCACCGTAATAACGAATCGATTCATCAAAATCGGATGAGTAGTTTAGGCGCTACGGTGGAACATACATAGACTGCTAATAACATAACCCATATTTTTGGCTTTGCCGCAGTCAGGTACAAAGGCAGCAAAATTGGCGGTCTTATCGCGACAAAATGCAATGGCGTTTGTTCTGGGTTAAGTCTGACCTGCGGCACGCTGCGCTCCTCAGTGACAGTTCTGTGCTCGAGCCTCTCCACCGGCTCCTCTTCCCACACCTCCGTGGGCACGAGGCGGGACTCGTTCACGAACTCCTCCTCCTCTATCGCCGGGTTGGACTCCACTTCCGTCGGCAACTGGGAAACGAACAAGGTTGATTACAATGCAATAGAGGCATATGCTTGGCGTTTCTCTACAAGACTCTTCTACACAAGTTAAAGCAGATATAAAAATCAAAGACGAGGAGTTGGCTCTTGTGGACACCACCGTATTCTTAGGTATAACCCTAGATAATAAGCTTCAATGGGACCCTCACATTGATGGGTTGTCGAAGAGACTTAGTTCTGCGGCATACGCAGTCAAAAGATCCGTCTTTTTACAGACGTAGACACAGCTAGACTGGTTTACTTCAGCTACTTCCACAGCATTATGTCATACGGTATACTGCTGTGGGGGAGTGCTGCAGATATAAACACCGTTTTTGTGCTGCAGAAGAGGGCTGTTCGTGCAATTTATAATATGGGCCCCAGAGAATCATTACGCAATAAGTTTAAAGAAATAAATATTATGACATTCCCTTGTCAATACATCTATGAAAATCTAATGTATGTTCACAAAAATATTAATTTGTTTAAGAAAAATAGCGATAATCATAATTTTAATACTAGAAATAAAGATAAACTAGCTGTTGCCACTTGTAGACTCCATAAAGTTAGTAAATCGTTTAAAGGGCAAGGTGTACGCTTTTATAACAAACTCCCAAGGGATGTACAAAAATTGACAGTTAACAAATTTAAAAACGTAATTAAACAAAATCTTTATAAAAGAGCCTACTATAAAATATCGGATTATTTAGATGATAGAGAAGCTTGGGATTGAAATTGCTCCAACTCGTTCAAAATGTTACAATTTAGACGTAATTTATGTTCTGTATTATGTATTGTAAAAGGATCATTAAAAAAAACAACCAGCCTTGTTTCTTGCCTTTCTTTCCTGGCTTGGTCGCGAAGGAACAGGCAGTAAAATTGACGTTTCAAAGTGATCCTTGTGATTTTAATGAATAAAATATTTGAATTTGAGATCGAATCAGAAATGACTGACATGGGTACAGTTGAGAATGATAGTTACCTGCAGGGTAGTTATTCCTGCGTTCTGCAGCGTGAGCGCGTGTCCGCGCAGCGTGGCGAGCTCCTGCTCGTGCGCGCGGATCTGGTCGTGCAGCGCGCGATGCCGCGCCAGCAGCGCGCCGGCGGTGTGCGCGTCGCGCCCCGTGTCGGCGGACCCCACGAGGGGTCGCTTCTCCTTCATCCAGGACTCCGCCTCGTTCGCGTCGCCGTAGAACTGACACAGAACAAGGTTCAGGTTACAATTAACGGTTGGTAAAGGTACTATTTTTTTTGAGATACCCGCTAGTCATTCTCCGTGCATCCTCTCTCGACTCCACAGCTCTCTCTCTAAGGGAAGCGAAACGAGCCACATCTCTTCTCTCCTCGCGTCTTCGAGATGTTCAAACTATATGTTCTGAACTGCGTGTTCCATCGTACACCGCATCATCGCGCACCATCAGGCGAGATCGGGTTCAAACAAGAATCAATATGTTAATAAAAAAATATGTGATATACATACCTGGTGCGCCTCAGCGGCGTCCGAGAGCTGCTTGTCTCTCGCGGTGGCCAGCTCGCGGAGCGTCTGCCACTGCTGCGCGAGGGAAGCCAAGCGAGCCGAAATCTCAGCGCTGCGCGGGTGCTGCGCGTCGATGAGGCTGCAGTAGAACATGTACAGTGAAGCGAACTGCGTACGCTTATAAAATAAAGCAAAGACAAGTGAGCGAAGCGAGCTACAGAATTCTAGTATGTAATTCTAAATTTTCATTTGGATATCGCGAAAACATACGATCACCGGTTATACGATATTATTTCAAGAACATTATTTATACGTTTGGAGTAGCTCGCTACACTCGCCAGACGTCTTTGAAATGTACGAGGTTATTTACAGCCGTGTTTAACGATGTTCTCTAATAAATTGCAAGTTCTTTGTAAAATAGTCGTCAGGTTTTGTTCCTCAAGCAGACTTTATTGTCTTCTGAAATATGAAACACATTTTAAATAATTAAGTTCCGTTTTCCTCTGATGCTGTTACTCTGTGAGGCATACGAGTATTTCCTACATTATTCCATATATCTAAAGAAGAACAATCTGTGACAATATGAACCCTATATCCATAGAAAATAATATCTCGCTTCCTCCCCTGACCAATCAACCCTGACTGCGATGTGTTTGCTGACGAATGGAAGGAATTAATGTCTGAGGTATTGTGAGATTGATGTATGAATGGTCTAAAATTTAACAATTCAATTTATTATTTATGTGTGTGTTTTGATGAATTTATTTGTATTGTTTTAATAATTTGTATATTTGACAATTTATGTTATCAATGTTTTGAATTCTTTTAAATTAATAAGTGTAATTGGTTAATCCGTTCCAGTTAAATAAATAAATCTCTATCCGTTTTCCCAAAGTACTTTAGTTTGTGTAAGTCCAGTAGCAATATGAACCTTATATGTAGAGCGATAAGTACCTCTGTCCCTTGGCCCTGTGCCGCTGCGAGACATGTTCCCGGGCCTTCAGCTCGTGCAGTAATGCGGTATGTTTCTGCCTTAGCGCTTGGACTCCTCTCAAGTCCTTAGCGGCGACTTCAGCGCGGCAGATACGCTGCTTATCGGTCACCCATCCTGTGGAACAATTCACCAAATGTACCTTTTATTTGGTTCGGCATGGCGCGAAACGGCAACGCTGCACGGCGCATACGCGCCTTCTCGACATTAATTATTTTTATAGCAGATTGGCAATGTCGCATGACATAGAGTACCCTAGGAATCTAGAGACATGTTGAATAAATAACGTAAATTTTAAATACTACAAAGTTATTTACTGTTTTGTTACCAATTAGTAATTAAAATATTTTATTCAAAATATTTTTTATTTATATTTAGCTGTGCCTATTATGAACGTGGAACTGAACCGATGCGTGGGTGGTATAATAACCTTCTTCTTCATCATGGTCTTCCAGGAACTGATAGAGATTCCTCGCGTCTTCGAGTCTCGCCTTGCGGTCCTTCGCGGCCTCAACTAAGCTGTAATTAAAATTATTATTAATTAATTTACTTATTTTGTTCTTTTTTAATTATATACATACCATAATTACTATTTTTAAATTTAGGGATTAATACAGACTACGGCTTCTTGACAAAGAGAATGAAACGAACAATTTATATATCCACAACTGTACATTTCTTTATGTAAGGAGCGGGGCGAGCCGACTGGCTTGCGCGGCGCGCGCGATGCGGCGGATGCTGTCTCACTCACCTCTTGTAGTTATCCTGCAGCTGCTGATGCTTGGCATCCAGCTGGTCGGCATGCTGTGGCGCGGCTTGCACGGCGCGCGCGAGGCGGCGGATGCTGTCGTCCAGCGCGCCGAGCTGCAGCTCCTGCAGCGCGTGCGCTTGCAGCAGTCGCTCCACGTCCACCAGGTGACGGCCCACATCCACAGACTGGAACTGCGTCTGGAGGACACAAATTTACGGTATCGAGCGACATCTTTATTGTCCCCCCGTTCCCTTGAAGAAGAATTTTGAGAAGTCCTTGCACCCCGAACACATTTCCCGGGCCCCAAGTGCTCGGCGACTCCATCAGCTGTGATGGCGTTGTCGAGCTCTATGCCAGCCCTGGGGTCAAAGGAGCTGACCCCATGGCTGCTGACCAAATCAGTGTGAAAAATTACGTACTCGGTGAAGTGCAAAAAACTTTATCCCTTTTCCAATTTGTACAGCACCTGTAAAGGATGAAGCAGATGACCCTTACCTTCATCTCCACGAGGGTTTGCCCCACAGCATCCGCCTCTCTCAGCAGCGCCATCAGCTGTGCCAGTCGCGACAGCGAGGACCTGCACACAAGTGATTTATTTAATCATCTTCAAGATAAGTTAAAGTGGCGGTTGGACTCAAGAGCGCTACGTCACTTCAGGCTTTCATATAATCCATAATACACATTAAGACATAATCCAGAGGATCAGCAAGCTGAATAGGCAGTGGGCAGAGAACATAGCTCGAAGACCACGCACTAGAAAGTGTGTGCCGACCCCCATTTGACACAACTTGATAAAGATTGCTGGGAGATGAGTGTCGTACGAGATCAGTCACTCTGGAAATCTATAGGGGAGGCCTGTGTTCAACAATGAACGTCCTATGGCCGATATGATGATGATGTTGTGTTCAGTTCGCGAGAAGACCGAGACAGAAGATAGCGAGCCAGTCTTTCCCACGGACAAGTATTAATTTATCTTCCATCTCTGTCACGACTCCAACTACCGGCTCCGTAACACTTGTTCACCAGATCCTACAAGACTGTGGGTATACCTGTGTCTCTCTAGCAGTTCCAGCAGTTCCCTCCACCGCTGCAGCACCGCCTGTTCGGTGCGGGAGACGGCCTCGGCTCCGTGGTACTTCTCCTTCACCAGCTCTGCAGCCATGGCTGATAGGTCTTCAAAACGCTCCGTTCTGGCAAAAAGAATACACAGTATTAAGAACTAAAGTTATGGGGGTATATAATTAGAAGAGTGTTGATGATGATAGATGGGGGAGGGCCCATTATCCGTCACGAAAGACCTCATAGTAATACTGCTTTTTAATCCACATTAGGTAAATTCAGTAGCAATGTTTATAATCATTGGTCAATTTCTTGCAACTAACTTTGATTAAATCCTTGTCAAGCTTTTTTGAGCTGTGTGCCGTTAATCTTGGGCAAGGGCCAAATGAGCACATCAATCTCTTTCAAGCATTTTGAGGCTTAAGATCCTTAAAAAAATATAGTTTTATCTGGCCACCACTTGCGAGAGTGTCTGTACACATCCGGATTCTCGCCTCCAAGCTATATTGGACCCTGAAATTATTACCCTAAGGTCAATATTACCTGGCCAGGATGTCTGCAGATATGGCCTCGTGTTTCTTGACAGTGGCGTCTACCTGCGCCAGGTTGGAGCCGTAGCGAGGGTCTGAGAGGACCTGGATCATCTCCTTGAGGTATCCTTTACGGAGTACACTCTGGAATCAAATATTAACCTATAAGATAATAAGGAAGGAAAGTACCCCACACTAAACTCGTGGAAATCTAAAAGGTTGGATTTGACAGGTGTCAAAATACTACCAACGAACAACAGAACCAAATGAGACAACATTCGAATATCGTCTTGTCGAAATATTGATCCAGGATTAACTAGAGTTTCTGAATGAATGAAAATTATTTATTATAAAAAGAATTTCTCAAATCGGTCTTCGAATAATCGGGGAACATACATAAAAAAAAGATTCCGACGAATGGCGAACCTCCTCCTTTTTTTGAAGTCGGTTATAAATAAAAATGTGTAATTTTTCAACATAAATCCATGCAAAATGATAAACGTCAAATTAGAGCTATTAGAATCCCTGCGTCGGATCGGGAACCGCGAGTGCCACAGACACGTGCAGCGCAGGCAGCTGGTCTTACCTTGGTGTTGAACTTGTAGTTGAGTTGCTCGAGTCTCTGCTGGCGCAAGAGCTCTGTCCGCAGTGCGATCTCACGCGCGTGCTCCGCCTGGAACCACATCATAGTTAGTAGCTAATGCAGCAGTACGAGGATGCTTCTCGCCGCGACCAACTCACCGCACATAATTTCAAATGAAGCTTACTACGAGAGTGTCAGCTTTCGTTCGAACCGCACGCAGTATCTTATTAATAAATCTTTATTTCAGGAAGGAAAAGTACAAGATGAAAAGAACGGGAACAGGAATTGCAACAATTTAACATTTTTTTATTTCCTAACCATGTTGTCTCACTGCTGGGCAAAGGTCTGCTAAGATCTTTCCAACCATCTCTACGAGTATAAGAAAATAAATAGGATATGTGCAAGGTATACCTGTTCCAGCTTCTGCCAGGCGCGCTCCAGGTCCTGAGGCAGCTGGCCCTCCAGTGGAGTCCACGCCTCACCCGTCAGGCTCTTCTGCATCGTGTTGATGTCGAAGTACAGCGCCTCTATCTCAGAGCGCTCCTTGTATCTGGAAGAACAAGTCACGATGAGGTCAATGCTCTCTCCACGGCAGAATGAAACTTGTCTTCAGGAGCACTCACTTGGGTGGTTTTTCGACGGTCCTGTACTGCTTGAAGGCGAGCAGCAGGCGCTGGATGCCGTCCAGCGAGTTGGGGAGCTCGCGTCCATTCAGCTCCTCGATCTTCATGCGGATCCACTCTAGCAGCGTGCAAACCAGCCGCGAGTACTCCTGCTTGCGACAATCGCAGTCCATCATCTGACCTATTATCTGGTGGAGAGAGGGGGAGGGGGGCATTAATAACAACCAACGTGATATACAGTCTTGTCAAAAGATGCAACAGATCGATCCAAAATCCGGATTTTGGATATGTACCGAAATAACAAATACAAAGTTTATTTCTAATTTAGAAAAATCAATTTGTGCACGGCCGGGATTCGAACCCATAACCTCAGAATCAAAAGTTGGGAGTACATATATAAATTCAAGAGTAAGTGAATCAAGTTGCTCCAGGAGACTGAGGGCTGCTTTTTCACCAGAGATGTGCTACGTTGCTAAGCTACGGATGTGAGTCAAACCCACTAATAGGATTGCTTCATTTGCCGCTTCCGATGCTATCGGTGGATTCCTCGCCGCTTAGCTCGCTCGCCGGTGGAACGCCACCCTGACCACGCGTCCCCACGGCCGACCAGCTCCGCAGGAACGCCTTTTTACTGGTTCCCGCAAACTGTCTGATACGTTCACACGCATCCTAGTTCTCACGAGACAGAGCGAGCAGACCTTCACAAAGTCAGTGCAAAGCTGGGAAGGTTCACGAATTGAATCGAAATATTTTCGCTCGTAACACCGATAAAACGGTACGAGATAGGTCACGTATTTATAATAACGACTGACCCTGTTTATTCCTCAACAGCGGGATCCAGATTACAGCGACAAAACCGAATTGCAACAATAGTTGGAACGGTGTTTTGCAGCATTTTGCAAACTCGATGCTCGTGTGAATGCTCGGGAACAGGCCGTGAGACGCGCTCGCCGTGCAGTATGTACTTACATTGGCGATCCTCTTGCCGCTTTTCTGTTCGTTCTTCATGCGTGCGAAGGTGTGGTAGTAGCTCGCCACATACGTCATCACCGACTTCTCGTCCGGACGAGATGTGTCCACGTCTGCAAGTGGGAAACGATCGCATTAGAGAGGTTCGAGAGTGAACACTCGCACTCGACATGGTGGAAGAGCTGGAGACTTACCTTCAGCATCCAGCAGCGGGGGGATGCCCAGCTGGTTCTGCGCCATGTCGAAGGCATGGTTGAGGGTTTCCAAGTGGTTGGTTGCCGGCACCTCCGCCCAGCGGAACAGGTCCGGTCTGGAACATCAACAGGGAATTATTAAGATCTTAGCGTGTCATTAGTTCTACTTATATTTTATTCGATAGATTTATGGTGTTTTTGAATAAACCTATCATGAAAGCATGAAAGGGATCAGATTGCCAAAACGCTTTAATAGCGCGATCAAGGAACCGGATTTTTATAGCAGCGCCCTCTAGTTTGGTTTTCGGACCTAAATATTTAGTATGTAAGATGGGGGGATGCATCACCTGTGCGCGTGTATGAGCGCGTTGAAACCGAGCCCGGAGCGCCACGAGTCCGTGAAGTTGTGTATGTGCACGCCGTGATAGCCACTCGTCTTGCGCTGGCACCACAGCAGGAGGGCATCCTTCGCGGACTTCTTCTCCGAAGATTCGTTCTCTTCGTCCTGGAATAACGTGCAAACTAAATAGATGTGGGAGCCGTTGGGTGCAAGCCGCAAAAGATCAGTCGCTTTGGACGTCCTATGGCTGATAGAGTGATGAATTAGAATTTATATCTGGATAATGCTTTTATTCAACTTCTTAATCAAACAGCTTGTACAGTGCTACCAACGTTCAGGTGGACATAACTAAACGAGACAGCTGGGTTCAAACTGCTGTTGATAGTAAGTAGCGACACTGTCAGCTGGATAGTTTAATGAAATGAATTATTTAGCTGGAAGCATGGTTACGAGTAGTATGATTGATTAATTTCACAAACTTCAACGTTTAACTCGGCATGCAAACAAAACATGAAATATCCGAATAAAGTATAACTTTGTCGTATTTGTATTATTTGACAACACTTTAAACCATATTTAGTCGCTAAATACGTTTAGGCATCGTTGCGTAAGTCGTCATTGATAATAATCATAGTGTTTCGCCCCGAACTGAGATCTCACAAGTCTCCCATAAAAACAAAAACGTATTATTCGTAATCTTTGACTATCAAAATAGTGCCACGAAATGAAGAAGAAATTAACTTATATAATTATATTTTATAATTAAATTGTATATTTTATTTGTTTGATTATTGTGTATGTACGTACTGATTTTTATGTTATTTTGTTTTATATTTAATTGCAATTGCCGGTCCACTAACATAGTTCTAAGATTTTATTATTGTTTACTAACAGAATGGATGACATGTCTGAAAAATAAATGAATTGAATTGAATTAACTTGACCTTGAATGAACATGATAATTGGTTGTACTTTTTTGGGGTAGAAATTGCAGTTATTCTGGATTTCAGACTTTTGCCTGTATTTGTGTCACTAAACATGTATACCAAATTTGAGCACTGTGGGGTCACTGGTGTACCCTGTGAATTTTGTCAAATTTAAAAACTACATGGTTTGAACCAAAAATAAAAACGGGATCGAAATGTACCCACAAATATCTTTTATTAGACGTGCCACTTGACCGGATAGTCCCATTTTGTTTTTTTTTACCCCAATATCTCAACAACCCCCCCACATTTTTAACTCATTTAGCCACACCAAAATTGTGCCATCACTATATACCAAATTTCACGATGATCAGATAAACGCTTCGAAAGTTATCCTCCGACAAACAAATATACATACATACAACGCCGATTTGTTAAGTTGATTTAGACATCTCGCTTCGCTCGATCAATCATTTATTTGGTTAGAATATATTACAAATTTTAATAGCATATTAATAGTTGAAATTGTCAATGTCGAAATTATTATAAGTCGGTCTCATTGTACAAGCCGCTTGACCGTCTCAAAAGCCCTTAAGAGGTTACTCACGACATCGATCTCGATCTCCTGAATCTGGAAGCGCAGGATGATGGTCCAGATGAGGCCGAGGATGAGCCGCGGGTTGCCGTCCACTATGTCCTCGGCACCGATCGACTCCAGCCGAACCTGCAACCACGAATTATGCATTTTAATCAAATATCTTCGGTCCGATTCAAAGGCTATTTAACAGACTACGGCAAAGACAAAACAAAGGGTTATGTTTTATTAGTCTATGTATGTTCCAACGTAGCGCCTAAACTACTCATCCGATTTTGACGCAAGAGAATCGATTCGTTATTATGGTGCGCATGACATAGGCTACCATCGACATACGTATTACGTAGTCGAGTTTCAGTTTTTAAACTTATTGCTTGGTTGGTCCAGGAACGCTATACATAAACCTAGGACGAAGAATGAACGTCTACCTAGGACAAAAAGTCCAGTTATGTAGGTCCAGCTTCGAGAAAGGTCAGTCGACGGATACAACTCGGTTGGGCAGCGTTCGTCTTCTTGTCCAAACTACCTCAGTGTCTCAATACGAAAGTCTTTGATCAGTGTGTTTTACCAGGGATGACGTATGGTACAGCAACCTTGTCTAACATTATAGGTATCATAAGCAGGCTCGCGATCGCTCAGAGTGCTATGGAGAGGGCTATGCTTGCTTTTTCTCTACGAGATCTAATCAGAAATAAGGAGACTCGTAGACGAACCAAAGTTACCGACAGAGCACAAAGGACAGAGAACTGACGGCCGTTTGAGCAGAAAGGTTTTCGAGTGGAGACCACGCACACGTCTGTCCAATGGCCTGGTATGATGAGTCATAAGTAGTGTTGCACTAGGCTAGACTTAGTTTCGGAGATAACAGTCTATGTCCTATATAAAGTGCTAAGTGAGTTACCGGAAGCCACACAAGTCGAACTGAGATACAGAATACATAGTAGTGGTAAATACATGCCAATTTGTGTCATACAAAGCATAATTTTTTGATACAATATTTATATTACATACTGTCTTGTGCCCACGGCTTTGCATGCGTAGTTTGTCGATAAAATAAGCTTAGATACAAGATATTTATTTGCATAAACAAGTGTACAATAATGTCTTAAAAACTAGGTAATGGCACTTTATACTTATTTGCTCTTTGATTAGATTAGATAATTCTTTATTCTTTATAGGGTTCCGTACCTCAAAAGATAAAAAAAGAAACCCTTATAAGATTAGATAAGATCTCTCTTGTCCGTGTGTCTGTCCGTGTGTCACCACCGATTTTCTCAGGAACGGGTGGACCTAGCAAGTTGAAATTTATACCAGATACTGAGGTCTATAGTTCCTATTGCATGTGTAAAATCAAGCTCCTGAGTCAACACAGTAAAAAGGTCCGGGCAAATTTAGATTTTCGCGAAAACTTGGAAGTACCATAACATACCTTAATTTTCAACACTTTTTATTTTTCGGAATTTGCTCTTTACTTGTACCTTGCTTATAACCAAAATTGACAATTCTAGGTCGTTGACTCAGAACCACGAAATTTGGCAAGAAGCAAGGGCAGCACAAATAAAGGAAAAATACCAACAAATAAAAAAAGTTGAAAATTAAAGGGTGTCCCCATACATACATAGTTGACGCCAATTCAGATAGTCCTCTGAGTTGTATGGGCGCGCTCATACAATTTAGAGGACTAGCTTAACCGGCACGCACCTCAAATAAGGTAAATAAATAAAATTGAGCTATTGTGTGAAAGAAAATATTGCAATATTATGCTCGCGTGCGCAGAACATTTTACAGCAAAGATTAAAGCGATCGTTACATTACGCAGTTCCCAATTTGTTGAGTCCAATTTTTATAGATAATGGTACGGAACCCTTCGTGCGCGAGCCCGACTCGCACTTGGCCGGTTTTTATTTCTTCACCATGAAACAAATACAAATAAAAAATAACAACGTAAATCTATGGATACCATTCGGGGTCTTACTTATCGCTAAATAGCGATCTCTACCAGACAACCTTTGGATGGAATGGATTTTGTGGACATTACCTGAGGTGTAATGGTGTACCTAACATACTACATGTACATACTAATATTAATGATATAAAATTAAAAACAATAAAAAATAAATATAAATTACATAAAGAATGAACCTAAATAACAACTACAGATGACAATTTACACAGACATACTTATAAGATACATATTAATTAACAATAAATACATAGATATTTAGCGACAATTACTTAATTAGTGTTCTCTGAGCATACATTTAAAAATGGCAAGAGAGTTGGCATATCTGATAGCTACCGGCAGCGCTTTCCATAATCCGACAGCCTGCACTGTAAACGACTTATCAAGGTAGGAGTGTACAGGTGTCCTGAGTTGGAGTGTGTCAGACGAACGCAAGGATCGAGGATTGTGTGCCCTCACTCATGTTTAAATCCAGCCCAAATCCATCTATACTACATATCTTAGAAGAAATGCTAACGTAGGATTACGTAGAGTCAAATTTTCATAGTGGATCATTCGGACTAGACCAATTAATTTTTCAGATATTTCTTGAAATGAGGAAATTTTAGAAGTTCGTTTTTTTCAGTAGCATTTCATCGAAATTCCTTGTTGATATGTAGATACTATAATAATATGTGTTCATATATGTATGGCCTATCATATAATATGATATGTTATCTATCAGATAGCGACGAGGCTACCAGTGTCAGTACATTTTATGATCTGCTCAAACATTCAGCAGTGTTTGAACGCATCACGCTAAAAATGCGCCTAAAACGCGCGCTCGCGGAACATTTCTTTCTTCAAGAGATCCAACATGTTGACATATCTAACGAGTCTTAGTTCTATTTATATGGATAATGGATATATTTAAGTATTTTGTTTGTGTTAATTTGAGAGGGCTTAATAACTAAATGATTTAGTCGGGGATCTTCACACTAGGCCAAGTCTGTATCGTGAAGAATCCGAAATTCTTACATGGATGGAGCAGTTATTTGTCTATTTGTCAAACTTATACATTTATGATCAACAACCTTCCGCCCGCGGCTTCGCACGCGTGGTTTGCCAATAAAAAGTAGCTTATGTGTTAACAACAAACACGTACATACAAAATTTCAGCCGTTTTAACGTGAAAGAGTAACAAACATACATACATACATACAAACTTTGCGTTTATAATAATAGTGGGATTACGCAAGAGTTGTTCGTCCTGGGACGCGCCAGATAATAAGAGCGAATACACATTAGGCGTTTTGAAGCGCGCGTTTTAAGAATAAAGAGGTTGGTTGAGGTGTACACATGCAAGCGCGAGCTTCTGATCGAACGCGCGTTGCGCGGGCGACAGCTGCACGCTTGTAGATACATGCACCGCCATTAAGTTAAGAATCGGGTTTGCAGCGTCATCTGCGCGTTATTGCTTGGCGCTAGAATTAGAACTTGAGTAAGTATCGGAGCGTAGTAAACTGACCTTAGTGTGCAGGAAGCTGAGACTCTTGTTGACGTTCTCGATCTTGTGCACGCGCATGCGCCCGGTGTTGGGCCGCGGCAGCCGCTCGCCGCTGATGATCTCCAGCAGCTTGAGCAGGCGCCGCCCGTCCGCCAGGTCCGCGAACAGATCTTCCACCTCCATGCGGGCCTGACAACAAACCAATTCAATGCTGCATTACCACTTACGCCAAGATATACAATAGCTTTTCCTTCTGCACTCCATGCTAAAGTACGAGTACAGCAGTGCGAGGACTTATTCGAGGCACGAAGGCGAAAAACAAATAAAATTGTATCAAATGATTTAAAGCAAAACAATATATTAGTTGATGGACGCAGGGCAATGCATCGTAGAGCACATTTCTAAGGGGCGTGACCTACGAGGCAATACTTAAAGTCGAAACACATCAGAAAGCACTAACAAAACCAATTTTAAGATATCCTGTTATCCGCCGTGTGCATACGCCCTAAGTAATTGTTTCATATATTAACATAATTCAATTCTATTCTTCTATTTATTGATCGAGCGAAGCGAGATCTCTAAATCAACTTGGGAAAATCGGCGTTGTATGTATGTATGTTTGTCCGAGGATAACTTTCGAAGTGTTAATCCGATTATCGTGAAATTTTATACATAGGTAGTTAGTGATGGCACAATTTTTTTGTGCCTAAAAAGCTAAAAATGTGGGGGGGGGGGGTTGTTGAGATATTGGGGTTCAAGAGAGGTAACAAAAAATGAAAATGAGACTATTAGGTCAAGTGGGGTGTCAAATGAAAGGTCTTCATTAGTACATTTAGTGTACCGCACCGCCTTAGAGATGCCAAGGCGCTCCGGGGTACGTTGTTCAGGGGGCGCTGATGGAAGGCAGCCAATTCAATGCCCTGGGCAGGGCAGTGCGCGATCTTCCTGAGGTCTGAAGCTCCTACGGTGTTCTTCGGGTTTAAAGTAAAACTGGCAGGCTTGAGATCTGGACAGTACTTTATTCCCGAGTTCTTATTTTGACGTCTTGCGTTCAACTACTACAATTCTTTTTTTTTGTGATGGACTAAACTCACTGTTGGCCTCTGAGGCCGTGACAGCTTAACCGAACCTTGCCGTTGCACCGCCTTTTATAGTTTTACCCGATGTTAACTCGACCGCTGCCGGTGACAGAATGCGCACCGATTTTATTTTTTTTCGAATGGACTAAACTCGCTGTTGGCCTCTGAGGCCGTGACAGCTTAACGGAACTTTTGGCGAGCGCAGATGGCGCTCAGCCCAGTAAGTTATTTAGGCAACTAGCGCAAGGACACCACTTAGGTACGAGCCTCTGCTTGGGCTGTTGCCGGGGCGGGGATAGGAGAGAAACGCCCGGGTACATGCCTGTACCTCATATAGGCGGCGCCTGAAGGGACTCGTCGACCTCGCCGGCGAGGTCGGTGTTTCTGTGAAGTGTTTGCTCTGTCTGATATAGATGACTCACCTTCCGCATTAGCGGAGGTGATTTCGTCATCCGGGTCTCCGAGAACGTGTCTCGGACGACGGAGGATTTAACTACAATTCTCGTTGTATTTATATTAAAACCTCCGAAAGGGACAGAGCTACCCCAAACGGTCCCGGGCCAATCAGAGAGCTTGGTTTATCTGTTGTCTCGCTTGCCGGTGCCAGTTTCTATTACTTCGAGAACGAGTTTCGAGAAATATTTCTATTGTTTGGCTCACCGGCACCCGTTATGCGCTTCGGAGAAGTTCTACTTATCTTTATCCTACCTGTAAAGCTCTGTGATCAGCCGCGGGTCGAAATTTAAACAACCTAATCTTTTACAGTGTCTTTGTACCATTTCTAGCTAAAAAACCATTCTCGTTTATTGTTCTAGGCTTAGTTTCTATCTTAACTATTTCATACCTATTGTACTTGAATATTCTATTGTAATATCTTCTTAAAAACTTAATACTCTAAGTCCTTGGGTCGACGTTGCTAACATTTAGACTACATTTTTATTTTTAGTAAAGTGCATATAGTTTTTGAGTTATTAGCCATCATAAAAACTGAACTTTGACAAAATTCACCGGGCACACCAGTGACCCCACAGTACTCTGTAATTTGGTATGCGTGTAGCTTTAGTGACACAAATATAGGCAAAAGCTTGAAATCTAGGATTCACTGCAATTTGTACCCCAAAAAAGAGTAACCAATTTACATGAACTCCTGTTACCTATAATTTTAATGAAACTGTAGGTCAAGTAGTTGGTTCCGCATTTCGTGGCACTATTTTATTAGTCAAACATTAAGGCCGGCTTGCACAACGATCCCTAAACGTATTTAGCGACTAACATGTTTAAATTTTACGTACTTTTGTGATTTGACAACTCCTTAAATCATATTTAGCCACTAAATACGTTTAGGCATCGTTGCGCGAGTCGTCCTACGAATATTATTTTTTGTTTTGGGGTGCTCGCGAGATCTCAGTTCTATGTTCTATACTACGTCAGACAGCTTCATCCTATATTTTTACTCGACTGCGCAGAAAGAGAGTAAATATTTTAGGGTAAATGTAACTATGCTATGTATGTATGAGGTTTGTTTTAAAACTCTTATTAGGGTTAAGCTCGACTTTGTACATATATACATTTTATAACCTGTTTTTGTCTGTAATCTTTATCTGTTTGTATACTTAGCTAAGTTTTATTAAGCTTAATCTTTACCGAATATATCGCGTTGCGAAATTGTGAAAAGTGGCTTACGACCTCAAAGTGATCGCAGACGCAAGTGTCAATGCCGTTAGGTATTATCGTATCAGCCACTTACCGCTGGCCGCGGCACATTATACTAAACTCTATACTTAAAGCTATTATAATTAATTGACAGCGCATCTATTAATTATATGAATAGTTGTATTATTAGACATGTGATATCCGAGGCCTTCACTGCACTGCATGATGTAATTTTCAAAGATTGTGGATATAGGCGTGACGCTATGCACTTTTAAACACGTAGTAAGGTAAAATTACTAGGATTGCAGTATAAGAGTGGCTGGCGGCTCACGAAAGAGGTTTTGTATTGTAGCGTATTGATGATTCAAGCAATAACCCAGATATGCAACGGTAAGAAACACTATGTTAGCACTAGGTTGAGCCTTCATGTTATATCTTATAATTGATTGGATTCAGAAATTCTACGATTACTTTCTACGCTCTATGGCTGAACATTTCACACAGCGCTATCTAGCCCCAAACTAAGCAGAGCTTGTACTATGGGAACCAGATAACTGATAGAATACTTATACACCTTTTTTTTTGTAAATACATACTTATAATATATAGAAAAACATCCAGACCCGGAACAAATATCTGTAAATCATACAAACATTTGTTCCGCGGCTCAATTCCCAAATCGAGCCCGCTACCTCCTGCGTCTCAGCCGGTTATTCGCCCACTGCACCAAGGAGGTCGTCATTAATTAATGTAACATAGAGCGCCTTGCTCAGCATTACGCTCTTAAGCCCTTAAAATTAAAAATATTTACATTTTAATGGCCAAAAGAGCCAAAATGGTGGGGGTCAACATTTCTAAACAGGGTTACTAGGTGACGTGGGGTATCATATAAAAGAGATTGATTTAAACATTCCAAAACAATTTTTTTATTTTTTATTTCGTAGTTTTGGAGTTACGATGAAAAATGTTGTTAAAAGTACCGTTCCCCACTTATCTCCGATGTTTGCTAAATGATAAATGTGAAATTAATAAGATTAATAGTTAATAGGTATATACATATAGGCAAAGATTACAGAAAAATTATAACGAAGTATCTATCTACTAGAACAGTTTTTAGATATCTGTCGTAAATGTTTTCTTGGTAAGTATTTAAAGTAAGAGTGAATAGGTATTTTCTAGCTATTCGTGCTTCATCTTAGACTACATCATTGCTAACTATCAGGTTCATAAATATGGTTTTAAATCATTTTTTGCAAACAGAAATTTAAAAAAATATAATTTGGCTCGCATTTGTCTTCATTATTAGGGCGCTTGCCGCGTGACGGTAACGGTGCGGCATCTATAATTACAAGTTTAAAAAACTCGAAACGCTGCGCCATATTTGAATATAGCTCGAGCAAGCGCGATATTTCCCCTCCCCCGCCCCTGAACGGGTCACGAAATATGGCTACGTTCCCTAACATACATAGCCCTGAGCTAGCACTAGGAGTGTTTGTCGTGGATATCAGATCTATCACCGCACAAAGATTGGAACACTTATTGCAGATCTTGCAAACATTTGTCCTACAGTGGAAATCGAACCTCGCCATAAAGATCTACTAGTACTACCATCTGGCTCGTGGTACCCGGATAAAAATATCCAATATTATATGTTTTTCCTTGAGTTTCACTTCCGCGACCTTTACATGTTAGTAACAAGTACTTTAATAGGTATCTGGTGTGTCATCAGTTCGTGTGTCAACATTGCGTCAACTATGAAATCACCACCAGCGCCGTGCAGGTACCTACTTCATATCAAAATAGCTGACCCGCCGCCGCCGGCTAAGCACAGATTTTAACTCAATTATAGCGAATTTATTACGGGCGAGCCCTTTCACAAGACACTCTACTACGTAATTAACAAAAACTTTATAAAAAAGCCTGCTATAACATATTGGATATAGATGATAGAGAAGCTTGAGATTGAAATTGCTCCAACTCGTTCAAAATGTTACAATTTAGACGTAATTTATTTTCTGTATTGTTATGTATTCTAAAAGGATCATTAAAAAAACAACCAGCCTTGTTTCTTGCCTTTCTTTCCTGGCTTGGTCGCGAAGGAACAGGCAGTAAAAATTATGTTTCAAAGTGATCCTTGTGATTTTATTTTTTAATTTCTTTGCATCTGTGTGTTCGGGTACCATGCACCCCAGTACTCCTGCAGCAATACCAGTTCGCAAATAAATACGGTGTAACTTAACCCCTAAAGATAAGTTGGTTATTTATTAATGAAACACAATCAGCAACAATATAAATAGCGTAAATGAGTAACAGAGAAGATAATGATGTTATTTTAACGATGATGAATGCGCTAGTTATTCTACTGCGATACATATTTACAATGTTGTAGCTATCTTGTACAAATAATTTACGGGGAACATTTACGGGGGAATATGACAAAAACAAATGTTATGCTATTTAAAACGACATCGAAAAATAATGAAAATGTATGCGTGAGTTATAATGACATTCAAATTAAAGCAATTGACGTAGTACAATTTTTAGGTATAAATACTGGCATGTTCTTGAATTGGAAAATGAATTGACATCTATAGAAAGTTATATAAGCTCGGCATGTTATGCAATCAGAAGCCTTCGGGATGAAGTTTCACTAGTACAATTAAATCTAGTATATTACGCGTTAGTAGAATCGAAACTTCGTTACATCATAATGTTTTGGGGAACAGCTATGACTACAACCTTAATTCAGCATTTATTATACAAAAAAGAGCTATAAGGACCATGGTACGCATACCGCAAACAGACTCATGCAAAGATCACTTTATTAGACTGGGCCTACTCACTGTCCCTTGTCTATACATCTTGGTTCTTCTTACAAATCTGGTTAAACACCTAAATAGGCTTGAAACTAAAGAAGAAAGGGCAGTCAGAGAGAAAGTCAAAGTAAAATATTTTTATTCATTAAAATCACAAGAATCACTTTGAAACGTCAATTTTACTGCCTGTTCCTTCGCGACCAAGCCAGGAAAGAAAGGCAAGAAACAAGGCTGGTTGTTTTTTTTAATGATCCTTTTACAATACATAATACAGAAAATAAATTACGTCTAAATTGTAACATTTTGAACGAGTTGGAGCAATTTCAATCCCAAGCTTCTCTATCATCTAAATAATCCGATATTTCATAATAGGCTCTTTTTTTTGTTTAATTACGTTTTTAAATTTGTTAATTGTCAATTTTTGTTCATCCCTTGGGAGTTTGTTATAAAAGCGTACACTTTGCCCTTTAAACGATTTACTAACTTTATGGAGTCTACAAGTGGCAATAGCGAGTTTATCTTTATTTCTAGTATTAAAATTATGATTATCGCTATTTTTCTTAAACAAATTAATATTTTTGTGAACATACATTAGATTTTCATAGATGTATTGACAAGGGAATGTCATAATATTTATTTCTTTAAACTTATTGCGTAATGATTATAAATTGCACGAACAACCCTCTTCAGCAGCACAAAAACGGTGTTTATATCTGCAGCACTCCCCCACAGCAGTATACCGTATGACATAATGCTGTGGAAATAGCTGAAGTAAACTAGTCTAGCTGTGTCTACGTCTGTAAAAAGACGGATCTTTTTGACTGCGTATGCCGCAGAACTAGGTCTCTTCGACAACCCATCAATGTGAGGGCCCCATTGAAGCTTATTATCTAGGGTTATACTTAAGAATACGGTGGTGTCCACCAGAGCCAACTCCTCGTCTTTGATTTTTATATCTTTTTTTTTTTTTTTTTTTTACGTGAGGAAATCCGTCATGGATATCTTCCGCCTTGGGAGGTGGTGGCGGAAGATTATGTCAGACTCTTACTGACTAAAACCTCACAGGGTTTCTTCTGAACACCTTTGCTCGATGCTGTGGGTACGCTTTGCATTCTTCCATGGCTTCAACGGTGTTGGCTCCTTGCGAGTCCCATCTATTTCCAATTGTCCCGCCTTATCCCTGGTGTGAGAAGTGCGCGGAACCTCCACGCACGCCACCTCTAGGCTTTGGGTTAGTGGGCGGCGGACACTACACAGTGTCGTCGCCCAAGCCTTTATTATGGGGGACGGATATCGTGGAGGTTTCTCCTCCTACCCCTGCCTCTCTTTCTGCGAATGGGATTGGTCGTAAGAATTTCTCTATCCCTCTCCGCAGCCTCCTTGGCGGTTAAGACTACCTCGCAAAAAGCCACTACAGCTTTCCAGGCCCCCTCACTCCCGACCATAGCCTTGATTAAAGCTGGGAGTGAAAGGTCTGTACCAGTCACATTGACGAGTTGCTGACGTGAGGTTTCCCAAGCTGGGCAAACCTCCAACGTATGCTGCACCGTATCAACAATGTTGCCACAATGGTGACATGCGCAGGTCGGCTCCCTTCCAATTTGACACAGGTACTTCGAAAAACAACCGTGTCCCGATAGCACCTGGGTCAAACGAAAGGTTGCCGCCCCGTGCTCCCTCGTTAGCCACTCGTTCAGTACCGGCAGAATAGCCTCTATTGTGTTTTGGCCGGCAACTGGACGAGTTAACCTCACCCTCCACCTTTCAACGAGCTCTTGATGTAGTTCGCGCCTACATTCCTCTATTTCTCGTAAATCTGGATGCTGACCCCTACCAAGTTCATCCTCGCGCCAATAGTACATTGCAGCTAGGGTATCAGCATCCAAATCCCAAGGTGGTGAACTCGCCAAGACGCATGCCGCCTCGAACGAGATTGTGCGGTATCCTCTGATCACCCTGATGGCCATCGCTCGTTGTGGTCTTCGCAACAGGGCGATGTTCTGGCTATTCAGGGCGTTTACCCATACTGGAGCTCCATATAAAGCCATGGAGCGCACCACTCCCATGTAAAGGCGACGACACGCTACATTTGCTCCCTTCAGGTTGGGCAGCAACCCTCCGAGAGCAGCTGCGGTGCCCATTAACTTCTGCATCAGCTGCTTAAAGTGGGCGCAGAAGTTCCACCGGCTGTCGAGGACAAGTCCCAGGTATTTCATCGTCGACTCGACGGCAATGTTGACTCCGCCTACTTCAATATGAGATCCCACCGGTGGTGCCCTTCGTGGTCCGTGAAAGCAAAGTGCTTCGGACTTGTTCAAGGCTACTTTGAGACCCAACCTTTGAATTTTGTGGACCACCTGTGCCACTCCTACGGTGGCAAGAGCAGATGCTTCCGCAAAGGTTTTCCCCTTGGCTGTCACTAGCGTGTCATCAGCGTAACAAGTTACCTTAACTCCTGGGAGAGTTGATCCTCTAAGCACCCAGTCGTAGCCGATGTTCCACAGGAGCGGTCCAAGAACCGATCCCTGTGGGACACCGCACGACATTTTTCGCTGACGCAGACCATCTTGCCCCTCGTAGGAGACATACCTCTCCGTCAGATAGTCCTCGACTATTCGACGAAGGTAGTGGGGCATCTGGTGGTACAACAGCGCCTCTCTTATGCAACTCCAGGGCATGGTGTTAAAGGCATTGGCAATGTCAAGAGACACCGCCAAAACGACCTCACCCTGAGAGATAGCTTCCTCAGCGCACGCCTTTACCCGTAGAATTGCCCCAATCGTCGATCGCCCTCTTCGAAAACCAAACTGGTTGTCGTCTAAGTTAGGACCGACACTGTTCAAGTGCCTAATTAGGCGATCGGCGATTATACGCTCAAAAAGCTTGCCCACTTCGTCAAGTAGCACAATCGGACGGTAGGCAGATGGAGAGTCCACCGGGCGCCCATATTTCCGCAGGAGGACCAGTCGACCAGTCTTCCACTGTGTTGGAAATCGCCCCTGTTCCAGACACGCCTTGAACAAACTGCAGAGTCTGGGCCCCAATACCTTAAGAGCAAGCACCCACGCTCGTCCAGGAATGCCATCGGGTCCTGGAGCAGTATTTTTGGCACGGAGCCGTAGGACTGCTAACCTCATTTCAACCTCTGATGTTGCTGGTACTTCACCTGTATCCTCTAGCTCGTCACTGGTTAAAGCCATCCGTGGAGGGGTGTGTTCCTCCCTGTCAGGAAACAGAGCCAATACCACACGCTCTAAGAGCTGAGGCTCCAAGCTCTGCGTCAATGGAGGAGCCCAAGGGCGAAGCTTGCCCCTTACCATTTTGTAAGGCCTACCCCAAGGATCCCGATTTAGAGTTTCCAGCATCTCATTTTGGGCCTGAGTTTTGGCCTGGCAGATCGCCAGCTGCAAGGTCTTTTTAGCATCTCTGTAGAGGTCATACAGCTGAGACTCCGTTTCCTCTAAACGATGCCGTCTTCTTCGGTAACGAGTGAACTGGCGCCTCGCTTCTACGCACATTTTTCGCAGATCTGCAAGTTCTGTTGACCACCAGTACACTTGATGCTTGTGGGCCGCAGGCTTGATGCGGGGCATTGCTGCGTCGCAAATCGTTGTTAAAGCCTTGCGGAACCACTCGACCTCCGCCTGCACATCAATCTCCGTAATTGGAGCCGATACCCAAGACTGTACCAAAGAAGCCTCCATCAGCAATTCTTCATCGAGGCGCTTTATAGCCCACCGTGGGCCTCTCCCAGAACCTCTAGCTAGACCACTTTGTAAAGGCGGTGGTGCACTCGTGTTAATCTCCATCCGAATGTACCGATATTTTTATATCTGCTTTAACTTGTGTAACATTATGTAGTATAAATCTAATACACTTTGTTTTCTTTTCATTTAGAAGTAGATTGTTTACATTGAACCATTTTACGACCTTAAGAGATTGCATTGTTTACATCGTCAAAATCGGTTTGTCGTCGCTTTAATTTAAATAAAAGTGACGTGTCGTCTGCAAACAATACAACCTCATGATCGTCCCTTACAAGATGAGGAAGATCAAGAGCACTAGAAAAGATTTAAAAAATGACTTTGAACCTAGACTGATAATTTCAGAACATAGTGTTCAGCGCCAGTGTGTAAAGCTTTTTAATAACTTGCCTATCGTCTTTAAAACCATCTATAGCACATTCAAATTCAAAAGTAAACTTAAGGAGTTATTGTTGAAAACGTGTTTTTACTCCATTGACAAATTTTGTAAGGACAGGTCTGTAATTACCTGACGCAAAACATTTATTTATTAAGTACGTAGGTATTATCATTTGTAATGTATTATTTTGGAATTTTGACATGTTATGACTATTGTATTTTATATATTTTATTTTAATCTTTTAATTTGTCTTTGTATTATTAATTATCACATGATCTGATATTATAATTAATTATCATGTAAATAATAACGTTCTATTGTTACCATAATATTTTTTTTTTCTAAGAATGAATTTACTACATATACTTTTATTCCAACAGAATATTTATTGTTTGCGAATAAATGAAACTGAAACATAACCAACTAACTTGACCTACAGTTTGGGGTAGAAATTGCAGTTATTCTAGATTTCAGACTTTTCCATATATTTGTGTCACTGTGAATTTCGTCAAAGTTCAGTTTTTATTATGGCTAATAACTTAAAAACTACAAGGTTTAAACTACAAATAAAAACGGGGTCGAAATGTACTCACCAAGACCTTTTATTAGACGTGCCACTTGACCGGATAATCCCATTTTTTTACCCCTCCTGAACCCCAATATCTCAACAACCCCCCAACATTTTTATCTCATTTAGTCACACCAAAATTGTGTCATCACTACATACCAAATTTCATGATGATTGGATAAACGCTTGGAAAGTTATCCTCGGACAAACAAACATACATACATACATACAACGCCAATTTGCACAAGTTAATTTGGAGATCTCGCTTCGCTCGATCAATAAAATTACAAAATATATAATTTAAATAACAACTGGACGAGAAAGTGATGATGTAAATCATTCTAATCTAATGATGAAATGAAAATATTTATTTGACACGACATATGGACAAACTAAAACACAAAAGATGATGAAATAGAAGTAGAAAGATTTTAACTTCTGGCTCTAAGAAGTAGCTAAATGTAAATATATGAATAAGTAGGTAGAAACATGACATAAGTCGAAGATTACAAAGTAATAAAAAAAGGAATATCCCACGCAACTTCATTGTGTGAATGGAAATCTTTCAAGAAAGCATATTTAAGTTAGGAGGAAATAAGGATCACACACAATATATTACAAAATCTGGCATGCTACAGGGTTGATCAGCTAAAACAATCGTTATTATAAGCACGGAATTTATCACGTACAGTGCGAGGCGAGACGCAGTGCGGAGCGGACCGCACTCACACTGATGTAGATTCACGAATTGAACCGACACATTCTCGGTCGTAACACAGAAGCTTTACACGATGCCTCAAGTTGATGGACGTAGCGGAGTGCGGAGGCAATACTTTGTTATAAGCGATGGTTACCACTCAACATCAGGTGAGCCAAATGCTTGTTTCATCTCCAAATCGTATATTTAAAAAAATGGTATGTGATAAATCCCGTATTTATAATGATGATCGATATAAATCACGATCAGTAAGACTTACTTCTTCCTTTGTGAAAGCAAACACAAGTTGCAGATTATTAATATATCATATATCTTATCTAATAACTTATCAACAATTTAATCAAAAGTACCTACACTAGACCTTTACAGAGATTGGTGCCCGATTTTAAAATAAATGTTGTGAGTTTTATCGTCTAAAAGCATATGTACCTATATCGAAAACTCCCCAGGGTGGAATTTTTTTATCCACGTGGCAGACCACGGCGAATACGGAGGGACGAAATTAATGCCCATCCACAATAGCCCAAAATAGAGAAGACTGGAAAGAAGGAAGGGAGGCCTTTGTCCTGCAATGGGACGCTACAATAATAATATACGCGTATATCCTTACTCCATGTAGATGGAGACATGGAGGCTCGCGAAGGAGGCTGTTCACAAAATAAGTGTAGTACAGAGAGCCATGGAGTGCGCCATGCTCGCCATCACACTCTTAGGCCGAGTTCCCAATACCGAAATTCGCAAGCAGACTAAAGTACAAGACGTCAGCAAGCGAATATTGGGGCTCAAGTGGAATTGGGCAGGACACTTGGCCAGACGTAGTGACGACAGGTGGACTAAGGCACTAACAGAGTGGAGGCCGAGAACTGGCCATCGAAATAGGGGACGTCCACCAGCGAGATGGGTGACATCCATAAGACCGTGGGTCGTACGTGGTTCAGACTGGCACAGGATCGGGAAGAGTGACAGAAACAAGGAGAGGCCTATGCCCAGCAGTGGGTCAACACGGGCTGAGAATGATGATATCATTACAGCTGGTCTTCCGTGGCGCCATTTTGATGCGTGCCAGCAATTTTGAAGAAGCATAAAGACCGCTGGGTGTCGTTCTACGCCGCACAAGATCGGTCGCTCTGGAGGCCTACGTTCAGCTGTAGACGTCTTATGGCTAGAAATTATGATTAGACAGGAGCTTACCTTTTGCAGAAAGGAGTTGACCCATTTTGTGAAGGTCTTCTTCTGTATGTGCAGCCGCTCCTCTTGCAGCGCCTTGATCCTGCCCTGCTCGAACTTGAGCGCGTCCTCGCGTTGCGTCATGTTGGTACGCTGCTGCACTGCCTGCGCGTACCCGCCCGGCTCATACTGCGTCCCTGGAAAACAACACACGAGGCTTAAAATAACTACTCTTAAAAACAAAGTACACGCGCGTTTCTATGTGTAGTTATCCCGTTCAGCTCATAATATAAAATAAATCAATAAATAATGCGTCTCTGGACAATAATACACGAGGAGTGTATTATTGGAGAAGTACACGTGCGTTTCTATAAGTAGTTATTCTAGCGCTATGGCAAAAATAAGCCATTAAATTGACATCGACGGTGTGATCATCATCGTTATCTCAATTTTTTTCATAAACAAATTAATATTTTTGTGATCATCACACATTAGATCCTCATATATGTATTGACAAGGTAATATTATATTTATTACTATGGGGCGCCTGAGCCCCATATTTTAACCTGCACGAGCACAGCCCTAACCGGGCCGAAAACCGGTATACCCCGATATTTCGACGCAGTTGCATGCGCCATGGTCGCGGGTAAACCAAAGTCTTTCAAAACTTTTACAAATAGTGTTCATAACCATGATAGTTTCAAAAGTTGCCTGTGGAGCCGGTACACGCTACGAGCCTACAACGTCCTGCGTGTACAGTATAATAACGACTTCAGAATGCTGTTGGGATTACCGCGACATTGCAGCGCGTCGGGAATGCTCGCTAACGTGCACGTCGACGGTTTTAACGCGATCACGCGGAAAAAAATCGCGTCTCTTTTTCACAGATTGCGCGATAGTCCCAACAGTATTCTGAAGATGATTGCTGCGCGTTTTGATTGCCCTATTCAGAAGCACTGGGTGGGAATAATTACGGGCAATTCAAAGCACGCAGGTAATTGATAGGTACATGTTTTTAATTTTAATTTTATATGATTTTTTTATTTTATTTTACTTTTGATCTAATTTACTGTATTATTTTTGTTGATATTTTGTATGGACGGACATTGTCTGAAATAAATGATTATTCTATTCTATACAAAACGGTGTCACTCATCCGCAGCAGTGTTATTACCATATTTCCTCTGGGGCTGGTACTCCTGGTAGGAGTGGAAGCTGACATTGCTCAGCTGTCGATGCGGCTTATCCTGCTGCATCGCATCAGGTTGGCAGCGCTCGCTTATATCCAACGGTTGGTGGTAGCACTCGCACCGTGATTCACTCAACTAATGGAACTGCCACTTTTATATTTTTAGACACTGTTTTAGGCGGTTTTTAGCACTTTTGTGGATTTTCAGCTGCTGGTTTTTGTGGCTGGGAGATAAATAAGTTGCGGTAATGTTAATATACTATGTATAATGTATATTATATTGTTTAAAGAAGTATTGTGAGTTTAGATTATCTAGTTAGCATGTAAGTGGCGAGACTTCGATCTTATTGCCTTTGAGTAGGAATGTTGGAGCATTGCACAGGATAGGGACAGTTGGAAGGACATGGAGGAGACCTTTGCCCAGCAGTGGGACAATGCCGGTTAAGATTATTAAATAAACGTTAATGACTGGACCGACTAAGTTGGATTCGCTTTAGTTTACCGTTTTTCAATGATGATGTTTTAATTGGAACCCAAGAATAACACATATACATATATATTACATATAATTACTAATTTATTCCACCAGTAGTGCTAGTACCGGAATTTAAGACCGTAAAATCATAATAATTACGGAGATTATCGGATTTACCGGCTTAGAAGAGAGATGGGCAAAGTATTGCCTCGTGTAGGCTACGCGCCATAGGAACGTGCTACGAGCTAACTACGATGTTCTGCCCAGCGCTCAATGATGCATACAGGTGTAAAGCCATATCCCTGTAATTTTTCTATAATTTCACCGGCACCCATAACCCTTCAAATCAAAACACAGCGATTTTGTTTAGTGATGTATGGTCGTGTTTCTACTCTCTACGCACGTCATTTTAGTGTATTCTACCAACACATGTTTCCTGACGGTCACGCACGCTGCTAACCCGGCTGGTGCATATCGTTAGCGGTTATTAACGACGGTAACTATTACTCAATAAGTTCTCGCCGCCCGCCGCCCGTTACTCGTAGTTCACGGCAACGCATCGCTGCGCGCACGCACAGGGCTGTACGCCTTGTTAACCCCCGGCACAGAAGCAGAGTGTTATTAGTTTGAAGCATTTGTTTAGTATTCAGTATGATATTGCGTTCATATCATAAGTGAGTTATACTATTAGGAAATCACGTCAGATGTTATTGACTAGCTTAGAGTATTTTTTTTCTGCTTAGCTAATCTTTTAGAGCCCCTTAATATCTACACAACGACGCACAATAACTCTCGTAACCTTTTCCGTGCGCAGTTATGACTAATTCTTTGATCGCGCAGAGTAAATTTTGAGACTCCTTTTCAACCTCCCTCCCCGCTCATCGTGTGCCTACATCATTATGTAGCCGCACAATTTTCAGAATATATACAACACTTGGTGTTTACTCGTACAAACAACTTGTTTGCAACTTGACTCAGAAGCTTCGTGAGTTATTTCTGACAGCCCTACACCGGTCATACACTAATAGCTCTGATCAAACAATTAACATACGTGTAACTGGCCCATGGATTATGGAGCGGCGTTTGGACCGTGCACTATCGCACCGTGGATCCATCTCTATAAGATTATGGGTGCGCATTAGTTAAAGGTATGCGCATGCGCTTCCACTTTCGTTACTTTACATTTAACCAACGAATAATTCAATTACAATTTTTGCCATTTATGAACTGTCAAATTGCGAATTAATATTGCCACAACCCAACCGTTAGTGATGATGCAAACAATAAATAAAATAGAGGATACACAATAGTAGATTATTAAGTAATAGTAGATAAAGCAGTGTCTTGCGTCACGGGCGCTATATTGAATCCCGAACGTAACGAAGGATTCTAGAGCTAACTCACGAGCGGAGCAAGGGAGCAAGGGTAAGCGCCATGACTTTCATGGCGCTTATAACGTTTTGGTCGCGAGAAAACTAAACTCTATAAGCGATATAGCGCTGCATGTTTTAATAGTTTGGTTAGATCGCATAAATAATGTTTTAGCGCTGCAGCGAACTTTAGTTCTAACTCACCAGCATTTTAACAAACTTTTTTCAAGAATGTTCTTGTCTATCGGTAGATTATATGTCTATGCCTAGGTACAAATTTTACCTCTAATTAACTAACTGAACAGTTTTAGGGCATCGTAACCCTACGCAATGCGTGATCCGACACGCTCTTGGTCAATTTATTTAAAGCTTCGTATTTACCCCAATATTGTATGTACCTAGCATGTAAGTATTATGTACTGTATCCGGATTGTTTAATGAGTGCGTGGGCGCCGGTCGACGACCACCAACCGGCGCGGTGTGATTGTGCTGCTCTGCCACAATCACAACTAATATACTAATAACAGACGATTCATTTGACTTGCCATTGGAAACTAGCTCCCGCCTGCGCTTTCGCACGCGTGGTTTAACAATAAAAAGTAATTCATCAGTAATTTCCAAATCCAAATTTCATCTAAATCGGTCCAGCCAATTAGTAGTGAAAAATTAACAAATATAATGTAATTTCTTGTCTGTAATGCTTGAAAACCCGTCTATATAACCAATGTGTCCTGCCAACAATTACTTACGGCGCCGAAACATCGGCACTCACTAAGAAAACTGTGTACAAAGTACGAGTTGCACAGAGAGCCATGGAGAGCGCCATGCTTGGCATCAACCTGCTGGATCGAGTTCCCAATACCGAAATCCGACGCCAGACAAAAGTCCAAGACGTCGGAACAAGGGTGGTGGAACTCAAGTGGAACTGGGCAGGACACTTGGCTAGACGAGGTGATGGCAGATGGAGTAAATCTTTGACCGAATGGTGGCCAAGAACAGACCTAAGAAGTCCAGGACGTCCGACGGCGCGGTGGGTCGACGATATAAAGAAAGTCGCGGGCAACTCCTGGATGCGCAAAGCACAGGATCGGGAAGGGTGGCGTTTACAAAGGGAGGCATACACCCAGCAGTGGGTACTTATCGGCTGTAGATGATGATGATGACCTGTAATTTGAATGAAACTGTAGGTCAAGTTAGATGGTTATGCATTTCGTGGCACTATTTTGATAGTCAAAGATGACGAATAGTTTTTTTTGTTTTTATGGGAGACTCGCAAGATCTCAGTTCGGGGCGAACAACTAGTGTTATGTAAACAACCCACTTAGCCCGTGGAGTGTAAATTAATAGTAAATAGCGAGTCCATTGACCTGCTTCTGGCGTTTACGCAACTGCGCGCACCTATCTGATCATAGCACGACTGGATGAACTGGACACATACTAGGCCGTGCTTAGAAGCATTCGAGTACTAAAACGACAATGCCGATGATCCTTGTTGATCGAGCGAGCGAAGCGTCCCTGTTGAAGTCTGGCAATATCAAATTTCCTGTCAGGTAGTTGGTACTCCTCTACAGGTCGTATTTTAAAACCGATACAGCTTCTACGACTTAATAGATTTTTTTGGTTGAAAGGGTTCTCCAAAAAGGGGCAAAAAGGGGGCTACCGTATATATTCGCCTTATGAGATCCGATTTCGATAATTCTTTTTTTATTAGAGAGGTAGTAACTTTAAGTTGGTCTCATAAAAATTTGTTGAAGATCTGATGAGAATCTTTGGCGTGATGAGCAGAATAGCTTTCTCAAACTGCAGTAATTTTTAAATTGTTGCAAAAAAGTGTGTGCTCGCAGAACTACTAGTTCGTAAACCAAAGTGCTTGAGAATGTATGCGCGGAGAGCTGAGAAAACAAGACCGATCAAGTGCGAGTAGGACTCGCACCGAGGGTGCGCCATCTAGTTATGTGAATAGAAGGTCGGTATTATTTTATAACTATTCCAAATTTCAAGCGGATATGTTCTGTACTTGCTGAGACACACGGACGGATGGACAAAGTAGCACCATAAGGATTCCGTTTTTACCATTTTGGTGTGGAACCCTAAAATAATGTCAATTTCTATTTCCAGCAGCGACAATAAGTTAATCCGGTGATAGCGCGAGCGCTAAGCCGATTGTCTCTAGAGAAATGGTGAAAGTAATGCGAACGAGGCGGCGCCGGCGCATAGAATGCATTATTGCTGTTTTCTACTAATTGTCGGTGATGCACCTGTACGTTGCATGTGCCACCTGTTTGCAGCCTACACTCTAATTCAAAACGGAGACATTTTTACATTAGTTCCATTTTTGGGTTACAGACCAAAATGATAACAACGGATATTACCTACCGCTGGGCAATGGCCTCCCCCCATCCCTTCCAAATGTCTTGGTTTATGTTTATGCCCCCAATCCAAATACAAGTGCACGCGAGGTGATATTGAAAGTAAAATTTCGGATCGGGACTTTCCCCGCCTCCGTAAAAATTACTTTTAATCGAGCGAGAGCTCCAAATCAACTTGGACAAATGGGCGTTGTATGTATGTATGTATGTTTGTTTGTCCGAGGATAACTTTGGAAGCGTTGATCTGATCATCGTGAAATTTTATACATGGGTAAGTAGTGGTGGCACAATTTTGTTGTGACTGAATGAGCTAAAAATGTTGGGGAGTTGTTGAGATACTGGGGTTCAAGAGGGGTAAAAAAAATTAAAATGAAACTATTAGGTCACGTGGGACGTCAAATGAAAGGTCTTCATTAGTACATTTCAACCCTATTTTTATTTCTAGTTCAATCCTTATAGTTTTTGAGTTAATAGCCATAATAAAAACGAAACTTTGACAAAATGCACAGGGTACACCAGTGACCCCACAATGCTGATATTTGAATTCTGAAATCCAGAATAACTGCATTTTGTACCCCAAAAATGGTTATTTATTTCGTGGCACTATTTTGATAGTCGAGATCTCAGTTCGGGGCGAACCACTAGTTATAGGAATTATTTATTCCTTTGATATTATTTTTATGGAATGTAGCTATCTATCTGTTTGCAGTTGGTATAGGTTGGCAAGCCTCGTATTATCAAGAGAGTAAATACGGATAATGTATGTAGGTTACCGCCCGCCTCACTCGCTCACTCACTACACAGTACTTGTGCGGCTTCGATTACACATTCCCATCACATTCATATCTTCTGTACAGAGTCTATTACTTTACTAATTGCTAAATTAGTTGAGGATGGATCCACGTCGAGATCCGTACACGAACGAAAGTTCATGACGGTAGGAATCGAGTAAAGAAACTCAAATGGTCTTAGGCGGGACACTTGGCAAGACGTGGTGATGACAGGTGGAGCAGAGTAGCGACTGAATGGTGGCTGAGGAATGCCTGTAGAAGGGTAGGACGCCCGGCAGTGAGATGGGTAGACGACATCGATAAAGTCGCGGCCCGTCAATGGGTGAGACTAGCGCAGGATCGTGGCGGATGACACAAACTTGGGGAGGCTATACTCAGCAGTGGGTGAAGTCGGGCTGTGGATGATGATGATAGATCCAAGAGGAAGAGCTGGTGGCAGTGATAAAGATAAAAAACGTTTATATTGTCACCATACCAAAGATTCAAAAAGTTGCAATAAAGAACGTACTTACTAAACATAATTAGATTATAAAACTTTATGATATTCCACTTAACCCCGAGTGCATCCACAACAATACCACTAATCTGTGCTACCCACATTTTTTTTTTTTATAAATTATAAGCTAGCGTTTGACCACTATCTCGCCTGATGGTAAGCGATGATGCAGTCTACGATGGTACACGGTTGCCTAGAAGAAACCTATTCACTCGTGACTTGAAGATCCCTAGGTTGTAGTTATCAGGAAACACAGACTCAGGCAAGGCGTTCCACTCCTTGGCGGTGCGCATAATAAAGGTGGAAGAGTACCGCTTTGTGCGTATGGGAGGTATGTCTACCATGTAGCGGTGGCGCATCGCGGAGCGTCTGGTTGTCCGATCATAGAATGGGGATGGTGGGATCAGGTTGAAAAGCTCCGCAGCACACTCTCCGAAATGTATCCGATAAAAAACCGAGAGGCTTGCAACCTTTCGACGATGCTCGAGGCTGTGGAGCCTTGCTTTTGCTAACTCGTCCTTGCAAATGAGCTTCTTGGCTCTTCTCTCAATTGAATCTAGAGCCTCTAGCTGGTACTTCGCTGATCCGTCCCAGAGGTGAGAACAGTACTCCAGACATGATCGGACTTGTGCTTGACATACAGACGCGTAAAAATAATTATAACGATCGCACGCACTACGAGGATCAACATAACTCCGAAAACACTGGGTGGTCCGGAATGAGTATGTTAAATCTTATCGTGTCAATGACACACATGTTGGGTATCAAATTAGTTTTGACCAGTAGACTACCTCTACGGTCTCATCGGTTGCTTTATTGAGCTGTCCCAGGGTGCAGGTGGTGGGGCACAAGGGGCAGGAACCAAGAGAAGCCTGCTCTATGTAGAAGCCCGAACTCACATTGAGCGAGAGACGAATCAAGTATACCTCCATTTGGCCATGTTGCTTCTACAGCGGCTATACCTGGGTATGGATTCTGTTCTGTGACTTCCAGATATACCACTTCAGCTCGTGCCCAAGGGGCAAATGTTCTGTCGGGGTAATAAAGTCTAACGGAGAGTGGAATTTGTTTTTTTTTTTATTTTCATAGAAACTGCTAAACATCATTCCCATCATCATCCTTAGCCCATATAACTTGCCCACGACTTTCTTTATGTCGTCGACCCCTCGCGCCCTACATACGAGTAGGTGCATAATTACAAAGCACCTTGTAAAGGACGTTACTATTAATGTCGGTCGACCAAGGACTTTAGACCCACCGCAGTCTTGCGACCTTTTCTCTTTGTTCCTTTTTTCACCCAAGCCTTGAGATGTTTAAAATAGGCGGTATTAGATTCACGGCGCTGACATGTGGCCGAACCACTTTTTGGTAGATAAAATGTAAGAGAAATAGGCAGTAAAAATTGACGTTTTAAAGACGTTTGACGTTTTTGATGCTTGCAATTTTAATAAGTTTGTTCTTGATATTTTTTTAGTCACTTAACACAAGACAGGCAAATAGTCCCTATTCACTACAATAGGTATAAATATCCCACTATTATTATAAACGAAAGTTTGTATGGAAGTATCTGTGGATATTTGTTAGTCTTTCACGCAAAAACTACTGAATAGATTTTAATGAAATTTGCTATGTACGTAGATTATAACCTGGATTAACACATAGGCTACTTTTTACTGACAAAACACAGATGCGAAGCCGCGGGCGGAAGCTAGTATACAATAAAATAAGTAAGTATGTCACAGAAATAACTACAAGGTAGACATTGGACTATGTAAATACTAAAGAGTTGAGAAACAAAAAATAGAGTTCGATTGAGGGTGTTAGGATATGGACGCCGGAATTCGTTCCACAGCACAGGTGGAACCGGTTCTACGTTAATACAGATATTAATGGACGAATGCGCACTATTATTCATTCACTGACATTTTATACTTTTTGTAGACATTGGTGGCGATTGGTGTTCATGACTAACTAATATTTCCGCGTTCGTCCTATACCGTCCTCGTGAAATCCACTCCATCCAAAGGTAGCCTGGAAGAGATCGCTTTTACCGACAAGACCGCCACTTGTATTTCCACGTGTCTTGCTATTTGTTTTTAGTATTGTTTTTTTTTTAATTTAAGTGTATAATAAAGCGTTATTTATCTAAAATATCGTAAAATGTGATTCTTCTTTCGTTCACGCCAAAAACCAAATTAGCATAACATTTTAGTTAACTTGACGTGTTTGCGGGTAGAAACTACCCATAAGGACAACAGGAACAGGTTGAAACAAAACACCCAGGAGCATCTGAAAATCTGGGAATGCAGAACTGCAAGCAGACCAAGAAATTGCTTCCAATAAAAGACCGGAAGATAACCAACAGATGCTAAAGATGAAACGCGAGAGCTTGCGGATGATGATAGAGATCATCACAGGACGCTGCGAACTGAATCAGCATCTCCTGAAGACAGGGGCCACGGATACTGGGATGTGTCGGAGATGCCTGTGGGATGAAGATACAGTAGACCCCGTACTACTGCACTGTACGCGCACACGAAGCCAGACTGAAGAAGGGACTGCATGAACTCATCGAGTTATCTCGCACGTCAGCAACGACCTCGGGGACTCTGCTGCCACCAACCCAAACGCCGTGCCAGAGTCTGTGTTTCCTGATAACTACAACCTGGGTATCTTTAAGACGCGAGTGAATAGGTTTCTTCTAGGCAAGCGTGTATAATCGTAGACTGCATCATCGATTACCATCAGGCGAGATCGTGGTCAAACGCAAGTTTATAATGCATAAAAAAAACTCCTACTCCGCTAAGTATGTACTTCAAGGAGTTGGCATGGCTGGGGTAAGCTTAGGAGTAATGCACAATATATCCCAATGCGGGAAGTCAGTGTAGACCTTATTCCCCCCCCCCAATTAGAATTACTCTTAAACACGCCAATTTAATTAGAACCATTAACCAAAAATACCTTCTATACTGAATTATAAAACAGCAAATCATATTGTAAAGTATATTATGAGTGACCTTACAGGGTCACTGTAAATATTACCGAATCGATACGTAAAGTAACACCAAGCCAACCTTTCAGTAAGGAAACTCGGCTCAATGGCTGTTAGACACGAATTTTAAACCATTACAATAATATAGTTATTTGAAACGACTCTGATATACGTAGAAGTACACGAAACTCAGGTAATTTTCTATAACTAAACTAGCTTCCGCCAGCGGCGTCGCACGCGTGGTTTTTTAACAAAAAGTAGCCTATGAGTTAATCCAGATTATAATCTACGTACATACCAAATTTCATCGAAATCGGTTCAGCCGTTACGACGTGAAAGAGTAACAAACATCCACACAAACTTTCGCGTTTATAATATCAGTGGGAACTGTGGGAATGTATTTTTTTATGAAGGACGTTTTCTAAATACAGTAAATACATTTTAACCGACTTCAAAAAAGGAGGAGTTTCTCAATTCGACTTTATGTGAATATTCCGGTGAATATAACTTTGAAGTCGGTTGTTAGATTTTTGTAAAAATTATATTATTACCTCAGAACTTCGGCATTTATCAACCGATTTAGATAATTGTTTTTTTTATTTGAAAGGATATAGGTACTTTCAGATTGGTTTCATAGAAAAATCATCAAAATCGGTTAATTAGTTTGGTTAAATCGGTTATATTTATGTTTAAAAGTTACTTGTTAATACTAAATTTCTAACAAAATAAATAATTTATCCCATCCCAACATTTATCAACAGGTTATGATCTACGTAACATACCAAATTTAATACCAACATTCGCGTTTATAATATTAGTGGGACGCGAATGTTGTACGTATGTATGCAGGTTTGTTACTCTTTCACGTCGAAACGGCTGAACCGATTTTGATGAAATTTGGTGTGTTGATAGATTATGACTCAGATTCAAACATAGGCTACCTTTTGTTGACAAACAACGCGTGCGTAGCCACTGGCGGCAGCTAGTTTTACTATAAAATATGTAGTTTTAAATCCTAGACGTGCATAACAGATGTGATGATGATGTGACCTTTGATGTGTTTTTATAAGTTAATCTCCTAAGTAGTTAATTAAGCCATTTAAGTATTTTCCTGTTTCAATTAAAAACTTTTTTGTATAAATATGCTAGAAAATGCTGGTTATGATTTAATTCTCCTTTTGTACATATTTTCTGTGCAATATGGTAGGTATGTTCGTAACCACAATTTCTAATTCCACCGCAAAACTAATGTTGTGAATAGGTCCAGAAGCAACCGATCTTAAAATCAGTGGATTTCTTTTAAATACAATAATTTACTTTGTTTTATTCTCACGAAAGTGTCTAACAATTTCGCGCCATAGATGTAAATACTTGTTAATTTATTATTCCGCGCACGACTCTGCTAGAGACGTCACCTCAAGGTCGCGCCTCGCTCGGACTCGCTCCAAAATCGCACGTTCCATTCTCGTTACGCGATAACCGGCCGGTTACTTTTGAATTTGGAACGAATGTGTGTTTCTCGGGTTCCGAACCTCAAAAGTATAAAAGGAACCCTCATAGAATCACTTCGGTATCCGTCTATCTCTCTGTCCGTCTGTCAAGACCTCGTCTCTGGTTCTCAGGAATGCGTGGAGGTATAAAGTTGAAGTTAATATCAAATAGATAGGTCTACGGTTCTTTAGAGCTGTAACAAATCAAGATTGACGACCTCCGTGGTGCAGTGGGCGAATAGCCGGCTGAAACGCAGGAGGTAGCGGGTTCGATTCCCGCCGCGGAACAAAAATGTTTGTATTATCTACAGATATTTATTCCGGGTCTGGTTGTTTCTCTGTGTATTATAAGTATGTATTTACAAAAAAAAGTATATAAGTATTCTATCAGTTATCTGGTTCCCATAGTACAAGCTCTGCTTAGTTTGGGGCTAGATAGCGCTGTGTGAAATGTCCAGCTATATTTATTTATTTCTAAGTCAAATCAATCAAAAATTACGGCCGTTTTTGGCAATAAGGTCCCGTTAACCTAGAATCATGTAGCAGAGAAGCAAGGTCTCACAGCACAAGTAAAGAAAAAAGTCCAGAAAATTGTTAATTTGTAGTTATATCACAAATATACAATATTTTACAGAACCCTCTGTGGGCGAGCCAGACTCGCATTTGTCCGGTTTTTCGTTAACGTCTTGCGCTTTGGCGTTTGCTTGAATATTGACGGTTACAACTCCGCACGTTTCATAAAACTCGGATCTAACAAATAATAACTAGTGGTTTGCCCCGAACTGAGATCTCGCGAGTATCCCATAAAAACAAAAATATATTAGGTATTCTTAATCTTTGACTCTCAAAATAGTGCCACGAAATAATAACCAATTAACTTGACCGACAGTTTCATTCAAATTACAGGTAACGGGAGCTCATGTACCTTGGTTTCTTTTTTTGGGGTACAGATTGCAGTTTTTCTAGATTTTAAGACTTTTGCCTATATTTGTGACCCTTAAGCTACACGCATACAAAATTACAACACTGTGGGGTCACTGGTGTACTCTGTGAATTTTGTCAAAGATTAGTTTTTATTATAGCTAATAACTCAAAAACTACAAAAACTAAGCTAAAAATAAAAACAGAGTTGAAATGTACTAATGAAGACCTTTCATTTGACGTCCCACTTGACCTAATAGTCACATTTTCATTTTTTTACACCTCTAGAACCCAATATCTCAACAACCCCCTCACATTTTTAACTCATTTAGTCACCAAAAATTGTGCCATCACTACCTACCTATGTATAAAATTTCACGATGATCGGATCAACGCTTCGAAAGTTATCCTCAGACAAACAAACATACATACATACAACGCCGATTTGCACAAGTTGATTTGGAGATCTCGCTTCGCTCGATCAATAATTAAAATAACTGTATAATTAAGTAAATACAATTACACTAAAAACAGGATATTATCCATGATTGTTTTTACGTGTCCAATAATTTCGGCACAGTTGCATTTATAGTTATAGTTCATATTTTTAGTGAAAAAAGAGTTCACAAAAATGATAGTTTCAAAAGTTATAAGTTGTAACTTATAAAGCTATTATTTCATTTAATTAATATGAAAAGTAACATTTCAGGAATAAAACAGATAGCTCTATATGTAGTGGAGTTGAGTGACATCACAACGGCTGTAGATACGTTGCCAGTACATCGCTAAAACTTGCTTTTATCGGTTTATCTAGAGATAAAATTCCACAGTTCCGCACTCTATGGACACATGCTCTGTTGCACGCGCGTTCCTGTGCTAAATATGCAACCAGCTAACGTTAACCGACTTCAAAAAAGGAGGTTCTCAATTCGTCGTTTCTAGGGTTCCGGACCAAAATGGTAAAACCCTGATGGTGCGACTTTGTCCGTCCGTCCGTCTGTCACAGCTAATTGGAATCGGCTTGAAATTTGGAATAGTTATAAATAATACTGATCTTCCTATATTGCAATTCAAAAAATTCAAAAATATTTTCGTTTTGATGGCCAATAGAACCAAAATGGTGGTAGTTAAAATTTCAAAATACGGTTACTAGGCAAGTGTAATATCATATCAAATAGATTGATTTACACATTCCAAAGCCATTTTTTTGTTTATTTTGTACAGTTTTGGACTTATTATGAAAAATGTCGAAACACTACCGAAAAATACCCTATTTCTCCGAAGTTTTGAAGAAACAAATCTGAAATTAATATGATTGATAGATTTGACGGCCTCCGTGGTGCAGTGGGCGAATAGCCGGCTGAGACGCAGGAGGTAGCGGGTTCGATTTCCGCCGCGTTCCGGGTCTGGTTGTTTCTCTATATATTATAAGTATGTATTTACCAAAAAAATGTATATAAGTATTCTATCAGTGATCTGGTTCCCATAGTACAAGCTCTGCTTAGTTTGGGGCTAGATAGCGCTGTGTGAAATGTCCAGCAATATTTATTTATTTATATTAAATATACGAAGCTTACAGGTAAATTATAACGAAGTCTCTATCTAGAACAGTTTTTTTAAATATCTGTCTTAAGTTTTCTTGATTTACCGGCCACATAACTAGATGGCGTTGCTTAATTAACATACAAACCTATCTAGGTACAGAACCCTCGGTGCGCGAGTTCTACTCGTACTTCACCGGATTTGTTTTATGTGTTTAGCGATGATTCTTTACCACGTACGATTACAATTATTAATTTATGACCCCCCCCCCTCCCCCATTTAAACTAAATAAAGAAAGAAAACATTTTATGAAAACTAGCTTATTACAAAAAAAACCGCGTTCGACTCAATCCATCTGTTTGGGAACTACGATGCCAAGGACCGACATTAAACTTGTAACTCCCCTCTTTACGTCGGAGGTTAAAGTAATTTAATGAATCATTTGAAGTGAACAGCTCACCCGGAACTGTTCAGTAGAAAATGCCAAAAAGATTCGCAGAGAGATCCGATCAGAATGCATCGCGCGGAGGGAAAGCGAGCGCACTCGCGAGTAGTATGCGACGCGCACGCCACCAACAGAATCATTATCGAGCCTTTATACACAAAGAAAGTCCAGCTTCCGCGGCTTTGCACGCGGGGTTTGTCAACGGTAGCCTATACTTTATAGGTCATATTTTAAAACATTGTGTCGGGGGCCTTTATTAACTTACCTATTGAATGACTTAATTAATTCATTGCAAAAAAATGTGGCCGTCACGGGACGCCCGGCAGATATGAAACAACTGAATTGATGGTTATTGAAAGAATTGATAATTAAATATACCCGTTTATAATCATTTATCGCAATTTATACGCGTGACGGCAAACAATTTTTTATCTGTGCTTTTGAAAATTACACGATATCTTACCCTAAAAAAAAAGAATCTTAACCTAATTCTATTGTACGCATGCCGTTACGGCGTGACGGCATAGGAGTCGGTCTTACCCCAAGGCGCGCCAATCCTACTAATATTATAAACGCCAATGTTTGTATGTATGTATGTGTGGATGTTTGTTACCGATTTCGATGAAATTTGGTATGTACGTAGATTATAACCTGGATTAACACATAGGCTACTTTTTGTTGACAAACCACTTGCGAAGCCGCTGGCGGAAGCTAGTATATGTTGCACATAAAAAAATCACAAGTACAATTGGCGGTATCATCGCTAAGAAGCTATTTATAAATAAAATTATATTCTAATTATGTTGAGCAGTTATGGCGCGATTGGATAAACATCTAAATACACAAACCTTTCGTATTATTAGTAGCTAAGACGTAAAAAGTATATTTTTTGTAACATGTGTTTAACATATAAACCGCCTTCGCCGGGTGAGGCCAGTGCGGGCGATGCCGCGCGGTGCGATTGTTTTCTTGTTACTGTTATACTGATCTTTTAATTGAGATAACCTTCATTTAAAGAGATTCTGTGAGTCAATAACTTCGGCAATAAAATTCCAAACCTTATATTCTTATGTTATGTAGGAGGATACAAAAATATACCTATCTACCTACTCTCTATATTGCACTGGTACAGAGTGAATTTGTAATTAGTCAAATTTTGATGAATACGAACGGTTCTGGCCGTAATCCATACCAATACCTATATAATTGTGGCGTTTTGTATAAGTAGATTTAAAATTTCAATATTGAAGTTGAAAACATTATTTACTAATCCGTAGCTTCGCACGCGTAGTTTTTCAATAAAATAATTACCCTCCTTCTGCGCAGTTGGGTAAAAAGTAGCTTATGTTACTCAGGGGTAACGTAGCATTCTAATGGTGAAATAATTTTTGAAATCGGACCAGTAGTTTTTGAGTTTATTCGTTACAAATATACAAAAATATAAATCTTTCCTCTTTATAATATTATAATGGAATAGAATTCAAATCGAATCTCGGCCGTTAATTTAACATAAATGCTTCACTTATATGCAAAAAGTTGGCATGTATCAAACATTGTTTGGATTTGCCTCTGACTGTCCCCTTGTGGGATATCTTCACGGGTCGGACGGTTCAAGAGATCTATATTATTATTATTTAATTTATTGAATTGAGATGATCATTATCATAATCAACAGTCACAGCATGTCCATTGCTACACATTGGCATTTCCAGAGGCATTTACATTGATAGGTAAAGGTTGAGGGAGCTGTCGTCATTCCATCTAGTGGGGGGCCGTCCTACGCTGCGCTTTCCAGTGAGTGGTCTCGAGAACCTTTCTGCCCCAACCGAATTTAAATAAATACAATAATTGTTTAGCCACCAAAGCCGCTCAGCTGAAGTGGAACTGGGCTGGGCATGTCTGTCGCATGCCAAGTGAGCTGTGGGCAAGGATAGCCACCGAGTGGCGTCCTGATCCAGTGAGAAGGCGACGCGGCAGACCAAAACGTAGATGGCGGGACGAGCTGGATAAATTCCTAACGGACTGTCCACAATCAGCTCAGGACCGCCAAGTCTGGAAAGAATGGGGGGAGGCCTTTGCCCAGCAGTGGGACACGAATGGCTGATAATAAAAAAAAAATTGTTTTGGATTACCGACATTTATCCAAAATGGACTGTTACAAGTTCACCCTGTACATCCTTGTGAAAGGATGTGTCGATGCAATTTGAACTAGTAGCGACCAATTCGTCAGATACCAAGTTTCCTGTCAACGCAAGATAAGAGTGATAATGATATAAAGTATTTGCTCTACCTAGTTTTCATTTGTACCGTAAGAAAATCTATCTATTAAAGCAATTTATAAATATATATTTGATAGTTGCCAACTTTTTTGGAGGATTTAATTAAAACACTGACTATAATTTTTTGTGAACGTAATCAAGAGATAGGTAATTCGCTTAAAATAAAGATGATTCAAACCGCGTTTGAACAAATCCGTTACAACACATAAATCCGCAAAAGAGCTAAATCTGTAGATCCCCGCTCACTCACAGTTTCACTCACTAGCACAAACACTGCTTCCTTTTTTGAAAATTTATAAACTCGCGTTATTTTTTTTTTTAATATTGTTTCGCGTTAGCGCGGCCGTTCCATTCAGCCGGTTGTCGGTACTGTACTGACGCGTTATGCCATACATGGCCGCACTCTGTCATCGGCCAGATAATGATATTAGGGTACCGCATTTGCGTAATTTCTTTATTGTTAGCCGGTTTCAAGGTTATCGAAGAGTCGCTGAGAGCGTTGCTAAGTTAATATATTCAGCTCTTAAGGATTTGAATGCTTCTGTCACACTAATCTATAAATATTAATACGCGAAGAGAAAACATTGTACGCCGTTTTAAGCTTTGTCTTCTAAGAGTCTGATGTTGGCATAGTTAAAGTTTATGAAGAAGGGGTAAATACTAAAATTGGCATAAAAAACGACCACTTTCCACTGGCACCTAAATTATAAATGCAAATGTTTGTACGTTTGTTTGTTACTCAACCACATCACAACGGCTGAACACATTTCGATTAAATGTAGTACATAGATAAAAAATTACCTAGATTTAAACATTGGCTACTTTTTATTAATAAACTCCGCGTGCAAAGCCGCCAGCGGAAGCTACTAAATAATATTTAAATTAATTGTTAATTTGAGAGACTGTTATGGGAGAAAATTGTGTTTCTTTCGTAGTAGTATTTCCCCACGATAAACATCTGAATGGGGCTGTTAGGGGCAGTTTACAAAGACCGCTCTTTGGAGGGCAAGCCGTTGCCCCTGCCACAGAGTCGTTTAGTGATATTAGAGGCCTTCAGGTGTCGCAAATACTATCAGGGGTGACCTCCAGCCATTACAAACCCAGATTAAATCCTCTTTTATTTTTAAAACCCTACTAGGGTCAAGGTTATAAAATTTACAAGAATTTAGTATTTCCGTACAGAACCACAGCTTCTAATACGAATGGTCGTTTGACCCCCCCCCCCCCCCCGTGCCGCCACATGTTACACGATTGTCAAAACTATCTACACGTGCGGACCAGCCGGTGGGGGCTATATTTAGAAATAACTTTACATGTCACGATCCGAGACGATTCTCATAAGATTTAAGTAAATCTAAGTTATAATTCATATTTTGCTTAAATACCTAGAAATTAGTGGTTTTCACGGCCATGTTTGTATAACTGCTAACAGATGGCGTTGCTCTCTCATGCTCTGATTAATAAAGGAAAGTGAATTGTCAATGTCAATTGCCGTGTCAACATTCTTTTCCAAGGAACTTGAAATATAAAAACCGGTCAAGTGCGAGTCGAACTCGTGCGCCAAGGGTCCCGTACCTACCCAAATATTTTATAGCTAGTTTCCGCCCGCGGCTTTGTACGCGGGGTTTGTCTATAAAAGGTAGCATATGTTTCAATTAAGGTCAATCATAATCCATCTATATACCAAATATCATCGAAATAGATTCAACCATTACAATGTGATTGAATAAAAAATAAACAAACATCCAAATTTTCACATTTATAATATTAGCTGTTTTCTTTCACCAATGGGCACCTTATCACAGGTGTCCATTGGTGAAAGAAAACAGCCAAAATCAGCAACATCAAAATCAATATTCATATTGATACATATATGTATATTCAATTATTCATTCAAATCACATGAATTCGCTTTGAAACGTCAATGTTACCGCCTGTTCCTACGCGACCAAACCAGGAAAGAATCTGGCAAGAAATAAGATACCAATAACATCTTTTGAGGATGATTTATCTAGCGGAGTGAGGTGGCTGACACGGCCGCTGCAGTCCCTGACGCATGGCTAGGCGTGCTCTGGCAATGGCATCGCCTGCAACACTTCGACTGAAATCGTGTCTACTAAATGTAAGTTTTTCGAGAAATGTCACCCATGAGTCAGACTTCCGAATAATATTTACTTGAATAGTTAACATCTCCTAATGGAAGGCGCCGCTCTTGCCCCCTCATCACACAAACGATGTACAGACAGTCTGACCATAATGTATATTGTTTAGGTGAACACTAGTGTATTTCCTGCGGATTTAACTAATCTACGAGGATGATAGAGACACAAAATAGATGGGAACAGAAGTTAGCAACAGCCGCACGCACACATATATGCACGTGGGTCTCGGATAGGGTTTCCTTGCTAACCGTACTTTTTAATAAAGAATCTTACGAAGGTAATTATCAAAATTATTTGTTTATAAAGTACGAGGGGCTTACATAATGGATCAGTATGTGTTTAAGATTGGTAATAAAATAATCAGTGACCGAAATTATATGCTTATGACGTCGTAGTCATTCGAGTGGGGCGTTTTCGTTGCCCGTGATTTTATACATGTGAAACAGCACTAGCAAGAATACCAAGTGTGAAATTACAGCATCATAATGAAAAATCATTGCCTGTGATTTACACATGTGACACAACACTAGCAAGAATACCAAGTATGAAATTACGGCATCATAATGAAAAATCATTGCCTGTGATTTTACACATGTGAAACAACACTAGCAAGAATACCAAGTGTGAAATTACGGCATCATAATGAAAAAACATTGCCTGTGATTTACACGTGAAACAACACTAGCAAGAATACCAAGTGTGAAATTACGACATCATAATGAAAAATCATTGCCTGTGATTTACACATGTGAAACAGCACTAGCAAGAATACCAAGTGTGAAATTACGACATCATAATGAAAAATCATTGCCTGTGATTATACACATGTGAAACAGCACTAGCAAGAATACCAAGTGTGAAATTACGGCATTATAATGAAAAATCATTGCCTGTGATTTTACACATGTGAAACAGCACTAGCAAGAATACCAAGTGTGAAATTACGGCATCATAATGAAAAATCATTGCCTGTGATTTATACATGTGAAACAACACTAGCAAGAATACCAAGTGTACTCTAACCAAGTGTACCAAGTAAACTGCCAATGCGTTAGCAAAGATGCGTCGATTGCATGGGTGATTACTTTGAATAACAGAAATAAAAAAGTTTAAAAAAATAAGTACTTTCACTTATTCCATACAAAACGGCAATTTCATAGGTAAAGACCTAATATGAATATTTACGTAATTTTATGATAATATTATACATTATATTTATGCATTTTATTTTATATTATCTATATTGACTTTTAAGTATCATCATTAAGATGAATTATCATCTTGACAATAACGATGTCTCGGGGTTTTCCTTGATCTTCAAAAGGCATTTGATACTGTATCAATCCCGATACTTTTAACTAAACTGGAAAATTTAGGTATAAGAGGATCTCCCATCGATTGGTTCAGAGACTACCTTAGTAATAGGACTCAAGTAGTCAGGATCGACAATTTAACTAGTGATGATGCAGGATGCTCATACAGGGTTCCCCAATGTAGCACACTAGGGCCTACGCTATTCCTTGTTTACATTGACGTACTGTGCAAAATGAATTTAAAGGGTGGAGATCTTATAATGTTTGTGGATGATACTGTACTTGTATTCCATGATAAATCCTTCGATGTTGTGAAAAACTGGCTGAAACAGGTCATTGCCCAGTCAGTAGTTGGTTGGAGAATAATCTACTCTCTTTGAATACTGCGAAGACCAAATCTGTATGTTTTCACAAGTCCGCTGCATCTAGTCCCTCTAATTTCAATGTGACAATACATACATATCCATGCAACACGATTGTGGAGCATAGAATTTCATGTAGCTGTGATGAGCTGGTGCGAGTTACACCTATTAAATACCTTGGAGTTATTATCGATCAGAAACTAACATGGCAAGAACATTTGACTGTCACTGCGAAAAGAATAAGATCTCTTATTTACATATTTCCAAATCTCAGAGTTGTAGCTGATGATAATCTCTTAATTAAAACATAAAGCACTAGGGCAATGCGTCATAAATTATTGCATTATTTCATGGGGAGGTGCTCCTAAAACATACGTGTTGGAAGTTGAAAGAGCCCAAAGAGCCCTTCTTAAAGTAATGATGTACATGCCATACAGATATCCTACAAATCTCTTGTATAAAAAAATTAGAGTCCTTAGTGTTCGTAAATTATATTTATTTCAGTGCATTTGTAGATATCACCGCTTCAGGGTTCCAACTTTAAATATACCCGAAAGAAGAATTAAACGTTACCCTATTCCCAATTTGATTTGTTCTCTGGCTCGTACACAATATAACTATAACGCATCTCGATTATATTCAAAGCTTGATTCTAAACTTAATATATTTCAATATAGTAATCACCAATTAAAAGGCATATTAACGCAATGATTAGATACGTTTGATTACGCCGATATCGAAGACTTACTCAAATAAACTTGAACATACGCACACCTACACACACACACACATGCACACAAACAAACCCACCCTAAAAAAAACGCACGCAAACAAAACACCCACATACCTACACACGCACATGACCCACGCATATACTCACTTATACACTGGTGCATTCGTGTAATGATTTGCTGATTTTTGATTGAATATTTTGTTAAATTGTGTACTATAAATACTTGAAGAATTTGTAAGATTAATTTCGTAACGTAAATTAGTTAACAAGTTATTTAGGTATAATTAAAACATAAAACGATTTTGTGATATTCTGTTGACATGTTGTCATTTTCTATTTTGTTTATTTGAAACCCGTTGGTGAGTAATGGAACAAGTGCTATTGTAATACATTAATACTATTGTTTATTATTGTGTTTGTATATGTTGTATCAATAGAATAAATAGTAAACGTATCATAATAGAAGTTATGTAATGATTTAATTAAAAACGGAAATGATGGCGGGTGGCGCCAGTCACGGAGAACGAACGACTTCGGTCGAACAAAGGAGGTTCCGTGACTGACGAACGACCGCCATTCCCCGGCGGAATTTCAACGCGCTTAGTCGCAAATAACATTAATCTGAAGTTTTCAATACAAGTAATTCAAATCAACATCCAGTATTTTATTTTATAATATTCGCATACATGTAAGCATGTGCGCTCCGACATCACATTTCTTTGATTGTTTTGTTATTTCGTTTTCATGTACTAGACTGTAATATTTATAGCATGTCATTCAGGAGTGAACTGTTTCCTAGGCCACAGCTTACGCGTTTCTGGGAAACAGGGACACAACTCATCTATGTAACTTTTATGGTCACAATAAATATACATATTTCTATTTCTATTCTATATTTTTTATAAATATACTTGTTCTAATAACTTCGGATTTACGCCGCCGTCCTTATTTGTTCACATAGATCCAGTCCATCGAAAGGTTGCCTGGAAGAGATCGCTTTCAGCGATAAGGCCGCCCATTGTACCTATGATTTAAGAGTATATTTTCTTGTATATGTTTGTATTTAATGGTGTGCAATAAAGGAATTATCTAATCCAGGGGTCGGCAACCTTATGCTATAGCCGGGCCACATATGTTGCCTGAGTATCAGTGCGGGCCGCACTTATATTTATATGTTCGGGCATGTATTTTTAATATTTGAAATAAAACGCATATATATTCATACAATTATCTCTTTTTTAATTGAACTACTATACTAACATAAAAGTAAGAACTAGTGAGATTTTTGAGGCTGCATTTGACTTGCAAGTTTTTTAACGTCTGCTTTCATTTTAGTAGTAGACACGCGCAGTATCGCGTCTAAATGTTCATCCGTTAACCGCGAACAATTCTTATTTTTGCGGTAGTTGAGAATTGAAAAAGTCTGCTCACACAAATATGTACTACCAAACATAGTTATTATCTGCTGAGCAAACTTTTTCAATTCTTTGAAGTTTTCAGAACTCAAACCTCCGTAGAACTGTATCAAGTCAGTGCTTTCCTTAAATGCCGTTTTAAGTGTGCTATTACTTTGCAAATCTACTATGTTCATTTGCAAATTGCTTGGTATCTCACTAATATCAATTGCAAAAGGGTTTTGGAATATTTCCATGTTAAGGGAGCTCTTTTTAAAGTCGGTGAATTGATTTACAAACTCAGTTTGTAGTTGTGTTAACACGTTTCTCATTGTAATATTTTGCCACACAAAATTATCTCCAGCTTCTTCCACGGCTTTCTTGCAATTAGGAAAATGGTCAAGCTTTTTTTCATCAATATGCTTGATAAACAGTTTCAGTTTCATTTCAAATGACTTTACATCTGTATACATATCGCAAATCAATTTATTTTTTCCCTGCAAGCGTTTGTTGAGCTGATTCAGGTCCTTAGTCAAATCAGTCAAAAAACCAAGATCGATAATCCACTGTTTGTTAGTAAGCTCTTCTACTGGCTTTCCTTTCATCTCCATGAAGTTGCCAATTTCTTTCCTCAAATCAAAAAACCGTTCCAAAACGGCACCTCGACTGAGCCACCTCACTTCACAGTAGTAAACCACGTCACCATGTTCAGCTTCCAGATCTTCCAAAAACTTTTGGAACTGACGGTGTGTGAGCCCATTTCTTCTTATAAAATTAACAGTGGATGTTACAGTATCCATTATTTCTTTCCAGGATATAACTTTGGAGCACAATGCCTCTTGATGGACAATACAGTGAAAAATCAATGGCACAGTAGATCCAGAATCTTTCACTTTGCTGATGATTCTCCCAACAACACCTTTGTTTTGACCGCTCATGTTCTTGCCTCCATCGGTAGTGACACTTGTTAACTTTTCCCAGCTTAATTGCAATGAATCCAGAGCTTGTTCCACATGGTGAAATAAATCTTCTCCCGTAGTTGTACCTTTCAAACTGCACATTTTCACAAGCTCTTCGTAAACAGTAAAGTTTTCGTCAATGCCGCGTACAAATATGAGTAACTGTGCTGTATCCGACACGTCCGTACTTTCATCCATCGCTAAAGAGAAGCAGTCGAAAGACTGCGCCTTATCCCTGAGTTGTTCACACAAATTAGCACCCAAGTCTTCAGTACGTCGGGTGCAAGTTCTTGCAGAGAGACTAAGACTTTCAAACATTTTTTTCTGCTCTGGGCATATTTCTTCTGCGATAGCTAAGACACACTCTTTTACTAATTCACTATCGGTAAACGGACGTCCACTTTTTGCAAGAATCTCTGCTACCCTGTAACTGGCCCGAACATTCGATTCGCTGTTGTCTGCCACAACCTTAAATATGTTTTGTTGATTTTATAATGACGATTTCAAAGTGGAAATTTTCCTTTTCCGTATTTCTCCTTCAAGACAGTCAAATTTAGCTTTGTGCTCGGTGTCGTAATGTCGCTTCAGGTTATATTCCTTTACTACAGAAATACTCTTTTGACAAATCAAGCATAACGGTTTTCCTTTAAACTCGATAAAAAAGTATAATTCTGTCCATAATTCGTTAAAAACTCTTTTTTCTTCTTCTATCTTCCTTTTTCTTGAAGCCATGTTTATATAATTATTCTGTAACAATAATGAAAAAAATTAAATTCGTTGTAAAATTATATGTTCCAGTTCAAATTCAACTCCACATTCAAATAATAATTAAAACATGACACACTCGTAACTAACTTCATGTCATGTAACTACTATCCCCGTCCTTATAACATTTACCCATCAATCTGAAGGTTCACATTAACAAGCAGTAAATAAAATAAAACAAAATGCTCGCGAGTGCATACAACTTACCTCATACGTCGTGCGTGAGAAGCTATCAGCGAAGGGAAGAAAGGTGAAACGAAACGCGTAGCTAGCAACCAGATGAGACGTGAGTTTCCGGCGAATTTCCACAACCGAATGTGGCGAGAGCTGCGCGCGGCTGTGATTTTAACTAAAACCGGTCGCTTTGAATTTTTTCGCCGCCGCACACCTGCGTCTAATCAAAGACTGCCGCCCCGCCTATTGTCTCAAAGGAGCCGCCCGCCGCCGCACGTGCGGCGGATAAACGCAAAAGAAATTGCCAAGAATTGAATAAGTACAGCAAATATTTATTTTCGGTAGAAACAATACATAACATCACAGTCTTGATAAACAGTTCTTAAGAAATGAAATAGAGGTACATTTTTATCACCCCGCGTGGGAGCGAGCTTTCAAGAATACTCTCATGGCCCAGCAGCATGGCCGTATAAATTCTAGTGAATTTATATGGCCTTTTGCTTCGGTATTTTTTTCTTACGGACCTCAGGGTTGCGGGCCGCACCGAGATAGTCTACGGGCCGCATGCGGCCCGCGGGCCGCCGGTTGCCGACCCCTGATCTAATCTAATCTAAATAAGTACACACACACGTTTTTTTCTGTTGTTTTGTCTAGCTTGTAAGGTAAATATATTAAAAGGTAATTAATTTACTTATTTATTTACTAAAAATAATAAGGCATATTAGCAACCCCTAGTCGCCATGACTGGACATTCCAGTCTAGAAGATTAATATATCATTATTCGATTTATTATTGTTTAAAAGATAAATCAACAATTTAGTTATATGTTTAGGCCGGCATGCACACACAACGCTCCCTAAACATACTTAGCGGCTAAAAATGTTTAAACTTGACGTATTTGTATGATTTGGCAACTACTTAAATCATATTTAGCCACTAAATACGTTTAGGTATCGTTGGGCAAGTCGCCCTTAATCTGAGTTTCAATTATGAACGAGGGCAATGGCCCTGAATTAACTCTAATCATTACTCATCTGCTAATTGATATTATATTTACAATAACAGATACTATTATATTCATGTAAAGGTTAACCTAAATATTTCAACAGCATGTGGTGTGCGCGTGCGCAATGCACTAGCTGCGTGAAGGACGCACTCGCCGTGGTTCCTGAGACAGGGCTGGAGTAATAGATAGGAGTAATTACAAAGGGCGAAAACAGTCGTTTCCGCATAGACGCGCGCGTATGAGGCTCTCGAGTCAATCCGTCGAAGCTTCGAATAAATTGATCAGATATCCAGTACGCGCGCGTATGTGTACGCTAAAAACGGCCTTTGCATATAAAAGTAATCGTTTTAAACTTCTAATAATGTAAATTCAGACTGCGTAACGAAAATTAAAGCTTTTTTATTTTATTATGAGCAGATATTGGGCATAGGCCGCACATCACAATGGCAGAGCGCTGCAGAATAGTTGAATGATGAATGGTTTCCTGTATGACCGCATCGAGCCACTATCGGCAGAATACAACCGCTCTGTGATGACGTCATACGTAACGAACTTATTATTATTTTTACCCCCAACGCAAAATGAGGGGTGTAATGTCTGTCTGTGTGTCAGGCAGACTGCTTGTGGCATCGCAGTTCCCATCGCAACGAATGGATGCGGACGCGGTTTTTATAAGTAGAAAGCTAGTTAACCTGGGGTGGGGTCAGTTTTTAGCCATCCACCGCAATAAGAGGGGGTTGGGAGTTTTTAAACATTTTAGGTAATTTATGCTTGTCATTCTATCTCCTTAACTTGCAGAGCATTGTAATTTATCTTCAAGGTTACGACAAACAATGATTTTGGTCAAAATATTCGTCACAAAAACTCCTTTGTGTAACTCTAGCCGGTAGCGGTGGATGAAGTGTAGAATAGCGCCATGAACACATGCCTGTGTCTGTGTCAGTTGGCGAACGCTTTCCTACATAAACAACGTTTTGCCAACGAAATAAACTGGACAAGCACGTGTTGTACCACGTGCAGTGTAGGGTTCTGAACTTTCAGTAGTTTTTGAAGTATCAAACTATTTTGTATTTACCTTCCAAAATCCTCTACATCCAAAGGTTGTCTGGAAGAGATTATTGGTGTGCAATAATGAGTATTTCATTCATTAATTCATTCAGAGTTGGCCACGGGGAGCGATGGCATAAACTAAACCCAGACTAGACAGATTTTGGTTTGACAGCACTAACATTAAACATTTGTTTTTATGGTCATATTTTTTTGTTTTTGTTTCATACGGAGACAGTGGTAGTAGTCATTTTAGAGCCGTCAAACGTAAAGTAAGTTACTTTCACCCCACTACCTCATTATTGTTACGAGCTGAGAGTTCGGGATAAAATAATGAAAGACAATCGAACCAAAGTAACACTTTTATTCAACACTGAAATGATAAGTACACGATCTTAATCACAACACACTAATTCACACCACTGTTTCACAATAAAGCGCTAAGTCACCGAAATGTTCGCACGTATAGTCAAAACCAGACTGACTCCTCCGGTTTTTTTTTTTTTTTTCGAATGGACTAAACTCGCTGTTGGCCTCTGAGGCCGTGACAGCTTAACCGAACTTTTGGCGAGCGCAGATGGCGCTCAGCCCAGTAAGTTTTTTAGGCAACTAGCGCAAGGGCACCACTTAGGTACGAGCCTCGGCTTGGGCAGTTGCCGGGGTGGGGATAGGAGAGAAACGCCCGGGTACATGTCTGTACCTCGTATAGGCGGCGACTGAAGGGATTCGTCGACCTCGCCGGCGAGATCGGTGTTTCTGTGAAGTGTTTGCTCTGTCTGATGTAGATGACTCACCTTCCGCATTAGCGGAGGTGATTTCGTCATCCGGGTCTCCGAGAACGTGTCTCGGACGACGGAGGATTTTGTTGGCGGGCGGATACAACGGGTAGACCGGAATGGTGTGCACCAAAGGGTTCGGATGATTAGAGGCATGTTCATAAAACCGCTTGGAAGCGAGCTTCATGAACCTGGCTATTGATTCTAATTTCATATCGCGATGTAGATCGTTATTGCGAAAATACCATGGCGAGCCTGAGGCTTTTCGCAAGAAGCGATTTTGGATGACCTGAATGGCACTAGGAGAGTGGGCAAATACTACAGAGGAGTATGTCATGATGGGGCGAATGCACGCTTTGTAAAGGGTCACCTTATTTTTAAGGGACATTTTACTTTTCGCGCCTAGTAGTGAGGACAATCGTCCTAGGGTGAACTTTGCCTGATTGCACCTCTTAGTGATGTGTAACCTAAAGGAGAGACGCCCATCGAGGATGACACCCAAGTATTTGGCTGATGGGGCCCAGCGAATGGGCTTGCCAAATAAGGAGATCGGTTTGGGAGCTCCGTCTCTCTGGCCTATTTATACCGCGCACAGTTCATACACTCAAACGTCCTCGATCGTTTCAGGAAAGTGTAGGTATTTCGACCTAACTACTATTTCTTATTCTGTGCAACTGTAGGTAAAAACGTAGCATGTAGGTATATTCCATACCAAGTATTACCTATTCTGTGACACAATAGATAAGCCGAGAGCCGTTCAAAATGCAGACTATGACTTATTCTGTGACAGCCTCGGCGTAACATTATATTAACTTACTACCTGACCAATCCGCAGCTTCGCATGCGTAATTTTACAATAAAAACAGTACCCTCCTGCGCAGTTGGGTAAAAAGTAGCCTATATTCATCATCCACAGCCTGACTTCACCCATTGTTGGGTATAGGTCTCCCCAAGTTTGTGCCATCCACCACTATCCTGCGCTAGTCTCACCCACTGACAGCCCGCGACGTTTACGATGTCGTCCACCCGTCTCGCCGCCGGACATCCTACCCCTCTATACCCGCTCCTCGGCCACCATTCAGTCGCTGCCTCGCTCCATCTGTCATCACCACGTCTAGCCAAGTGTCCCGCCCATATATTACTCAGGGACTTTCCTGTTTATAATATTAGTATAGATTTACTAACTGCTTTTAAGGAACATGTCTCTGAGACAAGGTATACCTATTCTCGAAATATCTGTAGCTGGATCCAGTATGTTCAGTTCCGTTTCCGTTCTCGCTGTGAGAGTAGGTACCTCGATTAACTAGATACGAGCTCAATTCATGATTTTCAAGGCTTTCTTGAACGGTTATGGAACCATAAAAACAGAAACAAAAAAATGGCGGTTATTTAACGCACAAAGAGTACAAACGTTACGTCACCGGACACAAATGCTAACATTTCGTATTTTAATCTCAGTATAAGCTTTATTAACTCCCAGTAAGGTTGAAAATTGATTGCTTTTTCATTCACAATAGAAATATCTTAGTAGCTTAGTATAACGACACTGAAAAAGAAAAAGAGTACAAAGTATATGCGCGAAAAATAGACCATTAAATTGGAGCCATATATGAGCCAAACGACGTTGAGTGAGTTTTATCAAAAAATATGACGGTTTGTGCGGTGAAAATATCCATCCGTTTGGTGCATTACTCGTGCGCTTGACGCGTGCCGGCGAATGTACAACATGGTACTCAGTACTCACGCACACATTTGTAGTTTCTTCACCCTGTCTACGCTACGTTGCGCGTTGTTATGATCGGAAATTAGTTCGAAAGTTCTATTCTATGTGTAGTTATTCTAAGCATAGGGATAGATGAGCGTGAGATCTCTGCGTTCATTTAAATTAATTTTAATAACCAGTTTTAATAGTCGTAGGTGCTTAATTATTGTAAAAGATATAAACAATAATAATTTATTAAAAAAAATATTTTTATTAGTCATCAATAACCGACGTACTTACGTCAATAGACGATCTACGTGTCGCAGCAGGTTGTGGGTTCGATTCCCGCCGCGGAACAGATATCTATAATCCGTACGTTTATAAAAATAAATTTACATACCTATTTATGTACATAATGTATCAGTATTCTGGTTCCCATAGTACAAACATTGCTTAGTTAGGGCTAGATAGCGCTGTGTGTAATGTCCAACATTTATTATCCTTGGAGTCTTGCTCAGGTAAACATAGTACCTACGAGTATGTAGGTAGGTAACAATATATTTAGTACACATCGTATTTTTAATAGTACTTATCTTTATTACCTACAAGCTTCCGCCCGCGGATTCGCACGCGTTGTTTGAAAATAAAAAGTGGCCTATGTATTAATCCTGGTTATGATCTACGTAAATACCAAATTTCATGGAAATCGGTTCAGCCGTTCCGACGTGAAAGAGTAACAAACATCCATACAAACATTCGCGTTTATAATATTAGTGGTATGGGATACACAAATAAATAAATAAATGGTTTTCACTTTTTGACTTTTTTTGCAACTAGTACTTATTAGCTGAGATTAGGTATGAGGTAGGGCTGCGGGCGCCTACATTTAAAACACGAGGCTTTTCATGGCGTTGCGTTGAAGCAATCGTGAGAGAATGCGGTTTACGAGTTACGACGCCAAACTGTTCTCTCAACCTCAAGGTAAACAAATGGCGTTTACAATTTGACTAGTACCGACGTATTTTACATACTTTCATATCAGCTATAGGACTGAAAAAATCAGTGTCTGAAGACAAGTCTTTGATCAGCGTGTGTTACCAGTCTCTCACTATGCGCCTCATAAGCAAGCTCGCGGTCGCTCAGCGTGCTATGGAGAGGGCTATGTTTGCAGTTTCTCTACGAGATCTAATCAGAAATGACGAGATCCGTAGACAAACCAAGGTTATTGACATAGCCAAGAGGATTACCGAGCTGAAGTGGCAGTGGGCGGGGCACAAAGCTCGAAGAACTGACGGCCATTGGGGCTGAGAGGTTCTCGAGTAGAAGCCAAGCACTAGAAAGCATATGTGAGTGAGTTTAGTTTCGCTCCTCATTTGTGATTAGATCTCGTAAAGAAACGCCAACTGAGCGACATTGCGCCTTCTTATGAGGTCACAACCTACCTTAATGAGTAGTTCTTCTACTGACTGCCCTCATTTCAATGCACGACTATCTTAATGAGCATAATTGACTTCAACGCTGAGCACTTATCTCGCTGCTCTCACTAACCTTGCCACTGATCAAATATTTGATGAAACATTAGATTATGCAGCGCACCGGCGGCGGCGGACTTAAATAGAATATTGAGGTTCATCTATCAACAAGTATAAATGATTTTTAAAACTAACATAGCTAAGAACCAGGTCACCCCAGTTAAACAAGCCTTCTATTTTATTTTAAAACCGCGTCCGAATCGGTTCATCCGTTTGGGTACTACCTACGATGATACAGACAGACAGACGGCATCAAACGTCTAATTTGCTATGTAATTTTAGTGAAAATGCTGCAGAACCCTCGTGTGCGAGCGTCCGACTCTGCCTTGACCGGTTTACTAATTATTATTGTTATTTCTCACGTGGCCGAGAGCGACGCGAGCCGCGCTGATAACCGACATAGTTCCACAGCCAGCGGTGATGTCATGCGACCTTCCATATTAGGCACGTACCTATATGGTCAAAAATTATGCTTCGAGAAGAGAAATACAATTTTAGTTTAGGCATAGAGATCTTAGAGATGGCAGGTTATTATCATCCCGCTTTTTGCATGGGAGGGGGTCAGAAAGGTAGCGTTACGTCAATGCTTGTACGACGATGGTGAGCAGCGCATCGAAAGCGCTCGCCTAGTGACCTCACGCGGATTCGTACAGTTATGAGTGGGACCGGTCTGCGCATGCGCCGTCTAGCTGTATGTACCTACCTGCTGCCCTCAACACCCCGATTCACAAAGCCGTAACACTAGCAAGTTACTTTTTGACAAAAATATAACCTACTTTAGGAAACAGAATCGATTCAAAGTTACACGAAAGCAAAATACGCAATTTCGTTTATTGGATGACATATTTTATTTAAAAACCAAACTACTGTAATAATGTGCATAACCAGCTAACTTGGCCTACAGTTTAATTCAAATTGTTGTATTGTATTGTATTTATTTATTCCTTATTGATACCTTAAATGTACACTAGGAGACGTCACAGCAGAATACATTGCAAAATAAGTACCTATATCGATATCATTTAAAGGGCAAGGTGTACGCTTTAATAAGAAACTCCCAAGGGATGTACAAAACTTGACAATTAATAAATTTAAAAACGTAATTAAACTAAATCTTTATAAAAAAGCCTACTATAAAATATCGGATTATTTTTAGATGATAGAGAAGCTTGGGATTGAAATTGCTCCAACTCGTTCAAAATGTTACAATTTAGACGTAATTTATTTTCTGTATTGTTATGTATTCTAAAAGGATCATTAAAACAAACAACCAGCCTTGTTTCTTGCCTTTCTTTCCTGGCTTGGTCGCGAAGGAACAGGCAGTAAAATTGACGTTTCAAAGTGATCCTCAATATCATAATATGATTTATACAATAATCATTTTCTTATTTTACAATTATATTCCTTATAATCTAAATCTCTTATAACCAAAGGCAACTTATTAAATAATTTTATGCTTAGGCATAAAAGCTTTTATTTATTTTTTCAAGCCTGTGCGATGGAACAACAATATTGTTTTTTTTATGTGTATTGTTACTATGTAAGTGTGTCTTTTTTGCTTTGAAATTGTCAATATGTAATATCGCAGAAATTAAATTTTGAAAAATATATTCGCCAGTAAATGTCAAAATATCTAATTCCCTAAATCGTAGACTACAAGAGCCTAATTGATAAATTTGCAATATAAATAGTATCGCTCGCTTTTGTATCAAAAACACTCTATTTGACTGTGATGCATTTCCCCAGGCTAGTATACCATACGTCATCGAGTGGAAATACGCATGATACACTATTTTTGCAGCGCGTACGTCGCTCAACTGTCTTATGGTTTTAATTGCATAAGCGGCTGACATAAGTTTACCTACTAAAATGTCAATATGGCTGTTCCATGTCCACTTACTATCTATTTTAACTCCAGAAATTTTACATCACTTATAAAATTAATTGAATTATTAATAATTGTATTTTGAGTTAGGTCAATACTTATAGCCCTGCCCAGAAAAAATCTCATAATATTAGTCTTATTTACATTTTAGTAATAAATTATTTGCCTTGAACCATTCATTGATATTAAACAATAACTTATCTATTTTCATGCATACCTTTTCTTTATTTTTATCACTGACTATGACTGTAGTGTCGTCTGCAAAATGTACAATGTCTGTTTCCTTTTCTACGCATATTACCAGGTCATTTATGTATATGTATAATGAATAGCAAGGGCCCTAAGATGGACACTTGTGGTACACCCATTTTTATGTCAGTTGATTTGGACCTATAACTATTACATTCTGTTATTTGCGATCTATTTTGAAGGTAAGGCATAATAATCGAAAGTTCATTATTGCGTATGCCATAATGATTTAGATTTGCCAATAAAGTTTCATGACAGACACAATCGAAAGCTTTGGAGAGGTCGCAAAATAAGCCATACGTGTTCTTGGAGCTGTCCAGATTCCATAAGACTTTCTCTAGCAGAGTAGTTATTGCACGAGCAGTGCTTTTATTCTTTTGAAATCCGGACGGCCTGTTGTTAATAATCTTATTGGCTTCCACAAACTCGTATAGCTCATTTGTTATAAATTTCTCATATATTTTACTAAAAACCGGTAAAAGAGTGATAGGTCTATAATTATTAACATCTGAGTGAGCATGTGAGAGAACATTTCTACCGAATCATTATTAACCGATCGTCTTTTTGTACAATTATTAGCATTAGATTGAATAATGGCTCTAACAGCTATTATCTGCGCGAAATGGTCAGACTTTACGCCATACTTATAATACATTTGAGTTCAGAACATCTGTAGTAAAAAAAATATTGTCAATGCAGGTGCCACTATGGCTGCTCAGTAGAGGTATTACAGGCCGCAGTTCATGTTAATTGGTTATTTTCTTCATGTTAGTTGATTCGATCAAAAATAAATATTTTCCAAATCGGTTGATAAATGACGGAGATCTGAGGTAACAAACACAAAAAAAAAATACAACCAATTGTATTTTTTCCACACTACGCAAAGATTAACTGGAAGAGATTGCTTGCTAGCATTAAGTTCGCCTAGAATTTTTCAATCAATCAATCAATCAATAAACCAAATTGAGGACCTCCTGAATTGAGAAAATGACAGAAAATCTATAAAATTGACATGAATAATTCAAGAAAAAAACAAACGATGAATTGAGAACCTCCTCCTTTTTTTGCAGTTGGTTAAAAACAACATGAAGCATAAAAATATTGTGTTCAAAAATAGGCATCTCGTACGTAATAGAGATAAGTCCCCGGGTCCTTTGTTCCGGCGGAATGTACCTATCTGACCTCTCCAGTGGAATAATGTTATCACCCGCCTCGACTGCACGTCGGTCGCTAATACACATTCCGACACAATTGATAAGCATAATGACCACTATAGTACGCGCTAAGACTCGAGACGGGCCAACCAATAAACATGTTTGTTTCCTTTTCAATACAATAACTGGTAATTAGTGTTATCGATAGGTACTTTGCGCATCACTAACGAGTCCCGTAAGGGCTGCAAGAGCGAGCGAGATAGCAATATCATCGTCGCTTGTCCCACGTTTTAATACCCCGCCTGCCAGGAGCGTTGGCGTCTAGTATGGGTGACGTCAGGCAGTGGACGGGGCACATAGCCGGCAGCCGACGGCCGTTGTGGCAGAAAGGTTCTTAAGAGATACGCACTGGAACGCGTAGCGCAGGAACCCCACTAGATGGAAACACGCTCGGGATATCTACGGGGGAAAATCTATGTTCAGCTGACTGATGTGACCTCACTAGTACTTTTGGTAATTTTGGTATCTGGATAGATTACCTGGATTGAGTGCTGGCTGTTTTTTGTTGAGAAACCACGCAAGCGAGGCCGTGGGCCAAACCCGCTACCTCCTGCGTCTCAGCCGGCTATTCGCCCACTGCACCACGGAGGCCATCGCACAAGTGGACCTATAGTTTCATTCAAATTACAGGTAACGGGAGTTGCAGTTATTCTGGACTTCAGACTTTTGCCTATATTTGTGTCACTTAAGCTACATGCATACCAAATTACAGTACTGTGGGGTCACTGGTGTACCCTGTGAATTTTGTCAAAGTTCAGTTTTTATTATGGCTAATAACTCAAAAACTATAAAGACATTACTAAAAATAATAACGGAGTCTAACTGTACTAATGAAGACCTTTCATTTGACGTCCCACTTGACCTAATAGTCCTATTTTCATTTCTTGTTACCTCTCTTGAACCCCTATATCTCAACAACCCCCAACATTTTTAGCTCATTTAGTCACACCAAAATTGCGCCATCACTACCTAACTATGTATGTATCAAATTTCACGATGATGGGATCAACGCTTCAAAAGTTATCCTCGGACAAACCAACATACATACATAGCCGATTTGCCCAAGTTGACTTAGAGATTACTTAGAAACTTAGAACTTACTTAGAAAGGTTTCGTTGTATGTTGTAGTTGAATGAACTAAAGAGGATGAATATATACAGACATAAACTCTAATACCTAAACTAGGCCGAGCCTTTACTATCAGTATTAGTTCCTTCCACAGTTTTACAACGTGGGTACCTTCTCAACCAAGGTTCACCAAACTGTTTAATTGTAGACATTTTTATTTGATTACTAGCTTCCGCCCGTGTCTTTGGTGCGTGTGGTTTGCCAATAAAAAGTAGCCTATGTGTTAATCCATGTTACCATCTATGTACATACTAAATTTCATCTAAATCGGTACAGCTGTTACGACATGAAAGAGTAACAAACATCCATGCAAACTTTCGCGTTTATAATATTAATGGAATTTTTTATTATACTCGCAACTATTCGCTTAAAATCATAAGTAATATCTAAATATTATGCAAGTAACTAGAAGGGCCTTAGCCAATTATACTAATTACAAATGTATGATAGGTATTTACAATACATGTCTAATTGATAACATTTTAAATAAAGGAGTAATTGTAATATTATAAAAGGAGTAATAGGGAAGTTCTAATAAATACGGGTTTTCCTATTCTTCCATGAGTTCCAAGCCGAGTGTTCAGTGACGAGTTATCAGGATAGAACCAGAGGCACATGTTCCTGTTAATTAACAACCAAACGGACAAAACAAGGCTAAATTCATAATTTCCACATTTGCATTTTGTTCATTTCAGGGTTCTGTAATCTAACTACTTAAAGTTGTTGATGCCCATCTGTTGGTTATGTTACATTTCATAATATTGATGCCAATTATTAATAATAGAAATAAATAAAAAGAAACAAATTACATCTATGCAGAACATTGGATAAACATTGTTCAAAATGTATGGCCTGGCCTGCCATACATTTAGGTTACATGTTGTAGTGATTTTTTTACCCTATTATGTATGTGTAACTATACTCATAACATACACTCTGTATTAATAGTAGCAGGAAGGTCAACTGGATGTCGGTCTCTGGGATAAAGTCTGGACTTTGTCCCGTCCCTTTCCTCTATCCCATTTTCCTGTCACCCATAAAATGTTAGGTATTTCTTTTACAACAGCCTTGTTTGCTTGGAGAGTGGTCACCACAGGAATTTTATGCAAATATAATAAATTATATAAACTAAATCAAATAAATACTATTGATTGGTTAATTTCATCTGAGGCAAGTCCTCAAAGTTCCATCCGCCAAAATACTTCCGACGTGACTTGTCGACTTTTTTAGCTGAGAAAGACAACTCAATGTTAAGATAAATTTTCAAAAGTAGAACGAATTATAATACCAAATCAAAAACATAAAAATCGTAGCGGCCAGTGCGCGCGCCGCCGCACCGGTCGCATTCTCAATCCGAATATTGTTTTCAAACAAGTGTTTACTTCTGTTCTGCGCTCAAAAAAAATGCCGCGTGTACGGAGAGCGTACCACTTTCCACGGAAACTTTCGACGCACTTTATAACGTGAAAACTCAATTAAACTCTGCTAAAAGTATTCTAAAATGTTTGTATCTTACCTTAGATAGGGCGCGAGTCGTCTCCGTCTCCAAAATATCCCAAAAAGGCAGAAATCACAGTTTAAGTGAGGCCACTCACTTAACTCAAAACATTGTCTGTAAACATTTGTAACAACACAACTAACACGTGAAAAGTACAAATTACACTAAAAAAACAGATATTAAGGCACTTCCTTATAGTTTTTGAGTTTTTGAGAGGCTTTTTCAACTAAAATAAAGTCGGCATTTCAAGTTACGAAAAGTTTCGTTTGAGTTTGACAACTTTGAGTTTTGACAGTTCACTCTCGCTCGCTCGCTCGCGCGCCGCAATACGCACACACACACACGAACGGGACGAAGGCTTTCTTGCTCTAGCAAGATTTCGAGTCGATGCGGCGGGCGGCGCGGCCCGAAACTCGTTACGAGATCTCTGGTCTGTCTGGGATGTAATGCAATCATCATCATTTAATTTACTTAACTAGTGGTTCGCCTTGAACTCTCGCGAGTCTCCCTTAAAAACAAAAAAATATTCTTCGTAATCTTTGATTATCAAAATAGAGCCACGAAATACATAACCAAACAACTTGACCTACAGTTTCATTCAAATTACAGGTAACGGCAGTTCATATAAATTGGTTTTACATTTAAAATCACGAAATTTGGCGAAAAGCAAGGTCTTACAGCAAAAATAAAGGAAAAATTCCAAAAAATTAAAAAAGTTGATGATTATAGAGTGTCCCCATACATACATAGTTGACGCCAATTAAGATAGTCCTCTGACGTGTATGAGTGCTCATACAATTTATTATAGAATATTACGGAACCCTTCGTGCGCGGGTCCGACTCGCACTTGGCCAGTTTTTTTTAGAAGACTCGCGAGATCTCAGTTTGAGGCGAAGCACTAGTTATATACATACACATTGAACTCTTTCATCTTTTAGAGATGAATAATCAACGCCGGTTATTAGGTGGGTAGGCTCTTGTGTTCTTGGCTTAGAGGCGTACGATAGGTTTCTGAATCGAAATATCAACCGTCCGAAATGGGGCACTTTCCAGACTAAACGTCCGAACCGATTTCGATGAAATTTGTCATATATAGATAGATTATGTATGACATAATATGCTACTTTTTATTGACAACCTACGCATGCGAAGTCGCGGGTAGAAGCTTGTGCAATAAAACTTTTTGCCGCGACTTTGTACCTACTTACTAGAACTTACCTAATTTCCTAGCCATTAAACATAAAGAAGCGACACTAACAAATATGATGTCAGTCAAACTAGACCCTAGTTTAACTCCGAGTCGAGGTCTGCGTACGCGTGCGCGTTCCGGACCGGCTGACCAGGCGCGGCGCGCGGCAGTGGCCAATCGTTGCATTCCAAACATATTTTTTCCCGCCACTCTGCGAAACCGGTCCTCGCGCCCTCCACGCAACACAAAAAATACTTTAGAATACATTGCCTTTTACTTCGATTACGTTTAATCAAAGCTGTTGAGACAACGCAATGAATTTAAACTAAACGTTTGAACCGCGTATAAAACCGCAGTTTAAATATTATCCATTGCTTCTTTACAGTCAAATGTCGGTAAAAGGACCATAACTAGTGGTTCGCCCCGACCGAACTGAGATCTCGCGAGTCTCCGATTGAAACAAAAAATATATTATTTGTAATCTATGACTATCAAAATAGAGCCACGAATTTAATAACCTTCTAACTTGGCCTACAGTTTCATTCAAATTACAGGTAACGGCAGTTCATGTTAAATTGTTATTTTTTTTGGGGTACAAATTGTAGTTATTCTGGATTTCAGACTTTTGCCTATATTTGTTTCACTTAAGCTACACGCATACCAAATTGCAGCACTGTGGGGTCACTGGTGTGCCTTGTGAATTTTGTCCAAGTTCAGTTTTTATTACGGCTAATAACGCAAAAACTATAAGGACTTTACTAAAAATAAAAACGGAGTCTAAATGTACTAAAGAATACTTACCTTTCATTTGACGTCCCATTTGACCTAATAATCTCATTTTCATTTTTTTTATTTATTATTTATTTTTATATATTTGAGACAAAAAACAATTAGTCCATTGAAAAGTTACATTTGGGGTTGCGTTTTTTAGAGGACGCAATTTAATTTTTTTGATGTATAGGTGGGGTCATTGTAAAGCTAAAACCAAGTTTGTGGGGTCGCCACCCCTTGTCCCACGGCCGCCATCTTGAAAATAGGGGTTGAAATGGTTTTTACGATATATCTCTTAAACTATTAATTTGATAAAAAATATTTGTTTACATTTTTTGTTGCAAATTAAATTCTCTACAACTTTGGTCCAGTAACTTTTTGTCGTAGAACTATAAATAAAACAGTTATAAGCGAAAATGTTCAGAAATTCGAGTAAAAATTTATATTTTTCGATATAACTTTTTTTTTATCATTTTACGAAAAAAATATATCAGACCATTTTTGTAGATCGTTTTTTGATGAACAACTTTTATTCGCAACATTTTTTCATAAAGTCAATAGCTAAGGTTTTACAGCGCTCCGAAGTGAGTAAAATTTTTAATTAAAAAAATCATAATAACATAATAAAAAAAAAAAACAATAACTGATGACACATAATTAGTACACACGTATAATATAGGTATAGTTAAGAGTACTCAAAAATAGTACTCACTTCGGAGCGCTGTAAAACCTTAGCTATTGACTTATGAAAAAATGTTGCGAATAAAAGTTGTTCCTCAAAAAACGATCTACAAAAATGGATGATAAAAAAAAGTTATATCGAAAAATATAAACTTTTTTCTCAAATTTCTGAACATTTTCGCTTATAACTTTTTTATTTATAGTTCTACGACAAAAAGTTACTTACTGGATCAAAGTTGTAGAAAAATTAATTTGCAACAAAAAATGTAAACACATTTTTTTTATCAAATAAATAGTTTAAGAGATATATCGTAAAAACCATTTCAACCCCTATTTTCAAGATCGCGGCCGTGGGACAAGGGTGGCGACCCCACAAACTTGGTTTTAGTTTTACACTGACCCCCCCTACACATCAAAAAAATAAAATTGCGTCCTCTAAAAAACGCAAGGTAAGGCCTAAAAAATGTAACATTTCAATGGACTAAATGATGCCTAAATATTACTAGACTTAATATTAATTTGACTTGACCGTTATTCGAAGCTTATTTAATTTGAGAGAGCAACTACGTTTCCCGCCTAGCTATTGCTTTGGCTTCCGGTACTATTCCTGTCTTTGTCTATCCCCACCACGGCAGTGGCGCGCGTTCCGAGCGGCGCCATCTTTATACTTCATTGGCGTCTAGTTTCCCGCCGAGTAAGGACGTGTCTGCAAAGTGCATTCACGTTTTATTGAATATTTGGTTGGGTTTATTATATAATTTATATTTTATACCTACCTTCAAGTCACGTAAGTAAAATTTGTTTTTAAAATCTTGCTAGAAATTAGCAAGTGGTACGATAAATAGTGGTAATAATAAATTACCTTTGTTTTTGTCTTTTTTGAATAATTAACGGTTGCTTCCGTTCGTGTTATTTATATTTTATTTGTATTGTTAAAATTCCTGTCTGTTTTAAGCATAGATAAAAAAGTGATAGTGATAGAAATGTGCCCTCCGATCCAACCAGATTCGATCAGGACCTTTCACTTCACAAAGACGACCGCGTAGTGTCAGTTCAAGTAGTAGCAATAGCAGTAGCAATAGTTCTACGAGATGTAGTTCGTCCTTATACTCCCTAAAGCGTCAACGCAGTCAACGTAAAAGGAAAGAGGGGGGCAAACATAAACGCCGCCATGCGGGCCGGAAATATCGCCAACTTTCCAAGGAAATACGAAAACTTCAAAAGTTTTTGCCTCTCCAGGTCAAAGAGTTTCACGTGAGTACTAGAGATAATAATTTATCTGACAACGATTCTATCTCCGTTATGTAGCGTAAGTCGTAATCTTTATGACTAATCAGATGTGCAAGCTTTTATTTTTAACGTCACGTCTAAAGAAAACGAAGTTACATTTTAAATTCATATTTAAATGTTCAGCATTTAAATAGCAGTGATTGGTATGAGATTGTAAGACGCCGCGTTTTACCGATATTGAAATCAATGAAGAGGTTGGGACTTTCCAGTCCCCTCGCCACCTCATTTACTCTGATAATGCCTTTGTTGTTTTAACGATGTGTATTCTAAAGCAAAGAGTCTCTTCAAAAACTGTGTAACGCTTTTACGCATTTTTCAAGAGAAGTGACCTCTGACAGCAGGGCTCTTAATAATAAATGTCTCTGAAGGAAATTTTTCTTCAGATATGTTACAGCTGGTGTGCGGCCACCGCGCAGAAATCCTGCAAATGCGAAGGGATTGTGTGACTAAACAGGCAAAAGATCCACTGGTAAAGGCAACGCTATGAAAGATACTTGCATATGCACGAATCTATTCAATGCAGAGCAATTTACAGCTGTAGTTGAGAAAGCTGGTGGGGTACGTAAATGTGTTTGGCCTTTGAAAAAGCCTAATACCTAGACTTCGCAAGTTTAGACGACCAAATCTAACGTCTCCTCGCAGGAGCACGTACATCACAAAATACCCTCGCAGGGTTATCAGCATCGTATCTCTTGCTGTGATGCATATAATTCACACAACTGTTGCTCAGCTATTCAACCGCCCTCGCAGGGTGGTTTTAACTCGTACTGACATGGTCTAACCATAACACTCATTCGGTCGCACCGAATAATCGTGGTACTTTTCGTGGACGTGGTGCAACTCGAGGATATCCCAAGTCACAAAATCAATCAAGATCTCGACAGAAATGTCCTTGTTCGCCGCCCAATAATAAAAGGAAAGTGATGTAAGTATTGATATGAAGTTCAGAGAAGGCCATCTTGCTTAGTTTTTGGACCAATGGACGACTAGGAGCACCAAGAGTAATACTCAAGTTCATATGGGGGTATCGCATACCCTTTCGCAAAAACCACCCTTAATCCATCCAAGGTTGCTAAAAAGACCATACGAGTTCCATTCTCTGTCGAGATGAACAGTGTCATTGACAAAATGAGCGATCAGGGCGTTCTCGAAGGCAACCTATCTACAACTTTTCTATCGTTCATATTCCTGGGCCCTTAGCCAAATTCTATTCGCTACGAATCTATGCGATTTCTCCATACATTTGTTGTCGCTGTATGACGTGGTATTTCTATAGCATGTGTCAAATCCCATACATTTTCGGACTTATCGACAAGCGACGTCACTAATCGACTGTAACTTGGCTAAGCCCTCTGGGTCCCAAGAGCGACGGCTCTCTTCAGCCCATTTTCAGTTTAAAGGCTCTAAATTATTATGATAATTAACCGACAATTTCAAACTTGTGGATGTTTATCGGGTGCCAGACTTTTTGCAACCGAGAGATAATCTATGCAAAATAGATCTCTTACTGGCTTATATTCACGTGCGCGTTTCTCCCAGCCACATACGTTCCTACGTCTAATGTATCAAAAGCAGCTATGGGAAAGAAATTGTCTGAGCATCGTCATGAATCTGTCTGAGTATGGCTCCCAAGACGTTTGCTACTATAACAAATTGGACAGAAAACAAGGGATTCGACTCCTGGTTTATCTAGACAAACGGGACGTTCTGAAGAGCCGCGTAAAATCTGTTGTCCACACTCTAGACTCAAGGGTGGATAATGAACCACGAAAAGACTGTGCTCATTCCAACACAGACTTTAGTTCAACTTGTGTGTCCAATGGAGTCCTTGGATAAATGAAAAATGTCTTCCCTGCGAAAAGTTTCTGGTTTCCAAACTTTCCCAAATGGTAGACAAGGAAGACACAAATCTCAAAGAGACTCAAAAGGCTTTGAGTCTCTAAATTTTGCAAGCTTTACTGTTCTGAAGGGTCGGCTCAATTTTCTAGCCCTGTTGAACCTATTAAACAGCATGCTAAAATCAGACCAGAAATGGCATTGCATTCCACCCGAGGTCAGGTACGACGTGAAGTGGTGGCTCACAAATTTCAAACGCCCTTCATATGCCTCCTCCGTCTCACTACCTCATGTCGGACGTTCGATTAGACAATGTTTCTCTGACAGGTTCTTGGTTGAATCACGAAAAACATCTTCTCTACAACCAGAAATAAATGCTGGTTATTCTAAAAGTTTTTGCATGGTCATTGTCAGCTTCAGAGCACAGTTTTTATTTAAATGCAACCACAAAACTGCCATCGCATACCTTCGTCACGAGAGTGAAACGAAATCTGGGCCTCTCATGAACCTAACTTAGAAGTCTTTCAGATTCTGGAGAAGTGTCGAATTCACGTGAATATTTTTCACATTCCCGGGATTTTCAATGGTCACGCCGACCATCTGTCGAGACATCGAACCGATCCGGAATGGCATCTTTTGGAAAAATGCACGGAGAGAGTGTATTTGCCAAATGGGGAACTCTAGATCTAAACGATCACCAAGCATTGTTTCACGACGCGTTCTCTCGAGTGTGGATATTGCCCCTATTTTTTTCTTGTTCCCAAGGTGCTTTGCCACCTAAACAATGCTCAAGGGACCTTCCTCTTAATAATCCCACGTCGGCATTGAATTTTTCTGGTACGCCGATACGTAAATACTGACATTAGCAGCCCCTTCACAATCCGACATCTCGATAAAGTCCTGGTCGACCTCTCAACGGGTCTTCCTCCGCCAAAAGTACAGGGCATGATCCTCGAGGTGTGGAAATGTGGGGGTGGACGGATAACTTAGAAGACTAGAATGACAGTCAAGTCAAGCTTTTGGGAAAACCATGGCATACTTCTACACGAAAAATTTATGATATCCCTTGGAAAAAATGGTTGGTTTGGTCTGAACAGCACCGTATTAATCCTCATAATCCGAACGGTGGAGAAGTTGCCACATTTTTATCTAATTTTCATCTAGTTAACAAATTATCATACACTAACAATCTTTTGCATAACTCTGTTATTTCAACACTTTGCAATCCAGATATTGCTGGACAAATTGGTTCCCATATTTTGGTCAAACAAGTTTTTGAAATCCATAGTTTTACAAAAGCCAGTGCAAACCAAACCACCAGTCTGGAACATAGACAACCTTGACGTCGACATACCTAAGACGGTATGTGATAAATTCCGTGTTTATAATAATTATAGACAACCTTGCTTCATATCTAAGCAGTTATAACGTTGCAATATGATAATGTTTCAAGGATAAAGAAACATTGCGATATTGTTACTTTTGTATTCGGGGCGAAGGATTCACGATCTGACTTTGTTAAGGGTTGATAGAGATCATTACATTCAAGCTGATGATTCTACTACTTTATGGCCTGCCTTCGGTTCGAGACTTAGATTACTTTAGATTACAGGCAATCAGGCTGGAATTTGATTTCTAACCTACATAACAGGAATCTGGATTCTATTTATTGAATATCTAAATCAGTCGATTTACTTAATGAACGTAGGAATGCTGCTAAAATTCCTAATTGTTCGGTTCTGTAAAAGGTGAAGCAAAAGCTGCTTCCAAGAAAAACATTCAGGATAGATTGAATCCTTATTTAGTAGGAATGCTGTTAAAATTCCTAATTGTTCGGTTCTGTAATAGGTGAAGCAAAAGCTGCTTCCAAGAAAAACATGGCTTGATAATTTCCCTATGGAGGATATACTCTCCAGGGGAGGTTGGTGCTCTCAAAATACATTTTGTAAGTTCTACAGGCGATCAGATCTGTAACAAGATTGCGTACGCCTGTTGATTAAATATTATTTAATTGCTGTTTTTATTGTAAAACTTATTTATTATAAATAATTAATACGCAAATTGTTGTTGTAACAACAGTTTTTATTTGAATTCATGGTTTTAATATACCAAAGGGTTCACATTGGCGTCAGTGTCTCCACCACCACCAGGCGATAACAAACAGGTCTCAAATTAAATAAGCTTCGAATAACGGTCAAGTCAAATTAATAGAAGCGTTTTACCTACCAATAAAACGCATATTAATTTACTTACCTTATTCGAAGCTTATGCTTTTAACTCTGCCTGGTGATTTTCGACCCAATGAAGTATAAAGATGGCGCCGCTCGGAACGCGCGCCACTGCCGTGGTGGGGATAGACAAAGACAGGAATAGTACCGGAAGCCAAAGCAATAGCTAGGCGGGAAACGTAGTTGCTCTCTCTCAAATTAAATAAGCTTCGAATAACGGTCAAATCAAATTAATAGAAGCGTTTTACCTACCAATAAAACGCATATTAATTTACTTACCTTATTCGAAGCTTATGCTTTTAACTCTGCCTGGTGATTTTCGACCCAATGAAGTATAAAGATGGCGCCGCTCGGAACGCGCGCCACTGCCGTGGTGGGGATAGACAAAGACAGGAATAGTACCGGAATCCGAAGCAATAGCTAGGCGGGAAACGTAGTTGCTCTCTCTCAAATTAAATAAGCTTCGAATAACGGTCAAGTCAAATTAATAGAAGCGTTTTACCTACCAATAAAACGCATATTAATTTACTTACCTTATTCGAAGCTTATGCTTTTAACTCTGCCTGGTGATTTTCGACCCAATGAAGTATAAAGATGGCGCCGCTCGGAACGCGCGCCACTGCCGTGGTGGGGATAGACAAAGACAGGAATAGTACCGGAATCCGAAGCAATAGCTAGGCGGGAAACGTAGTTGCTCTCTCTCAAATTAAATAAGCTTCGAATAACGGTCAAGTCAAATTAATAGAAGCGTTTTACCTACCAATAAAACGCATATTAATTTACTTACCTTATTCGAAGCTTATGCTTTTAACTCTGCCTGGTGATTTTCGACCCAATGAAGTATAAAGATGGCGCCGCTCGGAACGCGCGCCACTGCCGTGGTGGGGATAGACAAAGACAGGAATAGTACCGGAAGCCGAAGCAATAGCTAGGCGGGAAACGTAGTGGCTCTCTCTCAAATTAAATAAGCTTCGAATAACGGTCAAGTCAAATTAATAGAAGCGTTTTACCTACCAATAAAACGCATATTAATTTACTTACCTTATTCGAAGCTTATGCTTTTAACTCTGCCTGGTGTTTTTCGATCCAATGAAGTATAAAGATGGCGCCGCTCGGCACGCGCGCCACTGCCGTGGTGGGGATAGACAAAGACAGGAATAGTACCGGAAGCCGAAGCAATAGCTAGGCGGGAAACGTAGTTGCTCTCTCTCAAATTAAATAAGCTTCAAATAACGGTCAAGTCAAATTAATAGAAGCGTTTTACCTACCAATAAAACGCATATTAATTTACTTACCTTATTCGAAGCTTATGCTTTTAACTCTGCCTGGTGATTTTCGACCCAATGAAGTATAAAGATGGCGCCGCTCGGCACGCGCGCCACTGCCGTGGTGGGGATAGACAAAGACAGGAATAGCACCGGAAGCCGAAGCAATAGCTAGGCGGGAAACGTAGTTGCTCTCTCTCAAATTAAATAAGCTTCGAATAAGGTAAGTAAATTAATATGCGTTTTATTGGTAGGTAAAACGCTTCTAATAATCTCATTTTCATTTTTTTTAGTTATTAGATATTTTTATATATTTGAGACAAAAAACAATGATGCCTAAATATTACTAGACTTAATATTTATTACAAGATGTATTACTACAGGCATAACCAACACTGTTGTCCACAGATTATAAATAATAATAATAAATAAATATCGCTGGACATTTTACACAGCGCCATCTAGCCCCAACTAAGCGGAGCTTGTACTATGGGAACCAGATAACTGATAGAATACTTATATACTTTTTTTTTTTGTAAATACATACTTATAATATATAGAAAAACATCCAGATTACATTAGACAAATGGTGGGCATGAGTGTATACAATATTAAATACATATAAAAAATATAAGTATATAAATGAACCTAAGTATATTATGCAGGTGATAGAAAAGATAAAACAGTTTACTACAAATTTAATAAGTATACCTATCTAGAAATATAAGTCAATATACAAAGTGGCATTGTATTGGCCTCGCAATACTACTTTTACAGCTACAATGCCTTGAAACTAGATGTAACCTAACGGGGATTTGCTTAATTGATTAGAGAATATGTAAGGAAATAAACACAAAATACTTCAACAACGTGTATTCATTCATTACACACTATAAATAGGCAACAAATTGAAACAAAGGCTAGTAATGACAACAATTAAATATATCTAGATTCTATTCCAAAATTACCTACACAAAATAAGCTGGGTGGGCGACAGTGTAACTGATACAATGAATAACTACACGGTCTATTCCAATAATCTGAAGTGTAGCTCACCCAAGCCAACAGGCAACACACAGAAATACAATTGTTTGTTTGTTGCAGGAAGGTGCGGACACGTGAAACAAGTAGGTATGTTCCAGATGCGGCAGGTGCAAGAATCGAGTAAAAAGTCGGAAAATTAGGCAAAATATGAAGTTTTTCTTGAAAATACGTGTAAATAATCGATTTCGGGCAATATTTATCAGATAACAGTGATAATCCGCCTCAGATTTCAACCCTTTACATGGTTGTAGAGGTCCTACCCAGGCTTCATTGATAGACTCGGTGCAAAAGTGGACTGTATTTATTTTTCTTCTTAGTTGCTAGTTTACAAGGTATAAATCGCGTTCTTGAATGATCACAAATTTCTGGACGTGTCTTCATCTCACACACCGGCGAAGCCGGTGTGGGGGATGCAGTGCCGGGCTTTTTGGCCCTTTCCTGCGGAGTTCTTACCGCCCCCCGTTTCAACGGGGGGGTCATCGGGTCGGCTCGCGGAGCCTCAGGTTTGCTACTCACGCGTTACTGGCCGCCCGATGCTCACTCCGCAGGGAGGATCTTCGGACAGTCGCCGCGCAGGTACCTTCAAAGGAAGATGGGTAGGGGGAAGGGATGAGGGAGGGATACCCCTATCTGACGACGCCTGGTCGTCGTCAGTGTCTGTGGCCAGTTCCCGCGGGTACGGCTTACTCTTCGGTGGTCTTTCTGCGAGAGGGGCCAGTTCTCGCAGATGAGAGTAAGTGGAGTTATCTAGGCGCTCGAACATCCTGGTCGCTAAGCGGCCTATAAATTGATCCAGACTTTCAATTTTCAGGTCCCGCTGTATGGTGGCGTTTCGAACGTACCGTGGCGCGTTTACGATCGTCCGGAGGCATAGGCTTTGCTGACTTCGCAGTATCTTTCTGTGGCCTTTGGCTAGCAAAGCATACCACGCGGGGGCCGCGTATGTGAGACGCGGGCGGACGTACGTCTTATACAATCCAACCTTCATTCGGAGCGGAATGTTGGACTGCAGGACGGGCTTGAGTAGCGCTCGGGTTACGCTCGCTAGACCGCGGACGTCCCTTGCGTGCTTTCTCATCGTGAGGTTGCGGTCTAGAGTTACTCCCAGGTATTTCGCCGTGTGCGACCAGGCCACGGGTTGATCCTCCAGAGTGAGCTTCGGCGGCAGGGTGAGCCTCTTCGAGAATGCCACCGCCTGTGTTTTACTCACGTTGACACTCAGTCTCCATTTAGTAAGCCAGGCGGGGAGCTCTGTTAGGACCCTTTGCATTTTGGTGGCGGCGTGGTTGAGGTTCATCGACTTGGTGATGTATGCTGCGTCGTCCGCGTAAAGGGCCAACAGAGCGTCTTCGGTGATGGGAATGTCATCAGTGTATCGTGAGTAACACACAGGGGAGAGGCAGCTGCCTTGCGGTACTCCCGCCTCGATGGGTCGTCTGGAGGAGAGCGCTTGCTCCACGCGCACTGAGAAGCTGCGGCCATGTAGGAACGACGCTATTACCTTCACCACCTTCTGCGGTATTGGTGAGGTAGCCATCTTGTAGAGGAGTCCCGCGTGCCAGACTCGGTCGAACGCTTTTTCCATATCCAGGAATACTGCGACTGAGTGTTCGCGCCTGTTGTAGGCGGTGGTGAGGTGATGCAGTACCCTAGTCAATTGGAGCGTCGTGCTGTGTTCAGACCGAAATCCGTATTGTTCTGGACGCGGGGGGATATAGGGATTAATGTGGGTGAGGAGGAGCTTTTCAAACAGTTTCGATAGGCTGGGAAGAAGGGTGATAGGACAGTAGCTCTCTGGGAGCAGGATGTTTTTGCCGGGTTTCGGTATCATGATAACCCGGCCGGATTTCCAGGGGGAGGGGAAGTGACCGCTTCGCATGATCCCGTTGAAGAGCCGGGTCACGGAGGCGATCGTTTTGGGGGGAAGTGACGGATGGCAGCGTTCGTTATATTGTCTTCGCCGGGTGCCTTCCTTGGCTTTGTCCGACGTATGGCCCGTTGGACTTGCCCGGGAGAGAAGAAAATACCTTCTGCGGTGTCTGCCTCCTGGGTATCGGCCTTGAGGTAGTTTTCGACAAAGGCTTCCACTTCTATTGTGTGTGCCGGGTCTTTGTCTGGGTTGTTTTTGAACTGTGCCTCAAGGCTATCTGCGAAGATTTCCGCTCTGTCTTCAGCTCGGTATCTGGGGTTACCATCTTGGTGTCTGAGAGGTCGAATCGGGGTTGGTGTGTTCCTTAGCTGTCGACAGAGTTTGTGGAGTGATGCCCAGTCATCTGTGGCGTCATCTATCCTTCTCTCCCATTTCTTGGCTTTGTCTTCTTGCAGCTCTGCCTTCACCTCGTCGCAGAGGGCGTTCAATTTGGTTTTCAGACGTGGGTCCCTTGTTCTCTGCCACTCTTTCCTCAGCCTACGTTTCTCTGAGAGAAGTCTGGTCAGGTGTGCCGGTGTTTTGGTGAGTCTGTTTTGACGTGGTGGTAGTGAGGCTTCGGAAAGTGCCCTTTGGATTGCGCTCGTGATCTCCCCGGCCAGTTTGTCCACATCTGCGGGGTTTTTCACTGGCCTTGTGGGGGTTGCGGTGTGTAGGGCTTCTGAGAACAAGGCCCAGTCGATTCCAGGTCTTGGTGGAGGAGGTTTTAGGGCGGCCGGGCTGGTTTCCACAACCATCAGGATTGGTTGGTGGTCCGACTGCAGTTCATCCAGGAGTACCTCCAGCTTTGGGTGTTGTGGCAGCTGTGCGTGGACTGCGAGGTCGATGACGTCTGGGAGTTGGTTGGCTATCTCTGGATAGTGGGTAGGCGTATCAGTGCCTGCGACCTCGTAGCCGTGAGTATCCGTGTATTGCTGGAGGATACCCCCGTCTCTGTTTCTGGTGTTCGAGTTCCAGTTCCTGTGCTTGCAGTTCCAGTCCCCGGCCGCTATGATTGGGCGTCCCGGTGCGGTTGGCAGCATCTTTTGGAGGTCCATATGTGCTAGGGGCGTTCCTGGGGGGTGGTAGATGGAGTGGACTTGGATGGGTGTTCCGTCTATGCAGATCTCAACCCCCAGTGCCTTCATGGACCTCAAATCCAGCTCTGGGAGCGGCTGGTGTATCAGGCGTCTCCTCACCAGGACGAGCAGGCCCCTGATGCATCTTCCTTCCGCGTTCTGGTCGTCCCTTCGGTAGATGTGGTAGCCCGGGAACTTTGGCTTGTCTGATGTCTTGAGGAGGGTCTCGCTGATGAGAACCACGTCGATGTTCTGCTCTTTCAGTAGGGGCCTCAGTAGCAAGGTTTTGTTCCCTTTGCTCTTACTTGTGAGGCCCCGAGCGTTCCAGAACAGGATTCTCAACTCCCTACCTTGAAGAGTTTCCCGATCCCGCTGAGCACTATTGGGATCGGGTCTCCCCCCGTTCGTAGGGTTTGCAGAACCTCCTGCAAGATTTGTAGGGCCGTGTCCAGCAGCTCCAACCGGTCGCTGTCGTAACGGTGAGTGGTCTTGGGCGGTAGGGGTGCAGGTCTGTGCGGTTTCCCCCCCCTGCGCTTGGGTTGTTGCGGTGGTGGTGGTTGCGGGTTGGAGTGCTGGCTCAGTGGGTGGTGTTCCTGTTCCTGGGGGGCGGGGGTCGGGAGGGCTCCTGGCCTGGGAGTCCGTTTCCCGATCACCGCTGGCAGATCGGTCCGAGGGGGCTGCGGGGGCCCTGGTGGGGGAGCGTCTGAGTCTGAGGATGAGGGGTCCTCTGTCACTCTCACCCGCTTGGTCTTCCTCCTCCTCTTTTTGGTGGCCTTCCCTGTCTGCGGGTTATTCGCTGGGGCCATCAGCGACTGGCCCGCGGTCTCCTTCACCGTGTGGTGGAGGGGTGTGTATGGGGCCGGGGGCCGAGTCTGAGTCTGGGTCTGGGGGAGTGCGGGGTTTTGAGCTCCGCTGTTCGCAGAGCGCTCCCTTCTACCTCCTCGATGGGGGGCCGCGGACGCGGTGGAATGGGCCGTGGTGCCCGCCCTCTTGTTCCTCGCCTCCTTTTTATAGACCGGGCACGTCTTGTTGTTGGCGGTGTGCGCCCCCTCGCAGTTTATGCACGTTGGGGGCATTTCGCGCGGTCGGGGGCAGTCGCCCGCGAAGTGCGGTCCTCCGCACCGTACACAGGCGAGTGGTCGGTGGCAATTATGGCTGCTATGCCGGAAGGCTTGGCAGCGGTGACACTGAGCGGGGCCCTTTTTACCCCTCCAGCTTTCTATTACCACCCCGGGCATGTTCAGTAGCTCCGTCACATTATAAATGTCCGGGGTGAGGTTGGGGGTTTTCTTCATGTTTCCGAAGAATATGCACCCTGGGCGACCTTTGGATGGGCGGACGGCCCGTATGGCCTCCGGTTCGTAGCCTAACCGGCGGAGGTCGCCCTCTATTTCTTCGGTTGGGGTGTCGGCGGGGAGTCCACGAATTGCCACCTTTAGATTGAGTTCCTCGGGGAGAGCGTACGAAAACCATACTACTTTTTCCGTACGCTCTATTGTGGTCAGGTACGCCTGTACGGTGCGGTATTCCTCTCCGGTCGCTGGAGAGAACCTAACTCCTTTTCCGTACGGGCGGGCATTTGGTGGGTGGCCTAGACGCTCCTTGAGCGCTCTAAAGTGCGTGGCCCAGTTGGGTAGCACTTCCACTATTAGTGGGGGGTACCTCGGCTTAATAGCGGCGGTCGGCTTGTCGGAGTTTGACGCGCCTTCCGGGCTATGAGGCCGAGGGGGTGGGGGGGTGGCAGATAATGCGGGTAGTGTGGGTGAAGGTACCTTTTTTGCTCCTGCAGCTGATGCGTAGGAGGCAGCCTTTGATGTGGAAGGCTGCTGTTGGTCCTTGGGTGGTGGCTGCGGGCGTTCGGGCCTGGGCTCGCGTTGCGGGAGTGGTGGTGTGGGGTGGGGCTTGGCGCATCTGCGCTTCACCTCCTCCTCCGATGGGCTGTCGTCGGCCCGCTTCCTACGCAGGCCTGGGATCGGGACGTCTGGGATCTCGAGGGTTTTGTGCCTCTCCACTGCGGCAGCTTCCTCGGGTGTGGGCGTCGCTGGGGCCGAGAGGTTCCTCTCGTCCTCCTCAAGAGTGCTCCTCAGTACGCTGAGGTATTTGGTGGGGAGGCACTTTGCCTCGATTAGCCTTTCCAGGATGATGTAGCTTCTGTCGATCTCGGATCTGGGCGACAGAGGCTTCATCACCTGTGGCTTGGGCGGATTTGGCGGAGGCATCTTGTCCGCGGAGGTGGGTGGGGTTCCTACCGGCACTGGGCGCGGCATTGGGGTGCTGGGCTTCTTCTTTCTCTTCTTTTCCAAGAAGCGTTCAATCACCTGCCCTACGATCTCGGATCGCGAGCGCGAGGCCGAGCTGTCGCGGCCCGAGCTGGACGCGCGACTCGAGGGCAGGGATGTGTCGGAGGTTTCCGGGAGCAGGGAGTCCTTACGGGAGCTCCGACCTTCACGGGCGGGCCCACCGGAAGGGGCGTTAGTGTCCGACATCGCGCGTGGTTACACACAACACGGAACCAACAGAGTTAAACGGCACAAAACTACACAAAACACGAAACACGTAGTTGCGGCACTCGCCTTCGCGCGACCGGGGACTAGCGAGACGACGCCGGCACCGCGAAACCGTAATCCCGTTCGGGTTTAGCGGCTCGCGGTACTGGGTACTGCTGTCTCGCAGTCCGGAACTCGAGGGGGAAGGCGGTCCCCGCACACTTTTTACAGCGGGTCGGACTCGGCAGACGTTTCCAGAAGAAAACGCTGCCGAGATCGTTCGGAGCAAAGGGTCCGTGCGCGCGCGAATACTGTGTGGACGCGGTAGGCGAATGAGCCGGTCCACAAATTTCTGTTTGAAAACGGTCTATCTTTATACAAAACTACTCCTCGCCCTAGCCATGGTGCGGGGATCGTAATTCACGCTTTCACAAATCATGTTATACAATTCTTAATACATCGAAGCTTCCAGCAAAGTTAGACGGGGACTTACATGTAGCTATCTCACTCTTTTGACCTTTACAAGTTCAAACTGTTACAATCTTAGCTACCTGTTAACATTTGAATCTGATTCGATCTTATAACTACCTAATACATTTCAAATCTAGATTCGATCCTTCCCCGTCTTTGATCGTCCTTTACAGTCTCCCCCCGGCGCAGATCCTCGCAGCCTTCTTATTCAATCGGGAGGACGATCAACCTTCTCGCTGGCCTCCGGAAAACGCCTCCCCGCGTCCGCACCTCAGCGCTCCGAACTACTCCGTCCGGACCCGTAATCACGCGCTCGATCTGGCCCCGCGGCCATACGTTCCGAGGTAGCAAACCGTCCGCGATTATGACGACGTCCCCTTCTTTGATGTTCTCTTGCTGTCTTCTGACGTCGCCTCGCGGCGCCAACGTAGGCAAGTACTCGTCGATCCAGCGCTTCCAAAAGGAGTTTGCCAGAGCTTGTGCGGCGCGCCACGTCCTTCTGTCGGCTACGTCGCAGTCTCCCACATATGGCAAACCTACTGCCGTCCCCAATAAAAAGTGGTTCGGCGTTAAAGCTTCCTTTTCCTCTGGGTCCACGGGTACATGCGTTAAAGGACGCGAGTTCACGGTGTGCTCGATTTCTGTCATTAGCGTATTCAACACCTCCTCTCGCGGGGCACGTTCATTTAAAGTGATGGCTAGGGCTCTCTTCACCGTTTTTATCATTCGCTCCCAGGCTCCCCCCTGGTTTGGAGCACCAGGGTCGATGTACCGCCACTCGATCCGCTCTTTGAGTGCGTACTCTTTTAGGCCTGGGAGCCACTCATCGTACGCCTTTCTTAGTTCCACTTCCGATCCGTGGAAGTTCGTTCCATTGTCTGACACGATTGTACGAGGAGTCCCCCGTCGGGCAGCCATTCGCCTGATAGCCATAATAGCCGAGTCGGTGCTGAGACTCGCTATAAGCTCCACGTGTATAGCTCTCGTTACCAGACACGTAAAGAGCATACCCCATCGCTTCTCACGGCGCCGCCCGATCGCCACCCACATAGGGCCGAAACAATCGATGCCGCAGTTAGTGAACGGCCTCGTGTTCATATCTAGGCGCATCCTCGGCAAGTCGCCCTTTACTGGCTTCTTTGGGTTCGCTCTCCTTATCTTACACAGCGTACAATCGTTCAGAACCGTTCTGACCGCCGGATGCAACCGCAGTATCCAAAATCGCTGGCGCAGATTATTCACGATCTGTTCTCTGCCCGCGTGCTTATTCTTCTCATGTTCCCGCCTGATCAGTAGACGTGATAAGCGGTGCGCTCCGTCCAGAATGGGTGGATCCTTCAGGCGATCCGGTACTGTAGCGGCGTTGATCCTACCGCTCAGCCTTATGATTTCCATATACATGTGCAGTGGCCGCTAGCTCTTTTGGTGCATGCGCTCGGTTCTCCGGGGTAATACTATCCAGTAAGCCTTCACGGTTAGCGCTCCAGCTTGCAAGTTCAAAACCCGCTTGTTGCTGCACCTCTTGCACTTGTGCTATAGCTCTGGCGGCTATCTCTTTCGTTTCAAAGCTGTCCACCCAGTCGTCCATGTAGTGGTTCCGAGTTATAGCGTCAAACGCTAGCGGGTGTGTCCGCTCGTGATCTTTCGCGTTCTTGTTCCTGACGCTATGAGCCAGAAATGGAGAACTTCTCGCTCCGAATATCATGGACTTCATCATGTACTTCTGCGGTGGATCTGTTCGGTCGTCGCCGCGCCATAGAAAGTGTTGGGCTGTACGGTCCTCTTGTCTTATGGTCACCCTCAGGAACATGTCCCGAATGTCCGCAGTGACCGCGATCGGCTTCGTTCTGAAGCGAAACAAGACGCCATGTAATGTCTGTAGTAGATCTGGTCCGTCCAGCAGCGCGTCATTGAGACATGTTCCATTAGCGCGCGCGGCTGCATCAAAAACCATTCTAAACTTCCCCGGCTTGTTGGGGTTTGTCACCGCGAAGTGAGGGAGAAACCAGAGACGTTCGTTCTGACTCTGGTCCTCCTCGCTCTTTTCTGCATATCCCTTTTCTAGCAGCTTCTCCACTTGCGCGGTGTATGCACTTCTAAACTCCGGCGATCTGTCCATCTTACGTTCGATCCCATGTAAGCGTCGTATGGCCATGTCGTAGCTGGGCGGCATCTTCACCTCATCGCTGGCCCAAGGTAGTCCCACTTCAAAACGACCGTTCACTCGTCTCGCTGTTCTGTCGAAAATGCTTTGAGCCCGCTCATCCTTTGCGTTTGGCTTTCTTTTAATTGAAACGCCCAAAGCATCTATCTCAAAGTGTGCTTTCACGAGCTTGCTTAATTCCTCGTCTTGGTCGTTCAAAGTATGTACGTTCTGGACACCTTGGCACGTATGGACGTGTAGTACCGTCTCCTGCTGTCTTATTGTGCTCCTGGGGATTGATCCATGGATTACCCATCCCAGCTGCGTTAGTGATGCAGCTGGCTGGGTTCTCTTCCCTGTCAGAAGCTTCCTCGTCACAATAAGATGCCAGTTGTCGGCCCCGATGAGTATGCGTGGCTTCGCTGACGCATAGCACACGGCTTCTGGACGGAGTTTCCTTAAGTGCGCGTATTTTAATACATCGGTACTGACGAGTTGATTTCCTAAGGTCAGGTTCTTCACAATGCGCGCTGTGATCCGATGTGCGTCCGACTTGTGTCCTCGGATCACGATATCCACTACCCGGCTCTCGGGTTCCCTCTGACTAGTCGTAGCCCCCACGATGTTCAAGGCTTTTGTCGGGCCTTCCGTTCCGATCATCGCGGCGATCTCTTCATCGATCAGAGTTATCGTTGATCCTTCGTCCAGTAACGCATACGTATTCATTTCCATGCCGTTACTGCCCTTAATCACGACTGGACACACCTTCAGTAGGACTTGATTCCTTGCTGTTACATGCGCAGATGCAGTGATGGCTGATTCTTCGGTCTGGCCCTGCTCACTGGCACCCTCGTTCCTTATTTTCGGCGCATGTAACAGTGCGTGATGCGGACGTGTGCATTCACCCACTCCGCATCGCTTGCTTTTGCACATAAAGCGTCTATGTTTGCTGCTCAGACAGCGAAAACATATGCCTGTCTCTTTGGCCCATTCCCATCTCTTGTCTACTGGCATCGCCGCAAGCTTTTTACACTCGACGGTTCTATGGTCGCCCCCGCAGCAACGGCACTCGTTCTTGTCCGTTGCTGCGTTCTGTCTCGTTGAGGCTTCCTCCTCCGATGCCGCGTTCTGTGTAGCGTACACCGACCCACGATTTCGTTCGTTCACCCTGGGTCGCTGCTCTGTAGGTCGGGCCTTTGAAGTGCTCTGCGAAGGCGTAGCTGTATACGCGTATCGCATTGCGCGATCTGCCTCTCTCATCAGGAACTGGGACAGCGTCAATATTTCTGGTTCATTTCGGCTGCCGAATTCCTCTGCATAGTCGCACCATTTTGATCGGATGTGCGGTGTCAACTTCTCGGCTACCTGTCGCGCAAACATCGGGTTCTGCAGGTAGCCGCGTTGGTCCATACAAGAGATGGCGGTTACTACGTTCTGTAGTTTGATGGCGAAAGCGTTTAATTCGCCTGCGGTCGCGCCCAGTCGCGGTAGCTTCTTAATCTCTTCTAACGCGTTGTCTATAATCATCTCTGGGCGACCGTAACACTGCTCCAAAGTCTTCATTATAACTGCCGGTTCGGTTGCAGTGTATAATAAAGCCGACACTGCTTGACGGGCTTCGCCTTTCAGGCACGTTCTAAGCCTCGCTAGATTCTCAGCCGATGAGATCTTGTGGATGGTCGTTGATTCCTTCATGGCTGCCTTGAACGGTAGCCAATCCCCCGCAGCACCTCCAAATACAGGTAGGTCGTACGTCTGTCTCGGAGGTGGTCTACGGTGAGCCATCTTCTCTATGGCTTCCGTTAACCGATCAATCCCTCTGTCTCGCGTTCGGTCCGGCGTGAGTGATCTGTCTCGCAGTGTTCGTGGTTCAAAAGTGACCCGATTGTTCGTAATCGGAGGATACCGCTCCGTATTCTGTTCTCTCGTGGTCGATGAGAGATACCTGGTATCCTGATCCGTCACTTGTTCTGGCTCCCCCCGTTTATGATGGCGTTGGAGCCAGTCCTCTATTCTGTGTTCTGTGTCTAGGGCCCCGTTCCGTGCACCCGTGCCCTGGATGCTTTCTTGTTCATCTTCTTCCCGTATTGTAGCGACTTCGGCAATCAACCTCTTCCTTATAAGTTCCGCTTGAATATGGAGCTCTTGCCTCTTAATCTCGGCAAGTCGTTCTTCAGCTTCAAATTCAATTTGCCGTATCCTTGCTATCGCGCTGGCGCTGGAGCGTTGCGAGCGGACGGACGGGGCACGCCGGCGTTCGGGCTCGGCGTGTGTGGTCACTCGCGGTGCTACCTCGGTCGCGGGCGCGGGCGCGGTCGTCTCTGACGCTACGCGAGCGGAGGAGGGTCCCGCTTCGGCGGGTCGCGGCTCAACGGGAGCATTCGGAAGCGCGGGTTCGGACGGGGACGCGGGGTAGTCTTCGTAGACGCGAAGTGCAGCCTTCTTCCCCCTCGTCACTGGTGGGCTCCTGGTGGTCATCTTCTTCAGCACTTGATGCCCCTACCTACCTAGCGGTCCCTAACACTAACACTAAAACCGCCCTAAGGCGTTTACCCGCTATTCCGACCGTTTGGTACCGTTAGGTGGCCGGAATAAACGGGCCGTGGACCAGCCACGTGAGGGGGTGGGGGGTCTTCACTCTTCGGGTGACGCCCTCGTTCGGTTGTCTTCAACGGACGCGGGCTTATCTTCAGGCACCCCGTGCCCTTGCGCCGGTCTTGACAACGATGCTCGTCGCACCGTTGGGTGATCTTCAAGCCCGCGCCGTTTCTTCAGTGGTTATACGATGTAACTGTTTCTTGAAATCCAGTGGAGCGGGTCTTGTCGGCTCCGCAGGAACAACTGGTCCGGTCGTCGCAGGAACGGCTTATCCGGGTCGGAGGACCAAAACTTTTAGGAACGGCTTATCCGGCTCGTAGGACCAAAACTTGTAGAGGTCCTACCCAGGCTTCATTGATAGACTCGGTGCAAAAGTGGACTGTATTTATTTTTCTTCTTAGTTGCTAGTTTACAAGGTATAAATCGCGTTCTTGAATGATCACAAATTTCTGTTTGAAAACGGTCTATCTTTATACAAAACTACTCCTCGCCCTAGCCATGGTGCGGGGATCGTAATTCACGCTTTCACAAATCATGTTATACAATTCTTAATACATCGAAGCTTCCAGCAAAGTTAGACGGGGACTTACATGTAGCTATCTCACTCTTTTGACCTTTACAAGTTTAAACTGTTACAATCTTAGCTACCTGTTAACATTTGAATCTGATTCGATCTTATAACTACCTAATACATTTCAAATCTAGATTCGATCCTTCCCCGATGGTATACATATCGGCGCAGATAATAAATACATAGTACTAAAATTAAATAAAGTAAAAATTTACTTGCGATAAATAAATAGTGATGTGATTAAAAGTGATTAAATAAAATTAAATAAAGTAAAAACTAACTTGTGATATAAAGTTATGTGATTAAAAGCGATTAAATAGAATATAAATTACCTTGTGATAAAAAGTGAAGTGACTAAAAACTATAAAAGACGGTGCAACGGCAAGCAGTGCGCATAACCGACCTCACCGGCGAGGTCGTCGAGTCCCTTCAGTCACCGCCTATACGAGGTACAGACATGTACCCGGGCGTTTCTCTCCTATCCCCACCCCGGCAACAGCCCAAGCCGAGGCTCGTACCTAAGTGGTGCCCTTGCGCTATTTGCCTAAATAACTTACTGGCCTGAGCGCCATCTGCGCTCGCCAAAAGTTCGGTTAAGCTGTTACGGCCTCAGAGGCCAACAGTGAGTTTAGTCCATTCGAAAAAAAAAAAAATCGGTGCGCATTCAGTCGCCGGCAGCGGTCGAGTCAACATCGGGTAAAACCTTAGAGCAGTAAACCAAACGGAGACGCCACGCGCGCTAATTTCTATACAAAAAAGTCTGCCGTTTTCGGCGCGGGGGACGAGGCAACGCACACAAATACTGTTAACACAAATGCATTTTTTCGATACGTCACTACACACACACACTACAAAATTATCAAACACCAGCATAAACTATACTCACACAAGTATAAACACACACCCAGACAACCTGTCCGTGAAAGAGATGACGTCAGCTCGAAGTAAACATTGATAGTGCGAGGAACACATCGATAATAAATAATAAACTTATCGATATTTTGTGGTGAAACAGAGAATAAAAAAACAACTTTTATAAAATAGTTTATTTGTAAAAATTATGTAAGCGTTACAGTTATTGCAGTTTTATCGCGCGCATTAGCAAAATGTTTATTAATTATTTTTAGAAACAATATTGATTCTTAAAATGAATAAGTTTTGTGTATATGTACCTAATACATCTCTTAGGGTCAGTCTTTTTAGACAAGTAACTAAATATATGATTTTTGTGTATACTTTTGTATGGCCGTTTTCGCAAGTTCAATATTATGCATAACAAAATCATTATCAAAGTACTGACTTTCGATGTTTCTGAACAGTTGTCTACCAACATAATGTTGTAACACTTTATTTGTAACCCATTGGGGCGTACAAGAGCGGCTAACTTTTTTGTCATGAGACAAGTGCTTCCGGATTTCCACTTCGCTAAGACGACATAAATCAATAACTTCCTTCGATGCGTACATTAGACTACCTCTACTTTTTGGTACGTTATACTTTTTTTATTAGGCTCTCCACATAAGCCCTTTACGCATGTACAGCATTTAATTCTTTTAATAGTGGAAAATACTACGTATCCCGCTATGTATTCCACAACCTTTTCTCCAAAAGGGGATAAGTATGTTTCGATCTCTATTTCTGAAATTATATCACTTTCTTCCGAGGTATCGAGAGCGAGGGACGTTGCTGTTTCTTTATGTCTGAAAAATAAATGATAAAAATAACGTACTTTATAATGTTTACATCGACAAAATTGTTTTTGTGCTGTCCCATCACTAGCTTTCCTAGTACTGTGTTGCCAGAGTAGCAAATTAAAAGTGGCCTGTTTACGGAACAAGTGAAGATCATAAAATGCTAATAATTAATAAAGTACAAACTTAAACATACTATATTTATAGCATTAAATAAAAATATATGTTGAAAATGAAAGAACAAATGAATTTGCTAACACACACAAAAATGGCACCACGGAAGACCAGCGCTATAGTAGTATAAATATGCTACTATAGCACAATGCTGAGTGGGGACCGTTTTTGCTCACAAATTTGCTCTTTAATATAAACTCATTTATCTAAGCTGTAATGTACATTCGTGAAGCAAAATAAACGTTTTTCTATTCTATTCTAATTCATCGTTAATTCAATCAGCATCTACAATTATATTTCACGTTATTTATGGTTAGTACCATTTCTTTATTGAATAAATTATGTTAATATTAACGAATGTGAAAAAGAACTTTTAATTAAATATTTATACAGACAACTTTAAAAATTGGCCTAAAGTAGACCTACTACCATTAAGTGGCAACACTTTTAGATTGACAATATTTTTTAGTTTTTTGCAAATTTAATGTACTATTTGATAATATTTAAACGTAATAATACTTACAGATGAAAAGTAATGTTATCCTTTTGTACACTAAATGTTTTTGATCTTTTATTACACGAAAACACGTTACAATTCGGCATTTTCCGCTCACGTCGTTCCACACTCATTGTGATCCGCTGAATGGCGCGGACGTGTCTTCTTCTCACACACACCGGCGAAGCCGGTGTGGGGGATGCAGTGCCGGGCTTTTTGGCCCTTTCCTGCAGAGTTCTTTCCGCCCCCCGTTTCAACGGGGGGGTCATCGGGTCGGCTCGCGGAGCCTCAGGTTTGTTACTCACGCGTTACTGGCCGCCCGATGCTCACTCCGCAGGGAGGATCGTCGGACGGTCGCCGCGCAGGTACCTTTGTTGGGAGGAAGGTAGGGGGAAGGGATGAGGGAGGGATGTCCCCGTCTGACGATGCCTGGTCCTCATCGTCAGTTTCTGTGATCAGCTCCCGCGGATACGGCTTACTCTTAGGGGGCCTTTCTGTGAGAGGAGCTAGTTCTCTTAGATGTTTGTAAGAGGAGGTGTCGAGGCGCGCAAACATCCTGGTTGCTAGGCGGCCTATAAATTGGTCTAAGCTCTCAATTTCTAGGTCTCGCTGAATGGTGGCATTCCGAACGTACCGTGGTGCGTCTACGATCGTCCGGAGGCATTGGCTTTGCTGACTTCGCAGTGTCTTTCTGTGGCCTTCGGCTAACAAAGCATACCACGCGGGGGCCGCGTATGTGAGACGCGGGCGGACGTAAGTCTTGTACAGTCCAACCTTCATTCTGAGTGGAATGTTGGACCGGAGGACGGGCTTCAGTAGCGCTCTAGTAGTACTCGCTAGGCCACGGACGTTCCTGGCGTGTTTACTCATCGTGAGGTTCCGGTCTAAAGTAACCCCCAGGTACTTAGCCGTGTGTGACCAGGCCACCGGTTGTTCCTCCAGGGTGAGTTTTGGCGGTAGTGTGAGCCTCTTCGAGAATGCCACCGCCTGTGTTTTACCCACGTTGACACTCAGTCTCCATTTTGTCAGCCAGGCGGGGAGCTCTGCTAGGATCCTTTGCATTTTGGTGGCGGCGTGATTGAGGTTCATGGATTTTGTGATATATGCTGCGTCGTCCGCGTAAAGGGCTAACAGAGCATCTTCTGAGTTGGGTATGTCATCGGTGTATCGTGAGTAACACACAGGGGAGAGGCAGCTGCCTTGTGGTACTCCCGCCTCTATGGGTCGTCTGGAGGAGAGCGCTTGCTCCACACGCACTGAGAAGCTGCGGCCTTGAAGAAACGACGCTATTACCTTCACCACCTTCTGCGGTATTGGTGAGGTAGCCATCTTATAGAGGAGTCCCGCGTGCCAGACTCGGTCGAACGCTTTTTCCATGTCCAGGAATACTGCGACTGAGTGTTCTCGCCTGTTGTGGGCGGTAGTGAGGTGATGCAGTACCCTACACAGTTGTAGCGTTGTGCTGTGTTCCGACCTGAATCCGTACTGTTCTGGACGCGGGGGGATGTGGGGATTAATGTGGGTGAGGAGGAGCTTTTCAAATAATTTTGATAGGCTAGGAAGAAGGGTAATTGGACGGTAGCTCTCTGGGAGCAGGATGTTTTTGCCGGGTTTCGGTATCATGATAACCCGGCCGGACTTCCAGGGAGAGGGGAAGTGACCGCTTCTCATGATCCCGTTGAAGAGTCGGGTCACGGAGGCGATCATTTTGTAGGGGAAGTGGCGGATGGCAGCGTTCGTTATATTATCTTCACCGGGTGCCTTCCTTGGCTTTGTCCGGCGTATGGCCCGTTGGACTTGCCCGGGAGAGAAGAATATACCTTCTGCGGTGTCTGCCTCCTGGGTATCGGCCTTGAGGTAGTTTTCGACAAAGGTTTCCACTTCTGTTGTGTGTACCGGATCTTTGTCTGGGTTGTTCTTGAACTGAGCCTCAAGGCTGTCTGCGAAAATCTCCGCTCTGTCTTCAGCTCGGTATCTTGGGTTACCATCTTGGTGCTTGAGAGGTCGAATAGGAGTTGGGGTGTTCCTCAGCTGTCGACAGAGCTTGTGGAGCGATGCCCAGTCTTCTGTGGCGTCTTCTATCCTGCTCTCCCATTTCTTGGCGTTGTCCTCCTGTATTTCTGCTTTCACCTCGTCGCAGAGGGCGTTCAGCTTGGTCTTTAGACGTGGATCTCTTGTTCTCTGCCATTGTTTCCTCAGCCTACGTTTCTCTGATAGGAGTTTGGTCAGGTGTGCTGGTGCTCTCGCTAGTCTGTTGTTGCGAGGTGGTAGTGAGGCTTCGGAAAGTGCCCCTTGGATTGCGCTCGTGATCTCCGCGGCCAGTTGGTCCACTTCTGCGGGGTTTTCCACTGGTCGCGTGGGGGCTGTGATCTGTAGGGTCTCCGAGAACAAGGTCCAGTCGATTCCGGGTCTTGGTCTTGGTGGTTTGAGAGCTACCGGGCTGGTTTCCAGAGTCAACAGGACTGGTTGGTGGTCGGACTGTAGCTCGTCGAGCAGTACCTCCAGCTTCAGGTGGTTTGGTAGGTTGGTGTGAACTGCGAGGTCGATGACGTCAGGTGTTTGGTTCACCTGGGTAGGGTAGTGGGTGGGCGTCTCTGGGCCTGCGACCTCGTAGCCATGGGTTTCCGCGTACTTCTGGAGGATACCGCCGTCCCTGTTCCTCAGGTTTGAGTTCCAGTTCCTGTGTTTGCAGTTCCAGTCCCCGGCCGCTATCATTTGGCCTGTTGGAGGTGTGGGTAGGAGCTTCCGGAGGTCCGCTTGTGCTAACGGCGTACTTCCTGGGGGGTGGTAAATGGCGTGGATTTGAATGGGGTTGCCGTCTATACAGATCTCAACCCCCAGTGCCTTCATGGACATCAAGTCTAGCTCCGGAAGCGGTTGGTGGACCAGCCGTCTCCTGACCAGGACCATCAGACCCCTGATGCACCTTCCCTCCGCGCTTTGGTCGTCCTTTCGATATTCCTGGTAGCCCGGGAACTTAGGCTTATCGGTGCTTTTTAGCATAGTCTCGTTGATGAGAGTCACGTCTATGTTTTGCTCCTTGAGTAGGGGCCTCAGAAGTAGTGTTTTGTTCCCCTTCTTACTTGTGAGGCCCCGAGCGTTCCAGAACATGACTCTCAGTTCCCTACTTTGAAGAGCTTCCCGATCCCGCTGAGCACAATTGGGATCGGGTCTCCCCCCGTTCGCAGGGTTTGGAGGACCTCCTGTAAAATTTGCAGGGCCGTGTCCAGCAACTCCAACCGGTCGCTGTCGTAGCGGTGGGTGGTCTTGGGTGGCGGGGGTGCAGGTCTGTGCAGTTTCCCCCCCTTGCGCTTGGGTTGTTGTGGTGGTGGCTGTGGGTTGGAGTGCTGGCTCAGTTGCTTGGATTCCTGCTCCTGGGGGGCGGGGGTCGGGGGTGCTCCTGTCCTGGGAGCCCTTTTTCCGATCCCCGCTGGTTTGCTGATCCGAGGGGGCTGCGGGGGTCGCGAGGGTGGTGCATCAGAATCCGAAGAAGAAGATGGGTCCTCTGTCATTTTTACCCGCTTGGTTCTCCTCTTTTTCTTTTTGGGGGGTTTTGCCCTCACTAGTGGTGGGGCATTTGCGGGGGCCATCAACGAATGTCCAGAGGACTCCTGGACCGTGTTTATTTGAGGGGGCTGTGGGGCGGCCGGGGTTTTGGTACTCCCGACTGCAGCCATGCGGGGGCGCTCGCTACGATGGGGGGCCGCTGAAGCGGCGGTGTAAGCCGAGGTGCCAGCCCTCTTATTCCTGGCCTCCTTTTTGTATACGGGGCATGCTTTACTGTTTGCGGTATGTGCCCCCTCACAGTTTGCGCATGTAGCAGGCATGTCCCGTGGTCTGGGGCATTCCCCCGCGAAGTGGGGTCCTCCGCACCGTACACAGGCTAGGGGCCGGTGACAATTGTGGCTGCTGTGGCGAAAAGCTTGGCAGCGGTGGCATTGGGCGGGGCCTTTTTTCCCCTTCCAACTCTCTATGACTACCCCGGGCATACACAATAGCTCGGTTACGTTGTATATGTCCGGGGTGAGGTTAGGGGTCCTCTTGAGTTTGGCGAAGAATATGCACCCCGGCCGGCCTTTTGATGGGCGGACGACCCGGATGGCCTCCGGTTCGAACCCCAGCCGGCGGAGGTCGCCTTCTATTTCTTCCGTGGGTGTGTCTGCGGGGAGCCCGCGTATAGCCACCTTTAAGCTAAGCTCCTCGGGGAGAGCGTACGAAAACCAAATAACCTTTTCCGTACGCTCTAGCGTCGTCAAGTATGCCTGTACGGTGCGGTATTCTTCTCCGGTCGCTGGTGAGAAGCGGACTCCTTTTCCGTATGGGCGGGCATTCGGTGGATGGCCTAGGCGTTCCCTAAGAGTTTTGAAGTGTGTAGCCCAATTGGGCAGCACTTCCACTATTAGCGGGGGGTATCTCGGTTTAACGGCGGTTGGCTTGTCGTTATTTGACGAGCCTTCCGGGTTCGGGGGCTGAGGGGGTGGGGGGGTGGTGGCAGATAATGCGGGTATTAATGGTGAGGACGGTACCTTTTTAGTGCCTGCCGCCGATGCGTAGGAGACAGCCTTGGACGTGGAAGGCTGCTGCTGGTCCAGGGGCGATGGTTGCGGGCGTTCGGGTCTGGGAGCGCGTTGCGGGAGTGGCGTGAGGTGCGGCTTGGCGCATCTGCGCTTCACCTCTTCTTCCGACGGGCTGTCGTCGGCCCGCTTCCTACGCAGGCCTGGGGTCGGGGTATCCGGGATCTCTATTGTTTTGTGCCTCTCCACTACGGCGGCTTCCTCGGGTGTGGGCGTCTCTGGGGCCGAGAGGTTCCTCTCGTCCTCCTCTAGGGTGCTCCTCAGTATGCCGAGGTATTTGGCGGGGAGGCACTTCGCCTCTATTAGCCTTTCCAGGATTATGTAACTCCTGTTGATCTCAGATCTGGGCGACAGAGGCTTCACAATCTGTGGCTTGGGTGGGTTTGGCGGAGGCATCTTGTCCGCGGGGGTGGGGGGGTTTCCTACCGGCACTGGGCGCGGCGTTGGGGTGCTGGTTTTCTTCTTCCTTTTCGTCTCTAGGAAGCGTTCGATCACCTGCCCTACGATCTCCGAGCGCGAACGCGAAGTCGAGCTGTCGCGGCCCGAGCTGGACGTGCGACTCGAGGGCAGGGATGTGTCGGAGGTCTCTGGGAGGAGGGAGTCCTTTCGGGAGCTCCGACCTTCACGGGCGGGCCCACCGGAAGGGGCGCCAGCGTCCGACATCGCGCGTAAACACACAACACGGAACACTGGACAGAGTTAATACGGCACAAAAACTACACAAAACACGTAGTTGGGCACTCGCCTTCGCGCGACCGGGGACTAGCGAGACGACGCCAGCACCTCGAAACCGTAATCCCGTTCGGGTTTAGCGGCTCGCGGCACTGGGTACTGCTGTCTCGCAGTCCGAAACTCGTGGGGAAAGGCGGTCCCCGCACACTTAACGAAGCGGGTCGGACTCGGCAGACGTTTCCAGAAGAAAACGCTGCCGAGATCGTTCGGAGCAGAGGGTCCGTGCGCGCGCGAAAAACTGTGTGGACGCGGTAGGCGAATGAGCCGGTCCTCCGGAATGAGGCGAATGGCGCGGGGCGCGCGGCAACTAGTTTTATATAACCGGTATGACCGGCGGTCTTGTACCTTTGGCAGAGGGGAACGCCTGTCAATGGCGCCTCCGGTTGGTTTAATGCTCTAAGGGTAAAACTATAAAAGGCGGTGCAACGGCAAGGTTCGGTTAAACGCCCCATTATGACATACTCATCTGTAGTATTTGCCCACTCTCCTAAAGTTGGTGCCATTCAGGTTATTCAAAATCGCTTCTTGCGAAAAGCCTCAGGCTCGCCCTGGTACTTTCGCAACAACGACCTACATCGCGATTTGAAATTAGAATCAATAGCCAGGTTCATGAAGCTCGCTTCCAAGCGGTTTTATGAACTTGCCTCTAATCATCCGAACCCTTTGGTACACACCATTCCGGTTTACCCGTTGGATCCGCCCGCCAACAAAATCCTCCGTCGTCCGAGACACGTTCTCGGAGACCCGGATGACGAAATCACCTCTGCTAATGCGGAAGGTGAGTCATCTATAGCAGACAGAGCAAACACTTCACAGAAACACCGACCTCGCTGGCGAGGTCGACGAGTCCCTTCAGTCGCCGCCTATACGAGGTACAGACACGTACCCGGGCGTTTCTCTCCTATCCCCACCCCGGCAACAGCCCAAGCCGAGGCTCGTACCTTAGTGGTGCCCTTGCGCTAGTTGCCTAAAAAAACTTACTGGGCTGAGCGCCATCTGCGCTCGCCAAAAGTTCGGTTAAGCTGTCACGGCCTCAGAGGCCAACAGCGAGATTAGTCCATTCGAAAAAAAAAAAAAAAGGTTCGGTTAAGCTGTCACGGCCTCAGAGGCTAACAGCGAGTTTAGTCCATTAGAAAAAAAAAGCGGTGCGCATTCAGTCGCCGGCAGCGGTCGAGTCAACATCGGGTATAAAAGGTGCAACAACTACGAGTGGCAGGTACAAGAATCGAGTAAAATGTCGGAAAATTTTAAAAAATTTTCGTCGACTTATGTTATTCTTTTGTTGCAGGAAGGTGCGGACACCTGAAACAAGTATGTTCCAGATGCGGCAGGTGCAAGAATCGAGTAAAAAGTCGGAATTTTTTTTAATTTTTCGTCGATTTATGTTATTATTTTGTTGCAGGAAGGTGTGGACACGTGAAACAAGTATGTTCCAGATGCGGCAGGTGCAAGAATCGAGTAAAAATCGAGTAAAAGTCGGAAAATTTTAAAAATGAACGAATTGAACGAAATAAACGAAATGAACGAACTGAATGAAATGAACGAATTGAACGAAATGAACTAAATGAACGAAATAAACGAATTGAACGAAATGAACCAAATGAACGAAATTCATTGCCAAAAAAATTCGGGTATAACAAAAATTGCTGCTAACTTCTGAATAATGCGGAATTGCATTATGGTTTTAATATTATGGATAAAGGCATGCTTAAGCAATAGTTTAGTCTAAAATTTCCATATAATACGGCGTTAAACTGGAGAAAAAAAATTAAAAAGAAAAACTATAAAAATATTAATATTTCGTTTTCTATTTACAGTAAACGAACAAAAACTTGTATAATTGTATGATAGTATAGGTATGTATGATAATTTGATATAAATGAGTCTTTTATGAGGTCTACTTTTTTTAAATAAATATTTTTGTGATTTTCGAGGTCCGTATATTGGGCAACTTTGATTTTTTTTTCATTTAAACTACTTCTATCGATGTGAGTGCTTTACTCTAGTTAATCATAACTAATGGTTTTTGTAATAAAAATGACATGCCACAAAATTGGGCTTCATAACACACTGTGGCGACCTAAGAGCGGGTAATCGAATATACAATATGTAACAAAAACCCCGTCGGATCCATGAAGAGCGTATTCCGTCATAGAAATGAAAGTCAGGCAGATGTACGAGTATAAAAAACATATGTATCAAATAACTTGAAAGTTATTTCATTTTTAATTTCAAGAATTATCTGAATTTTACCCCAAAATAGGCAAATTTTACCGAGTTGTCAACTCTCGACATTCAGCTGTGGATTTGGCGGCACGCTTTGTAAATGCCGTAAAACGAAAATCCCCCTTCGGGTCGCACTGCGGCAATAAACAACAAAGGCAGCGCGCCGCCACGGGCACCTTTGTTGAAAGCCGCCAAAAGTTTTGCCTCTCGTTCTATCGCTCGCACGCGCCGACCTCGCTTCAGTTTTACGCTGTACCGTCCGTAGTTCGTACTTCCCGACATTATTTCTTCGCGAAATGTCATATTCGAATGCAGAATATTACAATGTTAATGTGCTTAGGAAGGAGTTCAAATAATTACGCAGCTGCGCGCAGAGACTATGAGGAGCGCTTTGCTCTGCCTCAAGGTCTCCAGTGCCAGTTAAACGTGGATTTTCATCGTTCAATGTGGTTCCAGCACGATGGCGCCCCGCCTAATTTTTTGCGAGCAGTTCGCGATTACTTAAATGAACAGTTTCCACAGCAGTGGATAGGCAGGGGGGACCTGTTACATGACCTCCACGATCTCCCGACCTCACGCCATTAGACTTTTATTTGGCACGTCAAACTAGTTGTGTTTAATAAGCTGTGTGACTCGGAAGCGGAAATGCGAGCTCCAATCGTCGCAGTTTTTGAGTCAATAAAATCTGACACAAGTGTGCTGCGAAAAGTGCGTGCCAACGTTATAAAACGGTGTCGAAGGTGCATTGAAGTTGGAGGTCGACACGTGGAACACGACCGCCGAAGTCTTGATCAAGTTGACGTGCTTCTACATACCTAGCAATACCTACATAAGCTCTTGTTAGAGCTAACTCCAAGTTCTTTTCAGAGCTAAACCAAAGTTTTATCAGATCTACACCTAAGCTCTTTTCAGAGCTGCAATAAACTTATTGTTTCTTGACTACAATCGTCAACAAAAAAAAACAAAAGACACGTGCACAGGCACGTGTCTTCGTCGTCAAGTCATAAAGGGCGGTCACCGTCTCCGGCGCGCCGCGTAGGCCGCCGGTGTTGCCAGATGTAAGTTTTAATTTTTGAGCGCCAAATAATGAAATTTAGTCGGGTATTTTTTTTTTGTTTTTTCTGTAATAGAATTACATGATTGTGACCAAATATCGATACTATATCACACCCTTAAAAATCCGACAGGGTGTTTGTTACATATTGTAGATGTGGCAGGCATGACCCGCGAAAACGATTAAACAGCTATGTACAATACAATTATTTTGATTTTCCTTACAGGAAATCCCAACTGAATGACGTGCTGCAGGACATAACGGAGAACGACATCCCGACCGAGCTGTGCGAGAGAATCGCCGAAGAGAAGCGACACGAGATGGTAAGAACATGTAAATATCACTCCAATATTCATAGCTATTTTGTTATATTTTTTTAAATCCAAATCATATTGCCCTTTTCAGGAGGTAGAAAAATAAGATGCATGAAATTGAAATCTGTCACGTGTGTGGGGTCAGTCAAGCACTCGAAGATATTCAACGCACTAAAACAGTTCTTCATTTTCTCTAAATATAAAGGAAGATCAAGAACCCAAGCAATTTAAAAAACATTCTTTTTATAATAATTTAAAAAAGCTTACTATTATATGTACACGGAGAATTTACAATTGCCTCTTGATTTCCGTTTTTGTTTTTCTCTTAAAAGACACGGTGAACCAATAAATGTACGCATGTAAAACTTATATATTTGTAATTGAATCTACCGTAATAAAAAATATTAAATCATATCATTCTTTTATTTTCCGACCCGTATTCGTCAATTGACAAACCAAATCAATGGTAATATGGATGAATAGTGTTTTGCCACATCTGTAGCGTTGGTGTGGCCTTGTTTGGTCATCACATCAGTATTGAAGTGACACCACTAGAGGCAGACTGGCTTCAGAAGTCAAATACTGCCAGCGAAAAAAGTGGCTTTATTCACAAAACTTTTTTTCTTTAAACGTCTTCAAGAAGTAGGCACTAAGGCCGTTCTAAGTGGTTAAATATGATTTTATATAGATAGGGGGCCGTTAGGTTAGGTTAGGTTACTCGGTTGGTCCTCTTGAAGAAGGGCGGCAGGTCCGCGGACTCCCCCTCTGCGTTTCGTCCCATTTGCCTACTGGACGAGGCCGGCAAGTTGTTCGAAAGAATAATTGCCGCTCGTCTATGCACACACCTGTGGCGGGTAGGCCCCGACTTGTCGGATGACCAGTTTGGTTTCCGGCGTGCTCGTTCGACAGTGGACGCGATTCTTCGTGTCCGTACGCTGTCGAACCAGGCGGTGTCCCGGGGTGGGAAGGCGTTGGCGGTGTCCTTGGACATCGTTAACGCATTCAACTCCCTGCCCTGGAGGGCGATCAGGGAGGCGCTCGCGTTTCACGGAGTGCCGCCCTACCTGCAGCGCATAGTCGGCGCCTACTTGCAGCACAGATGTGTGCAGTACGTGGGCAGGGACGGTACCTTGCATGAGAGGGATGTCAGTTGCGGGGTTCCGCAGGGTTCTGTATTGGGCCCGCTTCTGTGGAACCTCGCATACGACGCGGTCTTGCGTGTCGATCTCCCCGTCGGCGTGCACGTCGTCTGCTACGCGGATGACACTCTTGTGTTAGCCAACGGGGACTCCTTCGACGGGACCAAGGAGCTCGCCGAGCTTGGGGTGGCTTGTGTCGTGAACAAGGTCCACGAGCTGGGTCTGCGCACAGCGCCGCACAAGACCGAGGCGCTGTGGTTCCACAAGTTCCCTAGCGGAAGGGAACCACCCAGCTTGTCGGTTCGTGTGGGTGACGTTGACATCCAAGTGGGGCGGTACCTGAAGTACCTGGGCCTCATCCTGGATAGTCGCTGGGGTTTCGAGGAACACTTCAGTCGTTCCGTCCCCCGGATCCAGAAGGTGGTGGGTGCTCTGCACAGACTGCTGCCTAATCTCGGGGGACCTAGGGAGGGAGTTCGCCGCCTCTACGCCGGAGTCGTGCGGTCGATGGCACTCTACGGAGCGCCCGTCTGGTGGGAGCGACTGGCGCTCCGACGCAGCAGGACTATATTCTATAGCTTGCAGCGTATTGTCGCCATCCGGATCGCACGAGGATATCGGACGATATCTTTCGAGGCAGCAACTTTCCTGGCGCGGTTCCCGCCCTTCGACATCTTGGCGGAGATGGACGCACGTGTGTACGTGCGCCTCCACCGGGATGACGGAAGCGGAGTCGCGCCGGCTGAAGTGCGGGTGCAAGAGCGCCGACGTGCGCTCGGGATGTGGCGCGAGCGGCTCGAGGAGCCGTGGAACATGCGCCAACGCGCCGTCGGCGCGATTGTGCCGAGCTTCGAAGCTTGGCTGGGGAGGGAAAAGGGTAACGTCACCTATCGACTTGCTCAGGTACTCACCGGGCACGGGTACTCCGGTGAGTACCTGAATAGGATCGGACGCGAACCGACACCGCAATGCCACCATTGTGGGAGGGATCGGGATTCCGCCCAGCACATGCTTAAGGAATGCTCGGCGTGGTGTGAGGAGCGGCGGACCCTGATCGCCAGGATCGGGCAGGACCTCTCTCTACCAGGCGTATTAGAGTCTATGCTGGTAGATGAGATGGCGTGGAAGGCGGTGGCCTCTTTCTGTGAGACCGTTATGGTTCGGAAAGAGGCCGCCGAGCGAGATCGCGAGAGGGCTGATCCCGCTCGGAGAAGGAGGCGACGGCGAGGCGGCAGTGGCCGCCCCGCTGCGCCTGCCCCATAAGGGGCTTTTGTGTGGTATCCCCTGCCAGGCAGGGGAACTTTCGGGTCCGTGGGTGGTCGGAGTGAGGGCTTCGGCCGTCCGTTAAACGGGCCCCGGGAGGGCGGCGGCAATGTGCTGCTGTCAACACCGTGGTGTTCGGGGGTGGCTAGATAGCCTCCCCCTGGACGTGCAAAGGCACAGCGCGAGGTGGGCACCGGTGCGTTCCCTTGGAGATCCCGGAGCCCCCCAACATGCGTCGAGGATGGCCACCGGGGGGGTTTTAGTGAGTACACGAGTCCGTGAACCTCACATAACCCTACTGTACCCTCTATGCAGTAGGGTATCTGGTTACAGATTTCCCCCTCGTCAACAAAAAAAAAAGGTTAGGTTAGGTTAGGTTAGGTTTTTTTTTTTTTTTTCCTATGGTTCCCCTGGCGTTACCAGGGACATTTTTTGCACAACTCTTTCATACCAGTTCTCGCTTTAATGCTTCTCGCACTTCCATTCCTCATACTTTATCTTTCTTGTATCCATCCACTTTCTTACTGTATTGAATCTACTACTTTTATATTATAGGACTAACACAACAAGGGTTTTTATTTATTCCAATTTTTCATCTTTTCTTATATCTAAAGTAACAAAGGTATTTTTATTCCAATTTTCGTCTTTTCTTATATCTAAAGTTACATAGGTATTTTTATTCCAATTTTTCATCTATTCTTATATCTAAAGTTACAAAGGTGTTTCTTATTCAATATTTAACATATTTCCTTATAGCTAAGATTACATGGGTATTTATTTATTTCTATATTTTACATCTTTCATTATCTGCTAATACCTTTATTATGGACAATTATATAAATTTATTATATAACTGTGTTTCCTTATCACTACTTATTTCTTTTAATTGTTACATTTACTATTTTACAACAATATTCTAAAAACTTATCTCTACTATCTTTACTATCTAATATTAATGA